>OV702294.1:290253498-291503498 GCA_916181665.1 Avena sativa | reverse complement strand
TCAGATACGATATAACCTCCAACATGAAACGTTGCAGCCACGAATGGTCAATACATTGAATATATGGCAAGTAGGCTAAAGTGGTTAACAACAGATCTATCAACTACATGCTTATTTGGCCAAGTGGAGTTCAGGCTCATTTGCATAAAGCAACAGTTTTATCCTAACATTTGTAACAAAATAGTTTTCCAATACGATAAATAGGACACTCTGGTTCACTCCCAGGTGCTCCTACCCAATTAAGTTCACCCAACAAGTTTTAAGTAATTAAGAAATAAGGATGAGTGAGAAATATCATAGCATCAATATCAGGTCGCTCAAATTGTCCATAACCGGGGACACGGCTAATCGATTAGTTTATACACCCTGCAGGGGTTAGTACACTTTACCCATGTGACTTGGCCAGCCCAGCTCGTACCACCACTCTCATATTGGGTGATCATAGGGAGAAGTCCAAGAAGGAACCGTTCGGGAAGTAGCTCCCCAATCCCGACGCGCACCGGTCCAACCTACACTATCTATATCTCTGGATACACGGGTTCGAGTTACCACAACCTACTGAGTTCAACCAACCGCCCATTTCATTATTGGCACATGGTTGCACACGAAAGCTTCCAAATAAAGAAACCAATCATTTCTCAGTGTCCTGGGCGGCATTCCCCACCATAAATACACTCGATGAACCAATCAATTCCATTCCGCCCAGGTGGTTCATTAAAACATGTTGGTTTGTCATTTAGCAAAACATAAGCCTTTCAAAACATATAACTTTTCATGATGTGATTCCCTTCCTCGTCTAAATAACATAGCTAAGCAATCTACCAATACGATGGCTCATAAACAAGGAATACTAGGGAATAATATGGGACATAGCATAGCATATACACATCAATTCCTACATATGCAATTCTACAAAAACATCTACAATGCATAGGAAAACAGTAGGACATTTATGACCAAGATAGCACCACTTGCCTTTGTTGTAGATGTAGTCGATTAGATAATCCTCACAATTATAATGGCCTCTTTTGCAATAACCACAATAGTTGCAATCACAGTAGTTGCACTCCTCGCAATCTAACGTCTGAAGCAAACACAACAAACACCATTCAAAACATTGCAAACATGCAACAGTGCAACATTATAAGAAAACAATGATGAACAGATACATGCATGAAAATTTAACGAGTCACAATGGTTGCATTTAGTGTTCTGAACATGGTTAGATTACATGATGCATGTGGAAGGTCATTTAATGCACTAAAGCTTTCATTACTAAAGTTGTATCGATTTAATATAGTGTATACCACTTTAATTGAACTAAAGATGTTTATGTCGTATTAAATTGTGAACTAGATGCTACTGGATAGATAATGCAATTTAGAGACAGTGGCAATTTGAATCACCTAAAAAGGAGTTATAGATATTTTCCTATGATTAAAACACTATTTCAATGGGTTTAAATATTTCTGTATGAATTTCTGTTTTAACAATGCCAATTTGTCATGAAATCTCTATGTATAGCTATTGTCAATGCAAAACCTTAGCACTTGGATTCACCCTAATCGGAGTAATAGATCTTTTTGTATGATTTAAATAGTGTTTAATGGTTTTAAATGATTCATATAGTTTCTGTTGTCTAAAAATCGAACAAAAAATATATCTGTAATCCCCACGGAATTGTGAATCCAGGAACATATTATTTGTAATTTTCTGAATAGTATTTATTTTCTTATGAATTTATTACTCTAAATAGGCCATTAAACCATTTAAATCTTCACGGCAAAACCTTACAGTCAAAGGCTGAACTAATTGCATATTGATGATCTACATGGAACCAGCTTTCCAACGGTATATCATTTATATTTTTGTGACAAGCAATTAATTTTTAATGAATTTAATGATTTATAAAGCCATTAAAACTAATTAAAATACTACGGGTTAAATAATCCGCAAAGGCTATATCCAACCAGATATTATTAAAGTACATTACAACAGCTTCAATTTGATTTATTGTTCATATTTTTCGGAGTTACAGATAATATTCTATGAATTTATTAACCTAAAAGACCATTAAAACTAATTAAATTACTGCAGTAACCACGTACAGTAAAAGTTGGATCTATTCTGATAATATGATTCTACGTGAAATTATCTTCAATTTGATATATTATACGCAATTTTTGGACGTGGTATGAATTTCTAATGAATTTTACAAGTTAGATCTATAATATGCAATTTTAAATTCGAACGGAATATTCCAGGAAATATTCCGCTGACTGGACAGGTTGACTTTGCATGCTGACTGGGACTACATGTTGAACTCACGTTGACATGGCGTTAATGAGGAAGATGACCGGGATGACGATATGGCACGCGCCGGTTTGATTGGATCTCGACCGTCTGGATAGGATCCGGTTGCTAGAAGAAGAGATTGACCCGATTTTGGCTCAGAATAGACAAGAAATAGATCTGTGTTAGAGAGACAAATCCGTAGGTCAAATCGAAAAACTCAAAACATGAAAGTTGTGGGGAATCATTATTCCTACCTTCTCACCAAAGGAATTTGTATTTGAAGAAACGAGCGCGAGTAGATCTTGGATTTACACCGTAAGATCTGAAATATTGCGATACGAAATTCTCCGGCTATGGTGGATGAAAAGAGGTGAGGTTTGTCGGGATTGAAAGATTTCGACGCGTTCTTCAACTTTCGTTTTTTGACCGAAGGCAAACGACGAAGTCTAGATGGGTTAAAAAGCAAAATAAGATTCGGGCATATGTAGATTCGGGATTTCGAGAAGAAAAACTCGTACAGCTGTGGCTCCACGAGTTTATATGGAGGTTTAGGATGGTTTAGAGATAGGCCTTGGAGTAGAGAACAAGTAGAAACAAACGGAAGTCGATTCGGAGTTGTAGATAATAATTTATAGCAGTTTGAGTAGAGATAGGTTTAACAAAACAGATTTTGCACGCTTTTTGGAGCAACCCGATCGATCCCTGTACGCGCGCGTGGCCTGGTCCGGTCGGTCCCCTTGCTGGGCCGCCGGCTGGCTCGGCCGGCCCGTTTTTTTATACTTGTTTCCCTCATATCTTTTGCATACGAACTCCAAATGACATGATTCTTGTTTCTAAATTTTTCTAAAATCGAATAGGTCATTATAGAATCAAATTTGTAATCTTTTTACTAGTTTGGAAGTAGTGGGTTTATAAATCCTTGTATATCTCCTTTTATTTATATCTTTATGTGTTTGTATTTGTTCCATAACTTTTTCATACTAGCTCCAAATGAGCTCAATTTTGTTTCTAAAATTTTGTAATATCAATTGGATTCTTTTAGGCTATAATTTAGCAATAATTGTTGTCTTAGCAATAGTGGGTTTTATAAAGTCAATTTAATTTCCTTTAGGAACATTTGGGCGAATCAACTATAGGATTTAGATACCAGGATTTGGATTCAGTTTGTGAGAACCTTGCATAGATGTAATAAAATGCTTATGAATGCTTCATGATTTTCATCTTGAAATCTTGCACACCAATTCTACAATCCATAATCAATTCATGCCCTTTTTCCTATATGGCTACTTAGGTCATAACAAAAGAATATAGGATTTTGAATTCAAGGTTGAGAGGATTTTCTATTCAAAAAATTTCTTATCTTTGAGAATTTTCAACATAGTCAAACAATCAATCAAACTTATCTATTTATTTCACATTCCAAAATTAGGAGAATTTTGGGATGTGATAGACTACCACCCTTAAAAGAAATCTCGTCCCGAGATTTGGTAAGGCTAGAAAGAAAGAAAGGTTCAGGATCCATTAGGATGCTACCACCCTTAAAATTAAATTGACTAGGTCATTTCTTGAGGATTCACTTAGCTCAGATTGGTTCTCATTTAGACTTTTATTGGCACAATGTCTCTAGCAAATTCTAAACATCATGATTGATAGTTTCCGAGAAAGCACTTCTTAAACTAGCAAAACTCTCATGGTGGTCAATTAGGGGATGTTTACTTCACGGTACCCATTAATCATGGTTTAGATTCATTCTTACCGTATATTCCTATGCTTAGCAATGGGTGCTTTTAGAAGGTGTAACAATATACCATTCTAGGGTTTAGGCTCAACGTCAACTCTCTGCTAAGGTTGAAAAGGGCACTCAAGATTCGCAAAGCAACAATACAAGAGCGAATAATAAGAGTAGTAGGAATGGTGATCAATCCATCCTGCACCCAAATCATTACCCTGTATGAGGATAGGTGAATCACGTTTTTTTTTCTATCACTCGGGCATTCTCACTTGCCTTGAAGAATGTTTCCATGGGCATGAACTAATGCTCTATGTATACTTCCATGTATTCAATCAACAAAGCTACTACTGAAACTAAACTATCGCTACTTCAACTTTCAGGTTGCGTAATCTACTACATAACATCATTTCAACACTTCATACTCCCACATCTTTTTTTCCATTAGACAAAGCATTCTCCTTCCTAAATGCATTGTGTTGTCAAACCTTCCGCTTAACACATCATTATATCTCCAAGGGTTTAAGATAGGGAAGAATAGATTCTATAGGAAAGAAACGACTAAGAAAATAATCCTACTCATAACTATATGAAGCAATCAGTGTCACAAACAAGGAAACAATCATAGGCGATCAACACACAATCAAACAATTGTATAATAACCTTACAGGGGTCTAAATATAGGAGTATATAACCACAAAATAGATTGAAAGCATTGGGAACAATACTAGAGTAAAACATAGCAACATATAAGCACTAAACTAAATCTGTCAAAACAGTACAGCAGGTTTCACGAATTTTTCGGACTAACTTAAGCTCTCCAGGAATTTTAGATAATTTTTGTGCGTGTACTACAGGTAATTACGCTCAAGATCCTATTTTTTTTAGATTTTTCTGAGTTACCAATAAAATATGAAAAATCACGCGGTACAACAGGTTAGGCAGAAAACTGCAGTAGTAATCCCACGAATTTCAATCAATTCACACCATTAAACTAATTTAAAAACCTCATCACAATTTCAGAAACATTAGAGTTCAAAACTAACTGATCCTAAACAAAGCATCACACAAAATAGCTCAATACAACCAAGCAAACAACCTATATTGTCATACCACATAAGTTGGTAAGAACAATATGCTAACACGATAGCGATGATCTCCTAAAGAGATAAAATATGGTGGTCCAGACCTACCCAAGCTTGGTAAGATGTTAATTTATATCATCTTATTTATTGTTTTACTTATATGCTAACTCTCATATAGGTATCATAAGAATGGACAACTACAAATTTTGAACAAGAAGAGGTTATAAAAAGATAGACAAGGAATATAAGAACTCTAATAAGTATAAAATATGATAGTTCTCCTAATAGAGGTCTTCTATTGCTAATCCATTTCTAAGGTCACGATCCTACAGTCAACACACAGCTCTGATACCATCTTGTAACACCCTCGCCTGATAAGGCTGAGTTCATGTGTATAGTGCCAATCCCTGGATCAGTTCACTGGCATACACAGTACAAAATGATACCAAATAAAACTGTGCATCATAAATACAACGAATATGATCCAGAATTTACATTATTCTTTCAAGTACACAGCGGAAAATGAATACAAGGTAGATCTCCATCCTTCAAATGTGCCACGGGCGAACAAATGTTGAGTGGAGTCTCGCGACCTATGAACGATCACTCAGATACGATATAACCTGCAACATGAAACGTTGCAGCCACGAATGGTCAATATATTGAATGTATGGCAAGTAGGCTAAAGTGGTTAACAACAGATCTATCAACTACATGCTTATTTGGCCAAGTGGAGTTCAGGATCATTTGCATAAAGCAACAGTTTTATCCTAACATTTGTAACAAAGTAGTTTTCCAATACGATAAATAGGACACTCTGGTTCACTCCCAGGTGCTCCTACCCAATTAAGTTCACCCAACAAGTTTTAAGTAATTAAGAAATAAGGATGAGTGAGAAATATCATAGCATCAATATCAGGTCGCTCAAATTGTCCATAACCGGGGACACGACTAATCGATTAGTTTATACACCCTGCAGGGGTTAGTACACTTTACCCATGTGACTTGGCCAGCCCAGCTCGTACCACCACTCTCATATTGGGTGATGATAGGGAGAAGTCCAAGAAGGAACCGTTCGGGAAGTAGCTCCCCAATCCCGACGCGCACCGGTCCAACCTACACTATCTACATCTCTGGATACGCGGGTTCGAGTTACCACAACCTACTGAGTTCAACCAACCGCCCATTTCATTATTGGCACATGGTTGCACACGAAAGCTTCCAAATAAAGAAACCAATCATTTCTCAGTGTCCTGGGCGGCATTCCCCACCATAAATACACTCGATGACCCAATCAATGCCATTCCACCCAGGTGGTTCATTAAAACATGTTGGTTTGTCATTTAGCAAAACATAAGCCTTTCAAAACATATAACTTTTCATGATGTGATTCCCTTCCTCGTCTAAATAGCATAGCTAAGCAACCTACCAATACGATGGCTCATAAACAAGGAATACTAGGGAATAATATGGGACATAGCATAGCATATACACATCAATTCCTACATATGCAATTCTACAAAAACATCTACAATGCATAGGAAAACAGTAGGACATTTATGACCAAGATAGCACCACTTGCCTTTGTTGTAGATGTAGTCGATTAGATAATCCTCACAATTATAATGGCCTCTTTCGCAATAACCACAATAGTTGCAATCACAGTAGTTGCACTCCTCGCAATCTAACGTTTGAAGCAAACACAACAAACACCATTCAAAACATTGCAAACATGCAATAGTGCAACATTACAAGAAAACAATGATGAACAGATACATGCATGACAATTTAACGAGTCACAATGGTTGCATTTAGTGTTCTGAACATGGTTAGATTACATGATGCATGTGGAAGGTCATTTAATGCACTAAAGCTTTTATTACTAAAGTTGTATCGATTTAATATAGTGTATACCACTTTAATTGAACTAAAGATGTTTATGTCGTATTAAATTGTGAACTAGATGCTACTGGATAGGTAATGCAATTTAGAGACAGTGGCAATTTGAATCACCTAAAAAGGAGTTATAGATATTTTCCTATGATTAAAACACTATTTCAATGGGTTTAAATATTTCTGTATGAATTTCTGTTTTAATACTGCCAAATAATTTGTCATGAAATCTCTGTATAGCTATTGTCAATACAAAACCTTAGCATTTGGATTCACCCTAATCGGAGTTATAGATATTTTTGTATGATTTAAATAGTGTTTAATGGTTTTAAATGATTCATATAGTTTCTATTGTCTAAAAATCAAAAAAACATTATATCTGTAATCCCCACGGAATTGTGAATCCAGAGACATATTATTTGTAATTTTCTAAATAGTATTTATTTTCTTATGAATTTATTACTCTAAATAGGCCATTAAACCATTTAAATCTTCACGGCAAAACCTTACTGTCAAAGGCTGAACTAATTGCATATTGATGATCTACATGGAACCAGCTTTCCAACGGTATATCATTTATATTTTTGTGACAAGCAATTAATTTTTAATGAATTTAATGATTTATAAAGCCATTAAAACTAATTAAAATGCTACGGGTTAAATAATCCGCAAAGGCTAGATCCAACCAGATATTATGAAAGTACATTACAGCAGCTTCAATTTGATATATTGTTCATATTTTTCGGAGTTACAGATAATATTCTATGAATTTATTAACCTAAAAGACAATTAAAACTAATTAAATTACTGTAGTAACCACGTACAGTAAAAGTTGGATCTATTCTGATAAGATGATTCTACGTGAAATTATCTTTAATTTGATTTATTATACGCAATTTTTGGACGTGGTATGAATTTATAATGAATTTTACAAGTTAGATCTATAATATGCAATTTTAAATTCGAACGGAATATTCCAGGGAATATTCCGCTGACTGGACAGGTTGACTTTGCATGCTGACTGGGACTAGATGTTGACCTTATGTTGACGTGGCGTTGATGAGGAAGATGACCGGGATGACGATATGGCACGCACCGGTTTGATTGGATCTCGACCGTCTGGATAGGATCCGGTTGCTAGAAGAAGAGATTGACCCGATTTTGGCTCAGAATAGACAAGAAATAGATCTATGTTAGAGAGACAAATCCGTAGGTTAAATCGAAAAACTCAAAACATGAAAGTTGTGGGGAATCATTATTCCTACCTTCTCACCAAAGGAATTTGTATTTGAAGAAACGAGCGCGAGTAGATCTTGGATTTACACCGTAAGATCTGAAATATTGCGATATGAAATTCTCCGACTGTGGTGGATGAAAAGAGGTGAGGTTTGTCGGGATTGAAAGATTTCGATGCGTTCTTCAACTTTCGTTTTTTGACCGAAGGGAAAGGACGAAGTCTAGATGGGTTAAAAAGCAAAATAAGATTCGGGCATATGTAGATTCAGGATTTCGAGAAGAAAAACTCGTACAGCTGTGGCTCCACGAGTTTATATGGAGGTTTAGGATGGTTTAGAGATAGGCCTTGGAGTAGAGAACAAGTAGAAATAAACGAAAGTCGATTCGGAGTTGTAGATAAAAAGTTATAGCAGTTTGAGTAGAGATAGGTTTAACAAAACAGATTTTGCACGCTTTTTGGAGCAACCCGATCGATCCCTGTACGCGCGCGTGGCCTGGTCCGGTCGGTCCCCTTGCTGGGCCGCCGGCTGGCTCGGCCGGCCCATTTTTTTTATACTTGTTTCCCTCATATCTTTTGCATACGAACTCCAAATGACATGATTCTTGTTTCTAATTTTTTTTAAAATCGAATAGGTCATTATAGAATCAAATTTGTAATCTTTTTACTAGTTTGGAAGTAGTGGGTTTATAAATCCTTGTATATCTCATTTTATTTATATCTTTATGTGTTTGTATTTGTTCCATAACTTTTTCATACTAGCTCCAAATGAGCTCAATTTTGTTTCTAAAATTTTGTAATATTAATTGGATTCTTTTAGGCTATAATTTAGCAATAATTGCTGTCTTAGCAATAGTGGGTTTTATATAGTCAATTTAATTTCCTTTAGGAACATTTGGGCGAATCAACTATAGGATTTAGATACCAGGATTTGGATTCAGTTTGTGAGAACCTTGCATGGATGTAATGAAATGCTTATGAATGCTTCATGATTTTCATTTTGAAATCTTGCACACCAATTCTACAATCCATAATCAATTCATGCCCTTTTGCCTATATGGCTACTTAGGTCATAACAAAAGAATATAGGATTTTGAATTCAAGGTTGAGAGGATTTTCTATTCAAAAAGTTTCTTATCTTTGAGAATTTTCAACATAGTCAAACAATCAATCAAACTTATCTATTTATTTCACATTCCAAAATTAGGAGAATTTTGGGATGTGACAGAGAAAGTCTCGTCGTAGTCAACTCCTTGAACTTGTCGAAAACCTTTTGCAACAAGTCGAGCTTTATGGATGTGAACATTTCCATCCATATCAATCTTCTTCTTATAGATCCATTTGCACTCGATGGCTTTAAAACCATTAGGCAGGTCAAACAAGTTCCAAACTTGACTGTCTCCCATGGACTCTATCTCGGATCTCATGGCGATCAGCCATTTCTTAGAGTCTGGGTCCACCATCGCTTCTGCATAGGTCGCAGGCTCATCATTGTCTAACAATAATAATTCCCGCGCTTCGCGGAGCCTCGTCGACCTTCGTGGTTGTGGTGCTTCTGTTGCCACGGGTTCCTCAACTTGTTCTGCTACAATAGCATCACTCGTAGAAGCATCCCCAACTGGCTCATCTTGAACTTATTCAAGTCGCACCGACCTTCCACTTGTTCCCTTTGTGAGAAACTCTTTCTCTAGGAAAACACCGCTATGAGCGACAAACACTTTGCCCTCCTCTCGGTTGTAGAAGTAATACCCTAAGCTTTCCCTCGGATATCCCACGAAAATGCACTTATCCGATTTGGGTGTTAGCTTGTCCGACTGAAGTCGCTTGACAAATGCATCACAACCCCAAATCTTTAGAAAAGACAAAACTGGGATTCTTTCCAGTCCACATCTCATATGGTGTCTTAACTACGGATTTAGATGGTACCCTATTAAGTGTGAAAGCTGCCGTTTCTAGAGCGTAACCCCAAAATGATAATGGTAAATCCGACTGGCTCATCATAGATCGAACCATGTCCAACAAAGTTCGATTACGCCATTCGGAGACCCCGTTTCTTTGAGGCGTTCCGGGCGGCGTAAGTTGTGGAACAATTCCGCAACTCTTAAGATGATCGCTAAATTCGTGACTCAAATATTCACCTCCACGATCAGATCTCAAGGCCTTTATTTTCTTGCCATGTTGATTCTCTACTTCACTCTAAATCTCTTTGAACTTTTCAAAACTTTCAGACTTATGCCTCATCAAGTAGACATAACCATATCTACTGAAATCATCAGTGAAAGTAATGAAGTAGTGATATCCTCCTCTGGCTGTCGTGCTCATTGGTCCATACACATCAGTATGTATGAGTTCCAACAAGTTTGTCGCTCTCTCGGGTAAACCCGAAAAAGGTGACTTGGTCATCTTTCCAAGTAAACAAGCCTGACATGTCTCGTATGATTGAAAATCAAACGAAGTTAGAAGACCATCACCATGGAGCTTCTTCATGCGCTTTTCACTTATATGCCCCAAACGACAATGCCATAAATAGGTAGGACTCAAATCATTAGCCGAAGCCTTTTAGCACTAATATTGTAAACATATGCATCATCAAGATTTAAAATAAATAACCCATTCACAATGGGAGCATTAGCCATAGACATATCATTCTTAGAGATTACATAACCATTGTTTGCACTCGCGAATGAATAACCATCCCTCATCAAACATGAAGGTGATAAAATGTTTCAACCCATACTTGGAATGTAATAACAATTATTCAACTCCATAATAAATCCTGAAGGAAGGTGAAGTTGCATGAGGCCGACGAACAATGCAGCAACCCTTGCTTTATTTCTGACGCGAAAATCCACTTCGCCTTTCTGCACTTCTCTAGTCCTTATTAGCCCCCGCATCGAATTGCAAATATGAGCAACCGATCCGGTATCAAATACCCAAGAGTTAACATAGGAATCAGCGAGAAGAATGTCCACAACATTTACAACAAGCGTACTTGAGTTGGAAGTACTCTTACTTCCACTCTTCTTCAAAGAAGCCTGGTACTTGCTGCAGTTTCTCTTCTAGTGGCCATGTTCATGACAAAAGAAGCACTCAGTGTCTTCTATAGGTCCAGCCTTTTGCTTGGGTGCAGACTTAGGGATCGTATCCTTAGACTTGCCCTTCTTCTTCCAAGAAGTACCCTTTTTCTTGAAGCTAGGCTTGTTCTACACAGCCATCACATGGCTATGCCCTGCACACTACTTCATGTCACTTTCTGTTGTTTTAAGCATCCCACATAATTCATTAAGGCCCTTCTCCACCCCATGCATATGGTAGTTCGAAATGAACTTCCCATAGCTGGAAGGAAGAGACGCCAAAATGAAGTCAGTGGCCAACTCTTGGCCTAGTGGAAAACCAAGCTTTTCCAAAGTCTGACTGTAACCAACCATTTTGATCACATGGGGGCCTACAGCTGCTCCCTCTGCTAGCTTGCATTCGACAAAGGACTTGGCAACATTGTACCTCTCAGTCCTTGCCTGATCTTAGAACATGTCCTTAAGCGCAACGATCATATTGTACGCATCCTGATCGTCAAACTTCTTTTGAAGTTCAGGTTCCATGCATGCAAGCATAAGACAGCTAACCTCAAGAGAATCATCACATGCTCTCTTGTAGGCATTCTTTAGGGCAGCAGATGCATTTTCAGCAGGTTCATCGGGGATTGGGGTATCCAGAACCGTTTCCTTTTTATCAGACATGAGAACGATTCTCAGGTTACGGACCCAGTCCGAATAGTTTGTTCGATTTAATTTATCTTTGTCAAGAATCGAACGCAAAGAAAAAGGTGATGTAGTGTTCGGTGCCATTGATCTACAACAGAAAACATGCAAAATACTAAGCCATGTAACCATGAAAGAGTAAAACATATTAAACAATTTAATAGCATATACTCCCACTTAAATCAATATCCCTCTATTGATACTAAGTGATTCAAGATCCACAATTAACAAGTCGACTAGTGAGCTTTGGCATCACTACTAGAAGACAAGGTAAATCGGTAAGCAACACATGCTAATCATATCACATATGACTCTTATTGTTGGGTGACATCTCTATGTCAAAACTAGGCGCCCAACCTTTATGCCCCAAGGTCCTTAACTATTAAGATGACCTTGTCAAGTTCACCAACCCTTATGCGTGTAGGTATCCGATACAAACCCATCTAGCCAAGGAAAACCGCGGCACCCTAATTTCATAGGCCCACCAACGATTGTATAGGGCATAGGATGGTGCAAGGTTTGGTTGGGAGGGCATGGTTTAACTTAAACTTTGTGAGGGATCGTTCTACTTCTATCATCTAAGCATGTGTAGTAGTAAAACGCATAAGCATAACATTCACATAGATGTGACACAATATGGCCCATTTTCTCATGGTGATCTCCATCGCCATAGAACCTGTCCACCATGATGATCTCCATCTTCATGTTCCATGTGAGCCATCCTCCAAGTGATGAGTCCTCCAAGAACTAATACAAGCTATTACTCCTAATAGCTAGTAATCAAAATTACATAGTATTGGGATCATCACAAGTTGGCACGCAGGCCATTACAATAAATGACAACACACATGGCTCCAGCCGTGTTGCCCTACTCACGACACGCAGGTCATGCTAATTTTCATACATGCATCACATACATATATGGGCCATACTGATCACATACATCCTACAAAAACAAGTTATGCATAGAATCGCATTCTACCGGATCATGTGACATCGCAACACCTAGTTACCTTAACGAGATACAAAAAAGGGGCTACGATTAAGGGCGGTCTAGGGGGTCTCCCCCTGCGGGGTTCGAAGGGGCAGCGCCCCTCGCGGTATCAAATGAGAGATCGAATCTTCATAATTTTCTTTAAGGATTTTGATCGGAAAATCAAATTTACCATAAACCGACTCCTGTCCCGATTCAATCAAACTCCTTTGATCACGGTACATCGATTTTAGATCTAGGTTCTGATTTGATCAATCATATTGATCTTCGCGCGATTCAACAGGATTTATGTGTCACTGTCTACCCCGATGGCGGAATCCGACCGATAGGGGTAAGTCGTTTGACAACCTCAGATCACGATCACGGAAAGCAAGATCATAGATCAATCCTAAACCACCACCATACAAACGATCACATCATTCATATCAATCTGCATATCACCATATGCAACTATCCCGAACCTATAATAGAACAGCATCGGCTCTGATACCACTGAAGGGATACGGGTAGGCTACACTAGCGCAAATCTGTAAGGTTCCCAACCTTTAATAAGGTAGAGATCCCTGTGTTTACAATGCTAGTCCCTGGATCAATAGCTAGCATCCACAGTTAAGATGTAATATCAAGAAACAAAGGTCATAATACAACTTTATAACCAGGAATAAAGTAATTTATTACATCTTACATAGCTCATTTGGCTATCTCATTACAATGTAGCAGAATATCTATAAGCATGGGGTTCTTCATCTTCAAAGTGCCACAGGCAGACATGTTGGTTGTAGACTTGTAATCCTAATCATTAAACTTCACTAATATCAAACAAACCTGCAACATAACAAGTTACAGCCACAAGGGTCAATACAATGGAATTGTATTGGCAAGTGATACTATGGTGGTATAGTGGAGAATATCAACTATATGCATTTGGCTAAGTGGAGCTTAGGCTTGCTTTGCTCAAAATAGATTTTCCTTATCATTTGAAAACACTAAGTTTTTGCTTTGACAAAATCACCCAAGGAACCACCAATAGAAATTGGTGAACCTCAAACCCTTGTTAAACCACAAGTTTTTAACTTAGAAATTTGGATGATGAGATTCTTGATAGCTTCCATGTATTGATGCTCAAATTGTCCTTTCCCAAGGACATGGCTAAGTACTTAGATTTTTCACTCTGCAGAGGTTGTGCACTTTCCCCACAAGACATGGTTTCCCAAGACAAGATCTTTCAGAAGCCTTCCCTTAGACCAGAATGGACGCGTTCCAACCTATCATTCCCCTACCACCAACTGTCCATTTAGCTAAGTTCTTGCAACCTATATGATCCAGGCAGAGCCCATAATGACAAGTGGTTGCACTTGAAGCTTCTCAACATTTGACATCTCAAATCTCTTTGTTCCTGGGTGGCTTTCCACAAGTGAGATACACAAGGTTCACCAGTCCCCTGGCCTTGTGTAACCACTCAACACAAACCATTCCTTCCATTCCACCCAGGTGTTTCATTCACTTAGTTGTTTTATTAAACAAAACACAAGTCCTCAGACTTAGAAATTTTCCATAGTAAGAATATATATTCCACTCTTGTTTTCTACTAGCTAAGCTAAGCATGTTAGTAGTAGTAATCTTAACTTAGAAATTTTTTACTAAGGTTTCATCTACTAGGATTTCCCATAACATGGTTTATACTTAGCAAAAATTCCATGCAAGTCCTACTTAGTAATATCACTAATGCATAGTGAAAATAATGGGACAAAAGTATGAAGCATCACTTGCCTTTTTGGTAGAGAGTATGAGTTCACTTCTTGATCTTTGCAATGTTCACACACTTCAAGTCACTACAATTCAATAAAGCAAACAATATTTCAATCTACCATTAAAGCAATTCATCACATAAAATCATAGTAACAAAACAATGCATGCAAGCATGCTAAAGATTGTTTTATTTGTCAAAGTGGTTTCTAATGGTTCACAAACATTTGAAAACACCTAATGGTCATTTTATAAAGTCGTAAAATCATTTGTATAAGATTTCACTTCCTAAACCATTTTTAGACTAAGTCATTATCTTATGTGGTGTAGAAATACTTTTAATAAGGAAAAATTCTATAGGTTTCATAAAATATGTTTTCAAACCATATAACCTTGTGTTTAGGGTCAGAGAGTATATTTCCAAAACATTTCCCAAAGGTTTTCCTCCAAAATCCTTTTTAATAATCAAACCATATTTTTATTTGGCTAGAAATGGTTTAAATCAAAGATTTATTCTTTTGCTTCACCAAATACATTTTTGAACCACAATTTGTTTTCTATGGTCAATAGGTTCAAAACACACCATTTGCAAAAGATTTTATCCTCAAAAACAAATTTCTATACTCTAAACATGCATACACAAGTTTCTGCAAAAACAAACATTTTACCAGAAGCTTTTTACTAAACAAAGTTCATTATTGGCTAGGGATTATTTTTCTGAATCCATTGATATAAAGTTTGCAAAATTTGGACGTGTATATTAAAAGTTATGGAATTTACAAAATCACATATCTAATAGATTCAATCTGTTTTGATTCAAATCAACCGAGACACGTGGCTGGTTCTGATTCGTCTATACCTCTTTGCGCGGATCGGCTAACACAGACCGTAGGATTTCACTTGATCGCACGACACTTGTTGCTACTTATCCTTTCGCTCGCGTTCTATCGCATCCGTCAGATCGAAATCCTACGGACCTAACTACTTTGACCATTACCCAGCGGCGCTGGCGGCGGCGTGTCTGGTGGCAGTGGTTCGGCGAGCCTAGGAAGCGATGGAGAAGAAGGGGTGCTCACCAGAATCGCAGAGTCGCGGTGATGCTCAAGGTGCCCGCGAGAGTGCAAGGGGCGCATGGGGTTGATCGGAATTCGTCGCCGGAGATTTTGCTGGCGTCGGGTACGGTCAGACGTTGACAGGGGCGAGGCTACAGCGCGTGCTAGGACAAGTGGAAGACATGGTCAGATGCGCACGGTCCTGGCGATGATGCGTGTGTGAAGGAGAATGCGAGGCGCGGTCAGGTTCTTACCAGAAGCTTTGCCGGAGAGGAAGCAGACGGCGGCGCTTGCTCAGTGATGTCGTTGTTGACGATTCACAGCATGCGCGGATGAACGGGCGACACTGGGAGGTGCGCCATGAGGTAGGGAGTATGTGAGCTTGGTCGAGGAGGCAAGGGGCGGTGAATACTGGCCGGAATCATCGTCGGAGCGTCGTCGGATGTGCGGAGAAGAATTGGGCGGCCTGGGGGCACGCTAAGGTGGGGCGACAGAGGGGAAATGGAGGGGAAACGCAGGAGGTTAAGAGGGCGTCATCAGGGGAAGGATTCATTGCACCAGTAATGCGAATTAAGCCGGGTGTTAATCGCCTGCAACGGCCGGCGAGGTGAGGGGCGTAGTCCGTGGGTGGGGAAGAAGGTGACGTGGCTGTGGGGCCTGGCTGTCTGCGTGTGAGAGAGAATGGGGGTGGGGTCGTTCTGTCAGCGGCTTTGCGGGTTCTGTCTTTGGTGCCAACCGTTTTCCTGCGGGAGAGATGGAGAGGTGGGCTGGCTGGGCTTAATGGGCCAGGCTAGTTGGGCTGGGTCCTTTTCTTATTTTTTTCTGTTCTGTTTGTTTTTATTTTTCTCTTTTGATTTTTCTGTTTTGATTTTGTCTAATCAATTCAAACCTCAATTTGATTTCAAACCTTTGTCAAAGTTTGTGTAGGTTTAAGTACTGATTAATAAAACTTTCTGAAGTCATTTTTAGGATAATTTATTCCTTCTTCTTGGGGTCTTTTAATAAATAAAAAGGCCCCTTGTTTTAAATCAAATAGGTTTTAATAATATTTCTAAACACCATTTAAAATATTTTAAACCTTCCAAATCTTTTCAGTAGGTTTTGATTACTTAAAAGGGTGTCAAATAATTCATCTTGAATTATTTGGAAAAGCTTTTAATAAGATTTATTAATCATTTAAAATTTGGATTTGTCTTTCTTCCAATAGGATTTGGTTTATGCCATTTATTTTATTTTGAAAATTCTTTATCCAATATTTTTATTTGGATTTGGATTAATTTCATTCCATTTGCTTATTGGATTAGGCCAAGATTTATTTGGTATTTCAAATATTCTTTAATTTAATATTTCTTTCTTCATCTTATAAAATTCTTATCTTTTTATTTAGAGATCCAAACTTGGTGATTCCAATTTGTAAAATCTTGTTGAATATTTGTTTATCCTTTTAAATATTTTTCGGATTATTTGCTCACCATTTGGTATGGTTTTGTAGATAGGTTCTTTATTAGTTTTGGGAATTCAATTTCTTTATCTTATTAAATTCATAAGATTTTATTTATGGCTCCAAGTTCAGTGAAACCAATTTCTATGGTTTTATAATATTTCTATTTGTATTTCTTGATCATTTGTGAATGTTTGTTGTCAAGATTCTATATGGATCAAATCCATAGGCTTGGAGATAACTTGTAAATGATTTTTATTCCATTAGAGTTTAGGGTTTGGACTTATTTTCCAAGTGTTTAAATTTCTAGATACATTTAATGAGGAAAGCATTTCCCTTGATTTGGATTTTGTTGAATTAAAGTTTGTTCAAGATGGGATTTTAAGTTTCCATTTAGAAACAAAAAGTTTCTTTTCACCCTAAAATTCAACAGTAATTTATTTTATTTCATTTATTTTTCACATTACAAGATTTGGAAAATCTTGGGATGTGACAGGCTACCACCCTTAAAATAAATCTCGTCCCGAGATTTGGGGAGGCTAGGGGTTACAAGTTTCTCAGAACATCTAGGATACTACCACCCTTGAAATTTTTCCAAACTAGATTACATCTTGGCTTGCTTGGGGTCTTGTTGAAATCTCTCTGGGCAAACATCTGCATAGTCTCCTTTGTTTTCACACTTGAAACATGTGACAAGGCTGAGATCCTTCATAGGCTTGTTTATCTTGTGCTTCATCTTTTCTAGACAGTTGCTTGCATAATGTCCTTGGTTACCACAGTTGTAACATCTGATAAGATTGAGTTCATCACGTATCTTCTGTGGGCAAGTTGCTACATAATGGCCTAGCTCTTTGCAGTTGTTGCACCACACTTGGCTAATCTCCTTATACTTTTGCTTCTCTGGACATTCACTGGCATAGTGTCCCATTTCTTTACAATGATTACATTGCACCTGGCTTTTGTCCTTCTTTTTCTTGGGTTTCTCCAAAGCTAGGAGTGCTTCCAGTTCATGTTCTTCATATGTTATCTCATAGGTAGGAATGTCTACTGGTTTCCTTGACCTTCTATTACTCCTTGGATAATTCATATGTCTCCTCTTGGGTCCTTTAAATTGAGTCATGTTGTTGGGAGGTACAAGATGAGATTTTCCTTTGTTTTCATCCTTCTTGGTAGACTTGGCTCTCTCATGGTAATCTGCAATCAATTGTTGCACTCCACCTTTTTTCCTTTGTTCAACTATGGAATAGATGGGGCATTGGATAGGGACATGATTGTTTCCTTCACATAAGTAACAAGTAGCTTGTGATGTGGGGCATTGGTCAATTTGATGTTTCTATTCACAATTGGGGCATTGATCTCCATGCTCCTTGGAAGTGTGATCCTTGTCTCCACAAATATTGCAAGCTTGGGTTCCTTCTAGAATAACATCTTTGTCATCCTTATTGTCATTAGCTCCTTGGGAAGAGCTTTCTCCCATGTTGGTCATTTGAGTAGCCATCCCTTGCAACAATTGGGATTGAAGTTTCAAAATCCTTTGTATGGCTGGGTCTAATCCATTGTTGTTGGCTAAAAGCTGAGTTGCCACTTGGCTCAACTGGGTTTGGTTTGCTAGTAGTTGTTCTTTCATGTTGTTCTCTTGGTTGTTGTTGTTGTTGTCACCATCCTTGATGTTGTAGTCTCTTGGAGAAGTCATCTAAATGGGTTGGATTGGGATTAGAATAGGCAAAACATTTCTAAGGGAATAATTCTAATCACACACATCACAATTCACACAAGCAATGTGCAAACAATCACAAACAAACATTCCACTCAAACAACAAGTTTCAAGCATATTTTTAGGCAACCAAAAATATTTTTGTTACACCACATAAGTTGGTGGGTTTGACTTAAACTAAATATGGTGGTCCATCTATATGGTTCACTTGACATCTTTCCATTCTTCTTAGTTGATTCTTCTTGAATGAGATCTTTGTATTGTTGGGAAAATTCTTGGTCACAAAATCTTCAAGGTGATGATGATTCCTTCTAAGTTGTGTTTCCTTAGTCTTCAAGTCTTGAGCAAGATTTCTTGTCTCACTTGTAGTCCTTAGTGATATCCAAGGTTGAAGTCCTTGTTGAGAATAAGGTTGAAACCACTTGAATATGTTGAAGTCATTAGAGTTGAAGATGTTGAAGTCATTAGAGTTGATGAAGTCCTTTGCACATGGTGAAGTCTTTGGCCATGGGGTAGGCTTTATCCATCAAGTTGAAATAGAAGAGATGTAGAGTTGAAACCAAAATGGTTGAGGAAAGAGTTTACCAGATTGTCTGTAAATAAGTTTTGGAACAAATACAGCTCTTATTTTTTTCTAAGGGTTTTTGTCCATCCTAGGTTTACAAATCCTACAGGCAACACAATGCTCTGATACCATCTGTAAGGTTCCCAACCTTTAATAAGGTAGAGATCCCTGTGTTTACAATGCTAGTCCCTGGATCAATAGCTAGCATCCAAAGTTAAGATGTAATATCAAGAAACAAAGGTCATAATACAACTTTATAACCAGGAATAAAGTAATTTATTACATCTTACATAGCTCATTTGGCTATCTCATTACAATGCAGCAGAATATATATAAGCATGGGGTTCTTCATCTTCAAAGTGCCACAGGCAGACATGTTGGTTAAAGACTTGTAATCCTAATCATTAAACTTCACTAATATCAAACAAACCTGCAACATAACAAGTTACACCCACACGGGTTAATACATTTGAATTGTATTGGCAAGTGATACTATGGTGGTTTAGTGGAGTCTATCAACTATATGCATTTGGCTAAGTGGAGCTTAGGCTTGCTTTGCTCAAAATAGATTTTCCTTATCATTTTAAAACACTAAGTTTTTGCTTTGACAAAATCACCCAAGGAACCACCAATAGAAATTGGTGAACCTCAAACCCTTGTTCAACCACAAGTTTTTAACTTAGAAATTTGGATGATGAGATTCTTGATAGCTTCCATGTCTTGATGCTCAAATTGTCCTTTGCCAGGGACATGGCTAAGTACTTAGATTTTTCACTCTACAGAGGTTGTGCACTTTCCCCACAAGACTTGGTTTCCCATGACAAGATCTTTCAGAAGCCTTCCCTTAGACCAGAATGGACGCGTTCCAACCTATCATTCCCCTACCACCAACTGTCCATTTGGCTAAGTTCTTGCAACCTATATGATCCAGGCAGAGCCCATAATGCCAAGTGGTTGCACTTGAAGCTTCTCAACATTTGACATCTCAAATCTCTTTGTTCCTGGATGGCTTTCCACAAGTGAGATACACAAGGTTCACCAGTCCCCTGGCCTTGTGTAACCACTCAACACAAACCATTCCTTCCATTCCACCCAGGTGTTTCATTCACTTAGTTCTTTTATTAAACAAAACACAAGTCCTCAGACTTAGAAATTTTCCATAGTAAGAATGTATATTCCACCCTTGTTTTCTACTAGCTAAGATAAGCATGGTAGTAGTAGGAACCTTAACTTAGGAAATTTTTACTAAGGGTTCATCTACTAGGATTTCCCATAGCATGGTTTATACTTAGCAAAAATTCCATGAAAGTCCTACTTAGAAATATCACTAATGCATAGTGAAAATAATGGGACAAAAGTATGAAGCATCATTTGCCTTTTTGGTAGAGAGTATGAGTTCACTTCTTGATCTTTGCAATGTTCACACACTTCAAGTCACTATAATTCAATCAAGCAAACAATATTTCAATCTACCATTCAAGCAATTCATCACATAAAATCATATTAACAAAACAATGCATGCAAGCATGCTAAAGATTGTTTTATTTGTCAAAGTGGTTTCTAATGGTTCACAAACATTTGAAAACACCTAATGGTCATTTTATAAAGTGGCAAAATCATTTGTATAAGATTTCACTTCCTAAACCATTTTTAGACTAAGTCATTATCTTATGTGGTGTAGAAATGCTTTTAATAAGGCAAAATTCTATAGGTTTCATAAAATATGTTTTCAAACCATATAACCTTGTGTTTAGGGTCAGAGAGTATATTTCCAAAGCATTTCCCAAAGGTTTTCCTCCAAAATCCTTTTTAATAATCAAACCATATTTTTATTTGGCTATAAATGGTTTAGATCAAAGATTTATTCTTTTGCTTCACCAAATACATTTTTGAACCACAATTTGTTTCCTGTTGTCAGTAGGTTCAAAACACACCATTTGCAAAAGATTTTATCCTCAAAATCATTTTAAAACAATTTCTATACTCTAAACATGCATACACAAGTTTCTGCAAAAACAAACATTTTACCAGAAGATTTTTACTAAACAAAGTTCATTATTGGCTAGGGCTTGTTTTCTGAATCCATTGATATAAAGTTTGCAAAAATTTGGACGTGTAGATTAAAAGTTATGGAATTTACAAAATCACATATCTAATAGATTCAATCTGTTTTGATTCAAATCAACCGAGACACGTGGCTGGTTCTGATTCGTGTATACCTCTTCACGCGGATTGGCTAACACAGACCGTAGGATTTCACTTGATCGCACGACACTGGTTGCTACTTACCCTTTCGCTCGCGTTCTATCGCATCCGTCAGATCGAAATCCTACGGACTTAACTACTTTGACCATTACCCAGCGGCGCTTGCGGCGGCGACTGGCGGCGGCGTGTCTGGTGGCGGTGGTTTGGCGAGCCTAGGAAGCGAGGAAGAAGAAGGGGGTGCTCACCAGAATCGCGGAGTCGCGGTGATGCTCAAGGTGCCCGCGAGAGTGCAAGGGGCGCACGGGGTTGATCGGAATTCCTCGCCGGAGATTTTGCTGGCGTCGGGTACGGTCAGACGTCGACGGGGGCGAGGCTACGACGCGTGCTAGGACAAGTGGAAGACATGGTCAGATGCGCATGGTCCTGGCGATGATGTGTGCATGAAGGAGAATGCGAGGCACGGTCAGGTTCTTACCAGAAGCTTCGCCGGAGAGGAAGCAGACGGCGGCGCTTGCTCAGTGATGTTGTTATCGACGATTTACAGCATGCGCTGATGAACGGGCGACACTGGGAGGTGCGCCATGAGGTGGGGAGTATGTGAGCTTGGTCGAGGAGGCAAGGGGCGGTGAATACTGGCCGGAATCATCGTCGGAGCGTCGTCGGACAGAGGGTGGTGCGGGAAATAATTGGGCGGCCTGGGGGCACGCTAAGGTGGGGCGACAGAGGGGAAATGGAGGGGAAACGCAGGTGGTTAAGAGGGCGTCGTCAGGGGAAGGATTCATTGCGCCATTAATGCGAATTAAGCCGGGTGTTAATCGCCTGCAACGGCTGGCGAGGTGAGGGGCGTAGTCCGCGGGTGGGGAAGAAGGTGACGTGGCTGTGGGGCTTGGCTGTCTGCGTGTGAGAGAGAGTGGGGGTGGGGTCGTTCTGTCAACGGCTCTGCGGGTTCTGTCTTTGGTGCCAACCGTTTTCCTGCGGGAGAGATGGAGAGGTGGGCTGGCTGGGCTTAATAGGCCAGGCTAGTTGGGCTGGGTCCTTTTCTTATTTTTTTCTGTTCTGTTTGTTTTCTTTTTCTCTTTTGATTTTTCTGTTTTGATTTTGTCTAATCAATTCAAACCTCAATTTGATTTCAAACCTTTGTCAAAGTTTGTGTATGTTTACGTACTGATTAATAAAACTTTCTGAAGTCATTTTTAGGATAATTTATTCCTTCTTCTTGGGGTCTTTTAATTAATAAAAAGGGTCCTTGTTTTAAATCAAATAGGTTTTAATAATATTTCTAAACACCCTTTAAAATCTTTTAAACCATAATCTTTTCAGTAGGTTTTGATTACTTAAAAGGGTGTCAAATAATTAATCTTGAATTATTTGGAAAAGCTTTTAATAAGATTTATTAATCATTGAAAATTTGGATTTGTCTTTATTCCAATAGGATTTGGTTTATGCCATTTATTTTATTTTGGAAATTCTTTATCCAACATTTTTATTTGGATTTGGATTAAATTCATTCCATTTGATTATCGGATTAGGCCAAGATTTATTTGGTCTTTCAAATATTCTTTAATTTAATATTTCTTTCTTCATCTTATAAAATTCTTATCTTTTTATTTAGAGATCCAAACTTGGTGATTCCAATTTGTAAAATCTTGTTTAATATTTGTTTATCCTTTTAAATATTTTTAGGATTATTTTATCACCATTTGTTATGGTTTTGTAGATAGGTTCTTTATTAGTTTTGGGAATTCAATTTCTTTATCTTATTAAATTCATAAGATTTTATTTATGGCTCCAAGTTTAGTGAAACCAATTTCTATGGTTTTATAATATTTCTATTTGTCTTTCTTGATCATTTGTGAATGTTTGTTGTCAAGATTCTATATGGATCAAATCCATAGGCTTGGAGATAACTTGGAAATGATTTTTATTCCATTAGAGTTTAGGGTTTGGATTTATTTTCCAAGTGTTTAAATTTCCAGATACATTTAATGAGGAAAGCATTTCCCTTGATTTGGATTTTGTTGAATTAATGTTTGTTCAAGATGGGATTTTAAGTTTCCATTTAGAAACAAAAATTTTCTTTTCACCCTAAAATTCAACAGTAATTTATTTTATTTCATTTATTTTTCACATTACAAGATTTGGAAAATCTTGGGATGTGACAAAATCAAAAAAATTCTACCGCGTATACCAGGATTACTGTTGTCATAGATCACGGGATTACCACTAGACGCGTAGTTGCGGAATCGATGAAGTGCGTCGAGGCAGTGCAGACGTTCCACGTCTCCTCCTTCTCCTCGTCCTACGAGAAGCTTCCCTTGCACGGCTCGTCCAAGCGCTACAGATGCAGCGCCTCCGAGGTATCCACACGTACAGGGTGGAAGCGTCAGACGCCGGACTGCTAGGTCCGCGCGCGCGACACAGGCGTGAGGAGTGGCGGCTGGGTATGATCTGAGGTCTAAGGTCTAACCCTGGTCAGCTCGCCCCACCCTCTCTTATATAGGTGTCCCTAGTGGGCTTCTACATTAGCAACCCATTAGTACCCTAAGCCTGGTCTAATTCGGATCCAATCCTCATTAGGCTTCCAGCCCCTTAAGTGTGTGACCCTATAGGTTCATATGCGTATAGACATGACACGAATACACTTATTCTGTCAATAGTTAGTAGCGGCCTCTAGCAAGACGTGCCAACTCCTAAACGCATACAAAGATCATATCAGACGAACCATCACAAGGTTTAGTACATGTCTTTCCCTTTGACTCGCGATATTTGGTCTAGCTCCAAGCTGACCTCCCTTTCTCGATACCGTGATTCGGAATCCCTTTACTAGGTTAAATCTTAACCATATGTAGCACGGCCATGCATTTCTGGATCCGATCAGTCGAGGGGCCCAGAGATGTCTCTCTCAAGTAGAGAGGGGCAAATCCCATCTTGATTGACCATGCCTTGCAGCATGCTTCAGGACAAACCCGAAAGCTACCTTTATAACTACCCAGTTACGGTGCAGCGTTTGATAGCTCCAAAGTAGGTCGATTCACATCTCAAGTACATGTGACAATCTCAGGTCTAAGGACAAAACGTACACGATGTGTAGAGAGAGAGCTGCAATTAATTGCTAGTCTCAGGATGGGTCAGTCCAACCCCATGTTCATAACATGTGTCCACGTCATTGGTTTGACATCTCCATGTCTATGACTTGTGAAACATAGTCATCAACCAATCGATGTGCTAGTCTAATACTCACGTGTGTCCTCACATGAACTCCGACTAGGTACAACTCTTAAATAACCATACAAGTATAGAGTTTCACAAACAATTCATGTAATTTCCAATCAATACAAGTTGCCTGATATGGATATTTAAGGAATATTACAATAACTCATGGATACATATGAAATATCATCATCTCTATGATTGCCTCTAGGGCATATTTCCTTCACATCTCTCTCTATGCGTGATCTTATTGTGATCATGAGCTTTGTAATCTAGTTGAATAAGTAGATGTTACTCTACTACTCACTGCTTTAATTATTTTAATCTCCGCTTTCCCCATGTGTGTGAAGTTGACAGTATGCATACCGTGCGACACTTAGGCTAATGGTTGCAGAAATCCTTATCATGAGTATAATTTGAGTTGGATGTCTCTATGAGATTATGAGGTTTGTTGGAACCATCTAGCGCTCAAGGTGACAGTGAGGGGTTACCTAGATGGGGAATGCGGACTTTAAGGAGTGCTCTTGTAGCCCTACACCATCCAACTGGAGAGTGGTTCAGGGTAGCATAGTGAATATAAGAAATTTATGTGTTTATTGAGAGTGTCCACTAGTGAAAGTATGATCCCTAGGCCTTGTTTCTAAGCATTGAAACTCTGTTTACAATCAGTCCCGATACATGTTTGTTTGCTGCCCTTTTTATTTCATATTGGAATTACCACTTATAATCATCCATACTACTTGTATTTCACTATCTCTTCGCCGAACTAGTGCACCTATACAACAAGTGTATTAGGTGTGTTGGGGACACAAGAGACTTCTTGTATCTTGATTGCAGGGTTGCTTGAGAGGGGTATCTTTGACCTCTTTCCCCTGAGTTCGATAAACCTTGGGTGATCCACTTAAGGAAAGGTGTTGCTGTTCTACAAACTTCTGCACTTGGAGTCCTAACACTGTCTACAAGGATATAAGCGTGCGTAGAAATTAAATTCTTTTCTGGCGCCGTTGCCGGGGACTATAGGGCCTTTAGTCTCTTCCTCCCCTTCAAGTTCTTTTCTGGTGTCGTTGTCGGGGAGGTAAGGTAAATGGTACTCACATCCTATGGCTACTAAGCTATCTTCTAGTACTGTTGCTGGTGTGTGAGTGCTCGAATTTATTTCCTTTAGACTCTGCAATTATATCTTTTTGTTTCTTGTTTTTATTTTCACTAGTTAGGCTTAATGGAAAACCACGGAAAATTTTGAGAGCTTTATAGTATTTCTCTTGAGCTAGGGCATGAAGTGTTCAAAGAGAAAAATAAAAAACCCATGGAACTTTATTTGCATACTAATAGCAATGTTATTAGTATGAATTCTTTGAACACCATTATTGATAATGCTATGGAAACGTCTAAGCTTGGGGAAGCTAGTTGTGATGAAAATGATCTTTTTAGTTCCCTAGATTTAGAGGATAAATTTTTTTATGATGATACTATACCTCCAATATATGATGATTACAATGATGAATATGATATTTTCAGTCCACCAGCTTTATAGGAGAAAATTTGCTCTGATGATACTATACCTCCAATAAATGATGATTATAATGATGAATATGATATTTTTAGTCCACCTTCTATTGAGGAGAAAATTAATTATGATTACAATATGCCTCCTATATTTGATGATTATGGTGATGAGAATAATAATGATAGCTATTTTGTTGAATTTTCTCCCACTACAATTAATAAGAATGACTATGCTTATGTGGAGAGTAATAATTATTATATGCATGTGGCTAATGATAAGAATGTTTTATGTGATAGTTATATTGTTAATTTTATTCATGATGCTACTGAAAGTTATTATGACAGAGGGAAACATGGTTTTATGAATCTCAACAATATTAAGTTTCCCCTCTTTATGTTGAAAATTTTGAAGTTGCACTTGTTTTGCTTTCCTATGCTTGTTGCTTTGTGCTTTCATGACTTTTTTATTTACAAAATTATTTTTCATAGGAAGTAGGTTATACTTAAATTTGTTTTACATTTTCTTCTTGATTCTATATTTTACTTCAATTTATATTTATTATGTGAGCATCATCGAAACTATCATGCCTATCTTAATGGCTATAAGGAAAGAGCTTTTGGGAGACAACCCATTATATTTTTGCTTTAAGTTTATTTTTGTTTCTTTGAGTCTTGGAAGTTGTTACCTCTGTAATAACCTCTCCTTATCTTTTTTGTTTGGTTTTTGTGCCAAGAATAGCCTCTAATAGGAAGAAGGTAAGATTTGGGGAAGTTGCTGTCCCAAAACAGATTTTTGTGCTTCACTGTAAAACAATCGTGAAAAATCCCAGAACGTCGTATTGATCTGCAAGTTTTTGTGGGCATTCCCCAGGTTATTATTTAACTTTCATTAGGTTTGCACTTTTCAATATGAAAAACAAAAGATTTTTGAAAAAATCGGTCTTTACCTACATGTCTATTTTGACAGATTTCTGCCATTATTTGCATTTGCCTCTTAAATCGATTTCTTTTGAGTTATTTTTTATCACTTGAGCTTTTAAAAGGAATTGATATAGTAGATTATGTTTTAATGGAAGTTTTACTTGAGTTGAAACTAAACCCAAAGGCCTATTATCTTGAATACACTATTGTATCTAATGAAGATTGTGTGAAGTTTTGTATGAAGGAAATTTTCAAGTGTATGGAGAGAATGATGTGATGAGATGAAGTATGGACAAAATCTCAAGCTTGGGGATTCCACCCCAAGAAATATTCAAGAGGTACAAGCGTCAAAGCTTGGGTATGCCCAAGGCATCCCCTTCTTCATCAACAAAAATCTCGGGTCTTCTTTCAGATACTATATTTTTATTACTTTATGCACTATGTGTTGTTCTTGGAGCGTCTTTGTTTTTGTTTTTAGTTTTCTTTTGCTTTGTTTTCTGCAATAAGTTGGTCGGAACCCAACACACCTATTTTAGAGAAGTCACACCTAGTTCTTCATTGCCTAGAACACTCTAGTTTTCACTCTTAGTGTTCTGTGAGTGTTCTCTTTTGCTAGCACTGCGTTTAGCCTTAGTTTTCTTATGCTTTTTTCTTAGAACTTTTTAGTTCTTCTTTGTAGTTATGTGAGACAATCTCTCTGATCTTTATTGATTATTATCTTTGTGAGTTGTTTCAAATAAGTTGATTGGTGTTGGAAAAGAGTAGAATGTTTTGTGCTTATAGTGGTACAAAAGGAAGCTTGTTTTGACTATGACTTAGACTTTATCATGTCATATTAGATATTTCTTTGACCATATGCTTAGATATTATTGTGTAGCATGACTTGTTTCAAACAACTGAGATTGCTTAATGTGCGTTGAAAGAATCATGTGTTGTTTTAGCATAGAAAAGCATAATATTATGGTATTCTCCTTTGCTGCTTTATTTGGGTTGACTCGAGCTCCAGCTCCGCCCCTGCACATTCTTACACCATGTTAAGACTATGAATCAGTCACCTTAGCCTCTATGATCATTTAGTTTTTGACTTGTGATATCACTTTATGCTTTAATTAATAATGTTTTGTCGCTGTGCATGATTATGGCCATTATTCCTCTCTTAGTTGGTCGCTCCCAGTCATTTTCTAGCCTCCACCTGTACTGAGTATGAGCTCTACTCGTACATCCAACTCCCAAGAAACCAAGTTATTCCAAATAGTCCACTATAAATTCCTATGCATGGTGTGTTATACCATTCCAAGTATATTCATGTGTTTGTTTATCTTCCAAATTAAATTTTTGTTATGTGAAAATTAGTGATTAAAGCTCTTACGAACTTGATGGCACACTTTATTTTCTTGCACTTAATATACTTGAACCATTGTGCCCATCTATGTTGCTTATATGCTTGCAAATTATAAGTTTGGAGTTAGCAGAACCATGTTGTCACGAGAACACATTCAACATTGCACTAATTATATTCAGTTGATATCATGTTCTTTTGTTTATGGATCCCCGCGATGTGAAATAAAAAGGGAGCTTGTGAGTCCATGGAGTTTGTATATGTGTTAGAGAAACACCTGGGCGGCTAGCCTAAGCCATGCCTAATCATGGTGGAAACTTGCAGCATAACCATAATGAGCATTTTCTGAAGCATCCTCAATAAAAACCTATGCAAATAGCAAATAAAAAGATCACTGAGATGCTCATTGTCTGTTGCCTTGTCATTTTGATATGGGATAGCTCCTGTGTCACGGGTTAAGGGGTACCCCGTTGGCGTTTCTCTATGATACACATATACTTACAATGATAAGGACTTCCTTGTGAACAAAGTTGAGAAGCATGAGGTTCGGTACTAGTATGCAAGGGGCATGAGATTTTCAACTTGTGATTTGTCAAGAATATACTCATATTTGTGTCACTTTAACCTTAATCACTTCAAGATGCTTATGATAGGTGCAATGAGAGCTCAAAGCTAGTAAGTACCATAATTATTGGAAGCTCTTTATGAAACTTGAAATCCCTACTTCCCTCTGTGAAGGGCCTTTCTTTTTACTTTCTGTTGAGTCTCCATCTTCTATCATTATGCACCAATTTAGAGACCATAGTTGTCATTCTTAGTTCAACGTGCATTGTCCCAAACTTGTTGATTGATTAATAATTATGGTATTGCTTGTTCTTAAATTATTTGTATCTAGTCACCCTTATAAACTTTGAAGGTGTCCTATGCATTTATGTTTTGCTATTCCATGAAGGACAAGCTGAATACCACTCTTGCTATGTTTTCTATATGTGAAACAAACAAATGTCTTTCAATGAATTGTTATTTATGATGTTTTGTTGGTGTAAACCTTTCATGTTGCAATACAGTTGTGTTAGAAATATATCTTTCATGCTTATGTTAGAGTATTTTGATCCCAGCTATCAATGCTTTACAATATCTTGATCAAGATTGTGATGGTGCATCTCACTTCAAAAATTATTCTTTTTATCACTTAACTACTCGAGGACGAGTAGGAGTTGTAACATCCCAGCATTTAGGAACTAACGAAGGGTAGATTTAGGAATTTGGAATGTTGCATGCATTCATCTGTGAAAATGTGGGTAAATTTTTCGCCAAATAAAAACCTTAAGTGATCAAGATTTCTTTCATACATTGAGATTAGGTTTAGTCTTAAAGGATGATTGCTATAGACTTTGATATGATCTCTGAGGAATTATGTGTTTTGGAAAATGAATTTGAATTTTAAACTTGAGTGTTTGAATTATAATTCAAATGTACTGGTAATAAGATTTGAATCTTGATTAAATTAAGAGTTAATTATTTTAACTCAAACTTTATCTAAAGAAAACAATTAAGAATATGAAAACTTATTTCATATTTTCATTCAATCAATAAGTTACAAAAATATAACTTATTGAAATTATTCAACAACTTCACAATAGCGAATAAATAAAGAATAAGAATATTTCTTTATTAATAATATAATCTTTATTACAGAAGAATAAAATGAAGATTACAAAATAATAAAAACAAAATTGCAAAAGAATAAGAAGATTACATTAATTATTCTATAAAGAAAACCTAAACTAAAATCTTCATCTTCAAATTTGTACCTGCAAGACAAACACTAATAAAATAATAATAAGGTTAGAGTTAGAATTGTTTTTCTCTCAGACATGTCAGTGAGGTGCACTGAACAAGTTCATTATTGAGAAATTATAAAAGGGGCAAGTTTCACCAATATGAAAGAATTTATCTTTCATTAATTTTAAGCCAAAAAGGGTTCAAATTGATAGCAAGGAGGGGCAAGTTCACCAGCCAGGTAAAAGTAATCTGATCAAAGTAACTTTCAAGTCCAAAGCATAACCATAAGTGCACAGCAAGCACACAAGCAGGACACACAACTAAATGCATGTGGTGTGCTGTCAGCTTCACAGCATAGCCCAAACTCACAAAACCATCAGCACAGCCGTGGAGAGGAACTAGTGCATCTCTTCACTGCTTACACACAAGAACAACCGGCATCTAAACCAAGCACAATAGCCAGCAACAAAACCAACCAACGCCAAGGTCTCATCACCAGGATGGTGACATAAGGAGGGGGAAGGATTAGGTGGACAGCAAGATCAAGTCCAGGAGCTAGGAGGAGCAGGCTAGCTCAAGGTCAAGCACAGGAGTTCAGCAAAACCATATCAAGATCATCACCCAACTCCATAATCATCAGTTCTTATGGTGAGAATCATAAAACCCCCACATGATCAAATCATATTATCTAGACAGAAGCAGGTGTTGTTTTATGGAACAAACGCTCAGAAAACACCCAAGTGGGGTGAATCCATCCTTGAGATTTTAAACTCTAAAAGTAAACAACAAAGTACAAGGATCCAACCAAAACTCGGAACAACATCATTGATTTAGTTGTCAAGCTATATATTTCAATTCAAACACAAATATAGCTAAGATTTAGATTCTAGGCACATCCCTAAGCTAAGGGTAGCACCTTAGAAGCTAATATTTTGGATCCATATAATGATCAAGCCTACTATCATTTTTTCTCCAAGTTTTGATTCAAGAAACAATAGCTGGTACCACTACTAGGACTATCTATATGAATCAACTAGATAAAGCCTAAAACCCTAAGCCTCAGACCAACATCATTGGTCTTAGGCATCTCAGAAAAGAACATCTCTGTTTATCTTTCAAAGTCAAGCTTGTCTTAGCTAAAACCAACCCAATCAATAGATTAGAATCAATCTTGTGTGCCATACCAAGATGGTATCACAAGAACAATTCTACATGAATCAGGATAAACATTTAATCATCACTGATTCAATCAATTAACTTACTAATTATTTTCCTGTTAATACAGGAATCATAATTAGGATATTCCTATGTTAATCTTCACTGTTTGAGATCATGATGATCTCAAACCACACATTCATTCTCAAGCCAACAACACTAAGATAGTGGTTTCATCACACCATAACCATGATCATAAACCTAGAAATGATAGTGGAAAGTTATCAAGTCACTAACTTTACCAAGCATTGGTTCCAAAGCAACTATACCATCTGAATCAGATGCAAACCAAGCATAAAATCATCTAATAATCCACTAGAACCATTATAGTTCATCCCAAGCAACAAGGCTCAGGCTAATAACCATTTAACATGCTTACAGACCATCCAGACATGACCTAATTCATCTAGTATATGATCAACCACAGGATAAGAACCCTAAATTGAATAAATTATCTTAATCAGGACAAGACAGTAACCAGAAAGGTCACCGCCAACATCTAGCATAGGATCAGCAAGCATAGAGAGCACTAGGGGAGAGGAATAGAACTCACCAATGGTCCTCGCTGAAGACTAGAAGAGGAAGCAGGGGTGGCCGATGTCCATGGCGGCACGGGGAGCACCCCAGGAGGGGCGCTGCAACCCATACGACGCCATGGCCACGACCATGAACACACATGAGGCGAGGAGCATCACCACGACGCATGACGGCAGCGGCAGCAACAGGATATACGCCAACCCCTAAACCCTAGGGTTCGGGACGGCATCGATCCGTCGCAGGAGAGCCCCATACTCAAATCTAATTGGATAGAAAGGATGGGCGTAGTCGACAACCTCCTACCACACCACGGCAGCGACCAGAACGGTCCACGACGGCGGGAATCGCCGGCGGCGACATCATCGACCACGGGGTCGAGGTCAGAGGATGAGAGGAATGAGCTCGAGGGAGAGAGGCAGCAGAGGAGTGGGCTGAGTTGGGCCAGACCCTTTCGGGGTGGTTCTTTTGACTATGTCTAATGGGCCACTAGGGGCCAATAAGATTAAGCCAGCCTAGAAATATTTTAAAGGCCTATTTTAATAAATAGGAAAAGACCAAAATACCCCTGAACTTAATTAAATTCTAAAAAAATAAAACAAAAGTCCAAAATTTATAAATAAAATATTTTTGGATTCACAATAATCCACACTATCCAAATAAAATAAGATATAAAATTTTAGACATATAAATTTTATTAAGGATTTTGTAATTTATATATTCCTTCTAGAATTTTACAAAATTATTGAAAGATGATAAAAATAAATAAAAATCACTTTCATTATATATTAATATTGTATTATTTTTGAAAAATACTAAATAAATATTTAATAACAAGTCAAATAATATGTAAATAATTAAAAGAATATGTAAATAACAAGTCAAATAATATGTAATAACAAGTCAAATAATATGTAAATAACAAGTCAAATAAATATTTAATAACAAGTCAAATAAATATTTAATAACAAGTCAAATAATATGTAAATAACAAGTCAAATAAATATTTAAAAGAATTATTGAATCAATAAAAGTCAAATAAAATGGAAATAAAATAAAATAATTCAATATATGTTATAAATATTAAAAAATAATATTTATAAATCCTCTATTATTAAAAAGACTTTTTATAAAAATGGAGAGAATGCATATCAAGTTAAATTATGCATTACATTACTTGCATAATCATTTTGCTTCTTTAAATATTGTCCTTACCGGGCAATAATGATGTTTTTGTAGACATAGAAGCTCAAGGTCCACTGCAAGCATCAGACTTCACTACCTTGCCATCACAAGGCAAGTTCATCACTTGCTCGTGTCCTTTGAAGAGTCTTTATCAAAGTATTTGCAAATTGTGGGTTATCATATATGCTATAAAAGAAATAAAATATTATTTTCACAAATAAAGAAATCATAGATATCATCCTAAGTGGTGATATAATGGAGCAATAGAACTTAGGGTTCTATTTGCAACAATGATGATCAAGTAGGGACTTAATAACCCCTGACATGAGTGATTCTAGCGTCGTATATTACGTGTTAGCCATGAGATTTGGAATGGGACAGAGAAGTCAGCTGTATCTTCTTCCTCTCGCATGAAGCCGGATTTGCAGGTCGTGGCTGTTATCCTCGTAGCGTGCATATTAATTGGTAATTCGTAGAGGATATGCAACATATGGGTGGGAACACTCATCATCCCATGATAGTTCTGGCATCTAACGGTTTGTACAAACCATTGTCGTAATTCATTATGTGGGCATGGTGTACACCAAGGAGGCATGCGAGGTCGTGAAGGGGGCAGTGATTGGCTTGGACCAACTACTGGGCCCCATCATGAAATTGTGAACGGGAAAGTACGCCCGGTTGTGCAACAAAGAGTTGATCTCTCATGGGTAGTGTAACGCACCTCTACAGAGTGTAAGAATTGTAACTTGTTACTCCCTGTTCCGGGAAGGAGCTGCGAACGCGGCAGGAAATGAACTCCATGAAAGTTCTGGTCAACTTGTGAAGGCTGATTGTCATAGTTTTTCAAAATAAAATCAATCTTTGAATAAAGATTTACAAAAATTGCATAGTGCCAAGGATTTATAATCCGAGGTGGTAGTTAGAGCATCAAACTTCACACCTTGCATATAATGAACTTGTCGGGTAACGCTGTTACTCATTCTTTCCTTTGATCCCTTGCTTAGACTCTGAGGATCCCGAAGACGTGCCAATGTATGCAGCCGAATGTCAAGAAGATGTGTTTTACGAGGAACCCAATCTGTCCGGATGTGTTGAAGGAGTGGATTACAAAATCCGCTACGGTGTCGATGATAACGATTCCAACTAAGTATCCCTAGTTAGTAGTAACCAACGGAGACGAGCACCATGAACTCTATAGAATAAGCTGTTGAGCTCAACTCCTAGTCGGAGTTGCTACTTTTAAATTTCGCTGAAACACTTTATATTTTGGTTTGTAAGTTGAATCTTTTGGAAGCCTCGAACTTCCGGTATTGTAATAATAATAATGTGTGTATTTTTGTAATATGGACCCGCAATGTTTCTGTTGTACCACTTTGAGGGATGTGATATTTACGGAATGGTGTTCTATGGATGTCATGTCAACGACTATAGTGTACTACACATGCAGTGGTATGCTGGGTCACCGCAGTAGTAAAGGGTATTACCTATAGGAAAATTTAGTAACAATAAAGAATTCTCTAAAAGTAATATAATGGGTATTCAAATGAGAATATTCCGTTATATATTTTAGTGCGATAATTCTTTGTTATGATACAATATATCATTGGGTACTAATCAAAATTATTTTTCTGATATACAGAGAGATGGCACGAAAGATTCCAAAATAGACTTTGGTAAGGAAAGAGGAGACTCTTGAAGATTATCAAGGATCATTCACAGACCAACTTCGTCAACTTTTAAAGATTTTTAGTTGTCCAACTAGAATACCAGTGAACACTATCACTTACCTTGGTGGCCGGATGTTATCCAAGTATCGTGTGAGTATCCAACTTCCAGAGAAGCTTGGATTATATCACGATCTACCTATAGGAAAAGGTAGGAGTCATTTAGCAGCATATCATGTTGCTGTTGTGGAGGCAATAGCTAATATCCGGGAGCAGAAAACCAAGGAGTTAGAAGGTAGCACATTCTCTGTGACACCTCACGATTCGATACAATAAGAACTTATATCGAATCATCTTACTTTGGTTAAGAAGCATCCTAAGTTAGCTTCCAATTTTATGGATAGATATTGAACACTCGTTGCGTCTTTTTATAAGACCCATCAAGTGATTGTTGAAGACAAAAATGATATGTTAGAGGATCTAACTGATCCGGAAAGGAGGAAGCAGTTAGCATTCCAGTTAGAGAAAGAAGCAAGTAGTAGTGCAATAACTATCTTTAAGGATATACCTATAGATCCTGAATCTTTTATACCATATCCTTATTCACCAAGACCTGAACCTATACATGATCCTACTATGGATATGAGGTATGCAGTACCACAGGTCTCAGAGGATGGTTTTGACACAGAACTTCCTATTGAGAATTCGGATGGTTGGAGAATGGGATCATATAATGGATCTCATGAACACCAGATGTCCATAGATGGTTCTGACAGGAATGTTGGACAATCTAGTTGGATGGGTGCAAGGATGAACCCTAATAATAGTAGTAGAAATACCATGTCAATAGATAATCAGGATGAAGAAGAAGATCCTGAGGAGAGAGTGTTTGAATCATCAACATCTTCTCAAAACCCAGGGAATATACATTATCAAGTGTTTAATTATCTTGCCCAAGAGAGCACCTAGGAAGCAGCAGGATATGCGTATCCTGTTGACAACTCAAGAAATGAAGCTCAGGAGATGTAGGCTGGAGATAATATTGAATATGTTTCTGAAGGCTTTTCAGCTGAGCTGGAGGGAGTCAATGCGCTAAGGTTGAGTAATGACTCAAGTCCTGACACTTCAGATACAGAGTATGTTCCTTCTGGAAGGCCATATGTTCCACAAACTGTGCGACGAATAACACGTCATCACGGTTGGACATCAGGCATGTACGATGAACGTAGTTACTACTAGAAGGAGGCAATTAGTTAGTGATATCAAGTACCATGTATTGTACTCCAAGAAATAAGATAGTGAGATGAATAAGGTAGTTTTGTGACTATACCTATATGGTATATGTTGTAATTACTTTGTATTATTATGATAGTATGTATCATATGTGAAATGCACATTTGGATTTTCTTTGGATCTTCATTGTGTGACTAGTTCTATGCGTAAAGTCGAGCTCAGAACACATTTGCATGATGTAATTATGAGTATTCGCTTTATGTTGCAGGACTAGATGGTCATGGATACGGGTGTAGAAATGGAAACTGGGCAGCAACGGATGGAGCGAGAGGCCAAGGAGAAGGCTGATGCAGATACAGCAAATCAAGGAGCATTCCCACCCCCACCACTACCAATGAGGCCGTTAATGGAGCACAACTTTATGCAATGCATGCAAATGATGCAAGAGACCCAAAACAAGTTTATGGAAGAGTTGCTGGGGTGAGTAAATCAGAGGGAACCTGAAGGTGGAGGAGTGAGTTTATCTGATTTCCAGAATGCAAGACCGTTACCTTTTGCATCAGCTCCTAAACCAATGGATGCAGAATATTGGCTAGCAGATACTGAAAGGAAGCTGAAAACTGTAGGTTGCAATGATGAGGAGAAATTGAAGTATGCAACTCATCTTCTGACTGGACCTGCAACATCATGGTGGGAAAATCAGTTGGCCATGCAACAACCAGGAAGGGAGTTTACATGGTAAGAGTTCAAGCAAGGATATACTAGTGTCATGAAGTACATCCGGGACTTTAGTCAACTGTCTCGCTATGCTGAGGAGGATGTCAACACTGAAGAGAAGCGGAAGAAGCGTTTCTTGCGTGGATTAAATACATTTGTGAAGATGCAGTTAAGGTTAGCCAATAAGCAAACTTATCAATAGTTTTTGGATGCAGCCATTACTTTTGAAGATGATTATAAGAATGTCCAAGAGGACCGAAGGAAGAGAGTCAAGAAGGAAACCAAGAGAATTCAGGCAAGCAAACCTAAACCCAACCTGGAGTTCAAACCTCGGAATAGGAATTATGGCAACAATAACAATAACAAGGGCAGCGGTGGAAATAAATCCAATCCGAGAAGGAATGTTATTTGTAACAATTGTGGAATTCTAGGGCATTTCTGGAGGGAATGCAAAAAGCCTGTAGTGATTTGTTATGGTTGTGGTCAGAAGGGGCATATCAAGCCCGATTGTCCAAGCAAACCACCAGGAGGTTGGCCTACCAAGGGAGGAGGACAAGCCAGTGGAGGAAATGAACAACCCAATAAAGGAGGAAATAATGGCAAGAACAACAATGGCAAGAGGAACCGACCTACCGGGAAACTGAACTGTGCAACCCTCGAGGAGGTGGATAATTCGGAGCATGCAGTGATAGGTACGATCAATATCCTTACCAATCCCGGCAAAGTTCTATCTGATACTGGTGCAACTACTTCATTCATTTCTGAAGAATTTTGTGATAAGTTCGGGATTAGAAGGGCAGCGTTAGAAAGTCCTATGACATTAGTTACAGCAGGAGGGAATGTGATTGTACACCACATAAAACAAGATCAGGTTATCTCGATCTATGGTTGTACATATTTCGCAGACCTTTATGTGATTCCTTTGAAGGGAATTGCAGTAGTGTTGGGAATGATTTGGATGATGGAACACGGAGCTCGGATAAATTGTGAGGAGAAAACTGTCTCAATCAAAACTCCAAGTGGAGCAAGGATAGTTTACCAAGCAGATAAGCACAGTCATATCATGGTGGATTTGCAGTTGAACTCAATGAAAGAGGTCAAATTTGAAGAGATTCCTATAGTAAATGAATTTCAAGATGTTTTTCCAGCAGAGCTACCAGGAAAACCACCAGACTGGGAGATTTAGTTTACTATTGACCTAATTCCTGGTATAGCACCAATAACTCAAGCACCATATAAAATGGGACCCAAAGAGTTAATAGAACTCAAGGAGCAAATTGATGAGTTAGCCAGAAAATGATTTATTCAGGAAAGTGTATCTCCATGGGGAACACCAGTAATCTTTGTGGATAAGAGAGATGGTGGAAGACGGATGTGTGGTGATTATAGAAACCTAAACAATGTTACTATCAAGGATAAGTATCCTTTACCAAGAATTCAAGATTTGTTTGATCAAGTGAAAGGAGCTGGGGTATTTTCAAAGATCGATTTAAGATCTGGATGCCATCAAATAAAAATCAAACCGGAAGATGTTCCAAAGACAGCATTTGTCTCAAGATATGGACACCATGAGTATCTCGTAGTACCATTTGGTTTGACCAATGCACCAGCATATTCATGAATCGGATGAATAAGATCTTCATGCCATATTTGGACAAGTTCGTCATAGTCTTTATTGATGATATTCTGATATATTCCAAGGATAAGGAAGAGCATGCTGATCATTTGAGAATAGCATTACAGACTCTAAGGGAACACAAACTTTAAGCTAAGTTCAGTAAGTGTGAATTTTGGCTTGATGAGGTAGAATTCCTCGGTCATGTGATCAGTAAAGTTGGAATTGCTGTGAATCCATCTAAAGTTCAGTCAGTACTAGAGTGGACTGCACCGACCAATGTGAAGCAAATTCGAGGTTTCTTAGAAATGGCTGGTTATTATCGGAGATTCATTGAAGGTTTCTCCAAAATAGCCGGACCAATGACCAAATTATTAAGGAAGAATACACCATTCAAGTGGGATGAGAAATGTGAAGCAAGTTTTCAAGAGTTGAAGACTAGATTAACCACAGCTCCAATCTTAGCAGTTCCTGAAACAGGGAAGGACTTCACCGTATACTGTGATGCGTCTAAAGAAGGTTTGGGTTGTGTATTAATGCAAGACCGGAAAGTGATTGTTTATGGTTCAAGACAACTGAAACCAGATGAAGTCAACTATCCAACTCATGATTTAGAGTTAGCACCAGTAGTTTTTCGCTGAAAGGATGTAGACATTTTCTTTATGGAGCCAGATGTGAGTTATACGCTGACCATAAAAGTCTCAAATATTTCTTCACTCAAAAGGAATTGAATATGAGACAGAAGCATTGGTTGGAACTAATCAAGGATTATGATTTAACAATCAACTATACTCCAGGAAAAGCTAATGTTGTAGCTGATGCTTTAAGCAGAAAGAGTGCAGATATTCAGCCTAGTAACCAGGAGTTACCAAAAGAGTTACAAATGGACTTGGAAAGATTAGGACTTCAATTCATTAGAACGGAGGTTCTTGGAGGATTAGCTACTATGCAGGTAGTTGTAGAGCAGGACAGTGATCTTAAACAAGAAATTTTTAGACATCAAGCAGAAGATCCTTTTATTGCTGAGGAAATTCGGAGGATATCTCAAGGGAAAATATCAGTTTTTCGCCTTGGGGATTATGAGTCTTTATGGTTTAAAGACCGTCTTTGTGTTCCAGATGTGACTGAGATTAGAGATGTTATACTCGGAGAAGCACATGAAACACCATATTCTATACATGCAGGGAGCACTAAGATGTATATGGATTTGAAAGAACTATTCTGGTGGAATAACATGAAAAGAGATATTGCTAAATATGTATCTGAATGCCATACTTGCCAAAGGGTGAAGGCTGAACATCAAATCCAGCAGGACCATTACAACCCTTGGAAATTCCTGAATGGAAGTGGGAGGAAATAGGTATGGACTTCATCACAAGATTGCCCATGACACCAAAAAGGAAGGATATGATATGGGTAATTGTGGACAAACTCACTAAGAGTGCACATTTTATTCCAGTGAATCAAAAAGATAATGCCGAGAAGTTATTTGAAGTATATGTCAAAGAGATAGTAAGTAAGCATGGAGTACCCAAAAGATCGTAACTGATAGGGGATCAGTGTTTACTTCAGCATTTTGGAAGAAATTGCATGAAGCACTTGGTTCAAAGTTAGATTTCAGCACAGCATATCATCCTGAGACAGGAGGTGAAACTGAAAGAACAAATCAAATACTAGAAGACATGTTAAGATCTTGTGCACTAGATTTTGGAGGAACATGGGAAGATCATCTACCATTGGCAGAATTTTCTTATAATAATAGCTATCAGAGTAGTCTGAAGGCAGCCCCATACCAAGTTTTGTATGGAAGGAAGTGTAGATCACCAATATGTTGGTATGAGCCTGGAAGCAGCAAAAAATTTGTGCCAAATTATATCAAGGAAAGACAAGATATCATTGATAAGATCAGGGATAGACTGAAAATAGCCCAGAGCAGGCAGAAAAGTTATGCGGATCAAAGTCGAAGATCATGGCATTCAGAAGTGGGAGATATGGTCTATTTGAAAGTAAGTCCAATGAAAGGGGTGAAAAGGTTTGGAGTTAAAGGAAAATTGAGTCCAAGATACATCGGAATATTCAAGATACTGAGTCAAAACAGAATTATAGCTTATGCTTTAGAGTTACCATCAAGATTATCTCAAGTGCATAATGTTTTCCATGTGTCACAACTTTGTAAATGTTTGAAAGTTCCGGATGATGCAATCACACACCAGAAGATAGAATTACAAGCAGACTTAACCTATATTGAAAAGCCCTGTAAGATTCTGGAAGAAAACTGGAAAAGATTAAGGAACAGAGCAATCAAATATTGCAAGGTACAGTGGGAACATCACCCTGAAAGGGAAGCCACATGGGAGAAATAAGAGGATTTAAGAAAATCCTATCCAGAACTATTCAGGTACATCTCCACAAACTTCGGGACGAAGTTTAATTTAAGGGGGGAAGTTTGTAACATCCTAGTATTTAGGAACTAACGAAGGGTAGATTTAGTAATTTGGAATGTTGCATGCATTCATCTGTGAAAATGTGGGTAAAATTTTCGCCAAATAAAAACCTTAAGTGATCAAGGTTTCTTTCATACTTTGAGATTAGGTTTAGTCTTAAAGGATGATTGCTATAGACTTTGATATGGTCTCTGAGGAATTATGTGTTTTGGAAAATGAATTTGAATTTTAAACTTGAGTGTTTGAATTATAATTCAAATGTATTGGGAATAAGATTTGAATCTTGATTAAATTAAGAGTTAATTATTTTAACTCAAACTTTATCTAAAGAAAACAATAAATAATATGAAACCTTATTTCATATTTTCATTCAATCAATAAGTTACAAAAATATAACTTATTGAAATTATTCAACAACTTCAAGTAGCGAATAAATAAAGAATAAGAATATTTCTTTATTAATAATAATATAATCTTTATTATAGAAGAATAAAATGAAGATTACAAAATAATAAAATGAAAATTACAAAAGAATAAGAAGATTGCATTAATTATTCTATAAAGAAAACCTGAACTAAAATCTTCATCTTCAAATCTGTACCTGCAAGACAAACACTAATAAAACAATAATAGGTTAGAGTTAGAATTGTTTTTCTCTCAGACATGTTAGTGAGGTGCACTGAACAAGTTCATCATTGAGAAATTATAAAAGGGGCAAGTTTCACCAATATGAAAGAATTTATCTTTCATAAATTTTAAGCCAAAAAGGGGTCAAATTGATAGCAAGGAGGGGAAAGTTCACAAGCCAGGTAAATGTAATCTGATCAAAGTAACTTTCAAGTCCAAAGCATATCCATAAGTGCACAGCAAGCACACAAGCAGGACACACAACTAAACGCATGTGGTGTGCTGTTAGCTTCATAGCACAGCCCAAACTCACAAAACCATCAGCACAGCCGTGGAGAGGCACTAGTGCATCTCTTCACTGCTTACACACAAGAACAGCCAGCAGCTAAACCAAGCACAACAGCCAGCAACCAAACCAACCAAAGCCAAGGTCTCATCACCAGGATGGTGACATAAGGAGGGGGAAGGATCAGGTGGACAGCAAGATCAAGTCCAGGAGCTAGGAGGAGCAGGCAAGCTCAAGGTCAAGCACAGGAGTTCAAAAAACCAGATCAAGATCATCACCCAACTCCATAATCATCAGTTTTTATGGTGAGAATCATAAAACCCTCACATGATAAAATCATATTATCTAGACAGAAGCATGTGTTGTTTTATGAAACAAACTCTCAGAAAACACCCAAGTGGGGTGAATCCATCCTTGAAATTTTAAACTCTAAAAGTAAACATCAAAGTACAAGGATCCAACCAAAACTCAGAACAGCATCATTGATTTGGTTGTCAAGCTATATATTTCAATTCAAACACAAATATAGCTAAGATTTAGATTCTAGGCACATCCCTAATCTAAGGGTAGCACCTTAGAAGCTAATCTTTTGGATCCTTATAATGATCAAGCCTACTAGCATTTTTTCTCCAAGCTTTGATTCAAGAAACAATAGCTAGTACCGCTACCAGGACTATCTATATGAATCAACTAGATAAAGCCTAAAACCCTAATCCTTAGACCAACATAATTGGTCTTAGGGATCTCAGAAAAGAACATCTCTGTTTATCTTTCAAAGTCAATCTTGTATTAAGCTTAAACCAACCCTATCAATGGATTAGAATCAATCTTGTGTGCCATACCAAGATGGTATCACAAGAACAATTCTACATGAATCAGGATAAACATTTAATCATCACAGATTCAATCAATTAACTTGCTAATCATTTTCCTGTTAATACAGGAATCATAATTAGGATATTCCTATGTTAATCTTCATTGTTTGAGATCATGATGATCTCAAACCACACATTTATTCTCAAGCCAACATCACCTAGACAGTGGTTTCATCACACCATAACCATGATCATAAACCTATAAATGATAGTGGAAAGTTATCAAGCCACTGACTTTACCAAGCATTGGTTCCAAAGCAACTATACCATCTGAATCAGATGCAAACCAAGCATAAAATCATCTAATAAGCCACCAGAACCATTATAGTTCATCCCAAGCAACAAGCCTCAGGCTAATAACCATTTAGCATGCTTACAGACCATCCAGACATGACATAATTCATCCAGTATATGATCAACCATTTACCAAGCATTGGTTCCGTTTAATATTGTCTAATCGCATCACATCTTTGGCATGTCACGCATCATACATGCATCATGCCCGATCTTCTGCCATAGTATTAAATAGTGCATCCGGTGTTTCTTTTAGTGCATTTCTTCTTCACGGATTAGGCCGATGAGTTGATGCGAGTGTCTACCCGATCTTCAGATGAATCTTCAACAGTGTTTTCCAGGCGAGCATTCTCCCCTTTCTACCTATTTTACATTTCTAGTCTTTATTTCTTCCTATTGATCTATTGATATCTGTGTTGCGATGCTCTAGTTTTCGTACCCATGATATCCCTTGCAGCCTCTATATTTCCATGGACACATCCTATTGCTTGTTGATTGATAGGCAGTCGGCCTTGCGAGTAGTAGTTGCTTGCTCAGGTGTTGCTTCGTCTCGTCGATGTTCCATCGTTGTTGGGTGGTTGACACATGCTTAATGGTGGAGAGGATCGAGACTTTAATTATTGTTTAATAACTAAAATTGAAACTAGGTAAATAATGTATAGGCACCGGTGGGTAATAGACAATATTTGGTTTTTAACCGCTCACTGGTGTCTCGTAGGACCCCGAGTTCTTGACACCTGTTCCGAGATCGAGCGTGCTAACCAGAGGTGGGGTGTGTGGGCACCCCCATCGATTAGTACCTGATTTCAAAGTACTGTATCGGGGGCCACAAAGTAGTTTGGGGCTTTATTAATATCCTGTACTTATGCCATGATTTTTTGCTTTATTTATGATTACGCGTGGAGCGCCTGTACTGTTTTGGAACCAATGTGGAATGTATTCACGGTATCGACAAGCCCAGTCACACTTTCGGGTTCCCAGTCGTTTACAACCATTGTCACAAACCTCTGGGTCCGTCTTGGAGACCGGCCGACTTCGTTGGGGGTAGCTTAGTGGGGTGGCCCTCATGTGCTTGCTTTGGGTCTGGGAAACGCCATGTCCGAAACCCCGTCGACATACCGTTGGGTGTATGTTTTGTGGTATTGTACCAACCTGATCTAACAACAAGGGTGTAGGTGAGTGTGGAAACTTTGGTGCACCCCTGCAGGGTTTAAACTTTTCGAGAAGCCGTGTCCATGGTTATGGACGACTTGGAGCATAGTTCTCGATCATAGACAACTATAACTAAAGTTACTGTTATAAATTTGACTTGTATTTGATATGACTAGTAAGTTGGATAACCGCCATGCAAAGAATGAATAAAAATGCCAACTGTGTGAGTTTCCTCGGCTTGACTTCCTCGTTTGGTCTTGAGGGGGAAATACCAGGATGGGTATATTTGGTGGTAGTATTAGCTTGGTCCCGGATAGGTCTTCCTTATCTCTCTCTGATAGCCGACAGTTGAATCGAGTCTCCATAGGTTGTTTGGTGCATGCTGCGCTGCCGCTTTAGTCCACCATACCTATGTAGGCGAGGACCGCCGAATTCTAATCTCTCCGTGTACTGGCCTCAGTACTGACCGCTCTCTTTTTCTTTTGCCCTTTCTCGGCACCCCTTTTGTTTGAGCAGGTTTTTGAGACCGACGTCATTAGCAGGGTTACCCTTCCTTCTTGTACTAGGAAGGGTTATGGACGCCATTGGTTATTCGTCAGGGCTCTTAGCTCAATTTGCATCTTGTCCGTACTCAGACGCTCTATTGTTCTCAAGGTGATTTGGATCTTTGTACTGTATATCTATATTCTTGACTCATGGAGTTGTGTTGTATATATATATATGTTCTGTGGTCCCATCGTGGACTATTATGTAATGATATTACTTCATTTTCCACCCGGACACAAGTGACTGGTGGGCACCTTTGAATCTTTTCTATGCGGGTTTGGAAGGAATCGCCGAAACTTGCATAGGGCCGATCCAAGGGTGTTACAAAGTGGTATCAGAGCTCAGCAGTTACGATACCCCACTAGTCCAGCCTGTAGGATAACCTAGCTAACGGACGTTGTAGAGTGTCAAAACTATTTTGGAAAATCGGTTGGATAGATATGATTAGGTTTGTTTTTACTCCTTACCCCTTTGCTATTCTCCTCTTACCTTTGCGTGTTTTGAATCTAACCCTTATCTTTTCTTCGAGTCCAGGAATTTTGGTGGTTGGGATTCTATCGTACCTTCAGGGTTTCGCTTCCTCTTGTAACGGTGCTTCGACATTCTGACTTCATGCCATATGAGGAATCTCCCTCTATGTACCATCAGTGGACCAAAAATTCACTAAATTTTTTCTTTTTATCTTCCGATGTTTCTCAATGCGACGACCTCATACCCATCAGATTCGATAAAGACTCTACATCACTTCTTTGCTTCCGAACCTCGTTTGTCGAGATCTTCAGTCTAAATTCTGAGGGTTGGGTGCATAATCCGTCTGTTCGTGTACAAAGCAATGCTTTGAGTGCGGGATGGAGTCGCGACCATACCACTACTCTTATCATTCTCTTTTGTATATTGAATGGTGGATCGATGCAATTCTTACTCCTTCCATTGAAGTTAGAGGTGGCCTTACCTTTAACTTCGTCTGTTGTTTATCCGGTGTGTTCTCTCGACGAACATGATCAACGACCTCTTGTTGGTGGTGTTGCTGATTTCAAGATGGAGAAAGAATCACTGTTAGTGGTGTCGCGAGGTTCTATGCAAAGCGAGAAGATCCTAATCGTCAGCCTTCTTCCCTGTATGAGGAGGCGGATCTCGAGGGCGAGATCCATTGTTAGTGGTGTCGGACTGTAGCACCCCGGGTAAAACCACTACTAGAAAATCATGTGTCTTATCTATGTGCATCATCATGACATCATCATACATCTATCTGCCTAAAACTATTTTGTTAAAAGCCCTATTTTGTTTTCTATATTAATTCCTCCCTATTACTTCAAATCAAAACACCGGTGCTTCCAGATATCTCAGTTTGTCTAAAAACAAATTACAAAACGCTTTTAAAATAAAATATAAAAACCCCAAATCTTTTTTCTGGGAGAGACACACAATCGGCCAGGACCAACCGGAGGCCACCTACAACCCCTCCTCTAACCCTAACCCTAATATCCCCTAGAATCAACCCACCCACATGGAAACCCTAGACTCAACCCATGCCACCGCCACCCACCAGAGCACACACCCACGCGCGACGAACACAGCGGCATCAGACGCACTCACCGTGTACACAACACACTATGCCTAGACACCCACGCCACGCACGCTCACGCTTCCAACCACCAGCCCCTACTTCCGCGTGGCCTCGATCCCCTCGCGATCCCTCCTTCCTCGCGTGAACCAACCCCTGACCCCGCTTCCACCTGCCGAGCTGCCGTCTCCCTGATGGGAACCCTCGCCCCGTCGCCTCCTTCTACCTCGCGCTCGCCACCATCTCCTCACCCGCCTCCCTGCAGATCGACTCCGGCGGCCGCATCCCCACCTCCTCGCATCACCGTCGGTCCTCCTCGCCTTGTCCTGTGTATCACCGCCGCCGCGCTCGTGGCCGCTGCCCCTGCAGCTGCGGTCGCGCGCCTCCTCCTTGTCCCGCTTTCGTCTCCGCTGCCGGACCAGCAACCTCGCGCCTTCCGTCTACAGCGCCCCTACGAGCCCGCATGCAACCACGGCCAGCTCCCTCGTCCTACGGCGCCCCTCTTGACGTCATCACTGAACCGGAGCCCGTTTGTCCTGCTGGTTCAAAGTGCAGCGATTGATTCTCTGCTCGTGTTTCATTTTGTGTTGTTTGCCAAATGTCGCTTCCAGGCTTCCTACTGTCCTGAGATGGTTCGGTATCGCTAGTGGCATGGTTGGTATCAAACGTGTTCCCGGGGCTGCTTGTGCTGATGAAGTCAGGTAGTGTGGAGGTGTAGAGAGGTTGGCTACCTCGGCAAGATCTCTGTTGCCACTAGAGATACAAGACCGACCCGAACTAGTCCAAACTAGTGCATCAAAGCCCACCAAGATCTACTCTGGAAGCATTAACCGATTCCTGCAACCAATGTTTGAGATGAAGCACCAAGGCCTTCATCCCGGAACGTCAAGGTCATTGTACTCGGATCCGATGCCCGGACCCGAAGCCCTTTTTGAAGATCGAACCCCGTTGAACCCCCGGATCCAAGAGCGCCGAACACCAATGTGTGACCCCTTCCCCCTATTTTTATAATATATGATATTCCACTTGTTGCATATTAAATTGTTCATGTCGCATACATATTGTGTGGTTTGGGGTCTTATAGACGATTCATATAAACTAAATATGGAGACCATCTGTGGACTTTTCTAGTCTTATGTTAGCTCCATTTAAATTTGTGTAGTGAACCGATGCCATGTTTTGACTTGTTAAGACAACATTTAAATTGCGGGGTATCTAAACAACTTGAACTATCTAAGTAAATGTCGGAACCACGGTTCCGTTTAATATTGTCTAATCGCATCGCATCTTTGCCATGTCACGCATCATACATGCATCAAGCCCGATCTTCTTCCATTGTATTAAATAGTGCATCCGGTGTTTCTTTTAGTGCATTGCTTCTTCACGGATTAGTCCGATGAGTTGATGCGAGTGTCTACCCGATCTTCGGATGAATCTTCAGCAGTGTTTTCCTGGCGAGCATTCTCCCCCTTTCTACCTATTTTACATTTCTAGTCTTTATTTCTTCCTATTGATCTATTGCTATCTATGTTGCGATGCTCTAGTTTTCGTACCCGTGATATCCCTTGCAGCCTCTATATTGCCATGGACACATCCTATTGCCTATTGATTGATAGACAGTTGGCCTTGCGAGTTGTAGTTGCTTGCTCAGGTGTTGCTTCGTGTTGTCAATGTTCCATCGTTGTTGGGTGGTTGACACATGCTTAATGGTGGAGAGGATCAAGACTTTAATTATTGTTTAATAACTAAAATTGAAAGTAGATAAATAATGCAGAGGCACCGGTGGGTAATAGACAATATTTGGTTTTTAACCGCTCACTGGTGTCCCGTAGGACCCCGAGTTCATGACACCTGTTCCGAGATCGAGCGCGCTAACCACAGGTGGGGTGTGTGGGCACCCCCATCGATTAGTACCTGATTTCAAAGTACTGTACCAGTGGCCACAAAGTAGTTTGGGGCTTTATTACTATCGTGTACTTATGCCATGCTTTACTTCTTTATTTACGATTGCGCGTGGAGCGCCTGTACTGTTTTGGAACCAATGTGGAATGTTTTCGCGGTATCGATAAGCCCAGTCACACTTTCGGGTTCCCAGTCATTTACAGCCATTGTCACAAACCTCTGGGTCCATCTCGGAGACTGGCCGACTTCGTTGCGGGTAGCTTAGTGGGGTGGCCCCCATGTGCTTGCTTTGGGTCTGGGAAAAGTCGTGTCTGAAACCCCGTCGACATACCACTGGGTGTCTATTTTGTTATCTTGTACCTACCTGATCTGACAACAAGGGTGTAGGTGCGTGTGGAAATTTTGGTGCACCCCTGCAGGGTTTAACCTTTTCGAGAAGCCGTGTCCGCGATTATGGACGACTTGGAGCACAGTTCTCGATCATAAACAACTATAAGTAAAGTTACTGTTATAAATTTGACTTGTATCTAATATGACTAGTAAGTTGGATAACCACCATGCAAAGAATGAATAAAACTTCCAACTATATGAGTTTACTCGGCTTGACTTCCTCGTTTGGTCTTGAGGGGGAAATACCAGGATGGGTATGTTTGTTGGTTGTACTAGCTTCGTCCCGGATAGGTCTTCCTTATCTCTCTCTGATAGCCGACAGTTGAATCAAGTTTCTATAGGCTATTTGGTGCATGCTGCGCTGCCGCTTCAGTCCACCATTCCTATGTAGGCGAAGACCGCCGAATTCTAGTCTCGCCGTGTACTCGCCTCAGTACTGACCGCTCTCTTTTTCTTTTGCCCTTTGTCGGCACCCCTTTTGTTTGAGCAGGTTTTTGAGACCGACGTCGTTAGCAGGGTTACCCTTCCGTCTTGGCCTAGGCAGGGTTATGGACGCCATTGGTTATTCTTCAGGGATCTTAGCTCAATTTGCATCTTGTCCATACTCGGACGCTGTATTGTTTTCAAGGTGATTTGGATCTTTGTACTGTATATCTATATTCTTGACTCATGGATTCGTGTTGTATATATATGTTCTGTGGGTTCCATCGTGGACTATTGTGTAATGATATTACTTCGTTTTCCACCCGCACACAAGTGCCTGGTGGGCACCTTTGAATCGTTTCTATGCGGGTTTGGCTGGAATCGCAAAACTTGCATAGGGCCAATCCGAGGGTGTTACATAACCTAACAAGATGACATAGTGCCAGTTGCCTGTTTTCTATTGTTTTTGGTTTCAAAAAATCTAGTAAAGAAATATTCTCGGAATTGGACGAAACCAAAGCCAAAGTTCCGATTTTCCAGACACTACACGGAGTCCTAAGGAGAGACGAAGAGGGGCCACGAGGCAGCCACACCATAGGGCCGTGCGGGCCCCCTGAGCCGTGCCTAGCCATGGTCTGGGACCCTCGGGCATCCACTTACCTTGCCCCTTCTCCTATATAAGCCCCCCCGAGGCAGAAACCCTAAGTACCAGATCAGAAATCCATAAAAAGTTCCACAACGCCGCTGCAACCGAAGACGAGATTCAGGGGACATCAATCTCTATTCCGGCACCCTGCCGAGACGGGGAATTGCCCCCGAAGCCATCTCCATCGACTTAACCGCCATCTCCATCGCCGTTGTTGACTCCCATGATGAGAAGGGAGTAGTTCTCCCTCGAGGCTAAGGGCTCTACCAGTATCTATGTGTTCATCTCTCTCTATGCGTGATCTTATTGTGATCATGAGCTTTGTAATCTAGTTGAATAAGTAGATGTTCCTCTTCTACTCAAGTGCTTTAATTATTGTAATCTCCTCTTTTCCCCATGTGTGTGGAGTTGACAGTGTGCACACCGTGTGGCACTTAGGCTAAAGGTTGCAGAAATACTTATCATGAGTATAATTTCAGTTGGATGTCTCTATAAGATTATGGTGTTTGTTGGAACCATTTAGCGCTCAAGGTGACAGTGAGGGGTTACCTAGATGGGGAATGGGGACTTTAAGGAGTTCTCTTATAGACCTACACCATCCAACCGGAGAGTAGTTCAGGGTAGCATAGTGAAGATAAGATATTTATGTGTTTATTGAGAGTGTCCACTAGTGAAAGTATGATCCCTAGGCCCTGTTTCTAAGCATTGAAACACCGTTTACAATTAGTCTTGCTACATGTTTGTTTGCTTCCCTTTTTTATTTCAGATTGCAATTACCACTTATAATCATCCATATTACTTGTATTTCACTATCTATTCGCCGAACTAGTGCACCTATACACCTGACAAGTGTATTGGGTTTTTTGGGGACACAAGATATTTCTTGTATCTTGATTGCAGGGTTGCTTGAGTGGGATATCTTTGACTCTTCCTCTGTGAGTTTGATAAACCTTGGGTGATCCACTTAAGGGAAACTTGATGCTGTTCTACAAACCTTTGCACTTGGAGGCCCAAGATTGTCTACAAGAATAGAAGAGTGCGTAGACATCAGTGATCCATGAGCATTGTATTTGCCTCCGGGACACCTTTCTAAGGTTCAATAACATTATCAAAGTTCTATTATCCTCCCACTTAACTTTTAACAAAAAATCCATTCTCAAGAAACTTGATGTTCTAAGCGGCAAACATTCTTGTCTTCGGTGTTACGGAGGAATACCCACCGGTTATTCGAAATAACATACAAAGACATGCTCATTCGGCTTTGGTTGTAAACATTATACTTATGCCTAGCATACCAAAATTTAATAAAGGACAACTTGGGTTTTATCCTAGACCATAACTTATATGGTGTCATTTCAACGGATCACGATGGAGCTATTTTCAGTGTAAAAGCGGTAGTCGCTAAAGCTTTAATATTTAAAATACAATGACAATTTTATAACTGACACCTCTGATCTCACCATGTCAAACAAGGTTTCGTTGCATAGCTCGAACACTCCATACTCCTATGGTGTTTCGGTAAATGCAAATCCATGGAACGATTCCTCAAATCTTAGGTGTTATGCTGAACTTGTAACTCAAATATCTTCCTTTATGATCCAATCATAATTTTTTATTTTCTTGTTACAATGATTTTCCACTTCATCATGAAAGTCTTTGAACATTTTTCAAATATTTCACACTTCTTCCTCATTAAGGAAATATACATATGTATTAACTCAAATTTTCAGAGAAAACATATGAAGTTGAAATCCATCGCTCACGACTACACATAATGGACTACATACATCAATAAGTTAGTCGTTCGTTCTTCTTTGGCCTTTAAACAAAATTTCAATTCTCTCCAGGAAAGTCTTACAATTGTCATTTGATCAAAATCAAAAGACTCCAAAATTCCATCAACATGGAGTACCTACATGTTTTCTTTCCAATGTAATTTAAATGCAATGTCACTTCTTAAGTAATCTTTCAATCATTTGTCTTGCGACATTTTTATCATTTAGTTTTATGGATGTGATTTCTCCAACTAGACTTGTAAATCATCGATCTTATATGAAATACGGTAATTATATGAACAACCTTTTGTTCTCATAATACCTAATAAAAATAACATTATTAAAACAAATCTTCAAAGGCAAGCTTTGATATCAACGAGAAACATAAGAACACTTTATTTGTTTTCGATGAACATCATCACATATTCTCTTGGTGATTACTTAGGCAATTGCAGTTCATGAATTGTGTTTTCATGGATGACATTTCACACCAACCAATTATGTATCCAATACCCATGAACCATAGTGTTTTAACAAGCAAAGAAAACAACCATAACATGTATATCTTCTATATACCTAAGTTGGAGAATTCTGGTCTTTCCTTTTTCTGCCAAATATTCCTGAGATTCTCTTTCAGCATTTCCTTTCCCTTTTAAAAGAATCTATCAATATTAACAGTGGGGCCATACACATGACACATAGTCCAAAGTATGTATAGTCAAATACTAATTCCTTTGGACTTACACTTTGAAGTAGATCACCATCATCAAATCTATGGCGTTCTTTCAAAATTCATTTTTTAGTAATCTTTAGTGTAGTAAACATTTTACCTACATCTTCTATTCATACTTATCATGATAACTTTCATGATCTAGCTACCATAGCTTATAAAGGAGAATCGCGAGTATAATGTTGCTTTCCAAAACCTTTTGGAGGATTGGGATGTCTAGCATCTCTAACCTTCGCAAATTATCATCAAATATGAGAACATAAATTTTGATAAATTATACTCTATAATGTTGCATCCATAAACATCATTTCAGATATCGCAATATCTTCTACATAGGATGGTTTCTAAAATAATCCTTTAACTCCTATATAACCTTGATATTAAAACAATCTTTTGAATATCAAGAATCATGGAGGCAAACATGATACTTTAGATACTAACACTGGAATTGTTACTCTTGACTTAATACTAATTATTAAACTTTATGGAGTAAATGGATTTTGCCAAAAGTATGCAGTGGGACTTTTAAACTTTAGATTAACACTCAAAAACAATACGATACCGGTTTGTAGAGTAAGTATCCAAAATTCTATAATTCTATTATCTCAATTATAACTAAGCATAAGGTGGTGAACGCATGCCAATGACTACAACAAATTATGCAAATTCACTTTGATTTAATTTATGATAAATTGTGTTCAACTTTAATCATATTACTATTTGAAATCCCACTCAAAACCAACATCCCTCGAGTTGTTTTGGTGATTGCATGAACCAAATCCACTACACCAAGTCCGATCATCATGAGAGAAGATGTAGCTTCAAAGGAGAAAAATCAACATGTTCATCATATCATCCATATGACTCATGCTTTACCTTTTGGTATTCTGTGTTCCGAGGCCATGTATGTACATGCTAGGCTCGTCAAGGTCAACCTTAGTATCCGCATGTGCAAATCTGGCTTGCACCCGTTGTATGCACAAGTATAATCTATAACACGTGATCATCACGTGATGCTTCAAAATGGCGAGTATTAGCAATGGTTCCTTCTAAGGATGAACACTTTATGAATTGATATTTAGTGAGAGGGATCATCTTATAGTGCTACCGTCGCGATCTAAGCAATACAAGATGCATAAAATATTAACATCACATGCAATTCATAATATGTGATATGATATGGCCTTTATTCTTGTGGCTTTGATCTCCATCTCCAAAGCACGTACATGATCTCCATCATCACCAGCATTGCTTCACGGTCCGTGGCGTCGCTTCATGGTTGTCCATCACCAACAACAACTATTACAACTATTTGGAATAAAGCTATTACATGATGAATATACACGCAGGTCATAACAAATTTAAAGACAACCATTAGGCTCCTGCTGGTTGCCATATTACAATAAGGATCATTGCATACATCAAACATAATCACAATCACATCATGGCCATATCACATCACATGCCCCTACAAAAACAAATTAGACGCCTCTAATTTTCTTTGAATGTTTTACGTGGCTTGGGGCTTTTGAATAAGAACCTTTTCTTACCTACGAACAAGAACCACAACACTGAGACATGTTTTTTCAAGTGCAGATTGTATGTTGAATCTTAACAATGGTGGGAGAGACAGACATAAACAAAGACACTTGTGCAATGCAAGTTGCAAGTTGATCATGGAGCAAGTATCATGTGCAAAGACATGTAAGGTTAGCCCGGGCTGCTTCATCCCACCATCCCGCAAGATGCAAAGTACACAAAAAGAAAGCGACAATAAAAGCATCAACGCCCACAAAACCATCGTGTTCTACTCGTTCAATAGATATACACATAGATTCAACTCTGATACCACTATAGGGTTCAATTCATGGAAAAAAAATTCTACCGCAAGAACGAACAAAACCAAGATCCAATCTATGGAAAAGACAAGATCTAATCTTCGAGATAGGATATAACTAACCCTCATAGATCCAAAGTGTTTAACAAGATCGGGTCTCGTGGTTGATGTAGTCGATCACTTGCTGATCTCAAGATCGTGATGATGATCCTTCTGGCGCCGCGTTCCGGCAGCTCTTCCGCACTCGGTCACACGTATATAGTCGATGAAGACCTTCCTCTCCCTGTTCCAGCATGCAGCGGAGGTAGTAGGCCCCCTCAGAATCCCAGCAGCACGGCGGCGTGGTGGTGGCGGTGGAGGAGAGATTTCTTCAGGGCTTCGCCTAAGCCGGAGTAGGAGGAAGGAGGACGGAGGTTGTCACATCCCAAATTTTAGATTTGGTACTGCATAGCATACATATCATTGCATCATGATCATCATTACAAAAAAAATCAGTTTGAAAAGGTTTTGGCAAAACCCCTCACTTGCAATTGCATTTTGATACCTACACTTGAGTGCTCGGTTTCTACCATGATTATGTTAAAATGGTATATTTTAGTTGTTTGGAAGGCACAGGTGCGTAGAGGGTTCCGACACGAACCCGTAGCACATTGAATCGTCCCAATCGGAGCTTCAGAGCAAATTCTATGACAATCTGAATTTTCAGCTTGTTTATAGACAGTTTGAGACACAAAATTTCAATTAGGAATTGTTCAGGAAAAAGAAAAAGAAAAATCAAAAAAAGAGGAACCGCGCCGGCGCAGCCAGCCGGGCCGCAGGCCAACCCGGGGCTTGCCAGCACAGCGCCCCGCAGCAGCAGCAGCACCGCGCCCGCGCGACAGATAGTCAGCGCCGCCGCCGCTTTGCCAGCCGGTGACGAGCGGGCCCCGCCCAGTCGCCCGCCTGCCAACGCCACGCAGGCCCCGCCCCGTCTCCTTCCCCAGCGACGAACACGCAGAGTCCCTGCCGGAATCGAGCGCGATTTCCGTCGATTTTGTTTGGATTTCGGCTCCCCCCAACGACCACACCCCTTCAAACCTTCCCCTCCTCTCTCTCCCGTTCAATTTTTCCCGTTCACGCCACCCTAGCCGCCTCCCCATCTCGCCGCCATTGCCGCCTCCGACGAGCTTGCGAACGAGGTAAGAGGCGCCACCCCGAGTCCCCCCGTTGCCTCTGCGACCTTCCCCTCACTCGACCGATTCGTCTCACCGCTTTTCCCCCTCTACAGAGCCCGCCGCCGCCGGGGATTGCTCGCCGGAGCGCGCCACCGCCGCCACTGCTCCAGCCGCCGCCCACGGATGCGCCGCCCGACACCGCCACCCCCACGAGCTTCCCCGCCTCACCCCGCACGCCGTCGCACCGACCGCCGCCTCCGGAGACCGCCCGAGCCGCCGCCGCCGTCGTTAATGACCTGCGCCGCCGCCGTTGACCGCTGGTAAGCACCGCTGCCCTCCCCCACCGTTTGATCTGGATCCAACGGTCCAAATGGGCCGTTGACTGGCTGGTCTGGCCGCTGACTAGTCAGCGCGCCATGTCAGCGTGGTCAAGTCAGTCAAAGTTTGACTGATGTTTTAATTCGATTTATTTTGGCAGAAATTAGATAGATCTTGTAAAATCGATAGAAAATAATCTACTGGGCCAAAAATTGCAAATAAAATATGTATGAATTCAGTGTTGCACGTACAATATTTCTGCATAGTTGTTTCCTATTTTTGCAGCAACTATTTGTCTTGATTAATTAAATAGTTTAATGTCCTTTTTAGAGTATTAAATTCATAGTAAAAGTTCTACAACTCCAAAAATTGCAAATAAGATGTCCCTGGAATCAGTAGAACAAAAGGAATATGTTAGTGAATTAAAAAGGTAGACTTACAGTACTGGAACTTGCAGAATCTATAAAATGGCTTACTGGAGTATTTTAATTACCTAAGAAATTTTATAAATCCTTTTTGAGTGATTCCAGTTGGTACTGGGTGTGATGGGATTGATAATTTTTAGTGGTATCATTGCGGAAAGGCACCCAGGTATCAAGAGAAAATGATTGGCTTCTTTATTTTGTAGCTTACGTGTCCAACCATGTGCCAATAATGAAATGGGCGGTTGGTTGGACTCAGTAGGTTGTGGTAACTCGAACCCACATATCCAAAGATGTAGAACTTTGGTAGGTTGGTCCGTTGCGTGTCGGGTTTGGGGAGATACTTCCCAAACAGTCCCTTCTTGGACTTCTCCTATCATCACCCAATATGAGAGTGGTGGTATGATGTCACATCTCAAAATTTTCCAAATTTTGTAATGTGAAAAATAAATAAATAAAATAAATAATTGTTGAAATTTAGGATGAAAAGAAGCTTTTATTTCTAAATGGAAACTTAAAATCCCATCTTGAATAAACTTTGGTTAAAATTTGAATCCAAGTAAATTCAAAACAAGTGAAATGCTTTTTTCATAAATGCATCTTGAAATTTAAACACTTGGAAAATAAATCGAAACCCTAAAACCCTAATGGAATAAAATCATTTCCAAGTTATCTCTAAGCCTATGGATTTGACCCAACAAACATTTAAAAATGATCAAGAATAACAAATAGAAATATTATAAAAACATATGAATTGGTTTCACTTAAATTGGAGCCATAGATAAAATCTTATTAATTTAATAAGATAAGGAAATTGAATTTCCAAAGCTAATAAAGCACCTATCAAAAAATCCATACCAAATGGTGAGTAAATAATTCTAAAGATAATTAAAGGATAAACAAATACAAAATAAAAATATACAAATTGGAATCACCAAGTTTGGATCTATAAATAAAAAGATATGAATTTTATAAGATAAAGAAAGAAATATTAAATGAGGAATATTTAAAGACCAAATTAAATCTTGGCCTAATCCATAAGCAAATGGAATAGTTATAATCCAAATCCAAATAAAAGAATAGAGAATTTTGAAATGAAATAATCTGGCCTTAACCAAATTCTATTCCATTGGATTAAGACAAATTCCCTAATAAGAATGATTAATTTAAATCATGGGAAAATAATATTGGAATTCACCCAAGTGGAATAAAAGTTATTTAAATAACTTAAATGGGATCAAATAAATCAAATAAAATTTATGGAATTAAAACCCATATTTAATTTCATTAGAATAAAAACAAATAGGCAATTTAAATGACTAATAAATCATATTAAATATTCCAAATAATTCAGAATTATTTGACACCCTATTAAATAAATAAACCTACTGATTAGGTTTGGTAAAAATTTGGATTTCAAATAAAGTTTTAAAACACATTAAAACCTATTTGAATTAAAGACAAATGTCTATTTATAAAATAAATAATAGACCCTAAAAAGAATAAAAGAATTATTCTAAATTTGACTTCAAAATGTATTAATAAACAGTGTTTTAATATACACAAAGTTTGGTTGAAGTTTAAATTCAATTAGTTGTTTGAAATGATTAAAAAAATCAAAACAGAATATTAGAAATGGAAAAAAAAGAAAGTAGAACAAAAAATGAACTAGGCCAAACCAGCCCAGCAGACCCAGTCCAGCCCAGCATCGGCCCACTCCCCCTCCCTCTACGCGCGAATCGTTTTCACCGCAGTTTGAACCCACAATGTCACTGATTACTAGACCCCACTGCCCCTCTTCCTCTCTCGCTGACGAAATGGTCCCGCCTGTCAGTTCTCGTCTCCACCCGCCGTGACCCCTTCTTCCTTCCCTCCTCGCCGTTTTCTGCTATAAATTCGCGGACTTAATTCGCCTTAATGCCGCGGTTACTCCTTGCTGTGACAACGCCCCCATAAACGCCCACGACCCCTCTCTCGCCCCTCCTATTCTGCCGTCAGGCCGTCCCAATTCATCTTCACACCGCCACTGCCCCCGATGTCTTCCGGTGAGAATTTCGGCCAGCCGCCATCGCCCCTCGCCCCCTCGACCACACGAGCACGCTCCCCATTGTCCTGTGAACCTCCCAGTACCGCTTGTTTAGCCGCGTGCGCCTCATACGCTCGGCAACGATGACGACCTCTCGCCACCGTCCACTGCCTCTACTCCGGCGAGTGCCCCAGGTAGCTTCCGTCCGCCCCTTCCCTTCTCGTTGACACACGCATGTTCTACTCTCACTCGCGCGTCTAATGGACCCATTATCTCGCTCTTCTGTGCCTTGTAGCCCCGCCCCCAACAACGAGTAGAGGCGCCCGACGCTGATGACAACCACAGCGAGGAATCGCCAGCAGCTCCGAGCACCCCTTCAGCTACGGCGACCACCTCGAGCTTCAGCACGACGAGACGAACCCAGTGAGCATCATATCCCTCTCCCGCGCTTGATAAATCACCGGCAACCTCACCGCCAGAGCCGCGCCTCCGCCAGCCACCGTCGCGCACCGCCCATCTTTGGTCAAACGCGTAGCAACCGTTGGATCTTGATCTGACGCTTGTGATTAGATTTAACTCGAAAGGGTATGGGTGAACCTGAGCCGCGCGATTTCACTTTAATCCAACGCAACAGAGAGGCCGATCCAACCGAAGCGGTACCAGCCTATCAGAACAGTCCACGTGGCCCTACCTATTGTTATAAAAACAGAATTGATCTATTTGATGTTCAAATTTGTAAAATCTATAACTTTTGATCCACACATCCAAATTTTGCAAATTTTATATCAATGGAATCAGCAGAGCAAGTACTTTCCAACCATGCAATTTGTTTAATGAATTTCTTCCTGTAAAATGATTTTTTTGCAGAAACTTGTATAGGCATAATTTGAATAAAAAATTCATTCTAAAATTATTTTTGTAATAAAATCTTTGGCAAATGGATTGTTCTGAACCTACTGACCATATAAAAACAACTTTTGGATTAAAAAACATATTTTGTGGAGCAAAAGAATAAATCTTTGATTTAGAACATTTCTAGTCAAATAAAAATGTTGTTTATTTGTTAAAAATGCTCTTGGAGAAAAACCTTTGGGAAATGTTTTTAAATTAAACTATCTGACCCTAAACACCAAGTTTTAGAATTAAAATGTATTTGGTGAACCCTATAAAGATTACTTCTTTGCTAAAGCCCTTTTCAACCACATAAAATATTGACTTGGTTTAAAAATGATTTATAGGTAAAATCTTTTGCAAATGATTTTGCCACTTATATAAAATGACCAATAGGTGTTTCAGAATGTTTATAAACTATTAGAAACCACTTTTACAAATAAAACAACCTTTAGCATGCTTGCATGCATTGCTTTGTTTCTATTATTCTATGTGATGGTTGCTTGAATGGTAGATTGAATTTTTGCTTGCTTGATTGAATTGTAGTGGAATTTGAAGAGTGTGAATATTGCAAGATCAAGGAGTGAACCTATAATTCTGTACCAAAAAGGGAAGTGATGCTTCATACTTTTGTCCCATTATTTTCACTATGCATTAGTGATATTTCTAAGTAGGACTTGCATGGAATTTTGCTAAGTATAAACTATGCCATGGGAAATCCTAGTAGATGAAACCTTAGTAGAAATTTCCTAAGTTAAGATTCCTACTACTATCATGCTTAGCTTAGCTAGTAGAAAACAAGGGTGGATTATACTCATGCTATGGAATATTTCTAAGTCAAGGACTTGTGTTTTGTTTAATAAAACAACTAAGTGAATGAATCACCTGGGTGGAATGGAAGGAATGGTTTGTGTTGAGTGGTTGCACAAGGCCCATTTCTATGGTTTACCTTGTGTATCGCACTTGTGGATGGCCACCTAGGAACAAAGAGATTTGAGATGTCAAATGTTGAGAAGCTTCAAGTGCAACCACTTGGCATTATGGGCTCTGCCTGGATCATATAGGTTGCGATAACTTAGCCAAATGGACAGTTGGTGGTAGGGGGTTGATAGGTTGGAGCGCGTCCATTCTGGTCTAAGGGAAGGCTTCTGAAAGATTTTGTCTTGGTGAAACCAAGTCTTGTGGGGAAAGTGCACCACCTCTGCAGAGTGTAAAATCTAAGTACATAGCCATGTCCCTGGTAAAGGACAATTTGAGCATCAAGACATGGAAGCTATCAAGAATCTCCTCATCCCAATTTCTAAGTTAAAATTTTGTGGTTGAACAAGGGTTGAAGGATCACCAATTTCTATTGGGAGATGCCTTGGGTGTTTTGACAAGCAAAAACTTAGTGTTTTCAAATGATAAGGAAAAATCTATTTTGATCAAAGCAAGCCTAAGATCCACTTAGCCAAATGCATATAGATGATAGACTCCACTATACTACCTTACTATCACTTGCCAATACAATTCAAATGTATTGATCCTTGTGGCTGTAACTTATTATGTTGTAGGTTTGTTTGATGTTAGTGAAGTGTGTTGAATTAGGATTACAAGTATACAACCAACATGTTTTCCTGTGGCACTTTGAAGATGAAGGACCCCATGCTGTAGTTATTTCTGCTGCATTGTAATGAGATAGCCATATGAGCTATGTAAGATGTAATAAATTATTTTATTCCTGGTTATAAAGTTGTATTATGACCTTTGTTTCTTGATATTACATATTAACTGTGGATGCTAGCTATTGATCCAGGGACTAGCATTGTAAACACAGGGATCTCTATCTTATTAAAGGTTGGGACCTCTACATATGAGTTGGGCTGGCCAAGTCACATGGGTAAAGTGTACTAACCCCTGCAGGGTGTATAAACTAATCGATTAGCCGTGTCCCCGGTTATGGACATCTGAGTTGCTTGATATTGATTTCATGACATGTTTCTCGCTCATTCTAATTTTCTAATTGATTTAATGTTGATGGGTTACCTTAATTGGGATATTTTCAAAGAAAATCAAAAATTGTTTACGAAAGTAGGACAAAGGTATTCGCAAATGCAAGCTAGCCACAGCTACACTTTCCAAATATGCATGTAGATGTTAGTTCTATTGTCTCCTTTAATAGCTCTACTTGCCATACATTCCATGTATTGACTCTTTGGGGCTGCTACGTTTCATGTTGCAGGATATTCAGATTCTGAGTGATCGATTTAGGCCGCGGTACTCCATTCGGCACTTGTTCACTTGTGGGCAATTTGAAGAATGGAGGAGTTACTTTATTTATGCTGCTACTTGAATAAGCTGAGCTAGCCTTGAGCTAAGCCCTTATTGTAATAATGTTACTCTGGATCTTTGTTATTTATGATACACGGATATTTTGCTATGTTATTCATCTTTATTCTATTGTGAGCCAATGATCCGATCCAGGGATTGGCATGTCACATAGAAGCTACGGTCTTTTCAGAACCGTAGTGTTACAAGATGGTATCAGAGCCCGTGTGTCGACTGTAGTATCGTGACCTAGGTTTGGATTAGGAAGCCATAGAATTATTAAAGATTATATTAACTCTCACTTTCCTCTTATTCCTTTCACTCTCGTAAATCTTTACCATGTGCTATTCTCACACTTTCCTCTTTTGATTGATAGAGGGGAGAAGTCAGGACTGAGTATGCACCGATGGAGTCACCAAGGCCCTTTGCAAGACAGTTAGCACATCTCTCTCAGTCATTGGGATTGCCACTGCCCATGTTCAAGGGAAGAAGGCTGTACACCTATGGATATGGCGAGGACGCCTGGGAGATCACCACTTTCATCTTCAGGGATGCTGCCTTGCCAAACCCAGTGCATATGGTCTACACCAAGACATATTGCAACTGGGGGCTTGGAATAAACTTGGCCCTGCATGAAGCCCTGTCACGCCAGTGCCATCTTGTTCGACACCTGCTGCTAGAAGACTCACCCTACCGTGACTACGGAAGGCGTGATGAGAATGGGAACGTTGTGGTTACCCCGGGCGACAGGAACAACATGCCGCCCCGTCGGAGACACATAGAGGATATGGAGAGGGAGAATGGAGCTCTAGCTGAGAAAGTGATGATGGTAAAGGAGATAGCAGATTTTGCCAGCAACGGTATGGTGGTCCAGGGACAGGAGATTGAGACCTTGGATGAAGCTGTGGATGTTCTGAATCATGCACTGATAGGCAGGGACGCAACCATAGCACAGCTCAATGGGACCGTGCAGGAAAACAATCAAGCCATACAACAGCTGCAAGGGACCGTTCAGGAAAGGGACCAGACTATTATTGATATGGCAGCCCAGATTGCCGCTCTCCAAGCAGAGTTGAATCCACCCCCTGATGACAACAATGGAGATGATGGCAACAATGATGATGATGATGACGGTGGGAACGATGATGATGAGGACGAAGATGATGAGGATGATGGAGACGACGATGGTGGAGGAGATGAAGTTTTTGAAGCTTCAACAGAGGATGAAGAAAAAGAGGAGGATCCCTAAGAGGTGGAATTTGATGTTTCAAGTGATGACTCATGAGAGGTGTATACTCCGCCGCCATGGTTGGTTCGTGGACAGAAGCGCCAACAGATGAGTGCAAGGACCTACTACAACCTCTTCATGAAGTAGATAGATTCCCACCATTAGTCTTTGTTAGGATGCATCGTTAGCTTAAGTCTCGAACAATGTAAAACTTATTTACTGTTAGTTTAAAGTGTTTAGTTGCTCCTATGTGTACTCCAAAGTGCCAGGATTATTTGTGCGAATTTTAATGAAGAGTTATGACAAGTTTTGGTTGATATCCGAGTTTTTCCTGGTGTAGTTTTTCTGCTGACCCAGATGTACTGCACGATTTTTAATATTTTATTGGTAACTGGGAAAAATCAGACAAAATAGGTTTTCGTTCGAAACTCTCTATTCTATATACAAAAAATCAGCAAAAATTTCTGACGAGTTTAAGTCAGGTAGACAAATTCCTGAACACTGCTGGACTATTCTGGCAGATTCCTGTTTTAATGCTTTGTTGGCCAATTTTTGTTGATAACTGTTGCCAACTCTTCTAAAACTATTTAAGTAGATATATACTGCTAGGATAACCCCTGGAACATTGCTGGATCATTTGTTTGCTGATGTCTTGCTTGCTCATGTTTGTCTGTGATTGCCTTGTTGTTGTTTGATCATGATGCATGGGTAGAAACCTATTTTCGTAATCGATTCTTTCTAAGCTTATCTGTGCTGAACCGTAGATGCCTCCCCACCGTCAACCTACTGAGATGGAGCAGCTTATGGCGGCTCAGGCACAGCTAACCCAGGTGATGACCCAGTTCATGGAAGTTCAGAACAACAACAACAACAACAACAACAACAACAACAACAACAACAACAACAACAATGGGAACAACCAGCCCCGGGAAGATGCACATACAAGATTCCCGAGGCTAAGGCCAGCGAAGTTCTCTACTGCAATGGAGCCGATGGTTGCTCTCAACTGGTTACGTTTAGTGAATAAGGATCTGGTAACTGTTGGGTGCACGGATGCTGAGAAGGTGAGATTTGCCGCTCACCTACTAGAGGGACCAGTCGCTTCGTGGTGGGACACTTTTCAGATCACCCACCCACTGGACACTGTGACTTGGGCAATGTTTGAGGAAGGTTTCAGGACCAACCACGTATCTTCAGGAGTTCTGAGCCTGAAGAGGAAGGAAATTCGCAACTTGCGCCAAACCAATCGCACTGTGGCTGAATATATAGAGGAGTTCAACAACCGGTCGCGTTATGCCCCTGAGGATGTTGAAACTGATGTGAAAAGGAGAGAGAGGTTCCTGGATGGCCTCAATGGTGAGCTTTCAGTATAGTTTCTAGTGGTTTATTGTCCTACTTTCCAGGAACTTATGGACATGGCCAGAATCTTGGAGGGGAAGCACAAGCAAGTGGAAAACCGCAAGAGAAAGAGTAACAATCACCACTCTGGCTCTCACCACAAGTCTCGCACTTCTTATGATGGATACTCCAAGCATGGGTAAGTGACCATGGGTGCCATGGAAGCCATGACCGCCACAACCATGGAAGCGATGGACATCGCCATGAGAGCCACAAGAGCAACCGCCACGGCCACAAGGGAGGACACACTCACCATTCTGGAGGACACAATGGACATGACTGCAACCGTGATCGCAACTTTCTGAAGAAGGACCTGAGTGAGGTGACGTGCTTCAAGTGCGGCCAGAAGGTACATTATGCAGATAACTGTCCGGAGAAGAAGGGACTGAAGCCAGGCAACAACCAGAAGGCCACAGTAAACCACATGAATGTGGAGGATATCCCAGATGAGCCTGAGCTTGTGGTTGGTAAGTTTCCAATCAAAACTCACCCTGCACTTATACTTTTTGATACTAGTGCACCGCATTCATTCATATCAAGGGCATTTGTGGATAAGTATAAGTTACCCATGGATTCTCTAAAAGGGTGTAAGGTTCCCAACCTTTAATAAGGTAGATATCCCTGTGTTTACAATGCTAGTCCCTGGATCAATAGCTAGCATCCACAGTTAAGATGTAATATCAAGAAACAAAGGTCATAATACAACTTCATAACTAGGAATAAAATAATTATTACATCTTACATAGCTCATTTGGCTATCTCATTACAATGCAGCAGAATATAACAATAGCATGGGGTCCTTCATCTTCAAAGTGCCACAGGCAGACATGTTGGTTATAGACATGTAATCCTAATCATTAAACTTCACTAATATCGAACAAACCTGCAACATAACAAGTTACAGCCACAAGGGTCAATACATTTGAATTGTATTTGCAAGTGATACTATGGTAGTATAGTGGAGTCTATCATGTATATGCATTTGGCTAAGTGGAGCTTAGGCTTGCTTTGCTCAAAATAGTTTTCCTTATCATTTGAAAACACTAAGTTTTTGCTTGAGAAAATCACCCAAGGCATCTCCCAATAGAAATTGGTGATCCTTCAACCCTTGTTCAACCACAAGATTTTAACTTAGAAATTGGGATGAGGAGATTCTTGATAACTTCCATGTCTTGATGCTCAAATTGTCCTTTACCAGGGACATGGCTAAGTACTTAGATTTTACACTCTGTAGAGGTGGTGCACTTTCCCCACAAGACTTGGTTTCACCAAGACAAGATCTTTCAGAAGCCTTCCCTTCGACCAGAATGGACGCTCTCCAACCTATCAATCCCCTACCACCAACTGTCCATTTGGCTAAGTTATTGCAACCTATATGATCCAGGCAGAGCCCATAATGCCAAGTGGCTGCACTTGAAGCTTCTCAACATTTGACATCTCAAATCTCTTTGTTCCTGGGTGGCCATCCACAAGTGAGATACACAAGGTAAACCATAGATATGGGCCTTGTGAACCACTCAACACAAACCATTCCTCCCATTCCACCCAGGTGATTCATTCACTTAGTTGTTTTATTAAACAAAACACAAGTCCACAGACTTAGAAATATTTCATAGCATGAATATATATTCCACCCTTGTTTTCTACTAGCTAAGGTAAGCATGATAGTAGTAGGAATCTTAACTTAGGAAAGTCTACTAAGGTTTCATCTACTAGGATTTCCCATGGCATAGTTTACACTTAGCAAAATTCCATGCAAGTCCTACTTAGAAATATCACTAATGCATAGTGAAAATAATGGGACAAAAGTATGAAGCATCACTTGCCTTTTTGGTAGATAATATAAGTTCACTCCTTGTCTTTGCAATGATCACACTCTTCAAATCACTACAATTCAATCAAGCAAGGGCACAATTTCAATCTACCATTCAAGCAACATCACATAAAATAATGAAAACAAAACAATGCATGCAAGCATGCCAAACTTTGTTTTATTTACAAAAGTGGTTTATAATTGGTTATAAACATCCTAAAACACTTTATTGGTCATTTTATAAAGTGGCAAAACTATTTGCAAAAGATTCTACCTATAAATCAATTTTGAACCAAATCAATATTTTATGTGTTTGAAAATGCTTTTAGCAAAGTAATAATCTTTATAGAGTTCACCAAACACATTTTCAAATCATAAAACTTGGTGCTTGGGGTCAGAGAGTTTATTCCAAAACATTTCCCAAAGGTTTTCTTCAAAAAGCATTTTTAACAAATAAACAATATTTTTAATTGACTAGAAATGGTTTAAATCAAAGGTTTATTCTTTTGCTTCACGAAATATATTTTTGAAACCACAAATTGATTTCTATGGTCAGTAGGTTCAAAACAAACCATTTTCCAAATATTTTATCTCAAAAATCATTTTAGAACAATTTTTGTATTCTAAACATGCACACATAAGTTTTCTGCAAAAACAATCAATTTAACAGAAACATTTTACTAAACAAAGTGCATGGTCAGAAAGTAATTGTTTTGCTGAATCCATTGTTTTAAATTTTCAAAATTTGGACGTGTGGTTTGAAAGTTATGAATTTTTCAAATTGGAACATCTAATAGACAAGTTTCTGGTTTTTATAAACAGGCAGGGCCACGTGGCTAGTTCCTATTCGTCGGTACCGCTTCGCTCGGATCGATTGCTGACAGCTGTTGGATTTAAGTGGGATTGCACGGCTCAGAAGCAAGCGTACCCCTTCGGTTAATTTCTATCGTGGCCACGCGATCAAGATCGGACTATGCACAGAACGCTTGCTAAAGATGGGCGGCGCTGGCGGCGGCAGGTGGCGGCGAAGCGGTCAGACGGTGGCGGTGCAGGCGATGCAGGAAGCAAGAGAGGGTGGGGAGATGCTCACTGAGTTCGCCGTGGCGTGGGGAAGCTCAAGGTGGTCCTTGCTGGCGAAGGGGCGCTCGGGGTTCACGATAATTGCTTGCCGGAGTCGTGGTCACCGTCGGTTGTGCTCAGACGTCGACGGGGGCGAGGCTACAGCGCACGAGAAGGCAAACAAGGTGTGGCGTTAGTCACGCAAGAGTGAGGCAAGCATGAGAGTGTCAACGAGGGGGAGCGGCACAGTCAGTACTTACAGGGAGGGTCGCCGGAGTTGGAGACAGACGGCGGCGGTGACGGCCTTGGTCGTTGTTGAGGCTGGGGATCAAGCGCGAGCAAGATGAGGTCACTAGGAGGTGCGCCAGGGTAAGTGGTGCACGCGTGTGTGGTCGAGGGGGCGAGGGGCGATGGCGAGTGGCCGGAATTGCCGCCAGAGCTTGTCGGAGACAGTGGCGGTGTAGGGGAAATTGGGGACAGCCTGGGGGCAGAGAGGGGGAGGCGAGTGAGGGGAAATGGGGAGGAGAGGAAGGCGTTTAATCGTGCTTGGTCGTGGCGAGGTTTAAACGCGGCATTAAGGAGAATTGATCGCGATAAATCAGTGGCAGAAAACGGTCGCGAGGTGAGGGGGAGAAGAAGTCGTGGCGAGGAAGAAGCTTGCGTGGCGGTGGGGTCGTTTCGTCAGTGAAGGAGAGACAGGGGAGGTGGGGTCCGAACATCAGTGACTGCGTGGGTCTGCTTCTGAGTGAAAAACGAATCGTTGCGGGGGTGAGCAGGTGGGCTGCTGAGGGGCTTAGTGGTCTAGCTGGGCTGGGATGGGTTTATTTCCATTTTTTTATACTGATGGTTTTTCTTTTTCCCATTTGATTTTCTGTTTTGATTTTATTTAAACAATTTAAACATTCATTTGAACTCAAACCTTTGCCAAATTTTGTGAAGACTCAAATACTGATTAATAGTATATTCTGAAGTCAATTTTGGGAATAAATCTTTATTCTCCTTGCGGTCTTTTAATTATTTAAAAAATAGGCTCTAATATTAATTAAATAAGATTTAATAATATTATTCAATCTCCATTTGGATTCAAATCACCACCAAACTTTGGGTGAATTTTTATTCTGTTTATCATCATATTTCAAAGTCCAAAATAAAACAATTCTTTTATTCTTTTAGGATCTATTACTAATTAAATAAATAGACCTTAGTCATTAATTCAAATAGGATTTAATTTATTTTAAAACTCTATTTTGAAATCTAAATAATAACAAAATCTTTTCAGTAGGTTTCATTTGAAAAAATAAAACACTTGGAAATCTTATTTAAAATAAATTAACAAGTTTTAGTGTTTATTCAAAATGGAAAAGCCTTTACTTTAATAAAATTGGATATTAATAAATCCTCATTATTTTATTTAAATAAACCTTTACTCTTTTTATCAATTAGAAATATTTTATTTCAAAAGCTTGGCCAAGATTTAATTTGTCTCTATAAAATAATCTTTATTTATATTTCTACCTTTTCTTTATGAAAACCATATCTTTTTATTTAAAGACCCAAAAATAGTGATTCCAACTATTATAACTTTATTTATTAATTGTTTATCTTTTTAAATCCTTTTAGGATTATTTGCTTGCCATTTGGTATGGATTTTAGATAAGTGCTTTATTAGCTTTGGAAATTAAATTTCCTTATCTTATTAAATTCATAAGATTTTATCCATGGCTTCAAATTAAGTGAAACCAATTTCTATGGTTTTATAATATTTCTAATAATCATTCTTGATCAATTTGAAATGTTTGTTTGACCAATTTTTATATGGATCAAATCCATAGTTTTGGAGATAACTTGGAAATGATTTAATTTATTTTAAATAGACCTTAGTCATTAATTCAAATAGGATTTAATTTATTTTAAAACTCTATTTTGAAATCTAAATAATAACAAAATCTTTTCAGTAGGTTTCATTTGAAAAAATAAAACACTTGGAAATCTTATTTAAAATAAATTAACAAGTTTTAGTGTTTATTCAAAATGGAAAAGCCTTTACTTTAATAAAATTGGATATTAATAAATCCTCATTATTTTATTTAAATAAACCTTTACTCTTTTTATCAATTAGAAATATTTTATTTCAAAAGCTTGGCCAAGATTTAATTTGTCTCTATAAAATAATCTTTATTTATATTTCTACCTTTTCTTTATGAAAACCATATCTTTTTATTTAAAGACCCAAAAATAGTGATTCCAACTATTATAACTTTATTTATTAATTGTTTATCTTTTTAAATCCTTTTAGGATTATTTGCTTGCCATTTGGTATGGATTTTAGATAAGTGCTTTATTAGCTTTGGAAATTAAATTTCCTTATCTTATTAAATTCATAAGATTTTATCCATGGCTTCAAATTAAGTGAAACCAATTTCTATGGTTTTATAATATTTCTAATAATCATTCTTGATCAATTTGAAATGTTTGTTTGACCAATTTTTATATGGATCAAATCCATAGTTTTGGAGATAACTTGGAAATGATTTTCTTCCATTAGGGTTTTAGGGTTTTGGTTCATTTCTCAAGTGTTTAAATTTCCAGATGCATTTATGAGGAATGCATTCCACTTGATTTGAATTTAGTTGGATTCAAATGTTAACTACAGTTTGTTCAAGATGGGATTTTAAGTTTCTATTTAGAAACAAAAGTTTCTTTTCACCTTGAATTTCAACATTTTATTTATTTTGTTTATTTATTTTTCACATAACAAGATTTGGAAAATCTTGGGATGTGATAGGCTACCACCCTTAAAATAAATCTCGTCCCGAGATTTGGGGAGGCTAGGGGTTACAAGTTGGCTCAAAGCAGCTAGGGTACTACCACCCTTAAAAATTTTCGAACTAGATTACTTCTTGGCTTGCTTGGGATTTTGATGAAGCTTCTCTGGACACTTGTCTGCATAATGGCCTAGCTCTTTGCATTTGAAACACATCACTTGGCTATTATCCTTCTTCTTCTTTGGTATCATTGCCTCTTGCTTGTTTCCTTGGTTCTTCCTCTTTTCTGGGCAATCACTAGCATAGTGTCCTATTTCTTTGCAATTATAACATTGCAACTGGCTTATGTCCTTCTTCTTCTTTTTGGGTCTCTCCAAAGCTAGGAAATATTCTAGTTCATGCTCTTAATACTTCACCACAAAGGTGGGAAATCTTTCTCTCTTCTTGGGGCATTTACTAGAGATATGACCTTCTTCTTCACAAGAGTAGCAACATTTTGAGGTCAATAAAGATTTGGCCTTATGATGCATGGTTTTGACTTTGCCTTCATCCTTCTTGGTAGAAGTTGTTCCTTCATGAGGGTTTACAAACTGTTGTTGCACTCCACCTTCTTTCCTTTGTTGAACTATGGAATAGATGGGGCATTGGATAGGGACATGATTATTTCCTTCACATAGGTAACAAGTAGCTTGGGTTGTGGGGCATTGATTAGCTGGATGTTTCTCTTCACAATTGGGGCATTGATCTTCATGCTCCTTGGAAGTGTGATCCTTGTTTCCACAAACATTGCAAGCTTGGGTTCCTTCTAAAATATCATCCTTGACATCCTTGTTGTCACAAACTCCTTGGGAAGAGTTGGCTCCCATGTTGATCATTTGAGTGGTCATCCCTTGCAGCAATTGGGATTGGATTACAAAAATCTTTTGTATGGTTGGGTCTAACTCACTTGTGTTGGCTAAAAATTGAGTTGTCACTTGGTTCAACTGGGTTTGGGTTACTATGATATCTCTCATGTTGTCCTCTTGGTTGTTCTTGTTGTCACCATCCTTGATGTTGGAGTCTCTTGGAGAAGTCATTTGTTTGGGTTGGATTGGGATTAGAATAGGCAAAATATTTCTAAGGGAATAATTCTAATCACACACATCACAATTCACACAAGCAAAGTGCAAGCAATCACAAACAAGCATTCCACTCAAACAACAAGTTTCAAGCATATTTTTAGGCAACCAAAAATAATTTTGTTACACCACATAACTTGGTGGGTTTGACTTAAACTAAATATGGTGGTCCATCTATATGGTTCACTTGAGGTCATTCCATCCTTCTTGGTTGATTCTTCTTGCATGTGATCATGGTTTCTTTGGAAAAATTCTTGGTCACAAAACTTTAAGGTGATGATGATTCCTTCTAAGTTGTGTTTCCTTAGTCTGCAAGTCTTGAGCAGCATTTCTTGTCTCACTTGTAGTCCTTAGTGATATCCAAGGTTGAAGTCCTTGTTGGGAATAAGGTTGAAATCACTTGAAGATGTTGAAGTCATTAGAGTTGATGAAGTCCTTTGCACATGGTGAAGTCCTTGGCCAAGGGGTAGGCTTGTTCATCAAGTTTGAAATAGAAGAGATGTAGAATCAAAAGCAAAAATGGTTGAGGAAAGAGTTTACAAGATTGTTTGTAAATAAGTTTTGGAACAATTTAAACTCCTATTTTTCTAAGGGGTTTTTGTCCAATCCTAGGTTTACAAATCCTACAGGCAACACAATGCTCTGATACCATCTGTAAGGTTCCCAACCTTTAATAAGGTAGAGATCCCTGTGTTTACAATGCTAGTCCCTGGATCAATAGCTAGCATCCACAGTTAAGATGTAATATCAAGAAACAAAGGTCATAATACAACTTCATATCCAGGAATAAAATAATTTATTACATCTTACATAGCTCATTTGGCTATCTCATTACAATGCAGCAGAATATAACAATAGCATGGGGTTCTTCATCTTCAAAGTGCCACAGGCAGACATGTTGGTTGTAGACTTGTAATCCTAATCATTAAACTTCACTAATATCGAACAAACCTGCAACATAACAAGTTACAGCCACAAGGGTCAATACATTTCAATTGTATTGGCAAGTGATACTATAGCAGTATAGTGTAGTATATCATCTATATGAATTTTGCTAAGTGGATCTTAGGCTTGCTTTGCTCAAAATAGTTTTCCTTATCATTTGAAAACACTAAGTTTTTGGTTGACAAAATCACCCAAGGCATCTCCCAATAGAAATTGGTGATCCTTCAACCCTTGTTCAACCACAAGATTTTAACTTAGAAATTGGGATGAGGAGATTCTTGATTGCTTCCATGTCTTGATGCTCAAATTTTCCTTTACCAGGGACATGGCTAAGTACTTACATTTTACACTCTGTAGAGGTGGTGGACTTTCCCCACAAGACTTGGTTTCACCAAGACAAGATCTTTCAGAAGCCTTCCCTTAGACCAGAATGGACGCTCTCCAACCTATCAATCCCTTACCACCAACTGTCCATTTGGCTAAGTTATTGCAACCTATATGATCCAGGCAGAGCCCATAATGCCAAGTGGCTGCACTTGAAGCTTCTCAACATTTGACATCTCAAATCTCTTTGTTCCTGGGTGGCCATCCACAAGTGAGATACACAAGGTAAACCATAGATATGGGCCTTGTGAACCACTCAACACAAATCATTCCTTCCATTCCACCCAGGTGATTCATTCACTTAGTTGTCTTATTCAACAAAACACAAGTCCACAGACTTAGAAATATTTCATAGCATGAATATATATTCCACCCTTGTTTTCTAATAGCTAAGCTAAGCATGATAGTAGTAGGAATCTTAACTTAGGAAATTCTACTAAGGTTTCATCTACTAGGATTTCCCATGGCATAGTTTACACTTAGAAAATTCCATGCAAGTCCTACTTAAAAATATCACTAATGCATAGTGAAAATAATGGGACAAAAGTATGAAGCATCACTTGCCTTTTTGGTAGAGAATATAAGTTCACTCCTTGTCTTTGCAATGATCACACTCTTCAAATCACTACAATTCAATCTAGCAAAGGCACAATTTCAATCTACCATTCAAGCAACATCACATAAAATAATGAAAACAAAACAATGCATGCAAGCATGCCAAACTTTGTTTTATTTACAAAAGTGGTTTATAATTGGTTATAAACATCCTAAAACACTTTATTGGTCATTTTATAAAGTGAAAAAACTATTTGCAAAAGATTCTACCTATAAATCAATTTTGAACCAAATCAATATTTTATGTGTTTGAAAATGCTTTTAGCAAAGTAATAATCTTTATAGAGTTCACCAAACACATTTTGAAATCATAAAACTTGGTGCTTGGGGTCAGAGAGTTTATTCCAAAACATTTCCCAAAGGTTTTCTTCTAAAAGCATTTTTAACAAATAAACAATATTTTTAATTGACTAGAAATGGTTTTAATCAAAGGTTTATTCTTTTGCTTCACCAAATATATTTTTGAAACCACAAATTGATTTCTATGGTCAGTAGGTTCAAAACAAACCATTTGCCAAAGATTTTTTTCTCAAAAATCATTTTAGAACAATTTTTGTATTCTAAACATGCACACATAAGTTTTATGCAAAAACAATCAATTTAACAAACCTTTGCCAAATTTTGTGAAGACTCAAATACTGATTAATAGTATATTCTGAAGTCAATTTTGGGAATAAATCTTTATTCTCTTTGGGGTTTTTAATTATTTAAAAAATAGACTCTAATATTAATTAAATAATATTTAATAATATTATTCAATCTCCATTTGAATTCAAATCACCACCAAACTTTGGGTGAATTTTTATTCTGATTATCAACATATATCAAAGTCCAAAATAAAATAATTCTTTTATTATTCTAGGATCTATTACTAGACCTTAGTCATTAATTCAAATAGGATTTAATTTATTTTAAAACTCTATTTTGAAATCTAAATAATAACAAAAACTTTTTAGTAGGTTTCATTTGAAAAACTAAAACACTTGGAAATCTTATTTAAAATAAATTAACAAGTTTTAGTGTTTATTTAAAATGGAAAAGCCTTTACTTTAATAAAATTTGATATTAATAAATCCTCATTATTTTATTTAAATAAACCTTTACTCTTTTTATCAATTAGAAATATTTTATTTCAAAAGCTTGGCCAAGATTTAATTTGGCTCTATAAAATAATCTTTATTTATATTTCTACCTTTGCTTTATGAAAACCATATCTTTTTATTTAATGACCCAAAAATAGTGATTCCAACTATTATAACTTTATTTATTAATTGTTTATCTTTTTAAATCCTTTTAGGATTATTTGCTTGCCATTTGGTATGGATTTTAGATAAGTGCTTTATTAGCTTTGGAAATTAAATTTCCTTATCTTATTAAATTCATAAGATTTTATCCATGGCTTCAAATTAAGTGAAACCAATTTCTATAGTTTTATAATATTTCTAATAATCATTCTTGATCAATTTGAAATGTTTGTTTGACCAATTTTTATATGTATCAAATCCATAGTTTTGGAGATAACTTGGAAATGATTTTCTTCCATTAGGGTTTTAGGGTTTTGGTTCATTTCTCAAGTGTTTAAATTTCCAGATGCATTTATGTGGAATGCATTCCACTTTATTTGAATTTAGTTGGATTCAAATGTTAACCAGAGTTTGTTCAAGATGGGATTTTAAGTTTCTATTTAGAAACAAAAGTTTCTTTTCACCCTGAATTTCAACATTTTATTTATTTTGTTTATTTATTTATTTTTCACATAACAAGATTTGGAAAATCTTGGGATGTGATAAAGGGTCTATTAGAGTAAGCTCACCTCGAGGGGGTATGATAGCTAGCACGGGATGCCATGACTTTACTATGAGGATTGGAGCACACAATTTTATTGCACATCTGGTAATATTGGAGTCACAAGGTTTAGATGTAATATTAGGCATGGATTGGATGTCTATGCATGAGGGACACATAGATTGTGCACAGCGAGTGGTATCGCTCAAAACCCCGGATGGTAAGAGAATTAGGTTCAAGTCGTCGGTGCGACTGGGAAGGTGTAAGATGAATTCTGTTAAGGGGGTTAGCATGGATACTGTGCCTGTGATAAAGGAGTACCCCGACGTATTTCCGGAGGAGATGCCAGGGATGCTACCTGACAGGGATGTGGAGTTTCTCATCGATCTGATGTCGGTAATAGGACCTATAGCAAAGAGACCATATAAGATGGATGTGGATGAGCTGAAGGAATTAACGAAACTACCAAAGGAGCAGTTGGACAAGGGATTTATTCAGCCTAGTTCGTCGTCATGGGGTGCACCTGTTCTATTTGTGGAGAAGAAGGACAGCAGCAAGAGGTTAGTGGTGGACTATCGCTCGCTGAATGAAGTGACCATCAAGAACAAATACCCCCTGCCAAACATTAATGATTTGTTTGATCAACTGGAAGGAGCAAAGGTGTTTAGCAAAATTGATCTGCGATCGGCCTATTTCCAATTGAAGATCCAGGAGGAGGACATACCAAAAACTGCTTTCACCACTAGGTATGGTTTATATGAGTATACGGTTATGTCTTTTGGACTAACGAATGCTCCGGCATATTTCATGACCATGATGAACAAGGTGTTTATGGAGTACTTGGACAAGTTAGTGGTTGTGTTCATCAATGACATACTGATATATTCCAAGGATGATGCTGAACATGAGAGACATCTGCAACTGATTATGGAGAAGCTGAGGGAACATAAGCTGTATGCCAAATTCAGCAAGTGTGAATTCTGGCTTAACACTATTGGATTTCTTGGACACGTCGTGTCTGGATAAGGAGTCGCTGTGGATCCAAGCAAAGTGATGGCAGTAACTGAGTGGGAAGCGCCCAAGAATGTGGGCGATATTCGGAGCTTTTTGGGACTTGCTGGATATTACAGGAGATTCATAGAAAATTTCTCCAAGATTGCTAAGCCGATGACGGAACTTCTAAAGAAGGAGAAGAAGTTTGAGTGGACAAATGTGTGTGAAGCTAGCTTTCAGGAACTGAAGCGTCGTCTAGTGACCCCACATGTTCTGTGTTTACGTGATCTTCAAAAGGATTTCCATGTGTACTGTGATGCTTCTCGATAGGGACTTGGGAGTGTGCTGATGCAAGATGGGAGAGTGGTGTCATATGCCTCACGACAACATAAGCACCATGAGAGGAATTACCCCACGCATGACTTGGAATTAGCATCGGTTGTGCATGCACTCAAGGTATGGAGGCACTACCTAATGGGAAAACACTGCGATGTGTACACCGACCACAAGAGCCTGAAGTACATATTTACACAGAAGGAACTGAACATATGGCAAAGGAGATGGCTGGAACTTATCAAGGATTATGATATGAATTTGCAATACCACCCAGGAAAAGCCAATGTAGTAGCGGATGCTCTAAGCCAGAAGGTCTATGCCAATGGATTGACTGTTGGGGAATTGCCCGAGGATTTGTGCAAGCAATTCAAGGAGCTTAGACTAGAGGTAGTGTCAGAAGGATATTTCGCAACAATGGAAGTCCAACCAATGCTACAGGAAATGATCAGGAAGGCTCAAGTAGGAGACAAGGAGATAGAGGAGATAAAGTAAAAGATGAAGGAGGATCAAGCAAAAGAATTCCGCGAGGATGAGCAAGGAACCTTGAGGTATGGAGATCGTTTGTGCGTTCCGGATATAAGGAAGTTGATTCTGCATGAAGCTCGTGACTCGGCGTATTCCATACATCCGGGCAATACGAAGATGTATATGGATCTAAAGGACAAATTTTGGTGGAGTAACATGAAGGGAGACATCGCCAAGCATATTGACTTATGTGATGTATGCAGCCGATTGAAGGCGGAACACCAGAAGCCAGCAGGATTGCTACAACCATTGCCCATGCCGGATTGGAAGTGGGATAGAGTGGGAATGGATTTTATCACAGGATTGCCTAGGACCAGGTCGGGATACGACTCTATTTGGGTAGTGGTCGACCATTTGACCAAGGTAGCCCACTTTATACCGTTGAAGACAACCTACACAAGTGCAAGGTTGGCCAAGATTTATATGGACAGGATTGTGTGCCTACATGGAGTTCCCAAGAGCATAGTATCAGATAGAGGCACCCAATTTACATCGTGCTTTTGGCGCCAGCTGCACGAGTCATTGGAAACTAGGTTGGAGTTTAGCACAGCATTCCACCCGCAGACAGATGGACAGACCGAGAGGGTAAATCAGATTTTGGAGGATATGTTGAGAGCTTGCGCTTTGGCTCATGGTTCTAGTTGGGATGAGAATTTGCTGTATGCTGAGTTTTCCTACAACAACAGTTACCAAACCAGCATCAAGACGTCGCTGTTTGATGTGCTATATGGGAAAAGATGCCGGACGCCATTTCTATGGGATGGAGTAGGAGAGCGTCAGCTATTTGGACCTGATTTGATCAAGGACACAGAGGAGAAGGTCGCTTTGATTAGGGGCAGGATGAAGGTACCACAGTCGAGGCAGAAGAGCTACGCTGACGCCAAGCACAAGGAAGTGGTGTATGAGATAGGTGATAGAGCATTCCTCAGAGTGTCGCCACTACATGTAATTATGTGATTTGGAATCAAGGGTAAGCTGGCACCTCGGTTTATAGGACCATATCGGGTCTTAGAATGCAAAGGAGAGGTTGCTTATCAGTTGGAGTTGCCAGAGGCTCTGTCCGCCATCCACAATGTGTTCCACGTGTCCTAGCTGAATAAGTGCCATCCGGAGATGGTGGATACACCATTGAGAGACACGGTGCCAGTAGAGGAGGTTCATCTTGAGAGTGACTTGACCAACGAGGAGAACCCGGTCAAGATACTGGAGATAGCGGAGAGGATTATCCGTACCAAGACAATCAGGTTTTGCAAGGTGGAATGGAGCCACCACACCGAAGAGGAAGCCACTTGGGAGCGTGAGGATGACATCCGAGAGGACCACCCACACCTATTTGCTAGCCACGCCAAATCTCAGGGACGAGATTCATCTTAAGGGGGTTACTCTTGTCACATCCTAAATTTTAGATTTGGTACTGCATAGCATACATGTCATTGCATCATGATCATCATTACAAAAAAAATCAGTTCGAAAAAGGTTTTGGCAAAACCCCTCACTTGCAATTGCATTTTGACACCTACACTTGAGTGCTCGGTTTCTATCATGCTTCTGTTAAAATGGTATATTTTAGTTGTTTGGAAGGCACAGGTACGTAGAGGGTTCCGACACGAACCCGTAGCACTTTGAATTGCCCCAATCGGAGCTTCAGAGCAAATTCTATGACAATCTGAATTTTCAGCTTGTTTATAGACAGTTTCAGACACAAAATTTCAGTTAGGAATTGTTCAGGAAAAAGAAAAAGAAAAATAAAAAAAAGAGCAACCGCGCCAGCGCAGCCAGCCGGGCCGCAGGCCCAGCAGCCCACTCGAGGCCTGCCAGCACAGCGCCCCGCAGCAGCAGCAGCAGCGCGCCCGCGCGGCAAATAGTCTGCGCCGCCGCCGCTTTGCCAGCCGCTGACGAGCGGGCCTCGCCCGTCAGTCGCCCGCCTATCACCGCCACGCGGGCCCCGCCCCGTCTCCTTCCCCAGCGACGAACATGCAGAGTCCCTGCCGGACTCGAGCGTGATTTCCGTCGATTTTGTTTGGATTTCGGCTCCCCCCAACGCCCACACCCCTTTAATCCTTCCCCTCCTCTCTCCCCCGTTCGATTTTTCCTGTTCATGCCACCCTAGCCGCCTCCCGATGTCGCCGCCATTGCCGCCGCCGGCAAGCTTGCGAACGAGGTAAGAGGCGCCGCCCCGAGTCCCTCCCCCGTTGCCTCTGCGACCTTCCCCTCGCTCGACTGATTCGTCTCACCGTTTTTCCCTCTCTACAGTGCCCGCCGCCGTCGGGGATTCCTCGCCGGAGCGCGCCACCGCCGCCGCCGCTCCAGCCGCCTGCGGCCACCGCCCGCGGACATGCCGCCCGTCGTCGCCACCCCCACGAGCTTCCCTGCCTCACCCTGCACGCCGTCGCACCGACCGCCGACGCCGGAGACCGCCCGAGCCGCCGCCGCCGTCGTTGCTGACCCGCGCCGCCGCCGTTGACCGCTGGTAAGCACCGCCGCCCTCCCCTGCCGTTCGATCTGGATCCAACGGTCCAGATGGGCCGTTGACTAGCTGGTCTAGCTGCTGACTAGTCAGCGTGCCACGTCAGCGTGGTCAAGTCAGTCAAAGTTTGACTGATGTTTTAATTCGATTTATTTTGGCAGAAATTAGATAGATCTTGTAAAATCGATAGAAAATAATATGCTGGGCTAAAAATTGCAAATAAAATATGTATGGATTCAGTGTTTCACGTAGAATATTTCTGTATAGTTTTTTCATATTTTTGCAGCAAGGATTTGTCTTGATTAATTAAATAGTTTAATGTCCTTTTTAGAGTATTAAATTCATAGTAAAAGTTCTACAACTCCAAAAATTGCAAATAAGATGTCCTGGAATCAGTAAAACAAAAGGAATCTGTTAGTGAATTAAAAAGGTAGACTTACAGTACTGGAACTTTAAGAATATATAAAAAGGCTTACTGGAGTATTTTAATTACCTAGTAAATTTTATAAATCCTTTTTGAGTGATTCCAGTTGGTACTGGTTCTATTTTAGGTCGCCTACAGAGTGGATATTTTTCCAAGATTTTACAAATAGTTCAATAGCAGTGGCTAAATATTGGGTTATAGCTCAATTGTTGGTCATTTAAAATTGCATGCTTTGTTTTCTATGCACTTAAAATGTTCTCCATGCATGTATACAGTAGGTATACTGAATAAGATTATGTAAAGCTACTGTAGCATTGTTCAAACTTTTCATGCATGTATCTTGCATTGCCATGTTTGTATACGGTTGTGTTTGGTTATTTATGTGATTGAAATTGTATCGTGTAGATTGTGACGAGTGCAACGCTTGCTCGTGTGAGGATTGTTCGTCCGACCGAAACAGCCAAGGAAAGTAGATGCTACTTTGTTCATGATATTGTCCTACTATTTTCAATGCATTGTCGTGTATTTTGTAGATGCATGTGTAGGAAAGTACTATCGCTATGCTATGTCCTATTATGTGGTAGGATTTTCCTGTAGATGAGCCACCGTTGGTAGATGTGCTTAGCCATGCTATGATGAACGAGGGCTGGGTTACATCACTAAAAGTTGTTTCTAAATGTGTTGGTTTGCAAAATCTAAAAACAACTTAATCAATGAATCTCCTGGGTGTGATGGGATTGATAATTTTTGGTGGTATCATTGCGGAAAGGCACCCAGGTATCAAGAGAAAATGATTGGATTCTTTATTTTGTAGCTTACGTGTACAACCATGTTCCAATAATGAAATGGGCGGTTGGTTGGACTTAGTAGGTTGTGGTAACTCGGACCCACGTATCTAGAGATGTAGAATTTTGGTAGGTTGGACCGGTGCGTGTCGGGTTTGGGGAGCTACTTCCCGAACGGTCCCTTCTTGGACTTCTCCCTATCATCACCCAATATGAGAGTGGTGATACGAGTTGGGCTGGCCAAGTCACATGGGTAAAGTGTACTAACCCCTGCAGGTAAACTAATCGATTAGCTGTGTCCCTGGTTATGGACATCTGAGTTGCTTGATATTGATTTCATGACATGTTTCTCGCCCATTCTAATTTGCTAATTGCTTTAATGTTGATGGGTTACCTTAATTGGGATCTTTTCAAATAAAATAAAAAACTGTTTACAAAAGTAGGACAAAGGTATTCGCAAATGCAAGCTAGCCACAGCTCCACTTGCCAAATATGCATGTAGATGTTAGTTCTATTGTCTCCTTTAATAGCTCTACTTGCCATACATTCCATGTATTGACCCTTCGGGGATCCTACGTTTCATGTTGCAGGATATTCAGATTCTGAGTGATCGATTTAGGCCACGGTACTCCATTTGGCACTTGTTCACTTGTGGGCAATGTGAAGAATGGAGGAGTTACTTTATTTATGTTGCTACTTGAATAAGCTGAGCTAGCCTTGAGCTAAGCCCTTATTGTAATAATGTTACTCTGGATCTTCGTTATTTATGATACACGGATATTTTTCTATGTTATTCATCTTTATTCTATTGTGAGCCAATGAACCGATCCAGGGATTGGCATGTCACATAGAAGCTACGGCCTTTTCAGAATCGTAGTGTTACAGAGGTGGCGGCTAGGGTTGGAGGAAGAAGGTCAAGGGGGAGGCGCCCACCCCTCCCCTCTTTATATAGAGGTGGGGTGCGGCCTAGGGTTCCCCTTGGTCCACCTTCTCCAAGTGGCGGCCAAGAAAGAGGGAGAGGGGGGAAACTTGCCCCCCAAGTTTTCCCCTTTCCTTTTTAGGGTTTTTCCCTAAACCCTTATGGGCTAGCCAGTTGGGCCTCTAGGGTTGTGTGCGGCTGGCTCATGGGACACTGCAACATCCCCTCAGCCCATCTTGCCCCTCACGGGATCATGGGCCCACTGGTGGCCCCTTCTAGAACATTCTAGAAGATCCGATCAAAATACCGAAACTTTTTCTGAACCCTGAAAAATGGCTTTCATTATATGAATGTTATTCTCTCGACCATTCAGGATCTCCTCGTGATGTCCTGGATCCAATCCGATACTCTGAACAACATTCGGTCTCCAACTCATATTACATATCTACTTAAACAACATCAAACCTTAAGTGTGTCACCCTATGGTTCGCAAACTATGCAAACATGATTGAGACACCTCTCCGATCAATAAAAAATAGCAGGACCTGAAGATCCACAATGGCTCCAACATATTCAACAATGAATTCATGATCAAATGAACCATTAACATACAATATCGATTCCCTTTGACGTGCGATACTTTACTTATCTGAGGTTTGATTGTCGTTATCTCCATACCTAGTTCAACCTCGTTACCGATAAATACTATTTACTCGTTCCATGATACGACATCCCTTGTGACCTAGTAACATGCTTGCAAGACAATTGGATGACATTCCACCTAGAGTACCCAGAGTATATCTATCCGTCATTTGGATGGACAAATCCCACTCTTGATCCATGCGCTTCAACACATACTTTCAAAATACCCAATGCCAGCTAGTTATAGAAGTGGTGTTTGATGTCATCAAAGCACTCATCCGGTGATGGTGGTTAACATGATCTAAGGATTAGGTTAGTATGTATTTGAAAGCTTGTAGCAAAACGAACTTAATGACTTGATCTTATGCTATTCTTACTATGGGTGTGTGTCCATCACATCATTCTCCTAATGATATGACCTTGTTATTAATAACATCCAATTTCCATGATTAGGAAACCATGATCATCTATTAATCAACAAGCTAATTTAACAAGAGGCTTACTAGGGACTCCTTTATGTTTACAAAACACACAAGTATTAATGTTTCCTATTAATAGAATTATAGCATGTGATGTAAACATTTATCATAAACACAAAGATATAATAATAACAACTTTATTATTGCCTCTTGGGAATATCTCCAATAGTAATAGGCATTGTTCCGATGGACGATCTACTGGTGGCACCGTGCACTTGGCATCAAACCGGTGGCAAGATGGAGATCATGCCGGAGCGCTCGATGGAGATCAAGGAGCAAGAAGGACCATATCATATCACTATATATATGTGATGTTGATACTTGTTTACATCCTTTTGTGTGCTTGTATTAGATACTAAATGGTAGCTTACTATATAGGATGATCCCTAATAATTCCAATGATTGTGTTCCCCTTGTGTGTGCACCACTAAGAAAGTTCTCCATTATGAGGCACGCCATGACGTTCGGGCGTCAGACATAACTGCATTCGCATACGATGTGTGTAAGCCATATTGCACTGCAATACATATGAGTTTAATTGGAGAGCTTAACATGTACAGACATGGCCTCGGAATATAAGAGATCGAAAGATCAAGCATGAGTTGCATGGATAATGTGATTGCCATTGGAGAATGTCTACCTTTGAAGCTATGTTACCGGTCGTGACGATCGAGGGTTGCATAGTGAATTAAGATCGTGTGATCACTTAAAAATCATCCAGGGGATGACTATTTAAGTGGGAGCTCAGTTATGAATTGAACTCATATTATGAACTTAGTCTAGATGTCTAATTGCAAATATCTTAGTAGATCATGGCCTATCCCATTGAGGTCCTTTGCAACCATGGGAAATTACTTGCTTGATATGGAACTTAGCAGAAGGGTCCAACTTCATAGATTAATACCGACACTTGAGGGATATCCTCGTAATACGATGATCTTATCTTCTTGATACAATAACCAATAGGAGATAGTATCAGGATTCCGTGATGTTTGTGTTTTCTCCATTATCATCCAATAAGTCATTCTCCATTTTATGGAGACTTGTACTACAATTTTGTATTATGCAAAGTCAGGCACATTAAGTATGAGCCGTTGGATGAGTTTTCCTCCATGATGGATGAAATCAGAATATTAGGAGAATCACTTTGCAATCTTGCATTAGAGTTGAGAACTCTCAAAAGGGCTTTATTATTGTTAGGTTCCCAACCTTTAATAAGGTAGAGATCCCTGTGTTTATAATGCTAGTCCCTGGATCAATAGCTAGCATCCACAGTTAAGATGTAATATCAAGAAACAAAGGTCATAATACAACTTTATAACCAGGAATAAAATATTTCATTACATCTTACATAGATCATTTGGCTATCTCATTACAATGCAGCAGAATATAACAATAGCATGGGGTCCTTCATCTTCAAAGTGCCACAGGCAGACATGTTGGTTGTAGACTTGTAATCCTAATCATTAAACTTCACTAATATCAAACAAACCTGCAACATAACAAGTTACAGCCACAAGGGTCAATACATTTGAATTGTATTGGCAAGTGATACTATGGTAGTATAGTGGAGTCTATCATCTATATGCATTTGGCTAAGTGGAGCTTAGGCTTGCATTGCTCAAAATAGATTTTCCTTATCATTTGAAAACACTAAGTTTTTGCTTGACAAAAATCACCCAAGGCATCTCCCAATAGAAATTGGTGATCCTTTAACCCTTGTTCAACCACAAGATTTTAACTTGGAAATTGGGATGAGGAGATTCTTGATAGCTTCCATGTCTTGATGCTCAAATTGTCCTTTACCAGGGACATGGCTAAGTACTTAGATTTTTCACTCTGCAGAGGTGGTGCACTTTCCCCACAAGACTTGGTTTCACCAAGACAAGATCTTTTAGAAGCCTTCCCTTAGACCAGAATGGACGTGTTCCAACCTATCAAAACCCTACCACCAACTGTCCATTTGGCTAAGTTATTGCAACCTATATGATCCAGGCAGAGCCCATAATGCCAAGTGGCTGCACTTGAAGCTTCTCAACATTTGACATCTCAAATCTCTTTGTTCCTGGGTGGCCATCCACAAGTGAGATACACAAAGGTAAACCATAGAAATGGGCCTTGTGAACCACTCAACACAAACCATTCCTTCCATTCCACCCAGGTGATTCATTCACTTAGTTGTTTTATTAACAAAACACAAGTCCACAGACTTAGAAATATTCCATAGCATGAATATATATTCCACCCTTGTTTTCTACTAGCTAATCTAAGCATGATAGTAGTAGGAATCTTAACTTAGGAGAATTCTACTAAGGTTTCATCTACTAGGATTTCCCATGGCATAGTTTATACTTAGCAAAATTCCATGCAAGTCCTACTTAGAAATATCACTAATGCATAGTGAAAATAATGGGACAAAAGTATGAAGAATCACTTACCTTTTTGGTAGATAATATAATTTCACTCCTTGTCTTTGCAATGATCACACTCTTCAAATCACTACAATTCAATCAAGCAAGGCACAATTTCAATCTACCATTCAAGCAACATCACATAAAATAATAGAAACAAAACAATGCATGCAAGCATGCCAAACTTTGTTTTATTTACAAAAGTGGTTTATAATAGGTTATAAACATTCTAAAACACTTATTGGTCATTTTATAAAGTGGCCAAACTATTTGCAAAAGATTCTCCCTATAAACCATTTTTAAACCAAATCATTATTTTATGTGGTTGAAAATGCCTTTATCAAAGTAGCAATCCTTATAGGGTTCACCAAATACAATTTTAAATCATAAAACTTGGTTCTTGGGGTCAGAGAGTTTATTCCAAAACATTTCCAAAGGTTTTCTTCAAAAAGCATTTTTAACAAATAAACAATATTTCTTATTTGACTAGAAATGGTTTAAATCAAAGGTTTATTCTTTTGCTACACCAAATATATTTTTGAAACCACCAATTGATTTCTATGGTCAGTAAGTTCAAAATAAACCATTTGCCAAAGGTTTCATCTCAAAATTCATTTTAGAACAATTTTTATATCCTAAACATGCATACATAAGTTTCTGCAAAAACAATCAATTTAACAGAAGCATTTTACTAAAAAAAGTGCATTGTCAGAAAGTACTTGTCTTGCTGATTCCATTGATATAAAATTTGCAAAAATTAGACGTGTGGTTTGAAAGTTATGGATTTTACAAAATTGAACATCTAATAGAAAAGTTTCTGTTTTTAAAACGAAGCCTGAGCCACGTGGGGTGTTCTGATAGGCTGGTACCGCTTCATGTGGATCACGCAGTTACGGCCGTTGGATCTGACTAACAACGCAAGGACCAGATCAATAGATACCGCTTCGCTAACTTTCTATCTAAGCCGACAGATCAACATCCAACGGTCCAGACGCGATGACCTTAGACGGGCGGTGCTGGCGGTGGTGACTGGCAGCGGAGCGGTCAGACGGTGGCGGTGCTGGCGATGCAGGAAGCGAGAGGGGAAGACGGATGGCTCACCGTGATCGCAGTGACGTGGGGAAGCTCGACGTGCTGGTTGTAGACGAAGGGGTGCTCGCATGTGCTGGCGATTGCTCGCTGGAGTTCGCGAAGGCGTCGGGTGCTCTCTGTTGAAGACGGTGGCGAGGCTACGGTGCACTCCAGAGAAAAATAAAGGTGGTGTTAGATGCGTAGGGTCGTGGTGAGTATGCGCGTGTGAAAGAGAGGGAGAGGGGAGGTCTGGTCTCACCAGTAGTGCTCGTCGGAGCGGAGGCAGACAGTGGCGCTACTCTGGTGGAGACATTGTCGAGCTTGCAGGGAATGCGTGGGCGAGTTGGAGTTACTGCGAGATGCGTACGGGAATGCTTGTCGATCTCATGTTGTCCAGGGGCGGTGGGGAGGTCTAGCTTCGTCGGAATCGTCTGGGAAAGGTCGTCAGGGCAGCAAGGTTACAACGAGAAATTCAGGCATCCTAGGGGCGGAGAGTGTGGCGCGTCTGAGGGGAAATGAGAGAGGGGACGTGGGTGATTAAGAGGGCATCGTTGCAGCGAGGGATTAATCGGCCATTAACGCGAATTGAAGGCGCCCAATCACGGCAGAAACAGCAGCGAGGTTTGGGGATGAATAGGTCGCGGGGTTGACGATGATGACGGGGCAGTGGGGCTGCGTTGTCAGCGAGAGAGAGAAAAAGAAAGTGGGGTTCAGCGGTCATACTCTGTGCGGGTGAACTTCTGAGTGAAAAACGAATCGCTGCTGGGGTGAGCAGGTGGGCTACTGATGGGCTTAGTGGGCTGCTAGATGGGTTGGGTCGACCTTGTTCACTTTTTTTATTCTGAATGATTTTCTCTTTTTCCGTTTCTAATTTCTGTTTTTATTTTGCTTAATTAATTCAAACATCAATTAGAATTCAAACCTCAACCAAAATTTGTGTAGGTTTAAATATTGATTAGTAATATAATCTGAAGTCAATTTTGGAATAAAATTTTATTCTTTTTGGGGTCTTTATAATTGTTCAAAAAGGCCCTAGTTTTAAATCAAATAAGATTTAATAATATTTTCAAACACCTTTTAAATTCTTAAACTTTCCAAATCTTTTCAGTAGGTTTTTATTTGTTTAATAGGGTGTCAAATAATTCATCTTGAATTATTTGGAAAGTATTTAATATGATTCATAAATCATTTGAATTGGGTATTTGTTTTAATTCCAATGGAATTAAATATAGTTTTATTTCCCTAAATTTTATTTGGAAGATTTATTTTATTTAAATTAATTAAACAACTTTTATTCCACTTGGGTAAATTCCAAATATTTTTCCCATGATTTAATTAATTATTTCTAATAGGGATTTTGTCTTTATTCAAATGGAAATGAAATTTGCTTAATGCCACTTTATTTTTATTTTGGAAAATTCTTTATCCTTTTATTTCATTTGGATTTGAATTATATTCATTCCATCTGCTTATGGTCTTAGTCAAGTTTAAATTTGGCCTTTACATATTTCTCATTTATTATTTCTTTCTCTATCTTGTAAAGTCCATATCTTTTTTGTTTATAGATCCAAACTTGGTGATTCCAATTTGTAAAATCTTATTTAATATTTGTTTATCCTCTTAAATATCATTAGAATTTTTTTCTCACCATTTGGTATCGATTTCTAGACAAGTGCTTTATTAACTTTGGAAATTACTTTTCCCTATCTTATTATATTCATAAGATTTTATATATGGCTCCAAATTAAGTGAAACCAATTTATAGGGTTTAATATATTTCTATTTATCATTCTTGATCATTTATAAATGTTTGATGATAAATTTTTATATGGATCAAATCCATAGGCTTGGAGATAACTTGGAAATGATTTTTATTCCATTAGGGTTTTGGGTTTGGATTTATTTTCCAAGTGTTTAAATTTCAAGATACATTCATTGAGGAATGCATTTCTCTTGATTTGGATTTTGTTAGATTCAAACTTTAATTAAAGTTTGTTCAAGATGGGATTTTAAGTTTCCATTTAGAAACAAAAGTTTCTTTTCACCCTAAATTTCAACAATTATTTATTTTGTTTATTTATTTTTCACATAACAATATTTGGAAAATCTTGGGATGTTATAGGCTACCACCCTTAAAATAAATCTCGTCCCGAGATTTGGGGAGGCTAGGGGTTACAAGTTGGCTCAAAGCATCTAGGGTACTACCACCCTTAAAATTTTTCCATCTAGATTACATCTTGGCTTGCTTGGGGTTTTGATGAAGCTTCTCTGGACACTTGTATGCATAATGGCATAGCTCTTTGCATTTGAAACACATCACTTGGCTATTATCCTTCTTCTTCTTTGGTATCAATTCTTCTTGTTTATTTCCTTGGTTCTTCTTCTTTTTTGGGCAATCACTGGCATAATGTCCCATTTTCTTGCAATTATAACATTGCAACTGGCTTATGTCCTTCTTCTTCTTTTTGGGTCTCTCCAAAGCTAAGAGTTCTTCTAGTTCATGCTCTTCATAATTTACCACAAAGGTTGGAAATCTTTCTCTTCTTGGGGTAGTTACTAGAAATATGACCTTCTTCTCCACAAGAGTAGCAACACTTTGTGGTCACTTTGGATTTGGCCTTATGGTGCATAGTTTTGACTTTGCCTTCATCCTTCTTGGTAGAAGTTGTTCCTTCATGAGGGTTTACAAACTGTTGTTGCACTCCACCTTGTTTCCTTTGTTAAACTATGGAATAGATGGGGCATTGGATAGGGACATGATTATTTCCTTCACACAAGAAACAAGTAGCTTGAGATGTGGGGCATTGATTTGTTGGATGTTTCTCTTCACAATTTGGACATTGATCTTCATGTTCCTTGGAAGTGTGATCCTTGTCTCCACAAATATTGCAAGCTTGGGTTCCTTCTAGAATATCATCCTTGACATCCTTGTTGTCACAAACTCCTTGGGAAAGGTTGTCTCCCATGTTGATCATTTGAGTGGCCATCCCTTGCAACAATTGGGATTGAATTTTCAAAATCTTTTGTATGGTTGGGTCTGTTGTTGGCTAAAAACTGAGTTGTCACTTGGTCCAACTGGGTTTGGTTTGCTAGTAGTTGTTCTCTCATGTGCATCTCTTGGTTGTTGTTGTTGTCATTCTTGATGTTGGAGTCTCTTGGAGAGGTCATCTGTTTGGGTTGGTTTGGGATTAGAATAGGCAAAATATTTCTAAGAGAATAATTCTAATCACACACATCACAATTCACACAAGCAATGTGCAAGCAATCACAATAAACACTCCATTCAAACAACAAGTTTCAAGCACATTTATAGGCAACAAAAATATTTTTGTTACACCACATAAGTTGGTGTGTTTAATTTAAACTAAACATGGTGGTCCAACTATATGGTTAACTTGAGATATTTCTATCCTTCTTGGTGGATTCTTCTTGAATGAGATCATGGTTTCCTTGGGAAAATTCTTGGTCACAAAACTTCAAAGGTGATGATGATTCCCAAGTTGTGTTTCCTTAGTCTTCAAGTTTTGAGCAACATTTCTTGTCTCACTTGTAGTCCTTAGTGATATCCAAGGTTGAAGTCCTTTTTGAGAATAAGGTTGAAATCACTTGAAGATGTTGAAGTCATTAGAGTTGATGAAGTCCTTTGCACATGGTGAAACCTTTGGCCATGGGGTAGGCTTTGTCCATCAAGTTTGAAATAGAAGAGATGTCGAATCAAAACCAAAATGGTTGAGGAAAGAGTTTACAAGATTGTTTGTAAATAAGTTTTGGAACAAATACAACTCCTATTTTTCTAAGGGTTTTTTGTCCAATCCTAGGGTTACAAATCCTACAGGCAACACAATGCTCTGATACCATCTTTAAGGTTCCCAACCTTTAATAAGGTAGAGATCCCTATGTTTACAATGCTAGTCCCTGGATCAATAACTAGCATCCACAGTTAAGATGTAATATCAACAAAGAAAGGTCATAATACAACTTTATAACCAGGAATAAAATATTTCATTACATCTTACATAGCTCATTTGGCTATCTCATTACAATGCAGCAGAATATAACAATAGCATGGGGTCCTTCATCTTCAAAGTGCCACATGCAGACATGTTGGTTGTAGACTTGTAATCCTAATCATTAAACTTCACTAATATCAAACAAACCTGAAACATAACAAGTTACAGCCACAAGGGTCAATACATTTGAATTGTATTAGCAAGTGATACTATGGTAATATAGTGGAGCCTATCATCTATATGCATTTGGCTAAGTGGAGCTTAGGCTTGCATTGCTCAAAATAGATTTTCCTTATCATTTGAAAACACTAAATTTTTGCTTGACAAAAATCACCCAAGGCATCTCCCAATAGAAATTGGTGATCCTTTAACCCTTGTTCAACCACAAGATTTTAACTTGGAAATTGGAATGAGGAGATTCTTGATAGCTTCCATGTCTTGATGCTCAAATTGTCCTTTACCAGGGACATGGCTAAGTACTTAGATTTTTCACTCTGCAGAGGTGGTGCACTTTCCCCACAAGACTTGGTTTCACCAAGACAAGATCTTTCAAAAGCCTTCCCTTAGACCAGAATGGACGCGTTCCAACCTATCAAACCCCTACCACCAACTGTCCATTTGGCTAAGTTATTGCAACCTATATGATCCAGGCAGAGCCCATAATGCCAAGTGGATGCACTTGAAGCTTCTCAACATTTGACATCTCAAATCTCTTTGTTCTTGGGTGGCCATCCACAGGTGAGATACACAACCACTCAACACAAACCATTCCTTCCATTCCACCCAGGTGATTCATTCACTTAGTTGTTTTATTAACAAAACACAAGTCCACAGACTTAGAAATATTCCATAGCATGAATATATATTCCACCCTTGTTTTCTACTAGCTAAGCTAAGCATGATAGTAGTAGGAATATTAACTTAGGAGAATTCTACTAAGGTTTCATCTACTAGGATTTCCCATGGCATAGTTTATACTTAGCAAAATTCTATGCAAGTCCTACTTAGAAATATCACTAATGCATAGTGAAAATAATGGGACAAAAGTATGAAGCATCACTTGCCTTTTTGGTAGAGAATATAAGTTCACTCCTTGTATTTGCAATGATCACACTCTTCAAATCACTACAATTCAATCAAGCAAGGCACAATTTCAATCTACCATTCAAGCAACATCACATAAAATAATAGAAACAAAACAATGCATGCAAGCATGCCAAACTTTGTTTTATTTACAAAAGTGGTTTATAATAGGTTATAAACATTCTAAAACACTTATTGGTCATTTTATAAAGTGGCCAAACTATTTGCAAAAGATTCTCCCTATAAACCATTTTTAAACCAAATCATTATTTTATGTGGTTGAAAATGCCTTTATCAAAGTAGCAATCCTTATAGGGTTCACCAAATACAATTTTAAATCATAAAACTTGGTGCTTGGGGTCAGAGAGTTTATTCCAAAACATTTCCAAAGGTTTTCTTCAAAAAGCATTTTTAACAAATAAACAATATTTCTTATTTGACTAGAAATGGTTTAAATCAAAGGTTTACTCTTTTTCTACACCAAATATATTTTTGAAACCACCAATTGATTTCTATGGTCAGTAAGTTCAAAATAAACCATTTTCCAAAGGTTTCATCTCAAAATTCATTTTAGAACAATTTTTATATCCTAAACATGCATACATAAGTTTCTGCAAAAACAATCAATTTAACATAAACATTTTACTAAACAAAGTGCATGGTCAGAAAGTACTTGTCTTGCTGATTCCATTGATATAAAATTTGCAAAAATTGGACGTGTGGTTTGAAAGTTATGAATTTTACAAAATTGAACATCTAATAGAAAAGTTTCTGTTTTTAAAACGAAGCCTGAGCCACGTGGCGTGTTCTGATAGGATGGTACCGCTTCGTGTGGATCACGCAGTTACGGCCGTTGGATCTGACTAACAACGCACGGACCAGATCAATAGATACCGCTTCGCTAACTTTCTATCTAAGCCGACAGATCAACATCCAACGGTCCAGACGCGATGACCTTAGACAGGCGGCGCTGGCGGTGGTGACTGGCGGCGGAGCGATCAGACAGTGGTGGTGCTGGCGATGCAGGAAGCGAGAAGGGAAGAGGGATGGCTCATCGTGATCGCAGTGACGTGGGGAAGCTCGACGTGCTGGTTTGTAGACGAAGGGGTGCTCGCATGTGCTGGCGATTGCTCACCGGAGTTCGCGAAGGCGTCGGGTGCTCTCTGTTGAAGAAGGTGGCGAGGCTACGGTGCACGCCAGAGAAAAATAAAGGTGGTCTTAGATGCGTAGGGTCGTGGCGAGTATGCGCGTGTGAAAGAGAGGGAGAGGGAAGGTCTAGTCTCACCAGTAGTGCTCGTCGGAGCGGAGGCAGACGGTGGCGCTGCTCTGGTGGAGATGTTGTCGAGCTTGCAGGGCACGCACGGGCGAGTTGGAGTTACTGGGAGATGCGAACGGGAATGCTGGTCAATCTCATGTTGTCCAGGGGCGGTGGGGAGGTCTGGCTTCGCCAGAATCGTCTGGGAAAGGTCGTCGAGGCAGCAAGGTTGCAACGAGAAATTCGGGCAGCCTAGGGGCGGAGAGTGTGTGGCGTCTAATGGGAAAAGAGAGAGGGGAGGTGGGCGATTAAGAGGGCGTCGTTGCAGCAAGGGATTAATCGGCCATTAACGCGAATTGAAGGCGCGCAATCACGGCAGAAACAACAGCGAGGTTTGGGGATGAATAGGTCGCGGGGTTGACGATGATGACGGGGCAGTGGGGCTGCGTTGCCAGCGAGAGAGAGAAAAAGAAAGTGGGGTCCAGCGGTCCAGCGGTCATACTCTATGCGGGTGAACTTCTGAGTGAAAAACGAATCGCTGTGGGGGTGAGCAGGTGGGCTGCTGATGGGCTTAGTGGGCTGCTAGATGGGTTGGGTCGACCCTGTTCACTTTTTTTATTCTGAATTATTTTCTCTTTTTCCATTTCTAATTTCTGTTTTGATTTTGCTTAATTAATTCAAACATCAATTTGAATTCAAACCTCAACCAAAATTTGTGTAGGTTTAAATACTGATTAGTAATATAATCTGAAGTCAATTTTGGAATAAAATTTTATTCTTTTTGGGGTCTTTATAATTGTTCAAAAAGGCCCTAGTTTTAAATCAAATAAGATTTAATAATATTTTCAAACACCATTTAAATTCTTAAACTTTCCAAATCTTTTCAGTAGGTTTTTATTTGTTTAATAGGGTGTCAAATAATTCATCTTGAATTATTTAGAAAGTATTTAATATGATTCATAAATCATTTGAATTGGGTATTTGTTTTAATTCCAATGGAATTAAATATAGTTTTATTTCCCTAAATTTTATTTGGAAGATTTACTTTATTTAAATTAATTAAACAACTTTTATTCCACTTGGGTAAATTCCAAATATCTTTTCCCATGATTTAATTAATTATTTCTAACAGGGATTTTGTCTTTATTCAAATGGAAATGAAATTTGGTTAATGCCACTTTATTTTTATTTTGGAAAATTCTTTATCCTTTTATTTCATTTGGATTTGAATTATATTCATTCCATCTGCTTATGGTCTTAGTCAAGGTTAAATTTGGCCTTTAAATATTTCTCATTTATTATTTCTTTCTCTATCTTGTAAAGTCCATATCTTTTTGTTTATAGATCCAAACTTGGTGATTCCAATTTGTAAAATCTTATTTAATATTTGTTTATCCTCTTAAATATCTTTAAGATTTTTTGCTCACCATTTGGTATGGATTTCTAGACAAGTGCTTTATTAACTTTGGAAATTACTTTTCCCTATCTTATTATATTCATAAGATTTTATCTATGGCTCCAAATTAAGTGAAACCAATTTATAGGGTTTAATATATTTCTATTTATCATTCTTGATCATTTATAAATGTTTGATGATAAATTTTTATATGGATCAAATCCATAGGCTTGGAGATAACTTGGAAATGATTTTTATTCCATTAGGGTTTTGGGTTTGGATTTATTTTCCAAGTGTTTAAACTTAAAGATACATTCATTGAGGAATGCATTTCTCTTGATTTGGATTTTGTTAGATTCAAACTTTAATTAAAGTTTGTTCAAGATGGGATTTTAAGTTTCCATTTAGAAACAAAAGTTTCTTTTCACCCTAAATTTCAACAATTATTTATTTTGTTTATTTATTTTTCACATAACAAGATTTGGAAAATCTTGGGATGTGACAATTATAATGGAGGTCATCGATGAAAAGGGTATATGTTAGATATACAAGGTTATAAATGTAATTATTGTAAAACTCGTTGTAGTTTACAAGGTATTGGATACTTGTCCCGTTTTGTGAAAATAGGATGTCTGCTTGAGAATTGCTCAAAATGAGGCAATGTGGTTCGATGACGGCAAACAAAGTGGTTGATGGACGACATCACTCCTTCCCTCAAATACTATCATCTGTATTAGTGGAGTTGAATATAATTTTAAAATCCTTGTTTGTGTGCCTTGTTTTTGGTGAGACAATTATTCATATCAATAAGTTACAAGCCAGTTGTAATGTTCTTATGAATAATAACTTCATGGTCACATTATGATTATGAATGAGATATTCTAATCACTATGTTAATGAAAATAGTTTAAGCATTTATAAAGGTTTAGAATTCTAAAATGTATCCAAAGGTTAATAATGAAATGACACTATTGTCTAAGTCATAGTGGTTATTGCATGTTTTTCATTTAGATGAAAATCGGCGCCTTGGATATTTGATCTAGAGACTTTGAAAAACCATGCCTCGTTTGGCAAGATGATTAAAACTCCGCATTCTAGTAAAACGATAATATGCGGAGATATGTTGAAATTTATACATAGTTATGTATCATATTTTCAACAAAAAGTGGAAATAATTATTTCATTGTGGACTTAAGTGAATAGGTGTATTTACTTAATGAAATAGAAGTTTGAAATGATTTGAATTGTTCAAATGAGTTCACAACAAAGGGATATTGAATTAACAAGAATACAAAGTATTTTTGATTTGATCGATATGAATAAAGTATTTAAGTTAAGTTTTGGCATAAAAGTACTTGTGAAAGATGTTTCACAAATTATCATAAGTGGACAAATTCAAGGTGTTGATGTGTCTAAACATCATAATCATTATGTATTAGTTATCATTTAGAGTTAGAGATAAAAATAAGCAAACACTCGTTTGAAATACAAAGGAACATCTAAAGATTTGTGGAAACAACACCATAAGAGTTATGGGATGTTCGAGTTTCTAGAGATTTTCATGACTTGAAATCATGGCGAATAAACAAGTCTTTGTAGTGTATTCCAAGGAAACTATGAATAAATGTTCCACTAAGGGAAAACCTGTTATTGTCCTAACTTGATGTGTCTTGATGAAGATACGAGTGGAGCGAAATAAAATATCAAAACAAGGTATTTGACCTTACCTCCAGATTGTTGAGTGGCGCAGCAAAATTTGTTTCGTGAAACTGAACTCTATAAATAGAGGAGAAACTAATGACTATGATCATAAATTTTCAGAAAATACTTTTACTAAAGAAAGTAGGATTCAAGGATATATATTCTACAAGTTTGTAGAATTATATTATTAATTCACTTGTCCTGTTTTTGAACAAGACATACCTATGAACTACAAAGAAGCATGATGGACCTAAGTGCAAGAAATGACTAGGAGTCATACGAATCCTGTATTAAGTTACATTAAGATTGAAAAGTAATATGTTACTTGATCTTATTAAGTAAAGATGTTTACTTGATATCTCTAAATGGCTCCAAAGTCATAAGAAGTAAATCAAACTTGGTGAATGTCAACACCCGGATTTTTCAATCCTAGATGCCTATTATGCCATACAACGCAATCCCAGGATTACCATTTTTGCGAGACATAACAGAATTGGATACCATAGTACTCCATCCGTTACAACGATACATAAGTTCTTACACAAATAGGGATCTCATGATCCAGTTCTTAATACAACATCAAGCAGCGGAATACGTAATAATAACGGTAGCGTAGGCAATGCTCCATCTTCGGGGTCACAGGCAATGCTGACGATGGGAGATGATCCTAGTTGTCGTAACCTTCCTGGGGTCCATCTTCCAGGTACTCCTCTTCATAGTCTGGCCATGGGAATAGCCAGGGACAAAGCCATGAGTACTCTTTAAGTACTCGCAAACTAATACTAACAGGTAAAGGGGTTTTTCGATAATGGGACACTAGGCTCTAAGGTTGTTTTGCAAAAGCCAAATTTATCTCTACTTAGTTCCAAAGCTAGTCACAATTTTATAACTCCTAAGTGGGATCTTGTAATTCAGGTCACAACTCTGTTGTGGTCAAGTCAAAGTCTCAATTCATTTCACAAGTCATTTTGAAAAGTCTGACGGGGGAACAGTATGGCCACTCCAACCGTCCATAACCGCGGACGCGGCTATTCAAATAGTTTGACACTCTGCAGAGATTGTACACTTTCACCACAACATTCGATACATCCGCCAGGAACAATCCTGAATGCACCATACTCAGTATGCGGATAATCAATCCTAACCTTTCAATTACACGCCCTAGTATAAGTACCTCTTCTGTGAGTTTGGCCTCCGAACCATGACCACTGTCATCTTGGGTACTGCACAGGTGGACAATCTTCACAAGGTAGCCTCAGCTCAGACCTTGGCCGTGAGGGAACTAATACTAAGGAATATAAGTTTCCAGTCAAGCCCTACCCAATATTCGGGTATTGTGGTTGTACGCTAAGATTGGAATGGTATCGCATCCAGACAACCATCAGTTTTATAAAGGGCTAAGGCTCATGCCTCAACATTTTCATCACCAAAATCATCAAGTGTTTGGAAACACATGTCCAAAACATTTCAATAGAATGATCCATCATTCCAAGGTTTTCATAACCATTTTTCCACCAAGTATTCCCATCTAAAAGTTGATCAAGTTTTATGCTTAGCACTAGCATCTACAGGTGGGGGTAGTACTAATGAGGGGTGGTAACTTGTGGAGTTTCACTAAGTCCAACCTTATATCTTAGGCTGATATCAAGGTTTCTAGCTTAGGCCAAATTTGATGCTCCTTATGCAACCTTCAACACAACTGTCTAGTATCTACCAAACTCTTAGGTAGACTCTAAGTAAGCTTTGATAAAGAAATAAAGTAAGAAGCTTGCACATAAAACTAGGATTGGTTTATCAAGTGAGTATAATCACATATGCTTAAGGCATATAGTAGTCATATCACAAGTATGGGTTTGTGGCATCAGTAGGGTATATGGCAAGGGTTAGCTTGCACATTCACTAGTAGTATTAGGCTTGCATCAATGTCAATATAAGCTTGCATAGTTACTAGCTTGCCTTGTGTAGAGCAGTGGTTGAAGTTCTCCTCGGCTTCTTCTTCGTAGTATCCTCCTTCCTCCTCGTATCCTTGGTCGGTACTAGCGTCTATGAATAAATACGAGGTACACAATCACCAAACAATACTTAACTACTTGCAATCATCACACACAAGGGTCCTATAGATGATCTAGCATCATCTCTAACATTACAAGGTTAAAGCTTGGTTTAAATCTTTTTATTTTTAGAAAAGTAATTTCTACTCATTGAAAAACTACTTAAGATTTATTATTCTCCAAACCAAAATGGGATCATGTTGACACATGTCATCACCACATATTGTAGTCCATGGGAATGTGATTTAAAGTGGTGGCACAATTTAATAAGGTTTTACCCTTTTATTTTAATTAATTAAAGTGGCTAGAAATGCTTATGAAGCATTCTTTTATTACTTGAACATTATTTATGCAAGTAAACCTATATATTTTTATATATTCTGAAAGGTATGGTTAAATGTGATTTTTGAGAGTTGGAAACAACTAAAAAGCTTTTATGGTTTAAATTTGAAAAAAATTTGAATGCAGAAAAGCTTCTGCCTTGTTATTTTTACTATGGGTGATCTACAGATCCAAATGACTTGAATCCAACGGGCTTGGATTCAGCATTCACAGACCTTTCCAACAAAATTGGTTTCATTCAAATTGGTGCACTGAATCGATCTGGGTTGATTTTTGAAGTTGGGTACAGAAGTGTGTTTGAATTTAAAAAGAAAAGGTTTAATTTGAATTGCTGGGCTGCGCGGGAAATTCTAACGGGCCGCCCTGCTAAGCGCAGTGCTCCCGCGGGCTGCTTAAGTGGGTGTCCCCACTCGTCAGTGACACGGGGCTGGGCGAAGCGGTATGGGGAAACGTGGATCGTTCGATCTACTTCTAATCCAACGGCTGGGGGTCATCGTCGATGTGAGACATCTCCGGCGAGAACGAAACCTAGCGCGGCCAGTGGGGGGTGCTGGGGGCTCACCGGGGTACGGGCGAGGGTCGGCGAGGCGGGCGAACGACGAAGTCGACGACGGCGAACCTCCTGGTACCGGTGGCTTCTCCTGGGGCGGCTCCAATCGCTGGCTCCCTTCTTCTCCAGAGGCGGCAGGCTCCGGTGAAATTCCGGCGAGGTGGTGCTCGCCTTGCTCTAAGAACGGTGTGGCACGATCAGTGAGGAGAGGGGAGTGAGATGGTGTGAAGAAATCATGCGGGGATGGCCTCTATTTATAGTCGAGCGAGGGGACCGTCGGGGCGCATGGTGAGCTCGTCGGGGGCGACGTTACAGGCGGCTAATGGCATGGGCAAGGGTAGGGGCGGTGCGGTGTCTCCTGGCGATGCTCAACGACATGGTCGCGAGGCATGGGGTGGTGTGGTTTGGTCTGGAACGGCCGGTGCTCTGCGCGGCAGAGGCGGCGTCTTCAACGGCGGGCTGTGGCTGTATGGCACGGGGCGGCAAACGGGGATGTCTGGCGGTCTCCTTGGTCGGTGGTGATCATGTGTGCACGCGGTGAGGGTGGCGTGCGGTCTATGGACGCTGGTCGAGGGTGGCGCTCTGGCGCACGCTCGGCATGGTCTGGGCGCGGCTTGTGCGCGTGGTCCAGGGCTTGGCAACGCTCGAGGCTGGGACAAGGAGTGGCGGTGGACGGTGGGCTGCCTCCCAGACAAGGTTGGCACGGCTAGTTCTTCCTCTAGCCTGCTGTCCACAATAGGGTGACATTGGGGTGCTCGGCTGTTCACCATTAATGACAATGGCAAGCTCACAGGGGTGCTAGTGTTGGGCTAATCTTTCTAGATGATCTACTGAGTTGTGTGTGAGCTAACTAGGGAACAAGTTAGGCAAGAATCACTGCACACTATAGTGTTTGTTGTTTTGTTTGATTTGTGTCTCCAACCTGTTTGATGAAATGGCCGCATGAAATCAAGTTTTAAATTTTGAAATGAATTTTGGTGGGTTTGCTAGATTGGTGCTGGTGAGTCTGCAGTTGCTTGGGTTTTGAAAGTTGAGCCTGTTTGAGTGGGTTTTGAAAAAGTGGGATCTTCCCATATGAAGAAGATTCAATTTTGAATTGTCATTTAAACTATGCATTTGAAAGTATCTGGATGATCACAAAGTGGGCCTTGATACCTTGTTATGAGTACATTCAAGGGGTGCAAAGATCCAGAAAAGTTTCTGTTAGGTTTTGAAAGTTTGAGACAACCAAAGTAGTCATGGGAGTTAAATTGGTCAAAATGACCATTCACTTAATATATTTGTTTTGATTTACTTGTCTTTAGGACAAGTGTGGGAAATGTTTTAGATGATGTTCATTTCACCTAAGAAACATTTTAAAAGCAATGGATCACACAAACAAGGTGGTTTTCAAAGAAATTCAAAATCCATGCATACACATATACATGCATTCATGAGTTTATTTAGAAAAGTTTTTGTTAACCCTAATCTTGATGATTAGTGTTTGATGATCTAAGTTTGGTATTTTTGGGATGTTACAAACCTTCCCCCCTTAAACAAAATCTCGTCCCAAGATTTGAAAAAGGACGAAAAGATTACCTAGGATTTGAAGAGATCGGGAAACTCCGTCCTGATGTGATCTTCGCGCTCCCAGGTAGCTTCCTCTTCTGTGTGGTTGCTCCACTGAATCTTGAGAAACTTGATGCTTCGGGTTCTGGTAGTTCGAAAGTCTTCTTCCAATATACGGATGGGTACTTCAGGATAGGTTAGGTCATCGTTGATCTCTATGGTCCGGTGGTCGATATTCTTGAACACTACGGTCTTCTCGGGGACTTCGAGACACTTGCGAAGTAACGAGATATGGAACACACTGTGCACAGCTGACATCTCCTCTGGTAGCTCTAGTTGATACGATACATCTCCTTGACGGTTTAGAATTTTGAAAGGTCCAATATATCTAGGGGCTAACTTTCCCTTGAGTTGGAAACGCTGCATTCCCTTCAATGGCGACACTTTCAGATAAACAAAATCTCCTATGTTGAAGGCGAGGTCTCGACGTCTCTTGTTGGCGTAACTCTTCTGTCGGGATTGGGCTGTCTTGAGGTGCTCACGAATCTTGTGAACCTTCTCTTTTGCTTCTCGTAGGATGTCGGGTCCGAAAATTTGACTCTCTCCTACTTCCGACCAGTTCAAAGGGGTGCGGCACTTTCTTCCGTACATGAATTCAAATGGGGCCATTTGCAAACTAGCTTGGTAACTATTGTTGTATGAAAATTCTGCAAACGGCAGACAGTCTTCCCATTTGGATCCATATTCTAACACACATGCTCTCAGCATATCTTCGAGTATTTGGTTTACTCGCTCCGTTTGTCCATCGGTCTGAGGGTGATACGCGGTACTGAAATCTAGGCGGGTTCCTAAACCTTCTTGGACTTTCTTCCAGAATCTCGAGGTAAACTGAGTTCCTCGATCCGATACTATGTTCTTGGGGACTCCATGCAAACTAACGATTCTAGCGATGTACAACTCTGCTAGCTTCGAACTCTGATAGGTGGTTTTGACGGGCAAGAAATGGGCGACTTTGGACAATCCTGTCCACTATGACCCAAATAGAGTCATTTCCCTTACTAGAAGTAGGTAGTCCAGTGATAAAGTCCATTCCTACAGAATCCCATTTCCATTCCGGAATTTGCAAAGGTTGCAACAATCCAGCGGGTCTTTGATGCCCGGCCTTGACTCGCTGACATATATCACACTTGGCGATATAGCTTCCGATTTCTCTCTTCATCTTATGCCACCAAAATTGCTCTTTCAAATCTTGATACATCTTAGATCCTCCGGGATGGATAGAATAAAGAGTATCATGAGCCTCCTTCAAGATAACTTTTTTAAACTCAGAATCTGATGGTACACAAAGGCGTCCTTTGTACCACAAAACTCCTTCTTCGTCCTCGGTGAATCCGGGTACTTTGCCTGTACCGATACGACGCTTGATTCCGTCGATACTGGCATTTCCTTTCTGCGCCTCTTTAATCTGACTGATCAAAGTGGGCTGAAGTTCTATGCTAGCCAAAAATCCTTCACTTACTAATTCCATTCGAAAATCTTCCATCTCTTTGTGCAAACTTGGTTGATCCTTCAAAATCATGGAGTTCAAGTGGCACGGTAATCTGCTAAGCGCATCGGCTACCACGTTGGCTTTACCAGGGTGATGGTGAATGTCCAGGTCGTAATCCTTGATTAGCTCAATCCATCTTCTCTGCCTCATATTCAACTCCTTATGAGTGAATATATACTTTAGGCTCTTGTGATCCGAATAAATCTCACAACGGTTTCCCATCAGGTAATGTCTCCATGTCTTTAGGGCTAGAACTATGGCTACGAGTTCGAGGTCATGGGTTGGATAGTTTTGCTCGTGTTGCTTCAATTGTCGCGATAGATAAGATATAACTTTGCCTTCTTGCATTAGCACACATCCGAGACCAATCTTGGATGCGTCACAATACACATCGAAGGGCTTCGTGATATCCGGCATGATCAAGATTGGGGCTAAAATCAATCTCCTTTTGAGTTCTTGAAAACTCGCTTCACATTTGTTGGTCCATTCAAACTTCTTGTCCTTCTTCAGCAATTGGGTCATGGGTCGGGCGATACTAGAGAATCCTTCTACGAATTTGCGGTAATATCCCGCCAATCCGAGAAAAGCACGAACTTGGGTTTGAGTGGTTGGGGCTTGCCAATCTTCTACATCTTTCACTTTGGCAGGGTCAATGGCAATTCCTCCGGCTGATACAATGTGACCAAGGAATCCTACTTCCTGTAACCAGAATTCACATTTGCTAAACTTTGCATACAACTGATGCTCTCTAAGGGTTCCAAGAATGGTCCTTAGGTGTATCTCATGTTCTTCTTCTGATTTGGAATAAATCAGAATGTCATCGATGAAAACAACGACAAACTTATCCAGGAAGTCCATAAAAATCTTATTCATGAGGTTCATGAAATAAGCGGGGGCATTGGTTAATCCAAAAGACATGACTGTATACTCATACAATCCATATCTGGTGGTAAAGGCAGTCTTTGGGATATCCTCTACACGAATTTTGAGTTGATGATAGCCAGTCCTAAGATCAGTCTTAGAAAACACTTGGGCACCGGTCAACTGATCAAACAAATCTTCTATCTTAGGCAAGGGGTACTTGTTCTTGATGGTGACATCATTCAACTTCCGATAATCCGTACACAAACGGTTACCTCCATCCTTCTTGTCCACAAACAGGACAGGTGATCTCCATGGTGACGCACTTGGTTGAATCAATCCGATTTCCAACATGGAATCCAGTTGCTTCTTCAGTTCTTCTAGTTCTGACGGGTTCATACTATAGGGTCTCTAGGCTATGGGTCCTGTTCCGGGGATTAGTTCGATGATAAACTCGATATCCCGATCTAGGGGCATACCGGGCAAAACATCTGGAAATACATCGGGGTATTCGCAGACTATCTGAACTTGGTCAATGGTAGGTTGGGCTATACTCTTGTTACACTTGAATTGGCGAGGTAAGGTTTCAGATATATGCTCGACTGATATTCCGGTGGTACTGGTCATGGTGATGGCTTTCTTGGCACAGTGAATCAATCCTTTATGTTTGGACATCCAATCCATTCCTAGTACTACTTCCAAACCTTTAGTTCCGAGTACTATTAGGTTAGCATAAAAATCTATGCCATGCATTCGGATAGGGACGGCCTTGCAAATTTGCCTAGCCTTGGTGGTTGATCCGGGAATTTGTACAATCATCACATGCTCTCAATTTGGTTGGTTGAATTTTACTAGTGCAGGCAAATTCTTCGGTGACAAATGAATGCGATGCACCAGAATCAAACAACACTCTTGCAAGTATTGAATTAACAGAAAACATACCCAGCACGACGTCTGGCGCTTCCTGAGCTTCTTCAGCATGCATGAGAAAAAGACGGCCATTGCGGTTGAGTGAATTCCCTGGGGCAAATCTTATCCCTGGCTGGACACGACGCTGCTGCTGAGCTGGGACATTGGCGTTGGGGGCTGTAGCATTCTTCTTGTTGGGGCACTCGTTGGAATAGTGGCCTTTATTTCCACAGTCATAACAGGTCACTTGTGACTTGTCCTTAGCTGCGACAGGCACAGCATTGCTTCCAGTCCTCGGGGCAGTGTTAGGGTTGGCAGTAGCATTGTTGGTGTTGAACTTGGGTGGGGCACGGTTGAAATTGCTAGAGTTGCCGGGGTTGTTGTGATTTCCTCCGGGTCTAGGGTTTCCATGGTTGGGATAGGTCAGACGGGTCATAGGGGGTCTGTTGGTTCTTGGGGCAAATCCTGGAGATGGGTTGGGGCGATACTTTGGGGTCTGATGGGTTCCTGGTTGATGCATCATGCGACGCTTGCGGTTCTCATTGGCCTGGTTGATCTTTCCTTCCATCTGGATGGCTGAATCGACAAGGGCTTCAATATCAACAAAGGGGATATTGACTAACACTATCTGCATCTCGTCATGCAGACCATTCAGGAATCTTTCTTTCTTCTTGGCTTCGGTGTCTATCTCATCCGGGGCATACCTAGCTAATGAAAAAATTTGTCACAGTATTCCACTACAGTCATCCTTCCTTGCTTCAACTCTCTGAACTCGTCTCTCATTCTCTTGATCAAACCTGGTGGCACATGGGTTCTGCTAAACTTGACCTTGAATTCCTCCCAGGTCATCATCTGGCCTCCGGTCATGGCACGAACACTGTTCCACCATGCCCTGGCATCTCCGGCTAGATAATGGGTGGCGAACAAAACTTTCTCGTTGGCTTCGACTCCTGCTACCTCTGAGTTGTTTTCCATGGTTTGCAGCCAATCATCGGCATCTAGGGGTTCTTCTGACTTGGTGAAAATGGGTGGGTTGGTATTCTGGAAATTCTTGAGCTTAGATCCGTGGTTGTCCTGATTTCCATTGCCTTGGTTGTTGTGGGCTAGCCGGGCTATCTGTTGCAGAGTGGCTAGGTTGGCTTGATGTTCTGCTCTTTCAGCTTCGCGGTCAGAAGTCAACATTTGCAGGATCTGCAACATCGGGTCCGGGGCTGAACCACTTCCTCCACGTGGCATCTGAAGATTGATATAGATCATGAGAAAAGAGGGAAATTTCTAAGGTTTTGGGTTTTTGAAAAGTTTTTAAAGGTTTGACTCAGATTTTTTTAGCAACTTGCTTTTTCATTCATTCATAGCACACAGTACAACACACACCATAACAAGGAAAAACAGATGGTTTTAAGAACCATTCTGGAAACTACGATACAGTGGGACCGACTACTACTCACTACGCTAGTGCTCAGTGCTACTACTCCTCGGAGTCTGTGGCTTCATCATCTTCAGCATCATCGATGAAGGCGAAATCATCCTCATCGGTGAAGAAGTCCATGGCCTGATCCTTCAGAAAATCATCGTCATCGCTGAGGTAGGAGTAAGGGTCTCCACGAAGATCCTCTCCAGCATTCTCCCTTTCCTCTAACTGCATGTCTCTCTCGTGGATGGTCTCTTCCAGAGATGAGATGCGATGGCGAAGACGGGCAATAATGCGCTCCTTCTTGTCGAGTTGACGGTGACAAGACTTGTGATCTTTTGCTAGCATGGCGATGGTCTGGTCCTTCGTCTTGATGATGGCAGACTTGTGGTTGCAATAGTCACAGCAGTTGTCCAATTCCTGCTGACGATCATACATCATGAAGCTAAGGTGGTCCAATTGAGTCTTCAGCTCGGGGTGGTATGGGGCTTCCAGTGGTTGTCCATTTGCATCACGCCTTGGGAAAAACTCAAAGCGAGTACCCTTGATCTGATTGATGCTCTGCCCACACAGACGGGAAAGAGCTTCCTGCATTGCTCTGGCAAGTCCATCGAGCCAGTTGTTTTCCCTCAAGGTAAACTGAATTCCCTCCGCAGTGGGAGGTTCAATCTTTCCTCGGAGACTTGCAACAATTAGCCACTGCAGATCTTCTCCTCCTTGATCATTGAGCTGAGCTCCAAAGAACTCGGGATGCGGACGCTCCAGAAGTTCCAAAAGCTGATCCAGATCCCTCTCAAAGATAAGGTCTCCTCCATTCCCAAGTTGGTAAAACTTGCTATACTTCACGTCCATCTATAAAAATAGAGGATGAGTAGATTAGCAGAGTGATCAAGTGTGTCAAAATTTTATCTATTTTGCAAGAGTTTTTGAGGAACATGAAGTTTTATTAAAGAATTAAAGAGGTAAGAATGAGAATAGGTTTTCGTAAATACTTTTATTCTTTGGTTTTGAAACTAAGTTTTTGGGTCAACGTCCAATCTAGCTAGGGTCTCCTATGGTCAGCATGGCTCTGATACCAACTTGTCAACACCCGGATTTTTCAATCCTAGATGCCTGTTATGCCATACATCGCAATCCCAGGATTACCATTTTTGCGAGACATAACAGAATTGGATACCATAGTACTTCATCCGTTACAACGATACATAAGTTCTTACACAAATAGGGATCTCATGATCCAGTTCTTAATAAAACATCAAGCAGCGGAATACGTAATAATAACGGTAGCATAGGCGAAGCTCCATCTTCGGGGTCACAGGCAATGCTGACGATGGGAGATGATCCTAGTTGTCGTAACCTTCCTGGGGTCCATCTTCCAGGTACTCCTCTTCATAGTCTGGCCATGGGAATAGCCAGGGACAAAGCCATGAGTACTCTTTAAGTACTCGCAAACTAATACTAACAGGTAAAGGGGTTTGGATAATGGGACACTAGGCTCTAAGGTTGTTTTGCAAAAGCCATATTTATCTCTACTTAGTTCCAAAGCTAGTCACAATTTTATAACTCCTAAGTGGGATCTTGTAATTCTGGTCACAACTCTGTTGTGGTCAAGTCAAAGTCTCAATTCATTTCACAAGTCATTTTGAAAAGTCTGACGGGGGAACAGTATGGCCACTCCAACCATCCATAACCGCGGACGCGGCTATTCGAATAGCTTGACACTCTGCAGAGATTGTACACTTTCACCACAACATTCGATACATCCGTCAGGAACAATCCTGAATTCACCATACTCAGTACGCGGATAATCAATCCTAACCTTTCAATTACACGCCCTACTATAAGCACCTCTCCTGTGAGTTTGGCCTCCCAACCATGACCACAGTCATCTTGGGTACTACACAGGTGGACAATCTTCACAAGGTAGCCTCAGCTCAGACCTTGGCCGTGAGGGAACTAATACTAAGGAATATAAGTTTCCAGTCAAGCCCTACCCAATATTCGGGTATTGTGGTTGTACGCTAAGATTGGAATGGTATCGCATCCAGACAACCATCAGTTTTATAAAGGGCTAAGGCTCATACCTTAACATTTTCATCACCAAAATCATCAAGTGTTTGGAAACACATGTCCAAAACATTTCAATAGAATGATCCATCATTCCAAGGTTTTCATAACCATTTTTCCACCAAGTATACCCATCTAAAAGTTGATCAAGTTTTATGCTTAGCACTAGCATCTACAGGTGGGGGTAGTACTAATGAGGGGTGGTAACTAGTGGAGTTTCACTAAGTCCAACCTTATATCTTAGGCTGATATCAAGGTTTCTAGCTTAGGCCAAAATTTAGGCTCTTTATGCAACCTTCAGCACAACTGTCTAGTATCTACCAAACTCTTAGGTAGACTCTAAGTAAGCTTTGGTAAAGAAATAAAGTAAGAAGCTTGCACATAAAACTAGGATTGGTTTATCAAGTGAGTATAATCACATATGCTTAAGGCATATAGTAGTCATATCACAAGTATGGGTTTGTGGCATCCGTAGGGTATCTGGCAAGGGTTACTTGCACATTCACTAGTAGTATTAGGCTTGCATCAGTGTCAATATAAGCTTTTATAGTTGCTAGATTGCCTTGTGCAGAGCAGTGGTTGAAGTTCTCCTCGGCTTCTTCTTCGTAGTATCCTCCTTCCTCCTCGTATCCTTGGTCGCTACTAGCGTCTATGAATAAATACGAGGTACACAATCACCAAACAATACTTAACTACTTGCAATCATCACACACAAGGGTCCTATAGATGATCTAGCATCATCTCTAACATTACAAGGTTAAAGCTTGGTTTAAATCTTTTTATTTTTAGAAAAGTAATTTCTACTCATTGAAAAACTACTTAAGATTTAATATTCTCCAAACCAAAATGGGATCATGTTGACACATGTCATAACCACATATTGTAGTCCATGGGAATGTGATTTAAAGTGGTGGCACAATTTAATAAGGTTTTACCCTTTCATTTTAATTAATTAAAGTGGCTAGAAATGCTTATGAAGCATTCTTTTATTACTTGAACATTATTTCTGCAAGTAAACCTATATATTTTTATATATTATGAAAGGTATGGTTAATTGTGATTTTTGAGAGTTGGAAACAACTAAAAAGCTTTTATGGTTTAAATTTGAAAAATGTTTGAATGCAGAAAAGCTTCTGCCTTGTTATTTTTACTATGGGTGATCTATAGATCCAAATGACTTGAATCCAACGGGCTTGGATTCAGCATTCACAGACCTTTCCAACAAAATTGGTTTCATTCAAATTGGTGCACTTAATTGATCTGGGTTGATTTTTGAAGTTGGGTACAGAAGTGTTTTTGAATTTAAAAAGAAAAGGTTTAATTTGAATTGCTGGGCTGCGCGGGAAATTCTAACGGGCCGGCCTGCTAAGCGCAGTGCTCCCGCGGGCTGTTTAAGTGGGTGTCCCCACTCGTCAGTGAGACAGGGCTGGGCGAAGCGGTATGGGGAAACGTGGATCGTTCGATCTAGTTCTAATCCAACGGCTGGGGGTCATCGTCGACGTGAGACATCTCCGGCGAGAACGAAACCTAGCGCGGCCAGCGGGGGGTGCTGGGGGCTCACCGGGGTACGGGCGAGGGTCGGCGAGGCGGGCGAACGACGAAGTCGACGACGGTGAACCTCCTGGTACCGGTGGCTTCTCCTGGGGCGGCTCCAATCGCTGGCTCCCTTCTTCTCCAGAGGCGGCGGGCTCTGGTGAAATTCCGGTGAGGTGGTGCTCGCCTTGCTCTAAGAACGGTGTGGCACGGTCAGTGAGGAGAGGGGAGTGAGATGGTGTGAAGAAATCGTGCGGGGGTGGCCTCTATTTATAGTCGAGCGAGGGGACCGTCGGGGCGCACGGTGAGCTCGTCGGGGGCGACGTTACAGGCGGCTAATGGCATGGGCAAGGGTAGGGGGCGGTGCAGTGTCTCCTGGCGATGCTCAACGACATGGTCGCGAGGCATGGGGCGGTGTGGTTTGGTCTGGAACGGCCGGTGCTCTGCGCGGCAGAGGTGGCGTCTTCGACGGCGGGCGGTGGCTGTATGGCACGGGGCGGAAAACGGGGATGTCTGGCGGTCTCCTGGGTCGGTGGTGATCGTGTGTGCATGCGGTGAGGGCGGCGCGCGGTCTATGGACGCTGGTCGAGGGTGGCGCTCTGGCGCACGCTCGGCATGGTCTGGGCGCGGCTTGTGCGCGTGGTCCAGGGCTTGGCAACGCTCAAGGCTCAGACAGGGAGTGGCGGTGGACGGTGGGCTACCTCCCAGACAAGGTTAGCACAGCTAGTTCTTCCTCTAGCCTGCTGTCCACAATGGGGTGACATTGGGCTGCTCGGCTGTTCACCATTAATGACAATGACAAGCTCACAGGGGTGCTAGTGTTGGGCTAATCTTTCTAGACGATCTACTGAGTTGTGTGTGAGCTAACTAGGGAACAAGTTAGGCAAGAATCACTGCACACTATAGTGTTTGTTGTTTTGTTTGATTTGTGTCTGCAACCTATTTGATGAAATGGCTGCATGAAATCAAGTTTTGAATTTTGAAATGAATTTTGGTGGGTTTGCTAGATTGGTGCTGGTGAGTCTGCAGATGCTTGGGTTTTGAAAGTTGATCCTGTTTGAGTGGGTTTTGAAAAAGTGGGATCTTCCCATATGAAGAAGATTCAATTTTGAATTGTCATTTAAACTATGCATTTGAAAGTTTCTGGATGATCACAAAGTGGGCCTTGATACCTTGTTATGAGGACATTCAAGGGGTGCAAAGATCCAGAAAAGTTTCTGTTAGGTTTTGAAAGTTTGAGACAGCCAAAGTAGGCATGGGAGTTAAATTGGTCAAAATGACCATTCACTTAATATATTTGTTTTGATTTACTTGTCTTTAGGAAAAGTGTGGGAAATGTTTTAGATGATGTTCATTTCACCTAAGAAACATTTTACAAGCAATGGATCATACAAACAAGGTGGTTTTTAAAGAAATTCAAAATCCATGCATACACATATACATGCATTCATTAGTTTATTTAGAAAAGTTTTTGTTAACCCTAATCTTGATGATTAGTGTTTGATGGTCTAAGTTTGGTATTTTTGGGATGTTACAGTGAAAGACATAAATCTCGATTTTTCACAAAGTATGTTTGAATAATTCAAGGAGTTGATTACAAATGTAGCGATGCTTGAGTATATTGGATTTACACCAGTAATATATGGATATTGGAATCTCATAGATGGAATTCTCAATTTGATGATGATCAAAGAATTTTGGAATGTCCAAGATTATTGAGAGGACTTACATTTGAGCGGGAGCTTATTGGCTTGGCTAAATGTTATTATGTAAGAGACATATTTTGAGTGGGAGCTAAGCAGCTTGGATAAATCTTAATATGTAAGAGACATATTTTGAGTGGGAGCTAAGTGACATCCCTCGATCTTATATATAGATGCTATATTTGAGTGGGAGCTAAGTGAAATCGATGTATCTCATATATGGAAGCAATATTTGAGTGGGAGCATGTCAGCATTCTGAAATATGTGGATAACATATATGAATGATGTGATTGGTATTAATATTATTTAAGTTAGTAAATATGGATGAAGTTGAACAAGTTATTAAAAATGAAATCTTTCGAGATAGATTGGTAACTTTAATAAACATTAAATGTCGAATGTTTCTTGGACTTGATCCAAAAGATGTTCAGAATGTACTAGATAAGATTCTGCAGTAGTTCAGAATGAAACAAGGTTAAGAAAGAAGTTCTTAATTATGTGAAACATTGAGCTAGTATCAGTATTACAACTATGGTTAAAGAAAGAAAGAGATGCATTGCATCTCCTATGCCTCAGTCATAGGTTCTTCCATACAACCATGTTGTATACTCGATGTAATGTGACCCAAGGATCTAGTTGGAAGAACATATCTTGAGGTGATTCCTGATTTAAAATCACTAAACCAGAGTTAAGTGTCTTCTTAAATGTCAAGAAGCGAAGTTAGTCGCAAAGTTGCGTGTTATGCACTAGGATGTACATATAGATATATAAGTATAGTTTTGGCTAAAGAAGTTCGACTTCTGCTAAGTGTGTTTCAAAGGTTTACATGATGATAGTGAAAGTTAAATTGACTGATCTACCATCATTGTAAACAATAGAAACAAAGTTTTACTCTATCGCCAAACGAATACTTTAACCCATTATGAGATAATGGAGTGAATGTCAAAATTATGAAGATATTAACGATTTGCATAAGACATACCGATGTGGTAAAATAGAAAGGGACATAACGTTTCTCATGAGCATGCATGATCAATAAACACATATGTGATATGTTTTAGGGATTTCTATTTCCGTGCCCTTGGTTCGTTAGTTGTACTCACTTTTCTCCAGCCGCTTAGCTTTTCTTCACTTTTGCCCATGTCCTATTATGGAACTCTCGCACGGTCTAAAACTTGCTGTCCATTAGCTTTGCCGTTAGATGTTGACAAGTGGGGCCGCATTCAGTCGGGTCCCATAGTGGACTCTCATTGTTATGTGCTGACAAGTGGGGTTGTAGTCTGTCAGGTCCCGTAGTGGACCCTTTCAGTTACATGCTGACAAGTGGGGCTGCGTTTAGTTGGTTCCCGTAGTAGACACCTCTCTTCACTTATCCAGATCAGCATGGGACCCACAGCTTATCCACGTGAGCGTCGGACCCACAGCTTATCCACGTGAGACAGCCCCGTGCCCACGCCCATGTCGTTGCCTCCCCTTTATTCTTCTTCTCTAGCCGCGGCAGCCCTTCTACGATGATGGCGGCCCTTTGTCGAGCTTCACTTCGGCCTCCCGTTCGTCCTGGCTGCAGTATGGTCCCATCCATTGACCTGTAGGAAGGATGAATATGACAACCGTGCATAGAGAAGGCTATATCTCACACCAAAATCTCGCACCAAAATGGCAACCGGGGAGCTTGTTGTGTAGAATGCGGCCGGCGAGCCGTTCCGATGATTTAATTGGTTTATCGAGTTAATGTCTCGGCTACAATCAAGTGAAATAGTGTTTATAATTAAAAATTAGGTACATGGATGTATAATAATTAAGAAATTGACACAACTCTTGAACACTTTCAAATTAAAAAAATTATACAACTCTTAATGTACAAGAGTGTTTATAAATGACATAGCTCTTGAATACTTTCAAACTAAAAAAAGTATACAACTCTTAATGTAAAAGAGTGTTTATAATTGACATAACTCTTGAACACTTTTAAATTAAAAAAATTATTCAACTCTTGACACAACTCTTGAACACTTTCAAATTGAAAAAAAATATACAGCTCTTTATCTAAAAGAGTGTTTATAATTGACACAACTCTTAAACACTTTCAAATTAAAAAAATTTATACAACACTTAATGTAAAAGAGTGTTTATAATTGACACAACTCTTGAACACTTTCAAATTGAAAAATTAATAAAACTCTTAATGTAAAAGAGTGTTTATAATTGACACAACTCTTCAACACTTTAAAAATTGAAAAAATTATACAATTCTTAATGTAAAAGTGTGTTTATAATTGACACAACTCTTGAACACTTTCAAATTAAAAAAATTATACAACTCTTAATGTAAAAGAGTGTTTACCAATTTTTAGAGCATGAAAAGTGATCCCTAAACTTGCATATACGAAAAATATAAACCTTTGAAGACAATGAAATCGCAATTAATACGTGATAATGATGTGCTAAGAAAATCTTGAGAAATTATCATTTTCATAGAATGTAATGCATAAACCTGCATATGGCAAAAAGTATACACCTTTGAACTCTTTGAAATCGCACTTACGACATGATAATGTTGTGCTAATAAAATCCTGATCATTTATCATTTTCATAGATTGAAATATAATGCAAAAATTATATACCTTTGAACACTTTCCCTTCAAATTATATTCAAAATCATTTGTTTATGGAGTTAAAACATTGGTGGCAAACTCGTTATTTTGCATGGATAGACGGTGCCCCCCGACAGCTACAGGGGTTATCCTGACCGCTAGATCACATAGGATCAACGGTTGGTGGGTACGATCCGCGTGACAACTGTCTCGACCAATCAGAGCGTAGCAGCCAATAAGAGCACATGTGTGAGAGTTTGTAACTAAGAGAGAGGGGAAAACTTAGTAGAACTTAAAAACCAAGGGCAAAACTTAGAACTTAAAAACCAAGGTTAAAGCTGACAAGAGGTTTCAAATAGAAAATATAAAGAGATTAAAAAGTGGAAAATGCTTCTTTTATACAATAAAATACATATTGGCATACATCAAACTATTTGTAATTCAAATATATATCAGTTTGACAATTATTGCCTCATTCAGACAAATTATATTTTGGGAAGGGATGTTTTGGTAAGATGCTTGAGTAGAAAGACATGAACCTTCATAAATAGTAGGTGATTTGAGAAGTGGTGAGTTTAGGTTAAAACTAGATTTATATACATGTCTTATGGTGGCGGGTCACATAATAAGACTCCCTAGGTAGATGCCACTATGTTTTGATCTTTTTGAATTTGATGCACATAAAATGACTCAATTAGCTTTCTAAAACCCACTCGTTGACTCTCTGTTGTCCAACCACCAGAGGGTAAAAGTGAGTATATTGCACATGGCAGTGTTAATCCTGGAGGGCAAAACTTAGTACAACCAAACTGTTAGTGCTACACTCGAGGGTATAACTGAGCACAACTAAGTGGCCAAGGTTAGACACGAGGGGTAAACGTGATGCATGGTACGCGTGTCACGGTGCACGGGGCGGTAGCGGACGCGTGTGGCCGTGCACGGTGCAGTAGCGTACGCGGTTACGCGGTGCACGGTGGTGCAACAAAATGTCTCCTCCCTTCACCTTTATAGAGGCCTACTCAGTCTTACTCATCACTCGCTTAATCACTCACGCAGCCATCTCCACTATCCCATCACCTTCTGAAGAAAACCCCAACCACGCCCGCGATGGAGAAGAAGGGCATAGTGGCCATCGTCGCCTCCAAGGTGGCCGACGAGGAGGACCCTTGTAACACCCTCGCGTGATAAGGCTGAGTTCATGTGTATAGTGCCAATCCCTGAATCGGTTCACTGGCACACACATTACAAAATGAATACCAAATATAATTGTGCATCATAAATACAACAAATATGATCTAGAATCTACATTATTTATTCAAGTACATACCAGAAAACGAATACAAGGTAGATCTCCATCCTTCAAATGTGCCACAGGCGAACAATCGTTGAGTGGAGTCTCGCGACCTATGAACGATCACTCAGAATAGAACAACCTGCAACATGAAACATTGCAGCCACGAATGGTCAATACTTTGAATGTATTGGCAAGTAGAACTACATGCATATTTGGCTAGGTGGAGTTTAGTCTCATTTGCTAAAATCAATACAACTTTTCTCTACTTTCAAAATACTTTTCTTTCTTCAATCTTCTAAGGACATACCAGCATAAACCCATGTAGAAACAAGAAAGTTCAGCTTTCGTATGCTCCTAAACCCATGTTCACCCATCAAGTTTTAGTAATTAAGAATTTGGGATGAGTGAGATCTTCCAAACAGTTCTAGGCCCAGTTGCTCATAGTTGTCCATAACCAGGGACACAGCTAAGTACTTAGTTAGACACCCTGCAGGAATTGTACACTTTACCCGCACGACCCAGTCAACCCGCTCTTACCATTACACTCATTTTGTGCATGATAGGGAGAATACCAAGACGAAACCTTTCAGAAGTAGAACCCTGAGCCCTCAGGACGGACCCATACCAACCTACATCCCCTACATATGCTAGTCACATCGGGTCAAGTTCCCACAACCTACATAGTCAAGACAAATAATGACATGCGGCTGTACTAGAAGCTACTACACAAGGAACCTGTCCAATCTCTGAAGCCTAGGTGTGCTTTCCGCAATAAACCATCCAAAAACATCAATCCATCACACCCAGGAGATTCATTAAATTCCAGTTATTTTCATTATAACAAAACATAACTTTTCCATAACATAATCAATCATGAATTCCCTTTTTGTGCATCTAATAGGCATGGCTAAGCAACTACAATACAATGGCTCAAAGGAATCAAGTCATGGAGATATGGCAATCATGCCTGGGTGTCATAGCATATCATAGTAGTAAAAACACCTACACATGCATCACTACTAAAAATCATACTACATACATAAGAAAAATAGTAGGACATTTACGATAGCTCTACTTGCCTTTGTTGTAGATGTATTCGTTTAGATAATCCTCACAATATAAAAGGTTGCACTCATCACAATCACAAATGTTGCACTCCTCGCAATCTATCGATCAAAACAAGTGCACAACAAACACACCATTCAAAACAATGCAATTATGCACAATACAACAAAACAATGATGAACAAATGCATGAATGATGATTTAATATATCACAATGGTTGTAATTAGTTCTCTAACCAATATTGGAATACATGATGCATGCAGGAGATCATTTGATGCAATAGGGTATTTGTTATTAAATCTTTATTGCCAATATAGGGATTTTAATAGTTCTGTCAAAACTTCTTCTCTAGTTGTCGTATTAAATTTGGCTCTGTAGTGTACTCTATGGGGACTTTAATACGAACTAGTAGCAATTGGATTCACCTCAATCGGAGTTGTAGATCATTTTCTATGATTAAATTAGTGTTTAAAATAATTTAATTCACTTAAATAATTTGTTTGGTCTAAAATTAGAACTAAAATCATATCTATAATCTACACGAGATTGTGCTTCCAGGGACATATTATTCATAAATTACGATCTATAAATTATTTACTATGAATTTAATCCTCTAAAGGCCATTAAAACTATTTAAATTACTACAGTAATTTCTGCACTGTAAAAGTTGGATCCAATAGTATATAAATGTTTTATATGAAATTATAAATCCATAGATATCTTATTTGTATTTTTCTGATCTATAGATAATTTACTATGATTTATTTAGTCCAAAGTGTCCATTAAAACATTTAAATTATTATAGTAAATATATACAGTAAAAATTATATCCAATCGTATATTACTATTCTACATAATTTTATGAATCCAACCATATATTATTTATAATTTTTGGACAAGTAGTTATTTTTCTATGAAGTTTGCAAGATTGCCCAAAATTCTGTCTATTAACAATTGAATTTTCGAATTAGCAGACAAGGTTGGCCACGTGGCGTATTATTACTGGTTGGTACATGTTCACTCAAGTGGATCGGCTTGGATCGCTCGATCTGGATCCAATGGCAGAGAACGCGCGGCTCAGATGGCAACTTGGTTTGGGCTTCGGCTTTGGCTGAGCTTCGGCTTGGCGCGGCTGGACGCGATCTCGATCGTCCGTGTCAGATCGGATGGCTCTGGGCGACACTGGCGAGCTGGTGGCAACGACGACGATGGTGGGCGGTGGTGGCAGCTCAGACGTCGATGGTGGAGGGTCGACGGGGAATAGGTCGACGAGCTTCAGAGAAACATGGGGTTTCCCTTCGTATGGTCTGCAGCTGCTCTCTTCCTATGCGGGCGTCGGGATGCAGACGGAGTCGACGGGTGGCATGCGAACTCTGGCGAGATTGCGTGCTTGCTGTGGCGATCTGCGCAATGGTAAATAGGGTCAGGGGGAAAGAGGAAAATACGGGGGAATTTCGAGATGGGAAAGGAGTTCTGGGGTAGCTTGAACCTGGAGATCGAGACTGATCTGAGCTCCCATGGCGCTGGCAACGGCAGAACTCCGGTGTGCGATTCAGCAACAGCCTGATGGCTATTTGGTGAGTTTATAGAGGGGAAACGACGAGGGATTCAGGGGATATTTATCTGGCAAGGAATCATGGAGAGGGGGAAACAAAATCAACCGACTTGATCGGGAATTGGTTCGGGATTGAACCATGCATGCAGGGCTCGGTCTCTATCGGGAGCTAGGAGACGATGGGGTGGGACCCGCCTGTCGGTGAGAGAGGGGAGGGGAAGCGGGCTGCTGGCAGGCTGTTGCTGCGATGGTCCTCTGGCGGGCTGCTACGCGCTGCTGCTGCGCGGGAGAGAAGGGGGAGGGCTGACTCGCGCGCGGGCAGTAGCAAGGCGGGTGGTGGTAGGTGGGTTGGGACAGGCTGGTGCCTGTCCGATTAGGTTAGTTGTTTTTTTTTGTTCATCATTTTTTCTATTCCCTTTTATTTCTTTTCGCCATAACTTCCACATTTAAACACTAAATGAGGTGAAACTTGTTTTCAAATTTTTCTAAATTCAAGTAGATCTTAGCAGGCTAATATTTAACAATATTTCTTATCTTCGCAATAGTGAGTTTTATAAAACCTATTTAATTCCACTTAGGAATAAGGTGGCACATAGCAAATAGGGTTTTAGATTTTTACTTCCATTTGAATAATATTAGCGATGCCAAATAAAATGCTCATAAATGACATGTAAAAATATATTTTTTCTAGTCCCAATTTCTAAAATCTTGGGATGTGACAACCCTGTCCCCGTACAAGCCCCCATCAAGGAATTGAAGGCAGTTGTCATCCCTTTCAAAACCCCCGTAGCCGCTTCCACCATAGCCGCTGGTGAGGAGGCCCCCATCCCCGTACAGGACCCCGCCGTTCTCCTGCAGATCCCGCACGGCTGGGACCCCTACGGGGAAAATGATTATATCAGGCCGGAGAACCCCTTCGACACCGGCATAGCCGACCCACGGTCGGAGGTAACTAGGGTTTTATCCCCTTCCTTTGTTCTTCCCCCATTCCCATTGTTGGATGCTAGATTATGTGTTATTAGGGCTCGGTTGTTCGTATTTTCAATCATTGGATGCTAGGTATTTTTACTGTAGGTAATCCTCTTGTGTTAGATCTCTTATTTCGATGAATGCCCCTAGTTGGTATTAGTACTAGCACCGATATATAGTTGGTATCAGTACTAGCACCGATCTATAGTTGGGATCAGTACTAGCACCAATCTGTAGTTGGGATCAGTATTCGATTTGGTTTCAGATTTGGGGATTGGGGAATAATCAGGGGATGTCAATCGGTTAATTTATGCAATTAATCAATCCCGATAATCACGGTATCTTAATCATGTACTTATTGCATGCTATTGTTTTTTGTAAAAGGTGGATAGCACGATGTCTGCAGCGACGACGAGTCCACGGACACCAAGACTCGTCAGGTGCTAAGGAAGCTGAAGTCCAACCAGTTCAACGGCTTCTTCTAGACATCTACGTCTATAGGTGCCCCTTCTACACCAGGAGCCTCGCCACTGACTTCAACTCCCTCATGAGGTGTGACACCCCCGGGATCAGGGCTAAACAAATCTCAGACCTTCCTCTGAAATAAGCTTAACCTTGAGCTCGAGGATATCTAGTAAAGAATAGGTAACACAGCAGTGACCCTATGACACAAAAATTATTACAGCAAGCTCATAACTGAGCAGAGAACCAAATTATTACAAGCAGAGGTCACTGACCACAAACATCAAACAACGGAAGGCAAATTATGCTATTAAGTATAGCAAACTTAACAAATGGCCTAAGAGGCCTGAAGCATAACGATGACGTCCCAGCCCATAGATTCCAGGCTGCCGGCCGGGAACCCCAAGCTACTCGTCGATGTCGATGTAGTACCAAACTGATCTTCAGGGGAACACTTACTCTGCTAAAAGTATCAACGAAGCAAGGGTGAGTACAGGGTGTACGCCGCAAGACTTATGGCGGGTGGAGTTGTTTTGCATAAATCCACTTTTGTTAATAAAGCAAGAGAGGAAGGAAGCTCGTCTAATCAGAGTATTTTAAAAGGGGATAAGAGAGCGACCTCTCTGAAATATTGATCATCATCTTTTGATATCCACCAAATCATCATCACCTACCAACTAGGACCACCCCCTCGTACCCATGAGGAAGTATCCTTAAACACACGTGGATCTATCAAGTTTTACGGTTAAGTTCAAGTTCTCTATGATCTTAGAATCTGGTCACCAAGCATAAATAACTGTGAACACGGCTTTTCGAAAAGATTATTACCCTCCAGGGGGGTACAACTTTACCCACACGTACTAACCTTCTCTTAATGCCACTAGATAAGCCCTCTTCCTTGGAAGGCCGGTAGAGGGTGGTTAGACACGACCTTTACCTTGCTTTCGCCGAGACCATGAGTCACGCAATAAGTATGGTTCCGCCGTAACGGGTCAAATCCCGAAGCCGGTACTTAAAGATGTGAGGTGAGGTTGGTTAACAAGGGCTCCGTCGACCCCAAGCAACCCGGTCCACGCTTACCTACCTGTTATGAATGCACCAACTTCACCCGGTAAATCTTTCAAAAGATTTTCTATGCATATGTCAAATGGAACGCCCGAACTATGTGACTCATGGAATCTACTAGGCAAGTTAGTCAATCATGGGGTTTTCTAGGCCCCGTGTGGTTGTACGCTCGTCTTGGTTCAAGAGGCAAGAACATCGGGTCCTAGTGGTGGCGAGCATGGAACTAGAAAAACCACATCCCACCGTGGCCTCCCATACAAGCCTTAGCATGTTTAACTCATATCACCTCTGATATCATCTCATCATGTTCTCCTGTCATACTAGATTCTCTGCATCTGATACATCATCTGGATGGACTAGACTCAATAGCTATGCATGGCTAAGCAGACATATATAATAGCTCTAGTAGTGCACACAAGCCAAACCTAGTTACGCTAGGAGCAGTGGATCAGGTAATATAAGCTCAAAGGGAGTAATGCAATAGATAGGATACTCTATCTATCATTAAAAGACCATAGTAGAATCGTATGCATCATGGCAGAATTGAAATGCTTTCGAAATCATATGATTATATCATGGTGGGGCTATGCTTGCCTTTGCCAGTTGATAGCAGATAAATAGATCTTTGGAAGCCTTGAACTTGACTTGGTTGGAGTTGGTCAAGTATTATTCGTCGATCTTCGATCTTCGATGGTCTTGATATTTGTCTTCGATCTCGATCTCGATATCGTATTCTACCGGAAAGAACCAAACACCAGAAAGGAAGGAGACAATCAACACATGGCATCGATGCAATGCTGAAACAAGAATGATGATATGTCAAGTTAATTTCCTTTGAAATGTAACCCTAAATCATGCTCAACAACTTAATCGCGGTTCCGAAGGGTAGAAACCCTAATTCGGGAAAACTCTGGAACACATGAGAGGGGTTGATTAGTTCTCTAACTAAACTTGTCTTGAGAGTTGTTGAACAATGCATGATTATAGATTAGATAGATAGGTTTCATTTTTGTGAACAATTTGATATATTATTCATATTTTTCTAACTTATAAATAATAAGTTATTGAATTCACAATATTTAATCAATTTTTGGAGTGATAAAACCTTTTATTTATTTAAATAAATCTGGGAAATACTTTTTATACTCAGGCTGGGCTATCCACTGTCACACACAGGTGGGCCTCTGGCCACCTCAGTAGCCACACACGTGAAAGGGCATTTTCACTCGGGCTGGGGCTACCCACTATGGCTGACATGTGGGCCACAGGGCCACGTCAGACCCACGGACACGTCATGTCCACGCCAGCACGACTCATCACGACGGCCCGCGTCAGATGGTCCACGGCCACGGCGCTAGGGGGCGAGCGGGGAAGCGTGAGTGCCTGCGTTCGAACCAGCGCTTCGCGTTGGGCCGAATAAGGGCGGCGCCGCTAGCGGAAGGTCGCCGGAGGCGTAGCTTCGACGATGCCCGACGGCAGCGAGCAGCGGCGCGCGGCGTGGGAGCGCTACAGGCCAAGCCAGGAAGCACGGAAGGTACGAGGAGACTCGGAATCTCACCATGAATCTAACAGAGGCGACGGCGGGGCCGGAGGAGGTCGGAGCGTCGGCTATGTCAACGACGGCGAGCGTCGGGATCGGAGAAGACGGAGGCGATGCGGACGATTGAAGGCTCCTGGGCGCGATTCCTTCGCTGGGGAGGACGATGGAGGGACAGGGTAGCTTGAGGCGTGCTCATCTGGCGTCGGGGAGGCCTCTAGTGGCGGCGCGAGACGGCGACGTTGGCTAGGGTTTTCGGTTGCTTGCGGGAAGAAAGGAAAAGAGCACTAGGGGGAAGAGCTAAGAGGATACAACGAGCGAGGGCGACGTGGGGGTCTTATCCTCTCACCCCGGGGCGGCGGCGTGCATCTTGGCGGGCGGTCGACGTAGGCGCTGGCAAAAACGAGGAGCTTCCTCGATCCACCGGCGAGGAAGACGACAAGGAAACGACAGCGAAGGGGTACGGGCCTAGAGTGGGCCGCTGCTGGGTCGGGGTGGGCTGCAGCAAAGATTGCAGAGAGGAAAGAGGGAGTGGGTTGCGGCCTGGGAAGCTGTTGCTGTTTTTTTATTTTGCAAAACATTTTGTTTTTCCTGTTTGTATTTTCAATTCAAACCTGTTTTGAATTATTTCAGAAGTACTAGAAGGTTTTCAAAATATATAAATTAATGAGGGACCCTTTTATTCAACTTTGGTTCCAACTATTTTGATACTTTTCAAAATATTTCAAACCATTTTGAATGTTTCAAAGAGAGAGGGAAGATTAGGGTTTAGGGGTTTTGCATTTATTATTTTATTCAATGCAAAAATATAAATGATGATGCTCATGATGCACAAAACAAACCCTAATAATGTTTATCTAAAAATGGAGTGTTACAGCTCTATCCCCCTTACGAGAATCTCGACCCGAGATTCCAAAGGTAGGAAGAGAGACAGAGAGAGGAAGAAACAGGGTCACTCTAAAGATAAGAGGGAAGCACACCAAACGACACATAGAGTATCTCATGGTAAACTCATGGATGGAGTGTTCAAAAACTACTCTGAGATGATGAACATGAAACACGTCAAGGTAACAGAGGAAACAAGAGGATAAGGTTTCAAGTTGTTAGACAACCGGTCTTCATAAGGATTGAGACCATGGAGCTTACAGGAGATTTTGAAGCTTCTAAAGAAGAAAACTTCAAACAGATAGAACACGACCCTGACTTCGATGGGGAACCTCTACTAAATGGCTTAAGTAGAGATATTAGGTTGCAGAGATACGGATCAACAAAACCAAGATGTTGAACTACTTTTGACACAGAAGGATCACTTTTTTTATTCAACAGAAGGCCAAGACAAAAAGGTGTTTTGGTGGAGAGGACTCGTAGGAGTCACAAGAAGCATGTAGCAAGATAAACTGGTGATTATGAAAATCATAGTCGCTCTTAAAACATGGTTGATAAGAGGAAGGGAAACTCTTTATTCATCCAGGTCTTATCAAAATCTTTGCCAAATATCATGATATCACTTTTCACCTCTAAGATGAATAGTTAAGAAGATTCCTGATGACACAAGAAGAAAGAAACTTCATTCTCAGACTTTAATTACTTAGCACAACAAGACACTTGCCAACATAAAATGGTCTGGAGGATCGACCGAGACACATTTAGCAACACTACTTTAAATGTTCTCCTTGATGTTCGAGAAATCAGACACCAAGTAAAGGTCAGACTTCGGAGACCAAGGTGTAGCACCCCGGGTAAAACCACTACTAGAAAATCGCTATTAATTTTATTATGTGCATCATCATGACATCAGCATGCATCTATTTGTTTAAAACTATTTTGAAAAGCCCCATTTTGTTTTCTACAAATATCCTTCCCTCTTATTTCAAAATATAAGGTTCGACCCACCCGGATCTTTTATTTGCCTAAAAACTATTTGTAAAACTGTTTATAAAATATAAAATAAATAAAACTGTTTTGATCGAGAGAGGCAGCCCGGCCCGAAAAGCCAGGCCACCTACCACCCCGATCGACCCAATATAATCCCTCCTCCAAACCCTAACCATATCCCCCTGTCCAATCCCTAGCAAACCCTAACCCCCTACCCCGCCGCCAGATGCAAGGCACACACACAGCGTGCGCGGTACCCCCACCCCTGCCCTACCACACACTCCTTCTCGCGGACCCCACCGTGACGCCACTCGCTCGCGACGCGGTCGCCAGCCCGCACACCGCATTCCCGCTGTCGGGTCCCACCCACAGTGATGCCTGCCCGCTCCGCCCTTTGACCCCGTGACCTCGATCCGCACCCCATGAACCCTCTCTCCCCTTCTCCCTGGCTCTCGTCCTTCGCCGCCACTCCCCCTGGCGCTCATCGACCTCCGCTTCCTCTGGGCCGCCAAGCTTCCCCACCGCCTGGCGAGCGTCGGCCTTCCCTTCTCGCATGGCGTGGCCCTGCAGCAGCCGGCCTCGGCCTCCCGAGCGCCGCCATAGCTCCTCCAAGCCCCGAGCACACCATAGCCTGGCCTAGGGACCCGACGCCGGCCTACCTCGCCTTCCCCTCTCCGCAGCCACCGCCTTGCACGCCCTCGGGCTCTCATCCGCCCCGGAGGCCTCCCCGAGGCCGCCCCTGCTCCGAACCACCGACTGCTGCCGTCCTCACCTCCGCCCCGCCAGCGTCCGTCTGCGCCGCTCGGTCCCTCCTCAGAACCCCGCGCGACCTCCCGCGCCTGGCCGCCGCCTTCCTCCCCTCTGGCGCCCTCTGCAGCGCGCTGCCGGGCCTCTCTGCGCCGTCCTGGTCCCGGCCGCCCTCTGTTGACGAGGCCGCCGCCGTTCCCGAGCCTGCTACCCCAGCGTCCCTAGGAACTCGCCGGTCGCCACCAGGGGCTCCCCTCTGCTACGCCCCTCGTGGATGGGCCGATGTCATCACCGACGTCCTCTCTCTCGACCCGGTGGTCCCCTACAGCACGTGGCCTCGGCAGCGTCCTCCCTAGACCTCGCCCTTGCACCCCGCCATGGCCACTGCCTCCTCGCCGTGCTTCTCCGAGCCACCACGGGTTCTTCCCCCAGCTTCCCGACCGGAAACCGCCACCGCCGCGGGTCGCTTTTGCCATGCCAAGCTCGCCCCTATGCTCCGTGTTCCCGGTGTGCTCTCTGTTGGGCGTGCGTGTATGCAGGTGGTGTGTTTGTGCCATCTGGGGCACACCCTCCATTATGCCTGCATGCTCGTGTAGCCTCTACCGGTGTTGATCTGCCTTGGAGCGCATGATGCACGCCTCACCCGAAATTTATCAACGTGGATCCAAGTTCGCCACTGTCTAAAAGAGGGACGACAAGAACCCCAACAGGAGGCCCGGAGGTGATGGCACCAGATCGACAAGGTCTCCTTCCTGGATGTCAAATTCTCTGACCTGGGACCCGAAGACGCTAAGACCTCGGACGCCAAGACCGTCCACACGGATCCGATGTCCGAGACCCCGAAGACCGATCTTGGATCCGAAGCCCGAACCCCATCGAACCATCGGCACCCAAGACCTTCAAACACCAATGTGTGACCGTTCTCCGAGCCCCTATTTTGATAATATAATACAACTTGTTGCATATTCAATTACTCATGCTTGCATCTCATCATGTGGTTTGGGGGCATTATGCCGATTCACCTAATAATTAATATGGAGTCCATATGCGGGCGAATCTAGTCTAATATTGGCCCATTTAAAATTGTGTAGCGAATGGGTGACATGTTTTGCCTTGTTGAGACAACATTAAATTTGTGGGGTATCTAAACAACATTAACCTATTAATTAATTGTCGGGACCCTGGTTCCTCTTAATATTGCCTAGTCGCATCGCATCCTTGCCATGCCATACATCATACATGCATCATGCCCGCTCTTTTGCCGTAGTAATAAATAGTGCATCCGGTGTTTCTTTTAGTGTTTTGCTTCTTCACGGATTAGGCCGACGAGTTGATGCGAGTGTCGACCCGATCTTCGGATGAACCTTCGGCAATGTTTTCAGGCGAGCAATCTCCCCCTTTCTACCTATCTTACTTTTAAAGTATTTATTCCCTCCTGTTGATCTATTGCTATCTGTGTTGCGATGCTCTAGTTTTCGTACCTGTGATATCCCTTGCAGCCTCATACTGCCTTAGACACATCCTATTACCTGTTGTTTGGTAGATAGTTGGACTTGCGCGTCGTAGTCGCCTGCTCAAGTGCTGTTGCGTGTCGTCCAGTACCACAGTTGTTGGGAGACTGCCATATTCTTTATGTTGGAGTTGATCATGACTTTAATTACCGTTTAATAACTAAAATTGAAGTAAGTAAATAATGCAGAGGCACAGGTGGGCAATAGATGTTATTTGGTTTTTAACCGTTCACTTGTGTCCCGTAGGACCCCGAGTACTTGATACCTGTTCTTTGAATATTCGCACTATCCGCATGTGGGACCATGAATCCCCCTAGCCAGAGCTTGAGTCGTATTTATTTCTTGGGGCCACAAAGTAGTTTGGGGCTTTATTACTATCCTGTACTTATGCCATGTTTTACTGCTTATTTACGATTACGCGTGGAGCGCCTGTACTGTTTAGGAACAAATGTGGAATGTTTTCGCGGTATCGACAAGCCCAGTCACACTTTCGGGTTCCCGGTCGTTTACAGCCATTGGCACAAACCTGAGTCCGTCTCGGAGCCAGCAAACTTCGTCGCGGGTAGCTTGGTGGGGTGGCCCCCTGAAATTTATATGAATCTTGCAATTGCTCTATCGAGATGCCTCGTTGGGTTTTTATTGGTTTTTCTCGAAGTTGATCGTGCGTGTGTTGCTATTTGTGCCCCCTACAGGGTAAAACTTTCTGAAAGCCGTGTCCGCGGTTATGGATGACTTGGAGCACAGTATCTCGATCATAGACAACTATAACTAAAGTAGTGCTATAAATTTGACTTTATAATGACTAGTAATTAGCTCCACTATAATGGAATGGCTAAATAAAAGTGCCAACAATTGCTGGTTTGGGTTGTCGCCTGTTACCATTGTATCTGACTAGTAAGTATTGCAACTATAACGGAATGGCTGAATAAAAGTACCAACAACTGCTGGGTTTTGGGATGCCTCATGCTATATGTATCTGACTAGTAAGTACTACAACTACAACGGAATGGTTAACTAAAACTACCCACTGCTTATCATATCAGGATGACTCATGCTACCTATATCTGACTAGTAATTGACGCAACTATAACGAAATGAATAAAACTGCCAACGGTGTGAGTTCCTCGGTTGACTTCCTCGGTTGGTATCGAGGGGGAATACCAGGATGGGTATGTTTGGTGTTAGAATCAGGTTGGATCCGAGTAGGTCTTTCTTATCCCTATCTGATAGCCGCCAGTTGTATTGAGTCTCTATAGGTTGTTTAGTGCATGCTGCGCTGCCGCTTCAGTCCACCATACCTATGTAGGCGAGGACCGCCGAATTCTAGTCTCGCCGTGTACTGGCCTCAGTACTGACCGCTCTCTTTTTCCTTTGCCCTTTGTCGGCACCCCTTTTGTTTAAGCAGGTTTTGAGATCGACGTTGTTAGCAGGGTTACCCTTCCGGCTTGGCCTGGGCAGGGTTATGGACGCCATTGGTTATTCTTCAGGGCTCTTAGCCCAATTTGCATCTTGTCCGTATTCGGACGCTGTATTGTTTTAAAGGTGATTTGGATCTTTGTACTGTATATTGTATCCTTGACTCGACGAGTCGCTGTTGTATATATCTGTTCTGTGGGTTCCATCGTGGACGATTGTGTAATGGTATTACTTCGTTTTCCACCCGCACGAAAGTGCCTGGTGGGCACCTTTGAATCGTTTCTATGCGGGTTTGGCGGGAATCGCTGAAACTTGCATAGGGTCGATTCTGAGGGTGTTATAGAGTGGTATCAGAGCTCACCAGTTATGATACCCCATCGGTCCAGCCTGTAGGATAACCTAGCTAACGGCCGTGGTAGAGTGTCAAAACTATTTTAAGAATCGGTTGGATAGATCTGATTAGGTCTGCTTTTACTCCTTACCCCTCTGCTTTTCTCCTCTTACCTTTGCGTGTTTTGAATCTGCTCTCTTATCTTTTATTCGAGTCCAGAAATTCTCGTGGTTGGGTTTCCGTCGTACCTTCAGGGTTTCACTTCCTCCTCTTATAACGGTGCTTCAACATCCGACCTTCATGCTATCTGAGGAATCTTGCGTCTGTTGTACCTTTAGTGGACCGAAAATTCACTAATTTTTTTTCTTTCTATCCTCTAGTGCTTTCCGATACGACAAAGTCATATACATCAGATCTGCCGAGAATCTCCACCCATCCTTTGTTCCCGAACCTCGCTTGTCGAGATGTTCAGTCAGATTCTGTGAGTTGGTTGCATAATCTTCCTATTCATGTGCAGAGTAATGCTTTGGGTGCGCGATGGACTGATCACCATCCGACTACTCTTATCATTCGCTCTTGTACATCGAATCGGTGGATCAAGCAATTTTACCCCTTCCACTGAAGTTAGAGGTGGCCTTATAATTGTGAGACCTCGACCTTCATCTTCGTTTCTCCGGAGTGTTCTCTCGACTGGCGGGAGCATCGACCCTTGTTGGTGGTGTCGCGGATTTCAAGAGAGAGAAAGAACCCTTGTTGGTGGTGTCGCGAGGATCTACATGAAGCCAGAAGTTTTAGATCGTCGGCCTTCTTCCCTGTACCATGAGGCGGATCTCGAGGGCGAGATCCATTGTTAGTGGTGTCGAATTGTAGCACCCCAGGTAAAACCACTACTAGAAAATCGCTATTAATTTTATTATGTGCATCATCATGACATCAGCATGCATCTATTTGTTTAAAACTATTTTGAAAAGCCCTATTTTGTTTCCTACAAATATCCCTCCCTCTTATTTCAAAATATAAGGTTCGACCCGCCCGGATCTTTTATTTGCCTAAAAACTATTTGTAAAAGTGTTTATAAAATATAAAATAAATAAAACTATTTTGATCGAGAGAGGCAGCCCGGCCCGAAAAGCCAGGCCACCCACCACCCCGATCGGCCCAATATAATCCCTCCTCCAAACCCTAACCATATCCCCCTGTCCAATCCCTAGCAAACCCTAACCCCCTACCCCGCCGCCGCCAGATGCAAGGCACGCACACAGCGTGCGCGGTACCCCCACCCCTGCCCTGCCACACACTCCTTCTCGCGGACCCCACCATGACGCCGCTCGCTCGCGACGCGGTCGCAAGCCCGCACACCGCAGTCCCGCTGTCGGATCCCACCCACAGTGATGCCTGCCCGCTCCGTGCTTTGACCCCGTGACCTCGATCCGCACCCCATGAACCCTCTCTCCCCTTCTCCCCTGGCTCTCGTCCTCCGCCGCCACTCCCCCTGGCGCTCATCGACCTCCGCTTCCTCTGGGCCGCCAAGCTTCCCCACCGCCTGGCGAGCGTCGGCCTTCCCTTCTCGCATGGCGTGGCCCTGCAGCAGCCGGCCTCGGCCTCCCAAGCGCCGCCACAGCTCCTCCAAGCCCCGAGCACACCACAGTCTGGCCTAGGGCCCTGACGCCGGCCTACCTCGCCTTCCCCTCTCCGCAGCCACCGCCTTGCACGCCCTCGGGCTCTCATCCGCCCCAGAGGCCTCCCCGAGGCCGCCCCTACTCCGAACCACCGACTGCTGCCGTCCTCACCTCCGCCCCGCCAGCGTCTGTCTGCGCCGCTCGGTCCCTCCTCAGAACCCCGCGCGACCTCCCGCTCCTGGCCACCGCCTTCCTCCCCTCTGGCGCTTTCTGCAGCGCGCTGCCGGGCCTCTCCGTGTCGTCCTGGTCCCGGCCGCCCTCTGTCGACGAGGCCGCCGCCGTTCCCGAGCCTGCTACCCCAGCGTCCCCAGGAACTCGCCGGCCGCCACCAGGGGCTCCCCTCTGCTGTGCCCCTCGTGGACGGGCCGATGTCATCACCGACGCCCTCTCTCTCGACCCGGTGGTCCCCTGCAGCACGTGGCCTCGGCAGCGTCCTCCCTAGACCTCGCCCTTGCACCCCGCCATGGCCACTGCCTCCTCGCCGTGCTTCTCCGAGCCACCACAGGTTCTTCCCCCAGCTTCCCGACCGGAAACCGCCGCCGCCGCGGGTCTCTTCTGCCACGCCAAGCTCGCCCCTATGCTCTGTGTTCCCGGTGTGCTCTCTGTTGGGCGTGCGTGTATGCAGGTGGTGTGTTTGTGCCATCTGGGGCACACCCTCCATTATGCCGGCATGCTCGTGTAGCCTCTACCGGTGTTGATCTGCCTTGGAGCGCACGATGCACGCCTCACCCGAAATTTATCAACGTGGATCCAAGTTCGCCACTGTCTAAAAGAGGGACGACAAGAACCCCAACAGGAGGCCTGGAGCTGATGGCACCAGATCGACAAGGTCTCCTTCCTGGATGTCAAGTTCCCTGACCTGGGACCCGAAGACGCTAAGACCCCGGACGCCAAGACCGTCCACACGGATCCGATGTCCGAGACCCCGAAGACCGATCTTGGATCCGAAGCCCGAATGCCATCGAACCATCGGCACCCAAGACCTTCAAACACCAATGTGTGACCTTTCTCCGAGCCCCTATTTTGATAATATAATACAACTTGTTGCATATTCAATTACTCATGCTTGCATCTCATCATGTGGTTTGGGGACATTATGCCGATTCACCTAATAATTAATATGGAGTCCATATGCGGGCGAATCTAGTCGAATATTGGCCCATTTAAAATTGTGTAGCGAACGGGTGACATGTTTTGCCTTGTTGAGACAACATTTAATATGCGGGGTATCTAAACAACATAAACCTATTAATTAATTGTCGGGACCCTAGTTCCTCTTAATATTGCCTAGTCGCATCGCATCCTTGCCATGCCATACATCATACATGCATCATGCCCGCTCTTTTGCCGTAGTAATAAATAGTGCATCCGGTGTTTCTTTTAGTGCTTTGCTTCTTCACGGATTAGGCCGACGAGTTGATGCGAGTGTCGACCCGATCTTCGGATGAACCTTTGGCAATGTTTTTAGGCAAGCAATCTCCCCCTTTCTACCTATCTTACTTTTATAGTATTTATTCCCTCTTGTTGATCTATTGCTATCTGTGTTGCGATGCTCTAGTTTTCGTATCCGTGATATCCCTTGCAGCCTCATACTGCCTTAGACACATCCTATTACCCGTTGTTTGGTAGATAGTTGGACTTGCGCGTCGTAGTCGCCTGCTCAAGTGATGTTGCGTGTCGTCTAGTACCACAGTTGTTGGGAGACTGCCATATGCTTTATGTTGGAGTTGATCATGACTTTAATTACCGTTTAATAACTAAAATTGAAGTAAGTAAATAATGTAGAGGCACAGGTGGGCAATAGATGTTATTTGGTTTTTAACCGTTCACTTGTGTCTCGTAGGACCCCGAGTACTTGATACCTGTTCTTTGAATATTCGCACTATCCACATGTGGGACCATGAATCCCCCTAGCCAGAGCTTGATTCATATTTATTTCTTGGGGCCACAAAGTAGTTTGGGGCTTTATTACTATCCTGTACTTATGCCATGTTTTACTGCTTATTTACGATTGCGCGTGGAGCGCCTGTACTGTTTAGGAACAAATGTGGAATGTTTTCGCGGTATCGACAAGCCCAGTCACACTTTCGGGTTCCCGGTTGTTTACAGCCATTGGCACAAACCTCTGAGTCTGTCTCGGAGCCGGCCAACTTCGTCGCGGGTAGCTTGGTGGGGTGGCCCCCTGAAATTTATATGAATCTTGCAATTGCTCTATCGAGATGCCTCGTTGGGTTTTTATTGGTTTTTCTCGAGGTTGATCGTGCATGTGTTGCTATTTGTGCCCCCCTGCAGGGTAAAACTTTCTGAAAGCCGTGTCCGCGGTTATGGACGACTTGGAGCACAGTATCTCGATCATAGACAACTATAACTAAAGTAGTGCTATAAATTTGACTTTATAATGACTAGTAATTAGCTTCACTATAATGGAATGGCTAAATAAAAGTGCCAACAATTGCTGGTTTGGGTTGTCACCTGTTACCATTGTATCTGACTAGTAAGTATTGCAACTATAACGGAATGGCTGAATAAAAGTACCAACAACTGCTGGGTTTTGGGATGCCTCATGCTATATGTATCTGACTAGTAAGTACTACAACTACAACGGAATGGTTAACTAAAACTGCCCACTGCTTATCATATCAGGATGACTCATGCTACCTATATCTGACTAGTAATTGACGCAACTATAAAGAAATGAATAAAACTGCCAACGGTGTGAGTTCCTCGGTTGACTTCCTCGATTGGTATCGAGGGGGAATACCAGGATGGGTATGTTTGGTGTTAGAATCAGGTTGGATCCGAGTAGGTCTTTCTTATCCCTATCTGATAGCCGCCAGTTGTATTGAGTCTCTATAGGTTGTTTAGTGCATGCTGCGCTGCCGCATCAGTCCACCATACCTATGTAGGCGAGGACCGCCGAATTCTAGTCTCGCCGTGTACTGGCCTCAGTACTGACCGCTCTCTTTTTCGTTTGCCCTTTGTCGGCACCCCTTTTGTTTAAGCAGTTTTGAGATCGACGTCGTTAGCAGGGTTACCCTTCCGGCTTGGCCTGGGCAGGGTTATGGACGCCATTGGTTATTCTTCAGGGCTCTTAGCCCAATTTGCATCTTGTCCGTATTCGGACGCTGTATCGTTTTAAAGGTGATTTGGATCTTTGTACTGTATATTGTATCCTTGACTCGACGAGTCGCTGTTGTATATATCTGTTCTGTGGGTTCCATCGTGGACGATTGTCTAATGGTATTACTTCGTTTTCCACCCACACGAAAGTGCCTGGTGGGCACCTTTGAATCGTTTCTATGCGGGTTTGGCGGGAATCGCTGAAACTTGCATAGGGTCGATTCTGAGGGTGTTACACAAGGAAACCATAAGCACAACTCCTATAATGAATTATGGAATAAGCCTCATGAAGAGTGGTTGATATTGCTGATTTAAGAGAACATGACAATAGGTCTTTCCGGCTAAGTGTGTCAACCATTACATCAATCTTACCAGATTTACAAAGATACCTATGTCGAAACCTTGAGGAACACCAACCATCATGGCTGCTTGAGATTCACCTCTGGTTAAGTGATGTGATACTTCAGACTCAGCATGCCCAAATATAAAGTTTGCGACATTTACCGCAAAGGTAAAGTCACTAGATTCTCAAGACAGGGACTACAATGTCAAGCTCCGAAAGACTGAGCTAGATTGCTATACCCATGTATTTAGCAACTTGTCAAAAGACAACTGCATACATATAAAGTACTAACAATAAGTGCACATATATCCTTGAGGTACGAAGATAACTCTTTTCAAATCCACGGCGGCATCTTTGAACATTTGCATGTGAATCAGAGAAGGTTGCTACTAACATCCAGAACACAAACTTCAAGATGAATCGAAGATGGTTCTCGAAATTTTCCAACATTAATGCCAATTGTTCCATATGAATCTTGTCTAGAACGGAGAAGATAATAATGTCATTGATGGGCTCAACAACAAACTTACCAAAACACTCCAAGAAGATGGACTCATATGTTGCTTGAATGAGGCAAACATATTGGTCAGACCAAAAGACATGGAGATGTACTCAAGTGAAACATCACAAGTAGCAACATCATCAAGATAGTCCTTAGAACTGAGTTTGATTTGACAATAACTCAAATCAAATCAAAGGTGGGGGAAGATAATATATCCACATAGGAAATACTATCTTTCTTCAACACGAGCAAAACTAGACATCCCTTTACGAAAGCAACAAGGTCGGATAGAACTTTTGTCTTACAACTCTCCAAGTTGTTGTTTAAGCTCAACCAACTAGTTCAGGGGTTTCCAGTACGGATTCTTGGAGAAAAGAGCTATTCAGAGAACTTACTTGCTCAAGAACTTGACAACACGGTCGTGTGGCAACATGGAAACACTTCTAGTAGACAACTAGAATATCACGGACCACCAATATGTCATTTAGTTCGAGAGGAAACTTGCTTAGTAAGGCAAGGAGACATAGTATTAGAGCTTCAGCACAAGCCTAACCCTTTGACCGAAGATAATGCACCTGGATAACGGACTTGGTAGCATAATCAAACTCCGCTTAGTGATAGGATTAACCAATCACGCTAAGAATGACTCAAATGTCCTTGTAGATCAAAACAATAAAAATTGCTAAGAATCTCAGATGGCCACATTATTACGCACACGCATCCCTCACGAGTATGAAAGCTCGAGGAAGGGTGGGTAATTATGTGTAAGAGCATCACTAGATTAAGGGTTCATGAAAATCAACATGAACTCTTACTATAAAAGGGTGTGATGCTTTAAGATAGAACAGATAGAAGCTAATCAGTGCTTCTTAATCTGCGGATTACAACACTTGACCTGGTCCTAGATATGACGAGGTACTGGAGTTTGTTTCTCCTGACATTCCGAAATGGTTTGTCTTGATGAACCACAAGAGTATCTTGCATCGGAAGACACCAATGCACATTTACTACTTTGCTACCAACTGGTAGACAAAGGTCGGAACACAACAAGAAAAGAAGAAACATGCTCAAGATAAAATCCCGAGATGTGGATGCATAAGTCAACAATCTCTCGAAAACCAATGAAGGGAAAGGGTAAGGTGTGGTAGAGTCAGGAATATAGATGCGAGACTCTCGAGGAGTACTCTTGTCGTGATCTATTTGGTTCATTAAAGAACATCTGCCATAGCATGTGGTAGGGAAGTCCTTTATCGTCACAATTCAATCGCGACAATAACCACAAGCTTGGAGGCTAGAATTGTAATACCAGCCATCATGAGGTAGTGTGTGAACATTAACAACAGGGTCAAAGGAATGGATATTGGATTAAAGGTCAGCTTCATGTACAAGATTCACGGCACCAGAATCCAGCACAATCGGGGATCTTAAGTTCAAGCCCAAGGGTTAAAACCCAAAGAAAGGAGTAACTACTACTTGAGTGACATAGTGTACACTGCAAGATAGCAATCACGAGGTAGCTTCAAAGAGAAGAAATGACTTCTGAAGTACCCAACAAACGAAAATGAGGCATACGAGGCGAAAGGAAACCTCGAAGGCTAGAACAGAACACTACAGATTGAACAATATAATATTGCGGGTCCGAAAGATAAAGAGATCATGATGGAAATAAATCTCTCAGATGAACAAGAGCAAAGGGAAACAAGGAATTCACAACACACACAACTCTAGAGAACTCAACACTAGGTCAACTGGCTGAGAAACGGCATGCCAAAAAGGCACCTAAGCTTTCAAAGACTAGAATAGATATCGAATATTTTCCGAAATCAACACCAGATAAGATGACCCAGAGTTAGAGCGAAACTGGATAAGGAGTAAAAGAAGCATAATAGAGTTTTCACAAATACTTTTCATCTTTTAAAATAGTTTTCACAAGCACTAGACTCAACATCGACCAATAACAAGGTTTTCCTACGGTTGGTACTGCTGTGATACCAAGAACTGTGACACCCCCGGGATCAGGGCTAAATAAATCCCAGACCTTCGTCTGAAATAAGCTTAACCTTGAGCTCGAGGATATCCAGTGAAGAATCAGTAACACAGTAGTGACCCTACGACACAAGAATTATTACAGCAAGCTCATAACTGAGCAGAGAACCAAATTATTACAATCAGAGGTCACTGACCACAAAAATCAAACAACGGAAGGAAACTTATGCTATTAAGTATAGCAAAATTAACAAATGGCCTAAGAGGCCTGAAGGATAACGATGATGTCCCAGTCCATAGATTCCAGGTTGCCGGCCGGGAACCCCAAGCTACTCGTCGATGTCGATGTAGTACCAAACTGATCTTCAAGGGAACACTTACTCTGCCAAAAGTAACAACGAAGCAAGGGTGAGTACAGGGTGTACTCCACAAGACTTATGGCTGGTGGAGTTGTTTTGCATAAAGCCAATTTTGTTTATAAAGAAAGAGAGGAAGGAAGCTCGTCTAATCAGAGTATTTTAAAAGTGGATAAGAGAGCGACCTCTCTGAAATATTGATCATCATCTTTTGATATCCACCAAATCATCATCATCTACCAACTAGGACCATCCCATTGTACCCATGAGGAAGTATCCTTAAACACACGTGGATCTATCAAGTTTTACGATTAAGTTCAAGTTCTCTATGATCATAGAATCTGGTCACCAAGCGTTCATAACCATGAACACGTCTTTTCAAAAAGATTATTACCCTACAGGGGTGTACAACTTTACCCACACGTACTAACCTTCTCTTAATGCCACTAGATAAGCCCTCTTCCTTGGAAGGCCGGTAGAGGGTGGTTAGACACGACCTTTACCTTGCTTTCGCCGAGACCATGAGTCACGCAATAAGTATGGTTCTGCCGTAATGGGTCAAATCCCGAAGCCGGTACTTAAAGATGTGAGGTGAGGTTGGTTAACAAGGGCTCCATCGACCCCAAGCAACCGGTCCACGCTTACCTACATGTTATGAATGCACCAACTTCACCCGACAAATCTTTCAAAAGATTTTCTATGCATATGTCGAATGGAATGCTCGAACTATGTGACTCATGGAATCTACTAGGCAAGTTAGTCAATCATGGGATTTTCCAGGCCCCGTGTGGTTGTACGCTCGTCTTGGTTCAAGAGGCAAGAACATCGGGTCCTAGTGGTGGCGAGCATGGAACTAGAAAAACAACATCCCACCGTGGCCTCCCATACAAGCCTTAGCATGTTTAACTCATATCACCTCTGATATCATCTCATCACGTTCTCCTGTCATACTAGATTCTCTGCATCTGATACATCATCTGGATGGACCAGAATCAATAGCTATGCATGTCTAAGCATACACATATAATAGCTCTAGCAGTGCACACAAGCCAAACCTGGTTACGCTAGGAGCAGTGGATCATGTAATATAAGCTCAAAGGGAGTAATGCAATAGATAGGATACTCTATATATCGATAAAAGACCACAGTAGAATCGTATGCATCATGGCAGAATTGAAATGCTTTCGAAATCATAGGATTATATCATGGTGGGGCTATGCTTGCCTTTGCCAGTTCATAGCAGATAAATAGATCTTCGGAAGCCTTGAACTTTACTTGGTTGGATTTGGTCAAGAATTATTCATTGATCTTCGATCTTCGATGGTCTTAATCTCTGTCTTCGATCTCGGTCTCGATATCGTATTCTCCCGGAAAGAACCAAACACCAGAAAGGAAGGGAAACAATCAACACATGGCATCGATGCAATCCTGAAACAAGAATGATTATATGTCAAGTGAATTTTCTTTGAAATGTAACCCTAAAGCATACTCGACAACTTAATCGGGGTTCCAAAGGTTAGAAACCCTAATTCGGGAAAACTCCGGAACACATGAGAGGGGTTGATTAGTTCTCTAATTAAACTTGTCTTGAGAGTTGTTGATCAATGCATGATTATAGCTTATATAGATAGGTTTCATTTTTCTGAACATTTTGATATATTATTCATATTTTTCTGACTTATAAATAATAAGTTATTGAATTTACAATATTTAATCAATTTCTGGAGTTATAAAACCTTTTCTTTATTTAAATAAATCTGGGAAATACTTTTTATACTCAGGCTGGGCTAGCCACTGTCATAGACAGGTGGGCCTCTGGCCACCTCAGCAGCCACACACGCGAAAGGGCATTTTCACTTGGGCTGGGGCTACCCACTATGGCTGAAATGTGGGCCACACGGCCACGTCAGACCGACGGAAACGTCATGGCCACGCTAGCACGACTTCATCACGACGGACGCGTCAGATGGTCGTCGGCAGCGGCGCTAGGGGGCGAGCGGGGAAGCTGGAGTGCCTGCGTTCGAACCAGAGCTTCGCGTTGGACCGAATAGGGGCGGCGCCGCTAGCGGAAGGTCGCCGGAGGCGTAGCTTCGATGGTGCCCGATGGCGGCGAGCGGCGGCGCGCGGCGTGGGAGCGCTACAGGCCAAGACAGGAAGCACGGAAGGTACAGGGAAACTCGGAATCTCACCATGAATCTAACAGAGGCGACGACGGGGCCGGAGGAGGTCGGTAGCGTCGGCTATGTCGACGACAGCGAGCGTCGGGCTCGGAGAAGACGGAGGCAATGCGGACGATTGAAGGCTCCTAGGCACGATTCCTTCACTGGGGAGGACGATGGAGGGACGAGGAAGCTCGAGGCATGCTCATCTGGCGTCGGGGAGGCCTCTAGCAGCGGCGCGAGACGGCGACGTTGGCTAGGGTTTTCGGTTGCTTGCGGGAAGAAAGGAAAAGAGCACTAGGGGAAGAGCTGAGAGGATACAGCGAGCGTGGGCGACGTGGGGGTCTTATCCTCTCACCCGGGGGCGGCAGCGTGCATCTTTGCATGGTCGACGGCGGCGCTGGCGACAGCGAGGAGGTTCCTCGGTCCACCGGCGAGGAAGACGACGGGGAAACGACAGCGAAGGGGTATGGGGCTGGAGTGGGCCGCTACTGGGCTGGGGTGGGCTGCAGCAAAGATTGCAGAGAGGGAAGAGGGAGTGGGCTGCGGCCTGGGAAGCTGTTGCTATTTTTTTATTTTGCAAAACATTTTCTTTTTCCTGTTTTTTTCCTATTTGTATTTTCAATTCAAACCTGTTTTGAATTATTTCAGAAGTACTAGAACGTTTTCAAAATATATAAATTAATGAGGGACCCTTTTATTCAACTTGGGTTCCAACTATTTTGATACTTTTCAAAATATGTCAAACCATTTTGAATGTTTCAAAGAGAGGGGGAAGATTAGGGTTTAGGGGTTTTGCATTTACTATTTTATTCAATGCAAAAATCTAAATCATGATGCTCATGATGCACAAAACAAACCCTAATAATGTTTATCTAAATCTAGGATGTTACATGAGGCATGCCGAGGACGTGAAGACCTGCAGCCTATCAAAGAAAGTCAACGCCTTTAGAGACAAGCACCAGGCGCTCGGTTTTCACCTCCGCAACCTCCAGAAGGTGGACATCAAGGAGCGTCGCATGCCCCGATCAATCGCAAGGCGCCCAAGCTCAAGGGACTGGGCAGCAGGAAGTGGAGGAAGCACCAGAGGGCAGAGGCGGAGGCCCTCCTAGCGGAGGCCATGAGGGGCCATTGATCTTGTGCTGCTGTTGCTATAAAGCAGCTTCTTTTGTTTTGTTGTCAGTGCTAAACTTGTAAGCTGCTGCTGTTGAGAAGCCTAATTCTCGAACCTGGTTTAAGTACCATACTATATAATCCTTTATTAGCTTCTTTATCTGCATCTCCTTTGTTTATCTACATATTTATGGTGATGGTTAGATTTGCTGCCAGATTGGGAAAATACGAAGGCCAAAAGGAACCATGAATGAAGAGAGAAGTTGTTCTAGATTCGCTTAACAGGGAAAAGGCACTCTTAAAAAGGGAAATCATAAAAATAATAAAAAAGAAATCTTCCAATTTAGACGACAGAGCGCACGTAAACTACCAAACACGCCCCACATGATCCCACGCCACATCCCCTAAAACGCGTTCCCAACAAGTCGACCCCACGCAGTCCAACATGGGGGGTCCTACTACGGGACCCGACAGAATGTGGCCCACCTGTCAGCACGTAACAGGGGGTCCTACTTGACATCAATTAACGGCGAGGGTCCACTACGTGACCCACCTAAATGCCGCCCCACTTGTTAGCACGTAACGGTGAGGGTCCACTAACGGGACCCGACGGAGAGCGAGTTTTAGACCGATGTGAGAGTTTTGGACAAGGAGCCGGGAAAAAGTGAGGAAAAGCTAAGCGGCTGGGAAAAAATGAGTATAGCTAACGAACCAGGGGCACAAAAATAGAAATCCCTTTTGTTTTTTCTATCTCTTGCTCTTTAACTTTTGCCTAGTTCATTTGTTGAACTTGTGGTCTTTCATGTGTTGATTTAGTCTTTGGTATAACTTGGACAACCGTTAGTCTTGTCACACTTTGGTGTGCCTTCTTGGTTTACATGGTATTTTGTTCAAATTATGTCTTGTTTGGTTCTTGAAAATCGTGTGCATGCATATGTACTAAATATATATTATGGCATGCTTGTTTTCCTTGATCCAATATGTAGGAGAAACTCCATCAAATCCTAATTGTATAATATGTGCATGAAATTCAATTTCATATCAATATGCACATATTTATGTGGATACTCTCCTATGTACTGTAGTTGTCTAACTACTTTGGACCCAATATGTTTTGGGACCATATTGTATTTGAATTTTGTTTTAGGTACATTGGAGATGCATTGGATGCTTTTCACTTTCATAAGAAGTGATGACTCAATGAAAATTAGAGACAAGCTAGGATGGTCAATGAAATCCTATCTACTTCATCACACCAATGATATCTCGGTAACAAGTATCTATTACTCATGCATACACATCGTCTTCCAACCTATGGTATGTTGCATCTTGGCATGATTTTTTTTGTATTTGCAATTGTTGTGATTCTTTCTTTGGCCTTAAAAAAGCTCTATATTGCATATGTGAGTAAGTTGAGATGAGTGCATATAATTGGGACTATACAAAATCATGCTCATGATTCACCAATCCCAAATAGGTCAAGCTATCAATTATATTTCCTATCGTTTTCTCAAAGTACTCTCATGTGCAATATTGATGAATTTGCAAAGTGATTATTTCTTTGTGATACTTCTTTCCTTTCGCAATAAATTCCAAATATCTCTTCTTCCATTAGTGATAGTTGTGATGTATTTTTTATGTTTGTAGTTGAAGTTCATCAATATACAATAAGAGAAAATTGAGCCTTTTGGCCATGCTATCAAGCGAAGATCTTAGTGGTGTATTGTCATTACTGTATTTTGGATATCTTTCTCTATTTTTGTATCTATTTTGTGTGTACATGTTTCTTTGTGGATCAATATCTGTGTGAGATTATCTACTTAGAAACTTATACACATGAGAGATGTTACTTCTTTATTTTTGATATCTTCTTTGTTTCACGTGTGTTGTATGGTCATACTAAGCAATATCATTCATTGAAGACTATGTTGATACTCAATTATCATCCTTCTGTTAGTATTATAATATGCTTTGTCATGCCTCTTACTGTAAGATCCCTCCTTTATAAAGGAAAAGGATCCCTGTGATTGCAATGCTAGTCCCTGGATCATTGCTAGCATCCACAGTTTAAGATGAAGTACACATATACAAAGGTCATTTATTACATCCATTCTAGAGATAAACATAGTCTTTACAACTCAAAGGCCACAGGCCTATTACAAGAGTTTGAATAAGTAAATAAATATAAGTCTTCATCATCATGTGCCACAGGCAAGCATGTTGAGTGTAGACTCATGACACCTAATCCTCATCAGAGTAACCTGCAACATCACAAGTTACAGCCACAATGGGTCCATAATTTGGAATAGTATTGGTAAGTGATACCTTAGTATATTTTAAGTGGACTAGATACTATATGGAAATTTGGCTAAGTGTAGCTTGGCTTGCTTTGCTCAAAATAGGTTTTACCTATTAGTTGAAATCAGTAAGTTTTTCTTTGTCAAAACTTTTCCCAAGGAACCACCAATAGACATTGAGGAACTTCACCCTTGTTCACCCACAAATTTTTACTTACAAATTGGGATGAGGAGATTCTTGATAGCTTCCATGCCTTGATGCTCAAGTTGTTCATTTCCATGGACTTGGCTAAGTACTTAGATTTTTCCATCTGCAGAGGTTGTGCACTTTCCCCACCAGACTTGGTTTCCCAAGACAGGACCTTTCAGAAGCCTTCCCTTAGACCAAATGGACGCGCTCCAACCTATCATTCCCACTACCACCAACTGTCCAAATGGCTAAGTTCTGGCAACTTATGTGATCCAGGCAGAGCCCATATTGCCAAGTGGCTACACTAGAAGCTTCTTAACACTTGGCCTCTAAAATCTCTTTGTTCCTGGGTGGCTTACCTCAAGTGTGATACACAAGGTAAACCATAGCCATGGGCCTTGTGTAACCACTCAACCAAAACCACCAATCAAGTCCCTTTCCACCCAGGTGATTCATTGACTTAGTTGTTTTATTAAGTAAAACAAGTCCAAAGACTTAGAAATATTTTCATCATAGCATGTATATTTCACCAACCCTTGTTTACTACTAGCTAGGCTAAGCATGGCATAGATAATAACTTAACTTAGAAATTCCTAGCAATTCTAAAACTACTTAGGATTTCCCAACATGGCATATAGGCAAAAATATTTACATGCAAGACTTAGCAAAATATATCTAATGCTTAGTATAAAACATAGGGATAGAAATATTCATGAAGTACCACTTGCCTTGGTAGTTTGGAGTGTAGCACTCTTCACAATCACAATCACTAGCACCAAAATCTACACATAGAATATAGCCACAATCACATACAAGACATATACAATCAAAAATATATATGCATGCATGCAAGATGCTAAGTGATGATTTTTAAAACCCAACCAAGCAAGTGCATAGTACTGAATCTTAAACAAGTCAAAAACTTGCCAAACCAAATTTATTTGACACTAAAAAAAATTCCTAAACAATTCATATAATCAAATAAGTCCTACACATGTTTCTGCAAATAAAACCATTTTAACAGAGGCAAAACATTAAAAACATTGCATATTTAGAAAGGGCTTGTTCTACTGATTCCAACGGTATAAAATTTGTCAAATTCTAACGTGGGGATCAAAAGTTATAGCCAAATCAATTTTGAATCTAAATCAGATTCAAATTCTGTTTTAAACCTAACTCACTGCCACCCGTCTGTTTCCTATTAGCCCGTACCGGTTCGGGTGGATCGATCTCTGCGAGCCGCAGGATTTAAGTCAGATCTAGTGGCTCAGATGCGCGCATACCCCTTCGTTTAAGTTCTAATTCTAGCCGTAAGATCTACATCTAACGCTCCTGATTGCTTTGACTAGAGATGAGCGGCGCTAGCGGCGGCGACTGGCGGCGGCGCCTCTGTTAGTGGCGGAGCTGGCGTTCTAGGTCGCGTGGGAGAGGGAGAAGGGGTTTACCAGACTCGCAGGGAGCTGCTGATGCTCAAGGTGGCGATGGTTCGTCAAGGGGCGCGCGGACACGGCGGGGATTCCTCATTGGAGTAGGGGCAGACATCGGGCAGGCCTTGGCGTCGACGGAGGCGAGGTTCTGGGGCGAGCTAAGACAAACCAATGGTGCTGTTAGATGTGCAAGACGTTGGGGATCTTAGGCGTATCAAACAGAGGGCAAGGGGCGGCTGGTACTTACGGGGAGAGGTCGCCGGAGTTCGAGCAGAAGGCGGCGACGCTCAGTCGTTGACGTTGCCGGGGCTACAGACCATGCGCGAGCAAATGGAAGGTGTCAGTAGATGCGCACGGAGCTGCTGAGCATCATAGCATGAACCATGGACAGAGGGGGGCACGGTGCTCACCGGAATTCGTCGGCGAGGTCGTCGGAACAGCAGCGGTGTCTGGCGAGTTGTGAGCAGCCTGGTGGCGTGGAGAGAAAATTGAGTGAGGGGAAATGGCCGCGAGGGGGAGGGGTTTAAGTAGGCAGGGGCTCGACAAGAAACGCCAGGTGAATCAATGGCAATTACACCGCGGAATCAACGCAGCAACGGCCAGCGGTGACGTGTTCATGCGCGGGATTTGGGGAAGACGACGGTGACGTGGACGGGGCCCATGTAGGGGTTCGTAGCATGGAAAACAAAAATTTTCTACCGCATGCAAACAAACAAGCCAAGATCTATCTACTAGATTGTAGCAATGAGTCGATAGAGGAACTCACCCTCGAAGATTCCAAAGTGGTTAACGAGAGCAGATTCTCGTGGGTGATGTAGTCGTACTCTTGCCGATCTCAAGATCGCGTAGACGATCCTTCCGGCGCTACGTTCCGGCAGTTCTTCCGCAGTCGATCACACATTCGGTACTCGATGAATACCTTCCTCTCCCTTGTTCCAGCAGGCAGCGGAGGTTGTAGCACTCTCCTCGCGATTCCGGCAGCACGACGGCGTGGTACCGGAAGTAGAGGGGAGATCTCGCAGGGCTTCGCCTTAAGCCGGAGCGAGTATGGTGGACTATGAGAGAGCCTTGGTGATCTAGGGTTTAGACACACCAATTAGAAGGGGCTAAACCAGCGGCTAGGGAAATTAGAAGCTCTAACTCGGCGGCTTGGGAGAAATCCCTAGGCTGTGGCTAGGGTTTAGGTTTACAGGGAGGCAACTTGTGTCTAGGAGGGGAGCCCTGCCCCTCCTCTTATAGGTGGAGGGAGGCGCGCCTGGGGAGGGGAGTCCCTCCCCAACTCGGACCCAAGGTGGGCCGGCGGTGGGATGAGGAACTCCTCCCCCAAGTCGGTTTCAAACCTCCTTCTCCTCTTTCCCAAAACTAGCCGTTTGACTTTTCAAACTAGCCGTTTGACTTTTCAAACTAGGATTTGAATAAACCCTCTATTTGGTACAGCGATGACACCAGGTACATAATGCAATCATACCAACTTGATATAACACATTCATGTACCCTTCCCCTCCGGAGTGCCAGACATTCCGGAACCTTCTAGAACATTCCCGATGAAAACACCGAAATCATTCCCCAACTCCGAAACAGGACTTTCCTTATATGAATCTTATTCTCCGGACCATTTCGGATCTCCTCGTGATATCCCGGATCCCATCCGAGACTCCGCACAACATTTGGTCTCTTACTCATCATTCGATAACTACTCAACAACATCGAATCCTTAAGTGTGTCTCCCTACGGTTCGTGAATTATGCGGACATGATCGAGACACTTCTCCGATCAATAACCAATAGAGGAATCTGGAAATTCATATGGCTCCCACATATTTCTACGATTATTTTGCGATCGAATGAACCACTTACATATGATACCAATTTCCCTTTGTCTCACGATAGTTTACTTATCCGAGGTTATGATCGTCGGTATCTCTGCATACCTAGTTCAACCTCGTTACCGATAAGTACTCTTTTCTCGTTCCTGTGGTATGTGATCCCTTGTGAGCCAGTCACATGCTTGCAAGCTAATTGGATGACATTCCACCGAGAGGGCCCAGAGTATATCTATCCGTCATATGGATGGACAAATCCCACTCTTGATCCATGTGTCTCAACCAATACTTTCCGAACACTCAATGCCACCTTTATAGCCACCCTGTTACGGTGTGGTGTTTGATGTCATCAAAGCATCCTTCCGGTAAAGGTGATATGCATGATCTCATGGTCGAAGGAATTAGGTTACTATGTATCAAAAAGCTTATAGCAAATGAACTATATTAAATGACTTGATCTTTATGCTACGCTTAACTATAGGAGTATGTCCATCTCATCATTCTCCTAATGATATGACCCTGTTGTTAATAACATCTCTATGTTCATGATCAGGAAACCATGATCATATATTAACCAACAAGCTAGTTTAACAAGAGGCTTTACTAGGGACTCTTTTATGTTTACAAATCACACAAGTATTAATGTTTCCGGTTAATACAATTATAGCATGGTATGTAAACATTTATCATAAGTATGAAGATATGATAATAACCACTTTATTATTGCCTCTTGGGCATATCTCCAACAGTCTCCCACTTGCACTAGAGTCAATAATCTAGTTTCAAACCTTTGTGTATTCAACACCTATGGCTTTCCGGTGTTGTATGTACACGTTTGCAAGTGGTCAACTGATCTCTGGATCTGACACTTCCAGGTCCGTGTGTAATTGCATGTCTTTGTGTCTCTACGCATCACTCATTCTTTAATGAGATGGCTTTGTATAAATTTGGTCCTTTGGTGAGACCTTTAGTTCTTTTGGGGTTAAAACATGTTGATAATATTGTCGTACAATATATCTTCATAGTATTATCCCACTATGAACTACACCTAGTTTGATAACAAACTACTTGACACAAATGCCCTCTTTAGCTGCTATAACAGCAGTTATATACTTAGCCTTTTGTTGTAGTATCTGTCACAATGTCTTAACTTTGGAACTCATCCAAATCTATTATGGAACTTACTTTCCATTATATTGTGCCACCCTTAGTTTAGATTGAGATAAACTTAATATGTACTTTGTGACAAAACTAGTATCAATGTAATACTTTTACAATGAACTAACCATCTATTTGCCACTTCTACAAAATAATATACCCTTAGTTCTTCCAAAAGATCATAAGAATATCCTTACTATCGTCCAATGATCATCTTATGAATCATTCTGGTATATTCTCATAACATTTAGAGCATAGGACATATCTGGATTTGTACATATCACAGTATGATTGATATAAATACTCTTTGTGATTTCATACATCAAGTATCAACCTATACTTGAATCTTTGTTTCACTTACCAAGTGTCAATACACTTGAATATATCATCAATATTGAACTCATTCAATCCTTTCTGTGTGACAAGAACCTTTCTTGTAGTTTCTATATTGAACTCATTCAATACATCATCTATGTACTTTCGGCACAGCCATATTAGCGTCTATTGATGCCAAATATTTGGGTTTTGCCTAAGTCTTTCATCAGGATGAAATTCTTAATATGTGTTAATAAAAGATACATCATTTCTAATCAATAATATGTCCTCCACATAATGTATTAGAAATATGTCTTAGCGCTCCCACTTAATTTCTTGCAAATGCAAGCATCTTCATTGTCTCCGATGAAATTAAACTCTTTTAACAGTTTCATCATAGTGAAGATTCCAACTCCGCTATGCTTACTTCAACCATTGAAGTTTGCATATGCATTTAGCATCCTTTGAATTAACAAAACCCTTTGGACCGTGTCATGCACACGTCCTAGGTAACCCTTCTATTAGAAGAACTTGTTTTGTTTATTCAACTACCACATAACAAAAATTATATGTAGTGGTTGCTACATTAATCCGTCTAGACTAAATATCGCTATGAAAGATCAAATCTTGTCATAGTCAACCTTTGAACATTTTTGTGAACTCTTTCCCAACATGTCGTCTATTTCATAGATGTGAAACATCCATGTCTACTTATTTATAGATCCAAACACAACTGTAAGGTCTTACACCTTTCTCGAGGGTCCTTCAAGTTCAAAACTTGATTTCTCGTGTATGGAACTATCACGGATTTTATGGCTTCAAGCCATTTGACGGAGTCAGGGCCCATCGTCGCTTCTTTGCATGTAGTCAGATCATTATTGTCAAATAATGATTTAACTCTCAAATCTTGGTATTTGATTGTTTACCCGACCTACTTGTTTTAATAGGAACTTAGATCTCCGCGACCACAACCTTTGAGGCACGTGAGCCATGAGCATTATTGCTGCCTCTAGAACACTTTTCGGCGCTGCGCAACTCTGCACGTATAGCTAAGGTTCCTTTAACCTTATCAAAGTTCTATTGTCCTCTCACTTATCTTTTCACGAAAAATTCCTTCTCAAAGAAACTTGACGTTCTAAGCGACAAACACTTTTGTCTCCGGTGTTTATGGAGGAATACTTAACAGTAATACAAAGACAGGTTTATCCGACTTTGGTAGCAAACATCTTTCTTATGCATAGCATACCAATGTTTAAGAAAGGACTACTTGGGTTTTATCCCAAACCATAACTTTATATGGTGTCATTTCAGCGGATTATGATGGAGCTCTTTTCAGTGGAAAACGGTAGTCTCTAAAGCTTTTAATCTTTAAAATATAATGGCAGTTTTGTGTATTACACCTTCGATCTTACCATGTCAAACAAGGTTTAATTACATATCTCGAACGCTCCATACTCTTATGGTGTTTCGGGACATTCAAATTCACAGAACGATTCCTTAAATCTTAGGTATTATGCTAAACTTGTAACTCAAATATCTTCCTTTATGATCTTATCATAAACTATTTACATTCTTGTTACAATGATTTTGCACTTCATATTGAAAGTCTTTGAACTTTTCAAATGTTTCATACTTCATCCTTATTAAGTAAATATTCATATATTCACTCAAATTTTTGGAGAAAGCATATGAAGTTGAAATCCATCGCTCTTGACTACACATAATGGATTTTGTACAACAATATGTACAAGTTCCAATAAGCTAGTCATTCGTTCCCTTTTGGACTATGAACGAAGTTTTAATTATCTCTAGGAAAGTTTCACAAGCGTCATGTGATCAAAAATCAAAAGACTCCAAAATTCCATCCACATGGAGTTTCTTCATGTTTTCTTTCCAATATAATTTAAACGGCGATGTCACTTCCTAAATGATCTTTCAATCAATTTGTCTTTCGACATTTTTAGCACTAGTTTTATGGATGTGATTTCTCCAACGAGATTTGTGAATCATCCATCTTTTATGGATTATGGCAATTATTTGAACAACCCTTTTGTTCTCATAATACCTGATAAAACAAATCTTGAAGGCAAGCTTTGATGTTTAACGAGCAACATAATAACCCTTTATTTGTTCTCGATGAACATCATCACATATTCTTTTGCTAGTTACTTAGGCCATTGTAGTTCATGAATTGTGTTGTTTCGTATGACGATTCACACCAACAAATTCAGTATCAAATACTTAAGAACCACATTGTTTAATAAGCAAAGAACATAGCCATAACATGTATATCATCTATATACTTAAACTGAACAATTCTAGTCTTTTCTTTTCTGCCATATACTTATGAGATTCTCTTTCAGTATTTCCTTTTCTGTTTGAAAGAATCTATCAACATCAACAGTGGAGTCATACATATGACACATAGTCCAAAGCGTGTATAATTAAATACCAATGTCTTTGGACTTGCACTTTGAATTAGATCACCATCATCAAATGTTTGGTGTTCTTTCATATTCCTTTCTTTAGTAATCTATTGGTGTAGTAAACACTTTACCTACATCAAATATTCACCCTTATCATGGAATTATCCATGATCAAGCTACTTTTAGCTTATAACAGTGAACTGCGAGTATAATGTTGCTCTCCAAAACATTTTGGACGATTAGGACAACTAGTGTCTTCAACCTTTTGCAAATTCTCATCAAATACGAGAACATGACTTTTGCCATATTATACTCTATCATGTTGCAACCAAAACTTTGTTTCAGATATCACAATATCTTCCACACATCATGGTTTCTGAAACAACTCTTTCAGATCCTAGATAACCTTGATATTAAGACAATCCTTTGAATATCGAGAATCATGGAGACAAACATGATACTCATACACTAACACTTGGAATTGTCACTCTTGATTTAATACTAATTATTAAACTTCATGGAATAACCGGAACTTACTGAAAGTTTGCAATAGGACTTTTAAACTTTAGATTAACACTTCAAAACAATACGATACCAATTCGTAAAGTAACTAACTTGAATTCTATAGTTCTATCATCTCAATTAAAACTAAGCGCAAGGTGGTAAACGGATGCCAATGACTACAACAACTATGCAAATTCACTTTGATTTAATTTATGATAAATAGTGTTCAACTTTTAATCATATTGCCGTTGAACTCCCACTCAAAACAATATCCCTCACATTGTTTTAGTGATCACACGAACCAAATCCACCACATCAAAACCAATCATCACGAGAGTTGATGTAGCTTCAATGGCGAACAATCAACATGTTCATCATATCTACTATATGACTCATGCTTTACCTTTCGGTGATCCGTGTTCTGAGACCATGTCTGTACATGCTAGGCTCGTCAAGATCAACCTTAGCTTCCGCATGAGCAAATCTGGCTTGCTCACGTTGTATACACTCGCAGAATCTAACACACCCGATCATCACGTGGTTCTTCGAAACAACGAGCTTTAGCAACGGTGCTTACTAAGGATGAACACTTTAAAACATGAAATTGTGTGCTTGAGGGATCATCTTATAATGCTACCGTCGTTAACTAAGCAATACAAGATGCATAAAAGTATTAACATCACATGCAATTCATAATATGTGATATGATATGGCCTTTCTTCTTGTGCTTCCGATCTCCATCTTCAAGCACGAACATGATCTCCATCATCACCGGCATTGCATCAAGGTCAATGACACCGCTCCATGGTTGTCGTCCACCAGCTTCAACTATTACAACTACTTTGAACAGACAAGCGGGTCTTAACAGAATTTAAAGACAACCATATGGCTCCTGCCGGTTGCCAACTTACAATAAGGAACATTGCATACATCATATATAATCACAATCATGGCCATATCACATCACAGCACACCCCTGCAAAACAAAGTTAGACGCCTCTAATTTTCTTTGCATGTTTTACGTGGTTTGGGGCTTTCAATAAGTGTCGTTCTAACTTACGAACAAGAACCACAACATTGATACTAGTATTGTCAATCACCCGTTGTAAATTGAATCTTAACTATGTTGGGAGAAACATGCACCCGCAAAGCCACTTATGCAATACAAGTTGCATGTCAAGCGTGGAGCAAGTCTCATGAACGATGTCATGTAAGGTTAGCCCGGGCCGCTTCATCCCACCATCCCGCAACATGCAAAGTACACAAGAAGCAATCGACAACAAAAGCATCAACGCCCACAATGACCATTGTGTTCTACTCGTGCAACAGATCTACATATAGACACGGCTCTGATACCACTGTAGGGGTTCGTAGCATGGAAAACAAAAAATTTCTACCGCATGCAAACAAACAAGCCAAGATCTATCTACTAGATTGTAGCAACAAGTCGATAGAGGAACTCACCCTCGAAGATTCCAAAGTGGTTAACGAGAGCAGATTCTCGTGGGTGATGTAGTCGTACTCTTGCTGATCTCAAGATCGCATAGACGATCCTTCCGGCGCTGCTTTCCGGCAGCGCTTCCGCAGTCGGTCACACGTTCGGTACTCGATGAAGACCTTCCTCTCCCTTGTTCCAGCAGGCAGCGGAGGTTGTAGCACTCTCCTCGCGATTCCGGCAGCACGACGGCGTGGTACCGGAAGTAGAGGGGAGATCTCGCAGGGCTTCGCCTTAAGCCGGAGCGAGTATGGTGGACTATGAGAGAGCCTTGGTGATCTAGGGTTTAGACACACCAATTAGAAGGGGCTAAACCAGCGGCTAGGGCAATTAGAAGCTCTAACTCGTCGGCTTGGGAGAAATCCCTAGGCTGTGGCTAGGGTTTAGGTTTAGAGGGAGGCAACTTGTGTCTAGGAGGGGAGCCCTGCCCCTCCTCTTATAGGTGGAGGGAGGCGCGCCTGGGGAGGGGAGTCCCTCCCCAACTCGGACCCAAGGTGGGCCGGCGGTGGGAGGAGGAACTCCTCCCCCAAGTCGGTTTCAAACCTCCTTCTCCTCTTTCCCAAAACTAGCCGTTTGACTTTTCAAACTAGTCGTTTGACTTTTCAAACTAGGATTTGAATAAACCCTCTATTTGGTACAGAGATGACACCAAGTACATAATGCAATCATACCAACTTGATATAACACATTCATGTACCCTTCCCCTCCGGAGTGCCGGACATTCCGGAACCTTCTAGAACATTCCCGATGAAAACACCGGAATCATTCCCCAACTCCGAAACAGGACTTTCCTTATATGAATCTTATTCTCCGGACCATTCCGGATCTCCTCGTGATATCCCGGATCCCATCCGAGACTCCGAACAACATTCGGTCTCTTACTCATCATTCCATAACTACTCAACAACATCGAATCCTTAAGTGTGTCTCCCTACGGTTCGTGAATTATGCGGACATGATCGAGACACTTCTCCGATCAATAACCAATAGAGGAATCTGGAAATTCATATGGCTCCCACATATTTCTAAGATTATTTTGCGATCGAATGAACCACTTACATATGATACCAATTTCCCTTTGTCTCACGATAGTTTACTTATCCGAGGTTATGATCGTCGGTATCTCTGCATACCTAGTTCAACCTCGTTACCGATAAGTACTCTTTTCTCGTTCCTGTGGTATGTGATACCTTGTGAGCCAGTCACATGCTTGCAAGCTAATTGGATGACATTCCACCGAGAGGGCCCAGAGTATATCTATCCATCATATGGATGGACAAATCCCACTCTTGATCCATGTGTCTCAACCAATACTTTCCGAACACTCAATGCCACCTTTATAGCCACCCTGTTACGGTGTGGTGTTTGATGTCATCAAAGCATCCTTCCGGTAAAGGTGATATGCATGATCTCATGGTCGAAGGAATTAGGTTACTATGTATCAGAAAGCTTATAGCAAATGAACTATATTAAATGACTTGACCTTTATGCTACGCTTAACTATAGGAGTATGTCCATCTCATCATTCTCCTAATGATATGACCCTGTTGTTAATAACATCTCTATGTTCATGATCAGGAAACCATGATCATATATTAACCAACAAGCTAGTTTAACAAGAGGCTTTACTAGGGACTCTTTTATGTTTACAAATCACACAAGTATTAATGTTTCCGGTTAATACAATTATAGCATGGTATGTAAACATTTATCATAAGTATGAAGATATGATAATAACCACTTTATTATTGCCTCTTGGGCATATCTCCAATAGCCCAGCTGTCTGCGAGAGAACTAGAGAGGGGGTGGGGTCCGGGCGTCAGTGACTCTGCGGGTGCGCCTGCGCGTGAGAGAGAGAGACCCGGGTGGGCTAGATGGGCTGGTTCTGTTGATGGGCTAGAATAGTAGCGCTGTCCCTTTTCCTTTTCTTTATTCCTTTTCTATTTCTAAATTGATTTTCTGGAATGATTTTCAAATGAATTCAAAATCTATTTGAATTCAAATCTATTCAGGATTTTTGCAGTGTGCAACAGTCACAATTCTTGGCATAAAACCATGTGGTCACTTTGAATTGGCTTGGTCATTTGGAAAAAATAAAATAAACAGTGACATAGCACTTTGTTTTATATTGACTTTGAAATGGGTTTTCAAATTGTATTTGCTTTGAAATCTTGGTTTGAACCTTAGCAATCTAGCAACACATTTTGAAAACAACAAGGCACAAAGTTTGGTTTCATGAACAACAACCTCTCATAGAGAGAGTAGCATTTGTTTCAAATGATGATCACATAAAATAATGAGCTCATATGCTCCTGTTTTTGAATTGTTTTGTTTGAAATGAACTCTATATGATCATGGATGCATGGATGATATGCATGTGTTTGAAACATGATTTTAGGGATGTTACAAATATAACCCCCTTAAGGTGAATCTCGCCCTCGAGATTCGGTTTGGCTAGCAAATAGGTGAGGGTGGTCTTTCTGAAGATCATCTTCTCTTTCCCATGTTGCTTCCTCTTCGGAATGATGATTCCACTGTACTTTGCAGAACTTGATAGTCTTAGTCCTTGTGACTCTTTCTGCAGTCTCAAGAATCTTGATAGGCTTCTCTTCATAAGTGATATCACTTTCCAATTGAACCTCCTCCAAAGGTATAGTATCCTTCAAAGAAGTTTCTTCCATTTCTGGATGACATTTCTTAAGTTGACTCACATGAAACACATTATGGACGGCTGACAGAGATTCTGGCAGTTCTATTTCATAGGCAACTTCTCCTTTACGACTCAGAATCTTGAATGGTCCAACATATCTTGGTGCCAATTTTCCTTTGACTCCGAATCTCTTTACTCCACGAAGTGGTGACACTCTAAGATAAGCTCTATCACCAACTTCGTAGGTGACTTCTCTATGCTTAGGATCTGCGTAGCTTTTCTGTCGGGACTGTGATATCTTCAACCTGTCTTTAACCAACTTGACCTTCTCTTCGGCTTCCTTGATAAGGTCTGGTCCGAATAAACTTCTTTCTCCCACACCATTCCATAACAATGGGGTGGTACACTTTCTTCCGTAGAGAAACTCAAACGGTGCCATCTCAATGCTGGCTTGATAGCTGTTGTTATAAAAAATTTTTGCGTAAGGCAGACTTTCATCCCAACTGGCTCCATAGTCTAGGGCACATGCCCTCAACATGTCTTCGAGAATCTGATTAGTCCTTTCCGTTTGTCCATCCGTTTGAGGATGAAAAGCAGTACTGAATTCCAACCTCGTTCCCAATGACTCATGTAACTGTCTCCAAAAATGGGAAGTGGATTGAGTTCCCCTATCAGACATAATACTCTTGGGTACTCCATGTAGACATACAATTCTACTCATGTAGATTCTAGCTAACTTTGCACTTGTATAGGTTGTCTTCACGGGTATGAAATGAGCTACTTTAGTTAGGCGATCCACTACTACCCAAATAGAATCATATCCTGACCGGGTCCTTGGTAATCCGGTAATGAAATCCATACCAATCTTGTCCCACTTCCAATCAGGAATAGGTAGTCGTTGAAGCAAACCTGCTGGTTTCTGATGTTCCGCTTTCACTCTACTACACACATCACACAAAGCAATATGTTTGGCGATGTCCTTCTTGAGATTATTCCACCAAAATCTTTCTTTCATGTCCATGTACATTTTGGTGTTACCCGGATGAATAGAATATGGAGAGTTGTGTGCTTCTTGCAAAATCAGTTTTCGCAACTCCGGGTCTTGTGGAACATAGATACGTTTCCCATGCCATAAAGTACCCTGTTCGTCTTCATGGAATCCTTTGGCTTTTCCTTTGCCAATCCTTTCCTTAATCTCTTCAATTTCCTTATCAGTCTTCTGGGCTTCTTTGATCTTGTCAAACAAAGTGGGTTGAACATCCAAAGCCATGAGATGTCCTTCAGGCACAATCTCCAATCTGAGTTTTCTAAATTGGGTACACAGATCATCTGACAATTCTCCTTTGGTAAGGCCATTCACAAAAACCTTACGACTTAGAGCATCTGCTACAACATTTGCTTTACCGGGGTGGTATTGCAAACTTAAGTCGTAGTCCTTGATAAGTTCTAGCCATCTTCTTTGTCTCATATTAATCTCTTTCTGGGTGAAGATATACTTCAAACTCTTGTGATCTGTGAATACTTCACAACGCTTTCCCAGAAGAGAGTGTCTCCATGTTTTGAGTGCATGGACAACAGAGGCTAACTCTAAATCATGAGTAGGATAGTTCACTTCATGAGTTTTGAGTTGTCTCGAGGCATACGCCACAACTTTTCCTTCTTGCATAAGTACTGCACCCAAATCCTGATGAGACGCATCACAGTATACTTGGAAATCTTTTTCCAAATCTGGCATACACAAGACAAGTGTTGTCACAAGTCTCTTCTTCAATTCCTGAAAGCTGAGTTCACAATCTTCAGACCAAGCAAACTTCTTGTCTTTCTTTAACAATTCAGTCATAGGCTTAGCTACCTTGGAGAAATTTTCAATGAACCTTCTGTAGTAACCTCCTAAGCCAAGGAAACTACGAACTTCTTTCACGGACTTGGGAGATTCCCATTCAGTCACAGCTAAAACCTTAGGAGGATCAACTGCTACACCATCCTTTGTCATAACATGACCTAGAAAACCAACTTCATCCAACCAGAATTCACACTTGCTGAATTTGGCATAAAGTTTATGCTCTCTCAACTTCTCAAGTATCAAACGCAAATGTCCTTCATGCTCTTCTTTGCTCTTGGAGTAGACTAAGATGTCATCGATGAAAACGACAACAAACTTGTCAAGGAATTCCATGAACACCTTGTTCATCATATTCATGAAGTATGCTGGAGCATTGGTCAACCCAAAAGGCATTACGGTATACTCATACAATCCATACCTTGTAGTGAACGCTATCTTAGGTATGTCTTGTTCTCTTATCTTGAGTTGAAAATAGCCTGACCGGAGATCAATCTTTGAAAACACACATACTCCTTCTAGCTGATCAAACAAGTCATTGATTCTAGGCAAAGGGTATTTGTTCTTGATAGTCACCTCGTTGAGTGAACGGTAATCTATGCATAACCTTTGACTTCTATCTTTCTTCTCCACGAACAAAACTGGGGCTCCCCAAGATGAAGAACTTGGTTGAATAAATCCTTTCTGCAACTGTTCTCCAAGTTGTTTCTTGAGTTCTTTCAGTTCATCAAATGACATTTTATAATGTCTCTTTGCTATTGGTCCAGATCCTGGTACCAAATCTATTAGAAACTCCACATCTCTATCTGGTGGCATTCCCGGCAATTCTTCCGGAAACACATCCGGATACTCGCTCACAATTGGCACACTGTCCATGCTAACCCCCTTAAGAGAATTTAGCTTACTTCCTTTTGATTCAAAGTTGGACTTGAATTTAATCCACTTTCTTTCTGGGGTTGTGAGTGCAATAGTACGATTAGCACAATCTAGTACTCCTTCATACTTAGCCATCCAATCCATTCCCAATATTACGTCCAGTCCTTGGGAATCTAGGATTATCAGACTCACTGGAAATTTATGCTTTCCAAACTCTATTACTAGATCCCGGCATCCAAGACTTACTATCATATCTCCACCCGGAGAACTAACTTTTATTGGACACCCAATGTTTTCAGTTGGAAACCCATTTCTATCAACAAATGCTTTTGATATGAATGAATGCGATGCTCCAGTATCAAAAAGAACAAATGCTAGAATAGAATTGAGTCTGAACTTACCAGCAACAGCATTAGGCTCCTCATAGACCTCCTCCACACTGATGTGGTTCACCTGTCCCTTCTGGAAAGGATTGGGCTTGTTGGGTCCTTCAACTTTCTTTTCTGGGCAGTCATTTGCATAATGCCCCATCTTCTTGCATTTGAAGCATTCAACCTGACTAATGTCTCTCTTAACAGGCTGACTTGCACTTCCACTTCCATTACCACTGTGGTGACTCTTGTATCCACCCTTGTGGTTCTTGTACTTGTCATTGTCATGACTACGGTGGTGCTTGTTGTCATGACGGTTGTGGTTGTGGTTGTGGTGCTTGTTGAATTTCCCATGCTTGTGGGATCCTGAGCTTCCGCTGTCATCATAATGAGATCGTTTGTGAGACGATCCCGAGCTGTGCTTGTCGGAGTGCTTTCTCTTTCTACTCTCCACTTGCTTCATTTTGTTCTCCAAAATAGCAGCCTTGTCACAGAGTGACTGATAAGTGGGAACATATGCCACAGCCAACTGCAGATTCAGCTCATCATTCAAGCCTTCAAGAAATTTTTCCTTTCTCTTAGCGTCGGTGTCAACTTCATCCGGTGCATATCGCGCCAGATTGTTGAACTCCTCAATATATTCAGCCACGCTGCGGTGGCGCTGCTTCAGATTGTGGAACTCTTTCTTTTTCAGACTCATCACCCCAGATGAGATATGAGCAGTGCGAAAGTCATCCTCAAAGATAGCCCATGTCACGTCATCTATGGGATTGGTGATCTGGAAGTTGTCCCACCAAGTGGCGGCTGGTCCTTCCAGCAAATGTGCTGCAAATCTGACCTTTTCAGCATCCGTACAGCCCACGGTTACCAAGTCCTTGTTCATAGAACATAGCCAATCATTGGCCACCATGGGATCAGTCGTCCCTGGGAACTTAGATGGCCTCAATCTCAAGAACCTGGTAAGCATATCAACACCCGGAGGGTTGTTGTTGTTGTTATTGTTGTTGTTTTGGTTCTAGATGAACGTCGTCATCATCTGCATCAGCTATGTTTGAGCAGTCATCATTTGCTGCATTTCTGGAGTGATGTTGTTGTTGTTGTTGTTGGGGTTGGGGTTTGCACGACGGGGAGGCATCTGTGGTTTGTTCAAATAGAGATAAGAATGCGATACCCATAGATGCTTTCATGCACATTACATCACATAAGCAAACACATAGCATGCAACACAAAGATAAAGGTTCAACAACAAGATAACAAGTTCACAAAGTAAAACACACAAGTAGCAAGCCATCTACATGTCGGATGGTCAATTAACAAGTTCTCAAATAACAAGTACGATAATAAAAGATAAATGAGTAGTCAAATCTACTCCTCGGCATCAATCTCCTCCTCGACAAAGGTAAGACCTGTGTTCTCCATCGCGGTCTTGTATTCCTCGACGCTAGTGGTCAAGGTCTCTATCTTGGCCTTGAGAGCCCTCTTCTGGGAACGAAGCCTCTCAATCACTGTCTGCTGCTCGAGCTCGAAATCCTTGGACTGCAGTTCTTCAGTCATGTCTCGGATCTTCTTGTTCCTATCCTGGACACGCTTCTCCTGACCCTTGAACTTCCTGTCCTGGGTCTCGAACTTCGCCTCCATTTCCTTGACTATCTCGTCTTGCTACGCGAAGAGCCTGTCCTTCTCGCGAAGCTGCACCTGGAGCTCGTCATTGTTGAGCATGACATTGGTCCTGTCAGTGTCCACGTGCCTAATGAGAGGCTCTAAGTCCTGGAGGTACAGGCGTATCGGCTCTGCTGCGTCCCTCGAATCATCCTCGAAGTCGATGGACTCTCCATCCTCATCACGTCTTCCGAATACATGGAAGTGGGTACCTCTAACCTGTCGGGAGTGTCGCCCTAGTAGACGTCCTATCAGATCCTGCATAACTACCTCAAGGCCTCTCTCCCTGTCATCGTGCATGAGCTTGAAGACAATGGCATCCGTGGTAGGCTCTATCTGGCGTCCGGGCTGGTTGACCTTGAATCCCCAGAGGTCCTTCCTCTCAAACTTGGTGAGGGGATGCACCATGATGGTGTGAAGAGGAAGATTGAGCAAGGTAGTAAGCTCAACGATACGAGGACCAAAGCGGGTAACCTGGAACTCCTCAACGGTGCTGATGGTAATAGGCATCTATTTATAAGATAGAAAAGTTAGAACAACACAAATCAAGATAAAACAAAAGACAAAACAACACATACATATCCTTGGAAAGCAAAACACTCAAGTCATGCATACATGAAACTATTACAACAACCAAGGTTCAATCTTATTTTAAAGCAACATTTTGGAAAATAAGGTGATAGGTGGTGGTCCAACTAACGAAGTACGTTTACAATCCTATCTCACTGGATCTATTGGCTAACACAATATTTCTAGAGGCAATTAGCCTATCTTGCTCACATGATTCCATCACTAAGTCTATAATGTCTCCTCTTAAGGTTTGGTTGGTAGCTTCCAACTCTTGGGTATGTTCCTTCTCTTTCCTTAGATCATTTTGGAGGTTGAGCATTCTGCACTTGACTCTATCACCAAGTTCTTTGATGGTCTTCCAAGCTGCATCCCTTGCTGATTCAAAGAATGTAGGGTGCATCACTTGACTCTATCACCAAGTCTTCATCGTCATGTGCCACAGGCAAGCATGTTGAGTGTAGACTCATGACACCTAATCCTCATCAGAGTAACCTGCAACATCACAAGTTACAGCCATAGTGGGTCAATACTTTGGAATAGTATTGGCAAGTGATACCTTAGTATATTTTAAGTGGACTAGATACTATATGCAAATTTGGCTAAGTGTAGCTTGGCTTCCTTTGCTCAAAATAGGTTTTGCCTATTAGTTGAAATCACTAAGTTTTTCTTTGTCAAAACTTTTCCCAAGGAACCACCAATAGACATTGAGGTCCTTCACCCTTGTTCACCCACAATTTTTTACTTAGAAATTGGGATGAGGAGATTCTTGATAGTTTCCATGCCTTGATGCTCAAGTTGTCCATTGCCATGGACTTGGCTAAGTACTTAGATTTTTCCATCTGCAGAGGTTGTGCACTTTCCCCACCAGACTTGGTTTCCCAAGACAGGACCTTTCAGAAGCCTTCCCTTAGACCAAATGGACGCGCTCCAACCTATCATTCCCACTACCACCAACTGTTCAAATGGCTAAGTTCTGGCAACTTATGTGATCCAGGCAGAGCCTATATTGCCAAGTGGCTGCACTAGAAGCTTCTTAACACTTGGCCTCTAAAATCTCTTTGTTCCTAGGTGGCTTACCTCAAGTGTGATACACAAGGTAAACCATAGCCATGGGCCTTGTGTAACCACTCAACCAAAACCACCAATCAAGTCCCTTTCCACCCAGGTGATTCATTGACTTAGTTGTTTTATTAAGTAAAACAAGTCCAAAGACTTAGAAATATTTTCATCATAGCATGTATATTTCACCAACCCTTGTTTACTACTATCTAGGCTAAGCATGACCTAGATAGTAACTTAACTTAGAAATTCCTAGCAATTCTAAAACTACTTAGGATTTCCCAACATGGCATATAGGCAAAAATATTTACATGCAAGACTTAGCAAAATATATCTAATGCTTAGTATAAAACATAGGGATAGAAATATTCATGAAGTACCACTTGCCTTGGTAGTTTGGAGTGTAGCACTCTTCACAATCACAATCACTAGCACCAAAATCTACACATAGAATATAGCCACAATCACATACAAGACATATACAATCAAAAATATATATGCATGCATGCAAGATGCTAAGTGATGATTTTTAAAACCCAACCAAGCAAGTGCATAGTATTGAATCTTAAACAAGTCAAAAACTTGCCAAACCAAATTTATTTGACACTAAAAACAATTCCTAAACAATTCATATAATCAAATAAGTCCAACACATGTATCTGCAAATAAAACCATTTTAACAGAGGCAAAACACTAAACACATTGCGTATTTAGAAAGGGCTTGTTCTCTTGATTCCAACGGTATAAAATTTGTCAAATTCTAACGTGGGGATCAAAAGTTATAGCCAAATCAATTTTGAATCTAAATCAGATTCAAATTCTGTTTTAAACCTAACTCACTGCCACGCGTCTGTTTCCTATTAGCCCATACCGGTTCGGGCGGATCGATCTCTGCGAGCCGCAGGATTTAAGTCAGATCTAGTGGCCTAGATGCACGCATACCCCTTCGTTTAAGTTCTAATTCTAGCCGTAAGATCTACATCTAACGCTCCTGATTGCTTTGACCAGAGATGAGCGGCGCTAGCGGCGGCGACTGGCGACGGGGCCTCTGTTAGTGGCGGAGCTGGAGTTCTAGGTCGCGCAGGAGAGGGAGAAGGGGTTTACCAGACTCGCAGGGAGCTGCTGATGCTCAAGGTGGCAATGGTTCGTCAAGGGGCACGCGGACACGGCGGGGATTCCTCGTCGGAGTAGGGGCAGACGTCGGGCAGGCCTTGGCATCGACGGAGGCGAGGTTCTGGGTCGAGCTAAGACAAACCAACGGTGCCACTAGATGTGCAAGACGCTGGGGATCTTAGGCGTATCAAACAGAGGGCAAGGGGCAGCTGGTACTTACGGGGAGAGGTCGCCGGAGTTCGAGCAGAAGGCGGCAACGCTCAGTCGTTGACGTTGCCGGGGCTACAGACCATGCGTGAGCAAATGGAAGGTGTCAGTAGATGCGCATGGAGATGCAGAGCATGATAGAATGGACCATGGACAGAGGGGGGCGCGGTGCTCACCGGAATTCGTCGGCGAGGTCGTCGGAACAGCGGCGGTGTCTGGCGAGTTGTGAGCAGCCTGGTGGCGTGGAGAGAAAATTGAGTGAGGGGAAATGGCCGCGAGGGGGAGGGGTTTAAGTAGGCAGGGGCTCGACAAGAAACGCCAGGTGAATCAATGGCAATTAGGCCGCGGAATCAATGCAGCAACGGCCAGCGGCGACGTGTTCATGCGCGGGATTTGGGGAAGACGACGGTGACGTGGACGGGGCCCAGCTGTCTGCGAGAGAACTAGAGAGGGGGTGGGGTCCGGGCGTCAGTGACTCTGCGGGTTCTCCTGCGCGTGAGAGAGAGAGGGAAAACCCGGGTGGGCTAGATGGGCTGGTTCTGTTGATGGTCTAGAATAGTAGCGCTGGCCCTTTTCCTTTTCTTTATTCCTTTTCTATTTCTAAATTGATTTTGTGGAATGATTTTCAAATGAATTCAAAAGCTATTTGAATTCAAATCTATTCAAGATTTTTGCAGTGTGCAACAGTCACAATTCTTGGCATAAAACCATGTGGTCACTTTGAATTGGCTTGGTCATTTGGAAAAAATAAAATAAATAGTGACATAGCACTTTGTTTTATATTGATTTTGAAATGGGTTTTCAAATTGTATTTGCTTTGAAATCTTGGTTTGAACCTTAGCAATCTAGCAACACATTCTGAAAACAACAAGGCACAAAGTTTGGTTTCATGAACAACAACCTCTCATAGAGAGAGTAGCATTTGTTTCAAATGATGATCACATAAAATAATGAGCTCATATGCTCCTGTTTTTGAATTGTTTTGTTTGAAATGAACTCTATATGATCATGGATGCATGGATGATATGCATGAGTTTGAAACATGATTTTAGGGATGTTACACTTACACATCCTTTTGGTTGAACCTTCTATTATGTTGTCTCTTACTTGTTGCTTAAACATTTGTTTATTACAAGTTTTATGCCTTGGTATACGCTCTTTTGAACATAGTTGTGTTTTAAGTAAAATAGAGGAAGTGTGGATTCCATGTGTGCACGTACCTTGGGAAGCATCCTAATTCTATTTATAGCACCACTTTGTGCTTATCATATTTTTCTTCTTGGTATTTTGTTTGGTGTAGATAATATCGTGGGAGTGAGGATGCCATGTTTGTGCATATTTTATTCAAATGAAAATTATATTTTGTGAACAAAACCTTGGGGATCCTCCTCATGTTATTTAGAACACTCTCTTTTCAATCTTATCATAATTTCTAACTTGTATTTGGTATCTTCCTTGTGTCAAGTGGTTCTTTCGATTTTTGATTGCTTGATTAATTCATTCATTGCTGCTTATTCACCTTATTATCTTTTTTCAATCTTTTGATCCTCAATATAGTTTGATTCCCTCCAAGTATTCTTCATTGGATATGTGCATTTTACTCTACTCATACAATTCGAAATGTACACAGTTTGGAGGAATTCTCACTCTATTGGCCGTCTAGATCTTTTCACCCATTTTGGCAATCGATGCCAATGGGGGAGAAGTTTTGGAGGGTTCAAGGGAAGTTGGTTTTATGCTTTGAGTTTGTTCTTAAGCATTTGCCTCTCATGCTCTTGCATCTTTGTTGTTGCTTTGCGTGTTGAATATATAGAGGAAACTCCACCAACGGTAACGGTTGGCAATATATGCAATAAATTCAAGTTCATCACACGTTCATATATTGTGGGGGAGCTTGATCTATATATTATGGGTGTACCAACATCACATACTTTTGTAGTATTTGATGTTGGCAAAACCATTTTTGTCCGTTAAATTAATTATATAAGCCCTCTCAAAGGGATTGCCACCAATTACCAAAATAGGGGAGATTGAAAGAACATGTCTGCCCCCATGTGTGGTTTTGGTAATTAATGACAATCTTTATGGTATTATGTGTGCATTGAGTTTTACTTGTAGTATTTGTTAATAGGCAATGCTTGAACCATATGTTGGATGGGGAGATTGAAATAATATGTGTGCCCCCATGTGTGGTTTTGATTGAAAGAAGAAGAAAATGAATAAGATAAAGTGGAGACCAAGATATTCAAGGAGTGATCCAAAGATTGGTTGTGAGAGAGGTGAGCCTATGGAAAGTGCGTCTTGAAGAATAAGGTTATCTCAAGTGTACCTACAAGACACCAACATAATAAAGAAAGAAGAAATAAAGTGCAAGTTCAAGATGTGCCATCTCTAAGAGATCATGTGCTTGAAGCTTTCCATCCTTATGGTGTTCATGGATATGTGAACATATGCCTAAAACAGAGGATCTTCCATAGTGGAGTATGGGGAGCAAATTCCAAGTCTTCACTAAGATAGCGCAATCAAGAGAGGTGATCCATCTTGAGGTATAGAAGATCGTCATCATCAAGATCATGTGGAATGTGCACAAGGGAAAAGGTATGATCCTGATAGGGTTTATTTCTTAACGGTCTCGTGGTGCTAGTTGGGGAGATGGTTTGTAGGATACATAATTGTACTATCAAGAGGGGCTCTCGAGTGAGTAACTTGATCATATCCCTTGGTGAGAGCTCAAACCTTTGCATACTTGGCATCATCTTTCTTGTTTCTTATTTTTTTCTTATACATGAGAGAATTTAAAGCTTTTGTCAATCTCCATGATAAGCTCAAGTTCATCCAAAACGGAATTCATATACATTCTCTATTGTGTTTTCGATATTGGAGGTTTGCCCGGTTAGTCTTTTATATATAGGTTAAACCTTTCATCATTTGGTTATATACTCCCTTGATGTACTATGATGGTTCTCTTCATCATCTTGTAGAGCTCGTTACTATCTTTGAAATGAGCCCAAGATCATCACAATCAGAGTTCGGATGCAAAAGTTATGTTCGTTTCAGTTTTGTTGTTTCTGTGAGTTTTGCCTTCGGCAGAATGTCCAGAGGGAAAATGCCAGACACTCAGGTGTCACGCAGAAATCTCTGATTTTAGTAATGTGGTTGCCATTCTATGGTCCATATCGGAAAACACTCGGAATTTGTCCAAAATATCCGGCCTGTGCGCTCTGGAGTTGTAACGGTTGGATTTTGGAGGACCTATATAAGGCGCAATTCTTCCCCAATGGTTACCCATCTATTCTTGCAAGTTTTATCCTCCTTTGTTGACCTTCTTGATCTTGCTATCCCTCAATCCCTCCTATGGTTCTTGCATATTCTTGAGAGATTGGAAAGAGGAGATCTAGATCTACAACCCCACTAATCAATCTCTCCTCTAAGTGAGGGGAACATCTTGGGGTCTAGATCTTGGAGTCTTTTGTGGATTTCCTACATTGTTCTTCCTCTCTTATTCCCCCATAATATTTTGTAGCTTCGGTGGAATTCGGGAGAGAAGGACTTGAGCACTTCTTGTGTTCTTGCCATTGCATTAGGTGCATCGGTTTGAGTTCTCTACGGAGGATTTGGTTGGTGAAAGTGAGAAGCTTTTGCCTCATGGGTTTTTGGAACCCTAGACGGCTTGTTGTGGTGTTGTGGATTTCTTCGGGCCTCCAATTGATTTGTGGAGCTCTATCCAAGCTTGTTTGTTTGGCGCCTCCAATTGAGTTGTGGGGAAGTACCCAATATTGTGAGTGGTTTTGGATTGCCATCGACAAGTGCACCGATAGTGGAAGTGTGGATCAATCCCATTGGAGTGAGATTCACAGGAGATCAAGGGAGGCCTTAGTGGCATTGGTGGTTTGAAACCACCCCTCGCCAAACTCGGTAAAACATCGTCGTCTCCTCGTGCCTTGGTTATCTCTATACCCGAGCTCTTACTTATGCACCTTACTTTGTGATATCTTTCATGCTTGAAATCTATATCTTTTTATCACATAGTTGCTTGTATTTCTTAGCATAAGTTGTTGGTGCACATAGGTGAACCCTAGTTGTTCTAGGTTTTGTGCTTGACAAAGTAAACGCTGGTTTAATTCTGCCTTTGTTGAGCCCCTCTCGTAAAATTTTAAAACCTCCTATTCACTGCCCTCTAGGCGACATCCTTGTCCTTTCAAAGTCCCATCGAGGGTTACAGTAGGGGACATTTGTCAGGGAGGCCGTTAGTAATCATGGGTACATCAAGTCCCATCACTGACAAGAAGAGCATATGGGCCCAACAAATGAATTTTGCTACAACATTATCCAGGCATATTCCATGCCACGTTAGCCCTAACTTGTAACCTGGGCACCCCTTTATAAGGTGAACCAGGGCCTCCTAGAAGAGGGTCAACCAATTTTTACTTCATTTCATCCTGAGCACAGAGAGAGGCATAGAACTTCATCTTCCTCCTCTCGTATACAGCTCAAGGAGCACTTGTAGTCACATTATGATCATGATTATGAGATCTAGCATGCAGGAGTAGGGATTTTATCTCAATAGGAGATCCCTGAACCTAGATACATCATGTGTGTGTTTGTTCTTGTGTGTTCTTGTTCGTGTGCGGTCTCTTCCGTGCTCTCCCTCCCCGGATTCCTCTAGCGTCTATCTGGACCCAACTCAAACCATCCCATGGAATTTGTCGTAACACCACCATGATAGTATGAATAGGTCATGAGGATTGGATATCATGTGAATGAGTTAAGTATCACTTCTCGGTAACGAGATTCAACTAGGTATGATGATACCAACGATAAGATCTTGGACAAGTCATCTATCAAAGTGATAAAGAGAATTGGACTCGACGTTTATGTTTCACATTTATTCTTGGAATGCATAGAGGTTATTATGGGAATCCAGGTCCTGCTAATGATTATTGGTCCGAGAGGCATCTCAATCATGTCTGATGTGTTCGCGAACCATAGGATAACACACTTAAGGGTTAAATGATGCTTAGAAATACTTTTGGAATCGTCGGGATCACCGAACTAAAGAGAAGAGAAAGTCGAAAGTGTTCCGTGAGAATCCAAATGATGTTGAGCATGATCTGAAAGGTGTTTCGGGTCATAATGAATTAAATAATATGTATTTAATATTAATTGTTGGAATTAATATAAAAATCTATTTTAAATTTAATTTTAGGGGTACCCCACCTAAATGGGCCACTTCCTAGAAGAAGGGCCCATGTGGGGGCCGCTGCCCAAAGAGGAAAGGAGGGGATGACTGACCAAGGGTTGGGAACGCGGGGTGGGGCACCCTTGCCGCCCCTGCCTCCTGCCCTAGGGCACCCCCTCCCATCCCCTATATAAGGAGGGGCATGTGGGGGAGGGGAGCACACAATTCCCAAGGCCCTAGAGGTTTTCTCCCCTGAGGATTCTCTCTCATTGGCTTTCACGCTCGTGGTTCCAAAAAGAGCTGTGCATGTGGGAGACGACTTCACCACTAGTGTAACACCCCGTCCACTGACCCTGGGGGTATCACTCCTGGTAGCTTAATAGGATATCTAGAATGGCCCCACAGACCAACACTAGTCTTTTCTGCGCACTTTGTCCTCACTCATGCGTACCCGGTACCCACTTCCCGGTCGGTCACCCATCCTAGAATTGCTCTAGGCCAAACACGCTTAACCTTAGAGTTCTTTTTGAATGAGCTTTCGGAAAATAAGTTGCAACTTGTTGGTATGAGTATCCTATCAATCCTATTAAATCATGTGCTTGGATATCACAACTGGCATGTCGTCGTGCTACTAGATCCTCGATCCAAAAGATCTACTTCTGTAATCTTGCCTGGGTTAGAGAAACCGGGATTCATTGTTGAGCATCGTATGTGTGTGAAAGCACAGAGGTGCTACCAGTTGTGGCACCTGGTCATCGTGTGAGGATCAACGCGACCTTGAGGTCAGGTACATCATCCGACTACATCATCCATGTTCATCTTGAATGTTAAAACGCTTTTGGTCTACAAGGGTCCTAGATAGATCATGGCACTTCAGCGTATGCTAGTTAGAAAATTATTGTTTTATGCTGCGAACCCCTTTAGTGGTCTCAGAGACTATCTATGCATAGTTATACTTGTATGGTTAAAACACATGTTGAATCTGGGAATTGATCCTATAGTTGTTATCCACCCACCTGTACTTGTTCATATCACGATACTGTTTGATGAACTGACCCGGACTGACCTTACGTGTAATCTTACGTGAGACTAGTTTCACACTTGATATATGGCTTCTACCATATATGCGGTTGGCGGGTGTCTGTCTCTCTTACAGTAGTTGGTATGCCATTTGTAATGGAGGTCCTCAAAAGGGGTGTCACAGAGACAAATATTTGATCAATGTTGTGATTTGAAGTTCATAGGTAAGAAACGGTTCTTTCGCGAAAGCCCTAGTAGACAGATAAAACATGTAAGAGATAAAGTAAAGGCGTTTATCTTTATTTTGTAGGTGGCATGCGATATGATATGGTCATTTGGTTATTCATTTAGTTGATGGCATGTGATGAGTGCAATTATGGTGCATATTTAATCATATGAATTACTCATATTGTCACACATCTCATGCTATATCTATCTACAACTATGCCTATTATGCATGATTACTAGTTCTCATTCATTTTCATATGGGCTTGGCACAACTAGTAGTTTTATTAGGATTTTATCACGTTTTCCTTGTCTTTGACATGTGTGTAGGTGCTATGGACAATTATGGATAAATGATGACAAGAGGAACCAAGAGGATACAATATGGAGGAGTTACAAGCACCAGACTTAGCCATATGAGGTGCGAAAAGTGATATTTTCCATAATCTCATATGTCTTATCTAAGACCATGATGTTTTATCCCTCGTCCATACAAGTCCAACGAGCTGAATAACACCTCAACTAGAGTTTGTATGATGAAATGGCGTCCAAAATACTACAGAGTCTAGAGGTAATAACGACCATCTGTACGGTATGGGAATTTGGGGCCCGCTCGCATGTAACACCCTCAGATTGGCCCTATGCAGGTCTTCTATATCCCCGCCAAACCCGCATACAAACGATTCAAAGGTGTCCACCAGGCACTTTCGTGTGGGTAGAAAACGAAGTAATATCATTACACAATAGTCCATGATGGAACCCACAAAAACAAATATATACAACAACGACTTAAAGAGTCAAGAATACAAATATACGGTACAAAGATCCAAATCAACTTAAAACGATACACATCCGACTACGAATAAGATGCAAATTGAGCTAAGAGCCCTGAAGAATAACCAATGGCGTCCATAACCCTGCCCATGTCAAGCCGGAAGGGTAACCCGCTAATGATGTCAATCTCAAACCTACTTAAACAAAAGGGGTGTCAGCAAAGGGAAAAGTAAATACGAGAGCAGTCAGTACTAAGGACAGTACACGGCGAGTCTTAGAATTAGATGGTCCTCGCCTACATAGGTATGATGGACTAAAGTGTAAGATCCCTCCTTTATAAAGGAAAAAGGATCCCTGTGATTGCAATGCTAGTCCCTGGATCAATGCTAGCATCCACAGTTTAAGATGAAGTACACAGATACAAAGGTCATTTATTACATCCATTCTAGAGATAACATAGTCTTTACAACTCCAAGGCCACAGGCCTAATACAAGAGTTTGAATAAGTAAATAAATAAAAGTCTTCATCTTCATGTGCCACAGGCAAACATGTTGAGTGTAGACTCATGACACCTAATCCTCATCAGAGTAACCTGCAACATCACAAGTTACAGCCACAGTGGGTCAATACTTTGGAATAGTATTGGCAAGTGATACCTTAGTAAAATTTTAAGTGGACTAGATACTATTTGCAATTTGGCTAAGTGTAGCTTGGCTTTCTTTGCTCAAAATAGGTTTTGCCTATTAGTTGAAATCACTAAGTTTTTCTTTGTCAAAACTTTTCCCAAGGAACCACCAATAGACATTGAGGTCCTTCACCCTTGTTCACCCACAATTTTTTTTACTTAGAAATTGGGATGAGGAGATTCTTGATAGCTTCCATGTCTTGATGCTCAAGTTGTCCATTGCCATGGACTTGACTAAGTACTTAGATTTTTCCATCTGCAGAGGTTGTGCACTTTCCCCACCAGACTTGGTTTCACCAAGACAAGACCTTTCAGAAGCCTTCCCTTAGACCAAATGGACGCGTTCCAACCTATCATCCCACTACCACCAACTGTCCAAATGGCTAAGTTCTAGCAACCTATTGGTCCAGGCAGAGCCCATATTGCCAAGTGGCTGCACTAGAAGCTTCTTAACACTTGGCCTCTAAAATCTCTTTGTTCCTAGGTGACTTACCTCAAGTGTGATACACAAGGTAAACCATAGCCATGGGCCTTGTGTAACCACTCAACCAAAACCACCAATCAAGTCCCTTTCCACCCAGGTGATTCATTGACTTAGTTGTTTTATTAAGTAAAACAAGTCCAAAGACCTAGAAATATTTTCATCATAGCATGTATATTTTCACCAACCCTTGTTGCTACTAGCTAGGCTAAGCATGGCATAGATAGTAACTTAACTTAGAAATTCCCTAGCATTTCTACAACTACTTAGGATTTCCCAACATGGCATATAAGCAAAATATAACATGCAAGTCTACCAAAATATTTCTAATGCTTAGTAGAAAACATAGGATTGATAATATTCATGAAGTACCACTTGCCTTGGTAGTTGGGAGAGTAGCACTCTTCACAATCACAATCACTAGCACCAAAGTCTACACAAAGAATGGTAGCAACAAATTAGACACAACATATACAAACAAACAAAAATATATATGCATGCATGCAAAATGCTAAGTGATGATTTTTAAAACTCAACCAAGCAAGTGCATAGTACTGAATCCTAAACAAGTCAAAAACTTGCCACACAACAATTATTTAAACCCTAAATTAATTCCTAAACAAATCATATGCTCAAATAAGCCCTACACATGTTTCTGCAAATAAAACCTTTTTAACAGAAGCTAAACATTAAACACATTGCATAATTAGAAAGGGCTTGTCTTCCTGATTCCAACGGTATAAAATTTGTCAAATTCTAACGTGGAAATCAAAAGTTACAAACAAAACAAATTTGAACAATAATCTGATTCAAAATCTGTTTTAAATCTAAACTACTGCCACGCGGCGCTATCCTATTGGCCGGTACCATTTCACTCAGGATCACGCTTCCGCGCCGTCGGATCAAGTTAGATCCAACGCGCCAGATCTAAAGAAAATGCTTTGCTCTGGATCTAATCTAATCCCTACGATGCAGATCTAACGGCGGGTGCTACTCTGACCAAATAGTGACGGCGCGAATGGTCGCTGGCAGCGGTGGCTCTTCTGCCGGCGATGCACCGGTGATTCCAGAGGGATCTAAGGGTCAAGCAGTGGCTTACCAGACTCACTGAAGCACGACGAAGCTCAAGGTGTTGCTGGCGTGGGTGGGGGCGTGCTGCAGAGGCTGCTGGGGCTCGTCGGAGTGGATGACAGAGTCGGACTCGGGTGGACGGCGACGTTGGCGACGTTCTGCTTCTCCCTAACGCAAACGGAGGGCATCAGTGTGTGCGCATAGGTCAGGCAAACAAGTCAGCGTCAAAGGGAAGGCACGGGGCGGTCGGATTTTACCTTAATCTCTCGCCGAAGTTGGAGACGACGTCGGTTGCTCACGGTGCTCGTCGAAGTCGAAGCTCTGGATCAGAAACAGACGGACAAAGGGGATCAAGGGGTGCACAAGGAAGTTGCGAAGCTGTTCGTATGAACCAGAGAGGAAGGGGCGCACGAGGTTTACCAGAATTGGTCGCTGGAGTAGGTTCTGTCTGCGGCGGCGCAAGAGCGAATACTGGCAGCCTGGTGGCGAGAAGGGTGTGCAGTGTGGGAAGAAATGACCGCAAGGGGGAGAGGTTCTTATAGTCGGAGCTGCGCGTGGAGTTACTCGCGGAATCAATGGGAATCACCGCGGCAGTGACTGCGGCGAGTAACGGCGGCGTGAGCGTCACGCGCGCGCGTGATTGACGAAGACGACGACGGGGCCACGGGTACACTTGTCAGCGAATAAAACAGAGAGAGGGTGGGGTCCTGGCGTCAGCGACTCGCTGGGTGCGTCTGCGGGTGAGAGAGGGAGAGAGAGAACCCGGGTGGGCTAGATGGGCTGCTTCTGTTGATGGGCTCAAATCCTGGCGCTGGCCTTTTTCCTTTTCTTTATTCCTTTTCTATTTCTGATTTGATTTTCTGGAATGATTTTCAAATGATTTCAAACTCTATTTGAATTCAAATCTTTTCAGGAATTTTGCATTGTGCAATAGTTACAAATCTGGGCATAAAACCAAGTGGTCATTTTGAATTGGCTGGGTCATTTAGAAAAAATAAAATAAACAGTGACAAAGCACTTGTTTTATATTGGTTTTTGAAATGGGTTTTCAAATTGTATTTGCTTTGAAATCTTGGTTTAAAACCTTAGCAATCTAGCAGCACATTCTGAAAACAATAAGGCTCAAAGTTTGGTTTCATGAACAACAGTCTCTCATATAAGAGTAGCATTTGTTTCAAATGTTGATCACATAAAATAATGAGCTCATATGCTCCTGTTTTGAAGTGTTTTGTTTGAAATGAACTCTATATGATCATGGATGCATGGATGATATGCATGAGTTTGAAACATGATTTTAGGGATGTTACAAATCTAACCCCCTTAAGGTGAATCTCGCCCTCGAGATTCGGTTTGGCTAGCAAATAGGTGAGGGTGGTCTTTCTAAAGATCATCTTCTCTTTCCCATGTTGCTTCCTCTTCGGAATGATGATTCCACTGTACTTTGCAGAACTTGATAGTCTTAGTCCTTGTGACTCTTTCTGCAGTCTCAAGAATCTTGATAGGCTTCTCTTCATAAGTGAGATCTCTTTCCAATTGAACCTCCTCCAAAGGTATAGTATCCTTCAAAGAAGTTTCTTCCATTTCTGGATGACATTTCTTAAGTTGACTCACATGAAACACATTATGGACGGCTGACAGAGATTCTGGCAGTTCTATTTCATAGGCAACTTCTCCTTTACGACTCAGAATCTTGAATGGTCCAACATATCTTGGTGCCCATTTTCCTTTGACTCCGAACCTCTTCACTCCACGAAGTGGTGACACTCTAAGATAAGCTCTATCACCAACTTCGTATGTGACTTCTCTACGCTTAGGATCTGCGTAGCTTTTCTGTCGGGACTGTGCTATCTTCAATCTGTCCTTAACCAACTTGACCTTCTCTTCGGCTTCCTTGATAAGATCTGGTTTGAATAAACTTCTTTCTCCCACACCACTCCATAACAATGGGGTGGTACACTTTCTTCCGTAGAGAAACTCAAATGGTGCCATCTCAATACTAGCTTGATAGCTGTTGTTATAAGAAAATTCTGCGTAAGGCAGACTTTCATCCCAACTGGCTCCATAGTCTAAGGCACATGCCCTCAACATGTCTTCAAGAATCTAATTAGTCCTTTCTGTTTGTCCATCGGTTTGAGGATGAAAAGCAGTACTGAATTCCAACCTCGTTCCCAATGACTCATGTAACTGTCTCCAAAAATGGGAAGTGAATTGAGTTCCCCTATCAGACACAATACTCTTGGGCACTCCATGTAGACATACAATTCTACTCATGTAGATTCCGGCTAACTTAGCACTTGTATAAGTAGTCTTCACGGGTATGAAATGAGCCACTTTAGTTACGCGATCTACTACTACCCATATAGAATCATATCCTGACCTGGTCCTTGCTAATTCGGTAATGAAATCCATACCAATCTTGTCCCATTCCCAATCAGGAATAGGTAGTGGTTGAAGTAAACCTGCTGGTTTCTGATGTTCCGCCTTCACTCTACTACACACATCACACAAAGCAATATGTTCGGCGATGTCCTTCTTGAGATTATTCCACCAAAATCTTTCTTTCATGTCCATGTACATTTTGGTGTTACCTGGATGAATGGAATACGGAGAGTTATGTGCTTCTTGCAAATCAGTTTCTGCAGTTCCGGATCTTGTGGAACACAGATACGTTTCCCATGCCATTAAGTACCCTGTTCGTCTTCATGGAACCCTTTGGCTTTTCCTTTGCCAATCTTTTCTTTAATCTCTTTGATTTCTTTATCAATCTTCTGAGCTTCTTTGATCTTGTCCAACAATGTGGGTTGAACATCCAAATACATGAGATGTCCTTCAGGCACAATCTCCAATCTGAGTTTTCTAAATTGGGTATACAGATCATCTGGCAATTCTCCTTTGGTAAGGCCATTCACAAAAACCTTACGACTTAGAGCATCTGCTACAACATTTGCTTTACCGGGGTGGTATTACAAACTTAAGTCGTAGTCCTTGATAAGTTCTAGCCATCTTATTTGTCTCATATTAATTTCCTTCTGGGTGAAGATATACTTCAAACTTTTGTGATCTGTGAACACTTCACAACGCTTTCCCAAAAGATAGTGTCTCCATGTTTTGAGTGCATGGACAACAGAGGCTAACTCTAAATCATGAGTAGGATAGTTCACTTCATGAGTTTTGAGTTGTCTCGAGGCATAAGCCACAACTTTACCGTCTTGCATAAGTACTGCACCCAAACCCTGATGAGATGCATCACAATATACTTGGAAATCTTTTTCCAAATCCGACAGACACAAGACTGGTGCTGTCACAAGTCTCTTCTTCAATTCCTAAAAGCTGAGTTCACAACCTTCAGAACAATCAAACTTCTTGTCTTTCTTTAGAAATTCCGTCATGGGCTTAGCTACCTTGGAGAAATTTTCAATAAACCTTCTGTAGTAACCTGCTAAGCCAAGGAAACTATGAACCTCTTTCACTGACTTGGGAGACTCCCATTCAGTCACAGCTGAAACTTTAGCAGGATCAACTGCTACACCATCCTTTGTCATAACATGTCCTAGAAAACCAACTTCATCCAACCAGAACTCACACTTGCTGAATTTGGCATAAAGTTTATGCTCTCTTAACTTTTCAAGTATCAAACGCAAATGTCCTTCATGCTCTTCTTTGCTCTTGGAGTAGACTAAGATGTCATCGATGAAAACGACAACAAACTTGTCAAGGAATTCCATGAACACCTTGTTCATCATATTCATGAAGTATGCTGGAGCATTGGTCAAACCAAAAGGCATTACGGTATACTCATACAATCCATACCTTGTAGTGAACGATGTCTTAGGTATGTCTTGTTCTCTTATCTTGAGTTGAAAATATCCTGACCGGAGATCAATCTTTGAAAACACACATGCTTCTTCTAGTTGATCAAACAAGTCATTGATTCTAGGCAAAGGGTATTTGTTCTTGATAGTTACCTCGTTGAGTGAACGGTAATCTATGCATAACCTTTGACTTCTATCTTTCTTCTCCATGAACAAAATTGGGGCTCCCCAAGATGAAGAACTTGGTTGAATAAATCCTTTCTGCAACTGTTCTCCAAGTTGTTTCTTGAGTTCTTTCAGTTCATCAACTGACATTTTATATGGTCTCTTTGCTATTGGTCCAGACCTTGGTACCAAATCTATAAGAAACTCCACATCTCTATCTGGTGGCATTCCCAGCAATTCTTCCGGAAACACATCTGGATACTCACTCACAATTGGCACACTGTCCATGCTAACCCCCTTAAGAGAATTTAGCAAACTCCTTTTTGCTTCAAAGTTGGTCTTGAATCTGATCCTTTTATTTTCTGGAGTTGTGAGTGAGACAGTATGGTTGGCACAATCTATCACTCCCTTGTGCTTAGTCATCCAGTCCATTCCCAGAATGACATCCAATCCTTGGGAGTTTAGAACTATCAAGTTAACGGGAAACTTATACTTCCCAAATTCTATGACTAGATCGTGACATCCTGAATTCACTATCATTTCTCCACCAGGAGAACTTACTTTTATAGGATACCCAATAGTTTCTACCGGCAGTTCATTTCTTTCAACAAATGCTCTTGATATGAATGAATGAGATTCACCAGTATCAAAGAGAACAAATGCTGGAACAGAATTGAGTTTGAAGTTACCAGCCACAGCATCAGGCTCCTCATAGATTTCCTCCACATTGATGTGGTTCACTTGTCCCTTCTGAAAAGGGTTGGGCTTGTTGGGTCCTTCAACTTTCTTTTCTGGGCATTCATTTGCATAATGCCCCATCTTCTTGCACTTGAAGCATTCAACCTGACTTATGTCTTTCTTGACAGGCTGACTTCCACTTCCACTTCCATTACCACTATGGTGGCTCTTGTATCCACCCTTGTGGTTCTTGTACTTGTCATTGTCATGACTACGGTGATGCTTGTTGTCATGACGGTTGTGGTTGTGGTGCTTGTTGAATTTCCCATTCTTGTGGGATCCTGAGCTTCCGCTTTCATCATAATGAGATCGTTTGTGAGACGATCCCGAGCTGTGCTTGTCTGATTGCTTTCTCTTTCGGCTTTCAACTTGCTTCATTTTGTTCTCCAAAATAGCAGCCTTGTCACAGAGAGACTGATAAGTGGGAACATATGCCACAGCCAACTGCAGATTCAGCTCATCATTCAACCCTTCGAGGAACTTTTCTTTCCTCTTAGCATCGGTGTCAACTTCTTCTGGTGCATATCGCGCCAGATTGTTGAATTCTTCAATATATTCAGCCACGCTGCGGTGGCGATGCTTCAGATTGTGGAACTCTTTCTTTTTCAGACTCATCACTCCAGATGAGATATGAGCAGTGCGAAAGCCATCCTCAAAGATAGCCCATGTCACTTCATCTATGGGAGTGGTGATCTGGAAGTTATCCCACCAAGTGGCGGCTGGTCCTTCCAGCAGATGTGCTGTAAATCTGACTTTTTCAGCATCAGTACAGCCCACGGTTACCAAGTCCTTGTTCACTGAGCGTAGCCAATCGTTGGCCACCATGGGATCAGTCGTCCCTGAGAACTTTGCTGGCCTCAATCTCAAGAACCTGGTAAGCATATCAAAGCCCGGTGGGTTGTTGTTGTTATTGTTGTTGTTGTTATTGTTGTTATTGTTGTTGTTTTGGTTCTGAATGAACGTCGTCATCATCTGCATCAGCTGAGTTTGAGCGGTCATCAGTTGTTGCATTTCTGGAGTGATGTTGTTGTTGTTGTTGTTGGGGTTGGGGTTTGCACGACGGGGAGGCATCTGTGGTTTGTTCAATAGATATGAGAATGAGATACCCATAGATGCTTTCATGCACATTACATCACATAAACAAACACAAAGCATGCAACACAAAGATAAAGGTTCAACAACAAGATAACAAGTTCACAAAGTAAAACACACAAGTAGCAAGCCATCCACATGTCGGATGGTCAAATAATAAGTTCTCAAATAACAAGTACGATAATAAATGATAAATGAGTAGTCAAATCTACTCATCGGCATCAATCTCCTCCTCGACAAAGGTAAGACCTGCGTTCTCTATCGCGGTCTTGTATTCCTCGACACTAGTGGCCAAGGTCTCTATCTTGGCCTTGAGAGCCCTCTTATGGGAACAAAGCCTCTCAATTACCGTCTGCTGCTGCTCCAGCTCGAAGTCCTTGGACTGCAGTTCTTCAGTCATGTCTTGGATCTTCTTGTTCCTATCCTGGACACGCTTCTCCCGACTCTTGAACTTCCTGTCCTGGGTCTCGAACTTCGCCTCCATTTCCTTGACTATCTCGTCTTGCTCCGCGAAGAGCTTGTCCTTCTCGCGAAGCTGCACCTCGAGCTCGTCATTGTTGAGCATGAAATTGGTCCTGTCCGTGTCCACGTGCCTAATGAGAGACTCTAAGTCCTAGAGGTACAGACGAATCGGCTCTGCCGCGTCCCTCGAATCGTCCTCGAAGTTTATGGACTCTCCATCCTCATCACGTCTACCGAAGACGTGGAAGTGAGTACCTCTAACCTGTCGGGAGTGTCTCCCCAACAGACGTCCTATCAGATCCTGCATAACTACCTCAAGACCTCTCTCCCTGTCATCGTGCATGAGCTTGAAGACAATGGCCTCCGTGGTAGGCTCAGTCTGGCGTCCAGGCTGGTTGACCTTGAAGCCCCAGAGGTCCTTCCTCTCAAACTTGGTGAGGGGATGCACCATGATGGTGGGAAGAGGGAGATTGAGCAAAGTAGTAAGCTCAACGATACGAGGACCAAAGCGGGTAACCTGGAACTCCTCAACAGTGTTGATGGTAATAGGCATCTATTTATAAGATAGAAAAGTTAGAACAACACAAATCAAGATAAAAACAAAAGACAAAACATCACATACATATCCTTGGGAAGCAAAACACACAAGTCATGCATACATGAAACCATTACAACAACCAAGGTTCAATCTTATTTTAAAGCAACATTTGGAAAATAAGGTGATAAGTGGTGGTCCAACTAACGAAGTACGTTTACAATCCTATCTCACTGGATCTGTTGGCTAACACAATGTTTCTAGAAGCAATCAGCCTATCTTTCTCACATGACTCCATCACTAAGTCTATAATGTCTCCTCTTAAGGTTTGGTTGGTAGCTTCCAACTCTTGGGTATGTTCCTTATCTTTCCTTAGATCATTTTGGAGGTTGAGCATTCTGCACTTGACCCTATCACCAAGTTCTTTGATGGTCTTCCAAGCTTCATCCTTTGCTGATTCAAAGAATGTAGTGTGAACCACTAAATTGGTGAACATGCAGAATCCTTTTTCCTGATGGTTGTCTTCCTTGTTTTTATACAAGTGAAGTTGCACCCACCAGTATTCCACTCCTTCATCCATCACAGGAAAACCTTTGTACATAGGTGCACCTTGTATCTCTAGTGCAACCATGAGGTCCTTGAGAGCCTTGGGGAATTCTGTCTCACACTCCAAAGTCATTGTCATGAGTGGTCCTTTCCTTATGGCTTCGTTGATGGAGTTCATCTACAAATAGAGATGAGGAAGAAGATTAGAAAAGTTTTACGAGAAGAATAGACAAGTGTAGAAGTTGAAATATTTTCCTTAGTGGTTTCCAATCCTAGGGTCATAATCCTACAGGCAACACGGTGCTCTGATACCATCTGTAAGATCCCTCCTTTATAAAGGAAAAAGGATCCCTGTTATTGCAATGCTAGTCCCTGGATCAATGCTAGCATCCACAGTTTAAGATGAAGTACACAGATACAAAGGTCATTTATTACATCCATTCCAGAGATAACATAGTCTTTACAACTCTAAGGCCACAGGCCTAATACAAGAGTTTGAATAAGTAAATAAATAAAAGTCTTCATCTTCATGTGCCACAGGCAAACATGTTGAGTGTAGACTCATGACACCTAATCCTCATCAGAGTAACCTGCAACATCACAAGTTACAGCCACAGTGGGTCAATACTTTGGAATAGTATTGGCAAGTGATACCTTAGTAAAATTTTAAGTGGACTAGATACTATATGCAATTTGGCTAAGTGAAGCTTGGCTTGCTTTGCTCAAAATAGGTTTTGCCTATTAGTTGAAATCACTAAGTTTTTCTTTGTCAAAACTTTTCCCAAGGAACCACTAATAGACATTGAGGTCCTTCACCCTTGTTCACCCACAATTTTTTTTACTTAGAAATTGGGATGAGGAGATTCTTGATAGCTTCCATGTCTTGATGCTCAAGTTGTCCATTGCCATGGACTTGGCTAAGTACTTAGATTTTTCCATCTGCAGAGGTTGTGCACTTTCCCCACCAGACTTGGTTTCACCAAGATAGGACCTTTCAGAAGCCTTCCCTTAGACCAAATGGACGCGTTCCAACCTATCATCCCACTACCACCAACTGTCCAAATGGCTAAGTTCTAGCAACCTATATGGTCCAGGCAGAGCCCATATTGCCAAGTGGCTTCACTAGAAGCTTCTTAACACTTGTCCTCTAAAATCTCTTTGTTCCTGGGTGGCTTACCACAAGTGAGATACACAAGGTAAACCATAGAAATGGGCCTTGTGTAACCACTCAACATAAACCTTTCCTTCCATTCCACCCAGGTGTTTCATTAATCATCACTTAATTGTTTTATTGGGGAAAACACAAGTCCAAAGACCTAGAAATATTTTCATCATAGCATGTATATTTTCACCAACCCTTGTTGCTACTAGCTAGGCTAAGCATGGCATAGATAGTAACTTAACTTAGAAATTCCCTAGCATTTCTAAAACTACTTAGGATTTCCCAACATGGCATATAAGCAAAATATAACATGCAAGTCTAACAAAATATTTCTAATGCTTAGTAGAAAACATAGGATTGATAATATTCATGAAGTACCACTTGTCTTGGTAGTTGGGAGAGTAGCACTCTTCACAATCACAATCACTAGCACCAAAGTCTACACAAAGAATGGTAGCAACAAATTACACACAACATATACAAACAAACAAAAATATATATGCATGCATGCAAAATGCTAAGTGATGATTTTTAAAACTCAACCAAGCAAGTGCATAGTACTGAATCCTAAACAAGTCAAAAACTTGCCACATAACAATTATTTAAAACCCTAAATTAATTCCTAAACAAATCATCTGCTCAAATAAGCCCTACACAAGTTTCTGCAAATAAAACCTTTTTAACAGAAGCTAAACATTAAACACATTGCATAATTATAAAGGGCTTGTCTTCCTGATTCCAACGGTATAAAATTTGTCAAATTCTAACGTGGAAATCAAAAGTTACAAACAAAACAAATTTGAACAATAATCTGATTCAAAATCTGTTTTAAATCTAAACTACTGCCACGCGGCGCTATCCTATTGGCCGGTACCATTTCACTCAGGATCATGCTTCCGCGCCGTCGGATCAAGTTAGATCCAATGCGCCAGATCTAAAGAAAATGCTTCGCTCCGGATCTAATCTAGTCCCTACGATGCAGATCTAACGGCGGGTGCTACTCTAACCAAATAGTGACGGCGCAAATGGTCGCTGGCAGCGGCGGCGCTTCTGCCGGCGACGCACCGGTGATTCCAGAGGGATCTAAGGGTCAAGCAGTGGCTTACCAGACTCGCTGAAGCACGACGAAGCTCAAGGTGTTGCTGGCGTGGGTGGGGGCGTGCTGCAGAGGCTGCTGGGGCTCGTCGGAGTGGATGACAGAGTCGGGCTCGGGTGGACGGCGACGTTGGCGACGTTCTGCTTCGGCCTAACGCAAACGGAGGGCATCAGTGTGTGCGCATAGGTCAGGCGAACAAGTCAGCGTCAAAGGGAAGGCACGGGGCGGTCGGATTTTACCTTAATCTCTCGTCGGAGTTGGAGACGGCGTCGGTTGCTCACGGTGCTCGTCGAAGTCGAAGCTCTGGATCAGAAACAGACGGACAAAGGGGATCAGGGGTGCACAAGGAAGTTGCGAAGCTGTTCGTATGAACCAGAGAGGAAGGGGCGCACGAGGTTTACCAGAATTGGTCGCGGGAGTAGGTTCTGTCTGCGGCGGCACAAGAGCGAATACTGGCAGCCTGGTGGCGAGAAGGGTGTGCAGTGTGGGAAGAAATGACCGCAAGGGGGAGAGGTTCTTATAGTCGGAGTTGCGCGTGGAGTTACTCGCGGAATCAATGGGAATCACCTCGGTAGTGACTGCGGCGAGTAACGGCGGCGTGAGCGTCGCGCGCGCGCGTGATTGACGAAGACGACGACGGGGTCACGGGTACACTTGTCAGCGAATAAAACAGAGAGAGGGTGGGGTCCTGGCGTCAGCGACTCGCTGGGTGCGTATGCGGGTGAGAGAGGGAGAGAGAGAACCCGGGTGGGCTAGATGGGCTGCTTCTGTTGATGGGCTCAAATCCTGGTGCTGGCCTTTTTCCTTTTCTTTATTCCTTCTCTATTTCTGATTTGATTTTCTGGAATGATTTTCAAATGATTTCAAACTCTATTTGAATTCAAATCTTTTCAGGAATTTTGCATTGTGCAATAGTTACAAATCTGGGCATAAAACCAAGTGGTCATTTTGAATTGGCTTGGTCATTTGGAAAAAATAAAATAAACAGTGAACAAGCACTTGTTTTATATTGGTTTTTGAAATGGGTTTTCAAATTGTATTTGCTTTAAAATCTTGGTTTAAAACCTTAGCAATCTAGCAACACATCCTAAAAATAATAAGGCTCAAAGTTTGGTTTCATGAACAACAGTCTCTCATATAAGAGTAGCATTTGTTTCAAATGCTGATCACATAAAATAATGAGCTCATATGCTCCTATTTTGAAGTGTTCTGTTTGAAATGAAAACATATGATCATGGATGCATGGATGATATGCATAAGTTTGAAACATGATTTTTGGGATGTTACATAAAGCGGCAACACAACGGGCACTAAACAACCTATAGATACTCAATACAACTGTCGGCTATCGGAGAGGGATAAGAAAGACGTATTTGGATCCAACCTGGTACTACCGCCAAACATACCCATCCTGGTACCCCCCCCTCCCCCGAGACCAAACGAGGAAGTCATACCGAGGAAACTCACAAAGTTGGCAATTTTATCATTCCATTAAAGTTACAACAATTACTAGTCAGATACAGATAGCATGAGTCATCCTGATATCATAAGAAGTGGGCAGTTTTAGTTAACCATTCCGTTGTAGTTGCAATACTTACTAGTTAGATACATATAGCATGAGGCGTCCCAATTCCAGCAGTTGTTGGTACTTTTATTTAGCCACTCCGTTGTAGTGAAATCTAATTAATAATCACTCCAAAGTCAAATTTATAACACTACTTTAGTTATAGTTGTCTATGATCGAGATATTGTGCTCCAAGTCGTCCATAACCGCGGACACGGCTTTCATAAAGTTTTACCCTGCAGGGGGCAAAAATAGCAACACACGCATGATCAACCTCAGAACAACCAAGTGAAAACCCATCAAGGCATCACGACAAAGGAATCACAAGATTCATATAATATTTCAGGGGGGCACCCCACCAAGCTACCCACCAGAAAGTTGGACAGCTCCGGAACAGACCCAGAGGTTTGCGTCAATGGCTGTAAATGACTGAAAACCCGAAAGTGTGACTAGGCCTGTCGATACCGCGAAAACACTCCGCTTACCTAAACAGTGTAGTAGTAAACGCTCTCCACGAGCAACAATAGTAAATAAAGGAGTAAAACATGGCATAAGTACAGGATAGTAATAAAACCCCAAACTAGTTTGTGGCCCCAAGAATAAGATATGATTCAGGCTCTAACTAAGGGGATTCATGGTCCCATATGCGGATAGTGCGAATAGTCAATGAACAGGTATCAAGTACTCGGGGTCCTACAGGACACCAGTGAGAGGTTAAAAACCAAATGACATCTATTTCCCACTGGTGCCTCTGCATTAGTTATATTTATTCCCAACAATTTAATATCAAATTGTAATTTGGGTCATGATCATCTCCAACATAAAGCATATGGCAACCTTCCAACAACTGTGGTACTTGACGACACGAAGCAACACCCGAGCAAGCGACTACGACACGCAAGGCCAACTATCGACCAAACAACAGGTAATAAGAGGTTTCCATGGCAGTATAGAGGCTGTAAGAGATATCATTGGTACGAAAACTAGAGCATCGCAACACAGATAGTTGGCCTTAGGTTTTAAAGGTTTCAATGGAATGCACACTTGGAAAGGGCTCGTCGTGCTGATCGATTGAGACATATCATTTGTCGAGTTTGAAATACCGGTTTTCAGTTATAAATTTATCAATAAAAGACCATTTAATAGTATTTAAATGATTTCAAAAAAATAAATTTATCCAAAAATATTTTGATGGCATATTATTAATTTTTGCATTTTTCTGATAATAAAACATATATTATTTGCAATATTTGAATTTATAGATTAAAAGTTATTAATAAATGCATTTTTAAATAGAAAAGGGCAATATTGTTAATAGTTTGAATAGTTAGGGGTATTACTAGAATTTCCTGACAGTGGATTTGAATTCATCTTTCAAAACCATTCACCTTTTTATTTTGGAAGTATTTGCAAATTAGAAACATATATGAAACTATGAATTTAATGTGTGTTTGGAATTAATAAAAGAAGGACAACGCTGAAAATTAGATGCAACTCCTCTAGCTCTGAAAAAAGAGGACAGAGACAGAAGATCCCCCAGGTGCAACTCATCTAGCTCTGAAAAAAAGGTAAAAAATCTCCCCCTCTCCATCTCTCCATCCCATTCTCTCAGAAAGTATCCAACACAGAAAATCCTGCACACAAATCAAACACAAAATCAAGAACATCATCCACAAAACACAGAAGCACAGCCACCCCCCCCCAGATCCAACAGATCCTGCCTGGGCAGAAAAGGTGAACAACAGAAAAGAAGCTTTCTAACAGTGGGCAACAAAAAAAGTTTTTTCTTGGGTTCATGTGAATTTTTCAACTTGCTGATTAGGTTTTGTCATTTTTGACTTTTTCATCCTTTTTGGTAGCTCCTTCTGGATTTTTTGCATCTTTTGATTTTGCTTTGCCTCCACACACTATCCTCTCTCCTGTGTAGTAATCTGGTAAGAAAAAAGGAACCAGGTTAGTTATGTAGAAGGGACCAACTTAGTTATAAAAAAGAACCAAGTTAGTTATGAAACAGGAACCAAAAATCATTAAAGTATCCCAGGAAGAAAAAATAGCATGGATGTGCATGTACAAAAAAAAGAACAGATTACAGAGGCAACAAAAAGAAAATCCTAACCGTCACATTTTATTTGTATCAGATGTCAACTTTCGATCTTAATGCCCCCCCTACGGAAGATGGTGATGTTCCTGACATGGAGCCATTATACTGCACTTAGGCAGGTCCGGCAGAGTTTGTTGGAGAATCTCCGGATCTAGCGGTTGATGAGAGGGCAGCGACTCTTGGCGGTCAGTCTGATGAACAAAGTGGTAGGGGCCCGCAACATAACAAAGAGTCGTCCCCTGCTGGTGACAATGGTATTCCCGCGTCTACTATTCCTACGGATTCGACCACCTACCCTAACTTGGGGGAAGGTGATGTTGATGGAGCTGGCATGAACGGAGAAGTTGCATCCAGTCCGCAGGAGCCTTTCCTAGGAATGAGGTTTGACACAATTTTGAGTGCAAAAGCACATTATAATGCTTATGCTCTCAAGCTGGGTTTTTCTATCAAAGCTCACACATCTCAGAAAGGGAGAAACACAGATCAGATAGTAAAACAACAGTTTGTGTGCAACAAGTTTCGTAGGCCTAAAACAGAGGAGGAGGAGAAACAGGAGAGAATGACTATTGTAGAAGATATCAGCCCTGCTCAGCTTGATGATGGCAATGTTGAATCTCGGACGAGTGGTTCATCCAAAAAAAGTAGCAGCAAATTTGGGGTTAAGCGCAAGAGGGAAAGTATCAAACAAACAAATTGCCAGCTAGAATGTTCGTCAAACTCATTGATAACAATTGGCAGGTGACATACTTCATCGCTGAACACAACCATACTTTGATAGAAAGGCCATCGCTTGCGAAGTACTTGAGATCGCTTAGGGCTATCCCCCGTGACGAGAAAGAGTTCCTAAAGTGTCTACATAATTGCAACTTGGAAACAGGTTTGTGACGTCTGATTGTTACTAACTTGCTACTGCTATTATGTTAAGTAGTTTTAGGGCATCCTCCTAAGTTGTTTTTCTAATGTTCAGTTCGCATGATGGAGGTCATGTCTGAATTTTATGGCGAGGATGCTTTTGTACTGTATGGCCCCAAGAAAATATCAAACTTGCAGTCAGAATTTAGGAGTGAAAACAAAGAGTTCGACATAGGTGAAACACTTGAGCACTTCAAAGAGATGCAGGCAAAAGACCCCAAATTCTACTACAAATTTTCCTTTGATTCAGAGAACAGAGTTGAAAACATATTCTGGGTTGATGGTTTGGCAAGAAAAGCTTATGTGGAAGCATATCACGATTGTGTGTCGTTTGACACAACTTTCTGTACAAATCGTTTCAACATGACTTTTGCGTCGTTTATTGGCATAAATAGGCATGGGTAGTCTTTTTTGCTGGGTTGTGGTTTTCTCAGAGATGAGAGAGAGGACAGCTTTAAGTGGCTTTTTAGACAATTCCTCGAAGCAATGCATGGGAAGCAGCCCACAAACATAATCACATACCAGGACTAGGCTATGATGAATGCAATTAAAGCTATTTTCCCCGATAGTGTGCATAGAAATTGCCGTTGGCACGTGATTAAAAAAGCCAACGAGAAGCTAGGGTCCTTCCTTGGGTGTCATCCTGGTCTAGCTGAGGAGTTCAATGAGTGCATTGATGAGAGCATGACTTTTGAAGAGTTCGAAGCAACTTGGGCAGCAATGGTTGTGAAGTGGGGATTGTCCGGGAATGAAACTTTTGTTTGGTTAAAAAATATGCTCATACATGGGTTCCATGTTATTTCAGGGAATGCTTCTTCCCTTTCTTGCAGTCAACTCAAAGGAGTGAAGGATTCAATGCTGTCCTAAAAAGGTACATCAATCCCCAAAACTCTATCAAGCACTTTGTAAGGCAGTATGAGAATATTCAGGCCAAAATTTTGGGTAGAGAGGGCTGCAATGATTACCGGACAGATGAGCTTGAGGTGAGGCCGTGGTCCCCATTCCCAATAGAGAAGCATGCACTAGCTGTTTACACAAGGTACAACTACTTGAGGTTCAGGGTGGAATTCGAGCTTATTGGGCACTACAATGTGCAAGCACAAGGCCAGAAAATGTACTTGTTGGTTCCTAACAATGTCAAGTGCTACCCTTATGGCTCTAGGACCTACATGGTTAATGCAAATGCTGGGCAATTCAACTCCGATTTGTTGCATGTACTAGCGTGATCATATCCTTTGCTGCCATGTGTTGAAAGTGTTCACACATGTAGGTATTGATGCACTACCGGAAAGGTTCATTCTTAAACGATGGACTCAGCAAGCAGTTGAGGATGTGGCGCTGCCTGCTAAGCAGGTACAAGATGATGTGATGCCTGAACAGTCTCGGCAGAAGCTAAGGTTTGCAAACTTGTCTAGATCGTTCGTGCAAATGGCTAAAATTCTTAATGAATCAGATCAGGCAAAAGCTATTGCTCGTAGGCACATGAGGGAGATGAAATCCGAGTATGCGCAATTGAACAAAGTTCGCAAAAATAAGAAACCAGCACGCACAAACAGCGCCCCTAATGCGCCGCATGACACTATAACTCCCAGCACATCGCAACAAACAACAACTCCTAATGCACCACAACAAACATCAACCCCTAATGTGCATCGCCCCGTTTCTTCATCTCCTAACGTGCACCAATCAACGGCAGCAGGGCCCTTGCCAACAAGGCCACGACCAAAACCTCCTAGCAGTCACCGTGGTAATTCAGGCCCTATGCCAGCCCCGCTTCCACCTTCGTTTACAGCACAACAAACATCATCAAGTGTGCGAGGGATGATGCATGAAACACCTCCTCCACCACCTCCAACACAACCTGGCCCTGCTGCTGCTCGACAACTAGACCATGCTAGACAAACAACATCGGGGGGTGCGTCTCATGTTCAACACTCGGGTGGTGTGGTTGAGCCAAATAGAGAACATTTTGTAACACTAAACCCTCCAAGGTCTAACACTAAAGGGCGGAAGAAAGGAAGGATACCATCTGGCATTGAGTTGCAAGCTAAAAAAATCAATCTATGTGGTTTGTGTTCTGAGCCTGGACATAACGCTGCTAATTGTAGTTCTGGGTTGGGCCATAAGTAGCGGTTTTTTATGTGGTTTATGTCCTGACCAAAAGGGTGTAAGTTTTGTTATATGTAAGCTGGGTTCCTTGTTCAGAACAAAGTTTTACATAAAAAATATATTACAAGGCATATATACCCAAGTTGGTTCCTAGAGGTAGCCAACTTGGTTTATGTGAAATAACTAACTTGGTTACTAAACATAACCAAGTTGGTTCCTAGTTTTGCACCCAGTTTTAGTTTTGCACCCAGTTTTTGCATAAATACAAAGTTAAATTGATTTTCATAATACATGTAAGTTGGCACCTAATATGAACTAATATGAAACTAATTAGTTAGCTAAGTTGTGTTCATCAGTATATATTAGAAGACATATATACCTAAGTTGGCTCATAATATAGCCAACTTGGTTTCTGTAAAAATAACTAACTTGGTTCCTGAACATAAGCAAGTTGGTCCCCTGGTGACCAAGTTTGTTCCTAGAAAACATATAACAAGATTTGGGCTACTGTTTTCAATAAGCTGAACCCGTTGCCCAAGAATCCGATAAAAAAAGTGCATCTATACACCCCCCAGTTTTGCATAGTGCTTTACCTTTTATTTCTTGAGTATAGTTTTCCAGTTGCTGTTGTTTTTCGGCGAGGTAACCCATGTGTGGGTCTGCACTTTTCTTATGTTTGGCAAATTCCCTGGTCCATATACCGGTAAGATCCTCCCATTCCAATGTTCAGCATTGAACAAAGTGCATACACCGGAATCATAGCTGCATGATTTTAGTAGTAAAAAAATGACAGTCATTAGATAGTACGTGAAAAAGAGCAACTTGTCGTCCTGGAAAACACATCATGTTTTTTGGATATACTCACGTTGTCGACTTCTTTGGAGGGTTGATGTCTTCAACTTTGTAATCTCTGGTCTGCACTACTGAATTTGCATAGTTTTCTTCCCATAAGATCTTGATGGGAGAAACTAATTCATCGACAATATCATTGAACTTCTTGTCTGATAATGACCTGATCGAATCAAGAACTTCGAACCTTTTATCCCTTATGTTGATGACAAACAACCAGTAATGATTGATGTGGTCGCGCTCGCCTGGTGCCAAGTTCTCGAGCACAGGCATCATAACATGTGTTTTTCAAAAAACAAACCAAAAAAGTGAGTAGAAAAAAGGAACAAAACCAGTAGGAAAAAAAGCAACTTAGTTAACTAGGTTGAATCAACTTAGCTATATGGGTGGGACCAACTTAGACTAATTTGGAACCAACTTGGTTACAAGGGGGTGGGACCAACTTAGTTATATTTGAGGGACAAACTTAGACTAAGTTTGGGGTCAACTTAGTTATAGTTGTGGGACCAACTTAGTCTTAGTTTGAATCAACTTAGTTATATGGTGTGGCCAACTTGGAAGTTTGAAGAAATAACTTACAATATCTTTTCTGTCGAGATGGGCAGTGACTTTGCCGAAGTGCTTTTTCAGCTCTCTCTTGTTGCATTCTAGATTTTTAAGTAGACTCTAAAAAACACAGGAGAGTGGGATTAGATGCAACATTCCAAAAAAAACAGAAACCAAAGAAATGGTGAATGATACCATGCTAAGAAAATGTGCTGTTTGTAAGTGGGTCATTACTGTAACTCCCAGAGGCATGGCAATTTTCTTAATCTTCTTAAGTTTTCGCAACATTATGGACTCTATTCTGAGTTCCATTACAGTATTCGACAACTGTCCGCAGGGCATCATGGAGTTTGCAAGATCTCTGAGTGTAACAAAATACTTTTCATATGATACAACTATTGGTGTATTGTCGATGTCTTGGCCCCTTTTGGTTCTTTTTCCATGTGCAGTAATTGTGGTGTACAGCTCTTTCACATCAGCTGAACATGTGTACACCCTTTGATCGACATATGCGAAGTAGGGTGACTTCACTGCATGAGCCTGCCTAATGATTCTTCTTTCTTGTACCTGTGGGCGATCTCCTGCAGTTGTGCTTCCAGAAGAATCAGGGTCCAATACAATGACACTCCCCACCCTTGCTGGTGTTTAGAAACCTCTCTGTATTTGCTCGATAACTGTAGCCTTAGGGGAATCATTCGTAGAAGCCCTTTCTTTTTCCACCTTGTCAGCTGCGGCACATGCTTCTCTCATTGTTTCCTCATCCCACGCCCAATCATCGTTTAGCCTTTCATCGTTCAGGTTGACCGGTGTTATCCTTGCTGAAGTTGAATGGCCTGGAATTATGCACTTGTTTTCTTCCTCCTCTGGGCTGTCAAAACCCAGGTCGAAAGATGGTGGATCACAGGCTTGATCCACTATATGTTGCCAAGATGTTTTTTTATCTGGTGGTGCGAACTTTGGCACTGGTGGTAGTGGACATGCATCACTCGTTTTTGTGTTGTGTGTGTTGCATATTCCTATAGTTTCAGTACTTGCGGGACGCAACGGTGTAGTTGCGGTCACCTTTAGCTGTGTGCTGCCAGTTTTTGGAGGGGGGCGAGGGCATTTTGGTATGACCGTAGGTGCTCCCTGCTGGAGTGGCAATCCCTTCACTGGCTGCTGCAGTATCTGTGGGCTAGGCGTACTCGGCTGGGTGGCTTGGACCTTTGGTGTTTTAGTTACTGCTGCTGCCTTTGTTGGGTCACCTTCTGGGCGGCCACGTTGTGCTGCCATCTTCTGTCTCCTAATCCCCTGTGCCAGCTAGTCATCTCTTATATCCAATTTCTGAAGGTTGAAGCACTCTACTGTTAGCTTGTGTATTGCGTCTTCGCTTCCAATCATATCTACCACAGGGACATTTGTAGTGCGTTCCCTCAGCTCCATGTCTACCACCAAATGGAAGTCAGCATTGGCGTCACTCTTGCCATCATCATCATCAAACACAGGAGCTTCAATGTGCAGGCGCCCAACATTTTTCCTTGTTTCTGCTGCAACCATCCCTATTAACTCTGAAAATGAGTTTGGTCTTCTGTCTGATGGCCTTGTCCTGCATGTAACCTTTCTGCCCGTTCTTCCTCCGCTTTCCTTCTTGTTCTTTGCATCAAGACCTTCACTGATAAGTCATCGAGCTTGCTCCCACAATCACCATCCCAATTTCCTAAGTCAGTGCCCCTCTCCCTGAGGTTGCTGGCTGGGCAATCTCGGTTTTCCTTTGGTGTCAGTCTAGCTGATCTTCTTGGCATCTTGGTCAAATTGCACCTAGGATCTTCCTCTTGTTGATCTTCTCCCCCTCATCCATTCCCATTGTTTGCATCTCTGTTAGCTCCATCTTCCTCATATTCCTTGTTGTCGCCATCTTCCTCATCCTCATCTTCACTATCATCATCACCATAAGAATCATCATCAGGATCGCTGTCATCTTCTTCGTTGTTGAATTCTCCATCAGTCCTTTGCTTCTTTCTTCTCCCCTCAACATAGCTAGACCTTTCTTCATTGTATATATTCCCAATAGCCTCGACAAATGTCCCGATCCTATTGGATATGTCTGTGCATAGCTCGCCCACGCAGATGGCAAATTTCCTTTTTCTCTGCATAAATCAAAAAAAGGTATAGGAGAGAAATTAGTACAACTCCAGCAGCCAACTTAGTTAACTAAGATGGTCCCACAAAGCTAAGTTGATTTCATAGTATAATGAGTCAACTTAGCTTTAAATATGAAATCAACTTAGCTGCAATATAAACTCAACTATAAGGTAAGTTTATTCCAAAAAAATAAGCTAAGTTGGGTCCTATAAATAACTAACTTGATTCCAAAATAAGACTAAGTTGGTCCCACAAATATAACTAAGTTGGTCCCACAAAGCTAAGTTGATTTTCATAGTATAATGAGCCAACTTAACTGCAATATAAAGTCAACTTAGCTATGAGACATGAATCAAGTTGGTTCCAAAAGAATAAGCTAAGTTGATTTTCATAGTATAATGAACCAACTTAGCTGCAAAATATAAATTCAACTTAGCAATGAGACATGAATCAAGTTGGTTCCAAAAAGAATAAGCTAAGTTGATTTTCATAGTATAATGAGCCAACTTAGCTACAAAAATAAAGTCAACTTAGCTATGAGACATGAATCAAGTTGGTTCCAAAAAGAATAAGCTAAGTTGATTTTCATAGTATAATGAGCCAACTTAGCTACAAAAATAAAGTCAACTTAGCTTTAAATATGAAATCAACTTAGTTGGGTCCTAGAAATAACTAACTTGATTCCAAAATAAGACTAAGTTGGTCCCACAAAGCTAAGTTGATTTTTATAGTATAATGAGCCAACTTAGCTGCAATATAAAGTCAACTTAGCTATGAGACATGAATCAAGTTGGTTTCCAAAATAGAATAAGCTAATTTGATTTTATAGTATAATGAACCAACTTAGCTGCAATATAAAAAGTCAACTTAGCTATGAGACATGAACCAAGTTGGTTCCAAAAAGAATAAGCTAAGTTTCTTTTCCTACTGGTTTTGTTCCTTTTCTACTCAGTTTTACAAAGTAGGAAAATCAACTGAGCATGTGATATGCAAAATCAACTTAGCTAACTAATTAGTTTCATATTAGTTCATATACTCAACTTAGATGTACTCAACTTAGCTATAGTATGAAATCAAGTTATGAACTCTAAATTATTTCATATACCTCATTTGAAAAGCTCCGTGGCAGCTTCTCAGACACGAATTCTTCGGTTCTTGTAATGCCCACAAAAAGACTGTCTCTTATATAAGCCCCGACATATTCTTTGAGCTGTATGTTGTTAAAAACAAAAAAAGTCGTGTTAAAAAATGTATACCGATGGAGTAAAATCAAAAACACATTGGGATTTTTAGGGGTTTTTTGTATGGGCAGAAAAGTGCTTACTTTCAACTTTCCAAACTCCCCATCCCCTTTTGAATCCTTCCGCATGACAGCCTGTATGAGTTTGTCGTTCCATGTTGTAGCCCGTATTGGGCAGACTTCTTCGGACTCCACAACCTCGTCCACATCCAGGGAATCAAGATAAAGGATCTGCATTGGAAAAAAAGGACAAAAAAATTAAGTTAGAAAAATGATATTACATGCTGCCGAATAGTGTTATTTTTTATGTTCGAAAAAAGACGGTGTCTCCACGTGAAATTACCACGAGATGGTGAAGACAGCAACATACGAATTTCTTCTTTACTCCTATTTTCTTTAATTCTGTGATAATTTGATCAATGGCAAATTGGGCGAAGTTTGTCTGCCGGAACTGGTTAAGGTCCACTAATGCTTGGTAACACCTGGGGCTGATGCTTGATGTTGTTGTAGGGCTCACAAAGCAGCTGATTACGCCAGCAAAATATGCGCACAGAAACTTCATGTCCGCAGCCCCTTCCATTCCTTTTATCATCGCGCACCAATCGGCCCACTTGGTTGTTGTGCCACTCTCTATGTTGTACTCTTTATTAAAGAACTCAATTTCCTCTGTTTCCATTTTATATCTAACAGGGCTCCCCTCGTTCTTTATCCCGAACACTTTGGTGTAGCTGTCTGCATTGACCGGGATACTCCCCCTTCCTGGTATAACAATCTCGCTCCATATGGGGTCAAAACATGATAAGACCCACATACTGAGGTCTAAAGGCATCTCTTTTGCATGCACCTTAAGCATACCTCCCCATCCCCAATCTTCTATCAGATCTTTCTGATCTTGAACTAGCAGTTGGTTCAGTTTGAACAACCTGGCCGGAGAAGCGCGATTCCTTCCTATCTGTAACAAAAAAAGGTCGTGTGCATAAGATAACTAAGTTGGTTCCTATTTTATTGCGTGAAAAAATAGAACATAAAAAGGAAAAAGGAAAAGGCGCACCGTGGTTCGTCGTATACGGCCAGGTCTTGCTGCTGGCAGCGCATGTTGCGCAGCAGTTGTAGGATTTGTTCCTGAAGATGACTGCATAAAGTTCCCCCCACCAAAAAAACAACAGTTAGCACTCGAACAAAAAAAATTAGTTGTATCTTGGAAAAAAAGGGCGTTTACCTGCTTTCCAGTTTGTGCAGCTGGTAAATGCAGGCGGGCGCGCTTGACAACATCTTTCGTCATTTTATGACTTCGACTGTATCTGCAGGAATAACTTAGTTATTTTCTAGGACCCAACTTAGTTGGATTTCGACTTGTATGTATAGATGTAGTAAAACAACTTAGTTCTCTCCAAAAAATCAACATAGTTCTCTCCAGAAAACAACTTAGTTATCTTTTAAAAAAAGAAAAACAACTTAGTTCTCTGCAGAAACCAACTTAGTTATTCCTAGGGGCCAAATTACTTATTTGTATGAACCAACTTAGTTAAGTAAAATATTCAGAAAAAAAAAATCTAGGAATCTTCTGTTGCTCTACTATCGTCTGTCGACACCTGTTTGGACTACAGGTGCAGGTAGATAGTGATCACTTCTTCGCCTATACCATACTGTGTGCTACTGCTGCTAGATAACTCGCGACAGCGAGGAAAGCACATGAAAAAATCCAGGGAAAAATTACCATTGCCCTTGATAATTCCCCCTACTGCAAAAACACAGGAAAAACCCCCCGACACTTAGTTCTCTTTTCAAAAAAGAAAAACAACTTAGTTCTTTGCAGAAACCAACTTAGTTATTCTTAGGACCCAACTTACTTATTTGTATGAACCAACTTAGTTAAGTAAAAGTATTCAGAAAACAAAACCTTCTGCTACTCTACTGTCGTCTGTCGACACCTGTTTTGACTACAGGTGCAGGTAGACAATGATCACTTCTTCGCCTATACTATACTGTGTGCTACTGCTGCTAGATTACTCGCAAGAGCGAGGAAAACACAGGAAAAAATCCCAGGAAAAATTACCATGCCCTTGCTAATTCCCCCTACTGCAAAAAACACAGGAAAAACCCCCCGACACTTAGTTCTCTTTTTAAAAAGAAAAACAACTTAGTTCTCTGCAGAAAACAACTTAGTTATTCCTAGGACCCAACTTACTTATTTTGTATGAACCAACTTAGTTAAGTAAAATATTCAGAAAACCAAAAAAAAGCCAGGATTCTTGTGATGAACACTAGTTTTTCAGTCTCTAGAAAACAACCTGCTGCTACTCTACTGTCGTCTGTCGACACCTGTTTTGACTACAGGTGCAGGTAGACAGTGATCGCTTCTTCGGCCATACTATACTGTGTGCTACTGCTGCTATAACTCGCGAGAGCAAGGAAAACACAGGAAAAAATCCCGGGAAAAATTTACCATGCCCTTGCTAAAAATTCCTCCTACTGCAAAAAAACAGGAAAAACCCCCCGACACTCGTCATACATGCAGTGAGTGATATAGTTTTCACCGGACTTGCTAATTCCCCTACACAAGTTTGAAATCCATGCAGTGAGCTTTCTAAAATTTCTCTACACGAGTTTGAATCCGTCATCATCATACGGATCGAGTGTTGGTTTACCTATGAGACATGAATCGATAGGATAACATGACATGGGTTCGTGCAAAATCAAAAAATGGGGGAAAATTGCATGGATTACCTCGAGGAGGGACCTCCCAGGCTCGATGTAGATGCTTGATACGATGTACTCGAGGCGAGGCCCTCCCCCAGATTCGCCGACGAGCTGCACTGACTCCTCCTCCCCCCGACGCCTCTACCGACGAGCTCGTCTCTCTCAATGTGCTCGATGCAAAAAGTGCTCGATGTGCGGTGCACGATGCGAGACCCTTCCGATCCGCCGATGACCACCACGATTCCTCCCCCCACCGACGAGCTCCTCCCTCCCGACGAGATCTTCTATCTCACCATGCTAGATGCGCGGTGCTTCGATGCACGGGTGCTCTGATGCGCGGGTGCTCGATGCGTGGTGCTCGGAGTGCCGATGAGCTCCCCCCGACGAGATCTTCTATCTCACCATGCTAGATGCGCGGTGATTCGATGCGCGGGTGCTCCGATGCGTGGGTGCTCGGAGCGCCGACGAGCTCCACTAGATCCTCCCTTCGCTGACGCCTCCACCGACGTGATGGTCGCCCCTCCACAGATCTCGCCGAGCCGCTACTCTCGCTGGAGCACGTCGCCGCCCCCTCCCTCCGCCAGCTGCAGATGCGGCGCGCGGCCTCTCTACCTCCCCCGTTGTCGATGTCGAAAATGGGAAACGACGGAAACGAAGCGAAGCGCGCAACGGCTCCCCCCGGGGTGGTTTCGGTCGGAGACGCTTTCAGATTCGTGCGCGATGGACGGTCCAAAACCAAGTTCTCGGTCCACCAGCCAGCGTCCGGATGTTTTTTAGCATCTGGGATAAAAAATTAGGAAAAGGAAAAGAACATGAAAGATAAAGGGGAGTGGGCCATCGGAGAAGAGAAATTGGTCTAGGTCGGCTAGAAGATGCGCGTGGCGGAAGATAAGGCATGGGCCGGCCCAACAAACGCAGTCATAGAGGGAGCTCGTGTTGAGGAAACAAATAGCCAGGGGCCTTGCTGCAAAAGGGCATGAACTAATAAGAAGTGCCCTATCAAAACTGTATCTCGTGTCACGAAAATGGCTAGCTCGAGCCGATTTGCAGAGAGGATTCCGAGCTCGTTACTGAATCGTTTTGAGTGAGGATTTCGTAGGTGCATCTAGGGGACATAGGAGAACAACTTTGATCGTTGGAGCTTCGCCGCACGGTGACGGTGTCACTCGGAAAACCACAAGGAACCGAGGTGTCGCATCGGACTCACAACTGACAAATAGGTTCCGGTTTGCAGAGATAAACAACGGACTTCGGGAGACGATTGCGGACCAAGTACGGCTCTGTTTGATGTTTAGTTTTTGCCGGCTGAAGAGGGAAGAACCGATATTGATCCTCGTTAGGATTTGTTCGGTTATTCCACTTCCCAAGTTGTAGCATCCCAATTGTCTAACAATTGTAATGCTACTTGGTCTAGTAATATAATGGCTACTTCAAATATATAATTGTTGCATCATCATTGTATCATGCTCATGTCATCATGCCACCTTGCATTTGAGCATCATATAAAACCCCTTCTTGTTTGGTTCTTATCTCATATGCATTATTATTTGTATTTGCCTTGAGCATCATATAAAACCCCTTCTTGTTTGGTTCTTATCTTATATGCATTATTATTTGTATTTGCCTCTTGATATTGTATTTGGCTCTTGATATATTGTTTAAGTGCCCAAGTTGAGTTGGGGGCATATCTCTTATTAACTCCACCACCTTTTCTTTCACCACCTTATAATCCAACCATCCAACTAAATATGAGTTTGGCACTTATTGGTTTTACCTCTAGCTCATGTGGGTTGTGATGGATCCAATTCTATTTCCACATGCTCTCATCTTAGCATCATGTTGTTTTCACAGTATTGATATATGAGAGCCACATGGCCACCTTTGCATGCCTTGTGAGTGGGACCTTTTCTCCTAGCTTCCATATGGTTTATCATGGAATTATGCTCATGTTGGAATAGTTTGGGACTATTGATCATCTAGTGGAACATACACACTAGCATATCCCAATTGTATTTCAAACATGGCCATCTCCAACTACCCCACATGGGGAATCCTTTCTTTTCTTTGGCTTGGCTTGATTCCAGTTTTGGAAATGCAAAAGGAACAATGCCATGTTTAATATAATTATTCACTATATAATCATGGTATTAAATACTTTGCATGGGCCATGCAAGTACCACCTTTTGGCTTGGCATTTGGATTTTATTTGTTTTAAAATTGGATCATCTCTCTCTCTCCTCTTAGCTTGATCTTGTTTGATCTTGCTTAAGACCATCATCACCCCTCCCCACCTAATCTAAACCCATAACCCCATCTAAGCTAAACCCTAATCCTATCATGCCATACCCTTTCCCCTCTCGGCCTCTCTCTTATCTCTATCTAGCTGGCCCCACCGGGCACCCTCTCTCCCGAGCCTACCATCTACCCCTGCCCTAGCTACTCCCTCCACCCCACAAAAACCCTAACCCGACCCTAGTACCAATCTACCCGAGCCTCACCTCTCTCTCCCTAGCTCTCTCTCCCTGCCCTAGGGCCCCCCCAGCCCGAGCCTGTCCCTACCTCCTTGCCCTCACGTCGACCCCACCTGGAAGCCCCTCACCTGCCCCTGCCTGGCCTCCCTACCGAGCACGTGAGGAGGAGGAAGAAAAGGTGGCCGAGCCACCTTTTCCCCATCTACCCCACCTCCCCACGGCACCCCCTCTCCCCTCTGCTTTACCACCTCGCTCGGCTCTCCCTGGCCTTCTCCAGATCTAGCCGAGGCACCCTTCTCTCTTCCCCTCCCCCTCTCCACCACCGTCTACACCTCGCCGCCAAAACCTCGGCCTCCACCGCACCCCGACGATCCAGACGCGCAGACAGACCGTGGAGTGGTCTGGTGGACCGAGGAGACCCCCTGCAGCAGCCCCGTACACGGAGACACGAAGAGGGAGCACCGGAGCTGCCAGTACCAGCGCTGCACCGACGCTAACCCTAGATCTTCGGGCCGTCTGCATCGCCGTCGATCGCCTGCTCGCCGACCCGATCTGACCACGCCGACACCCTCCCGGTGAGCCCACGATTCCCCTAGACACGGTCCGCCTCGCTGCCGCCGCCTGTGTTCACCGGACGTTTCGTCGTGCACGCTCTGTGCGCCGGCGTCGCGCTCGGTCCGCCTCGCTGTAGCGTCGCAGAAGCCCTAGCTAGGCCGCGCCCGCCTCTCTGTCACCTAGCCCAAGCCACCGCAGCGGTAGCCGCCCTGTGTGCAAGCCCCAGGTCACGAGATCGAAGCCCCGTGCCGCGCCCGCTGCCTCTGTCTTTTTCGTCAGAGAGAGAGGAAGAAAAACAGTGTCGTGGCGACGTTTTGCAGAAAACCCCCTCCCGTTTTGTTTTCCTCAACCCGCGCTCCTGCCGACCCCACCTGTCTGCCTCTGGGCGATTTTATATAAAGGCTCCTGCACTTTGTGTTCCTCAACCCGCGATCCCCAGCTGGGCCACGTGGTTGCGCCAGGATCACCCGCTGGCAGCTGGGCCCGCGAAGCCTCTAGGCCCACCTGTCTGTCTCTGGGTCTGGACTAGCCGCGGTGCAAAATGATTCTGTGCGCCCGTGTGGCTGAGTCAGCCAGCGACCCCACCCGTCAGTGACTATGGCTGAATCTGTCTGGGTATAAAAAGGTTTTCTGGATTTCTGTTTTAATTCAAATCTTTTTCAAATTAATTCAAATTCAAATTTAAATTCTGTTTTAAATAACTTTTGAAATATAAATCCAATTTAAACAAATAATATATGTTTTCAAATCAGAAAAATATGAGGAATTCAAATATGCCATTCAAAATATATTTTGGACACTTTAATTTTCCAAGTTCATTTAAATTACAATAAATTGCCCTTTTGACTTAAATAATTAATAACTTTTGATTTATAAGTCCAAATTTAACAAATGATATGTCTAAAATGATTAGCTCGACGAGACCTTTCTGTTTATGCGTTCCATGGTTTGATTTGAAGCATGCATCATATAAATATAATGTGTACAGCAACTAATATGGGAATAAAATGGGGCCAAAGCTCAATAAAAATGCTTTATTCTTGTATTCCACACCTCACCCATGCCATGCTACTTTATTGCCATGCAAATTGTGCATCATTCATCATGGCATGATTGTTTGCTTGATGCATTTAATTCATATGCTTGTGCACTTTATTTATGTTGGCCCTTGTTTGTTTGGTTCTTCTTCGAGTAGACGCTGAGTAGGGGATATATCAAGAGAACCAGGAGCACTACCCAGATCCAACCCTTGCTTCTACTGAGCTGCCAGGCAAGCACTACCACATGCTTGCATACATATAGTACCTATTGCCTCTATCTTATTCTTGCATCATTGAGTCACGATTGCATTAAACTGAATCCCAAGTATTGCATAGCCTTTACTTTTAAACCCCACCGAAGCTTGTTCCTCCATCCCATGAGCCATTACTACAGGAGTTGTTTGAGCCATGCGAGTCGTAGAACAGCATGTGTAGGGTATGTGAGTGTCTGATGGATAACGAGGTACCTAAACAACTTAACCTGAGTAGTAATGGGATAACTAATGAAAGTGGCATCGGTGAGCCATATTCGCTATTTGGTTTTTCAGTCTCACTTGTGTCCCGTAGGACCCCGAGTACTTGATTCATGTTCCTTGAATATTCGCGCTATCCACATCCGGGAGGCTTATGAACCCCCCTGAGCCAGAGCTTGATTCATTCTTATTTCTTGGGGCCACAAACTAGTTCGAGGTTTTATTTACTATCATGTACTTATGCCATGTTTTACTGCTTTATTTAAAATTGTGCGAGGTACTGCACACTGTACTGTTTAGGTAAGCGGAGTGTTTTCGCGGTGTCGACAAGCCCAGTCACATTTTCGGGTTCCCAGTCGTTCACAGCCACTGACGCAAACCTTGAGTCCGTCTCGGAGTCAGCTAACTTCGTTGCGGGTAGCTCAATGGGGTGGCCCCCTGAAATATTTCTGAATCCTGTAATTGCTTTGTCGTGACTGCCTCGTTGGGTTTTGATTTGGTTTTTCCGAGGCATATCGAGTGTGTGTTGCTATTTGTGCACCCCTGCAGGGTAAAACTTTCTGAAAGCCGTGTCCACGGTTATGGACGACTTGGAGCACAGTTTCTCGATCATAGACAAGCATAACTAAAGTACCGCTTTTAATTTGACTAGACTAGGTACCTGACTAGTAAATAGTGCAACACTCCCGGAATGGATAATAAAACTGCCAACGGATGGGGGGTTGTTCGTCCGCTTCCTCGTCGGTAAGCGAGGAGGAGGATGGATCTGTGGAGATTACCATGATAACCGTTATAACTGCTGTTATTAATTCACGGACATCCGTCTATCTCTGGTTGGGCGGATGGTTAGCGAGTATCTATAGAACTGTTAGGGTTTATCTTTTGCTGCAATTGCGTCACCCCAGGTTGTGTCCCCTTTAGAGGCATAAAGACTTGCTGAGTACCCCTAGGGTCTCACACGATAAATTATTGGTTCAGATGAACAGGTACACCCTCAAGATGGATACTGGGTGGAAGAGACGGAGATGTGGACAACGATCATTCGGTGTAGAGATTCCGGGAACGGGGATCCGTGAGATCTGTGGACGGGATGTGCTTATTTATGGGGCATCTTATGCCGATTTGCTTCTTATCCGTACTCAGATTTTGTCTTCCGCTTCCGCTTGATACTCTGTTGATTGATGTATGAGGAGATATCCTAAACTATTATATCTATCTAGGATATTTGGATCTTGCCGTATGGCGTTGCTATATTTCCTTTCTTTTTAGATGGAATGGCTCTGATGTACTGTTGTATGGTGGCTTGCATACATACTCCTTTGTGTATGTAGTTGATCCCTTCGCCTGCCGATTACGCCGCCCGTTCTTGTCCCGATGTTTGGAAATGGTTGGGACGGCCGAAAGGTCTACCTGTGAGTGGCATTTGGGCCCCACCGTACTATTTCAACCATTTCTGTTCATCCAGGCTTGTAACTAGGAGCGTAATTCACCGAGGTAGTTACAATTGGTATCAGAGCCATCCCGACCTTCAGGGTCTCAGCCAAATGGTCGTTGTCTGTCTAGCAAATATTTTTGGTAGTTATGTATACTAGGGAAAAACAAAACGCGAGAGTAGGACTGCTTCCAATTTTCTTCTTACCCAACCACCACTCTTTTCTGGTAAGGAAGTGTAACGTTTTCAATCCTCTTCTTCAAATTCAAACTAGGATTCACGTGTTCTGGGTTTCCGTAGTACCATAGGTTGTGTCTGTGTCTGTGTGTGTGTGTGTAATTCCTTGTCTATCTGTTGCATCCAAGTTGTTATCTTATCGGCCTTTTGGTTATCAACTGTTGGTACATTCCATACCGACAGGCTTTTGCAAACCGACGCGATCTATCTAATTCGTTGTATACCGACGCGATCTGTCTTACTCTTTGTTATCCGACGCTATCTTGTTTGTGGTGTTCGTTTCCGTAGTTGCTAATCTTTAGGATCATCTCGAGAAGAAGGTGTTGAGATATGTGTTTTACTTGTTCATGTGCGGAGTAATGATTTGAGTGCGGGATGGAGTCGCGACCATACCACTACTTTTATCATTGCTCTTGTATATTGAGTTGGTAGAGTCACTAATCTTGATTCGTTAAGTAATTTTGCGCATTTATTGGTATTTTAATGCCGAAATTTGTGGGAAATTTTTCTTTGATATATTTGTGTACCACACTCCTTTTCAGTCGTGTGCGATATGCTTAATATCTTCTAGGTGCTTTGAACTTTGTTGATATTTTAATATCATCTTAGTAAATTGTATCCTTTAATCTTGGTTAATTCCATTTTGGTACTATTGTGGATTATTATTATTCTCCATTATAGTACTGACTTGTGTGTTATATCAATCACAGGATGGCACCACCACGCCGTTCTGAGGAGGACATACAACCTGAACTGGGGGCAGCGTTGTCAAGCATCGCCAATGCCTTGGCAGCAATGCAGCAGAACCAGCAGCGGTTTGAGGAAAGTGTCAGGAGGAACGAGTTTGTGCCGCTACCTCCACCTCCCAAGCGAGCAGACATCAAAAGCTTCCTGAAGTTCAACCCTCGCCAGTTTGATGTTTCTGATCAACCACTTGATGCTGATGATTGGTTGCGTGAGATGTCAAGGTTGCTGATGACTGCTGATGTTCCTGAGCAAGAATGGGTAAAGTGTGCTACTCACCTTCTGAAGGGCGATGCAGCTCTCTGGTGGGAGAATTACCTGAAGGCAAACTGCTCTGGTTTTCAGCCTACTTGGGAACAGTTCACTAGAGCTTTCAAAGAGCAGTATCTGTCAGAAATTGTCATGGAGAGGATGAAGGAAGTGTTTCTCAACCTCAAGCAGGGCAATGATAATGTCAATACCTACATCAGGAACTTCATGAACCTTTCTCGTTATGGTGGCGATGAGATCTCTGATGACAAGAAGAAGCAAAAGAGGTTCAGGCAAGGGCTCAATGCATCGATTAAGTATGCAATCACACATGCAAGGCCGGCGTCTTTTCTGGAACTTCAGCATACAGCTCTGCAGGAAGAAGCAAGTAGGCAAGTATTCGAGGAGTCAAAGAAACACAGCCGTGATGCAGCAAGCTCTTCAGCTATGTCAGCTCCTTCTAAGCGTCGTGTCTGGGTTCCTAACACCCCACCGTCGCTCCCGGCTCCACCAAGACCTTCAAGCTACGCGGCAAGGCCACCAAACTTCCTCACTGCTGCTCCCAGGGGCTACAACCACCACTACCCTGGAGCGCCTGGTGGAGTCCCTGGCTACGTTGCTCCACGTCCACCTGGTGCTTGTTACACTTGTGGAGACTCTGGGCATCAACAATGGAACTGTCCGATGAAGAACAAGGCTCTTCCTCCACCACCTCCAAGATCTGCGGCAAGCTCTCCTTTGGTTCGTGCACCACCACCTCGGGCTCTCAACATCAACACCAAGCCCGGGTCTACTGTTGCTCGTGCCAACTGCATCAACGCCGCTCAAGCTGAGCATGCACCTGGAGTTGTGATGGGTATGCTATCCGTTAACTCAGTCCCTGCACGAGTTTTGTTTGATTCTGGTGCATCGCATTCTTTTGTGTCTCACAAGTTTGCAAATGAGAATGAGTTAGTCATGGATCCTCTCCTCAAGCGGTTAATGGTCCTATCTCCTGGAGCAAAGATGGCAGCTTCTAAAATCAGCCATGGCAATCAAATTGAGATTGGTGGCTCTTCGTTCTCGGCTTCCTTAATTGTTCTGGGCAATTCTGACATTGATGTCATCTTGGGCATGGATTGGTTGACAGCAAATGCAGCTGTGATTGATTGTGCTGAACGCTCGGTTTCTCTGAAGATTCCTGAAGGCCATATAGTCTATTCTCCAAGTCTGACTCCTGCTATCCAGCTTTTCTCTTTGGCAGCTCTGAATGTTGATGCTATGGAAGCTATTCAGAGTGTTCCGGTGGTCTGTGAGTTCCCAGATGTCTTTCCTGAAGAGTTGCCAGGTATGCCTCCGGATCGTGAGGTAGAGTTTGTTATTGAGCTTGAACCCGGTACCGCTCCTATCTCCAAGCGGCCTTATAAAATGGGTCCTGCTGAGTTGGCTGAACTCAAACGGCAACTTGATGAACAAGAGAAGTTGGGTTTTATTCAGCATAGTACTTCTTCTTGGGGTAGCCCAACTCTCTTTGTGAAGAAGCGAGACCAGACTGATAGACTTTGTGTTGACTATCAGGCTCTCAATGCTAAAACCATCAAGAATAAATATCCCCTTCCGCGGATTAATGATCTCTTTGACCAGCTAGCTGGAGCTGTGGTTTTCTCTAAGCTGGACTTGAGGAGTGGTTATCACCAAATCAAGATTCGCGAGGAAGATGTTCCGAAGACAGCTTTCACCACCCGCTATGGCCTGTATGAGTACACGGTTATGTCTTTCGGTCTCACCAACGCACCTGCCACCTTCTCGAGGCTCATGAACTCGGTTTTCATGGAGTATCTTGATAAGTTCGTTGTGGTCTATCTGGATGACATCTTAGTCTACTCTAAGTCAAAGGAAGAGCATGAAGAACACCTTCGGTGTGTCCTAAACAAGCTTCGTGAGAACCGCTTGTATGCAAAGTTCTCCAAGTGTGAGTTTTGGCTGCCTCAAGTAACATATCTTGGTCACGTCATCTCTGCCAAGGGCATTGCAGTCAATCCGGAAACTGTGAAGACAATTGTTGAATGGCTTCCTCCTGTCAATGTCAAAGAAGTGCGGAGTTTCCTTGGTTTGGCTAGTTATTGCCGTCACTTCGTTCAGAACTTTTCGAAGATAGCGAAGCCTCTTACCGATCTCCTCAAGAAAGGCAAGAAATATCTTTGGACTCCTACATGTCAAGCAAGCTTTGAGACACTCAAAGAGAAGCTCACTTCCACACCAGTCTTGGTTCCTCCGGATACATCCAAGCCATTTCAGATATTCTGTGACGCCTCTTTGCATGGATTGGGTGCGGTCCTCATGCAAGAAAAACAAGTTGTTGCTTATGCCTCTCGCCAGTTGAAGACGCATGAGATCAACTATCCTACACATGACCTCGAGCTCGCAGCAGTTGTCTTTGCTTTGAAAGTATGGAGGCACTACTTGCTTGGTAACCGTTGTGAGATCTTTTCTGATCACAAGAGTTTGAAGTATATCTTCACTCAGCCTGATCTCAACCTTAGGCAAAGAAGATGGATTGAAGCAATCAATGACTTCGATTTGACCATCAACTGCACTCCGGGCAAAGCTAATGTTATGGGAGATGCTCTCAGCCGCAAAGCTTATGTCAACAACCTCATGATGGAAGAACAACAGCCTCTCTTGTGCGAGGAATTCCGTCAGCTCAACCTGGGAATTGTGGAACAAGGGTATCTTCTGAACCTTCTAGCAACACCTCTCTTGGAAGAAAAGGTTCGCTCTTCTCAGCTTGGTGATCCGTACACAAGAAAGATTATCTCCGGGATTCAGCTTCCGAAGTATGAGTCCTTCCATGTTGATGATCAGGGCACGCTTTTCTTTGAACACCGGATGTTTGTTCCGAACTACCCGGGTTTGAGAGAGCAAGTTCTCAAGGAGGCGCATGATTCTGTTCTTTCTATCCACCCTGGCAGCACAAAGATGTACATGGACTTGAAAACACAATATTGGTGGCCTGGTTTGAAACGGTATTGTGCCAAGTATGTCTCGGAGTGTGATGTCTGCTGCAGAGTGAAAGCTGTTCATCAGAAACCTTCCGGTCTTCTACAGCCATTGAAACCCCGGAATGGAAATGGGAGAAAGTAGAGATGGACTTCATCACTGGTTTTCCGAGGTCGCAGAAGGGCAACAATGCAATCTTTGTTGTCATCGACAGGCTTTCTAAAGTGGCTCACTTCTTCCCCGTCAAGGAAACCATTTCTGCAATTCAGTTGGCGGAGCTCTATATCAACAGAATTGTCTCTCTGTATGGGGTTCCGCTTGAGATCAGTTCAGACCGTGGAAGCATCTTCACTTCCAAGTTCTGGGAAAGTTTCCAAAATGCTTTGGGAACAAAGTTGAACTTCAGCACAGCTTACCACCCTCAATCGCAAGGACAAGTTGAAAGGATCAATCAGATTCTGGAGGACATGCTCCATGCTTGCGTCATCTCGTTCGGCATGAAGTGGGAAGAATGTCTTCCTTATGCTGAATTCTCGTACAACAACAGCTTCCAGAAGAGTCTAAAGATGGCACCATTCGAGGCTATCTATGGTCGCAAATGCAGAACTCCGATTGGTTGGTCGGGTGCAGGTGAAAGGATTTTGTTTGGCCCTGACATTGTGACTCAAGCGGAGGAGAAGGTTCACATCATTCTTGAAAATCTGAGGATTGCTCAAAGTCGCCAGAAGAGCAATTATGACAGGAAGCACACGGACATGGAGTATGTCCCTGGTGATCTCGTTTACCTTCCTGTCACTCCCATGAGAGGCACGCACCGTTTTGGTATCAAAGGGAAGCTGGATCCTAGATACATCGGTCCTTTCAAAGTTCGTGGAAGAAGAGGAGAAGTTGCTTATGCTCTTGAGCTCCCGGAAAAAAACTCAAGGTCCATGATGTTTTCCACATCTCCCAGCTCAAGAAGTGCTTCAAGGATCCCGGCAGGACCGTGGACCATGAGCTTATCAATCTCCAAGAAGACCTGTCTTATCAAGAACACCCCACAAAAATCCTTGAAGTCGCAGAAAGAAGGACTCGCAACAAGTCCATCAAGTTCTGCAAGGTGCAGTGGTCGCACCATTCCGTTGATGAAGCCACTTGGGAACGTGAAGATGATCTCCGTGCCAAGTATCCTACCCTCTTTGTGTCTTCTTCTTCATCCTAGAATCTCGGGGCGAGATTCCTGTTTAGTGGGGGAGAGTTGTAGCATCCCAATTGTCTAACAATTGTAATGCTACTTGGTCTAGTAATATAATGGCTACTTCAAATATATAATTGTTGCATAATCATTGTATCATGCTCATGTCATCATGCCACCTTGCATTTGAGCATCATATAAAACCCCTTCTTGTTTGGTTCTTATCTCATATGCATTATTATTTGTATTTGCCTTGAGCATCATATAAAACCCCTTCTTGTTTGGTTCTTATCTCATATGCATTATTATTTGTATTTGCCTCTTGATATTGTATTTGGCTCTTGATATATTGTTTAAATGCCCAAGTTGAGTTGGGGGCATATCTCTTATTAACTCCACCACCTTTTCTTTCACCACCTTATAATCCCACCATCCAACTAAATATGAGTTTGGCACTTATTGGTTTTACCTCTAGCTCATGTGGGTTGTGATGGATCCAATTCTATTTCCACATGCTCTCATCTTAGCATCATGTTGTTTTCACAGTATTGATATATGAGAGCCACATGGCCACCTTTGCATGCCTTGTGAGTGGGACCTTTTCTCCTAGCTTCCATATGGTTTATCATGGAATTATGCTCATGTTGGAATAGTTTGGGACTATTGATCATCTAGTGGAACATACACACTAGCATATCCCAATTGTATTTCAAACATGGCCATCTCCAACTACCCCACATGGGGAATCCTTTCTTTTCTTTGGCTTGGCTTGATTCCACTTTTGGAAATGCAAAAGGAACAATGCCATGTTTAATATAATTATTCACTATATAATCATGGTATTAAATACTTTGCATGGGCCATGCAAGTACCACCTTTTGCTTGGCATTTGGATTTTATTTGTTTTAAAATTGGATCATCTCTCTCTCTCCTCTTAGCTTGATCTTGTTTGATCTTGCTTAAGACCATCATCACCCCTCCCCACCTAATCTAAACCCATAACCCCATCTAAGCTAAACCCTAATCCTATCATGCCACACCCTTTCCCCTCTCGGCCTCTCTCTTATCTCTATCTAGCTGGCCCCACCGGGCACCCTCTCTCCCGAGCCTACCATCTACCCCTGCCCTAGCTACTCCCTCCACCCCACAAAAACCCTAACCCGACCCTAGTACCAATCTACCCGAGCCTCACCTCTCTCTCCCTAGCTCTCTCTCCCTGCCCTAGGGGCCCCCCCAGCCCGAGCCTGTCCCTGCCTCCTTGCCCTCACGTCGACCCCACCTGGAAGCCCCTCACCTGCCCCTGCCTGGCCTCCCTACCGAGCACGTGAGGAGGAGGAAGAAAAGGTGGCCGAGCCACCTTTTCCCCATCTACCCCACCTCCCCACGGCACCCCCCTCTCCCCTCTGCTTTACCACCTCGCTCGGCTCTCCCTGGCCTTCTCCAGATCTAGCCGAGGCACCCTGCTCTCTTCCCCTCCCCCTCTCCACCACCGTCTACACCTCGCCGCCAAAACCTCGGCCTCCACCGCACCCCGACGATCCAGACGCGCAGACAGACCGTGGAGTGGTCTGGTGGACCGAGGAGACCCCCTGCAGCAGCCCCGTACACGGAGACGCGAAGAGGGAGCACCGGAGCTGCCAGTACCAGCGCTGCACCGACGCTAACCCTAGATCTTCGGGCCGTCTGCATCGCCGTCGATCGCCTGCTCGCCGACCCGATCTGACCATGCCGACACCCTCCCGGTGAGCCCACGATTCCCCTAGACACGGTCCGCCTCGCTGCCGCCGCCTGTGTTCACCGGACGTTTCGTCGTGCATGCTCTGTGCGCCGGCGTCGCGCTCGGTCCGCCTCGCTGTAGCGTCGCAGAAGCCCTAGCTAGGCCGCGCCCGCCTCTCTGTCACCTAGCCCAAGCCACCGCAGCGGTAGCCGCCCTGCGTGCAAGCCCCAGGTCACAAGATCGAAGCCCCGTGCCGCGCCCGCTGCCTCTGTCTTTTTCGTCAGAGAGAGAGGAAGAAAAACAGTGTCGTGGCGACGTTTTGCAGAAAACCCCCTCCCGTTTTGTTTTCCTCAACCCGCGCTCCTGCCGACCCCACATGTCTGCCTCTGGGCGATTTTATAAAAAGGCTCCTGCACTTTGTGTTCCTCAACCCGTGATCCCCAGTTGGGCCACGTGGTTGCGCCAGGATCACCCGCTGGCAGCTGGGCCCGCGAAGCCTCCAGGCCCACCTGTCTGTCTCTGGGTCTGGACTAGCCGCGGTGCAAAATGATTCTGTGCGCCCGTGTGGCTGAGTCAGCCAGCGACCCCACCCGTCAGTGACTATGGCTGAATCTGTCTGGGTATAAAAAGGTTTTCTGGATTTCTGTTTTAATTCAAATCTTTTTCAAATTAATTCAAATTCAAATTTAAATTCTGTTTTAAATAACTTTTGAAATATAAATCCAATTTAAACAAATAATATATGTTTTCAAATCAGAAAAATATGAGGAATTCAAATATGCCATTCAAAATATATTTTGGACACTTTAATTTTCCAAGTTCATTTAAATTACAATAAATTGCCCTTTTGACTTAAATAATTAATAACTTTTGATTTATAAGTCCAAATTTAACAAATGATATGTCTAAAATGATTAGCTCGACGAGACCTTTCTGTTTATGCGTTCCATGGTTTGCTTTGAAGCATGCATCATATAAATATAATGTGTACAGCAACTAATATGGGAATAAAATGGGGCCAAAGCTCAATAAAAATGCTTTATTCTTGTATTCCACACCTCACCCATGCCATGCTACTTTATTGCCATGCAAATTGTGCATCATTCATCATGGCATGATTGTTTGCTTGATGCATTTAATTCATATGCTTGTGCACTTTATTTATGTTGGCCCTTGTTTGTTTGGTTCTTCTTCGAGTAGACGTTGAGTAGGGGATATATCAAGAGAACCAGGAGCACTACCCAGATCCAACCCTTGCTTCTACTGAGCTGCCAGGCAAGCACTACCACATGCTTGCATACATATAGTACCTATTGCCTCTATCTTATTCTTGCATCATTGAGTCACGATTGCATTAAACTGAATCCCAAGTATTGCATAGCCTTTACTTTTAAACCCCACCGAAGCTTGTTCCTCCATCCCATGAGCCATTACTACAGGAGTTGTTTGAGCCATGCGAGTCGTAGAACAACATGTGTAGGGTATGTGAGTGTCTGATGGATAACGAGGTACCTAAACAACTTAACCTGAGTAGTAATGGGATAACTAATGAAAGTGGCATCGGTGAGCCATATTCGCTATTTGGTTTTTCAGGCTCACTTGTGTCCCGTAGGACCCCGAGTACTTGATTCCTGTTCCTTGAATATTCGCGCTATCCACATCCGGGAGGCTTATGAACCCCCCTGAGCCAGAGCTTGATTCATTCTTATTTCTTGGGGCCACAAACTAGTTCGAGGTTTTATTTACTATCCTGTACTTATGCCATGTTTTACTGCTTTATTTAAAATTGTGCGAGGTACTGCACACTGTACTGTTTAGGTAAGCGGAGTGTTTTCGCGGTGTCGACAAGCCCAGTCACATTTTCGGGTTCCCAGTCGTTCACAGCCACTGACGCAAACCTTGAGGCCGTCTCGGAGTCAGCTAACTTCGTTGCAGGTAGCTCAATGGGGTGGCCCCCTGAAATATTTCTGAATCCTGTAATTGCTTTGTCGTGACTGCCTCGTTGGGTTTTGATTTGGTTTTTCCGAGGCATATCGAGTGTGTGTTGCTATTTGTGCACCCCTGCAGGGTAAAACTTTCTGAAAGCCGTGTCCGCGGTTATGGACGACTTGGAGCACAGTTTCTCGATCATAGACAAGCATAACTAAAGTACCGCTTTTAATTTGACTAGACTAGGTACCTGACTAGTAAATAGTGCAACACTCCCATAATGGATAATAAAACTGCCAACGGATGGGGGGTTGTTCGTCCGCTTCCTCGTCGGTAAGCGAGGAGGAGGATGGATCTATGGAGATTACCATGATAACCGTTATAACTGCTGTTATTAATTCACGGACATCCGTCTATCTCTGGTTGGGCGGATGGTTAGCGAGTATCTATAGAACTGTTAGGGTTTATCTTTTGCTACAATTGCATCACCCCAGGTTGTGTCCCCTTTAGAGGCATAAAGACTTGCTGGGTAACCCTAGGGTCTCACACGATAAATTATTGGTTCAGATGAACAGGTACACCCTCAAGATGGATACTGGGTGGAAGAGACGGACGATGTGGGCAACGATCATTCGGTGTAGAGATTCCGGGAACGGGGATCCGTGAGATCTGTGGACGGGATGTGCTTATTTATGGGGCATCTTATGCCGATTTGCTTCTTATCCGTACTCGGATTTTGTCTTCCGCTTCCGCTTGATACTCTGTTGATTGATGTATGAGGAGATATCCTAAACTATTATATCTATCTAGGATATTTGGATCTTGTCGTATGGCGTTGCTATATTTCCTTTCTTTTTAGATGGAATGGCTCTGATGTACTGTTGTATGGTGGCTTGCATACATACTCATTTGTGTATGTAGTTGATCCCTTCGCCTGCCGATTACGCCGCCCGTTCTTGTCCCGATGTTTGGAAATGGTTGGGACGGCCGAAAGGTCTACCTGTGAGTGGCATTTGGGCCCCACCGTACTATTTCAACCATTTCTGTTCATCCAGGCTTGTAACTAGGAGCATAATTCACCGAGGTAGTTACACAAGTGGACTGAAGTGGATTGGGGAGTATTAGAAGGGATTTTGACTTAGTTGGGATTTAATCCCCTTCAATACACTTTAAACCCTGTGGATTTATATGCAACCGAACAAGTCCTCAAGGAAGGATCACCGGAGGAGACTTGAGGCGTCCAGGAACATCCGAGAAACAGAGACTCTGCGGCTAGCTACTGTGTTGTTCGTGACTGCTGTTTGCGTGCATGCGCGCGGTGTGCGGCGAGGGCGGCGACAGCGCGATGCTACTCCGGGCGTGGTGTGTGCGGGTAGCAAGGAGGGTATGCGTGTGTCTGTGGGGGTTATACCTGGCCACGGCCACGGCGGTTTCATCCAGATGTCCCGATGGTGGCATTGGTTCAGGGACGGGGAAAACCGCGAGGGTAGGAGACGGACAGGAAACTCACCCTGCAGTTTTTGGCGAGCCTGGAAACGACCGAGGAAAGGCTACGGTGCACAACATCGAAGGAGGAGGGGAACAGAAATAGGCTGCTCACCATGCTCTCCTGATCTAGACAATGGCGATGGGGAGGGCTTGGCGGCGGCATATTCGACAAGGGAACTCCGGTGGCCAGAGCCGAGCAATGTCGTCCTCAGTGACAACTGGGGCATCCCGGCTTGTGATTCTTTGAGAGGAGAACAGATACGGCGATGCGGTTCGATTCAGGGGCTTTGGTGGCGATAATGGCATTGGGGTGACTTGGAGCGGCAACGAACTTGTAGGTGCTCGTGGAGGGCTCTTGCTTTCTCTCAGTTACGTACAGAAGAAGGAAAATAGGAGTAAAGGATGATGATCTGGTGGTGGCACTAAACAGGGGATGGATGGGGCAGAGCAAGGGTTCGATGGGAGGGCACCTGGGACTGCCTTTATAGGTCTCGGGGCGCGCGCTGGTTCGTTCATTGCTTCGACAGTGATAGGGGAAGCTCTGGATGCGCTCCGAGAGGAGGAATATAATGACAGATACTAAGGCTCGCCCATTAGGAGGAGAAGGAAACATGGGAAGATGGTGGTTCCGGCTAGGCCAAAAGATCAAATGGGCTGCGCCAGGTGAAGCTCTCTTCTTTGGTTCTTTCTTTCCTAATTTATTTATTATTGGTTTTGCTTAATTGTTTTTACAACTTTAAAACTAGCATTTATCTTCAAAACCTTTTGTACTTCTGGGGGGTTTGAACAGAGAAAAAATGTAGGCCAACCAAAAAGGACAAGAGGGAATAGCATAAGAGAACCCAAGTGCTAAAAAGTGCACGGGGGCTCGTTAGGTCTTCCGAGCCATCGATTGTTGTCCGTCGGATGAAGTGTGATGAAGGCCCGTGATAACGATCCTTCCGACAGTGATTTGGAAAGCGACAGCGGTGGCTGCCTCCCGTAATCCCCATTTCCGCATCTCTCTCCCGATTACCTCTAACAGTACCTCTGCCGTCGGCCTCCAACTGCGCCGCCACCGGCCCTTCTTCCCCAACTCCGTCGCGTCCCCCACCTCAGTTCCTCCCCCTCCAGGCTCCTGCACCCTCCTCACTCTCGCGCCCCGCAATCCCCGACGTCTAACACCTACCCGCAGACAATCCAGTTTCTCATCCCCTCAATCAATTCATCCGAGCACCGCCACCCTAGCCTCATCGGCAAGCCCCTCCATCGGCTGTGTGAATACTTAGAAGGAAGGGAGCATCACCAGGGGATTCGAAATCCTAGCATATCACGCGCAAGGGCGAGGGCGTGGCGCTCGGTGATGGGAGAGCGGTGCAGATCGAGTTGCAATTATTGATTTGCCGGTTCCTTCATCATTTAGAGCTCTATTGTCGTTGTATTCTGCATGATCTGCTGATCCTTATGCTGTTGCATTCTTTTCTCCCACTGAGGTAAGAATTTCTTCCATAATCTGACTCCATTCACACCAATTATAAACTTTGCAATACTCATAAAAAGGTACCAAGGCCCACTTTGTGATCATCCAAAAACATTAGAATGCATGGTTTAAATGACAGTTTAAAATTAAATCTATTTTATATTGGATGATCCCACTACTTCAAAAATCACTCAAACAAGCTCAATTTTCAAAACCCAAGCATCCATAGAATCCTCAACACATGCCTATCATACCCACCAAAAATATTTTCAAAATTCAAATCTTAAGTTCATGCGGCCATTTCATCAAACAGGTTGCATATGCAAATCAAACAAAATCAAAACAATATGTTGAGCAGTGTTTTGGGCCTAACTTGTTCCCTCTTTGGTTACAACTAGCTTTAGTAGATCATCTAGCAACCTTAACTAATATATAGCACCACTTTAAGCAAGCCTAGACATCAATGGTGAGCATGCCGAGAGCAAACTTGCCACCCCGTTGTCGTCGGCGAGCTAGAGGCCACACTAGCCTCGCCAACCTTGTCTGGGAGCTAGCTAGCACCCCACTGCCACTCCCTGTCCTAGCCGCGAGCAATGCCAGCCACTGGACCACACGCCCAGGCCATGCCAACCTTCTCTGTGACCATGCCGAGAGCGCGCCAGAGCGTCACCCGCGACACATTCCCACAGACCGCGCGCCTCCCTATCCGCGTCTACGCGTGATAGCCAACACCCCAACAACCCCACAGACACGCCCGTTCGCCGCCGCGCGGATCACGCGCGCTGTGCGCCATCAAAACTTCCGTCGGACCAGCTCAGCACCGCAGCGTTCCGACCGATCATCACCGCCCCATGCCTCGCCACCACACCGTTGAGCATCGCCAGGGAGCACAGCACCGCCCCCTACCGTCGCCCACGCCGATAGCACTCTGTACCATCGACCACGACGAGCTTAGCTTGCACCCGTCGGTCCCCTCTCGCCACCATAAATAGAGGCATCCCCCGCTCGAATTCTTCACACCATTCTACTCCCCTCTCACCCAGAACCACCCCACATCATTCCCGGAGCCAGGCGAGCAGCGCATCACCAGAATTTCATCGGAGCCCGCCGCTACTGGAGAAGAAGGAAGCCATCGATTGGAGCCGCCCCAGGAGAAGCTGCCGGTGCCAGGAGAATCGCCGTCATCGACTTCATCATTCGCCCGCATTGCCGACCTTCTCCTGAGCCCCGGTGAGCCACCCACGACCCCCACTGAGCCGCTAGGGTTCGAGCTCGCCGGTGACTTGTTCATCATCGACGATGACCCCCAGCCGTCGATCTTCTTTCTAATCCAACACACCACATCGCCCCGTACCACTTCGTGTTTAAAGATCCACTGACTAGTATACCCCCTGTCAGTTGCGCCCCGCGCTGCGGAATGACACTGGGCCGGCCCAATAACCCTTCCCGCGCAGCCCACTCGTTTGAATTTAGCTTTTTCTATTTATATTCAAACTCAGTTTTGTACCTAGTTTCAAAAATCAACCCAGCTCGATTCAGTAAACCAAATTGAATAAAACCAATTTTGTTAGAAAGGAATTGAAATGCTTAATCCAAGCCCATTGGATTCAAATCATTTGGATCTATATATCAACCTTGGTAAAAATAACAAGGCAGAAGCTTTTCTGCATTCAAACATTTTTCAAATTTAAACCATAATAGCTTTTGAGTTGATTCCAACTCTCAAAAATCATATTTGATCATACCTTTCAGAATATATAAAAACCTATGGGTTTACTTACAGAAATAATGTTCAAGTAATAAAAGAATGCCACATAGTCATTTCTAAAAGGTTAAACCTTATTAAATTGTGACACCACTTTAAATCACATTACCATATACTGAAATATGTGGTGATGACATGTGTCAATATGATCCCATGTTTGGTTTGGCGAATATTAAATCTTAAGTATTTTTTCAATCAGTAGAAATTACTTTTCTAAAAATAAAATCAATAAGACAAATGCTTTAACCTTGTAATATTAGTGATGATGCTAGATCATCTATAGAACCCTTGTGTGTGATGATTGAAAATAGTTAAGTATTGTTTGGTGATTGTGTACCTCGTATTTATTCATAGACGCTAGTACCGACCAAGAATACGAGGAGGAAGGAGGATACTACGAAGAAGAAGGCGAGGAGAACTTCAACCACTGCTCTGCTCAAGGCAAGCTATTAACCTTGCAAGCTAACACTTGCAATTATGAAAGTTAGATAAACTATGCAATGCACTAAGCATGCTTGGTTAGACCCATTTGATGATACCCAATCCTAGTCTTACTTGCAAGCTTTCTACTTTATTTCTTTATCAAAGCTCTTATTTAGAGTTTACTTGAGTAAATTGTACATACTAGAAAGATAATTGAAGGTTGCATAAAGAGCATTAAATTTGGCCTAAGTTAGATAATCTTGATGTCATCCTAAGGCATGATATTGTACTTAGTTAAACTCCACTAGTTTACCACCCCTCATTAGTACTTACCCCCACTTGTAGATGCTAGTGCTAAGCATAAAACTTGATCAACTCTAGATGGGAATACTTGGTGAAAATGTTTATGAAAACCTTGGAATGATGGATCATTCTACTGAGATGTTTTGACATGTGTTTTCGAACACCAGATGATTTTGGCGATGAAAATGTTGAGGCATGAGCCTTAGCCCTTTATAAAACTAATGGTTGTCTGGATGCGATACCATTCCAATTTTACCGTACAACCATAATTCCCGAGAATTGGGTGGGCTTGACTGGAAACTTATATACATTAGTATGGGTTCCCTCACGGACAAGGTCTGAGCTGAGGCTACCTTGTGAAGATTGTCCACCTGTGCAGTACCCAAGAAGACGGTTGGTCATGGTTGGGAGGCCAAACTCACAGGAGAGGTGCTTATACTAGGGCGTGTAATTGAAAGGTTAGGATTGATTATCCGCATACTGAGTATGGTGAATTCTGGATTTGTTCCTGACGGATGTATCGAATGCTGTGGTGAAAGTGTACAATCTCTGCAGAGTGTCAAACTTTTCGAATAGCCTCGTCCGCGGTTATGGACAGTTGGATTGGCCATACTGTTCCCCCGTTAGATGTTTTCAAAATGACTTATGAAATGGATGTTGAACTTGACTTGACCACAACAGAGTTGTGATATGAAATACAAGTTCCCACTTAGGTGTTATAAAATTTCAACTAGCTTTTCTTGCTTCTGAACTTAGTAGAGGTAAATCTGGCTTTTTGCAAAACAACCCTAGAGCTTAGTGTCCTACTACAAAAACCCCCTTAACTATTAGTATTAGTTTGTGAGTACTTAAAGAGTACTCATGGCTTTGTCCCTGGCTATTCCCGTGGCCAGACTATGAAGAGGAGTACCAGGACGAAGGACCCCAGGAAGGTTACGACAACTAGGATCATCTCCCATCGCAGCATTGCCTGTGACCCAGAAGATGGAGTTTCTCCTATGCTACCTTTATTAATACGTTATTCCGCTGCTTGACTTGTATTAAGAACTGGATCATGAGATCCTTATTTGTGTAAGACCTTATGTATGGTTTGTAATGGATGATGTATTGTGATATCCAATTTTGTTATGTCCCGCAAAAATGGTAATCCTGGGATTGCGATGCATGGCATAACAGGCATCTGGGATTAAAAATCCAGGTGTTGACAAGTTGGTATCAGAGCCATCCTGACCATAGGAGACCCTAGTTAGTCTGGACGTTTGAATCAAAAACTTAGTTTCAAAACCAAAGGAAGCAAATATTTACAAAAAATTATTCCCATTCTTATCACCTTGACTCTTTCGTAAAAATTCATGTTCCTCAAAAACTCTTGCAAAATACATAAAATTTGACACACTTGATCACTCTACTAACTTATTCATCCTATATTCTTGTAGATGGACGTGAAGTACAACAAGTTTTATTAGTTGGGGAATGGAGGAGACCTTATCTTTGAGCGGGATTTGGACCAGATTTCGGAACTTCTGGAGCGTCCGCACCCCGAGTTCTTCGGAGCTCAGCTCAATGATCAAGGAGGAGAAGATCTGCAGTGGCTAATTGTTGCAAGTCTCCGAGGAAAGATTGAACCTCCCACTGCCGAGGGAATTCAATTCACCTTGCGAGAAAACAACTGGCTCGATGGACTTGCCAGGGCCATGGAGGAAGCTCTTGCCCGTCTGTGTGGGCAGAGTATCAACCAGATCAAGGGTACCCGCTTTGAGTTTTGTCCAAGGCGTGATGCTATGGGACAGCCACTGGAAGCGCCATACCACCACGAGCTAAAGACTCAGTTGGACCACCTTAGCTTCATGATGTACGATCATCAGCAGGAATTGGACAATTGCCGTGACTACTCCAACCACAAGTCCGCCATCATCAAGACAAAGGATCAGACCATCGCCATGCTAGCAAAGGATCTCAAGTCTCACTGCCATCAGCTTGATAAGAAGGAGCGCATCATGGCTCGTCTTCGCCACTGTATCTCAGATTTGGAGGAGACCATCCATGAGAGAGACATGTAGTTGGAGGAAAGGGAAAATGCCGAAGAAGATCTTCGTGGAGACCCCTACTCCTATCTCAGCGATGATGATGATTTTCTGGAGGATCAGGCTATGGAGTTCTTCACCGATGAGGATGATTACGCCTTCATTGATGACGATGAGGATGATGAGGATGACGACTACACCGACTCCAAGGAGTAGTAGCACTTGAGCACTAGCGTAGTGAGTTGTATTCGGTCCCACTGTATCGTAGTTTCCGGAATGGTTCTTAAAACCATCCGTTTTTCCTGTTTTGTGGTGTGTGTTTATATCGGGTGCTATGAATTAATGAATGAAAAGAAAGTTGCTAGAAAATCTGAGTCAAACTTTAAAAACTTTTCAAAGTCTCGGAACCTTAGAAATTTCCCTCTTTTCTCATGATCTATCTCAATCTTCAGATGCCACACGGAGGAAGTGGTTCATCCCCGGACCCGATGTTGCAGATCCTGCAAATGTTGGTTTCTGACCGCAAAGCCGAAAGAGCCGAACGTCAAGCCAACCTAGCCACCCTTCAGCAGATAGCTCAGCTAGCCCACAACAATCAAGGCCAAGGAAATCAGGACAACCATGTATCTAAGCTCAAGAATTTCAAGAACACCAACCCACATGTTTTCACTAAGTCGGAAGAGCCCCTAGATGCCGATGATTGGCTGCAAACCATGGAAAACAACCTAGAAGTCGCCGGAGTGGAAGCTAGCGAGAAATTTCTGTTTGCCACCCACTATCTAGCTGGAGATGCGAGAGCATGGTGGAACAGTGTTCGTGCAATGACCGGAGGACAGATGATGACCTGGGAAGAATTCAAGGTCAAGTTCAGCAGAACCCATGTGCCACCGGGTTTGATCAAGAGGATGAGAGATGAGTTCAGATAACTGAAGCAAGGAAGGATGACTGTAGTGGAATACCATGAAAAATTCTTGTCATTAGCTAGGTATGCCCCGGATGAGATCGACACCGAAGCCAAGAAGAAGGAGAGATTCTTAAATGGTTTGCATGATGAGATGCAGACTATGTTGGTTAATATCCCCTTTGGTGATATTGAAGCCCTTGTCGACTCTGCCATCTAGATGGAATGAAAGATCCACCAAGCCAATGAGAATTGCAAGCATGGCATGATGCATCAGTCGGGCACCCATCAGACCCAAAGTATCGCCCTAACCCATCTCCAGGATTTGCCCCGAGAACCAACAGACCCCCAATGAACCGTCCGACCTATCCCAACCGTGGAAACCCGAGGCCCGGAGGAAATCATAACAACCCCGGCAACTCTAGCAATTTCAACCGTGCACCACCCAAGTTCAACAACAACAATGCTACCGCCAACACCAACACTTCCCCAAGGATTGGAATGAACGTTGTGCCTATTGCGGCAAAGGACTAGTCGCAAGTGACTTGTTATGACTATGGAAATAAGGGTCAATACTCCAACGAGTGCCCCAAGAAGAAATGCCGCAACCCCCAATGCAAATGCCCCTGCTCAGCAGCAGCATCGTGTTCAGTCTGGAAGAAGATTTGCCCCAGGGAATTCACTCAACCGCAACGGCCATCTTTTTCTCATGCATGCTGAAGAAGCCCAGGAAGCGCCAGACGTCGTGCTGGGTATGTTTTCTATTAATTCAGTACTTGCTAGAGTGTTGTTTGATTCTGGTGCATCGCACTCATTTGTCACCGAAGAATTTGCATGCACTAGTAAGATTCAACCAACAAAACTGAAGCATGTTATGATTCTTCAAATCCCCGGTTCAACCACCAAAGCTCGGCAAATTTGCAAAGCCGTCCCTATCCGAATCCATGGCATGGATTTTTATGCTAATCTGATAGTACTCTGAACTAAAGGTTTGGAAGTAGTACTAGGGATGGATTGGATGTCCAAACATAAAGGATTAATTAACTGTGCCAAGAAAGCCATAACCATGACCAGTACTGCTGGAATATCAGTCGATCATGTATCTAAAACCTTACCTCGTCAATTCAAGTGCAACAAGAGTATAGCCCAACCTACCATTGACCAAGTCCGGATAGTCTGTGAATACCCCGATGTATTTCTAGATGTTTTGCCCGGTATGCCCCCAGATCGGGATATCGAGTTTATCATTGAACTAATCCCCGAAACAGGACCCATAGCCCAGAGACCATATAGTATGAACCCGTCTGAACTAGCAGAACTGAAGAAGCAACTGGATGCCATGCTGGAAATTGGATTAATTCAACCAAGTGCGTCACCATGGATATCACCTGTCTTATTTGTGGACAAGAAGGATGGAGGTAACCGTTTGTGTACAGATTATCGGAAGTTGAATGACGTAACTATCAAGAACAAGTACCCATTGCCCAAGATAGAAGATTTGTTTGATCAGTTGACCGGTGCCAAAGTGTTTTCTAAGATTGATCTTAGAACAGGCTATCATCAACTCAAGATTCGCGTAGAGGATATTCCAAAGACTGCCTTTACCACTAGATATGGATTATACGAGTATACTGTCATGTCTTTTGGATTAACCAATGCCCCCGCTTATTTCATGAATCTCATTAATAAGATTTTTATGGACTTCCTAGATAAGTTTGTCGTTGTTTTCATCGACGACATTCTTATTTATTCCAAATCAGAAGAAGAACATGAGCTACACCTAAGGACCATTCTTGTAACCCTTAGAGAGCATTAGTTGTATGCCAAGTTTAGCAAATGTGAATTCTGGTTACAAGAAGTAGGATTCCTCGGTCACATTGTATCAGCCGGAGGAATTGCCGTTGGCCCTGCAAAGGTGAAAGATGTCGAAGATTGGCAAGCCCCAACAACTCAAACCCAAGTTCGTGCATTTCTAGGATTGGCTGGATATTACCGCAAGTTCGTAGAAGGATTCTCGAGTATCGCCAGACCCATGACCCAATTGCTAAAGAAGGACAAGAAGTTTGAATGGACCGACAAATGTGAAGCAAGTTTTCAAGAACACAATAGGAGATTGATTACAGCCCCAATCTTAATCATGCCGGATATCACGAAGCCCTTCGACGTGTATTGTGACGCATCCAAGATCGTCTCGGATGTGTGCTAATGAAAGAAGGCAAAGTTATATCTTATCTATCTCGACAACGGAAGCAACATGAGCAGAATTACCCAACCCATGACCTCGAACTCGCACCCGTAGTTCTAGACCTGAAGACATGGAGGCATTACCTGATGGGAAACCGTTGTGAGATCTATTCTGATCACAAGAGCCTGATGTATATATTCACTCAGAAGGAGCTGAATATGAGACAGAGAAGATGGATTGAGATAATCAAGGATTACGATCTGGACATTCACTATCACCCCGGTAAAGCCAATGTGGTAGCAGATGCCCTTAGCAGATTGCCGTGCCGCTTGAACTCCATGATTTTGAAGGAGCAACCAAGATTGCACAAAGAGATGGAAGATTTTCGAATGGAATTAGTAAGTGACGGATTTTTGGCTAGCATAGAACTTCAACCCACTTTGGTCAGCCAGATCAAAGAGGCGCAGAAAGGAAATGCTAGTATCAACGAAATCAAGCGTCGTATCGGTATAGGCAAAGTACCCGGATTTACCGAAGACGAAGAAGGAGTTCTGTGGTACAAAGGACGCCTTTGTGTACCAGCAGATTCTGAGTTGAAAGAAGTTACTTTGAAGGAAGCTCATGATACTCTTTATTCTATCCACCTCGGAGACACTAAGATGTATCAACATTTGAAGGAGCAATTTTGGTGGCATAAGATGAAGAGAGAAATCGGAAGCTATATCGCCAAGTGTGATATATGTCAGCGAGTCATGGCAGGACATCAAAGACCCGCTGGATTGTTGCAACCATTGCAGATTCCGGAATGGAAATGGGATTCCATTGGAATGGACTTTATCACCGGATTGCCTACTTCTAGTAGGGGAAACGAATCTATCTGGGTCATAGTGGACAGATTGTCCAAAGTCGCCCATTTCTTACCCGTCCAGACCACATATCAGAGTTCGAAGCTAGCGGAGTTATACATCGCTAGAATCGTCAGTTTGCATGGAGTCCCCAAGAACATAGTATCGAATCGAGGAACTCAGTTTACCTCAAGATTCTGGAAGAAAGTGCAAGAAGGTTTAGGAACCCGCCTAGATTTCAGCACCGCGTATCACCCTCAGACCGATGGACAAACGGAGCGAGTAAATCAAATACTTGAAGATATGTTAAGAGCATGTGTGTTAGAGTATGGATCTAAGTGGGAAGACTGTCTACCGTTTGTAGAATTTTCATACAACAACAGTTACCAAGCTAGTTTGCAAATGGCCCCATTTGAATTTATGTATGGAAGGAAGTGTTAAACCCCTTTGAATTGGTCGGAAGTAGGAGAGAGTCAGATTTTCGGACCCGACATCCTCCGAGAAGCAGAAGAGAAAGTTCACAAGATTCGTGAGAACCTCAAGACAGCTTAGTCAAGAGACGTCGAGACCTCGCCTTCAACATAGGAGATTTTGTGTATCTGAAAGTGTCGCCATTGAAAGGAATGCAGCGTTTCCAACTCAAAGGAAAGTTAGCCCCCAGATGTATCGGACCCTTCAAGATTCTGAACCGTCGTGGAGAAGTGTCGTATCAATTGGAACTACCCGAAGAGATGTCAGTGGTGCACAATGTGTTCCATATCTCATTACTTCGCAAGTGCCTCGAAGTTCCGGAGAAGACGGAAGTGTTCAAGAATATTGATCATCGGACGATAGAAATCAACGATGACCTGACCTATCCTGAAGTACCCATCCGTATTTTGGAAGAAGCTTTTAGAACCACCAGAACCCAAAGCATCAAGTTTCTCAAGATTCAGTGGAGCAACCACACAGAAGAGCAAGCTACCTAGGAGCGCGAAGATCACATCAGGACGGAGTTTCCCGATCTCTTCAAATCCTAGGTAATATTTTTGTCCTTTTTCAAATCTCGGGACGAGATTTTGTTTAAGGGGGGAAGGTTTGTAACAGCCCAAAAATATTAAACTAAAATCATCAAACTCTAATCATCAAATTTGGGTTAACAAAAAATTTCCAATTAAAATATGAAAGCATTCATATGTGTATGTATTAAAATTTGGATTATTTTGAATTTCCATAATTCTATGTTTCCTTGCTTGTAAAATGATTCTTAGGTGAAATAAACATCATCTAAACAATCCCCAAACTTTTCCAAAGAAAAACAAATCAAAACAAACAAATTAAGTGAATGGTCACTTTGGCCAATTTAACTCCCATTCCTACTTTGGCTATTCCTAACTTTCAGAACTTAACAGAAACATGTATGGATCTTTGCACCCCTTGATAGTACTCACAACAAGGTACCAAGGCCCACTTTGTGATCATCCAAAAACATTAGAATGTATGGTTTAAATGACAGTTTAAAATTGAATCTATTTCATATGGGAAGATCCCACTACTTCAAAAAACACTCAAACAAGCTCAATTTTCAAAACCCAAGCATCCAAAGAATACTCAACACATGCCTAGCACACCCACCAAAAATATTTTCAAAATTCAAAACTTAAGTTCATGCGTCCATTTCATTAAACAGGTTGCAGATGCAAATCAAACAAAATCAAAACACTATGTTGAGCAGTGTTTTGGGACTAACTTGTTCCCTCTCTAGTTACAACTAGCCTTAGTAGATCATCTAGCAACCTTAACTAATCTATAGCACCACTGTAAGCAAGCCTAGCCATCAATGGTGAGCATGCCGAGAGCAAACTTGCCACCCCGTTGTCGTCGGCGAGCTAGAGGCTACACTAGCCTCACCAACCTTGTCTGGGAGCTAGCTAGCACCCCACCGCCACTCCCTGTCCTAGCCGCGAGCAATGCCAGCCACTGGACCACATGCCCAGGCCATGCCAACCTTCTCTGCGACCATGCCGAGAGCGCGCCAGAGCGTCACCCGCGACACACGCCCACAGACCGCGGGCCGCCCTCTCCGCGTGCACGCGTGATCGCCAACACCCCAGCAACCCCACAGACACGCCCGTTCGCCGCCGCGCGGACCACGCGCGCTGTGCTCCATCAAAACTTCTGTCGGACCAGCTCAGAGCACCGCAGTTTTCCGACCGATCAGCACCGCCCCAGGCCTCGCCACCACGCCGTTGAGCTTCGCCGGGGAGCACAGCACCGCCCCCTACCGTCGCCCACGCCGATAGCCCTCTGTACCGTCGACCATGACGAGCTCAGCTTGCACCCGTCGGTCCCCTCTCGCCACTATAAATAAAGGCATCCCCCGCTCGAATTCTTCACACCATTCTACTCCCCTCTCACCCAAAACCACCCCACATCATTCCCAGATCCAGGCGAGCAGCGCATCACCGGAATTTCACCGGAGCCCGCCGCTGCTGGAGAAGAAGGAAGCCATCGATTGGAGCCGCCCCAGGAGAATCGCCGTCGTCGACTTCGTCGTTCGCCCACATCGCCAACCTTCGCCCGAGCCCCGGTGAGCCTCCCACCACCCCCACTGAGCCGCTAGGGTTCTAGCTCGCCGGTGACTTGTTCATCGTCAACGACGACCCCCAGCCGTCGATCTTCATTCTAATCCAACGCACCACATCGCCCCGTACCGCTTCACGTTTAAAGAGCCACTAACCAGTAGACCCCCCTATCAGTTGTGCCCCGCGCTGCGGAGTGACACTGGGCCGGCCCAATAACCGTTCCCGCGCAGCCCACTCGTTTGAATTTAGCTTTTTTTATTTATATTCAAACTCAGTTCTGTACCTAGTTGCAAAAATCAACCCAGCTCGATTCAATAAACCAAATTGAATGAAACCAATTTTGTTAGAAAGGTATTGAAATGCTTAATCCAAGCCCGTTGGATTCAAATCATTTGGATCTATAGATCAACCTTGGTAAAATAACAAGGCAGAAGCTTTTCTGCATTCAAACATTTTTCAAATTTAAACCATAATAGCTTTTGAGTTGATTCCAACTCTCAAAAATCATATTTGATCATACCTTTCAAAATATATAAAAACCTATGGGTTTACTTATAGAAATAATGTTCAAGTAATAAAAGAATGCCACATAGTCATTTCTAGTCACTTATTTTATTTAAGATAAAATGGTTGAACCTTATTAAATTGTGACACCACTTTAAATCACATTACCATGTACTGAAATATGTGGTGATGACATGTGTCAACATGATCCCATGTTTGGTTTGGATAATATTAAATCTTATGTAGTTTTTCAATGATTAGAAATTATTTTTCTAAAAATAAAATCAATAAGACAAATGCTTTAACCTTGTAATATTAGTGATGATGCTAGATCATCTATAGAACCCTTGTGTGTGATGATGAAAAATAGTTAAGTATTGTTTGGTGATTGTGTACCTCGTATTTATTCATAGGCGCTAGTACCAACCAAGGATACGAGGAGGAAAGAGGATACTACGAAGAAGAAGCCGAGGAGAACTTCAATCACTGCTCTGCTCAAGGCAAGCTATTAACCTTGCAAGCTAACACTTGCAATTATGAAAGTTAGATAAACTATGCAATGCACTAAGCATGCTTGGTTAGACCCATTTGATGATACCCAATCCTAGTTTTACTTGCAAGCTTTCTACTTTGTTTCTTTATCAAAGCTCTTACTTAGAGTTTACTTGAGTAAATTGTAGATACTAGAAAGATAATTGAAGGTTGCATAAATAGCATTAAATTTGGCCTAAGTTAGATAATCTTGATGTCATCCTAAGGCATGAGATTGTACTTAGTTAAACTCCACTAGTTTACCACTCGTCATTAGTACTTACCCCCACTTGTAGATGCTAGTGCTAAGCATAAAACTTGATCAACTCTAGATGCGAATACTTGGTGAAAATGGTTATGAAAACCTTGGAATGATGGATCATTCTACTAAGATGTTTTGACATGTGTTTCCGAACACCAGATGATTTTGGTGATGAAAATGTTGAGGCATGAGCCTTAGCCCTTTAAAACTGATGGTTGTCTAGATGCGATACCATTCCAATTTTACCGTACAACCACAATTCCAGAGAATTGGGTAGGGCTTGACTAGAAACTTATATACCTTAGTATGGGTTCCCTCACGGCCAAGGTCTGAGTTGAGGCTACCTTGTGAAGATTGTCCACCTGTGCAGTACCCAAGGTGACGGTTGGTCATGGTTGGGAGGCCAAACTCACAGGAGAGGTGCTTATACTAGTGCGTGTAATTGAAAGGTTAGGATTGATTATCCGCATACTGAGTATGGTGAATTCAGGATTTGTTCCTGACGGATGTATCAAATGTTGTGGTGAAAGTGTACAATCTCTGTAGAGTGTCAAACTATTCGAATAGCCGCGTCCGCGGTTATGCACAGTTGGAGTGGCCATACTGTTCCCCTGTCAGATGTTTTCAAAATGACTTGTGAAATGGATTGAGAATTTGACTTGACCACAACAGAGTTGTGATATGAAATACAAGTTCCCACTTAGGTGTTATAAAATTTCAACTAGCTTTTCTTGCTTCTGAACTTAGTAGAGGTAAATCTGGCTTTTTGCAAAACAACCCTAGAGCTTAGTGTCCTACTACAAAAACCCCCTTAACTGTTAGTATTAGTTTGTGAGTACTTAAAGAGTACTCATGGCTTTGTCCCTGGTTATTCCCGTGGCCAGACTATGAAGAGGAGTACCAGGACGAAGGACCCCAGGAAGGTTACGACAACTAGGATCATCTCCCATCGTCAGCATTGCCTGTGACCCCGAAGATGGAGCTTCCCCTACGCTACCTTTATTATTACGTTATTCCGCTGCTTGAGTTGTATTAAGAACTGGATCATGAGATCCTTATTTGTGTAAGACCTTATGTATGGTTTGTAATGGATAATGTACTATGATATCAAATTCTGTTATGTCTCGCAAAAATGGTAATCCTGGGATTGCGATGTATGGCATAACAGGCATCTGGGATTAAAAATCCGACTGTTGACAGTTTTATTACTAGATACTGGTTGAAATAAAATTGGCTTGTGGCAAACAAACCTAGAGCTTATGATTCATATTAGAATGGCCTTACTGCTTTAGTGAAAGTTTGCGAGTACTTCAAAGTACTCATGGCTTTGTCCCTGGCTATTCCCATGGCCAGACAATGAAGGAGACTACGAGCAGGATGGATAGCAGGAAGCTTATGATAACTAGGATCGTCTCCCATCGTCAGTATTGCCTGTGACCCTAAAGATGGAGCCCCGACCATGCTACCTTTTTTATATATTCCGCTACTTTGATTGTAATCAGACTTGATCATGAGATCAACATTTGTAAGACTATTATGGTTTGTAATGGATGATGAACTATGTTACTAATCTGTTATGTCTGACAAAAATGGTAATCCTGAGATTGCTATGTACGGCATAACAGGCATCTGGGATTAAAAATCCGGGTGTTGACAAGTTGGTATCAGAGCCATCCTGACAATAGGAGACCCTAGTTAGCATGGACGTCTGAAAAACTTAGTTTCCAAAACAAAGAAAGTGGGTATCTTTGAAAGCATATTATCACTCTTACCCTTGAAATTCTTTCCAAAAGAGAGTCATGTGCTCCTTATATTTTTTGCAACCTTACCTAAAATTTGGCACACTTGATCACTTCTCTAACTTACTCCTCTCAAATTGCTTATAGATGGACTACGCCTACAACAAGTTTTACTAGTTGGGTACTGGAGGGAATCTCATCTTTGAGAATGACCTGAGTCAGCTTGCGGAATTTCTGGAGCGCCCGCATCTGAAGTTCTATGGATCCAACTCCATGATCACCCTGGAGGGGAGCTACAGTGGCTGATAGTTGTCGATCTTCGCGGAAAGATGGAGCCAACTACCTTGGAGAAGATCCATTTCACCATCAGAGAGAACAACTGGATCGATGGAATGGCCAGAGCAATGCAGGAAGCACTTGCCTGATTATGTGGGCAGAATATCGACAAGATCGTCGGCACCTGCTTTGCTCACTACACTAGAAGTGACTCCAGTGGACAACCCCTGGATCTGCCAAGCCACCCTGAGTTGAAGAAACATGTGGACCATATTGCCTTCATGCTCCATGAGACTCAGAAGGAGCTGGACAACGCTTGTGCTGATGCCAACGAGAAGAAACTTGTTGTCGCCAAGAAGGACCAGACCTTCGACATCCTCATGAAGGAGTGCAAGTCACTTCACCAGCTGCGTGACAAGAAAGATCGCATCATTGCCCGCCTTCTTCACAAGGTGTCATCTTTGGAGGAGACAGTCCATGATCGGGACATGTAGCTTGAGGAGAGGGAGAACAAAGGGGAAGATATCCATGGAGATCCCTACTCGTATCTCAGTGATGATGACGACTACTTTGAGGACATGGACCAGGAGTTCCACACTGATGATGAGGACCACAAATTTATTGATGATGAAGAAGCCACCGGTTTTGATGAGTAGTAGCACTTGAGCACTATCATAGGTGTGAGTGGTATCCGGTCCCACTGTATCGTAGCTTGCCAGAATGGTTCTTAAAACCATCTGTTTGTTGTTGTGTGTGTTGGAATGTGTTGCTTGTATGGTGTGACTTTGAAATGAATGAGAATGAGTTGTTGTCTTTCAAACCTTAGCCTTACTCAAAATTTTAAAAGCTTTTAAACCAAACCCATAAACCTTAGAAACATTTCCCTCTTGTCACATGATCTATCTCAATCTTTAGATGCCTCGTGGAGGGAACAGCTCATCTCAAGACCCGATGGTCCAAATCTTGCAAATGTTAGTAGCCGACCCAGAAGCCGGTAGGACCGAGTGTCAGGCCAATCTAGCCACTCTTCAACTGATCGCTCAACTAGCACATGACAACCAAGGCCCTGGAAATCAGGATCATCATAGATCCAAACTTAAGAACTTCCAGAATATCAATCCCCCTATCTTTAGTGAGTCAGAAGAGCTCTTAGATGCCGATGACTGGCTGTAGACTATGGAGAACAACTGGGAAGTAGTCAGAGTAGAGGAGGCTGGGAAAGTACTGTTTGCCACCCACTATCTGGCTGGTTCTGCAAGAGCATGGTGGAATAGCACAATTACTATGAATGGAGGAGAAATTATGACTTGGGATGAATTCAAACTCAAGTTCAGCCGAACCCGTGTGCCACCGGGTTTGATTCTGTGGATGAGGGATGAATTCAAGGAGCTGAAGTGGGGAAGGATGACTATGGTAGAGTACCGCGATAGATTTTTGTCTCTGTCTAGGTATGCCCCTGATGATATTGGAACTTAACCTATGAAAAAGGAGAGATTTTTGAATGGTTTGCATGATGAGATGCAGACAGTCTTAGTTAATTCCCGTTTGTTTATCTGGAAGCTTTAGTTGATTCAGCAATCCATATGGAAGGAAAGATCAACCATGCTACTGAAAACCGTAAGCGTCGTATGATGCATCAACCAGGACCCCACCATACCCCAAAGTATCGCCCTAGTTCATCTGCTAGATTTGCACCAAGAAACGCTAGGCCACCGATGTTCTGCCCGAACTTTCCCAACCATAGCAAAGGAAACCCAAGACCTGGAGACAACAAACACTACAACCATGGAAACCCCAATAACTTCAACCGTGCACCGCCAAGGCCCACCAATCCCAATATCAATACTGCCCCAAGGACTGGATGTAATGCCGTACCTATTGCCGGAAAGAACACGTCAACAATCACCTGCTTTGAGTGTGGAGTGATGGGTCACTATTCCAATGAGTGCCCCAAGAAGATTCCTTCAGCACCTAATGTTACTTCACCTGCCCAGCAGCAGCGTCGTGTCCAACCTGGAAAGAGATTCACCCCAGGTAACCCGAACAACCATGTTGACCATCTGTTCCACATGAATGCTGAAGAAGCCCAGGAAGCGCCAGATGTTATGCTGGGTATGTTTTCTGTTAATTCAGTACTTTCAAGAGTGTTGTTTGATTCTGGAGCATCGCACTCATTTGTTACGGAAGAATTTGCATGCACTAGTAAGATTCAACCAACAAGTTTGAAGCATGTTAAGATAGTTCAAATACATGGGTCAACTACCAAAGCTAGAAAAATTTGCAAGGCCGTACCTATCCGAATTCATGGAATATATTTCTATGCCAATCTAATAGTACTTAGAACAAAAGGTTTGGAAGTAGTACTAGGAATGGATCGGATGTCGAAACATCAAGGACTTATAGATTGTGCTAAGAAAGCCATAACGATGACCAGTAGAACCGAAATATCAGTTGAGCATGTATTTTAGAACTTGCCCTGCCAATTTAAGTGCAACAAGAGTTTATCCCAACCAACCCTACACCATGTCAGAGTAGTATGTGAATACCTCGGTGTGTTCCTAGATGAATTGCCCGGTATGCCCCCAGATCGAGATATCGAGTTTATCATTGAAGTAATCCCTGAAATGGACCCATAGCTCAAAGACCATACTGTATGAACCCATCTGAGTTAGTGGAGCTCAAGAAGCAACTTGACGACATGATTAGAAAAGATCTGATTCAACCAAGTGCATCGCCATGGAGATCACCTATTCTGTTTGTGGATAAGAAGGATGGTGCCAACTATTTATGTACGGATTATCGGAAGTTGAATGATGTCACCATCAAGAACAAGTATCCTTTGCCAAAGATAGAAGATTTATTTGACTAGTTGATCGGTGCCAGAGTATTCTCTAAGATTGATCTTAGAACTGGTTATCATCAATTAAGATTTCGTGCAATGGATATTCCAAAGCCTGCTTTCATGACCCGATATGGATTGTATGAGTACAAGGTCATGTCTTTTGGATTAAACAATGCCCCCGCTTATTTCATGAATCTCATGAATAAGATTTTCATGAACTTCTTGGATAAGTTTGTCGTTGTTTTCATTGATGACATCCTAATGTACGCCAAATTGGGGGAAGAACATGAACAACACCTAAGTTCTATCCTTGGAACCCTTAGAGAGCATCAGTTGTATGCCAAGTTCAGCAAGTGTGAGTTTTGGTTAAAGGAAGTATGATTCCTAGGACATATCTTGTCAGCTGGAGGAGTTGTTGTCGACCCCGCCAAGATTAAGGAGGTTGAGGAATGGAGAGAACCAACCACTCAAAATGAAGTTCGTGCATTTCTTGGATTAGTAGGATATTACCACAAGTTTGTTGAAGGATTTTCAAGCATTGCTAGGCCGATGACTCAGTTACTCAAGAAAGATCATAAGTTCGAATGGACCGACAAATGTGGAGCAAGTTTTCAAGAGCTCAAGAAAAGGTTGGTTTCAGCCCCAATTTTGATCATGTCGGATATCACCAAGCCCTTTGATGTGTATTGTGATGCATCCAAGATTGGTCTCGGATGTGTGTTGATGCAAGAAGGTAAAGTGATATCATATATGTCCTGACAACTAAAGCAACATGAGCAGAATTACCCCACCCATGACCTAGAGTTAGCCGTTGTTGTTTTAGCCTTGAAGACATGGCGTCATTATCTTATGGGTAATCGCTGTGAGATTTACTCGGATTACAAGAGCCTGAAGTATATTTTTACTCAGAAGGAGTTGAATATGAGGCAAAGGAGATGGATAGAGTTAATCAAGGATTATGACCTTCACATTCACTACCACCTCAGTAAGGCCAATGTGGTAGAGGATGCTCTTAGTAGACTGCCGTGTAGATTACACACCATGATTGTCACATCCCAAAAAATTTCAAATTTTGAAATGTGAAAAATAAATAAACAAAATAAATAATTATTGAAATTTAGGGTGAAAAGAAAATTTTGATTCCAAGTGGAAACTTTCAAATTGGAATCACCAAGTTTGGATCTTTAAATAAAAAGATATGGATGTTATAACATAAAGAAATAAATAAATAAATAAATAAAGGATATTTAAAAGCCAAATTAAATCTTGGCCTAATCCATAAACAAATGGAATAAAGATAATCCAAATCCCAATAAAATAAAGGGATAAAGAATATTCAAATAAAATAAAATGGCCTCAACCAAATTCTATTCCATTTGATTAAATACAAAATCCCTAATAAGAATGATTAATTAAATCATGAGAAAATAATAATTGGAATTTACCCAAGTGGATATAAAGGTTATTTAATTAACTTAAATGAAATAAAAGAATCATTTAAATAAAAATTATATGGGAATAAAACCATATTGAATTTTATTTGAATGAAGACAAGTGCTCAATTTAAATGATTAATAAATCATATTAAAACATTCCAAATAATTCAAAGTGAATTATTTAACACCATATTAAATGAATAAAACCTACTAAAAAGGTTTAGTGAAAATTAGAATTCAAATAAAGAATTTGAAAATATATTTAATCTTATTTGAATAAAGGCAAATGCTTATTTTAATAAAAAATAAAACCATAAAAAGAATAAAAGAATTATTCCTAAAATGGTATTTAAAATACATGTTTAGACAGATTAGAAACATACTGAAAAGTTTGAAAAGTGTGGAATTGAAAAAGAGTTTGAAATCATTTGAATAAATACAAAACAGAAAATCTAAATAGAAAAAAGAAAAAGGATTTAGAATAAAAAAAGGGGAAAGAAACAAACTAACCCAGTAGGCCCAGTCCATTCCCCAGCCCAACTAACCCACCCCGAGCAAATCGTTTTTCACCCAGACACTCACCCGCACCCTCTCTGACGCCTGGACCCCACTATAACCCTCTCTCTATCGCTGACCACCAGGTCCCATTGCCCCGTCAGCATCTTCAACCCCGCACGCAACCTCTTCTTCCCCCTCGTCGCCGTTTCTGTTAGTTACTGCTCGCGTTAATTCACGTTGGTACCACGCCAATCACACCCCGTGATCACTCCCTCTTAATCGCCCGCGTCTTCTCTATCTTTTCCCCTAGAACCCACTCCACGAACGCCACCAGGCCGCATCAATCGTTGCTCGAGACGCCCACTGCTCCGGCGAGCATTTTCTTCGATTCCGGCTAGTACCTGCCTCCCCTTGCCCCTTGGATGCTACGAACTCGTTCACCATCACCGTGCGCTTCTTCCAGTACCTCCCACTTGCCTGCTCGTGCCCCACAGCCTCGCCTTCGTCATCGTCTGGGAACCACCGCCGTCTGCATCAGCTCCGGCAAGCTACTGTCGTCGAGTCCGTGTGCCCCTTGCCCTATGGTGAGTTCCATCTCAACCTCTACAAACTTGCACACCCTCGTGACACGTTCTCTTGCTCGCTTGCGCCCCAGACACCCACCTCCTACAACATCTGACCGCACCCGAGGTGAAGCATAGCTCCGCCGAGCGATTCAGGACGACCTCGTGCGCCCATCGACAAATGGCGAGTACCTTGAGCTTCAGCACGACGAGGCGAACCCGGTGATATTATTTCCCCTCACCCTTGCTTCATGTATTAGCCGGAACACCACCGCCTAAACGCGCCACCACCACTCGCCGCCGCCAGCGCTGCCAGTTAGTGGTCGTTTGATCAACGACCATTGGTTGATGATCGCGTGGCTACGATAGAACATAACCCGAAGGGGTATCCTTTGATCTGTACCGTGCATAGTCATTTATATCTGACGGCCCAGAAAGGTCGATCCAGCCGAAGCGGTATGCGCCAGTTAGATCACGCCACGTGGCCTAGACTCTGTTTTAAAAACCAGAATTGTTCTATTAGAGATTTGATTTTGTAAATTGCATAATTTTTGATCCACACGTCCAAATTTTACAAATTTTATATAATGGAATCAGGAAAAATAATTCTATCCAACTATGTACTTTGTTTAATGATTTGCTTCTGGAAACTTAGTTGTTTTTGCAGAAACTTGTAGGCATAATTTGAATATAAAAATTATTCTAGAAATATTTTTGTGGTAAAATCTTTGGCAAATGATTGTTTTGAACCTACTGACCATAGAAACCAACTTATGGATTTAAAAGTGTATTTTGTGAGGTTAAAGAATAAATCTTTGAATTAAAGCATTTCTAGTTAAATAAAAATATTGATTATTCTTTAAAAATGCTTTTGGAGTAAAACCTTTTGAAAATGGTTGGAATTAAACTCTCTGGCCCTAAACACCAAGTTTTATGATTTAAAAATATATTTGGTGAACTCTAGAAAATTATTACTTTGTTTAAAGGCATTTCTAATGAAATAAAATGTGGATTGAATTAAAAATGGTTTATAGGTAAAACCTTTTGCAAATGGTTTTAATAATAAACTCTTGACCATAAAACAATAACATTTGTGTTTAAAAATATATTTATCAAACACTAGAAAATATTACTTTGATTTGAACCATTTCTAGCAAAACAAAAATGACTTAAAATGGCCATTTTCACCAACTTGACTTAAAATGGTTTTGCCACATTTATAAATGACCAATAGATGTTTTAGAATGATTATAACCTATTAGAAACCACTTTTCCAAATAAAACAATCTTTGTCATGCTTGCATGCATTGCTTTGTTTTTATTATTCTATTTGATGTATTGCTTGAATGGTAGATTGAATTGGTGCCTTGATTGAATTGTAGTGAAATTGGAAGAGTGTGACTATTGCAATATCAAGGAGTGAACTTATATCCTCTACCAAAAAGGCAAGTGGTGCTTCATACTTTTGTCCTATTATTTTCACTATGCATTAGTGATATTTCTAAGTAAGACTTGCATGAAATTTTCTAAGTATAAACTATGCCATGGGAAATCCTAGTAGATGAAACCTTAGTAGAATTTCCAAAGATAAGATTCCTACTACTATCATGCTTAGCCTAACTAGTAGAAAACAAGGGTGGATTATATTCATGCTATGGAATATTTCTAAGTCAAGGACTTATGTTTTGTTTAATAAAACAACTAAGTGAATGAAACACCTGGGTGGAAAGGTAATTGCTTGGTTGGATTTTTTTTGAGTGGTTACCAGGGCCCATTTTCCAATGGTTTACCCTGTGTATCTCACTTGTGTAATGCCACCCAGGAACAAAGGGATTTGAGATGCCAAATGTTAAGAAGCTTCTAGTGCAGCCACCTGGCATTATGGGCCCTGCCTAGATCATATAGGTTGCAATAACTTAGCCAAATCGACAGTGGGTGGTAGGGGATGATAGGTTTGGAGAGCGTCCATTCTGGTCTAAGGGAGGGCTTATGAAAGATCCTGTCTTGGTGAAAATCAAGTCTTGTGGGGGAAAGTGCACCACCTTTGCAGAAGGAAGAAACTAAGTACTTAGCCGTGTCCCTGGTAATGGACAAATTGAGCATCAAGACATGGAAGCTATCAAGAATATCCTCATCCCAATTTCTAAGTTAAAAACTTGTGGTTGAACAAGGGTTGAAGTGTCAACACCCGGATTTCTAATCCCAGATGCCTGTTATGCCATACATCGCAATCCCAGGATTACCATTTTTGCGAGACATAATAGTATTGGATACCACAGTACATCATCCATTACAAACCATACATAAGGTCTTACACAAATAAGGATCTCATGATCCAGTTCTTAATACAACTCAAGCAGCGGAAATACGTAATAATAACGGTAGCGTAGGCGAAGCTCCATCTGCGCGGTCACAGGCAATGCTGATGATGGGAGATGATCCTAGTTGTCATAACCTTCCTGGGGTCCATCCTCCTGGTACTCCTCTTCATAGTCTATCCACGGGAATAGCTAGGGACAAAGCCATGAGTACTCTTTAAGTACTCGCAAACTAATACTAACAAGTGAAGGGGGTTTTTGCAATAGGACACTAAGCTCTAGGGTTGTTTTGCAAAAAGCTAGATTTACCTCTGCTTAGTTAAGAAGCAACAAAAGCTAGTTGATGTTTTATAACACCTAAGTGGGAACTTGTATTTCATATCACAACTCTGTTGTGGTCAAGTCAAAATTCTCAATCCATTTCACAAGTCATTTTGAAAACATCTGACCGGGGAACAGTATGGCTACTCCAACTGTCCATAACCGCGGACGCGGCTATTCGAATAGTTTGACACTCTGCAGAGATTGTACACTTTCACCACAACATTCGATACATCCGTCAGAAACAAATCCTGAATTCACCATACTCAGTATGCGGATAATCAATCCTAACCTTTCAATTACACGCCCTAGTATAAGCCCCTCTCCTGTGAGTTTGGCCTCCCAACCATGACCAACTGTCATCTTGGGTACTGCACAGGTGGACAATCTTCACAAGGTAGCCTCAGCTCGAACCTTGGTCATGAGGGAACCAATACTAAGGTATATAAGTTTCCAGTCAAGCCCTACCCAATTCTCGGGTATTGTGGTTGTACGATAAAATTGGAATGGTATCGCATCTAGACAACCAACAATTTTATAAAGGGCTAAGGATCATGCCTCAACATTTTCATCATCAAAATCATCTGGTGTTCGGAAACACATGTCAAAACATCTCAATAGAATGATCCATCATTCCAAGGTTTTCATAACCATTTTTCCACCAAGTATTCCCATCTTAAGTTGATCAAGTTTTATGCTTAGCACTAGCATTTACAAATGGGAGTGAGTACTAATGAGGGGTGGTAAACTAGTGGAGTTTAACTAAGTTCAATCTCATGCCTTGGGATGACATCAAGATTATCTAGCTTAGGCCAAATTTTATGCTCTTTATGCAACCTTCAATTATCTTTCTAGAATCTACAATTCACCTAAGTAAGCTCTAAGTAATAGCTTTCATAAAGAAATAAAGTATGAAGCTTGCAAGTAAAACTAGGATTGGGTATCATCAAATGTGTCCAACCAATCATGCTTAGTGAATTGCATAGGTTATATAACTTTCATAATTGCAAGTGTTAGCTTGCCTTTGTGCAGAGTAGTGGTTGAAGTTCTCCCCGGCTTCTTCTTCGTAGTATCCTCCTTCCTCCTCGTATACTTGGTTGGTACTAGCGTCTATGAATAAATACGAGGTACACAATCACCAAACAATACTTAACTACTTTCAATCATCACACACAAGGGTTCTATAGATGATCTAGCATCATCACTAACATTACAATATTAAAGCATTTGTCTTATTGATTTCATTTTTAGAAAAGTAATATCTACTCGTTGAAAAACTATTTAAGATTTAATATTCTCCAAACCAAACATGGGATCATGTTGACACATGTCATCACCACATATTTCAGTACATGGGAATGTGATTTAAAGTGGTGTCACAATTTAATAAGATTTAACCTTTTATTTCAAATAAAAATAAATGACTAGAAATGCCTATGTGGCATTCTTTTATTACTTGGACATTATTTCTATAAGTAAACCCATATGTTTTTATATATTCTGAAAGGTATGATCAAATGTGATTTTTGAGAGTTGGAATCAACTCAAAAGCTATTATAGTTTAAATTTGAAAAATGTTTGAATGCAGAAAAGCTTCTGCCTTGTTATTTTTACCAAGGTTGATCTATAGATTGAAATGATTTGAATCCAACGGGCTTGGATTAAGCATTTCAAAGCCTTTCAAACAAAATTGGGTTCATTCAATTTGGTTCATTGAATCGAGTTGGGTTGTTTTTTGAAACTAGGTACAGAAATGAGTTTGAATATAAATAGAAAAAGCTAAATTCAAACGAGTGGGCTGCGCGGGAACGGTTTTTGGTCCAGCCCAGTGTCACTCCGCAGCACAGGGTGCAACTAACGGGGGGGATCTACTGGTCAATGACTCTTTAAACGCGAAGCGGTACGGGGCGATATGGTGCGTTGGATTAGAATGAAGATCGACGGCTCAGGGTCGTCGTTGATGATGAACTAGTCACCGACGAGCTCAAACCCTAGCGGCTCAGTGGGGGTCGTGGGAGGCTCACCGGGTCTGAGGCGAAGGTTGGCGATGCGGGCGAATGACGAAGTCGACGACGGCGAACCTCCTGGTACCGGCAGCTCCTCCTGGAGCGGATCCAATCGATGACTTCCTTCTTCTCCAGCAGCGGCGGGCTCCAGCCAAATTCCGGCGATGCACTGCTCGCCTTGCTTCGGGAATGGGGTGGGGTGGTTCTGGGTGAGAGGCGAGTGAGATGGTGTGCTTCAATCAGCAGGGGGTGGCCTCCTTTTATAGGCTCGACGGCGAGACCGAGAGGGATGGGCAGGCGACGGTGGCGACACGGTACAGGCTGCTAGAGGCATGGCCGAGGGTGGAGATCGATCGGTGGTCTCCTCGCGATGCTCTAAGGTGTAAATGCGCTTGTAGGGGCGGTGGAAAACGGTCGGGAATGCTCGGTGCTCTGCGAGGCAGAGGCGGCGAACTCTGCGGCGAGCGGTGGATACGGGGTACGGGCGGTGAAATGGGCATGTCTGGCGGTCTCCTGGGACGGTGGGGTGCATGCTGGCGGGCGGCGAGGGCTCGAGGTGGTCGGGCTGTGTGGGAACGATGCGTGCTCTGCGGTGCGCGTCGGCATGGTCGACAGCTGCGCAGGCGCGGCGTTCCTGGCGGTTCTGGTTGCTTTCTGCGAGGCAGGGATGGTCGAGAGGGGGCCGTGAGGCATGGGCTACCTCCCAGACAAGGCTGGCACGGCTAGTTCCTCTCCTAGCTTGATGTCCACACTAGGGTGACATGGGTGCTCTCGGCCTGTTCACCATTAATGATATTGGGAAGCTTATAGTGGGGCTAGAGCTTAGTTAAGTTTGCTAGATGATCTACTGAGGCTAGTGTAACCAGAGAGGGAAAAAGTTAGGCCCAAAACACTGCTCCAAATAGTGTTTTGATTTTGTTTGATTTGCATCTGCAAGGTGTGTGATGAATTGGCCGCAAGAATTCAAGTTTTGAATTTTGAAATTATTTTTGGTGGGTGTGCTAGGCATGTGCTGGTGATACTGTGGATGCTTGGGTTTTGCAAAAATTGAGCTTGTTTGAGTGGTTTTTGAAAAAGTGGGATCTTCCCATATGATATAGATTCAATTTTAAACTGTCATTTCAACTATGCATTTGAATGATTTTGGATGATCACAAAGTGGGCCTTGGTACCTTGTTATGAGTACTATCAAGGGGTGCAAAGATCCAAACAAGTTTCTGTTAAGTTCTGAAAGTTAGAGATAGCCAAAGTAGGCATGGGAGTTAATTTGGCCAAAGTGACCATTCACTTAATTTGATGGTTTTGATTTGTTTGTCTTTGGGAAAAGTTTGGGGATTGTTTAGATGAAGTTTATTTCACCTAAGAATCGTTTTACAAGCAAGGAAACACATAATCATGGCAATTCAAAAGAATCCAAATTTTAATGCACACTCATATCAATGCTTTCATATTTTAATTGGAAAAGTTTTTGTTAACCCTAAATTTGGTGATTAGAGTTTGATGATTCTAGTTTAATATTTTTGGGATGTTACAAACCTTCCCCCCTTAAAAAAATCTCGCCCCGAGATTTGAAAAAGGACGAAAAGATTACCTAGGATTTGAAGAGATCGGGAAACTCCGTCCTGATGTGATATTCGCGCTCCCAAGTAGCTTCCTCTTCCGTGTGGTTGCTCCACTGAATCTTGAGAAACTTGATGATTCGAGTTCTGGTAGTTCTGAAATCTTATGCCAAAATACGGATGGGTACTTCGGGATAGGTCAGGTCATCATTGATTTCTATGGTCCGGTAATCGATATTCTTGAATACTTCGGTCTTCTCCGGGACTTCGAGACACTTGCGAAGTAATGAGATATGGAAGACATTGTGCACGGCTGGCAGCTCTTCGGGTAGTTCCAATTGATACGACACCTCTCCTCGACGGTTCAGAATCTTGAAGGGTCTGATATATCTGGGGGCTAACTTTCCTTTCAGCTAGAAACGCTGCATTCCCTTCAACGGCGACACTTTAAAATACACAAAATCTCCTATGTTGAAGGCGAGGTCTCTACATCTCTTGTCGGCGTAATTCTTCTGTCGGGACTGGGCTGTCTTGAGGTGCTGACGAATCTTGTGAACTTTCTCTTCTGCTTCTCGTAGGATGTCGGGTCCAAAAATCTGACTCTCTCCTACTTCTGACCAGTTCAAAGGGGTGCGACACTTCCTTCCATACATGAATTCAAATGGGGCCATTTGCAAACTAGCTTGATAACAGTTGTTGTATGAAAATTCTGCAAACAGCAGACAGTCTTCACACTTAGATCCATATTCTAACACACAGGCTCTCAGCATATCTTCGAGTATTTGGTTTACTCGCTCCATTTGTCCATCAGTCTGAGGGTGATAAGCGATGCTGAAATCTAGGCGGGTTCCTAAACCTTCTTGGACTTTCTTCCAGAATCTCGAGGTAAACTGAGTTCCTCGATCCAATACGATGTTCTTGGGGACTCCATGCAAACTGACGATTCTAGCGATGTATAACTCCGCTAGCTTCGAACTCTGATATGTGGTCTTGACGGGTAAGAAATGGGCGACTTTGGACAATCTGTCTACTATGACCCAGATAGAGTAATTTCCCCTACTAGAAGTAGGCAATCCAGTGATAAAGTCCATTCCAATGGAATCCCATTTCCATTTCGGAATCTGCAATGGTTGCAACAATCCAGCGAGTCTTTGATGTCCTGCCTTGACTCACTAACATATATCACACTTGGCGATATAGCTTTCGATTTCTCTCTTCATCTTATGCCACCAGAATTGCTCTTTCAAATTTTGATACATCTTCGTTCCTCCGGGGTGGATAGAATAAAGAGTATCATGAGTTTCCTTCAAAATAACTTCTTTCAACTCAGAATCTGCTGGTACACAAAGGCGTCCTTTGTACCACAGCACTCCTTCTTCGTCTTTGGTGAATCCGGGTACTTTGCCTGTACCGATACGCCGTTTGATTTTGTCGATACTAGCATTTCATTTCTGCGCATCTTTGATCTGGCTGATCAAAGTGGGTTGAAGTTCTATGCAAGCCAAAAATCCTTCACTTACTAATTCCATTCGGAAATCTTCCATCTCTTTGTGCAAACTTGGTTGCTCCTTCAAAATCATGGAGTTCAAGCGGCACGGCAATCTGCTACCACATTGGCTTTACCAGGGTGATAGTGAATGTCCAGGTCGTAATCCTTGATTAGCTCAATCCATCTTCTTTGTCTTATATTCAGCTCCTTCTGAGTGAATATATACTTTAGACTCTTGTTATCCGAATATATCTCACAATGGTTTCCCATCAGTTAATGCCTCCATGTCTTCAGGGCTAAAACTATAGTTGCGAGTTCGAGGTCATGGGTTGGGTAATTTTGCTCATGTTGTTTCAGTTGTCGGGATAGATAAGATATAACTTTGCCTTCTTGCATTAGCACACATCCGAGACCGATCTTGGATGCGTCACAATACACATCCAAGGGCTTTGTGATATCCGTCATGATTAAGATTGGGGCTGAAATCAATCTCCTCTTGAGTTCTTGAAAACTCGCTTCACATTTGTCGGTCCATTCAAACTTCTTGTCCTTCTTCAGCAATTGGGTCATGGGTCTGGCGATACTCGAGAATCTTTCGACGAACTTGCGGTAATATCCCCCCAATCCGAGAAATGCACGAACTTGGGTTTGAGTGGTTGGGGCTTGACAATCTTCGGCATCTTTCACCTTTGCAGGGTCAACGGCAATTCCTCCGGCTGATACAATGTGGCCGAGGAATCCTACCTCCTGTAACCAGAATGCACATTTGCTAAACTTGGCATACAACTGATGCTCTCTAAGGGTTCCAAGAATGGTCCTTAGGTGTAGATCATGTTCTTCTTCTGATTTGGAATAAATCAGTATGTCATCGATGAAAACAACGACAAATTTATCTAGGATGTCCATAAAAATCTTATTCATGAGAATCATGAAATAAGCGAGGGCATTGGTTAATCCAAAAGACATGACAGTATACTCGTATAATCCATATCTGGTGGTAAAGGCAGTCTTGGGAATATCCTCTGCGTGAATCTTGAGTTGATGATAGCCTGTTCTAAGATCAATCTTAGAAAACACGTTGGCACCGGTCAACTAATCAAACAAATCTTCTATCTTGGGAAATGGGTACTTGTTCTTGATGGTGACATCATTCAACTTCCGGTAATCCGTACACAAACGTTTACCTCCATCCTTCTTTTCCACAAATAAGACAGGTGTTCTCCATGGTGACGCACTTGGTTGAATCAATCCAATTTCCAGCATGGCATCCAGTTGCTTCTTCAGTTCTGCTAGTTCAGACGGGTTCATACTATAGGGTCTCTAGGCTATGGGTCCGGTTCCAGGGATTAGTTCAATGATAAACTCGATATCCCGATCTGGGGGCATACTGGGCAAAACATCTAGAAATACATCGGGGTATTCACAGACTATCCGGACTTGGTGAATGGTAGGTTGGGCTATACTCTTGTTGCACTTGAATTGACGAGGTAAGGTTTCAGATATATGCTCGACTGATATTCTAGTGGTGCTGGTCATGGTTATGGCTTTCTTGGCACAGTCAATCAATCCTTTATGTTTGGACATCCAATCCATTCCTAGTACTACTTCCAAAACTTTAGTTCCGAGTACTATCAGATTAGCATAAAAATCTATGCCATGGATTCGTGATAGGGACGGCTTTGCAAATTTTTCTAGCTTTGGTGGCTGAACCGGGGATTTGAACAATCATAACATGCTTCAGTCTTGTTGGTTGAATCTTACTAGTGCATGAAAATTCTTCGGTGACAAATGAGTGCGATGCACCAGAATCAAACAACACTCTTGCAAGTACTGAATTAACAGAAAACATACCCAGCACGACGTCTGGCTCTTCCTGAGCTTCTTCAGCATGCATGAGAAAAAGACGGCCGTTGCGGTTGAGTGAATTCCCTGGGGCAAACCTTCTTCCAGGCTGAGCACGACGCTGCTGCTGAGCTGGGGCATTTGCATTGGGGGCTGCGGCATTCTTCTTGTTGGGGCACTCGTTGGAGTAGTGACCCTTATTTCCACAATCATAACAAGTCACTTGCGACTTGTCCTTTGCTACAACAGGCAGAACCTTGCTTCCAGTCCTGGGGGGAAGTGTTGGTGTTGGCGGCATCATTGTTATTGTTGAACTTGGGTGGTTCACGGTTGAAATTGCCAGAGTGGCCGAGGTTGTTGTGATTTCCTCCGGGCCTCGGGTTTCCACGGTTGGGATAGGTCGAACGGTTCATCGGGGGTCTGTTGGTTCTCGGGGCAAATCCTGGAGATGGGTTAGGGCGATACTTTGGGGTCTGATGGGTTCCTGGTTGACGCATCATGCGACGCTTGCGGTTCTCATTGGCTTGGTTAATCTTTCCTTCCATCTAGATGGCAGAGTCGACCAGGGCTTCAATATCCGCAAAGGGGATATTGACCAACACAGTCTGCATCTCATCATGCAGACAATTCAAGAATCTCTCTTTCTTCTTGGCTTCAGTGTCGATCTCATCCAGGGCATACCTAGATAATGACAAGAATTTGTCACGGTATTCCACTACGGTCATCCTTCATTGCTTCAGTTCTCTGAACTCATCTCTCATTCTCTTGATCAAACCCGGTGGCACATGGGTTCTGCTGAACTTGACTTTGAATTCCTCCCACGTCATCATCTGTCCTCCGGTCATTGCACGAACGCTGTTCCACCATGCTCTTGCATCTCCGGCTAGATAGTGGGTGGCGAACAAAACTTTCTCGTTGGCTTCCACTCCGGTGGCTTCTAGGTTATTTTCCATGGTTTGCAGCCAATCATCGGCATCTAAGGGCTCTTCCGACTTAGTGAAAACAGGTGTGTTGGTATTCTGGAAATTCTTGAGCTTACATCCATGGTTGTCCTGGTTTCCGTGGCCTTGATTGTTGTGGGCTAGCTGAGCTATCTGCTGAAGGGTGGCTAGGTTGGATTGATGTTCAACTCTTTCAGCTTCCCAGTCAGAAACCAACATTTGCAGCATCTGCAACATCGGGTCCGGGGATGAACCACTTCCTCCATGTTGCATCTGAAGATTGAGATAGATCATGAGAAAAGAGGGAAATTTCTAAGGTTCCGGGACTTTGGAAAGTTATTAAATTTTGACTCAGATTTTCTAGCTACTTGCTTTTCATTCATTCATTCATTTATTCATAGCACACGATACAAACACACACCACAACAAAGGTAAACAGATGGTTTTAAGAACCATTCTAGAAACTATGATACAGTGGGACCGAATACAACTCACTACGCTAGTGCTCAAGTGCTACTACTCCTCGGAGTCGGTGTAGGCGTCATCCTCACCATCCTCATCGTCATTGATGAAGGCGAAATCATCCTCATCGGTGAAGAAATCAAGTGTGTCAAATTTTATGTATTTTGCAAGAGTTTTTGAGGAACATGAATTTTTATGAAAGAATCAAGGTGATAAGAATGGGAATAAGTTTTTGTAAATATTTGCTTCCTTTGGTTTTGAAACTAAGTTTTTGGTTCAAACGTCCAGTCTAACTAGGGTCTCCTATGGTCAGGATGGCTCTGATACCAACTTGTCAACACCCGGATTTTTAATCCCAGATGCCTGTTATGCCATACATCACAATCCCAGGATTACCATTTTTGCGAGACATAACAGTATTGGATACCACAATACATCATCCATTACAAACCATACATAAGGTATTACACAAATAAGGATCTCATGATCCAGTTATTAATACAACTCAAGTAGCGGAAATACGTAATGATAACGGTAGCGTAGGCGAAGCTCCATCTTCGGGGTCACAGTCAATACTGACAATGGGAGATGATCCTAGTTGTCGTAACCTTCCTGGGGTCCATCCTCCTAGTACTCCTCTTCATAGTCTGGCCACGGGAATAGCCAGGGACAAATCCATGACTACTCTTTAAGTACTCGCAAACTAATACTAACAAGTGAAGGGGGTTCTTGTAATAGGACACTAAGCTCTTGGGTTGTTTTGCAAAAATCCAGATTTACCTCTGCTAAGTTAAGAAGCAATAAAAGCTAGTTGAAGTTTTATAACACCTAAGTGGGAACTTGTATTTAATATCACAACGGTGTTGTGGTCAAGTCAAAATTCTCAATCCATTTCACAAGTCATTTTGAAAACATCTGACGGGGGAACAGTATGGACACTCCAACTGTCCATAACCGCGGACGCGGCTATTCGAATAGTTTGACACTCTGCAGAGATTGTACACTTTCACCACAAAATTTGATACATCCGTCAGGAACAAATCCTGAATTCACCATACTCAGTATGCGGATAATCAATGATAACCTTTCAATTACACGCCCTAGTATAAGAACCTCTCCTGTGAGTTTGGCCTCCCAACCATGACCAACTGTCATCTTGGGTACTGCACAGGTGGACAATCTTCACAAGGTAGCCTCAACTCAAACCTTGGCTGTGAGGGAACCAATACCAAGGTATATCAGTTTCTAGTCAAGCCCTACCCAATTCTTGGGTATTGTGGTTGTACGATAAAATTGGAATGGTATCGCATCTAGACAACAATCATTTTTATAAAGGGCTAAGGCTCATGCCTCAACATTTTCATCATCAAAATCATCTGGTGTTCGGAAACACATGTCAAAACATCTCAATAGAATGATCCATCATTGCAAGGTTTTCGTAACCATTTTTCCACCAAGTATTCCCACCTAAGTTGATCAAGTTTTATGCTTAGCACTAGCATTTACAAATGGGAGTGAGTACTAATGAGGGGTGGTAAACTAGTGGAGTTTAACTAAGTTCAATCTCAGTCCTTGGGATGACATCAAGATTATATAGCTTAGGACAAATTTTATGCTCTTTATGCAACCTTCAATTATCTTTCTAGAATCTACAATTCACCTAAGTAATTTCTAAGTAATAGCTTTTATAAAGAAATAAAGTATGAAGCTTGCAAGTAAAACTAGGATTGGGTATCATCAAGTGTGTCCAAGCAAGCATGCTTAGTGCATTGCATAGGTTATCTAACTTTCATAATTGCAAGTGTTAGCTTGCCTTGTGCAGAGCAGTGGTTGAAGTTCTCCTCGGCTTCTTCTTCGTAGTATCCTCCTTCCTCCTCGTATCCTTGGTTGGTACTAGCGTCTATGAATAAATACGAGGTACACAATCACCAAACAATACTTAACTACTTTCAATCATCACACACAAGGGTTCTATAGATGATCTAGCATCATCACTAACATTACAAGATTAAAGCATTTGTCTTATTGATTTCATTTTTAGAAAAGTAATTTCTACTCATTGAAAAACTACTTAAGATTTAATATTCTCCAAACCAAACATGGGATCATGTTGACACATGTCATCACCACATATTTCAGTACATGGGAATGTGATTTAAAGTGGTGTCACAATTTAATAAGATTTAACCTTTTATTTCAAATAAAAATAAATGACTAGAAATGCCTATGTGGCATTCTTTTATTACTTGGACATTATTTCTGTAAGTAAACCCATATGTTTTTATATATTCTGAAAGGTATGATCAAATGTGATTTTTGAGAGTTGGAATCAACTCAAAAGATATTATAGTTTAATTTGAAAAATGTTTGAATGCAGAAAAGCTTATGCCTTGTTATTTTTACCAAGGTTGATCTATAGATTCAAATGATTTGAATCCAACGGGTTTGGATTAAGCATTTCAAAACCTTTCTAACAAAATTGGTCTCATTCAATTTGGTTCAGTGAATCGAGCTGAGTTGTTTTTTGAAATTAGGTATAGAACTGAGTTTGAATATAAATAGAAAAAGCTAAATTCAAACGAGTGGGCTGCGACGGAAAAGTTAACGGGCCGGCCCAGTGTCACTCCGCAGCGCGGGGCGCAACTGACAGGGCGGGTCTACTGGTCAGTGACTCTTTAACGCAGAGCCGTACGGGGCGATATGGTGCGTTGGATTAGAATGAAGATCGACGGCTGAGGGTCGTCGTCTACGATGAACTAGTCACCGGCGATCTCGAATCCTAGCGGCTCAGTGGGGGTCGTGGGAGGCTCACCGGGCCTCAGACGAAGGTCGGCGATGCGTGCGAACGATGAAGTCGGCGACGGCGAACCTCCTGGTATCGGCAAATCCTCCTGGGGCGGCTCCAATTGATGGCTTCCTTCTTCTCCAGCAGCGGCGGGCTCCGGCCAAATTCCGGCGATGCGCTGCTCGCCTTGCTCTTGGAATGGGGTGGGGTGGTTCTGGGTGAGAGGGAAGTGAGATGGTGTGCTTCAATCGGCTGGGGGGGGCTCCTTTTATAGGCCGAGAGGGATGGGCAGGCGACACGGCTATGGGCTGCTAGAGGCATGGCCAAGGGTGGCGATCAATCAGTGATCTCCTGGCGATGCTCTAAGGTGTAAATACGCTTGTAGGTGCGGTGGCAAACGGTCGGGAACGCTCGGTGCTCTGCGAGGCAGAGGCAGAGAACTCTACGGCGAGCGGTGGCTACGGGGTACATGCGGTGAAATGGGCATGTCTGGCAGTCTCCTGGGACGGTGGGGTGCATGCTGGCGGGCGGCGAGGGCTCGCGGTGGACGGGCTGCGTGGGAACGGCGCGTGGTCTGCGGTGCGCGTCGGCATGGTCGACAGCAGCATGGGCGCGGCGTTCCTAGCGTTTCTGGTTGCTTTCTGCGAGGAAGGGCTGGTCGAGAGGGGGCGGTGAGGCATGGGCTACCTCCCTGACAAGGTTGGCACGGCTAGTTCCTCTCCTAGCTTGCTGTCCACACTGGGGTGACATGGGTGCTCTCGTCCTGTTCACCATTGATGATATTGGCAAGCTTATAGTGGGGCTAGAGCTTAGTTAAGTTTGCTAGATGATCTACTAAGGCTAGTGTAACCAGAGAGGGAACAAGTTAGTCCCAAAACACTGCTCCAAATAGTGTTTTGATTTTGTTTGATTTGCATCTGCAAGGTGTTTGATGAAATGGCCGCAAGAATTCAAGTTTTGAATTTTGAAATTATTTTTGGTGGGTGTGCTAGGCATGTGCTGGTGATACTGTGGATGCTTGGGTTTTGCAAATTGAGCTTTTTTGAGTGGTTTTTGAAAAAGTGGGATCTTCCCATATGATATAGATTCAATTTTAAACTTCATTTAAACTATGCATTTGAATGATTTTGGATGATCACAAAGTGGGCCTTGGTACCTTGTTATGAGTACTATCAAGGGATGCAAAGATCCAAAAAGTTTCTGTTAAGTTTTGAAAGTTAGAGATAGGCAAAGTAGGCATGGGAGTTAATTTGGCCAAAGTGACCATTCACTTCATTTGATGGTTTTGATTTGTTTGTCTTTGGGAAAAGTTTGGGGATTGTTTAGATGATGTTTATTTCACCTAAGAATCATTTTACAAGCACGTAAACACATAATCATGGCAATTCAAAAGAATCCAAATTTTAATGCACACTCATATGAATGCTTTCATATTTTAATTGGAAAAGTTTTTGTTAACCCTAAATTTGGTGATTAGAGTTTGATGATTCTAGTTTAATATTTTTGGGATGTTACATGAAGGATCACCAATTTCTATTGGGAGATGCCTTGGGTGATTTTGACAAACAAAAACTCAGTGTTTTCAAAAGATAAGGAAAATCTATTTTGAGCAAAGCAAGCCTAATGTAGAGGTCCCAACCTTTAATAAGGTAGAGATCCCTGTGTTTACAATGCTAGTCCCTGGATCAATAGCTAGAATCCATAGTTAAGATGTAATATCAAGAAACAAAGGTCATAATACAACTTTATAACCATGAATAAAATAATTCATTACATCTTACATAGCTCATTTGGCTATCTCATTACAATGCAGCAGAAATAACTATAGCATGGAGTCCTTCATATTCAAAGTACCACAGGAAGTCATGTTGGTTGTAGACTTGTAATCCTAATCAACACACTTCACTAACATCAAACCAACCTGCAACAAAATAAGTTACAGCCACAAGGGTCAATACATTTGAATTGTATTGGCAAGTGATAGTATGGTAGAATAGTGGTATCTATCATCTATATGCATTTGGCTAAGTGGAGCTTAGGCTTGCTTTCCTCAAAATAGTTTTTCCTTATTAGTTGAAAACACTAAGTTTTTGTTTGGCAAAAAATCCCAAGAAACCACCAATAGAAATTTGTCAACCTTCACCCTTGTTCAACCACAAGTTTTAACTTAGAAATTGGGATGTGGAGATTCTTGATAGCTTCCATGTCTTGATGCTCAAATTGTCCTTTGCCAGGGACATGGCTAAGTACTTAGATTTTACACTCTGTAGAGGTGGTGCACTTTCCCCACAAGACTTGGTTTCACCAAGAAAAGATCTTTCAGAAGCCTTCCCTTAGACCAGAATGGACACGTTCCAACCTATCATCCCCTACCACCAACTGTCCATTTTCCTAAGTTATTGCAACCTATATGATCCAGGCAGATCCCATAATGCCAACTGGCTGCACTTGAAGCTTCTCAACATTTGACATCTCAAATCTCTTTGTTCCTGGGTGGCATTCCACAAGTGAGATACACAAGGTAAACCATAGAAATGGGCCTTGTCTAACCACTCAACCAAAAACCACCAAGCAAGTCCCTTTCCACCCAGGTGATTCATTCACTTAGTTGTTTTATTAAACAAAACACAAGTCCTTGACTTCAGAAATATTCCATAGCATGAATATAATCCACCCTTGTTTTCTACTAGCTAAGCTAAGCATGATAGTAGTAGGAATCTTAACTTAGGAAAATTCTACTAAGGATTCATCTACTAGGATTTCCCATGGCATAGTTTATACTTAGCAAAATTCCATGCAAGTCCTACTTAGAAATATCACTAATGCATAGTGAAAATAATAGGACAAAAAGTATGAAGCATCACTTGCCTTTTTGGTAGAGAATTATAAGTTCACTCCTTGATCTTGCAATACTCACATTGTAGAGGCCCCAACCATTAATAAGGTACAGATCCCTATGTTTACAATGCTACTCCCTGGATCAATAGCTATCATCCACAGTTAAGATGTAATATCAAGAAACAAAGGTCATAATACAACTTTATAACCAGGAATAGAATAATTCATTATATATTACATAGCTCATTTGACTATCTCATTACAATGCGGCAGAAATAACTATAGCATGGAGTCCTTCATCTTCAAAGTGCCACAGGCAGTCATGTTGGTTGTAGACTTGTAATCCTAATCAACACACTTCACTAACATCAAACAAACCTGCAACATAATAGGTTGCATCCACAAGGGTTAATGCATTTGAATTGTATTGGCAAGTTTCACTACTGTGTAGAAATAAGTGGATCCTATCATTACATGCATATTTGGCTAAGTAGGGTTTAGGCTCATTTGCAAAAATCAATATAGTTTTATACTATATTTTCAAAATAGTTTTGATCTTTTGTCAAATCGTTCTGAACTCCTTGGAAAACTCCAAGTACTTCTCATCCCTTATTGTCACCATAAAGTTTTACTTTGAGAAATTGGAATGTCAAGATCTTCCATAGCTTCAGGCCTTAGTTGCTCAGAGTTGTCCATAACCGGGGACACGGCTAAGTACTTAGAATTTGATCTTCTGCAGAAGTTGTACACTTTACCCACATGACACAATCTCGTCTTGACGCCACTAGTGGCCGCTGGATAAGTACTCACCAAATGGAGTACCGGAAGATCGAGAATGTGACAAAGTCTTTCCATATGATTCCTCCCAATACACAATGCTAGCTTGTCTACCAGTCACCAATGTAGGGATATATTTCCATACACAATTCTAGTTAACCTGAAGATGCCAATGCATGGGTCTTCCACTATGTAGTTGACTAAGCCAAAGCCCATTTAGCATGTGGTTGTACACGGAAGCCACTGTACGAGAAACTTGTTCAATCTCTAAGTCCCTAGGTGGTTTCCTTCTAGTGCACATATAAAAAGATAGCCATACAAACATGGTTCCCTTTGTTGCCACCTTGTCCAAAACTTGAGTATCCTCTTTCCACCTAGGTGGTTAATTGAGTACTTGTTTTATTATATAAAACATATATTTTTTCAACACTTCCTATAATCATATCATGTATCCCATCCCAAATATATAGCAGGGCTAAGCATACTACAACTACAATGTTTTCAATAGGAAGATATAAGTATATCCTAATAGGATATATCATAGCATAGAAATATAGTAGTCCTATCATGCATGCTACAAAAATCCACTAAGTGTAATGAAAATAGTAGGACATGGATGATAGTGTCACTTGCCTTTTTAGTAGAGGATATTGGTTCACTCCTTGATCTTGCAAATATCACACTCTTCTAACTTCACTACAATTCAATCAAGCAAACTTATATTCAACTAGCATTCAAACAATTCACCACATAAAATAACAGAAACAAGGCAATGCATGCAAGCATGAAAAAGATTATTTTATTTGGAAAAGTGGTTTCTAGTAGGCTCTAAACATTTTAAAGCACCTATTGGTCATTTACAAAAGTGGTAAAACCATTTAACTTCAAGTTGGTGAAAATGGCCATTTAAATCATTTTGTTTTGCTAAAAATGATTTAAATCAAAATGATAATCCCTAGAGTTAGTAAAATATTTTCAAACACAACATGTTAGTGTTTTAAGGTCAAGTGTTTAATATTAAAACCATTTGCAAAAGGTTTCACCCCATAAACCAATTTTATACCAAAGTGATATTTTATGTTGTTGGAAATGCCTTTTTGCAAAGTAATAATTTTATAGGGTTCATCAAATATATTTTTAAATCTCAAAACTTGGTGTATAGGGTCAGAGAGTTTAACTCAAATCATTTTCCAAAGATTTTACTCAAAAAGTATTTTTAACACATAAACAATATTTTTATTTGACTAGAAATGCTCTTATTCAAATATTTATTCTTTGGCTTCACAAAATATATTTTTAAATCCATAAGTTGGTTTCTATGGTTATTAGGTTCAAAACAATCCATTTGCCAAATATTTTACCATAAAAATATTTCTAGAACAATTTTTATATTCAAATTATGCCTACACAAGTTTCTGAAAATTCAACCAATTTTCCAGAAGCAAAACATTAAACAAAGTGCATGGTTGGAAAGGTTTTGTTCTCCTGATTCCATTGATATAAAATTTGTAAAATTTGTACGTGTGGATTAAAAGTTACGAACTTTGCAAGTTTGCATATCTAATAGATCAAAAATTTCTGTTTTTAAATCAACTCTGGACACGTGGCTCATTTCTACTAGACGATACCGCTTCGGCTGGATCGAGCTGCACATGCCGCAGTATTTCATTTAAATCGCACGGCTCAGATCAAACGTACCCCTTCGATTAATGAATCTATCGTAGCCATCAGATCAAGATCCAACAGATCACAGCAGCCTGACCATGGACTGGCGGCGCTGGCGGCGGCGGACGGTGGCGCACGCTTAGACGGGGAGGTGGCCGAGCAACTAGGTCGCGCGGAAGAGGGAGAGGATGCTCACCGTGCTCGCGTGGTTGCGGTGAAGCTCAAGGTGGCCTCAGTTCGTCGAGGGGCGCACTAGAGCAGCGACGATTGCTCATCGGAGTTAGCGGCGGCGCCAAGTGCTTCTGTTTGTCGACGGGGGCGGAGCTACAGACCACCAGAAGGAAATAGGAAGGTGTCGTTACACGCGGGCGAGTGCGTAGATCACAGGAGCATCAACGGGAGGGACAGGGGCAGTCTGTACTCACCGGGGAACTCGTCGGAGTCGAGGCAGGAGGCGGCGACGCTCTGATGTTGATGTTGCTGAGCCTCTAGTGAAAGTGGGCTAGCGAGCGGCACTGGGAGATGCAGGGGCGATGGGGAGCACGCATGTGTGGACTGGGAGGAAAGGGGTGGTCAGACGGTGCCGGATTTCGCCGGAGAAGCTCGTCGGAGCAGAGGGGGCTCGAGCTTGCAATTCGTGCAGCCTGGTGGCCGAGAGGGAGCGGTGTCTGGGGGAAAGGGGGAGGAGAGCAAGGCGCTTAAGTACGCGTGATCACAGTGAGGAGTAACCGCGGTGTTGATGAGAATTTGTTGCGCAGAGTAACGACCAGAAACGGCTGGCGTAAAGAGGGGAACGGCCGTGGCGGGTGGAAACGATGAACAGGCAGGTGGGGTCTAGTTGTCTGCGAGAGGGAGAGAGAGCGTGTGGGGTCGCAGCGTCAGTGACTTCGCGGGTAGGCTACTGAGTGTAAAACGATTCGCGAGAGGGAAGGAGTGGGCTGTGTTTGCTGGGCTGGACTGGGCCTGGTTCTGGGCTGGGTTCGTTTCATTTTTTTATACAGAATGCTTTTCTTTTTCCTTTTCTATTTATCTGATTTTGTTTTTATTCAAACAATTTAAACACTATTTGAGTTCAAACTTCTACCAAACTTTGTGTAGATTCTAATAATGTTTATTAACATATTCTAAAGTCAAATTTAGAATAATTAATTTTAGGGTTTATTATTTATTAAAAATAAATAGGCATTAGTCTTTATTTCAAAATAAGATTTAGATATGTTTTAAAATTCTATTTGAATTCTAAATTTTACCAAAACCTTTTCAGTAGGTTTTATTTAAAAATAATTCACTTTGAATTATAATTTTAAAAAAATACTTTAATATGTTTTAATGTTCAATTAAATTTGGGAAAAGTCATTACTTAAATAAAATGGATATTGATAAATCCTCATGATTTTATTTAAATAATCCTTTACTCTTTTTATTAAACAAAAATATTTTATTTCAATTGCTTGGCCAAGTTTTAATTTGGCTCTTTAAAATAGTCCTTATTTATTATTTCTACCTTTGCTTATAAAAACCATATCTTTTTATTTAAAGATCCAAAAATGGTGATTCCAACTTTTATAACTTTATTTATTATTTGTTTATCTTTTTAAATCCCTCTAGGATTCTATTTTTTCAAAATAGGGCTTGATGTTTCCATTTGGAATCAAAAAGTTTCTTTTCACTCTAAATTTCAACAATTGTTTATTTTGTTCATTTATTTTTCACATTTCAAAATTTGGAAAATTTTGGGATGTGACAGGCTACTACCCTTAAAAGAAATCTCGTCCCGAGATTTGGGAAGGCTAGGGTTACAAGTTGGCTTGAAGACAACTAGGGTACTACCACCCTTGAAAGAAGGTCTTATAGGGTTACATTGATGGTTCACTTGACTATGGGTTCAACACTTGATATCCAGACAAGGAATCCTTATTTGACTCTTCTGAGTTAACTAATTCCTAACATCCACATCTTCTATTTCTTCAAGGTTCCATCCATGTCAATGTGGTTCACATGTCCTTTCTGGGTCACATTGGAGTCATTTCCATTGGAGTTTCTAGCATCCTTTTTCTTTTTCTTCTCAGGATAGTATGAAGCATAGTGTCCAAGTTCCTTACAATTATAGCACTTCAACTGGCTAATGTCTTTCTTCCTAAAAGTGTCATGTTGGTTCTGACCAAGGTCATCTCCATTGTCAGTATCATTTCCATTATTATCACTTCCATTGTTGTTGTGGTGATACTGATGTGGTTCAGAATCTTCATTGCTCTTCTTGAATGAATGCTTCTTTTGTGATGATCCTGAGTGATACTTGAGTTTATGCTTCCTCTTTCTATTCTCAACTTGATTCATCTTGTTTTCCAAGATGGTGGCTTTGTCACAGAGAGATTGATAAGTTGGGACATAGGCAACAGACAGCTGCAGGTTCAACTCATCATTAACTCCTTCGAGGAATTTCTCCTTCCTCTTAGCATTTGTATCAACTTCATCCGATGCATAGTGTGCCATATTGTTGAATTCTTCAATGTACTCAGCCACACTGAGGTGACGCTGTTTCTGATTGTGGAACTCCTTTTTCTTCAAGTTCATCACTCCAGATGAGATGTGAGCTGTACGGAAACCATCCTCAAAAATAGCCCAAGTCACATCCTTAAGGGGAGTGGTGATCTGAAAGTTGTCCGACCATGTTGCTGCTGGTCCTTCAAGCAGAAATGCTGCCAACCTAACTTTTTCCTCGTCGGTGCAGCCAACAGTCACTAAGTCCTTATTCACCGAACGTAACCATTCATTGGCTACCATTGGATCAGTTGTTCCAGAGAACCTTGTAGGCCTTAGCTTCAGAAACCTGGTGAGCATGTCAAGTGCTGTAGGATTATTTTGATTGTTGTTGTTGTTATTATTATATTCTGATTCTGATTTTGCACCAACTGCGTCATCATCTGCATCAGTTGAGCTTGAGTTGTCATCAACTGCTGCATCTCGGGAGTGACATTATTGTTGTTGTTTTAGTTGGGGTTGGCACGTCGAGGAGGCATCTGTTGGTTTGATAGGGATAATTAATGATGGATAGGTCTAGAGAAGTTCTAACACGCCACCCATAACAATCAAGTTAAATCAAACAATCAACAGGCAACTATTCACTCAACAACCTATGAGCTTAACTCATGAGTTTTCTTGAAACAATCAACCTAGTATAGTCATACCTCATAGGTCAATATGATCCATACTCTAACATGATATCAATGTAAAACATATATTTTTTCAACACTTCCTATAATCATATCATGTATCCCATTCCAAATATATAACAGGGCTAAGCATACTACAACTACAATGTTTTCACTAGGAAGATATAAGGATATCCTAATAGGATATAGCATAGCATAGAAATATAGTAGTCCTTTCATGCATGCTACAAAAATCCACTAAGTGTAATGAAAATAGTAGGACATGGATGATAGTGTCACTTGCCTTTTTAGTAGAGAATATTGTTTCACTCCTTGATCTTGCAAATATCACACTCTTCTAACTTCACTACAATTCAATCAAGCAAACTTATATTCAACTAGCATTCAAACAATTCACCCACATAAGATAACAGAAACAAGGCAATGCATGCAAGCATGCAAAAGATTATTTTATTTGGAAAAGTGGTTTCTAGTAGGCTTTAAACATTTTAAAGCTCATATTGGTCATTTACAAAAGTGGTAAAACCATTTAACTTCAAGTTGGTGAAAATGGCCATTTAAATCATTTTGTTTTGCTAGAAATGATTTAAATCAAAATGATAATCCCTAGAGTTTGTAAAATATTTTTAAACACAACATGTTAGTGTTTAAAGGTCAGGTGTTTAATAATAAAACCATTTGCAAAAGGTTTCACCCCATAAACCAATTTTATACCAAAGTGATATTTTATGTTGTTGGAAATGCCTTTTTGCAAAGTAATAATTTTATAGGGTTCATCAAATATATTTTTAAATCTCAAAACTTGGTGTTTAGGGTCAGAGAGTTTAACTAAAATCATTTTCCAAAGATTTTACTCAAAAAGTATTTTTAACACAAACAATATTTTTATTTGACTAGAAATGCTCTTATTCAAAGATTTATTCTTTGGCTTCACAAAATACATTTTTAAATCCATAAGTTGGTTTCTATGGTCAGTAGGTTCAAAACAATCCATTTGCCAAAGATTTTACCATAACAATATTTCTAGAACAATTTTTATATTCAAATTATGCCTACACAAGTTTCTGCACATTCAACCAATTTTCCAGAAGAAAAACATTAAACAAAGTGCATGGTTGGAAAGGTTTTGTTATCCTGATTCCATTCATATAAAATTTGTAAAATTTGGACGTGTGGATTGAAAGTTATGAATTTTGCAAGTTTGCATATCTAATAGATCAAAATTTTCAGTTTTAAATCAACTCTGGACACGTTGCTCATTTCTACTGGACGATACCGCTTTGGCTGGATCGAGCTGCGCATGCCGCAGGATTTCATTTAAATCGCACAGCTCAGATCAAATGTACCCCTTCGACTAATAAATCTATCGTAGGCACCAGATCAAGATCCAACGGATCACAGCAGCCTGACCATGGACTGGCGGCGCTGGCGGCGGCGGATGGAGCGCACGCTCAGACGGGGAGGTTGTCGAGGAACTAGGTCACGCGGAAGAGGGAGAGGATGCTCACCGTGCTCGCGTGGTTGCGGTGAAGCTCAAGGTGGCCTCAGTTCGTCGAGGGGCGCACTGGAGCAGCGAATATTGCTCGTCGGAGTTAGCGGCGGCGCCAGGTGCTTCTGTTTGTCGATGGGGGCGGAGCGACAGACCACCAGAAGGCAAGAGGAAGGTGTCGTTAGACGCGGGCGAGTGCGTAGATCATAGGAGCATCAACGAGAGGTACATGGGCGGTCTGTACTCACCGGGGGAACTCGCCGGAGTCGAGGCAGGAGGCGGCGACGCTCTGATGTTGATGTTGCTAAGCCTCTAGTGAACACGCGGGCTAGGGAGCAGCACTGGGAGATGCAGGGGGCGATGGGGAGCACGCATGTGTGCATTGGAAGTAAAGGGGTGGTCAGACGGTGCCGGATTTCGCCGGAGAAGCTCGTCGGAGCAGAGGGGGCTCGAGCTTGCAATTCGTGCAGCCTGGTGGCCGAGAGGGAGCGATGTCTAGGGGGAAAGGGGAGGAGAGCAAGGCACTTAAGTACGCATGATCACAGCAAGGAGTAACCGCGGCGTTGATGAGAATTTGATGCGCGGAGTAACGACCAGAAACGGCCGTCGTAAAGAGGGGAACGGCCATGGCGGGTGGAAACGATGAACAGGCAGGTAGGGTCTGCTTGTCTGCGAGAGGGAGACAGAGCATGTGGGGTCGCATCGTCAGTGACTTCGCGGGTATGCTACTGAGTGGAAAACGATTCGCGAGACGGAAGGAGTGGGCTGCGTTTTCTGGGCTGGACTGGGCCTAGTTCTGGGTTGGGTTCGTTTCATTTTTTTATACAGAATGTTTTTCTTTTTCCTTTTCTATTTATCTTATTTGATTTTTATTCAAACAATTTAAACACCATTTTAATTCAAACTTCTACCAAACTTTGTGTAGATTCTAATACTGTTTATTAACATATCCTAAAGTCAACTTTAGAATAATTAATTTTATGGTTTATTATTTATTAAAAATAAATAGACATTAGTCTTTATTTCAAAATAAGGTTTATATATGTTTTATAATTCTATTTGGATTCTAAATTTTACCAAAACCTTTTCAGTAGGTTTTATTTAAAATTAATTCACTTTAAATTATAATTTGAACAAATACTTTAATATGTTTTAATGTTCATTTAAATTTGGGAAATGTCTTTACTTAAATAAAAATGGATATTAATAAATCCTTATTATTTTATTTAAATAATCCTTTACTCTTTTTATTAAACAAAAATATTTTATTTCAATTGCTTGGCCAAGTTTTAATTTGGCTCTTTAAAATAGTCCTTATTTATTATTTCTACCTTTGCTTATAAAAACCATATCTTTTTATTTAAAGATCCAAAAATGGTAATTCCAACTTTTATACCTTTATTTACTATTTTTTTATCTTTTTAAATCCCTCTAGGATTCTATTTGTTCAAAATAGGTCTTGATGTTTCCATTTGGAATCAAAAAGTTTCTTTTCACCCTAAATTTCAACAATTGTTTATTTTGTTCATTTATTTTTCACATTTCCAAATTTGGAAAATTTTGGGATGTGACACACACTCTTCAAATGTCACTACAATCCAATCAAGCGAGGCACAATTTCAATCTACCATTCAAGCAATCATCACATAGAATAATAAAACAAAGCAATGCATGCAAGCATGCCAAGGATTGTTTTTATTTGGAAAATTGGTTTCTAATATGTTATAAACATTTTAAAAAAACACATATTGGTCATTTATAAAAGTGGGAAAACCATTTGATATCAAGTTAGTGAAAAAGGCCATTTAAATAATTTTTGTTTTCCTAGAAATGATTTAAATCAAAGGAAGATTTTCTAGTGTTTTCCAAATATAATTTCAACACAAATTTTAGTGTTATAAGGTCAAGTGTTTAATATTGAACCCATTTGCAAAAGGTTTTACCTATAAACCATTTTTATACCAAATCAATTTTTTATGTTGTTAAAAATGCTTTTTAGCAAGGTAATAATTTATAGGGTTCATCAAATATATTTTTAAATCTCAAAACTTGGTGTTTAGGGCCAGAGAGTTTAAATCTAATCATTTTTCAAAGGTTTTACTCAAAAAGCATTTTAACACATAAGCAATATTTTTGTTTAACTAGAAATGTTTTAATTCAAAGATTTATTATTTTGCTTCACAAAATATGTTTTTGAATCCACAAGTTGGTTTCTATGGTCAGTAGGTTCAAAACAATCCAATTGCCAAAGATTTTACCTTAAAAATATTTCTAGAATAATTTTTATATCCAAATTATGCCTACACAAGTTTCTGCAAAATCAACCAATTTAACAGAAGCAATTTACTAAACAAAGTACATGGTTGGAAAGTGTTTGTTTTGCTGATTCCATTGATATAAAAGTTTCAAAATTTGGACGTGTGGATCAAAAGTTATGCAATTTACAAAATCTAACATCTAACAGATCAATTCTGTTTTTAAAACAATAGATAGGGCCACTAGTCATCTTCTGGCGGCGTTGGCGGTGGTGAACGGCGGCGACGCGGTCAGTAAGAGTAGTTGCCGGCGATTCAGGAGGCTAGAGAGAGAGGGGTAGCTCACCAGATTCGCAACGACGAGAGGATGCTCAACGTGCTTGCCGTTTGTCGAGGGGCGCAAGGGGTTGTTGTCAATTGCTCGTCGGAGTCGATGTCACCGTCGGGTGCGCTCAGACATCGTCTAAGGCGAGGCTACGGTGCACGCTAGAGGAAAAGGGAGGTGTCGTTGGATGCACGGGAGAGTGGTGAGTACACGTGTGTGAAGGAAGAGGAGAGGGGCGGTCAAACGCTTCCTGGGGAACTCGCCGGAGTGGTAACAAGCAACGACGATGCTCAGTGATGATGTTGTCAATGATGCAGAACACACGCGGGCGAGCTGGCGTTATGGAGTGGTTCGCCAGAAGATGGGGAACAGGCTCGCGTGGTCGAGGGGGCAAGGCGCGGTCTGGGTTCGCCGGAATCATCACGGATGCTCGTCGGAGGCAGCGACGGTGCAAGTGGAAATGGGGACGGCCTGGGGGCTATCTTGCAGTGGTGTCTGAGGGAAAAGGGAGGGGAGAGGGAGGTGTTTAAATGAGCGTGGTCGTAGGGAGTAATCGCCGCAGCAATAACTCGGATTTATTCGAGTTTTCAAACGGCAGAAATGGCCGGCGAGGCATGGTCACCGCGGGGGGGGGGGGGGGGTGAGGAAGATCACTGACGAGTGGGGCTGGCTAGTCACTGATAGAGGGAAAGGAAAGGTGGGGGCCAGTGGTCAGTGGCGAAGCGGGTTTGTTCTGCAGTGAGAAATAAAACGCTTCGGGAGAGAGAGGTGGGCTTGCTAGGCTTAGTGGGTTGGGCTGGCTCCTTACTTTTTTTGTTCTGATTCATTTTTCTTTTTCTATTTTCTTTTTCTGTTTTGAATTTGATCAAATGATTTCAAACTCCCTTAAATTCAAATCTTTCCAAACTTTCCAGTAAGTTTATATTCTATTTAAATATGAATTTTTAAGACTGTTTTTAGAATAATTTATTTATTCATTTTATGGTTTTATTCTTTATTAAAATAGCACTTGCCTTTATTCAAATAAGTTTAAACATATTTTCAAAACTCTTTATTTGAATCCAAATTTTCACTAAACCTTTTCAGTAGGTTTTATCTATTTAATAGGGTGTGAAATAATTCACTTTGAAATATTTTTAATATGATTTATTAATCATTTAAAATGAGCATTTGTCTTCAAATAAATAAAATTTTATTATGGTTTTAATACTATAAAATTTTATTGGAATAATCTTTATCCATTTATTTTATTTGGATTATCTTTATATTCATTTTCTTATGGATTTGGCCAAGATTTAATTTAGCTTTTTTTTAGTATTCCCTATTAATTATTTCCTTCTTTATTTTATAAAATCCATATCTTTTTATTTATAGATCCAAAGTTGGTGATTCCAATTTGTATAATTTATTTAATATTTGTTTATCCTTTTAAATCTCTTTAGGATTAATTTGATCACAAATTGGTATGGATTTTAGATAGGTGTTTTATTAGCTTTGGAAATTATTTCCTTTCATCTTATTAAATTCATAAGTTTTTATCCATGGATCCAAATTAAATGAAATCAATTTCTATGGTTTTATAATATTTATATTTGTCACCCTTAATCATTTATAAATGTTTGTTGACAAAATTTTATATGGATCAAATCCATGGTCTTAGAGATATCTTGGAAATGATTTTCTTCCATTAGGGTTTTAGAGTTTTGGTTTATTTTCCAAGTGTTTAAATTTCCAGATGCATTTATGGAGAATGCATTTCACTTGATTTGAATTTAGTTGGATTCAAACATTATTCAAGTTTGTTCAAGATGGGATTTTAAGTTTCCATTTAGAAACAAAAAGTTTCTTTTCACCCTAAATTTCAACAATTATTTATTTTTCACATTTCAAAATTTGGAAAATTTTGGGATGTGACAACTAAGCTCCACTTAGCCAAATGCATATAGATGATAGATACCACTATACTACCATAATATCACTTTCTAATAAAATTCAAATGTATTGACCCTTGTGGCTGTAACTTATTATGTTGCAGGTTTGTTTGATGTTAGTGAAGTGTGTTGATTAGGATTACAAGTCTACAACCAACATGATTGCCTGTGGCACTTTGAGGATGAAGGACTCCATGCTATAGTTGTTTCTGCTGCATTGTAATGAGATAGCCAAATGATCTATGTAAGATGTAATGAATTATTTTATTCCTGGTTATAAAGTTGTATTATGACCTTTGTGTCCTGATATTACATCTTAACTGTGGATGCTAGCTATTGATCTAGGGACTAGCATTGTAAACACAGGGATATCTACCTTATTAAAGGTTGGGACCTCTACAATGATTATAAAAGAACAACCAAGTTTGCATAAGGAGTTGGAAGAATTCAGAATGGAGCTAGTTAGCAAGGGATTCCTAGCTAGTATCGAACTTCAACCCACCTTGATAGATCAGATAAAGGAATCTTAAAAGGGAAATGCCAGTATTTACGGAATTAAACGTCGTATCGGTACAGGGAAGGTACCCGGATTTACGAAAGATGAAGGAGTTCGGTGGTATAAAGGAAGAAGCTGTGTGCCCGCTGATTCAAAGTTGAAACAATATATTTTGCAAGAAGCCCATGATACTCTTTGCTCCATCCACCCGGGAGGAACCAAGATGTATCAGGATTTGAAGGAGCAATTTTGGTGGCATAAGATGAAGCGAGAAGTCGGAAGCTACATAGCCAAATGTGATATCTATTAGAGAGTCAAAGCGGAACACCAATGACCTGCAGGACTTTTGCAACCTTTGCAGATCCTAGAATGGAAATGGGATTCTGTTGGAATGGATTTCATCACCGGTTTGCCTATATCTAGTAGGGGAAATGACTCTAATTGGGTCATAGTGGATAGACTTTCCAAAGTAGCTCATTTCTTACCTATCAAGGCCACTTACCAGAGCTCGAAGCTAGCAGAGTTGTACATTGCTAGAATAGTCAGTTTGCATGGAATCTCCAAGAACATTGTATCTGATCGAGGAACCCAGTTTCACTCAACATTTTGGAAGAAAGTCCAAGAAGGATTAGGAACCAAAGTCAGTTTCAGCACCGCATATCACCCGCAGATCAATGGACAAATAGAGAGAGTAAACCAAATACTCGAAGATATGTTGAGAGCTTGTGTGTTGGAATATGGATCTAAATGGGAGGACTGTCTGCCATTCATAGAATTCTCATACAACAACAGTTATCAAGCCAGTTTGCAAATGGCCCCATTTGAGTTTATGTATGGAAGGAAGTGTCATACCCCACTAAATTGGTCGGAAGTAGGAGAGAGTCAGATCTTAGGACCTGACATCCTACGAGAAGCCGAAGAGAAGGTTCAGAAGATCCGTGAGCACCTCAAGACCGCTTAGTATAGACAAAAGAGTTATGCCGACAAGAGACGTCGAGATCTAGACTTCAATATCGGAGATATTGTTTATCTCAAAGTATCACCCTTGAAAGGAATGCAACGTTTCCAACTCAAAGGAAAGCTTGCCCCCAGATACATTGGACCTATCAAGATTCTAAGTCGCCGAGGAGAGGTATCTTATTAGATAGAACTGCTAGAAGAGATGTCAGCTGTGCATGATGTGTTTCATGTCTTGTTACTTCGGAAGTGTTTAGAAGTTCCAGAAACGACAGAAGTTTTCAAGAATATTGATCATAGAGATGTGGAGATCAACCCGGACTTGACCTATCGTGAATAACCCATCCGTGTTTTGGAAGAAGCTTTTTGGACCACTCGGACCAGAAGTATCAAGTTTCTCAAGATCCAATGGAGCAACCAGACTGAAGAAGAAGACACTTGGGAGCGCGAGGATTACATGAGGACGGAGTTTCCAAATCTCTTTAGTTCCTAGTTTTTCCTGAATCTCGGGACGAGATTCTGTTTAAGGGGGGAAGGTTTGTAACACCCCAAAAATATTCATGAGGATCATTCCCAAATTAATCAAGATTAGGGTTAACAAAAGCCTTTACTAATTAAATTCAAATCTTATTGTCTGGGTGTATGAATGCTTGCAATGCCATGTATGATTGTTGTAAATGATGAGAAATGGTTTAAAGATCAAAACCATATCATCTAGGTCACCATCAAATTAGATCAAAACAAAACAAAATGAATATATGAAGCTTATGACCTAATGGTCATTTTTGCCCAAGTTAACCACTAGCTCACTTTGAGCATCTCTAGCAACTAATATCAAGCAAAAACTTTCCCATTTCTTTTCTCCCCTTGCTAGACCTAGTGACACTAAACCCAATGGAATTTTCCAACCTTGCAGAAACATTTTCAAACTCTTTTGATAGGCAATTAAAATTTGAATCTATCTTATGTATCAAGATAGCCATTTTTGGAAAACCCCTCAAACCTTCATCACTTGGAAAACCATTGCACCTCACAAGTGATTGAACTAGGTGATGATTTAGTTCATGTGGCCATTTGATCGAACACTTAGCAGACATAGTACCACTACCAACTATATACTGTTTGTGATCAATCAATTGCTCAGCAATTCTGCTCCAATTCTTTTCACTAGCTCACCCACGATCACCCCTAATATGCAGACGTGCAATTGAGCCACTCTTCTTCACTACCTTGATCAATGCAAATGGTACCCGAGCTCACCATGTCACTCGGACATGGACAGCACGCCACCGGCCACTCCTCGCTCGCCCATGATGTCTAGGAGATAGCCGTGACCTCACCGTCCCTCTCTGTCCACCCCTCTACCAACAACGAGATGTGGAGACACTAGAACAGCCACGCCCATTTAAGACACGGACATGCTGAGAGCACGACGGAGCGCCGCAGCCGCCTCATGCAGCCACGGAGCAACTCGCCCTCTCCTCTCGTACTCGCACCCGTGGAGTCACCAGCCACCGCCTAGACATGACCATTGGTCACCGCGCTCCCCCTTGACCACCGTACTCGCTGACGAACACCGCGGTACCCGCACAGAGCGCTGACCTTGCCCGATCGACTGAGACCGCCCCTTGTCGCACCACCACTCGCATGACGATCGCGACACCCAGCAGCGTCGATCCATGCCCTCCTCCATGCTTAGCTCGGCCTGTAGCAACATCGTTGACGAGACACAGAATGGAATTAGTAAGTGAAGTATTTTTGGCTAGCATAGAACTTCAACCCACTTTGATCAGCCAGATCAAAGAGGCACAGAAAGGGAAATGCTAGTATCGACGGAATCAAGCGTCGTATCGATACAGGCAAAGTACCCGGATTCACGGAAGACGAAGAAGGAGTTCTGTGGTACAAAGGACGCCTTTGTGTACCAGCAGATTCTGAGTTGAAAGAAGTTATTCTAAAGGAAGCTCATGATACTCTTTATTCTATCCACCCCGGAGGAACAAAGATGTATCAAGATTTGAAAGAACAATTTTGGTGGCATAAGATGAAGAGAGAAATCAGAAGCTATATCGCCAAGTGTGATATATGTCAGCAAGTCAAGGCGGGACATCAAAGACCCGCTAGATTGTTGCAACCATTGCAGATTCCGGAATGGAAATGGGATTCCATTGGAATGGACTTTATCACCGGATTGCCTACTTCTAGTAGGGGAAACGAATCTATCTGGGTCATAGTGGACAGATTGTCCAAAGTCGCCCATTTCTTACCCGTCCAGACCACATATCAGAGTTCGAAGCTAGCGGAGTTATACATCGCTAGAATCGTCAGTTTGCATGGAGTCCCCAAGAACATAGTATCGAATCGAGGAACTCAGTTTACCTCAAGATTCTGGAAGAAAGTGCAAGAAGGTTTAGGAACCCGCCTAGATTTCAGCACCGCGTATCACCCTCAGACCGATGGACAAACGGAGCGAGTAAATCAAATACTTGAAGATATGTTAAGAGCATGTGTGTTAGAGTATGGATCTAAGTGGGAAGACTGTCTACCGTTTGTAGAATTTTCATACAACAACAGTTACCAAGCTAGTTTGCAAATGGCCCCATTTGAATTTATGTATGGAAGGAAGTGTTAAACCCCTTTGAATTGGTCGGAAGTAGGAGAGAGTCAGATTTTCGGACCCGACATCCTCCGAGAAGCAGAAGAGAAAGTTCACAAGATTCGTGAGAACCTCAAGACAGCTTAGTCAAGAGACGTCGAGACCTCGCCTTCAACATAGGAGATTTTGTGTATCTGAAAGTGTCGCCATTGAAAGGAATGCAGCGTTTCCAACTCAAAGGAAAGTTAGCCCCCAGATGTATCGGACCCTTCAAGATTCTGAACCGTCATGGAGAAGTGTCGTATCAATTGGAACTACCCGAAGAGATGTCAGTCGTGCACAATGTGTTCCATATCTCATTACTTCGCAAGTGCCTCGAAGTTCCGGAGAAGACGGAAGTGTTCAAGAATATTGATCATCGGACGATAGAAATCAACGATGACCTGACCTATCCTGAAGTACCCATCCGTATTTTGGAAGAAGCTTTTAGAACCACCAGAACCCAAAGCATCAAGTTTCTCAAGATTCAGTGGAGCAACCACACAGAAGAGCAAGCTACCTAGGAGCGCGAAGATCACATCAGGACGGAGTTTCCCGATCTCTTCAAATCCTAGGTAATATTTTTGTCCTTTTTCAAATCTCGGGACGAGATTTTGTTTAAGGGGGGAAGGTTTGTAACAGCCCAAAAATATTAAACTAAAATCATCAAACTCTAATCATCAAATTTGGGTTAACAAAAAATTTCCAATTAAAATATGAAAGCATTCATATGTGTATGTATTAAAATTTGGATTCTTTTGAATTTCCATAATTCTATGTTTCCTTGCTTGTAAAATGATTCTTAGGTGAAATAAACATCATCTAAACAATCCCCAAACTTTTCCAAAGAAAAACAAATCAAAACAAACAAATTAAGTGAATGGTCACTTTGGCCAATTTAACTCCCATTCCTACTTTGGCTATTCCTAACTTTCAGAACTTAACAGAAACATGTATGGATCTTTGCACCCCTTGATAGTACTCACAACAAGGTACCAAGGCCCACTTTGTGATCATCCAAAAACATTAGAATGTATGGTTTAAATGACAGTTTAAAATTGAATCTATTTCATATGGGAAGATCCCACTACTTCAAAAAACACTCAAACAAGCTCAATTTTCAAAACCCAAGCATCCAAAGAATACTCAACACATGCCTAGCACACCCACCAAAAATATTTTCAAAATTCAAAACTTAAGTTCATGCGTCCATTTCATTAAACAGGTTGCAGATGCAAATCAAACAAAATCAAAACACTATGTTGAGCAGTGTTTTGGGACTAACTTGTTCCCTCTCTAGTTACAACTAGCCTTAGTAGATCATCTAGCAACCTTAACTAATCTATAGCACCACTGTAAGCAAGCCTAGCCATCAATGGTGAGCATGCCGAGAGCAAACTTGCCACCCCGTTGTCGTCGGCGAGCTAGAGGCTACACTAGCCTCACCAACCTTGTCTGGGAGCTAGCTAGCACCCCACCGCCACTCCCTGTCCTAGCCGCGAGCAATGCCAGCCACTGGACCACATGCCCAGGCCATGCCAACCTTCTCTGCGACCATGCCGAGAGCGCGCCAGAGCGTCACCCGCGACACACGCCCACAGACCGCGGGCCGCCCTCTCCGCGTGCACGCGTGATCGCCAACACCCCAGCAACCCCACAGACACGCCCGTTCGCCGCCGCGCGGACCACGCGCGCTGTGCTCCATCAAAACTTCTGTCGGACCAGCTCAGAGCACCGCAGTTTTCCGACCGATCAGCACCGCCCCAGGCCTCGCCACCACGCCGTTGAGCTTCGCCGGGGAGCACAGCACCGCCCCCTACCGTCGCCCACGCCGATAGCCCTCTGTACCGTCGACCATGACGAGCTCAGCTTGCACCCGTCGGTCCCCTCTCGCCACTATAAATAAAGGCATCCCCCGCTCGAATTCTTCACACCATTCTACTCCCCTCTCACCCAAAACCACCCCACATCATTCCCAGATCCAGGCGAGCAGCGCATCACCGGAATTTCACCGGAGCCCGCCGCTGCTGGAGAAGAAGGAAGCCATCGATTGGAGCCGCCCCAGGAGAATCGCCGTCGTCGACTTCGTCGTTCGCCCACATCGCCAACCTTCGCCCGAGCCCCGGTGAGCCTCCCACCACCCCCACTGAGCCGCTAGGGTTCTAGCTCGCCGGTGACTTGTTCATCGTCAACGACGACCCCCAGCCGTCGATCTTCATTCTAATCCAACGCACCACATCGCCCCGTACCGCTTCACGTTTAAAGAGCCACTAACCAGTAGACCCCCCTATCAGTTGTGCCCCGCGCTGCGGAGTGACACTGGGCCGGCCCAATAACCGTTCCCGCGCAGCCCACTCGTTTGAATTTAGCTTTTTTTATTTATATTCAAACTCAGTTCTGTACCTAGTTGCAAAAATCAACCCAGCTCGATTCAATAAACCAAATTGAATGAAACCAATTTTGTTAGAAAGGTATTGAAATGCTTAATCCAAGCCCGTTGGATTCAAATCATTTGGATCTATAGATCAACCTTGGTAAAATAACAAGGCAGAAGCTTTTCTGCATTCAAACATTTTTCAAATTTAAACCATAATAGCTTTTGAGTTGATTCCAACTCTCAAAAATCATATTTGATCATACCTTTCAAAATATATAAAAACCTATGGGTTTACTTATAGAAATAATGTTCAAGTAATAAAAGAATGCCACATAGTCATTTCTAGTCACTTATTTTATTTAAGATAAAATGGTTGAACCTTATTAAATTGTGACACCACTTTAAATCACATTACCATGTACTGAAATATGTGGTGATGACATGTGTCAACATGATCCCATGTTTGGTTTGGATAATATTAAATCTTATGTAGTTTTTCAATGATTAGAAATTATTTTTCTAAAAATAAAATCAATAAGACAAATGCTTTAACCTTGTAATATTAGTGATGATGCTAGATCATCTATAGAACCCTTGTGTGTGATGATGAAAAATAGTTAAGTATTGTTTGGTGATTGTGTACCTCGTATTTATTCATAGGCGCTAGTACCAACCAAGGATACGAGGAGGAAAGAGGATACTACGAAGAAGAAGCCGAGGAGAACTTCAATCACTGCTCTGCTCAAGGCAAGCTATTAACCTTGCAAGCTAACACTTGCAATTATGAAAGTTAGATAAACTATGCAATGCACTAAGCATGCTTGGTTAGACCCATTTGATGATACCCAATCCTAGTTTTACTTGCAAGCTTTCTACTTTGTTTCTTTATCAAAGCTCTTACTTAGAGTTTACTTGAGTAAATTGTAGATACTAGAAAGATAATTGAAGGTTGCATAAATAGCATTAAATTTGGCCTAAGTTAGATAATCTTGATGTCATCCTAAGGCATGAGATTGTACTTAGTTAAACTCCACTAGTTTACCACTCGTCATTAGTACTTACCCCCACTTGTAGATGCTAGTGCTAAGCATAAAACTTGATCAACTCTAGATGCGAATACTTGGTGAAAATGGTTATGAAAACCTTGGAATGATGGATCATTCTACTAAGATGTTTTGACATGTGTTTCCGAACACCAGATGATTTTGGTGATGAAAATGTTGAGGCATGAGCCTTAGCCCTTTAAAACTGATGGTTGTCTAGATGCGATACCATTCCAATTTTACCGTACAACCACAATTCCAGAGAATTGGGTAGGGCTTGACTAGAAACTTATATACCTTAGTATGGGTTCCCTCACGGCCAAGGTCTGAGTTGAGGCTACCTTGTGAAGATTGTCCACCTGTGCAGTACCCAAGGTGACGGTTGGTCATGGTTGGGAGGCCAAACTCACAGGAGAGGTGCTTATACTAGTGCGTGTAATTGAAAGGTTAGGATTGATTATCCGCATACTGAGTATGGTGAATTCAGGATTTGTTCCTGACGGATGTATCAAATGTTGTGGTGAAAGTGTACAATCTCTGTAGAGTGTCAAACTATTCGAATAGCCGCGTCCGCGGTTATGCACAGTTGGAGTGGCCATACTGTTCCCCTGTCAGATGTTTTCAAAATGACTTGTGAAATGGATTGAGAATTTGACTTGACCACAACAGAGTTGTGATATGAAATACAAGTTCCCACTTAGGTGTTATAAAATTTCAACTAGCTTTTCTTGCTTCTGAACTTAGTAGAGGTAAATCTGGCTTTTTGCAAAACAACCCTAGAGCTTAGTGTCCTACTACAAAAACCCCCTTAACTGTTAGTATTAGTTTGTGAGTACTTAAAGAGTACTCATGGCTTTGTCCCTGGTTATTCCCGTGGCCAGACTATGAAGAGGAGTACCAGGACGAAGGACCCCAGGAAGGTTACGACAACTAGGATCATCTCCCATCGTCAGCATTGCCTGTGACCCCGAAGATGGAGCTTCCCCTACGCTACCTTTATTATTACGTTATTCCGCTGCTTGAGTTGTATTAAGAACTGGATCATGAGATCCTTATTTGTGTAAGACCTTATGTATGGTTTGTAATGGATAATGTACTATGATATCAAATTCTGTTATGTCTCGCAAAAATGGTAATCCTGGGATTGCGATGTATGGCATAACAGGCATCTGGGATTAAAAATCCGACTGTTGACAGTTTTATTACTAGATACTGGTTGAAATAAAATTGGCTTGTGGCAAACAAACCTAGAGCTTATGATTCATATTAGAATGGCCTTACTGCTTTAGTGAAAGTTTGCGAGTACTTCAAAGTACTCATGGCTTTGTCCCTGGCTATTCCCATGGCCAGACAATGAAGGAGACTACGAGCAGGATGGATAGCAGGAAGCTTATGATAACTAGGATCGTCTCCCATCGTCAGTATTGCCTGTGACCCTAAAGATGGAGCCCCGACCATGCTACCTTTTTTATATATTCCGCTACTTTGATTGTAATCAGACTTGATCATGAGATCAACATTTGTAAGACTATTATGGTTTGTAATGGATGATGAACTATGTTACTAATCTGTTATGTCTGACAAAAATGGTAATCCTGAGATTGCTATGTACGGCATAACAGGCATCTGGGATTAAAAATCCGGGTGTTGACAAGTTGGTATCAGAGCCATCCTGACAATAGGAGACCCTAGTTAGCATGGACGTCTGAAAAACTTAGTTTCCAAAACAAAGAAAGTGGGTATCTTTGAAAGCATATTATCACTCTTACCCTTGAAATTCTTTCCAAAAGAGAGTCATGTGCTCCTTATATTTTTTGCAACCTTACCTAAAATTTGGCACACTTGATCACTTCTCTAACTTACTCCTCTCAAATTGCTTATAGATGGACTACGCCTACAACAAGTTTTACTAGTTGGGTACTGGAGGGAATCTCATCTTTGAGAATGACCTGAGTCAGCTTGCGGAATTTCTGGAGCGCCCGCATCTGAAGTTCTATGGATCCAACTTCATGATCACCCTGGAGGGGAGCTACAGTGGCTGATAGTTGTCGATCTTCGCGGAAAGATGGAGCCAACTACCTTGGAGAAGATCCATTTCACCATCAGAGAGAACAACTGGATCGATGGAATGGCCAGAGCAATGCAGGAAGCACTTGCCTGATTATGTGGGCAGAATATCGACAAGATCGTCGGCACCTGCTTTGCTCACTACACTAGAAGTGACTCCAGTGGACAACCCCTGGATCTGCCAAGCCACCCTGAGTTGAAGAAACATGTGGACCATATTGCCTTCATGCTCCATGAGACTCAGAAGGAGCTGGACAACGCTTGTGCTGATGCCAACGAGAAGAAACTTGTTGTCGCCAAGAAGGACCAGACCTTCGACATCCTCATGAAGGAGTGCAAGTCACTTCACCAGCTGCGTGACAAGAAAGATCGCATCATTGCCCGCCTTCTTCACAAGGTGTCATCTTTGGAGGAGACAGTCCATGATCGGGACATGTAGCTTGAGGAGAGGGAGAACAAAGGGGAAGATATCCATGGAGATCCCTACTCGTATCTCAGTGATGATGACGACTACTTTGAGGACATGGACCAGGAGTTCCACACTGATGATGAGGACCACAAATTTATTGATGATGAAGAAGCCACCGGTTTTGATGAGTAGTAGCACTTGAGCACTATCATAGGTGTGAGTGGTATCCGGTCCCACTGTATCGTAGCTTGCCAGAATGGTTCTTAAAACCATCTGTTTGTTGTTGTGTGTGTTGGAATGTGTTGCTTGTATGGTGTGACTTTGAAATGAATGAGAATGAGTTGTTGTCTTTCAAACCTTAGCCTTACTCAAAATTTTAAAAGCTTTTAAACCAAACCCATAAACCTTAGAAACATTTCCCTCTTGTCACATGATCTATCTCAATCTTTAGATGCCTCGTGGAGGGAACAGCTCATCTCAAGACCCGATGGTCCAAATCTTGCAAATGTTAGTAGCCGACCCAGAAGCCGGTAGGACCGAGTGTCAGGCCAATCTAGCCACTCTTCAACTGATCGCTCAACTAGCACATGACAACCAAGGCCCTGGAAATCAGGATCATCATAGATCCAAACTTAAGAACTTCCAGAATATCAATCCCCCTATCTTTAGTGAGTCAGAAGAGCTCTTAGATGCCGATGACTGGCTGTAGACTATGGAGAACAACTGGGAAGTAGTCAGAGTAGAGGAGGCTGGGAAAGTACTGTTTGCCACCCACTATCTGGCTGGTTCTGCAAGAGCATGGTGGAATAGCACAATTACTATGAATGGAGGAGAAATTATGACTTGGGATGAATTCAAACTCAAGTTCAACCGAACCCGTGTGCCACCGGGTTTGATTCTGTGGATGAGGGATGAATTCAAGGAGCTGAAGTGGGGAAGGATGACTATGGTAGAGTACCGCGATAGATTTTTGTCTCTGTCTAGGTATGCCCCTGATGATATTGGAACTTAACCTATGAAAAAGGAGAGATTTTTGAATGGTTTGCATGATGAGATGCAGACAGTCTTAGTTAATTCCCGTTTGTTTATCTGGAAGCTTTAGTTGATTCAGCAATCCATATGGAAGGAAAGATCAACCATGCTACTGAAAACCGTAAGCGTCGTATGATGCATCAACCAGGACCCCACCATACCCCAAAGTATCGCCCTAGTTCATCTGCTAGATTTGCACCAAGAAACGCTAGGCCACCGATGTTCTGCCCGAACTTTCCCAACCATAGCAAAGGAAACCCAAGACCTGGAGACAACAAACACTACAACCATGGAAACCCCAATAACTTCAACCGTGCACCGCCAAGGCCCACCAATCCCAATATCAATACTGCCCCAAGGACTGGATGTAATGCCGTACCTATTGCCGGAAAGAACACGTCAACAATCACCTGCTTTGAGTGTGGAGTGATGGGTCACTATTCCAATGAGTGCCCCAAGAAGATTCCTTCAGCACCTAATGTTACTTCACCTGCCCAGCAGCAGCGTCGTGTCCAACCTGGAAAGAGATTCACCCCAGGTAACCCGAACAACCATGTTGACCATCTGTTCCACATGAATGCTGAAGAAGCCCAGGAAGCGCCAGATGTTATGCTGGGTATGTTTTCTGTTAATTCAGTACTTTCAAGAGTGTTGTTTGATTCTGGAGCATCGCACTCATTTGTTACGGAAGAATTTGCATGCACTAGTAAGATTCAACCAACAAGTTTGAAGCATGTTAAGATAGTTCAAATACATGGGTCAACTACCAAAGCTAGAAAAATTTGCAAGGCCGTACCTATCCGAATTCATGGAATATATTTCTATGCCAATCTAATAGTACTTAGAACAAAAGGTTTGGAAGTAGTACTAGGAATGGATCGGATGTCGAAACATCAAGGACTTATAGATTGTGCTAAGAAAGCCATAACGATGACCAGTAGAACCGAAATATCAGTTGAGCATGTATTTTAGAACTTGCCCTGCCAATTTAAGTGCAACAAGAGTTTATCCCAACCAACCCTACACCATGTCAGAGTAGTATGTGAATACCTCGGTGTGTTCCTAGATGAATTGCCCGGTATGCCCCCAGATCGAGATATCGAGTTTATCATTGAAGTAATCCCTGAAATGGACCCATAGCTCAAAGACCATACTGTATGAACCCATCTGAGTTAGTGGAGCTCAAGAAGCAACTTGACGACATGATTAGAAAAGATCTGATTCAACCAAGTGCATCGCCATGGAGATCACCTATTCTGTTTGTGGATAAGAAGGATGGTGCCAACTATTTATGTACGGATTATCGGAAGTTGAATGATGTCACCATCAAGAACAAGTATCCTTTGCCAAAGATAGAAGATTTATTTGACTAGTTGATCGGTGCCAGAGTATTCTCTAAGATTGATCTTAGAACTGGTTATCATCAATTAAGATTTCGTGCAATGGATATTCCAAAGCCTGCTTTCATGACCCGATATGGATTGTATGAGTACAAGGTCATGTCTTTTGGATTAAACAATGCCCCCGCTTATTTCATGAATCTCATGAATAAGATTTTCATGAACTTCTTGGATAAGTTTGTCGTTGTTTTCATTGATGACATCCTAATGTACGCCAAATTGGGGGAAGAACATGAACAACACCTAAGTTCTATCCTTGGAACCCTTAGAGAGCATCAGTTGTATGCCAAGTTCAGCAAGTGTGAGTTTTGGTTAAAGGAAGTATGATTCCTAGGACATATCTTGTCAGCTGGAGGAGTTGTTGTCGACCCCGCCAAGATTAAGGAGGTTGAGGAATGGAGAGAACCAACCACTCAAAATGAAGTTCGTGCATTTCTTGGATTAGTAGGATATTACCACAAGTTTGTTGAAGGATTTTCAAGCATTGCTAGGCCGATGACTCAGTTACTCAAGAAAGATCATAAGTTCGAATGGACCGACAAATGTGGAGCAAGTTTTCAAGAGCTCAAGAAAAGGTTGGTTTCAGCCCCAATTTTGATCATGTCGGATATCACCAAGCCCTTTGATGTGTATTGTGATGCATCCAAGATTGGTCTCGGATGTGTGTTGATGCAAGAAGGTAAAGTGATATCATATATGTCCTGACAACTAAAGCAACATGAGCAGAATTACCCCACCCATGACCTAGAGTTAGCCGTTGTTGTTTTAGCCTTGAAGACATGGCGTCATTATCTTATGGGTAATCGCTGTGAGATTTACTCGGATTACAAGAGCCTGAAGTATATTTTTACTCAGAAGGAGTTGAATATGAGGCAAAGGAGATGGATAGAGTTAATCAAGGATTATGACCTTCACATTCACTACCACCTCAGTAAGGCCAATGTGGTAGAGGATGCTCTTAGTAGACTGCCGTGTAGATTACACACCATGATTGTCACATCCCAAAAAATTTCAAATTTTGAAATGTGAAAAATAAATAAACAAAATAAATAATTATTGAAATTTAGGGTGAAAAGAAAATTTTGATTCCAAGTGGAAACTTTCAAATTGGAATCACCAAGTTTGGATCTTTAAATAAAAAGATATGGATGTTATAACATAAAGAAATAAATAAATAAATAAATAAAGGATATTTAAAAGCCAAATTAAATCTTGGCCTAATCCATAAACAAATGGAATAAAGATAATCCAAATCCCAATAAAATAAAGGGATAAAGAATATTCAAATAAAATAAAATGGCCTCAACCAAATTCTATTCCATTTGATTAAATACAAAATCCCTAATAAGAATGATTAATTAAATCATGAGAAAATAATAATTGGAATTTACCCAAGTGGATATAAAGGTTATTTAATTAACTTAAATGAAATAAAAGAATCATTTAAATAAAAATTATATGGGAATAAAACCATATTGAATTTTATTTGAATGAAGACAAGTGCTCAATTTAAATGATTAATAAATCATATTAAAACATTCCAAATAATTCAAAGTGAATTATTTAACACCATATTAAATGAATAAAACCTACTAAAAAGGTTTAGTGAAAATTAGAATTCAAATAAAGAATTTGAAAATATATTTAATCTTATTTGAATAAAGGCAAATGCTTACTTTAATAAAAAATAAAACCATAAAAAGAATAAAAGAATTATTCCTAAAATGGTATTTAAAATACATGTTTAGACAGATTAGAAACATACTGAAAAGTTTGAAAAGTGTGGAATTGAAAAAGAGTTTGAAATCATTTGAATAAATACAAAACAGAAAATCTAAATAGAAAAAAGAAAAAGGATTTAGAATAAAAAAAGGGGAAAGAAACAAACTAACCCAGTAGGCCCAGTCCATTCCCCAGCCCAACTAACCCACCCCGAGCAAATCGTTTTTCACCCAGACACTCACCCGCACCCTCTCTGACGCCTGGACCCCACTATAACCCTCTCTCTATCGCTGACCACCAGGTCCCATTGCCCCGTCAGCATCTTCAACCCCGCACGCAACCTCTTCTTCCCCCTCGTCGCCGTTTCTGTTAGTTACTGCTCGCGTTAATTCGCGTTGGTACCACGCCAATCACACCCCGTGATCACTCCCTCTTAATCGCCCGCGTCTTCTCTATCTTTTCCCCCAGAACCCACTCCACGAACGCCACCAGGCCGCATCAATCGTTGCTCGAGACGCCCACTGCTCCGGCGAGCATTTTCTTCGATTCCGGCTAGTACCTGCCTCCCCTTGCCCCTTGGATGCTACGAACTCGTTCACCATCACCGTGCGCTTCTTCCAGTACCTCCCACTTGCCTGCTCGTGCCCCACAGCCTCGCCTTCGTCATCGTCTGGGAACCACCGCCGTCTGCATCAGCTCCGGCAAGCTACTGTCGTCGAGTCCGTGTGCCCCTTGCCCTATGGTGAGTTCCATCTCAACCTCTACAAACTTGCACACCCTCGTGACACGTTCTCTTGCTCGCTTGCGCCCCAGACACCCACCTCCTACAACATCTGACCGCACCCGAGGTGAAGCATAGCTCCGCCGAGCGATTCAGGACGACCTCGTGCGCCCATCGACAAATGGCGAGTACCTTGAGCTTCAGCACGACGAGGCGAACCCGGTGATATTATTTCCCCTCACCCTTGCTTCATGTATTAGCCGGAACACCACCGCCTAAACGCGCCACCACCACTCGCCGCCGCCAGCGCTGCCAGTTAGTGGTCGTTTGATCAACGACCATTGGTTGATGATCGCGTGGCTACGATAGAACATAACCCGAAGGGGTATCCTTTGATCTGTACCGTGCATAGTCATTTATATCTGACGGCCCAGAAAGGTCGATCCAGCCGAAGCGGTATGCGCCAGTTAGATCACGCCACGTGGCCTAGACTCTGTTTTAAAAACCAGAATTGTTCTATTAGAGATTTGATTTTGTAAATTGCATAATTTTTGATCCACACGTCCAAATTTTACAAATTTTATATAATGGAATCAGGAAAAATAATTCTATCCAACTATGTACTTTGTTTAATGATTTGCTTCTGGAAACTTAGTTGTTTTTGCAGAAACTTGTAGGCATAATTTGAATATAAAAATTATTCTAGAAATATTTTTGTGGTAAAATCTTTGGCAAATGATTGTTTTGAACCTACTGACCATAGAAACCAACTTATGGATTTAAAAGTGTATTTTGTGAGGTTAAAGAATAAATCTTTGAATTAAAGCATTTCTAGTTAAATAAAAATATTGATTATTCTTTAAAAATGCTTTTGGAGTAAAACCTTTTGAAAATGGTTGGAATTAAACTCTCTGGCCCTAAACACCAAGTTTTATGATTTAAAAATATATTTGGTGAACTCTAGAAAATTATTACTTTGTTTAAAGGCATTTCTAATGAAATAAAATGTGGATTGAATTAAAAATGGTTTATAGGTAAAACCTTTTGCAAATGGTTTTAATAATAAACTCTTGACCATAAAACAATAACATTTGTGTTTAAAAATATATTTATCAAACACTAGAAAATATTACTTTGATTTGAACCATTTCTAGCAAAACAAAAATGACTTAAAATGGCCATTTTCACCAACTTGACTTAAAATGGTTTTGCCACATTTATAAATGACCAATAGATGTTTTAGAATGATTATAACCTATTAGAAACCACTTTTCCAAATAAAACAATCTTTGTCATGCTTGCATGCATTGCTTTGTTTTTATTATTCTATTTGATGTATTGCTTGAATGGTAGATTGAATTGGTGCCTTGATTGAATTGTAGTGAAATTGGAAGAGTGTGACTATTGCAATATCAAGGAGTGAACTTATATCCTCTACCAAAAAGGCAAGTGGTGCTTCATACTTTTGTCCTATTATTTTCACTATGCATTAGTGATATTTCTAAGTAAGACTTGCATGAAATTTTCTAAGTATAAACTATGCCATGGGAAATCCTAGTAGATGAAACCTTAGTAGAATTTCCAAAGATAAGATTCCTACTACTATCATGCTTAGCCTAACTAGTAGAAAACAAGGGTGGATTATATTCATGCTATGGAATATTTCTAAGTCAAGGACTTATGTTTTGTTTAATAAAACAACTAAGTGAATGAAACACCTGGGTGGAAAGGTAATTGCTTGGTTGGATTTTTTTTGAGTGGTTACCAGGGCCCATTTTCCAATGGTTTACCCTGTGTATCTCACTTGTGTAATGCCACCCAGGAACAAAGGGATTTGAGATGCCAAATGTTAAGAAGCTTCTAGTGCAGCCACCTGGCATTATGGGCCCTGCCTAGATCATATAGGTTGCAATAACTTAGCCAAATCGACAGTGGGTGGTAGGGGATGATAGGTTTGGAGAGCGTCCATTCTGGTCTAAGGGAGGGCTTATGAAAGATCCTGTCTTGGTGAAAATCAAGTCTTGTGGGGGAAAGTGCACCACCTTTGCAGAAGGAAGAAACTAAGTACTTAGCCGTGTCCCTGGTAATGGACAAATTGAGCATCAAGACATGGAAGCTATCAAGAATATCCTCATCCCAATTTCTAAGTTAAAAACTTGTGGTTGAACAAGGGTTGAAGTGTCAACACCCGGATTTCTAATCCCAGATGCCTGTTATGCCATACATCGCAATCCCAGGATTACCATTTTTGCGAGACATAATAGTATTGGATACCACAGTACATCATCCATTACAAACCATACATAAGGTCTTACACAAATAAGGATCTCATGATCCAGTTCTTAATACAACTCAAGCAGCGGAAATACGTAATAATAACGGTAGCGTAGGCGAAGCTCCATCTGCGCGGTCACAGGCAATGCTGATGATGGGAGATGATCCTAGTTGTCATAACCTTCCTGGGGTCCATCCTCCTGGTACTCCTCTTCATAGTCTATCCACGGGAATAGCTAGGGACAAAGCCATGAGTACTCTTTAAGTACTCGCAAACTAATACTAACAAGTGAAGGGGGTTTTTGCAATAGGACACTAAGCTCTAGGGTTGTTTTGCAAAAAGCTAGATTTACCTCTGCTTAGTTAAGAAGCAACAAAAGCTAGTTGATGTTTTATAACACCTAAGTGGGAACTTGTATTTCATATCACAACTCTGTTGTGGTCAAGTCAAAATTCTCAATCCATTTCACAAGTCATTTTGAAAACATCTGACGGGGGAACAGTATGGCTACTCCAACTGTCCATAACCGCGGACGCGGCTATTCGAATAGTTTGACACTCTGCAGAGATTGTACACTTTCACCACAACATTCGATACATCCGTCAGGAACAAATCCTGAATTCACCATACTCAGTATGCGGATAATCAATCCTAACCTTTCAATTACACGCCCTAGTATAAGCCCCTCTCCTGTGAGTTTGGCCTCCCAACCATGACCAACTGTCATCTTGGGTACTGCACAGGTGGACAATCTTCACAAGGTAGCCTCAGCTCGAACCTTGGTCATGAGGGAACCAATACTAAGGTATATAAGTTTCCAGTCAAGCCCTACCCAATTCTCGGGTATTGTGGTTGTACGATAAAATTGGAATGGTATCGCATCTAGACAACCAACAATTTTATAAAGGGCTAAGGATCATGCCTCAACATTTTCATCATCAAAATCATCTGGTGTTCGGAAACACATGTCAAAACATCTCAATAGAATGATCCATCATTCCAAGGTTTTCATAACCATTTTTCCACCAAGTATTCCCATCTTAAGTTGATCAAGTTTTATGCTTAGCACTAGCATTTACAAATGGGAGTGAGTACTAATGAGGGGTGGTAAACTAGTGGAGTTTAACTAAGTTCAATCTCATGCCTTGGGATGACATCAAGATTATCTAGCTTAGGCCAAATTTTATGCTCTTTATGCAACCTTCAATTATCTTTCTAGAATCTACAATTCACCTAAGTAAGCTCTAAGTAATAGCTTTCATAAAGAAATAAAGTATGAAGCTTGCAAGTAAAACTAGGATTGGGTATCATCAAATGTGTCCAACCAATCATGCTTAGTGAATTGCATAGGTTATATAACTTTCATAATTGCAAGTGTTAGCTTGCCTTTGTGCAGAGTAGTGGTTGAAGTTCTCCCCGGCTTCTTCTTCGTAGTATCCTCCTTCCTCCTCGTATACTTGGTTGGTACTAGCGTCTATGAATAAATACGAGGTACACAATCACCAAACAATACTTAACTACTTTCAATCATCACACACAAGGGTTCTATAGATGATCTAGCATCATCACTAACATTACAATATTAAAGCATTTGTCTTATTGATTTCATTTTTAGAAAAGTAATATCTACTCGTTGAAAAACTATTTAAGATTTAATATTCTCCAAACCAAACATGGGATCATGTTGACACATGTCATCACCACATATTTCAGTACATGGGAATGTGATTTAAAGTGGTGTCACAATTTAATAAGATTTAACCTTTTATTTCAAATAAAAATAAATGACTAGAAATGCCTATGTGGCATTCTTTTATTACTTGGACATTATTTCTATAAGTAAACCCATATGTTTTTATATATTCTGAAAGGTATGATCAAATGTGATTTTTGAGAGTTGCAATCAACTCAAAAGCTATTATAGTTTAAATTTGAAAAATGTTTGAATGCAGAAAAGCTTCTGCCTTGTTATTTTTACCAAGGTTGATCTATAGATTGAAATGATTTGAATCCAACGGGCTTGGATTAAGCATTTCAAAGCCTTTCAAACAAAATTGGGTTCATTCAATTTGGTTCATTGAATCGAGTTGGGTTGTTTTTTGAAACTAGGTACAGAAATGAGTTTGAATATAAATAGAAAAAGCTAAATTCAAACGAGTGGGCTGCGCGGGAACGGTTTTTGGTCCAGCCCAGTGTCACTCCGCAGCACAGGGTGCAACTAACGGGGGGGATCTACTGGTCAATGACTCTTTAAACGCGAAGCGGTACGGGGCGATATGGTGCGTTGGATTAGAATGAAGATCGACGGCTCAGGGTCGTCGTTGATGATGAACTAGTCACCGACGAGCTCAAACCCTAGCGGCTCAGTGGGGGTCGTGGGAGGCTCACCGGGTCTGAGGCGAAGGTTGGCGATGCGGGCGAATGACGAAGTCGACGACGGCGAACCTCCTGGTACCGGCAGCTCCTCCTGGAGCGGATCCAATCGATGACTTCCTTCTTCTCCAGCAGCGGCGGGCTCCAGCCAAATTCCGGCGATGCACTGCTCGCCTTGCTTCGGGAATGGGGTGGGGTGGTTCTGGGTGAGAGGCGAGTGAGATGGTGTGCTTCAATCAGCAGGGGGTGGCCTCCTTTTATAGGCTCGACGGCGAGACCGAGAGGGATGGGCAGGCGACGGTGGCGACACGGTACAGGCTGCTAGAGGCATGGCCGAGGGTGGAGATCGATCGGTGGTCTCCTCGCGATGCTCTAAGGTGTAAATGCGCTTGTAGGGGCGGTGGAAAACGGTCGGGAATGCTCGGTGCTCTGCGAGGCAGAGGCGGCGAACTCTGCGGCGAGCGGTGGATACGGGGTACGGGCGGTGAAATGGGCATGTCTGGCGGTCTCCTGGGACGGTGGGGTGCATGCTGGCGGGCGGCGAGGGCTCGAGGTGGTCGGGCTGTGTGGGAACGATGCGTGCTCTGCGGTGCGCGTCGGCATGGTCGACAGCTGCGCAGGCGCGGCGTTCCTGGCGGTTCTGGTTGCTTTCTGCGAGGCAGGGATGGTCGAGAGGGGGCCGTGAGGCATGGGCTACCTCCCAGACAAGGCTGGCACGGCTAGTTCCTCTCCTAGCTTGATGTCCACACTAGGGTGACATGGGTGCTCTCGGCCTGTTCACCATTAATGATATTGGGAAGCTTATAGTGGGGCTAGAGCTTAGTTAAGTTTGCTAGATGATCTACTGAGGCTAGTGTAACCAGAGAGGGAAAAAGTTAGGCCCAAAACACTGCTCCAAATAGTGTTTTGATTTTGTTTGATTTGCATCTGCAAGGTGTGTGATGAATTGGCCGCAAGAATTCAAGTTTTGAATTTTGAAATTATTTTTGGTGGGTGTGCTAGGCATGTGCTGGTGATACTGTGGATGCTTGGGTTTTGCAAAAATTGAGCTTGTTTGAGTGGTTTTTGAAAAAGTGGGATCTTCCCATATGATATAGATTCAATTTTAAACTGTCATTTCAACTATGCATTTGAATGATTTTGGATGATCACAAAGTGGGCCTTGGTACCTTGTTATGAGTACTATCAAGGGGTGCAAAGATCCAAACAAGTTTCTGTTAAGTTCTGAAAGTTAGAGATAGCCAAAGTAGGCATGGGAGTTAATTTGGCCAAAGTGACCATTCACTTAATTTGATGGTTTTGATTTGTTTGTCTTTGGGAAAAGTTTGGGGATTGTTTAGATGAAGTTTATTTCACCTAAGAATCGTTTTACAAGCAAGGAAACACATAATCATGGCAATTCAAAAGAATCCAAATTTTAATGCACACTCATATCAATGCTTTCATATTTTAATTGGAAAAGTTTTTGTTAACCCTAAATTTGGTGATTAGAGTTTGATGATTCTAGTTTAATATTTTTGGGATGTTACAAACCTTCCCCCCTTAAAAAAATCTCGCCCCGAGATTTGAAAAAGGACGAAAAGATTACCTAGGATTTGAAGAGATCGGGAAACTCCGTCCTGATGTGATATTCGCGCTCCCAGGTAGCTTCCTCTTCCGTGTGGTTGCTCCACTGAATCTTGAGAAACTTGATGATTCGAGTTCTGGTAGTTCTGAAATCTTATGCCAAAATACGGATGGGTACTTCGGGATAGGTCAGGTCATCATTGATTTCTATGGTCCGGTAATCGATATTCTTGAATACTTCGGTCTTCTCCGGGACTTCGAGACACTTGCGAAGTAATGAGATATGGAAGACATTGTGCACGGCTGGCAGCTCTTCGGGTAGTTCCAATTGATACGACACCTCTCCTCGACGGTTCAGAATCTTGAAGGGTCTGATATATCTGGGGGCTAACTTTCCTTTCAGCTAGAAACGCTGCATTCCCTTCAACGGCGACACTTTAAAATACACAAAATCTCCTATGTTGAAGGCGAGGTCTCTACATCTCTTGTCGGCGTAATTCTTCTGTCGGGACTGGGCTGTCTTGAGGTGCTGACGAATCTTGTGAACTTTCTCTTCTGCTTCTCGTAGGATGTCGGGTCCAAAAATCTGACTCTCTCCTACTTCTGACCAGTTCAAAGGGGTGCGACACTTCCTTCCATACATGAATTCAAATGGGGCCATTTGCAAACTAGCTTGATAACAGTTGTTGTATGAAAATTCTGCAAACAGCAGACAGTCTTCACACTTAGATCCATATTCTAACACACAGGCTCTCAGCATATCTTCGAGTATTTGGTTTACTCGCTCCATTTGTCCATCAGTCTGAGGGTGATAAGCGATGCTGAAATCTAGGCGGGTTCCTAAACCTTCTTGGACTTTCTTCCAGAATCTCGAGGTAAACTGAGTTCCTCGATCCAATACGATGTTCTTGGGGACTCCATGCAAACTGACGATTCTAGCGATGTATAACTCCGCTAGCTTCGAACTCTGATATGTGGTCTTGACGGGTAAGAAATGGGCAACTTTGGACAATCTGTCTACTATGACCCAGATAGAGTAATTTCCCCTACTAGAAGTAGGCAATCCAGTGATAAAGTCCATTCCAATGGAATCCCATTTCCATTTCGGAATCTGCAATGGTTGCAACAATCCAGCGAGTCTTTGATGTCCTGCCTTGACTCACTAACATATATCACACTTGGCGATATAGCTTTCGATTTCTCTCTTCATCTTATGCCACCAGAATTGCTCTTTCAAATTTTGATACATCTTCGTTCCTCCGGGGTGGATAGAATAAAGAGTATCATGAGTTTCCTTCAAAATAACTTCTTTCAACTCAGAATCTGCTGGTACACAAAGGCGTCCTTTGTACCACAGCACTCCTTCTTCGTCTTTGGTGAATCCGGGTACTTCGCCTGTACCGATACGCCGTTTGATTTTGTCGATACTAGCATTTCATTTCTGCGCATCTTTGATCTGGCTGATCAAAGTGGGTTGAAGTTCTATGCAAGCCAAAAATCCTTCACTTACTAATTCCATTCGGAAATCTTCCATCTCTTTGTGCAAACTTGGTTGCTCCTTCAAAATCATGGAGTTCAAGCGGCACGGCAATCTGCTACCACATTGGCTTTACCAGGGTGATAGTGAATGTCCAGGTCGTAATCCTTGATTAGCTCAATCCATCTTCTTTGTCTTATATTCAGCTCCTTCTGAGTGAATATATACTTCAGACTCTTGTTATCCGAATATATCTCACAATGGTTTCCCATCAGTTAATGCCTCCATGTCTTCAGGGCTAAAACTATAGTTGCGAGTTCGAGGTCATGGGTTGGGTAATTTTGCTCATGTTGTTTCAGTTGTCGGGATAGATAAGATATAACTTTGCCTTCTTGCATTAGCACACATCCGAGACCGATCTTGGATGCGTCACAATACACATCCAAGGGCTTTGTGATATCCGTCATGATTAAGATTGGGGCTGAAATCAATCTCCTCTTGAGTTCTTGAAAACTCGCTTCACATTTGTCGGTCCATTCAAACTTCTTGTCCTTCTTCAGCAATTGGGTCATGGGTCTGGCGATACTCGAGAATCTTTCGACGAACTTGCGGTAATATCCCCCCAATCCGAGAAATGCACGAACTTGGGTTTGAGTGGTTGGGGCTTGACAATCTTCGGCATCTTTCACCTTTGCAGGGTCAACGGCAATTCCTCCGGCTGATACAATGTGGCCGAGGAATCCTACCTCCTGTAACCAGAATGCACATTTGCTAAACTTGGCATACAACTGATGCTCTCTAAGGGTTCCAAGAATGGTCCTTAGGTGTAGATCATGTTCTTCTTCTGATTTGGAATAAATCAGTATGTCATCGATGAAAACAACGACAAATTTATCTAGGATGTCCATAAAAATCTTATTCATGAGAATCATGAAATAAGCGAGGGCATTGGTTAATCCAAAAGACATGACAGTATACTCGTATAATCCATATCTGGTGGTAAAGGCAGTCTTGGGAATATCCTCTGCGTGAATCTTGAGTTGATGATAGCCTGTTCTAAGATCAATCTTAGAAAACACTTTGGCACCGGTCAACTAATCAAACAAATCTTCTATCTTGGGAAATGGGTACTTGTTCTTGATGGTGACATCATTCAACTTCCGGTAATCCATACACAAACGTTTACCTCCATCCTTCTTTTCCACAAATAAGACAGGTGTTCTCCATGGTGACGCACTTGGTTGAATCAATCCAATTTCCAGCATGGCATCCAGTTGCTTCTTCAGTTCTGCTAGTTCAGACGGGTTCATACTATAGGGTCTCTAGGCTATGGGTCCGGTTCCAGGGATTAGTTCAATGATAAACTCGATATCCCGATCTGGGGGCATACTGGGCAAAACATCTAGAAATACATCGGGGTATTCACAGACTATCCGGACTTGGTGAATGGTAGGTTGGGCTATACTCTTGTTGCACTTGAATTGACGAGGTAAGGTTTCAGATATATGCTCGACTGATATTCTAGTGGTGCTGGTCATGGTTATGGCTTTCTTGGCACAGTCAATCAATCCTTTATGTTTGGACATCCAATCCATTCCTAGTACTACTTCCAAAACTTTAGTTCCGAGTACTATCAGATTAGCATAAAAATCTATGCCATGGATTCGTGATAGGGACGGCTTTGCAAATTTTTCTAGCTTTGGTGGCTGAACCGGGGATTTGAACAATCATAACATGCTTCAGTCTTGTTGGTTGAATCTTACTAGTGCATGACAATTCTTCGGTGACAAATGAGTGCGATGCACCAGAATCAAACAACACTCTTGCAAGTACTGAATTAACAGAAAACATACCCAGCACGACGTCTGGCTCTTCCTGAGCTTCTTCAGCATGCATGAGAAAAAGACGGCCGTTGCGGTTGAGTGAATTCCCTGGGGCAAACCTTCTTCCAGGCTGAGCACGACGCTGCTGCTGAGCTGGGGCATTTGCATTGGGGGCTGCGGCATTCTTCTTGTTGGGGCACTCGTTGGAGTAGTGACCCTTATTTCCACAGTCATAACAAGTCACTTGCGACTTGTCCTTTGCTACAACAGGCAGAACCTTGCTTCCAGTCCTGGGGGGAAGTGTTGGTGTTGGCGGCATCATTGTTATTGTTGAACTTGGGTGGTTCACGGTTGAAATTGCCAGAGTGGCCGAGGTTGTTGTGATTTCCTCCGGGCCTCGGGTTTCCACGGTTGGGATAGGTCGAACGGTTCATCGGGGGTCTGTTGGTTCTCGGGGCAAATCCTGGAGATGGGTTAGGGCGATACTTTGGGGTCTGATGGGTTCCTGGTTGACGCATCATGCGACGCTTGCGGTTCTCATTGGCTTGGTTAATCTTTCCTTCCATCTAGATGGCAGAGTCGACCAGGGCTTCAATATCCGCAAAGGGGATATTGACCAACACAGTCTGCATCTCATCATGCAGACAATTCAAGAATCTCTCTTTCTTCTTGGCTTCAGTGTCGATCTCATCCAGGGCATACCTAGATAATGACAAGAATTTGTCACGGTATTCCACTACGGTCATCCTTCATTGCTTCAGTTCTCTGAACTCATCTCTCATTCTCTTGATCAAACCCGGTGGCACATGGGTTCTGCTGAACTTGACTTTGAATTCCTCCCACGTCATCATCTGTCCTCCGGTCATTGCACGAACGCTGTTCCACCATGCTCTTGCATCTCCGGCTAGATAGTGGGTGGCGAACAAAACTTTCTCGTTGGCTTCCACTCCGGTGGCTTCTAGGTTATTTTCCATGGTTTGCAGCCAATCATCGGCATCTAAGGGCTCTTCCGACTTAGTGAAAACAGGTGTGTTGGTATTCTGGAAATTCTTGAGCTTACATCCATGGTTGTCCTGGTTTCCGTGGCCTTGATTGTTGTGGGCTAGCTGAGCTATCTGCTGAAGGGTGGCTAGGTTGGATTGATGTTCAACTCTTTCAGCTTCCCAGTCAGAAACCAACATTTGCAGCATCTGCAACATCGGGTCCGGGGATGAACCACTTCCTCCATGTTGCATCTGAAGATTGAGATAGATCATGAGAAAAGAGGGAAATTTCTAAGGTTCCGGGACTTTGGAAAGTTATTAAATTTTGACTCAGATTTTCTAGCTACTTGCTTTTCATTCATTCATTCATTTATTCATAGCACACGATACAAACACACACCACAACAAAGGTAAACAGATGGTTTTAAGAACCATTCTAGAAACTATGATACAGTGGGACCGAATACAACTCACTACGCTAGTGCTCAAGTGCTACTACTCCTCGGAGTCGGTGTAGGCGTCATCCTCACCATCCTCATCGTCATTGATGAAGGCGAAATCATCCTCATCGGTGAAGAAATCAAGTGTGTCAAATTTTATGTATTTTGCAAGAGTTTTTGAGGAACATGAATTTTTATGAAAGAATCAAGGTGATAAGAATGGGAATAAGTTTTTGTAAATATTTGCTTCCTTTGGTTTTGAAACTAAGTTTTTGGTTCAAACGTCCAGTCTAACTAGGGTCTCCTATGGTCAGGATGGCTCTGATACCAACTTGTCAACACCCGGATTTTTAATCCCAGATGCCTGTTATGCCATACATCACAATCCCAGGATTACCATTTTTGCGAGACATAACAGTATTGGATACCACAATACATCATCCATTACAAACCATACATAAGGTATTACACAAATAAGGATCTCATGATCCAGTTATTAATACAACTCAAGTAGCGGAAATACGTAATGATAACGGTAGCGTAGGCGAAGCTCCATCTTCGGGGTCACAGTCAATACTGACAATGGGAGATGATCCTAGTTGTCGTAACCTTCCTGGGGTCCATCCTCCTAGTACTCCTCTTCATAGTCTGGCCACGGGAATAGCCAGGGACAAATCCATGACTACTCTTTAAGTACTCGCAAACTAATACTAACAAGTGAAGGGGGTTCTTGTAATAGGACACTAAGCTCTTGGGTTGTTTTGCAAAAATCCAGATTTACCTCTGCTAAGTTAAGAAGCAATAAAAGCTAGTTGAAGTTTTATAACACCTAAGTGGGAACTTGTATTTAATATCACAACGGTGTTGTGGTCAAGTCAAAATTCTCAATCCATTTCACAAGTCATTTTGAAAACATCTGACGGGGGAACAGTATGGACACTCCAACTGTCCATAACCGCGGACGCGGCTATTCGAATAGTTTGACACTCTGCAGAGATTGTACACTTTCACCACAAAATTTGATACATCCGTCAGGAACAAATCCTGAATTCACCATACTCAGTATGCGGATAATCAATGATAACCTTTCAATTACACGCCCTAGTATAAGAACCTCTCCTGTGAGTTTGGCCTCCCAACCATGACCAACTGTCATCTTGGGTACTGCACAGGTGGACAATCTTCACAAGGTAGCCTCAACTCAAACCTTGGCTGTGAGGGAACCAATACCAAGGTATATCAGTTTCTAGTCAAGCCCTACCCAATTCTTGGGTATTGTGGTTGTACGATAAAATTGGAATGGTATCGCATCTAGACAACAATCATTTTTATAAAGGGCTAAGGCTCATGCCTCAACATTTTCATCATCAAAATCATCTGGTGTTCGGAAACACATGTCAAAACATCTCAATAGAATGATCCATCATTGCAAGGTTTTCGTAACCATTTTTCCACCAAGTATTCCCACCTAAGTTGATCAAGTTTTATGCTTAGCACTAGCATTTACAAATGGGAGTGAGTACTAATGAGGGGTGGTAAACTAGTGGAGTTTAACTAAGTTCAATCTCAGTCCTTGGGATGACATCAAGATTATATAGCTTAGGACAAATTTTATGCTCTTTATGCAACCTTCAATTATCTTTCTAGAATCTACAATTCACCTAAGTAATTTCTAAGTAATAGCTTTTATAAAGAAATAAAGTATGAAGCTTGCAAGTAAAACTAGGATTGGGTATCATCAAGTGTGTCCAAGCAAGCATGCTTAGTGCATTGCATAGGTTATCTAACTTTCATAATTGCAAGTGTTAGCTTGCCTTGTGCAGAGCAGTGGTTGAAGTTCTCCTCGGCTTCTTCTTCGTAGTATCCTCCTTCCTCCTCGTATCCTTGGTTGGTACTAGCGTCTATGAATAAATACGAGGTACACAATCACCAAACAATACTTAACTACTTTCAATCATCACACACAAGGGTTCTATAGATGATCTAGCATCATCACTAACATTACAAGATTAAAGCATTTGTCTTATTGATTTCATTTTTAGAAAAGTAATTTCTACTCATTGAAAAACTACTTAAGATTTAATATTCTCCAAACCAAACATGGGATCATGTTGACACATGTCATCACCACATATTTCAGTACATGGGAATGTGATTTAAAGTGGTGTCACAATTTAATAAGATTTAACCTTTTATTTCAAATAAAAATAAATGACTAGAAATGCCTATGTGGCATTCTTTTATTACTTGGACATTATTTCTGTAAGTAAACCCATATGTTTTTATATATTCTGAAAGGTATGATCAAATGTGATTTTTGAGAGTTGGAATCAACTCAAAAGATATTATAGTTTAATTTGAAAAATGTTTGAATGCAGAAAAGCTTATGCCTTGTTATTTTTACCAAGGTTGATCTATAGATTCAAATGATTTGAATCCAACGGGTTTGGATTAAGCATTTCAAAACCTTTCTAACAAAATTGGTCTCATTCAATTTGGTTCAGTGAATCGAGCTGAGTTGTTTTTTGAAATTAGGTATAGAACTGAGTTTGAATATAAATAGAAAAAGCTAAATTCAAACGAGTGGGCTGCAACGGAAAAGTTAACGGGCCGGCCCAGTGTCACTCCGCAGCGCGGGGCGCAACTGACAGGGCGGGTCTACTGGTCAGTGACTCTTTAACGCAGAGCCGTACGGGGCGATATGGTGCGTTGGATTAGAATGAAGATCGACGGCTGAGGGTCGTCGTCTACGATGAACTAGTCACCGGCGATCTCGAATCCTAGCGGCTCAGTGGGGGTCGTGGGAGGCTCACCGGGCCTCAGACGAAGGTCGGCGATGCGTGCGAACGATGAAGTCGGCGACAGCGAACCTCCTGGTATCGGCAAATCCTCCTGGGGCGGCTCCAATTGATGGCTTCCTTCTTCTCCAGCAGCGGCGGGCTCCGGCCAAATTCCGGCGATGCGCTGCTCGCCTTGCTCTTGGAATGGGGTGGGGTGGTTCTGGGTGAGAGGGAAGTGAGATGGTGTGCTTCAATCGGCTGGGGGGGCTCCTTTTATAGGCCGAGAGGGATGGGCAGGCGACACGGCTATGGGCTGCTAGAGGCATGGCCAAGGGTGGCGATCAATCAGTGATCTCCTGGCGATGCTCTAAGGTGTAAATACGCTTGTAGGTGCGGTGGCAAACGGTCGGGAACGCTCGGTGCTCTGCGAGGCAGAGGCAGAGAACTCTACGGCGAGCGGTGGCTACGGGGTACATGCGGTGAAATGGGCATGTCTGGCAGTCTCCTGGGACGGTGGGGTGCATGCTGGCGGGCGGCGAGGGCTCGCGGTGGACGGGCTGCGTGGGAACGGCGCGTGGTCTGCGGTGCGCGTCGGCATGGTCGACAGCAGCATGGGCGCGGCGTTCCTAGCGTTTCTGGTTGCTTTCTGCGAGGAAGGGCTGGTCGAGAGGGGGCGGTGAGGCATGGGCTACCTCCCTGACAAGGTTGGCACGGCTAGTTCCTCTCCTAGCTTGCTGTCCACACTGGGGTGACATGGGTGCTCTCGTCCTGTTCACCATTGATGATATTGGCAAGCTTATAGTGGGGCTAGAGCTTAGTTAAGTTTGCTAGATGATCTACTAAGGCTAGTGTAACCAGAGAGGGAACAAGTTAGTCCCAAAACACTGCTCCAAATAGTGTTTTGATTTTGTTTGATTTGCATCTGCAAGGTGTTTGATGAAATGGCCGCAAGAATTCAAGTTTTGAATTTTGAAATTATTTTTGGTGGGTGTGCTAGGCATGTGCTGGTGATACTGTGGATGCTTGGGTTTTGCAAATTGAGCTTTTTTGAGTGGTTTTTGAAAAAGTGGGATCTTCCCATATGATATAGATTCAATTTTAAACTTCATTTAAACTATGCATTTGAATGATTTTGGATGATCACAAAGTGGGCCTTGGTACCTTGTTATGAGTACTATCAAGGGATGCAAAGATCCAAAAAGTTTCTGTTAAGTTTTGAAAGTTAGAGATAGGCAAAGTAGGCATGGGAGTTAATTTGGCCAAAGTGACCATTCACTTCATTTGATGGTTTTGATTTGTTTGTCTTTGGGAAAAGTTTGGGGATTGTTTAGATGATGTTTATTTCACCTAAGAATCATTTTACAAGCACGTAAACACATAATCATGGCAATTCAAAAGAATCCAAATTTTAATGCACACTCATATGAATGCTTTCATATTTTAATTGGAAAAGTTTTTGTTAACCCTAAATTTGGTGATTAGAGTTTGATGATTCTAGTTTAATATTTTTGGGATGTTACATGAAGGATCACCAATTTCTATTGGGAGATGCCTTGGGTGATTTTGACAAACAAAAACTCAGTGTTTTCAAAAGATAAGGAAAATCTATTTTGAGCAAAGCAAGCCTAATGTAGAGGTCCCAACCTTTAATAAGGTAGAGATCCCTGTGTTTACAATGCTAGTCCCTGGATCAATAGCTAGAATCCATAGTTAAGATGTAATATCAAGAAACAAAGGTCATAATACAACTTTATAACCATGAATAAAATAATTCATTACATCTTACATAGCTCATTTGGCTATCTCATTACAATGCAGCAGAAATAACTATAGCATGGAGTCCTTCATATTCAAAGTACCACAGGAAGTCATGTTGGTTGTAGACTTGTAATCCTAATCAACACACTTCACTAACATCAAACCAACCTGCAACAAAATAAGTTACAGCCACAAGGGTCAATACATTTGAATTGTATTGGCAAGTGATAGTATGGTAGAATAGTGGTATCTATCATCTATATGCATTTGGCTAAGTGGAGCTTAGGCTTGCTTTCCTCAAAATAGTTTTTCCTTATTAGTTGAAAACACTAAGTTTTTGTTTGGCAAAAAATCCCAAGAAACCACCAATAGAAATTTGTCAACCTTCACCCTTGTTCAACCACAAGTTTTAACTTAGAAATTGGGATGTGGAGATTCTTGATAGCTTCCATGTCTTGATGCTCAAATTGTCCTTTGCCAGGGACATGGCTAAGTACTTAGATTTTACACTCTGTAGAGGTGGTGCACTTTCCCCACAAGACTTGGTTTCACCAAGAAAAGATCTTTCAGAAGCCTTCCCTTAGACCAGAATGGACGCGTTCCAACCTATCATCCCCTACCACCAACTGTCCATTTTCCTAAGTTATTGCAACCTATATGATCCAGGCAGATCCCATAATGCCAACTGGCTGCACTTGAAGCTTCTCAACATTTGACATCTCAAATCTCTTTGTTCCTGGGTGGCATTCCACAAGTGAGATACACAAGGTAAACCATAGAAATGGGCCTTGTCTAACCACTCAACCAAAAACCACCAAGCAAGTCCCTTTCCACCCAGGTGATTCATTCACTTAGTTGTTTTATTAAACAAAACACAAGTCCTTGACTTCAGAAATATTCCATAGCATGAATATAATCCACCCTTGTTTTCTACTAGCTAAGCTAAGCATGATAGTAGTAGGAATCTTAACTTAGGAAAATTCTACTAAGGATTCATCTACTAGGATTTCCCATGGCATAGTTTATACTTAGCAAAATTCCATGCAAGTCCTACTTAGAAATATCACTAATGCATAGTGAAAATAATAGGACAAAAAGTATGAAGCATCACTTGCCTTTTTGGTAGAGAATTATAAGTTCACTCCTTGATCTTGCAATACTCACATTGTAGAGGCCCCAACCATTAATAAGGTACAGATCCCTATGTTTACAATGCTACTCCCTGGATCAATAGCTATCATCCACAGTTAAGATGTAATATCAAGAAACAAAGGTCATAATACAACTTTATAACCAGGAATAGAATAATTCATTATATATTACATAGCTCATTTGACTATCTCATTACAATGCGGCAGAAATAACTATAGCATGGAGTCCTTCATCTTCAAAGTGCCACAGGCAGTCATGTTGGTTGTAGACTTGTAATCCTAATCAACACACTTCACTAACATCAAACAAACCTGCAACATAATAGGTTGCATCCACAAGGGTTAATGCATTTGAATTGTATTGGCAAGTTTCACTACTGTGTAGAAATAAGTGGATCCTATCATTACATGCATATTTGGCTAAGTAGGGTTTAGGCTCATTTGCAGAAATCAATATAGTTTTATACTATATTTTCAAAATAGTTTTGATCTTTTGTCAAATCGTTCTGAACTCCTTGGAAAACTCCAAGTACTTCTCATCCCTTATTGTCACCATAAAGTTTTACTTTGAGAAATTGGAATGTCAAGATCTTCCATAGCTTCAGGCCTTAGTTGCTCAGAGTTGTCCATAACCGGGGACACGGCTAAGTACTTAGAATTTGATCTTCTGCAGAAGTTGTACACTTTACCCACATGACACAATCTCGTCTTGACGCCACTAGTGGCCGCTGGATAAGTACTCACCAAATGGAGTACCGGAAGATCGAGAATGTGACAAAGTCTTTCCATATGATTCCTCCCAATACACAATGCTAGCTTGTCTACCAGTCACCAATGTAGGGATATATTTCCATACACAATTCTAGTTAACCTGAAGATGCCAATGCATGGGTCTTCCACTATGTAGTTGACTAAGCCAAAGCCCATTTAGCATGTGGCTGTACACGGAAGCCACTGTACGAGAAACTTGTTCAATCTCTAAGTCCCTAGGTGGTTTCCTTCTAGTGCACATATAAAAAGATAGCCATACAAACATGGTTCCCTTTGTTGCCACCTTGTCCAAAACTTGAGTATCCTCTTTCCACCTAGGTGGTTAATTGAGTACTTGTTTTATTATATAAAACATATATTTTTTCAACACTTCCTATAATCATATCATGTATCCCATCCCAAATATATAGCAGGGCTAAGCATACTACAACTACAATGTTTTCAATAGGAAGATATAAGTATATCCTAATAGGATATATCATAGCATAGAAATATAGTAGTCCTATCATGCATGCTACAAAAATCCACTAAGTGTAATGAAAATAGTAGGACATGGATGATAGTGTCACTTGCCTTTTTAGTAGAGGATATTGGTTCACTCCTTGATCTTGCAAATATCACACTCTTCTAACTTCACTACAATTCAATCAAGCAAACTTATATTCAACTAGCATTCAAACAATTCACCACATAAAATAACAGAAACAAGGCAATGCATGCAAGCATGAAAAAGAATATTTTATTTGGAAAAGTGGTTTCTAGTAGGCTCTAAACATTTTAAAGCACCTATTGGTCATTTACAAAAGTGGTAAAACCATTTAACTTCAAGTTGGTGAAAATGGCCATTTAAATCATTTTGTTTTGCTAAAAATGATTTAAATCAAAATGATAATCCCTAGAGTTAGTAAAATATTTTCAAACACAACATGTTAGTGTTTTAAGGTCAAGTGTTTAATATTAAAACCATTTGCAAAAGGTTTCACCCCATAAACCAATTTTATACCAAAGTGATATTTTATGTTGTTGGAAATGCCTTTTTGCAAAGTAATAATTTTATAGGGTTCATCAAATATATTTTTAAATCTCAAAACTTGGTGTATAGGGTCAGAGAGTTTAACTCAAATCATTTTCCAAAGATTTTACTCAAAAAGTATTTTTAACACATAAACAATATTTTTATTTGACTAGAAATGCTCTTATTCAAATATTTATTCTTTGGCTTCACAAAATATATTTTTAAATCCATAAGTTGGTTTCTATGGTTATTAGGTTCAAAACAATCCATTTGCCAAATATTTTACCATAAAAATATTTCTAGAACAATTTTTATATTCAAATTATGCCTACACAAGTTTCTGAAAATTCAACCAATTTTCCAGAAGCAAAACATTAAACAAAGTGCATGGTTGGAAAGGTTTTGTTCTCCTGATTCCATTGATATAAAATTTGTAAAATTTGTACGTGTGGATTAAAAGTTACGAACTTTGCAAGTTTGCATATCTAATAGATCAAAAATTTCTGTTTTTAAATCAACTCTGGACACGTGGCTCATTTCTACTAGACGATACCGCTTCGGCTGGATCGAGCTGCACATGCCGCAGTATTTCATTTAAATCGCACGGCTCAGATCAAACGTACCCCTTCGATTAATGAATCTATCGTAGCCATCAGATCAAGATCCAACAGATCACAGCAGCCTGACCATGGACTGGCGGCGCTGGCGGCGGCGGACGGTGGCGCACGCTTAGACGGGGAGGTGGCCGAGCAACTAGGTCGCGCGGAAGAGGGAGAGGATGCTCACCGTGCTCGCGTGGTTGCGGTGAAGCTCAAGGTGGCCTCAGTTCGTCGAGGGGCGCACTAGAGCAGCGACGATTGCTCATCGGAGTTAGCGGCGGCGCCAAGTGCTTCTGTTTGTCGACGGGGGCGGAGCTACAGACCACCAGAAGGAAATAGGAAGGTGTCGTTACACGCGGGCGAGTGCGTAGATCACAGGAGCATCAACGGGAGGGACAGGGGCAGTCTGTACTCACCGGGGAACTCGTCGGAGTCGAGGCAGGAGGCGGCGACGCTCTGATGTTGATGTTGCTGAGCCTCTAGTGAAAGTGGGCTAGCGAGCGGCACTGGGAGATGCAGGGGCGATGGGGAGCACGCATGTGTGGACTGGGAGGAAAGGGGTGGTCAGACGGTGCCGGATTTCGCCGGAGAAGCTCGTCGGAGCAGAGGGGGCTCGAGCTTGCAATTCGTGCAGCCTGGTGGCCGAGAGGGAGCGGTGTCTGGGGGAAAGGGGGAGGAGAGCAAGGCGCTTAAGTACGCGTGATCACAGTGAGGAGTAACCGCGGTGTTGATGAGAATTTGTTGCGCAGAGTAACGACCAGAAACGGCTGGCGTAAAGAGGGGAACGGCCGTGGCGGGTGGAAACGATGAACAGGCAGGTGGGGTCTAGTTGTCTGCGAGAGGGAGAGAGAGCGTGTGGGGTCGCAGCGTCAGTGACTTCGCGGGTAGGCTACTGAGTGTAAAACGATTCGCGAGAGGGAAGGAGTGGGCTGTGTTTGCTGGGCTGGACTGGGCCTGGTTCTGGGCTGGGTTCGTTTCATTTTTTTATACAGAATGCTTTTCTTTTTCCTTTTCTATTTATCTGATTTTGTTTTTATTCAAACAATTTAAACACTATTTGAGTTCAAACTTCTACCAAACTTTGTGTAGATTCTAATAATGTTTATTAACATATTCTAAAGTCAAATTTAGAATAATTAATTTTAGGGTTTATTATTTATTAAAAATAAATAGGCATTAGTCTTTATTTCAAAATAAGATTTAGATATGTTTTAAAATTCTATTTGAATTCTAAATTTTACCAAAACCTTTTCAGTAGGTTTTATTTAAAAATAATTCACTTTGAATTATAATTTTAAAAAAATACTTTAATATGTTTTAATGTTCAATTAAATTTGGGAAAAGTCATTACTTAAATAAAATGGATATTGATAAATCCTCATGATTTTATTTAAATAATCCTTTACTCTTTTTATTAAACAAAAATATTTTATTTCAATTGCTTGGCCAAGTTTTAATTTGGCTCTTTAAAATAGTCCTTATTTATTATTTCTACCTTTGCTTATAAAAACCATATCTTTTTATTTAAAGATCCAAAAATGGTGATTCCAACTTTTATAACTTTATTTATTATTTGTTTATCTTTTTAAATCCCTCTAGGATTCTATTTTTTCAAAATAGGGCTTGATGTTTCCATTTGGAATCAAAAAGTTTCTTTTCACTCTAAATTTCAACAATTGTTTATTTTGTTCATTTATTTTTCACATTTCAAAATTTGGAAAATTTTGGGATGTGACAGGCTACTACCCTTAAAAGAAATCTCGTCCCGAGATTTGGGAAGGCTAGGGTTACAAGTTGGCTTGAAGACAACTAGGGTACTACCACCCTTGAAAGAAGGTCTTATAGGGTTACATTGATGGTTCACTTGACTATGGGTTCAACACTTGATATCCAGACAAGGAATCCTTATTTGACTCTTCTGAGTTAACTAATTCCTAACATCCACATCTTCTATTTCTTCAAGGTTCCATCCATGTCAATGTGGTTCACATGTCCTTTCTGGGTCACATTGGAGTCATTTCCATTGGAGTTTCTAGCATCCTTTTTCTTTTTCTTCTCAGGATAGTATGAAGCATAGTGTCCAAGTTCCTTACAATTATAGCACTGCAACTGGCTAATGTCTTTCTTCCTAAAAGTGTCATGTTGGTTCTGACCAAGGTCATCTCCATTGTCAGTATCATTTCCATTATTATCACTTCCATTGTTGTTGTGGTGATACTGATGTGGTTCAGAATCTTCATTGCTCTTCTTGAATGAATGCTTCTTTTGTGATGATCCTGAGTGATACTTGAGTTTATGCTTCCTCTTTCTATTCTCAACTTGATTCATCTTGTTTTCCAAGATGGTGGCTTTGTCACAGAGAGATTGATAAGTTGGGACATAGGCAACAGACAGCTGCAGGTTCAACTCATCATTAACTCCTTCGAGGAATTTCTCCTTCCTCTTAGCATTTGTATCAACTTCATCCGATGCATAGTGTGCCATATTGTTGAATTCTTCAATGTACTCAGCCACACTGAGGTGACGCTGTTTCTGATTGTGGAACTCCTTTTTCTTCAAGTTCATCACTCCAGATGAGATGTGAGCTGTACGGAAACCATCCTCAAAAATAGCCCAAGTCACATCCTTAAGGGGAGTGGTGATCTGAAAGTTGTCCGACCATGTTGCTGCTGGTCCTTCAAGCAGAAATGCTGCCAACCTAACTTTTTCCTCGTCGGTGCAGCCAACAGTCACTAAGTCCTTATTCACCGAACGTAACCATTCATTGGCTACCATTGGATCAGTTGTTCCAGAGAACCTTGTAGGCCTTAGCTTCAGAAACCTGGTGAGCATGTCAAGTGCTGTAGGATTATTTTGATTATTGTTGTTGTTATTATTATATTCTGATTCTGATTTTGCACCAACTGCGTCATCATCTGCATCAGTTGAGCTTGAGTTGTCATCAACTGCTGCATCTCGGGAGTGACATTATTGTTGTTGTTTTAGTTGGGGTTGGCACGTCGAGGAGGCATCTGTTGGTTTGATAGGGATAATTAATGATGGATAGGTCTAGAGAAGTTCTAACACGCCACCCATAACAATCAAGTTAAATCAAACAATCAACAGGCAACTATTCACTCAACAACCTATGAGCTTAACTCATGAGTTTTCTTGAAACAATCAACCTAGTATAGTCATACCTCATAGGTCAATATGATCCATACTCTAACATGATATCAATGTAAAACATATATTTTTTCAACACTTCCTATAATCATATCATGTATCCCATTCCAAATATATAACAGGGCTAAGCATACTACAACTACAATGTTTTCACTAGGAAGATATAAGGATATCCTAATAGGATATAGCATAGCATAGAAATATAGTAGTCCTATCATGCATGCTACAAAAATCCACTAAGTGTAATGAAAATAGTAGGACATGGATGATAGTGTCACTTGCCTTTTTAGTAGAGAATATTGTTTCACTCCTTGATCTTGCAAATATCACACTCTTCTAACTTCACTACAATTCAATCAAGCAAACTTATATTCAACTAGCATTCAAACAATTCACCCACATAAGATAACAGAAACAAGGCAATGCATGCAAGCATGCAAAAGATTATTTTATTTGGAAAAGTGGTTTCTAGTAGGCTTTAAACATTTTAAAGCTCATATTGGTCATTTACAAAAGTGGTAAAACCATTTAACTTCAAGTTGGTGAAAATGGCCATTTAAATCATTTTGTTTTGCTAGAAATGATTTAAATCAAAATGATAATCCCTAGAGTTTGTAAAATATTTTTAAACACAACATGTTAGTGTTTAAAGGTCAGGTGTTTAATAATAAAACCATTTGCAAAAGGTTTCACCCCATAAACCAATTTTATACCAAAGTGATATTTTATGTTGTTGGAAATGCCTTTTTGCAAAGTAATAATTTTATAGGGTTCATCAAATATATTTTTAAATCTCAAAACTTGGTGTTTAGGGTCAGAGAGTTTAACTCAAATCATTTTCCAAAGATTTTACTCAAAAAGTATTTTTAACACAAACAATATTTTTATTTGACTAGAAATGCTCTTATTCAAAGATTTATTCTTTGGCTTCACAAAATACATTTTTAAATCCATAAGTTGGTTTCTATGGTCAGTAGGTTCAAAACAATCCATTTGCCAAAGATTTTACCATAACAATATTTCTAGAACAATTTTTATATTCAAATTATGCCTACACAAGTTTCTGCACATTCAACCAATTTTCCAGAAGAAAAACATTAAACAAAGTGCATGGTTGGAAAGGTTTTGTTATCCTGATTCCATTCATATAAAATTTGTAAAATTTGGACGTGTGGATTGAAAGTTATGAATTTTGCAAGTTTGCATATCTAATAGATCAAAATTTTCAGTTTTAAATCAACTCTGGACACGTTGCTCATTTCTACTGGACGATACCGCTTTGGCTGGATCGAGCTGCGCATGCCGCAGGATTTCATTTAAATCGCACAGCTCAGATCAAATGTACCCCTTCGACTAATAAATCTATCGTAGGCACCAGATCAAGATCCAACGGATCACAGCAGCCTGACCATGGACTGGCGGCGCTGGCGGCGGCGGATGGCAGCGCACGCTCAGACGGGGAGGTTGTCGAGGAACTAGGTCACGCGGAAGAGGGAGAGGATGCTCACCGTGCTCGCGTGGTTGCGGTGAAGCTCAAGGTGGCCTCAGTTCGTCGAGGGGCGCACTGGAGCAGCGAATATTGCTCGTCGGAGTTAGCGGCGGCGCCAGGTGCTTCTGTTTGTCGATGGGGGCGGAGCGACAGACCACCAGAAGGCAAGAGGAAGGTGTCGTTAGACGCGGGCGAGTGCGTAGATCATAGGAGCATCAACGAGAGGTACATGGGCGGTCTGTACTCACCGGGGGAACTCGCCGGAGTCGAGGCAGGAGGCGGCGACGCTCTGATGTTGATGTTGCTAAGCCTCTAGTGAACACGCGGGCTAGGGAGCAGCACTGGGAGATGCAGGGGGCGATGGGGAGCACGCATGTGTGCATTGGAAGTAAAGGGGTGGTCAGACGGTGCCGGATTTCGCCGGAGAAGCTCGTCGGAGCAGAGGGGGCTCGAGCTTGCAATTCGTGCAGCCTGGTGGCCGAGAGGGAGCGATGTCTAGGGGGAAAGGGGAGGAGAGCAAGGCACTTAAGTACGCATGATCACAGCAAGGAGTAACCGCGGCGTTGATGAGAATTTGATGCGCGGAGTAACGACCAGAAACGGCCGTCGTAAAGAGGGGAACGGCCATGGCGGGTGGAAACGATGAACAGGCAGGTAGGGTCTGCTTGTCTGCGAGAGGGAGACAGAGCATGTGGGGTCGCATCGTCAGTGACTTCGCGGGTATGCTACTGAGTGGAAAACGATTCGCGAGACGGAAGGAGTGGGCTGCGTTTTCTGGGCTGGACTGGGCCTAGTTCTGGGTTGGGTTCGTTTCATTTTTTTATACAGAATGTTTTTCTTTTTCCTTTTCTATTTATCTTATTTGATTTTTATTCAAACAATTTAAACACCATTTTAATTCAAACTTCTACCAAACTTTGTGTAGATTCTAATACTGTTTATTAACATATCCTAAAGTCAACTTTAGAATAATTAATTTTATGGTTTATTATTTATTAAAAATAAATAGACATTAGTCTTTATTTCAAAATAAGGTTTATATATGTTTTATAATTCTATTTGGATTCTAAATTTTACCAAAACCTTTTCAGTAGGTTTTATTTAAAATTAATTCACTTTAAATTATAATTTTAATAAATACTTTAATATGTTTTAATGTTCATTTAAATTTGGGAAATGTCTTTACTTAAATAAAAATGGATATTAATAAATCCTTATTATTTTATTTAAATAATCCTTTACTCTTTTTATTAAACAAAAATATTTTATTTCAATTGCTTGGCCAAGTTTTAATTTGGCTCTTTAAAATAGTCCTTATTTATTATTTCTACCTTTGCTTATAAAAACCATATCTTTTTATTTAAAGATCCAAAAATGGTAATTCCAACTTTTATACCTTTATTTACTATTTTTTTATCTTTTTAAATCCCTCTAGGATTCTATTTGTTCAAAATAGGTCTTGATGTTTCCATTTGGAATCAAAAAGTTTCTTTTCACCCTAAATTTCAACAATTGTTTATTTTGTTCATTTATTTTTCACATTTCCAAATTTGGAAAATTTTGGGATGTGACACACACTCTTCAAATGTCACTACAATCCAATCAAGCGAGGCACAATTTCAATCTACCATTCAAGCAATCATCACATAGAATAATAAAACAAAGCAATGCATGCAAGCATGCCAAGGATTGTTTTTATTTGGAAAATTGGTTTCTAATATGTTATAAACATTTTAAAAAAACACATATTGGTCATTTATAAAAGTGGGAAAACCATTTGATATCAAGTTAGTGAAAAAGGCCATTTAAATAATTTTTGTTTTCCTAGAAATGATTTAAATCAAAGGAAGATTTTCTAGTGTTTTCCAAATATAATTTCAACACAAATTTTAGTGTTATAAGGTCAAGTGTTTAATATTGAACCCATTTGCAAAAGGTTTTACCTATAAACCATTTTTATACCAAATCAATTTTTTATGTTGTTAAAAATGCTTTTTAGCAAGGTAATAATTTATAGGGTTCATCAAATATATTTTTAAATCTCAAAACTTGGTGTTTAGGGCCAGAGAGTTTAAATCTAATCATTTTTCAAAGGTTTTACTCAAAAAGCATTTTAACACATAAGCAATATTTTTGTTTAACTAGAAATGTTTTAATTCAAAGATTTATTATTTTGCTTCACAAAATATGTTTTTGAATCCACAAGTTGGTTTCTATGGTCAGTAGGTTCAAAACAATCCAATTGCCAAAGATTTTACCTTAAAAATATTTCTAGAATAATTTTTATATCCAAATTATGCCTACACAAGTTTCTGCAAAATCAACCAATTTAACAGAAGCAATTTACTAAACAAAGTACATGGTTGGAAAGTGTTTGTTTTGCTGATTCCATTGATATAAAAGTTTCAAAATTTGGACGTGTGGATCAAAAGTTATGCAATTTACAAAATCTAACATCTAACAGATCAATTCTGTTTTTAAAACAATAGATAGGGCCACTAGTCATCTTCTGGCGGCGTTGGCGGTGGTGAACGGCGGCGACGCGGTCAGTAAGAGTAGTTGCCGGCGATTCAGGAGGCTAGAGAGAGAGGGGTAGCTCACCAGATTCGCAACGACGAGAGGATGCTCAACGTGCTTGCCGTTTGTCGAGGGGCGCAAGGGGTTGTTGTCAATTGCTCGTCGGAGTCGATGTCACCGTCGGGTGCGCTCAGACATCGTCTAAGGCGAGGCTACGGTGCACGCTAGAGGAAAAGGGAGGTGTCGTTGGATGCACGGGAGAGTGGTGAGTACACGTGTGTGAAGGAAGAGGAGAGGGGCGGTCAAACGCTTCCTGGGGAACTCGCCGGAGTGGTAACAGGCAACGACGATGCTCAGTGATGATGTTGTCAATGATGCAGAACACACGCGGGCGAGCTGGCGTTATGGAGTGGTTCGCCAGAAGATGGGGAACAGGCTCGCGTGGTCGAGGGGGCAAGGCGCGGTCTGGGTTCGCCGGAATCATCACGGATGCTCGTCGGAGGCAGCGACGGTGCAAGTGGAAATGGGGACGGCCTGGGGGCTATCTTGCAGTGGTGTCTGAGGGAAAAGGGAGGGGAGAGGGAGGTGTTTAAATGAGCGTGGTCGTAGGGAGTAATCGCCGCGGCAATAACTCGGATTTATTCGAGTTTTCAAACGGCAGAAATGGCCGGCGAGGCATGGTCACCGCGGGGGGGGGGGGTGAGGAAGATCACTGACGAGTGGGGCTGGCTAGTCACTGATAGAGGGAAAGGAAAGGTGGGGGCCAGTGGTCAGTGGCGAAGCGGGTTTGTTCTGCAGTGAGAAATAAAACGCTTCGGGAGAGAGAGGTGGGCTTGCTAGGCTTAGTGGGTTGGGCTGGCTCCTTACTTTTTTTGTTCTGATTCATTTTTCTTTTTCTATTTTCTTTTTCTGTTTTGAATTTGATCAAATGATTTCAAACTCCCTTAAATTCAAATCTTTCCAAACTTTCCAGTAAGTTTATATTCTATTTAAATATGAATTTTTAAGACTGTTTTTAGAATAATTTATTTATTCATTTTATGGTTTTATTCTTTATTAAAATAGCACTTGCCTTTATTCAAATAAGTTTAAACATATTTTCAAAACTCTTTATTTGAATCCAAATTTTCACTAAACCTTTTCAGTAGGTTTTATCTATTTAATAGGGTGTGAAATAATTCACTTTGAAATATTTTTAATATGATTTATTAATCATTTAAAATGAGCATTTGTCTTCAAATAAATAAAATTTTATTATGGTTTTAATACTATAAAATTTTATTGGAATAATCTTTATCCATTTATTTTATTTGGATTATCTTTATATTCATTTTCTTATGGATTTGGCCAAGATTTAATTTAGCTTTTTTTTAGTATTCCCTATTAATTATTTCCTTCTTTATTTTATAAAATCCATATCTTTTTATTTATAGATCCAAAGTTGGTGATTCCAATTTGTATAATTTATTTAATATTTGTTTATCCTTTTAAATCTCTTTAGGATTAATTTGATCACAAATTGGTATGGATTTTAGATAGGTGTTTTATTAGCTTTGGAAATTATTTCCTTTCATCTTATTAAATTCATAAGTTTTTATCCATGGATCCAAATTAAATGAAATCAATTTCTATGGTTTTATAATATTTATATTTGTCACCCTTAATCATTTATAAATGTTTGTTGACAAAATTTTATATGGATCAAATCCATGGTCTTAGAGATATCTTGGAAATGATTTTCTTCCATTAGGGTTTTAGAGTTTTGGTTTATTTTCCAAGTGTTTAAATTTCCAGATGCATTTATGGAGAATGCATTTCACTTGATTTGAATTTAGTTGGATTCAAACATTATTCAAGTTTGTTCAAGATGGGATTTTAAGTTTCCATTTAGAAACAAAAAGTTTCTTTTCACCCTAAATTTCAACAATTATTTATTTTTCACATTTCAAAATTTGGAAAATTTTGGGATGTGACAACTAAGCTCCACTTAGCCAAATGCATATAGATGATAGATACCACTATACTACCATAATATCACTTTCTAATAAAATTCAAATGTATTGACCCTTGTGGCTGTAACTTATTATGTTGCAGGTTTGTTTGATGTTAGTGAAGTGTGTTGATTAGGATTACAAGTCTACAACCAACATGATTGCCTGTGGCACTTTGAGGATGAAGGACTCCATGCTATAGTTGTTTCTGCTGCATTGTAATGAGATAGCCAAATGATCTATGTAAGATGTAATGAATTATTTTATTCCTGGTTATAAAGTTGTATTATGACCTTTGTGTCCTGATATTACATCTTAACTGTGGATGCTAGCTATTGATCTAGGGACTAGCATTGTAAACACAGGGATATCTACCTTATTAAAGGTTGGGACCTCTACAATGATTATAAAAGAACAACCAAGTTTGCATAAGGAGTTGGAAGAATTCAGAATGGAGCTAGTTAGCAAGGGATTCCTAGCTAGTATCGAACTTCAACCCACCTTGATAGATCAGATAAAGGAATCTTAAAAGGGAAATGCCAGTATTTACGGAATTAAACGTCGTATCGGTACAGGGAAGGTACCCGGATTTACGAAAGATGAAGGAGTTCGGTGGTATAAAGGAAGAAGCTGTGTGCCCGCTGATTCAAAGTTGAAACAATATATTTTGCAAGAAGCCCATGATACTCTTTGCTCCATCCACCCGGGAGGAACCAAGATGTATCAGGATTTGAAGGAGCAATTTTGGTGGCATAAGATGAAGCGAGAAGTCGGAAGCTACATAGCCAAATGTGATATCTATTAGAGAGTCAAAGCGGAACACCAATGACCTGCAGGACTTTTGCAACCTTTGCAGATCCTAGAATGGAAATGGGATTCTGTTGGAATGGATTTCATCACCGGTTTGCCTATATCTAGTAGGGGAAATGACTCTAATTGGGTCATAGTGGATAGACTTTCCAAAGTAGCTCATTTCTTACCTATCAAGGCCACTTACCAGAGCTCGAAGCTAGCAGAGTTGTACATTGCTAGAATAGTCAGTTTGCATGGAATCTCCAAGAACATTGTATCTGATCGAGGAACCCAGTTTCACTCAACATTTTGGAAGAAAGTCCAAGAAGGATTAGGAACCAAAGTCAGTTTCAGCACCGCATATCACCCGCAGATCAATGGACAAATAGAGAGAGTAAACCAAATACTCGAAGATATGTTGAGAGCTTGTGTGTTGGAATATGGATCTAAATGGGAGGACTGTCTGCCATTCATAGAATTCTCATACAACAACAGTTATCAAGCCAGTTTGCAAATGGCCCCATTTGAGTTTATGTATGGAAGGAAGTGTCATACCCCACTAAATTGGTCGGAAGTAGGAGAGAGTCAGATCTTAGGACCTGACATCCTACGAGAAGCCGAAGAGAAGGTTCAGAAGATCCGTGAGCACCTCAAGACCGCTTAGTATAGACAAAAGAGTTATGCCGACAAGAGACGTCGAGATCTAGACTTCAATATCGGAGATATTGTTTATCTCAAAGTATCACCCTTGAAAGGAATGCAACGTTTCCAACTCAAAGGAAAGCTTGCCCCCAGATACATTGGACCTATCAAGATTCTAAGTCGCCGAGGAGAGGTATCTTATTAGATAGAACTGCTAGAAGAGATGTCAGCTGTGCATGATGTGTTTCATGTCTTGTTACTTCGGAAGTGTTTAGAAGTTCCAGAAACGACAGAAGTTTTCAAGAATATTGATCATAGAGATGTGGAGATCAACCCGGACTTGACCTATCGTGAATAACCCATCCGTGTTTTGGAAGAAGCTTTTTGGACCACTCGGACCAGAAGTATCAAGTTTCTCAAGATCCAATGGAGCAACCAGACTGAAGAAGAAGACACTTGGGAGCGCGAGGATTACATGAGGACGGAGTTTCCAAATCTCTTTAGTTCCTAGTTTTTCCTGAATCTCGGGACGAGATTCTGTTTAAGGGGGGAAGGTTTGTAACACCCCAAAAATATTCATGAGGATCATTCCCAAATTAATCAAGATTAGGGTTAACAAAAGCCTTTACTAATTAAATTCAAATCTTATTGTCTGGGTGTATGAATGCTTGCAATGCCATGTATGATTGTTGTAAATGATGAGAAATGGTTTAAAGATCAAAACCATATCATCTAGGTCACCATCAAATTAGATCAAAACAAAACAAAATGAATATATGAAGCTTATGACCTAATGGTCATTTTTGCCCAAGTTAACCACTAGCTCACTTTGAGCATCTCTAGCAACTAATATCAAGCAAAAACTTTCCCATTTCTTTTCTCCCCTTGCTAGACCTAGTGACACTAAACCCAATGGAATTTTCCAACCTTGCAGAAACATTTTCAAACTCTTTTGATAGGCAATTAAAATTTGAATCTATCTTATGTATCAAGATAGCCATTTTTGGAAAACCCCTCAAACCTTCATCACTTGGAAAACCATTGCACCTCACAAGTGATTGAACTAGGTGATGATTTAGTTCATGTGGCCATTTGATCGAACACTTAGCAGACATAGTACCACTACCAACTATATACTGTTTGTGATCAATCAATTGCTCAGCAATTCTGCTCCAATTCTTTTCACTAGCTCACCCACGATCACCCCTAATATGCAGACGTGCAATTGAGCCACTCTTCTTCACTACCTTGATCAATGCAAATGGTACCCGAGCTCACCATGTCACTCGGACATGGACAGCACGCCACCGGCCACTCCTCGCTCGCCCATGATGTCTAGGAGATAGCCGTGACCTCACCGTCCCTCTCTGTCCACCCCTCTACCAACAACGAGATGTGGAGACACTAGAACAGCCACGCCCATTTAAGACACGGACATGCTGAGAGCACGACGGAGCGCCGCAGCCGCCTCATGCAGCCACGGAGCAACTCGCCCTCTCCTCTCGTACTCGCACCCGTGGAGTCACCAGCCACCGCCTAGACATGACCATTGGTCACCGCGCTCCCCCTTGACCACCGTACTCGCTGACGAACACCGCGGTACCCGCACAGAGCGCTGACCTTGCCCGATCGACTGAGACCGCCCCTTGTCGCACCACCACTCGCATGACGATCGCGACACCCAGCAGCGTCGATCCATGCCCTCCTCCATGCTTAGCTCGGCCTGTAGCAACATCGTTGACGAGATCTTGCCATGCCACACTGCCTCACCCGTGAGGGTATAAATAGACCCTTCCCTAGCCACAATCTCCATAGAATTCCACTCCTCTCTCACTCAGAAACATCCCTGACCTGTTCCTAGAGCAAGGTGAGCACTCTATCGCCGGAATTTGATCGGAGTCCGCTGCTTCCGTGAGGAAAAGGAGCCGTCGATTGGAGCCACCTCAGGAGCTGCCGTGACCTCCATTCAACTCGCCTTCGTTGACAGGCTCATTCGCCCGCATCGCCAACCCTAGATGGAGCCCTGGTAAGCCCCGAGCCACCCTCACCGTGCCACTAGGTTAAACTCTCGCTGGAGCATCGCAACATAGACGATGAACCTCGACTGTAGATCATGCTGTAATCGTAGGGCCAGCATTGATCGATACTGATTCGTTTAGAAGCACCCACTAACGTGTGGGAGGAGGCTGAGTGAGGATGCTACACGCGCGCTGTGCAGTTGGGCCAACCCAGTAGTGTTTCCCGCAAGAGCCCAGTAATTCAAACCTAGTTTTATTTTTTTGATTTGAAAATCCAATTATGTAGTGAACTTTAAAAATCTATTCAGAGAGATTCACTGCACCAAATTGAATGAATCCAATTTTGTTTTAAAGTAGATGAAAGTCTCTAATAACACCCGTTGGATTCAAACAGTTTGAAACTGTGGATCACCCTTGGTAAAAAGAACAAGCTAGTAGCTTTTGCAAATTCAAAATTTTTTCTAAAATCAACCATAAGTGATTTTAGTTGATTCCAACTCTCAAAAATATATTTGACAAGACCTTTCTGAATATGTAAAAATATACATACTTACATATAGTAGTCCTGGACCAAAACTAAAAGAATGACTTTCTAGTCATTTTTAGCCACTTAAATATTATTAAATAATAGTGTTAAGCTTTATAAATTAGGCCAACCAATTTAAATCATATTCCCAAGTATTAGAGTATGTGGTGATGGCATGTGTCAATATGATGCCATATTTTTAATTTGGAGAATATTAAATCTGAAGTAACTTTTCAATGAGTAGAAATTACTTCTCTAAAAATAAGATAAATAAAATCTTATCACCCCTTCTTGTAATGATAGAGATGATGCTAGATCATCTAGTGTGACCCTTGTATGATAAATAGAAATAGTTAAGTATTGTTTGGTGATTGAGTACCTCGTATTTATTTTTAGATTCTAGTATCAATCCGGGTTATGACGAGGAGGAATTCTACGAAGAATAGGAAGAGAACTTCGACCACCTTACCAATCAATGCAAGCTATACTAAGCATGCTAGACCATGCAAGCCTCATTATGTTGAGTATACCATTTTCCCAATTTTACTTGCAAGCTTTGCCTTTATTTATTTTGTTAAAGTTGTTCATGTGGTAATTAATTGGTGACTCGTGGAAGATTAGGAAGGATGCCATCAAGAGATTGGAACTTAATGTAGGTAGAAACACTAGTTGATACCCCTCAAATAGTGACACCCCCATTTGATAGATGCTAGTGGTAAAATAAACGTGATCACTAGATGGGAACAAATGATTATGAAAACTTTGGAATGATGAGTCATTCTATTGAAATGTTTTTGACATGTGTTATGGACACAATGACTTGAAGATGGTGTTGAAGGAAGTATGTGACTTGACTTTGATAAAAACTGATGGTTGAGTTCGGATGCGATACCATTCCAACGTTTACCGTACAACCACAATACCCGAATTTGGGTAGGGCTTGACTGCAAGTTTATATGTCTTAGTATGGGTTCCCTTGCGGAACGAGGTGAGATGAGGCTACCTTGTGAATGTGACTGTCCACCTATGAAGTACCCAAGATGACAGATGGTCATGGTTGGGAGGCCAAACTCATAGGAGAGGTGCCTATACTAGGATGTGTAATTTAAAGGTTAGGATTGATTATCCGCATACCCAGTATGATGATTCAGGATTGCTCTTGACGGATGTATTGAATATTGTGGTGAAAGTGTACCACCTCTATAGAGTGTCAAACTATTCGAATAGCCGTGTCCGCGGTTATGGATAGTTGGATGGCCATATTGTTCCGTTGTCAGATGTTTTCCAAAATAACCCATGACTTGAAATATGACTTTGACATGACCTCACAAGTTGTGGAGATGAAGCTAGGTTCCCACCTAAGTAACCTAGACAACTAAAGTTAGGTTTTATTACTAGATACTGGTTGAAATAAAATTGGCTTGTGGCAAACAAACCTAGAGCTTAGGATTCCTATTAGAATGGCCTTACCGCTTTAGTGAAAGTTTGCGAGTACTTCAAAGTATTCATGGCTTTGTCCCTGGCTATTACAATGGCCAGACTATGAAGGAGACTACGAGGACGATGCATAGCAGAACGCTTGTGATAACTAGGATCATCTCCCATCGTCAGCATTGCCTGTGACCCTGAAGATGGAGCCCCAACCATGCTATCTTTATTATATTAAAAATCCGGGTGTTGACACCCATCCTGATATTCACCCTCGAGACCAAACGAGGAAGTCATACCGAGGAAACTCACACAGCTAGCAATTTTATCATAGCATGAGTCATCCTGATATTATAAGCAGTGGGCAGTTTTATTGAACCATTCCGTTGTAGTTGCAATACTTACTAGTCAAATACATATAGCATGAGGCGTCCCAATTCCAGCAGTTGTCGGTACTTTTATTTAGCCATTCCATTGTATCGAAAGCTGATTACTAGTCACTCCAAAGTCAAATTTATAACACTACTTTAGTTATAGTAGTCTATGATCGAGATAGTATGTTCGAAGTCATCCATAACCGCGAACATGGCTTTCAAAAAGTTTTACCCTGCAGGGGGCACAAATAGCAACACACGCACGGTAAACCTCGGAAAAAACAAATGAAAACCACACGAGGCATCACGATAAAGCAATCACAAGATTCATATAATATTTCAGGGGGCCACCCCACCAAGCTACCCGCGACAAAGTTGGACGGCTCCAAAACGGACCTGGAGGTTTGTATCAATGGTTGTAAATGACTGAGAACCCGAAAGTGTGACTGGGCTTGTTGATACCGTGAAAACACTCCGCTTACCAAAAAAGTACAGTAGTAAATTCTCTCCACGAGCAACAGTAGTAAATAAAGGATTAAACATGGCATAAGTATAGGATAGTAATAAAACCCCAAACTAGTTTCTGGCCCCAAGAATAATATATGATTCAAGCTCTCGCTGAGGGGATTCATGGTCCCACATGCAGATAGTGCGAATAGTCAAGGAACAGGTATCAAGTACTCGGGGTCCTATAGGACACCAGTGAGCGGTTAAAAACCAAATGACATCTATTGCCCATCGGTGCCTCTACATTAGTTATATCTATTCCCAGCAATTTAATATCAAGTTTTTATTTGGGTCATGATCATCTCCAACATAAAGCATATGGCAACCTTCTAACAACGGTAGTATTTGATGACACTAAGCAGCACCTGAGCAAGTGACTACGACATGCAAGGCCAACTATCTACCAAACAACAAGTAATAGGATGTGTCCATATCAATATAGAGGTTGCAAGGGATATCACGGGTACGAAAATTATAGCATCGCAACACAGATATCAATAGATCAATAGAAGGAAATAAAGACTATAAATGTAAAATAGGTAGAAGGGGGAGAATGCTCACCTGAAAACACTTCCGAAGGTTTATATCCAAAGAACTTGTTGAAACTCACATCTCATCGTCCTATCCGGGAAGAAGAAAAACACTAAAAGAAACAAGCGATGCAATAATTACAACTAATACGGAAGAATCAATATGATCATGATATGGTGCGTGACATGGAAAGTTAATGATGTATGTTGAAAAGATATCATCAGCATAGCGCATTGATGATACAACATTAGTGAGGCATTATCAACAAGAAATAATCATTTCTCAATTTTATTCATCATGTTTTCCTTGCATAAACAGTTCTAATTTTACAAGTTCTCTGTGATGCATGATGCAACTGCAAGTATGGAATGCACAATTGAAAAGGGCTCGTCGCGCTAATCAATTGAGACATATCATTTGTCGAGTTTGCAATACCGGTTTTAAAGTTATGAATTTATCAATAAAAGACCATTTAATAGTAATTAAATGATTTCAAAAATAATATTTATCAAAAATATTTTTTTTGATGGCATGTATTAATATTTGTATTTTTCTGATCATAAAACATATATTATTTACAATAATTGAATTTATAGATTAAAAGTTATTAATAAATGCATTTTTAAATAGAAAAGGGTAATGTTGTGAATAGTTTAAATAGTTAGGGGCATTACTAGAATTTCCTGACAGTGGATTTAGATTCATCTTTCAAAACCATTCACGTTTTATTTTGAAAGTATTTGCAAATTCCAAACATATATGAAACAATGAATTTAATGTGTATTTGGAACAAATAAAAGAATTAGGAAAAGTAAAAGAATAGGAAAGATAAAGGGAGTGGGCCACCGGAGAAGAGAAAGTGGGCCGGGTCGGCTAGCAGATGCGCGTGGCAGAAGATAAGGCATGGGCCGGCCCAACTAACGCAGTCACATAGGGAGCTCGGGTTAAGGAAACAAATAGCCAGGGGCCTTGCTGCAAAAGGGCATGAACTGATCGGAAGTGCCCTGTCGAAACTGTATCTCGCGTCGCGAAAACGGCTAGCTCGAGCTCATTACTGAATTGTTTTGAGTTAGGATTTTGTAGGTGCTTAGAGGGGACATAGGAGAACAACTTTGATCGTTGGAGCTTCGCCGCATGGTGAGGGTGTCACTCGGAAAACCACAAGGAACAGAGGTGTCGCGTCGGACTCGCAATTGACAAATAGATTCCGGTTTACAGAGATAAACAACAGACTCCGTTTGATTTGTAGTTTTCGCCGGTGCGAAGAGGGAAGAATCGAGATTGATCCTCATCAAGGAATGATCGTCGGAGGAGACTTGAGGCGTCCAGGAACATCCGTGGAACAAAGACTCTATGGCTACTGTGTTGTTCTTGACTGCTGTTTGTGCGCGTGTGTGCGGTGTGCGGTGAGGGCCGCGATAGCGCGGCGCTACTTCGGGCGTGGTGTGTGCGGGTAGCAAGGAGGATATGCGTGCTTATGTGGGGGTTATACCTAGCCATGGCCACGGCGGTTTCATCCAGATGCCCTGATGGTGGCATGATACGTCCAAAATGTTTCTTTTATAAACTTGTGTGATTTGGATACAACTAACATAGACTGATGCTGTTTTTAGCAGAATTACCTTGAGGTCTAGTTTTTGTGCAGAAAATCAACTATCAGGAAAAATCCTGGAAAATATGCCAAAAATCCTATTTCCCTAGAAGATTCACGGAGCCAGAAGACGAGACGGAGTGGGGCCCTGGGGGGCCACACCCCTAGTCGCGCGGGCCTGACCTGGCCGCGCCTGGAGGGGGTGTGGCCACCCCAGGCACCCCTCGGCCTCCCTCTTCGCCTATAAGTTGCCTCTTGACCTAAAAACCGAGGGCGGTTCGACGTTTTTCCAGAAAGAGTTCCGCTATGCTGCCACCACCAAAAACCACGATTCGGAACCAGAAAATCCATTCTGGAACCCTGTTGGGACGGGGAATTTGGAGAGGATCATCGCCATCATCATCAACAACGCCTCTCCATCAACCATACATGTTTCCCTCATCCATGAGTGAGTAATCCCCTGCTGTAGGCTATGGGGATGGTAGGGATTGGATGAGTTCTATCATGTAATCGAATAAGATTGTTAGGGCATGGTTCCTAGTATCTTTATTGGTGCTATTTGACTTTGTTGCAACTTGTTGTGCTTAATGCTTGTCACTAGGGCCCGAGTGCCTTGATCTTAGATCTGAACTTATTATTGATTCATGATGATAGTATTGTTTGTGATCTTATCTCCAAGTTGTGTACACAAATAATTGTCTGGATCCAAGGGCCCCAAAGTGACAGAAATTGGGACAACCTGAGGGGATGGATGTGATGTGAGGATCACATGTGTTCATGGAGTCTTAATGCTTTTCTCCGGTGCTCTATTAAAAGGAGCACCTTAATTCCCAGTAGTTCCCTTGAGGCCCCGCTGCAACGGGCTGGCAGGACAAAATATGTTGTGCAAGTTCTCATTGCGAGCACGCATGACTATATATGGAGCACATGCCTATGATTGTTTAGTACTTGGATGCTTTATCTTATTTATCTGCAAATTCCCTAGATCTTGAAGATACATTTTTAGTCTCGTCCATGCAACGCCTGTCCATCCATCCCTATGACTACCTTGCTCATATCCTACTGTTTGCTACTACTGTTACTATTCCTCTTGTTTTACTGCTGCTGTTACTTTGCTATTGCTACTACAAAACTGTTGTTACTAACAAACTACTGTGAGTAAGACTATTTCCAGGTGCAGCTGAATTGACAACTCAGTTGTTAAGGCTTGCAAGTATTCTTTGGCTCCCCTTGTGTCGATTCAATAAATTGGGTAATAGTACCCTCGAAGACTATTGCGATCCCCTATATTTGTGGGTCATCAAGACTATTTTCTGGCGCCGTTACCGGGGAGCATAGCTTTATTTGTAAGTTCACTTGGATCTATTATTGTTTACTGCTACTCCTTTTATCATGGGTAAATCTCGTGATGGAAAGTTTCCTATTTTACCATCCACTACAAGAAGAGGTACGGTCCTAAACACCTCTGCTTCTCTTGATTCACTGTTTGTTATAAGTAAGCTTGTTACACCACCACCACATACACATGCTACACACACCGCTACTACTGCTGAATCTAAAACTGCTTCTGATACTCACGATGTTACTTCTACTATGCTTGATGCGAGTGGTTCATTAGGTCCTTTCCTAGATGCTACTATGGCTGGTCTAGGAAATACTGAAACTCCTAGTGAAGACACTATTACACCTGTTAGATCACCTGAGTCTAGAGAAAGATATGATATTAATGATGGTTACATTGAGTTGACTGATGAATTTATTGAAGAGTGCAGAAACACACATGGTGCTAGTGCTATTAAGAGTCTCCTTGAGAGACGTACCATTATTCCTAAACTGTTCTCTGATCCTAAGTTTGCCACTTCTCCCATAGATATTAAAGAGGAAGATTATGATTTCTCTCTTGATTTATCCTATTTAGACATTTTTGAGAAAGAACCTTTTTGTGGGACTAAAAATGAGAGTGTTGTAGCTCATACGAATGAGCTTTCTACTATGAGTGCTTTATTCTCTGATGATTTTAATATGCGCAAGTACTTTGTTACAAAGATCTTCCCCTTTTCACTAAAAGGAGAAGCTAAGGATTGGTGTAATAGATTACCACCTGGATCCATTGATAGCCCTGATTGTTTGATTGCTTCTTTCTTCCAGAAATATTTTCCTCCTAGTGGTAGACATGCTGCTTTGCAGAAACTTTTTGATTTTAAACAGAGAGAAGAAGAGAAGTTTCCTGAGTCATGGACAAGGATCCTTGATGTCCATTGCCTAAAATTGAGCTTCTTGATATTTATTATAATGGACTAACTGATGGTTCTAGCACATACCTAGATAGTTTTGCTGATTGTGTTTTCAGGAAAAGAACTCCTACAGATGCTGAGGAACTAATGGCTAAAATATGCAAGAATTATGATGATTGGACTTCAACTGAGCTAAATACACCTCAGCCTATTACTCCTGAACCAATTGTGCCTGAACCAGTTCTAACACCAACACCAAACAAGAGGGGAGTAATTGAATTAAATGATGAAGTGATGAAGGAAGCTATGTCTTAAGGAGAAAGGTATTAGAGCTAAAGATGTGAAGAATCTACCTCCTATAGAAGAATTATGTAAGCCAATTCCCCACTCATCTACTATTGAGGTACACTCTCTCCACCTTGATGAAGGTGATATTCCCTATGGTAAGCTTCCTGATCAATGCTTAGATGGACTTAACACATTTATTGTTAAACAAGGTAATTTTAATAAACAAGTTCAGAATCATTTATTGGAAAACTTGAGAGCTATTAATGAGTTGAAAGATATTGTGGAAAGAACTGCTAATTATATTAAAATGCTTTGTAAACACTTTCAAATGGTTCAAACTCAAATTGATCAACTTGCTAAGGTACAAACAAATATGCTAGTTAATGCCTTAGGAGATAAACATGCTTATGGAATTAGAACTAGTAGTGGTATAGCTACTCAAGATCCTTTATATCCTGAAGGACACCCTAAAAGAATTGAGCAGGATTCTCAACAAGGGGAAAGTAGTGGTAGTCCTCGTAAGAGAAAGAAAAAGAAACATAAAATAGTTGAGGAACCACTTGAACCTGCTGTAGATCCTAATAGTATATTTGTCTATGATGCTGAAACTGAAAGTGGTGATAAAAATGATGCTTCTGATAAGGAGGAAGTTGAGGAAGAACCTGAGAAGCATACTAAGAACACTAGGTACACAAAGGAAGATTTTATGGATAAAAAACATCGTAGTGAGAGAGAACCTTGGGTGCAGAAACCTATGCCTTTTCCGAATAAGAAACACAAGTCAAAGGAGGAAGAACACTATAACAAGTTTTATGAGTGGATGAAACCTTTATTCTTACAAATTCCTTGGACTGATGCTATTAAGTTGCCTCCTTATTCAAAGTATATGAAGGATATTGTCTCTAATAAAAGGAAGATTCCTAATGAGGAAATTTCTACTTTGCTTGCTAATTATTCCTTCAATGGTAAGGTTCTAAGGAAACTTGGTGATCCAGGTATACCAACTATTCCTTGCTCTATTAAGAATAATTATGTTAGAACTGCTTTATGTTATCTGGGAGCTGGAGTTAGTGGTATGCCTTTTTATCTCTACAAGAGACTCCAGTTAGAAAAGTTGATACCAACTGATATATCTTTGCAAATGGTTGATAAGTCAACTACTATTCCTATTGGTATATGTGAGGATGTTCCTGTTCTAGTGGCTCATAATTGCTTGGTTTTAACTGATTTTGTTGTGCTTGAGATGCCTGAAGATGATAATATATCTATTATTCTTGGGAGGCATTTTCTTAATACTACAAGTGATGTCATCAATTGTAATCAAGGAAAAGTAACATTTAATATTAATGACAAAGAGAATACTGTCTATTTCCCCAAGAAGATTTATAAGAGTTATTGCCTGAATTCCATTTAAAATATTGAGAGCATCAAAGTTGGAGAAATATATTGTCCCATTCCACAAGAAAGTTTTGGAACTATTATGATTGGGACTATTGCTATCAAGTTTGAGATAACATAATAACTTTGTGGAATGCAAAGTTTTGCTTCATATAATATTGTTTCGGTAACAAGACTTGATCAACCTTGTTAACAAAGGGATTTTAATGAACAAAACAATGATTTCACAGTGGTTATACTTGCTCACTTTTACTTTTCTCCTTCCTAGTCTTTGCTGTTTCTCTTGTTAGCTTTAGTTTTGCTAGTTGTTTGCTTGTTAGAGTGTCTTAGAACTTCTGTAGTTTCGGTTTTGGTTTGCTTTTGCTTATTCTAAAAAATCTTTTCTGCGAGAAAATCAATTTTCATACCCTAAAAATTGGCCAAAAATAAAGTTTCCCGAAAAATCCAGAAAATTCATATTAAATTTTTCCTCGGAAAAAGGGGCAGAGGTACACCTGGAGTCGCCCAGAGGACGCACTAGGCCATCACACCCCCTCGTGGCTCGGCCAGCCCCTGGGGCACGCCTAGCCAAGGTGGGACCCACATGTGGCCCTCCAAGTTGCCTCTTCCTAGCCACTTCTTTCTCTCTCCTAAAAAAACCGAAAAAATTTCTCAAGCTCGATTTCCTGCTATTCTTTCTCCCGATTTTTGATCTCCTTGCTCAGCACATCTTTGCTGCTGATTTTTTGAGGGATTGCTCCTTGGTATGTGCCTCCTCTGCTTGTCCAATTAGATTCAGGATTGGTAGATTGTGTCTTGCTTATTTTGCTGCTATAGGTGTCAGGTTGTGTGAGATTGCATGCTTGTTATATGCTTAGAAGTTTCATTTGTATGCATGTTTAGCCCTCTAGCAAGTTCCTATAGTAGTTTCTCATCATTTATCAACTTGGAAATCACTTGGTTTGATGTTTGTCTAACAATTTCAGAAAAAAGGGGTCATGGACAACCACAGCTTTGGTGAAGTATTTGAGAGTGATGCGCCTAGGAGGACAAGGCCTTCAAGATCATCCTCCCGAGCTAGACCCTCATACAATGAGGATCTCATTAAACCGCGATTTGGCGACGAGGTTGATGAGGGGGATGCGCACCCTTCTACCTTCCCTTGTCCAACCTTTTTGCGGGCTGCAGGGGTTCTCAATGATTTCCTAACCTTGGTTCAGAGGGTTGGTCTAATGAGTTATATGCAGGATGAGAGTGTGCAATATGCTATGCTCACCAAAAAATTTGTGGACAGTTTCTCTTTTTCTAACTGCCCTTTCAAGCCAGATGTGTATTTCAAAATCTATAACAGGCCTATCTCCATGACATTGAAGAAATTTTGTGAAATCTTTGGTATTGGCATGGCTGGGACAGTGAAGAAGATTCTAGATCAACCCGCTGATTTGTTGGAGCTCTAACGCGGGATAACCAATGATGATGACCGCAGAACCTAGCGCAGAAAGATAAGAAATATTCAACTTCCAGCTATCAGGTATTTTTCTTATTATCTTGCCACTAGTGTTCTTGGTAGGGAGAACACTAGCAATATTTCCAACTATCATTTGGCCTTCCTAGCTGCTGCGCTTAACAATGAAACTAGGTACAATCTTGGTTCTCTCATTGCTTGTCGCTTAGCTGCTAAGGGACCCATTTATGGGGGTATTATTGCTACATGTGTTGTTGCTGCCTTAGTGTAGGGTTCGCAACATAGAAAACAAAAAAATTCCTACGATGGGAACAACTATGTACCAAGATCTATCTACTAGATACAAGCAAGAGGCTGATATACATCCGTAGAGAACATACCCGTGAAGACCGACAAAGCTTAACGAGTCCAAACTCGTGGTTGATGTAGACGATCTCTTGCCGATCTCAAGATCGAGAGGAAGTCCTAGCTCCGCAAAACAACAGAGGATCCGTGCTCGCACACACGTACAAGACACCGAGCAACCTCCGCCTCCTCGCTCCAGCGATGCAGCGGAATCACAACTCTTTCCTGGCGAATAGCCACCAGGAACATGTATCTCGCTAGTCCGAGACCATGGGTGATAAATTCTAGAGGGGGAGAGAGATCCTTCACGAGGAGGTGTACTTTGAGAGGATGAGAGGGGGGCCTTTTATAGGGGAGAAGGGGTCACCCAAGGGGCATGTCGCCCAGCCATGGGGAATGCCCCAACCTCTTCCACATTCATGTGGGTGGACACTCCACTCACTCAAATGCCTTTCAATTTCCTCCACTCAAAATCCCACTCAAATTCCCATTAAATTTCCACCAAATTTAATGGAAACTCTCATTAAATAAAACTCCTTTTATTTATTCAGAATTTTGTCAATTACTTTAATGAAAAACATTCACATATAAACCCTTGCTAGTATTTCATTTCACATGCAGAAACACTTTCTGCAATTTCACCCGAAAACCCATTTCGGTATCTAGTTAAATAAATACCTGCGCTTGTTATTCTTTCCGGCATGAAACTTTTGCTCCAAAATGGAAGTCGGTGTCTCTTAAGTGTGCCACCCTACGGTTCGCGAATAATGTGGACATGATCGAGACCCCTCTCGGATCAATAATCAGAAGCGGGATCTGGAGACCCATACTGACTCCAACACATTCAACGATGACTTTCTTGTGATCATCGGAAACTTTTATGCTAGTATCTTAATCCCTTTGTATAGCGATATATTACATGTCCGATATTCGATCATCAGTCTCTCCATACCTAGTTTGATTTCGTTACTGACATGCACTCTTTTCTCGTTCCCGTGATATAACATTCTAGTGATCAAATCACTTGCTTGCAAGCTAATCAATGTGATATCACCGAGAGGGCCCAGAGCATATCTATCCGTCATCAGGATGAACAAATTCCTCTCTCGATCCATGGGCCTCAACATAACACTTTATTAGTTCTAAATCCATCTTTATAATCACCCAGTTACGGTGTGACGTTTGATGTTATCAAGAAACTCTTCTGGTGTTAGTGATTGACATGATCTCATGGTCTAAGGATTAGGATCACTTCGTAAGTTTTTATAGCAATATAAACTCAATGACTTTGATCGTAATGCTATACTTCGGATGAATGTTCATCACACCATTACACTAATGTTGTGACCTCGTTATTAACAACATCCAATGTCCATGATCAAGAAACCTTGATCATCTTGTTAATCAACGAGCTAGTTTATGAGAGAGGCATAACTACGAACTTCCTTTTTGTTTATTAAACACACATGTACTAATGTTTCCGTATTACTACAATTATAACATGCAAAATAAACATTTATCATCAAGAAGTAATATGATAATAACCACTTTATTATTGCCTCTCGGGCATATTCCTTCAGTCTCCCACTTGCACTAGAGACAATAATCAAGTTTGAAAACTTTGCGTATTGAACACCTATGGATTTCTAGTGTTCCATATACGCAACTGCAAGTGGTTAACATAATCTACAGATCTGACACTTTCAGGTCCGTGTGTATTTGCATGTCTTTGCGTCTGCACGCATCACTCATTCTCCAATGAGATGGTATTGCATAAATTTGGCCTTTCGGTGAGACTTTTAGTTCCTTGGGGTTAAATCATGTCGATACTATTGTCATACAATATATCTTTAGTGTTATCCCGTTGCGAACCACACCTTAGTTTGATAACAAACTACTTGACACAAATTCCCTCCTTCGCTGCTACTATAGCAGTCATATACTTAGCCATTTTTGTTGTAGTATCCGTCACAATGTCTTAACTTTGGAATTCATCCAAATATGTCATGGAATCTCCTTTCTATTACATTGTGCCACCCATAGTTTAAATTGAGATAAACTTAATTTGTATCTTGTGACAAAACTAGTATCAATGTAACACTTTACAATGAACTATTTGTAATTGTTTGTCACCTCTACACAAATATATTCTTAGTTCTTCCAAAAGATCATAAGAATATCCTCACTATCCTCCAATGATCATTTTATGATTCATTCTGGTATATGCTCATAACACTTACATCATAGGACATATCTGGATGTGTACATATCATGGTATGATTGATCAATACATCCTTGTGATTTCACTCATCAAGTGTCAAAAGCACTTGAATCTTGTTTCACTTATCAAGTGTCGATACACTTGAATGGTGATTCAATTCCTTTCATGCGACAAGAACCATTTCTTGTCGTTTCTATATTGAACTCCTTCAATATCTCATATATGTATGTTTGGCACAACCATATTAGCGTCACAGTCTATCCACTATAGACATTCATGCTAAATATTCGGGTTTTGCCTAAGTCTTTCATCGAAATGAAATTCTTAACCTTTTTCAATAAAAGATACATCGTTTCCAATCAACAAGATATCCTCCACAAAATGTATTAGAAATATGTCTCAGCTCTCCCACTTAAATTCTTGCAAATGCAAGCATCTTCATTGTCTCCAGATGAAAACTCCTTTTTCATCATGGTGAAGATTCCAACTCCATGATGCTTACTTCAACCATTGAAGTTTGCATGCTCTTTTAGCATCCTTTGAATTAACAAAACCCTTTGGATCATGTCATGCACACGTCCTAGGTAACCATTCTTTTAGAAGAATTTTGTTTATTCATCTACCATATACCAAATTATATGTAGTGGTTGCTACTTTAATCCGTCCAGATTAAATATCGCTATGAAAGATCAAATCTTTTCATGGTCAACTCTTTGAGAATTTGTCGTAAAATACTTTACAATATGTCGACTATTTCATATATGTGAAACATCCATGTCTGTTTCTTTATAGATCCAAATATGACCGATAGGTTTTTACACCTTTCTAGAGGGTCTTCCAAGTTCAAAACTTGATTTCTCGTGTATGGAACTATCACGGATTTTATGGCTTCAAGCCATTTGAAGGAGACATGGCCCATCATCTCTTCTTTCTATGTAGTCAGTTCATCATTGTCAAACAATAATGATTTACTCTCAAATCTCAGCATTTGATTGTTTTATCCGACCTACTTGGTTCAATAAGAACTTAGATCTCCATGACCACAAACTTTGAGGCACATAACCTATGAGCATTATGTCTGCCTCCAGAATGATTTCCGGTGCTGCGCAACTCAGCACATTTAGCTAAGGTTCGTTAACCTTATCAAAGTTCTATTGTCCTCCCACTTAACCTTTTGTGAAAAACTTCTTTTTTCAAGAAATTTCACATTTCACACGACAAACACTTTTGTCCTTGGTGTTATGGAGGAATACCCAATGGTTATTCAAAATAACCTACAAAGACATGCTCATCCGACTTTGGTTGTGAACATCTTACTTATGCTTAGCATACCAAAATTTAAGAAATGACAATTTGGGTTTTACCCCAAACCATAACTCATATGGTGTCATTTCAACAAATCAAGATGGAGCTCTTTTCAGTGTAAAAGCGGTAGTCTCTAAAGCTTTAATCTTTTTAAAACATAATGGCAGTTTTATAAATAACACCTTTTTATCCAACCATGTCTCACAAGGTTTCATTACAAATCTCAAACACTCCATATTCCTATGGTGTTTCGGGAGATGTAAATCTAGGTGTTTTTTCTAAACTTGTAACTCAAATAAATCCCTTTATGATAAAATCATAAATTATTTATTTTCTTGTTACACTTGCAACTCAAATAAATCCCTTATGATAAAATCATAAACCATTTTATTTTCTTGTTACAATGATTTTTCACTTCATCTTGAAAGTCTTTGAACTTTTTCAAATATTTCACACTTCTTTCTCATTAAGTGAAAGTTCACTCAAATTTCCGGAGAAAGCATATAAAGTTGAAATCCACCGCTTACGACTATACATCATGGACTACATACATCGATATGTATAAATTCCAATATTTTAGTCGTTCGTTCTTCTTTGGCCTTTGAACAAAGTTTTAATTATCCCGAGGAAAGTCTCACAAGCGTCACTTGATCAAATCAAAGACTCCAAAAATCCATGAATATAGAGATTCTTCATGTTTTCTTTCCAATATAATTTAAATGGCGATGTCACTTCATAAGTGATCTTTCTATCATTTGTCTCACGACATTTTAGCATTAGGTTTTATGGATGTGATTTCTCCAACTAGATTTGTAAATCATCCATCTTATATGGAATACGGTAATTATTTGAACAACCTTTGTTCTCATAATACCTGATTTAAATAATAATTATTAAAACAAATCTTTAAGTCAAGCTTTGATGCCAACGAGAAATACAAACAACGGTTTGTTTGTTTTCGATGAACATCATCACATATTCTCTTGCTAGTTACTTGTTGATGAATTGCGTCGTTCCGTATGAAATTTCATACCAACCAATTCGGTATCCAATACCCAAGAACCACATTGTTTAACAAGCAACGAATACAACCATAACAAGTATATCATCTATATACCTAAATTGGATATTTCCAATCTTTTCTTTTCTGTCAAATATATTTTATAGATTCTCTTTCAGGATTTCCTTTTCCTTTTAAAAGAATCTATCAACATCAACAGTGGTGCCATATACATGACACATAGTCCAAAGCGTGTATATTCAAATAGTAATACCTTTGGACTTGCACTTTGAAGTAGATCACTATCATAAAATGATCGACATTCTTTCAAAAATTCATTATTTAGTAATCTTTTAGTGTAGTAAACACTTTACATACATCTTCTTTTCATCCTTATCATGAAGACTTTCATGATCAAGCTAATGTAGCTTATAAAGACGAATCGTGAGTATAATGTTACTTTCCAAAACCCTTTTGGATGATTAGGATGTCTAGCATCTCCAACCTTTGCAAATTATCATCCAGTATGAGAACATATATTATACTCTATCATATTGCAACCAAAACATTGTTTCATATATCGTTATATTTGCCACACATGATGGTTTCTGAAACAATTATTTCAACTCCTAGATAATCTCGATATTTAAATCAAGAATCATGGAGGCAAACATGATACTTAAGATACTAACACTGGAATTGTTACTCTTGATTTAATACCAAATCTCATGGAGTAAATAAAGTTTGCTGAAAGTTTGCAATACGACTTTAAACTTTAGATTGACACTCAACACAATACGATACCAGTTCGTAAAGTAAATATCCAAAATTCTATAGTTCTATTATCTCAATTACAACTATACATAAGGTGGTGAATGAATGCCAATGACTACAAAAAATTATGCAAATTAACTTTGATTTAATTTATGATAAATTGAGTTCAACTAATCCAAATTAGAAATGAACTCCCACTCAAAAATGACATCCCTCGTGTCTTTTTGGTGATTACATGAACCAAATCCACTACACCAAGTCTGATCATCACGTGAGTCGGTATAGCTTCAAAGGCGAGCATCCATATGGTCATCATATCAAAACATATGACTCATGCTTAACCTTTTGGTCCGTGTTCCGAGGCCATGTTTGTACATGCTCGGCTCGCCAAGTAAGAACCTTAGTATTCGCGTGTGTAACTGTCTTACACCCGAGATATGCTCGTGGATTCAAGTACACCCGATCATCACGTGATGTCTTGAAGCAACAAAACATTGTCGGTGCATACTTAAGGAAGAACACATTTTTATCTTGATATCTAAATGAGGGATCATCTTATTATGCTAATAAAACGTCAAACAAGCAATATAAGACGGAATCGAACATCACATGTTAATAAGTGAAATGATATGGTTCTTGCACTTGATCTCCATCATGTGCATCATGGTATGATCGCCATCATACCTCTATGTGTAAGTCCAAGGTCTATGGAACTTACACGTTATGTGTGTTATAAGAGTATCGACTTATACTTCTACTTACAACATCACCATATCATGACACTAGCCCAACAACAATCTAAACTAGATGCCTCTAATTTATCCATTGCAAGTTTTACGTGGCTTAGGGCTTTCGATGATAGAACCGTTCTTACCTACGAACATGAACCACAATGAGGATAACCAAATTGTTGACAACTCGTTGCAAATTAGATATTGACTATAATAGGAGAGACAGACACCCGCTAGCCACTTATGCAAAACTAGTTGCATCTCAAGCGTGGAACAGGTTTTATGTGCGAGGACATGTAAAGTTTGTCCGGGCCGCTTCATCCCACTAAGCCACCAATATCCAAATTACAACTAAGTAGCAATAAAATGATCATCATCGCCCACATACTCATATGTGTACTACCCGTGCAAAGCATCTACGCATAAACCTGGCTCTGATACCACTGTAGTGTTCGCAGCATAGAAAAAAATTCCTACGATGAGAACAACTATGTACCAAGATCTATCTACTAGGTACAAACAACGGGCGGATATACATCTGTAGAGAACAAACCCTTGAAGACTGACAAAGCTTAACGAGTCCAAACTCGTGGTTGATGTAGACGTTCTCTTGCCGATCTCAAGATCGAGAGGAAGTCCTAGCGCCCCAAAACAGTAGCGCATCCGTGCTCACACATACGTACAAGACACCGAGAAACCTCCGCCTCCTCGCTCCAGCGATGCAGTGGAAGCACAACTCTTTCTTGCCGAATAGCCACATGGAACATGTATCTCGCTAGTCCGAGACCATGGGTGATAAATTCTAGAGGGGGAGAGAGATCCTTCACGAGGAGGTGTACTTTGAGAGGATGAGAGGGGGGCTTTTATAGGGGAGAGGGGGGCACCCAAGGGGCATGGCGCCCAGCCATGGGGGCTGCCCCACCTCTTCCATATTCATGTGGGTGGACACTCCACTCACTCAAATGCCTTTCAATTTCCTCCACTCAAAATACCACTCAAATTCCCATTACATTTCCACCAAATTTAATGCAAACTCTCATTAAATAAAACTCCTTTTATTTATTCAGAATTTTGTCAATTACTTTAATGACAAACATTCACATATAACCCCTTGCTAGTATTTCATTTCACATGCAGAAACACTTTCTGCAATTTCACCCGAAAACCCGTTTCGGTATCTAGTGAAATAAATTCATGCGCTTGTTATTCTTTTTGGCATGAAACTTTTGCTCCAAAATGGATGTTGGTTTCTCTTAAGTGTTCCACCCTACAGTTCACGAATAATGCGGAAATGATCGAGACCCCTCTCGGATCAATAATCAGAAGCAGGATCTGGAGACCCATACTGACTCCCACACATTCAACGATGACTTTCTTGTGATCGTCGGAACCTTTTACGCTAGTATCTTAATCCCATTGTTTCACGATATATTACATGCCGAGATTCAATCATCGGTATCTCCATACCTAGTTTGATCTCGTTACTGGCATGCACTCTTTTCTCGTTCCCGTGATATAACATTCTAGTGATCAAATCACTTGCTTGCAAGCTAATCAATGTGATATCACTGAGAGGGCCCAGAGCATATCTATCCGTCATCGGGATGAACAAATTCCACTCTCGATCCATGGGCGTCAACATAATACTTTATTAGTTCTGAATTCATCTTTATAATCACCCAGTTACGGTGTGACGTTTGATGTTATCAAGAAACTCTTCCGGTGTTAGTGATTGACATGATATCATGGTCTAAGGATTAGGATCACTTCGTAAGTTATTATAGTAATATAAAATCAATGACTTTCATCGTAATGCTATACTTCAGATGAATGTTCATCACACCATTACACTAATGTTGTGACCTCGTTATTAATAACATCCAATGTCCATGATCAGGAAACCTTGATCATCTTGTTAATCAATGAGCTAGTTTATGAGAGAGGCATAACTAGGAACTTCCTTTTTGTTTATTAAACACATGTATTAACGTTTCTGTATTAATACAATTATAGCATGCAAAAATAAACATTTATCATAAACAAGGAATACGATAATAACCACTTTATTATTGCCTCTCGGGCATATTCCCTTCACTTAGATCTTTCGGTTGATCCAAATGATATAGTTTTGGATCCTCAGAGGCTTGATTTAGCTGACATGAAAACGCATCACTTTGTCACTACTAGATCTACCCTTGATAATTTGGTTTATAGGATGATGTTTACTGACGAGGAAGAGAGAGAGGTTCCTCTGCCCCAAACCACTTTGATCAGTATTTCCTAGGGACCTTGGTCACGCTCCAAGGAGGATATGGACGAGCAGCTATGCATTTGTGGTTTCCAGGGACACTACCATGGGGACGCACCCTCATACGACCCCTCTGTGCACTACACAGGGGAGTCCTCAAGCTCATACCAGGACGAAGGGGCCTCTTTGTTGTATTACGAAGGTGCACCTTCTTGGTCACCATGGAGTTGAGCCCCACTTAGGCCAAAAGCCTAAGCTCGGGGAGGTACGCCGACATCACACTCATCTATATATCATATTTCGTCAGTTCTTTGTATATCCATGTTTCGCTTTCTTTTTGTTTTTTGTTTCTGCTTTCCCAAAACAAAAAAAATACCAAAAATGTTTTCATTGTTTCTCTTGGTTTGTTTCTTTGCTTTTTAGCTTTGGTTTGCCTTAAAAGAAAACCCAAAAAGATTTTGCTTTGTTTGGTTTTGCTTTGTGTGATTGCTTTAAAAATAATCGAAAACACCAAAAATATTTGTTGTTATTTTTTGGGTTTTGTGAAGTTCTTTGCAGGGTTCAGCAGTCCTCAGTGAGTTTGGTTTCATGTTATTATTCAAGTCACACAAGTGAATAGCAATTATGAAGATTAAGACAACTTGAGGTGTGGTAAGAGGCTGGTAACGAACTCTATTTGTTTTCATTTTTGTACATATACTCATCATGGTGAGCATGCTTAGTCTGTTCATGTAAGGTGTATGTTATTTATGGATGCTTAGTATTTCTTGCTTTCTTGTGATTAGCTCCATCATGCTAATAGTTTTTAGCATGTCATATGAGTGTTTGCTTGCATTGTTTTATTCATAACTTGGTATGATATTGTGGTATCCTCCTCTGGTTGTTTCATGTGAATCGACTTAGCACATGCTCACGCATGCATATGACTAAACACTAGTCAATAAGCCTCGATGATTTATTTTGCCTCAGAGTTCTTGTATCACTTTCATGCCATAGTTGGTCATGTTTTGTTGCAAGCATGATTATGACGGTTATTGCTCTCTCGTTTGTTGCTCCCTCTCTATTGCTAGCCTTCACTTTCACTGAGTGTGAGCTCTACTTGTGCATCCAACTCCCCAAAACCAATATCGCTAACAGTGTCCACCATACCTATCTATTAGCATCATTTGATATTTCGTGCATATTCATTATGCCTCGTTTTCTTCCAAATAAAATGTTTGATTGTTTTGAGAACATTAGTTAGTAAAGCTCTCACGAACTTGATGGCACACTTTATTTCTTGCACCTAATAAAGCTAAACCATTGTGACTGTCCATGAAAGTTATATTCTTGCAAATAATAGGCTGGGAGTTACCAGAACCGTGTTGTCACGGGGAACGCTTTCAACACTTATGGATACATATCCAATTGATATCATGCTCTTTTTTTTGCGGATGTCGTAGGTGTGAAATAAAAGGGGATCTCGTAAGTTCATGGAGTTATATATATGTGTTAGAGAAACGCCTAGGCCACTAGCCTAAGACATGCCTAATCATGTTGGAAACTTGTAGCATAACCATAATGAGCAATATGTGAAGCATCCTCAATAAAAACCTATGAAAATAGCAAATAAAAAGATCGCTAAGATGCTCATTGTCTGCTTGCCTTGACATTTTGACTATGGGATAGCTCTTGTATCATGTGCAAGGGGTACCCCATTGGCGGTTCTCTATGATACACATGTATTTACGATGACAAGAACTTACAGGTAACTAAAGTTGAGTAACATGAGGAGCGACCCTCGTACTCAAGGGACATGAGATTTCTAGATTATGGTCTGTCAAGCATATAACTCATATTGGACCTCACTTTCACCATTAACCATATAAAGATGCCTATGATAGGGGCAATCAGAGCTCAAATATTATGAGTACCTTACTTTCAGCATTTGGAAGCCTTTCAAACTCTTCAAAACCATTTTCACTTCCTTGTTGAGTCACCACTTGTTCTATGAGCACCTTCTTGAGAGCATAGTTGTCATTCTTAGTATAATGTGTTGTCTTAAAACATGCTTAATTATGTCATGACTTTGATGCTTGTATCTCTAATATCTTTACTTCTAGTCTTGACTTGAACTTCAGAGGTGCCTTGGCATTTATTTTGTGCTCTACAAACAAAGTCAAGCAAGATACCACTCTATTGTACCTTATTATGAGCATTGCAATGTTGCTTATGTTTATGTTTCATGCTACTTATTATTATTGATTTGGAATCTCTTCATAGCTTGCAATGACTATTGAGTAGACTTAGTTGCATACTTCTTATTATGAATGGTATAAGTATCTACTCCTGTGCTGAGAATATATACATCATATGAAGCAAATGTGTTCATGAAAGTTCTTTTATCGCACTCAGTTTTCAACTGAATTGCTTGAGGACAAGGAATAAGCTAAGCTTGGGGGAGTTGATACGTCCAAAACGTATCTACTTTCCCGAACACGTTTGCTATTGTTTCTTCTCTAAACTTGTGTGATTTGGATACAACTAACACGGACTAACGCTATTTTCAGCAGAATTACCTTGGTGTCTAGTTTTTGTGCAGAAAGTCAACTATCATGAAAAATCCCGGAAAATATGACAAAAATCCTATTTCACCAAGATTCACGGAGCCAGAAGACGAGATGGAGTGGGACCCTGGGGGGCCACACCCCCCAGCCGCGCGGGCCAGGCCTGGCCGCACCTGGAGGGGGTGTGGCCACCCCAGGCACCCCCTTGGCCTCCCTCTTCACCTATAAGTTGTCTCTTGACCTAAAAACCGAGGGGGGTTCGACATTTTTCCAGAAAGAGTTTCGCTGCGCTGCCACCACCAAAAACCGTGATTCAGAACCAGAAACTCTGTACTGGCACCCTGCCGGGACGGGGAATTTGGAGAGGATCATCCATCATCATCAACAACGCCTCTCCATCAACCATCCATGTTTCCCTCATCCATGAGTGAGTAATCCCCCGTTGTAGGCTATGGGGATGGTATGGATTGGATGAGTTCTATCATGTAATCGAATAAGATTGTTAGGGCATGGTGCCTAGTATCTCTATTAGTGCTATTTGACTTTGTTGCAACTTGTTGTGCTTAATGCTTGTCACTAGGGCCTGAGTGCCATGATCTCAGATTTGAACTTATTATTGATTAATTATGATAGTATTGTTTGTGATCTTATCTGCAAGTTGTGTACACATATCATTGTCCGGATCCAAGGGCCCTGAACTGAAAGAAATTGGGACAACTTGAGGGGATGGCTGTGATGTTAGGATTACATATGTTCATGGAGTGTTAATGCTTTGATCGGGTGCTCTATTAAAAGGATCACCTTAATTGTCAATAGTTCCCTTGAGGCCCAGCTGCAACGGGCTGGTAGGACAAAAGATTTTGTGCAACTTCGCATGCGAGCACGCATGACTATATATGGAGCACATGTCTATGATTGTTTAGTACTTGGATGCTTTATCTTATTTATCTGCAAATGCCCTAGATCTTGAAGTTACATGTTTAGTCTCGTCCATGAAACGCCCGTCCAACCATCCCTATGCCTACCGCGCTCATATCCTACTGTTTGCTACTACTGTTACTATTGATCTTATTTTACTACTGCTGTTACTTTGCTATTGCTACTACAAAACTGTTGCTACTGATAAACTACTGTGAGTAAGACTATTTCCAGGTGCGGATGAATTGACAACTCAGTTGTTAAGGCTTGCAAGTATTATTTGGCTCCCGTTGTGTCGAATAAATAAATTGGGTAATACTACCCTCGAAGACGGTTGCGATCCCCTATACTTGTGGGTCATCATGGCGTTGGTTCAAGGACGGGGAACACCGCGAGGGTATGAGACGGACAGGAAACTCACCCTGCATTTTTTGGCAAGCCTGAAAACGATCGAGGCGAGGCTATGGTGCACAACATCAAAGGAGGAGGGGAACAAAAACATGATGCTCACCATGCTCTCCTGGTGTAGACAATGGCGACGGTGAAGGCTTGGCGGCGGCATATTCAACGAGGGAACTCTGGTGGTCGGAGCAGAGTAACGCCATCCTCGGTGACAACAGGGGCATCCCGGCTTGTGATTCTTGGAGAGCAGAACAGATACGGAGACGCGGTTCGATTCAGGGGATTTGGTGGCGATCATGGCGTTGGGGTGACTTGGAGCGACAGTGGGCTGGTAGGTGCTCATGGAGGTTTCTCGCTTTCTCTTAGTTACGTACAGGAAGAAGGAAAGTAGGAGTAGAGGATGATGATCTGGTGGCGGCGCTGAACAGGGGATGGATGGGGCAGAGCTAGGTTCGACGGGACAACACCTAGGTCTACCTTTATAGGTCTCGGGGCACGGGTTATTTCATTCATCGCTTCAACAGTGATAGGGGAAGCTTTGGATGCGCTCCGAGAGGAGGAAGACAATGACAGAGAGAAAGGTTGGCCCATTAGGAGGAGAAGGAAACATGGGAAGCTGGTGGCTCCGGCTAGGCCAAAAGATCAAATGGGCTGCACCAGGTGAAGCTCTCTTCTCTAGTTCTTTGTTTTCTAATTTCTTTATTATTGGTTTTGCTTAATTGTTTTTACAACTTTGAAACTAGCATTTATCTTCAAAACGTTTTTGTCTTGCGGGGGGTATGAATAGACGAAAAAAATGTAGGCCAACAAAAATGGACAAGAGGGAATAACATAAGAGAAAGAGAGGATGCCCACATACATAATATGTGTATGTGCCAATTTGGGCATTTTGCAAGAATAGTGGATTTAGGGTTTTCAGAAAAGAATAGAAGCATTTGTTAGATAGAGAACCCTAGCAATGGATTCCAACGAGTAGAAAACAAAAATAGAGATACCAAAGAGGGATAGGTAAAGTTGATAGTAATTACACAAGCAAGACCACACAAATGCAATGTTTGATATGATGCTCAAATGCAATGTGTCATGATGACATGAGCATGATATCATGATGATGCACAAAACACAAACAACAAGCGTTTTTCTAGTAGTGGTTTTACCCGGGGTGCTACACCGTACCACCGACCGTTGACTGCATTTCTTCAAACAGAATAACATTTTTGAAGGCCCGTACCACCCTCCAGAATGCCTATTTAAGGAGGGGAACCCTAGGCTCCTCCATGTAGCATCCCATCGATCTAACATCTGTAATTCTACATCAATAATAATAAAATGATACTTCCTACATGTCATTTATTGCATCATCATTATATCATGCTCATGTCATCATGCCACCTTGAATTTGAGCATCATATAAAACCCCTTCTCATTTGGTTCTTATCCCATGTGCATTTGTATTACTACTTGTAATTTCCTCTTGGAATATTGTAGTTGTATCTTGATTAATTGCTTGATGCCCAAGTTGATTTGGGGGAATATATTTTACAATTCCACCACCCTTCTTGCCACCTTTCTTTTTCACCACCTTATAAATCCACCATCCAAAACATGTATGAGCACTTGCGTTTCTTTTGGTATTATGTCTAGCTCATATGTAATAAGATGGATCCACTTCTATATCTACATGCTCCCTTATATGATCTATGTTATTTTCACAATATGAACTAGGTGGAGAGACATGTCCACCTTTGCATGTCATGTGAGTATAAATACTCCTATCAAGGTTCCACATGGTTTAATTAACTATATGATCATGTATGATGCTATATTTTGGCTACAAGTTGAGCTAGTAGGAAAATACACACTACTATGGTCATTTGGCTTCATATAGGTACATATGCTAATTATTATTATAAGCAAGCTCCATTCTTTTGTTGGGCCATAATTCAAGTATTGTAATGCATGCATGGATATAGGGCCATATGGAATTGTAATTGTTTTCACAATAATAAAGAGAGCCTTTGTCACCATGCATACCCATGCCAAGTGGCACACCTTCTTTCTATTGGTTTACTTGGAATTTGTGGAAAGCTTGCTTGAATTTGAATCCTCTCAAGCATGATCAAATTCAAACAAACTCCAATAGTTAATAAAGTTCCAACTTGCTCTATTTTGGGTTGCATTAGATCTATGTCTATTTTGGAAGATTATTTTAAATGGGATTGTTTAAATGGAAAAACAAAACCAAACAAATAAAATAAGAAAACCTAAATACTCCTTCTAACCTAAACTTAATCTTCTAGATAAACTCGAGTCTCCCTCTTGGCTCAGACTAGTTGCACCCAACTAGCCGAAGCAACTAACCCACTTTAACCCTAATCCCTCTCCTTAATATACTCTAGCCGAGACCTTCTCCCTTCCTCCGAGCTTTTCCTCTTTCTTGCCAGGAAATACGCCAACCGTCACCACCCATGCATGAACCACCCCCTCCTTTTCCCTCTCTCGTCAACAAACATAAGAGAGAGGAGGAAGATAGACTAGCCGATCCCTCTCTCCCTCTACATCTACCTTTTTTTTGCAAAAGCGATCCCCATGTGCCCTTACCCCCTCCTTATCACCTCACCAGCCCAGCCCATCCCTAGATCGAATCCCAGGCACCATCCACCCCTCCTTCTTATTCATTCACCACCATGCCCAACCCTAGCAAGCAAAACTCTAGTTTGACTAAATCACCTATTGGCATCGGGGAGAAGGCGAAGGGAGAGACGGGAGTTGTGGAATATGTGAAGAATGCTGAGATTTTTATGCACACGGAGGAGAAGAATCTGCTCACTGGACAGAACCCTCCGCCTCGTACACGAGCTTCACCACCAGCTTCTGCCACCAAGCCCCACCACCAATCCATGTATCCTCGCTTTCTCCGGCTTTGCAGAAATCCTAGATTAGCCCCTAGTCACCTCCTACACATGGTCTCCCTCCTCCTATTGCAACGTAATTCCGCCGCCCTCCATCGAACACACTGTGCGCGCGCTTGTTGCCGCGGTCACCGCCAGTGCGCGCACCTTGCAGAACTGCAAAGAACAGCAACGACAGCTGGTCACCTTTGTTATCGCCAGTGCAGTCCACCTACATCTCCGCTTCCTGAACAAAACCTATAGATCTTTGTCCCATCTTCGCTTTTCATTTTGGTGTCGTCGCGAGAATCACAACGGATATGTCGTGGTATTGCCGACGAGTACACCATGGAGGGTCCTCATAGAGCGTGTTTAGAGACATGGGGGAAGGCGGCGAGTTGGCGGGTATGAGATAACACAGCCTACCCATGTTCAGATCCCACAACGGTGGTGGAATCCTACTCTTGTTACAAATCACTATAATGGAAATACACCGAGTTATGGGGATCGGTTCGCTGTGCGCGATGATATGAGTTGTTCTAAGTTGTGCCCTAAAGGCTCTCGGAGGTCCGTCTTATAAAGGTGCTAGAATCTAGGGTTATACGGAAAAGTCCTAGCCAGACATGTAACAGAGTCCTACACTAATACTAACTAGTCTTCGTGTCTTGCACTCCAAGGCTCCGGGTTGGTCAGTGACTGCATCGTAGCCTTCCTTTATCCGGCATGGGCCTCCCTTCTAGATTCATCTAACTCGGCCGCCCATCAGGCTATGGGCCTTGTTACCAAATGTGGGCCACCTGGGTTAGCCAGATTACAGACATGCAATTGTGATACCCATTTAGCATATCCCCAACAATAGTCCCCAAAGAACTCCGAGATCTTACGCCATCTTGCCCTTTCAGTTTGAATGCTCTATCTAGGTGATGTCACAAATTCTTCAAGCAAAATCTTGTAGTACTCCAAAGAACCCTACAATGTTCTCCGTCTTTGATACATAAGCCAGAGAACAACTGAGTCTTCCACCTTACTCTTGTCGTAGCCGGACAGGATCCGTCCATCCCAGAATCTTCAAATAGGACTGTTCATCAGCAATTGTCAGTGGGATGACGTATACTGTAGCTAACATTTCTTCTAAACTCACATATGTAGCAAACATAATCATAGCGATTTTCCCGCACGTGATATCCGAAACGTCAAGCAGCGGAAGAGGGAACGTGGTGAAATATCTTCGCACACACGCTGTCCACACATCGACCGTTAGATCATTTGCACAAATCTTGATGTCGGGGATATATAATTTTCACTAAGTAGGTTATTTTCTTTTTACTCGCATTCCCTCCTGCATCATCTTCTTCCTCTCACCAAGTTCCTCCACCGAGCTCCTCGCGCGGAGAAAACCCTATCCTCCCCTCCACCTTCCAGTCCACTCCCTCTCCTCCAATGGCTAGCAGCAGCACTACCTCCTCCATGGCGGCAACTGGCGGTGCTTATGTGAAGTCCTCGAGCATAGTGCAGATCCTGCTGGAGGGGATAGAGGTGCCCATCTCTGCGGTGGTGGTATCCACTGGCGGCGACCATAATCCAGCGGCGTTCGAGCTACTGGAGGAAGAAATAGATTCCCACAAGGGAGTGTATATAGGTTGTGATATCACCGCCAGGGATATCAAGGAGATGATCACCGAGTGATATCTTTCGACGATGAAGGGTCTGGCCTGGCAGCTGGCACAGGTTAGCGAGGTGGTTCCTTCTCCCCAAGCCGGAGAAAAGGTATACCTCAAGGCTCAACTGGTATGCTGTGTTTCCCTGCAGTCTCCGACTTTTGCATCCACGTTCTCCAGCACTTTCGGGTTCAACCTTAGAACCTTTCCCCTAACAGCATCTTAGCACTTAGCAATTATTTATCTTTATGTGAAGGATTCCTAGGGATTAGGCCTAGGTTAGACTTGTTCATCTACTTCTTTACCATCAAGAGGGAAGCCGGAATGAGCAAGGATGATATTAGGAACTGTGGAACAACTATTTTGAAGATCCGACATGGCCAGCGGTTCCCCGACATTGTGGGACAAGAGTCCTGCAAGAACTGGAAACATAGCTACATCTACGGCCTAGATATCCCTCTGGCTGGACGAGAAGGCACGTACCCGGACTTCATCGATGGGGCCACCACCGAAGCCACCACATGGAGGTCCCAAGCCATCCTGCCCTCCGAAGACAAGCCCTCCCGCGTCGTAAGGAGGATAGAGTGGCTCATTGAGAACGGTCTAACCGGCTTGGACCTAAAAATTTGCTGGTTTGTAAGGCAGATCCAGCCTCTTCAGCACCACGAGAAGTTGATGTGTTAGTACACGAAGGACATGAAGATACCCGCTGGATTTCCGAGGATAACTTCTCTAGTGAATCCATCAAGCTCTGCCTTAAGCACATCTTCAAGGTGAAGGACCAGAAGCGTGGCTTCACCGTCACCTATGACATGTTCGAGGACGACAAGTGCCCACAAGTAATATCTGATTCTCTGTATTTCTTTGACGTATACTCCAGTTTTTCTGCCTTAAATGCATTTGTCCATCTAACGCCATGACCACTTAATAGTTGGGGGACTTGGAGGAGACCTGCATGGCTCCCCAATGTTATGACCCCAAGATGAAGGATGTCACTGTCGTGTCCGATGATGATGTCCCGGTGGCATGGAAGTGGAAGAGCTGCACCTCTGATGCTATTGCCGAAGGAAAGAAGAAGACGAAGAGTGGAGTCTCCAAGAAATCCACCGCCTCCCTGGAGGCAGAGAAAAGAAAGTTATTTAGAATCCCCCTAACCAAGGCACCAAATGTTGTGTAAGTCTCTTTTCCTCTAACTTTGTCTCTTTCATTGCTTCTTCCTATAATTATACTTTGCCATTTTGTATGTTTCAGGAAAAGACCAATGTGAGTTTTAAGAAGACCTCCAAAACTATTGGAGATTCTACAAATATTCTTGACATGCTGACCCAAGGTTCTCCTGCCATCGCTCCTCCTACTCCTGCCGTCCAGCCCTCTACAGCTCCTGCCGGATCTCCGACTATGCCAACATTTGATCCCTCCGTCATGGAGGTGGACAATAATCCTTCGCAGGAGGTTGGAGATGTAGCCGAGATGGTTGTTGTTCCTGGCGTCCAGGCGACACAGGAGATCACCTCCTCCCAAGTGGCTAAAGCTCCGGCTAAGGATGCCACCGAAAAAGGAAAGGAGTTGGTGGTAGGAGGCAAATCTGCGGAGACAACGAGCCAGGCGGAGGCCTCCAAGGCCATAAGCCCAAAAATTGTTCCAAGGGAATCAGCCTCGGCTCCTAGTGTAGCATTGACCTCTCCGATGTATGATCTTGAAGAGATGCTTATGCAGGCCAAGATCCTCCGACGTAACACAATTGCCTTTGGAAAAATGTACTCAGAAGCCGCCAACAACCTCAAGATCATTGCTTTCATAAGTCTTTTATATCTGTGCGTTTCACGTATCATATCCCACTATAGACCGCGAGGACTTAGACAAAAAACTATAGGTCTTTTGGTCTGAGTTCTCTGAGAGTAACTAAGTAAGAAACTTTGTACTGCAACCCCCAATTATGTAGTTTGAATGAATAATTTCGACTAGATACTTTCAGAGTAGCATACACAGTGTTTGTAAATTTTGACATTGTAGCCCCCAAACCTCTAGTTGAAATAGAGATAGTTCCGACTAGATGCTTTAAGATGGACTAAGCATACCTTTGATTTTAAAAAACTCACAATGTAGCCTCGAGCTTCTAGGTTGAACTAAATAGTTCCGGCTAGATGCTCAAAGTAGACTAAGTATTTGTATTTGTGCAAAATGAAAATGCTTGAAATTTCACCGCCAACGAGAAGTTTGCCAAGATCCGCAAGGAGCCGGAAGCTGAAAAGGGTAAACCGCCTTCTTGAAGGAACAGATCACCAAAAACAAGAGCCTGTTTTCTTTTCAGTTTGCTTCTCGGCTTGGTCATGTGCTTTCACTTTATGACTACTCATTTAAGCCTTTTATTTCTCTGACTTGCAGAAGCTGTTGCCGAAGCCAAGGACATTGTCGAGCAGTCCAATCACATCCAGGAGCTCGACAGTGAGAATAAAATTTTGAAGCAGGAGAGTGATGATGCGCTGAAAATCCATGAGGAGGCAATGGTGGCCATGCAAGAATCTTCTAACACGGAGATAAACCGCAAGAAGGAAGAAATTGAGACCGTCAAGGAGCAAAAGAAAGCTGCTGACAAGCACAATGCATGCAACCTTGAGGCATACAAGATTATTCGAGAGGAACGGGACTCCTTGGCGGAGGTATGCCAACAAGAAAAGAGCAGCATATTTGGTAAGCTTCCTCCATCTTCATTTTCTACAAGTCTGGTATTTTGAACAGATTTGTTGAAATCATGAATCCTATCCCTTTGTCGGAAATGTAGCCCCCATTGGCCTAGCCATCTTGGGTGAAAATTCTCCACCGCCAAAAGAGTGCTTGGTTCTTGCGGGGAAATTCAATACTTCCATTGCATAGGCCAAACAGATTGCCAAGCCCTTGGACATTAACATCAAGGCAGTGGACTCAGTAATGAAGTACTCAGAAGTCCTCCACCGAGCCCCCGAGCGTATCGAAAGCTAGAAAGATTCTTGTACCCGGGCTAGCACAAGGATGGCCTTGGCCTTAGTAAAATCTCATTATGATGATGTCGACATCGACATGGTGACCGCTGGTATACCCAATGTGGATGAGGAGGGACACAAGATCGATAACGATGCAATTTGGTCTTCTCTCGCCGGCTACGATACCAGGGTCTCCTAGTTGGTCAAGGCGGATGTCCATGTGCCTTTGGAGGTTATTGACAATGACGAAGTAGCCTCTGAGTCCTTGAAAACCACCGACTTTGTTGATGAAGAAGATGACTCTCCCATCTCCGATGATGCATCCTCAAAGTATCCTACACTAGAAGAATGAAAAGCACTTTGTAATATTTGTTTCTTCTAGTATGTAATATGCGGAAAACAATGATGTTTTAAGGTGTACTTGACTTCAAGCCACCATCTACTAATAATCTAGTTCCAGCATGTATAGTTTTAGATTTTTAAGCAAGTGTTGGCTTACCCTTATGCTTGACATTTCATGAGTCGGAAGACCCTTAGCTAGAACTATGCACTTAGGCGATGGTGCCTAATGAAAATTTCAAGAACCTAAGCACAAAATCGCCGACTTAGAGTGCCAAAAGTCACTACTCCAGAATCCACATAAAAATGACAGAAAACATGTAGACTAGAAAACTTAAGCTAACGCCCGTAGGCAGAATTTTCACAAGTGCAAATGCAAATCTTATTGTAGGGGTTCGTAGCATGGAAAACAAAAAATTTCTATCGCATACAAACAAACAAGCCAAGATCTATCTACTAGATTGTAGCAACGAGTCGATGGAATAACTCACCCTCGAAGATTCCAAAGTGTTTAACGAGAGCAGATTCTCGTGGGTGATGTAGTCGTACTCTTTCCGATCTCAAGATCGCGTAGACGATCCTTCCGGCGCCGCGTTCCCGCAGCGCTCCCGCAGTCGGTCACACGTTCGGTACTCGACGAAGACCTTCCTCTCCCTTGTTCCAGCAGGCAGCGGAGGTTGTAGCACTCTCCTCGCGATTCCGGCAGCACAACGGCGTGGTACCGGAGGTAGAGGGGAAATCCCGCAGGGCTTCGCCTTAAGCCGGTGCGAGTATGGTGGAGCTTATGAGAGAGGCTATTAGTAGTCTAGTAATTAGACACACCAATTAGAGGGCTCTAAACCAATTAGAAGGCTCTAAACCGAATAGCTCTAAACCGGGGTCTAGATCTAGGGTTTAGTTTAGAGGATAGGAAACTTGTGTGTAGGAGGGGAGCCCTGCCCCTCCTTATATAGGTGGGAGGGCTGGCCGGCCAAGGGGAGGAGTTCCTCCCCAACTCGGCCTAGGGAGGTGCGCCGGACAAGGGGAGGAATTCCCCTCCAACTCGGCCTCCACCTCTCCTCCTCTTTTCCCACTTCCCAAAACTGCCGTTTGACTTTCAAACTAGCCGTTTGACTTTTCAATTTAGGATTTAAATAAATCCTTTATTTGGGACAGCAAGAATACTTAGTACATGATGCAATCATTCCAATATGTAATGACACATTCATGTACCCTTCCCCCTCCGGAGTGCCGGACATTCCGGGACCTTCTAGAATGTTCCCGATGAAAACACCGGAATCATTCCCCAACTCCGAAACGGAACTTTCCTTATATGAATCTTATTCTCCGGACCATTCCGGATCACCTCGTGATATCCCGGATCCCATCCGAGACTCCGAACAACATTCGGTCTCTTTCTCATAATACCATAACTACTCAAACAACGTCGAATCCTTAAGTGTGTCTCCCTACGGTTCGTGAATTATGCGGACATGATCGAGACACTTCTCCGAACAATAACCAATAGAGGAATCTGGAAATTCATATGGCTCCCACATATTTCTACGATTACTTTGCGATCGAATGAACCACTTACATACGATACCAATTTCCCTTTGTCTCACGATATGTTACTTATCCGAGGTTATGATCGTCGGTATCTCTGCATACCTAGTTCATCCTCGTTACCGATAAGTACTCTTTTCTCGTTCCCGTGATATGTGATCCCTTGTGACCAAGTCACATGCTTGCAAGCTAATTGAATGACATTTCACCGAGAGGTCCCAGAGTATATCTATCCGTCATGTGGATGGACAAATCCCACTCTTGATCCATGTGTTTCAACCAATACTTTCCGAACACTCAATGCCACCTTTATAGCCACCCTGTTACGGTGTGGTGTTTGATGACATCAAAGCATCCATCCAGTAAAGGTGATATGCATGATCTCATGGTCGAAGGAATTAGGTTACTATGTATCAGAAAGCATATAGCAATTGAACTATTGAAATGACTTGATCTTTATGCTACGCTTGTCTATAGGAGTATGTCCACCATATCATTCTCCTAACGATATGATCTTGTTGTTGATAACATCTCAATGTTCATGACAAACAAACCACATCATCAATCAACCAACAAGCTAGTGAAGTATAGAGGCTATACTAGGGACTTCAAATTAAGTTTATAAATCACACAAGTATTAATGGTTTCCTTGTTAATACTATTATAGCATGAATGCAAACATTTATCATAAACACAAAGATATATAATAATAACTATATTTATTATTGCCTCTAGGGCATATCTCCAACAGTCTCCCACTTGCACTAGAGTCATCTAATCCAGATTACATGGTAATATACCGAACACCCATGGCAGTTTGGTGTTGGTCATGTTTTGCCCTCGGGAGAGGTTTAGTCAACGGATCCGCCACATTCAGATCTGTGTGTACTTTGCAAATCTTTATATCCCCATCCTGGATATGTTCTCGAATAGCGTGAAAACGTAGCTTGACATGCTTCAGCTTCTTGTGTGACCTTGGTTCTTGCGCATTGGCTATGGCGCCCATGTTATCACAGTAGATAGACATTGGGTCCAGCGCACTAGGAACCACACCCAGCTCTGTAATGAACTCTTTCATCCATATCGCTTCTTGTGAAGCCTCCGAAGCAGCCATGTATTCCGATTCAGTTGAAGATCTCGCCACAACGCTTTGCTTTGCACTCCTCCAGCTAACTGCTGCACCATTCAAAATAAATACGTATCCAGATTGTGATTTAGAATCATCTGGATCGGTGTTCCAACTAGCATCGGTGTAACCATTAACAACGAGCTGTTCATCACCTCCATAAGAAAGAACCATATCCTTAGTTCTTCTCAAGTACTTAAGGATGTTTTTGACCGCTGTCCAATGATCCACTCCTGGATCACTTTGATATCTGCTAGTTAAACTAACAGCATATGCGATGTCGGGTCTAGTACATAGCATGGCATACATTAGAGATCCTATGGCTGAGGCATAGGGAGTCTTACTCATCCTTTCTCTATCTTCTGCCGATGTCGGACTTTGAGTTTTACTCAAGGTTGTATTGGGCAACATGGGCAAGAACCCTTTCTTGCTATCTTCCATTCCAAACCTCTTTAGAACTTTGTCCAAATATGTACTTTGTGACAATGATATTTGGCGTTTCGATCTATCTCTATAAATCTTTATGCCTAATATGTAAGCTGCTTCGCCAAGATCCTTCATTGAAAAACTATTATTCAAATATTCCTTGACACTATTAAGAAGGTCTACATCATTCCCAATCAACAATATGTCATCCACATACAGTATTAAGAATGCTACAGAGCTCCCACTCACTTTCTTGTAAATACAAGCTTCTCCATAAGTTTGTATAAAACCAAAACTTTTGATTACCTTATCAAAACGTTGATTCCAACTTCGGGATGCTTGCTTCAATCCATAGATGGACCGTTGAAGCTTGCATACCTTGTTAGCATCTTTAGGATCGACAAAACCTTTGGGTTGTATCATATACAACTCTTCATCAATGTCTCCATTGAGGAATGCTGTTTTGACATCCATCTGCCATATCTCATAATCATAATATGCAGCGATTGCTAACATAATCCTCACAGACTTTAGCTTCGCTACCGGTGAGAAAGTCTCATCGTAGTCAACTCCTTGAATTTGTCGAAACCCTTTTGCGACAAGTCGAGCTTTATAGACAGTAACATTACCATCAGCATCTGTTTTCTTCTTGAAAATCCATTTGTTCTCGACAGCCTTCCGGCCATCCGGTAAGTCCACCAAAGTCCATACTTGGTTTTCGTACATGGATCCAATCTCGGATTTCATGGCTTCTTGCCATTTATTGGAATCTGGGCTCATCATCGCTTCCTCATATGTCTCGGGGTCATCGGTGTTGTCCACCAACATGACATTCATAACGGAATCATACCAATCTGGAGTGGTACGAGTTCTCGTTGACCTCCGAGGCTCTGTAGCAACCTCAACCGAAGTTTCATGATCACTATCATTAGCTTCCTCTCTTATTGGTGCAGGCACCACAGGAACTTCTTCCGGTGCTGCGCTACTCGCAATTTCGAGAGAAGGTTCGACAACCTCGTCGAGTTCTACTTTCCTTCCAGTCACTTCTTTCGAGAGAAATTCCTTCTCTAGAAAGGATCCATTCTTGGCAACAAAGATTTTGCCTTCGGATCTATGATAGAAGGTATACCCAATAGTTTCCTTCGGGTATCCTATGAAGACGCATTTTTCCGCTTTGGGTTCAAGCTTGTCCGGCTGTAACTTCTTTACATAGGCTTCGCATCCCCAAACTTTAAGGAACGACAATTTAGGTTTCTTCCCAAACCATAATTCATACGGTGTCGTTTCAACGGATTTAGATGGTGCCCTATTTAAAGTGAATGCGGCTGTTTCTAATGCATAACCCCAAAATGATAGCGGTAAATCTGTAAGTGACATCATAGAACGAACCATATCTAAGAGAGTTCGATTACGACGTTCAGACACACCATTACGCTGTGGTGTTCCCGGCGGTGTCAATTGTGAAAGTATTCCGCACTTCTTTAAATGCTCGCCAAACTCGTAACTTAGATATTCACCTCCACGATCAGAACGTAGAAATTTAATCTTCTTGTTACGTTGATTCTCTACCTCACTTTGAAACTCCTTAAACTTCTCGAAAGTTTCGGACTTATGTTTCATGAAATAGATATACCCATATCTACTCAAGTCATCCGTGAAGGTAAGAACATAACGATAACCACTGCGCGATGCTACACTCATTGGACCACACACATCGGTATGTATGATTTCCAATAAGTCTGTAGCTCGCTCCATCATACCAGAAAATGGAGTCTCAGTCATTTTACCCATCAGACATGCTTCGCATCTTTCAAGTGATTCAAAATCAAGTGATTCAAGAAGTCCATCGGAATGGAGTTTCTTCATACGCTTCACTCCAATGTGACCAAGACGACAGTGCCACATATAGGTCAAATTATCGCTTGATTTCAAACGTTTAGCCTCAATGTTATTAATATGTGTATTTCTACTATCGAGATTCAATATGAATAGACCATCTATCAAAGGTGCATGTGCATAAAACACATTACTCATATAAATCGAACAACCATTATTCTCGGATTTAAACAAGTAACTGTCTCGCAATAAACAAGATCCTGATATAATGTTCATGCTTAATGCAGGCACCAAATAACAATTATTTAAGTATAAAACTAATCCCGATGGTAGATGAAGAGGTAGCGTGCCGACCGCGATCACATCAACCTTTGATCCGTTTCCTACGCGCATCGTCACCTCGTTCTTCACTAGCTTCCGTTTATTCTGCAGCTCCTGTTTCGAGTTACAAATATGAGCAACCGAACCAGTATCAAATACCCAGGCACTACTACGAGTACTAGTGAGATACACATCAATAACATGTATATCAGATATACCTTTCTTCTTGATGTTGCCGTTCTTCAAATCCGCCAAGTACCTTGGGCAATTCCGCTTCCAGTGACCTTCTCCCTTGCAGTAAAAGCACTCAGTTTCAGGTTTAGGTCCAGCCTTGGTCTTCTTCGTCGGCGTGGTAACTTTCTTACCACCCTTCTTGAAGTGTCCCTTTTGCTTAGACTTGCCTTTCTTGAATTTGGTGGTCTTATTGACCATCAACACTTGGTGCTCTTTCTTGATCTCCACTTCTGCAGATTTTAACATAGCAAATAGTTCTGGCAACTCTTTGTTCATGTTCTGCATGTTGTAGTTCATCACAAAGTTCTTGTAACTTGGTGGTAGTGATTGGAGGATGCGGTAAACTCCCAAAGTATTAGGAATCACTATACCCAAACTTTGAAGTTTATTTGCGTGCCCAGACATCTTAAGCACATGCTCACTGACGGAGCTACCCTCTTCCATCTTGCAGTTAAAGAACTTTTCAGAAGCTTCATAACTTTCAATTGCCGCATGAGTCTCAAAGATTAATTTGAGATCCTCGACAATATCATATGGATCTGACTCTTCAAACCTTTTCTGAAGCTCCGATTCTAAACCATACAAGATAGCACACTGAACTATGGAGTACTGATTCTTCCGAGCAAGGTAAACATTCTTTACTTCATCGGTAGCATCAGCTGCAGGTGGGTCACCTAGCGGTGCATCCAGCACATAGGTCAAATTACCAGCTGTGAGGACAATCCTCAAATTGCGGAACCAATCCGCGAAGTTGCTTCCATTGTTTTTCAACTTTTCTTTCTCTAGGAACGCATTAAAATTGATGGTAGGGGCTGCCATTGATCTACAACATATTTGCAATAGTTTAGACTAAGTTTATGACAAATTGAGTTCAAATTAATTAATGAAATTAAACTAGGTGAACTCCCACTCAAAACAACATCCCTCACATTGTTTTAGTGATCACACGAACCAAATCCACTACATCAACACCGATCATCACGAGAGCTGATATAGTTTTAATGGCGAACAATCATCATGTTCATCATATCTACTATATGATTCATGCTTTTCCTTTCGGCGATCCGTGTTCCTGAGGCCATGTCTGTACATGCTAGGCTCGTCAAGATCAAACCTTAGCTTCCGCATAAGCAAATCTGGCTTGCTTACGTTGTATTCACCCGCGGAATCAAAGACACCCGATCATCACGTGGTGCTTCGAAGCAGCAAGCTTTGGCAACGGTGCATACTAAGGGTGAACACTCTAGAACTTGAAATTTATGTGCATGAGGGATCATCTTATAATGCTACCGTCGTCTACTAAGCAATACAAGATGCATAAAGGATTAACATCACATGCAATTCATAATATGTGATATGATATGGCCTTTCTTCTTTGTGCTTCCGATCTCCATCTTCAAACACGAATATGATCTCCATCATCACCGGCATAGCATCAAGGTCAATGACGCTTCTCCATGGTTGTCGTCCACCAGCTTCAACTATTACAACTATTTTGAATAGACACGCAGGTCTTAACAGAAATTAAAGACAACCATATGGCTCCTGCCGGTTGCCAACTTACAATAAGGAACATTGCATACATCAAATATAATCACAATCATGGCCATATCACATCACTGCACACCCCTGCAAAACAAAGTTAGACGCTTCTACTTTCTTTGCATATTTTACGTGGTTTGGGGCTTTCCATAAGTGTCGTTCTAACTTACGAACAATAACCACAACATTGATACTAGCATTGTTGATCACCCGTTGTAAATTGGATCTTTACTATGCTAGGAGAAACAGGCACCCGCAAAGCCACTTATGCAAAACGAGTTGCATGTCAAGTGTGGAGCAAGTCTCATGAACGATGTCATGTAAGGTTAGCCCGGGCCGCTTCATCCCAACATACCGCAAGATGCAAAGTACACAAAAAGCAATCTACAATAAAAGCATCAACGCCCACAATGACCATTGTGTTCTACTCGTGCAACAGATCTACATATAGACACGGCTCTGATACCACTGTAGGGGTTCGTAGCATGGAAAACAAAAATTTTCTATCGCATACAAACAAACAAGCCAAGATCTATCTACTAGATTGTAGCAACGAGTCGATGGAATAACTCACCCTCGAAGATTCCAAAGTGTTTAACGAGAGCAGATTCTCGTGGGTGATGTAGTCGTACTCTTTACGATCTCAAGATCGCGTAGACGATCCTTCCGGCGCCGCGTTCCCGCAGCGCTCCCGCAGTCGGTCACACGTTCGGTACTCGACGAAGACCTTCCTCTCCCTTGTTCCAGCAGGCAGCGGAGGTTGTAGCACTCTCCTCGCGATTCCGGCAGCACAACGGCGTGGTACCGGAGGTAGAGGGGAAATCCCGCAGGGCTTCGCCTTAAGCCGGTGCGAGTATGGTGGAGCTTATGAGAGAGGCTATTAGTAGTCTAGTAATTAGACACACCAATTAGAGGGCTCTAAACCAATTAGAAGGCTCTAAACCGAATAGCTCTAAACCGGGGTCTAGATCTAGGGTTTAGTTTAGAGGATAGGAAACTTGTGTGTAGGAGGGGAGCCCTGCCCCTCCTTATATAGGTGGGAGGGCTGGCCGGCCAAGGGGAGGAGTTCCTCCCCAACTCGGCCTAGGGAGGTGCGCCGGCCAAGGGGAGGAATTCCCCTCCAACTCGGCCTCCACCTCTCCTCCTCTTTTCCCACTTCCCAAAACTGCCGTTTGACTTTCAAACTAGCCGTTTGACTTTTCAATTTAGGATTTAAATAAATCCTTTATTTGGGACAGCAAGAATACTTAGTACATGATGCAATCATTCCAATATGTAATGACACATTCATGTACCCTTCCCCCTCCGGAGTGCCGGACATTCCGGGACCTTCTAGAATGTTCCCGATGAAAACACCGGAATCATTCCCCAACTCCGAAACGGAACTTTCCTTATATGAATCTTATTCTCCGGACCATTCCGGATCACCTCGTGATATCCCGGATCCCATCCGAGACTCCGAACAACATTCGGTCTCTTTCTCATAATACCATAACTACTCAAACAACGTCGAATCCTTAAGTGTGTCTCCCTACGGTTCGTGAATTATGCGGACATGATCGAGACACTTCTCCGAACAATAACCAATAGAGGAATCTGGAAATTCATATGGCTCCCACATATTTCTACGATTACTTTGCGATCGAATGAACCACTTACATACGATACCAATTTCCCTTTGTCTCACGATATGTTACTTATCCGAGGTTATGATCGTCGGTATCTCTGCATACCTAGTTCATCCTCGTTACCGATAAGTACTCTTTTCTCGTTCCCGTGATATGTGATCCCTTGTGACCAAGTCACATGCTTGCAAGCTAATTGAATGACATTTCACCGAGAGGGCCCAGAGTATATCTATCCGTCATGTGGATGGACAAATCCCACTCTTGATCCATGTGTTTCAACCAATACTTTCCGAACACTCAATGCCACCTTTATAGCCACCCTGTTACGGTGTGGTGTTTGATGACATCAAAGCATCCATCCAGTAAAGGTGATATGCATGATCTCATGGTCGAAGGAATTAGGTTACTATGTATCAGAAAGCATATAGCAATTGAACTATTGAAATGACTTGATCTTTATGCTACGCTTGTCTATAGGAGTATGTCCACCATATCATTCTCCTAACGATATGATCTTGTTGTTGATAACATCTCAATGTTCATGACAAAGAAACCACATCATCAATCAACCAACAAGCTAGTGAAGTATAGAGGCTATACTAGGGACTTCAAATTAAGTTTACAAATCACACAAGTATTAATGGTTTCCTTGTTAATACTATTATAGCATGAATGCAAACATTTATCATAAACACAAAGATATATAATAATAACTATATTTATTATTGCCTCTAGGGCATATCTCCAACACTTATGCATAAAGGGTTTTACATGATCCAAAAATAAACACTAAAGGAGGTAAAATGTTCAGGCATATGAGTGAACCAAATGCTTTATTTCATTGATCATATAAAGGTACATGGTATATAAGAAAATATGTTGAGTGTAAAAGGGACGTAGCTGTGCTATGTTCCATGGACGATCAAGCTCCAGGTAGTCACCATCCGGGTCACGTCGCTTAGAGCATCTCCACTCGCCTACCCAGGACGCCGATCCGGACGCCGAAATTCGGCCCAGTCGCGTACCCAGGGACCTGTTTTCGGCCGGATTTGGGCCAATTTTGGTCCGGACTACCCAGGCCGAACCCAGGTTTCCGGGTACGCCCTGGGAAGGCCGGAAGCAGCGAACTCGGCGGAAAAAAAACGGCGCATGGACCCGTCGAGTCATCGTCATCCTCGGAACCACGCGGCGAGCGGCAGACATTAACTGCCCGTCGCGTCGGACATGCGTCGCCAAATTACGGCGCCACCATCGCTGCCTCGGCTCCCGTGACGGACCGGAGGGCACTAACTTCCCATCGTTTCCCCTTTTCCCGCCCTCGCCACTACACCCCTCCCGCTCTCGCCGCCCAACACGGCCTTTATAAGCCATACCCGTCACCGGAGATCTTCACACTCTCTCATAGCTCCCCAGCCCACAATCCCAAACTCCGGCGAACCCACTCTCACAGCTTCCCTTCCCAACCATGGCCAAGTGGTACCCCGGCGATGGCGCGACGGCGAACGGCTTCGGCCGGCGCACCCTCCAGTCTTGGGAGGCGCGCATGTTGTACGACGCCGGCTATATGGAGCCACTGGACACGCGGATGCCTCCGGGGTGGAAGCTAAGCGTCGACGGCATACCTATCCCACTGGCGCCGACACTAGAGGAGCTACCATACGATGTCCAAGAGTACATCAGCAGCCTGGACAACCCCTCCGAAGCCGAGAGCGCGAACAGGCACGAACAGGAGCTCGTCCGCCACGAGGGGTCATCGAACGAGTCGCCGCTGAAGCGCAACAACTCAGATGGCTGCCGGCGCTAGTGGAGCATGCCAGGCCGGACGCTCGCGGCGGTGATGGAGCACATCAACCGCGGGAACACGCCGTGGCTCGGCTTTCCGCGCACACCGACACCGACGGCCAGGTTGGGCCGGCGTCCTCCGCCGAACTGGATGCCGAGGAGGATGGCGAGCATGAGCTCGTCCTCCTCCATGTTGGCATCCCACTCCTCCGGCTCGGCGCCGCTGCGCACACCGACAGCGCCTTCGCTGGGGATGCGCACAGTCAAGCGCGAGGCGGATTCGCCTGTGCGCTCGCCTCCGCGGACACGCTCACGCGCCATCTTCACCGGCGAGCCGCGGCCGACGGTGTCGCCAACCGGCCACCTGTGTCTCTGCCGCCCCAAGACAGAAGACTCGGCGCCGCCCGAAGATGGTGCCTTGAGGATGGCGCTGGAGCAGTTGCTCCGTGACACGGCACCGTAGCCGCCACCGGTGGAGCCCTCCTCGCTGGAAATCCTGGAACTATCCAGGAAGGACTGGGAGAAGGCGGAGCGGTAGCGCATCCTCGGCCTGCAGCAGCAGGCCGAGGAGCAGGCGGCCCGGTGATGGGCGTTGTCCACATGCGAGCTCACCTACTAGGGCGCTCCGCTCTACGTCCTCGACGACGACGAGGATGAAGGCCCATCCTACCAGCCGTGGAGGTTCGGCAACCCAGGCCAGGGGAGCTCCTGCCAGAACTAGCCGCCAAGCAACGACGAAGACGATGGCAGCAAGGATGACGGCCGCGCCAACATCGGCTACACGGCGTTCTACAGTAACTTCGGCATGTAGGACGACGAAGGCACCGGCGGAGGCCATGGCGGCGGCCTTTTTAAGTTTATTATGTAGTAGTTTAGTTTAAATTTGATGTAATCTGCCCATATTCGCCCAACTTAATGAAATTCTCCCATCTTTAATGAATTTTAGCCGAACTTGGGAACTCGGCCTGGGCATGCGAGTGGGAAACTAGGCGTACCCAGGGCGAAAACTAGTTCTGTCCGGCCGAAAAAAGGTCCGATTTTCGGCCTGGGTTCGCCCAACGAGTGGAGATGATCTTACGCTTATGATCCTCACTTGACCTATCTTTCAACTCACGATTATCGATGAGGTAATATGAACCATTGAGCAGCGCCTTGCTTATGATGAACGGTCCTTCCCCTGGCGGGCATAATTTGTGTGACTTTTTCTGGTTAAGTTAGAGAACCAGATCCCCTTCTTTAAACGAGCGATGCCTAACGCTGCGACTATGGTAGTTGTGTAGCTTCTGCTAGTAGATGGCGGATCGCTGGCACGCCAGAATGCGTTCCTCCTTGAGCAGGTCCACATCTAAGTGCCTAGATTCTTCAGTGTAATCCTCATCATTGGCAGCGACTCTTGGTGCATCATGGAGGATGTAGTAGGGTAGGATTTCTTCTCCTCCATATACCATGAAGAAGGGGGTGTAGCCGGTAGATAGTTTGGGAGTAGTTCGTAAACTCCACAAAATAGATGGCAATTCCTCCGCCCAGGCTCCAGCTTCTCTATGTAGTGGTGCTTCTAGACGTAGCTTTATTCCCTACAAAATCAATCCATTGGCCTGTTCAACTTGATCATTAGACTATGGGTGTGCCATAGATGCTAGGTCAAGGAGGATGCCTTTCTATTGATAGTAAGCCTCCACTTCTCGGAGTGACAAGTTGCTACTGTTGTCGGTGATGATGCTATGTGGGAGACCAAATCTCACCACTAGATCCTGGACGAACTTAAGGGCAATTGCCCCATCGAGCTTTCTAATGGGTTTAGCTTATATACATTTAGTTAATTTATCAACTGCTATGATCAGATGTGTAAACCCACAAGGTGTCGTCTGCAGTGGCCCAACCATGTCAAGCCCCTAAACTATGAACGGCCAAGTAATTGGTATAGTTCGCAATTCTTCAACTGGAACATGTGGTTGCCGTGCATAATATTGACATCCAATGCATGTTTCGACCATCTTGTCGGCGTCCGCCGTCACGGTCAGCCATTAGAATCATTGCCGAAAGGCTTTGGAGAGCAAATATCGGGGAGCGGCATGATGCCCGCAATCTCCGAGATGAATCTCACGAAGGATATCCATACCTTGATGCTGGGAAACACACTTTAGGAATACTCATGTGGTTCTTCTTTTGTAGATATGCCCATTTATTATGGTATAGCCCTTTGCTCGACGTACTATTTTCCAGCTTTCGACTTTGTTGGCGGGCAAAGTTCCGTCTTTGATGTAATTCATGAACGCTTTTGTCCAAAACAGAGGGACTATTGTTACTGCATTAACAAATGAGTCAAGTCTATCGTGGTTCTCAGGGTCCGCTCCCTTCACGGATGGGGTCCGTAGATGCTCCAAAAAATGCCTGACGTAATTGGTTTGCAAGCAGATCCAAGCTTTGACAGCAGATCTGTCGCCTCATTTTCTTCCCTCTTGATGTACTTGACTTTGTAGCCTTCGAAGCACTTGGCTATCGCATGTACTTCATCTTGATATGCTGGCATCATAGGGTTCCGCGCGTTCCAGGTGCCAGCCACCTACTGGGCAACCTAGTCAGAATCTCCATAGAAAACTATGCGCTTGATGCCTATATCATTGGCTACGGAAAGTCCGTGAATGAGTGCTTCATATTCCGCCATGTTGTTTGTAGCCTCAAAGTGGATTCGCATGACGTAATGTAGCTTCTCTCCTATTGGTGATTACAATAATACACCAGCCCCCGAGCCATTGAGTAGCTTTGATTCACAAAAGTGCATTACCCAAAAATTTGGCTCTGTCACACGAGTATCTTCGAGCAACTCTGTCCAATCTGCAATAAAATCCACCAATGCTTGTGATTTGATAGCGTCATGTCTTTTGTAAGTGATTTCGAAGGTGGCAAGTTCAATGCCCCACTTAGCCAACATTCCTATAGCGTCGTTGTTGTTGATGATGTCTGATAGTGGATCCTTGCTCACTATTGTGATTGGGTGCTCCTGGAAATAATGCCTTAACTTCCGAGAAGCAAGGAAAACTCCATAAGCTAGATTTTGGTAGTGCGAGTATTGTTGCTTGGACTCCGTTAAGACCTCTCTTACATAGTAAACTTGTCATTGCACAGTGTACTCATGCGTTGGTTCCTTCCGCTCCACCACGACGATGATGCTATTAACCTGGTTGGTGGCCTCCATGTAGATTAACATAGGCTCCATCGACTCTGGTTCTGTGAGTATAGGTGCAGAGGAAAGTATCCTCTTCATCTCCTGTAGTGCTGCATCCACCTTGTCCGTCTATATGAATTTTTCCGGCTTATCTAGCAACTTGTATAGTGGCATGGCCTTCTCTCCAAGTCGACTAACGAACCGTCTTACTGATGCAACAAAGCCTATGAGCTTTTGGATGTCCTTCATGCATGTCGGACGTTTGATATTGAGGATGGCCTTGATTTTCTCTGGGTTGACCTCTATTCTGCGATGGGAAACAATGAATCCTAACAATTTGCCGGAAGGATCCTCGAAGACACACTTCTTGTGGTTAAGCGTCATGTTAAATTTTTGGAGGTTATCAAAGGTTTCCTTTAAGTCGTCGATGAGGTCATTTTATTTCTTTGATATCACCACGATGTCGTGCACGTAAGAGTGAACATTCCAACCAATTTGGTCATGGAGGCAATGTTGCATTGTCCGCTGGCACGTAGCACATGCGTTTTTAGCCCGAAGGGCATCATGACGTAGCAAAACATGCCATAGGGTGTGTTGAACGAAGTGGCCAATTGGTCCGACTTTCACATCTTGATTCGGTGGTATCATAAGTATGCATTGAGAAAACACAGAAGTTTCGAGCCAGCCATCGAGTCAATGACTTGGTCAATGTGAGGCAAAGCAAACGGATCCTTTGGACACGCTTTGTTCAAGCCGGTGTAATCAACTCACATTCTTAATTCTTTGGTTCCCTTTTAAGGCACAAGTACAGGATTGGCCACCCATTGGGTGTGAAGGACTTCTCGGATAAAACTAGCCTTAAGTAACCTAGATATCTCTTTGCTTATGTCGCGTATCTTCTCGTCCTCGAAGCATCATAGAGGTTGTTTCACAGGTTTGCATTTAGGATCACTATTTAAGATGTGCTCGACAAGTTCCCTAGGTACACCTTTCATGTCGGCAGGTTGCCAGGCAAATATGTCCCTATTCTCATAGAGGAACTCAACAAGAATGATTTCCTATTTGGGATACCGGTTCGTCCCAATGGAGGTGGTCTTGGAGGCATATCCTGCCACAATTTCCACTGGCTTGTTCACGATGGTAGCCTTGAACGCGGGCTGGGAGTCAGAAATCTGCTTCTTCGATGCCGGCATCTCCGAGGTGTCGACCTGGCACTGGATCTCCTTGAATTCTTCGCCGTAGAGGACGACTTCAGCAAAGTCTGCTTCACCTATCTCGTAGTCTCGTGCCTTTGCAAAACTTCCGGCAATGGTGGTGACACTGTTTGGTCCGGGTATCTTGAGCTTGTTTTAGACAAAGCATGATTTTGTCATGAAGGACTGGAAGACGCCACATCCGAATATGACGTGGTACACACTATTGAAGGGGACTACTTCGAAGGTCATGCACTCTTGGCGGTAATTGTTGACATCACCAAAGGCGACCGGAAGGGTGATGCACCCAAGGGACCGAGCTCCCCAGCCAGGAACTACGCCATGAAACACGCTGCTGGTCTGCCTTAGGTTGGTATCCGTCAAGTTCATCTTGTGCAGTCTATCTAGGTACATGATGTTGATGCTTCTTCTATCCACAAGGCACTTGGTGAACTCTCTTTTGTCAATCAGGGGGTTTTATGACAACGGAATATTGGTTCTCTGTTGGAACAAGGTCGGGGTGATCCTTCCTATCCAAAGTGATTGCAAATTCCGACAAGCGCAGTAACTGGGGGAACTGGGGGTAAGGTGGCTATCAGTATCCTCAGTGAGGTTTTCTATGCCCTGACAGTTGGGGTGCCAGGGAAAGTGTGGTAGACGGGGGGCCTTCTTCTCGAAGGGGTTCTTGCCTTTTCCATTGCTCTTGTTTGCCTGCTTGGGCTCTAAGTCCTCATCCATGTCACTTGAATCCATGGACCCCTCTTTCTTCTTCTTCCCGTTGCCCTTGCCTCGCAGTTGGTTCTTCTGACTTTGCTTGTAGCCGGACTCTTGGTCCTCCTTGAAATCTTTGACAAACTTGCATTGGCGGTTGGTGTGAGTGGCTTTTCCATTGGCATCAAGGTGTACGAATCATGGCATATCGTGATTCTCCTTGTACGTCTAGGGAATGCGGGGAGCTGCCGGGGTAGTGTTCCCCGGCCTTGGCCATGCTGTTCGCCTTCGCCTCTGCCCGTCAACGTCATGGCGACCATGTTGGAGGTTGTCTTTTCTTTTGGCAAAGAGCTGCAAAGAGTCGCGTGCATCATCGTCTGCGGCCACGAACTCATTGGCCAAGGAGATCATCGTATTGAGATCTAGCTTGTGATTGTCCTACAGGTGCTTCAATGTATGCCGGAACAAAGTTCCCTTTTCCAAGCCGTCGATGAAGGCGGCCATAGCGGTCTGATCATGCATTCCCGTGCAAGAATTTTTCATGTCAAGCCAACAAGAGAAGTAGGCTCTAGATGACTCATCTTTTTCCTATATGCACCGCTATAGGTCACCAATAGTGCATGGACGTTCATATGTACCCTCGAAGTTCTTGGTGAACTCTTCATGCATGTCCAACCAATTGCATATGGACTTCTCCAGCTAGTCATCGATCCAATCGTGGGCGGTGCTAGTCAACATCAGTGGGAGGTAGTTGACACTGATATTAGGGTCGCCCCCTGCGATCTCGACTGCTTCACTATAATCCTACAACCACGTAGCTCTCCTGGCAGTGCCTTCATAGGGCTTGATCGTCTTGCCAAAACTAAAACCCTTGGGGTAAGTTGTGGCTTGTATTATTGGGCCAAAGCAACATGGTCCCATGTATTGCCCTTCTCGGGCCTCGTAGATCCTGTCCAAGCATGAACATGCATCATAGGGCTCCGGGTTTGCTTTGTTCCTGTCAATGTCATGGGAAGGGACAGGTGAACGATGCAGTCCTCCTCCGCCATGGTGGCTACTGGCTGGCGATGGTGGCGGAGGTGGCGATGGGTTAGCCTTATTTATGTTTCCCTCCTGCGACCCCTCACGCCTGTCACGGTAGCTTGTCGGACATGGAGAGTCATGGTGTGACCTTCTCATGTGCCTGTGTTTGTTACTGCGCTCTCTAGCATGTCGAGGCTGCTCCACATTATTGCGGATGACGATGCCGCCCTCGGGGCATCTACGTGGAGGCATGCTCGTGTGATGGTGGGCCTTTGGGTCTTCGTGATGTCGGGGATGTCGAGGAGGTGGGAGCGAATGACAGGGATGAGCCTTTCCTCCGTGGTTGGAGGACATGGGGATAGCATCAGTCCTCTTGTGTGCCTCCCCCCGTCTTTGTTCTGATGAACTCGTTTGAGATCTAACATCGTGAGGGGATATTTCCCTAAACCCTAAACCCTAGGCATGCTAGACTGACAATATGTTGGGTCAGACTCCAGCCTCTGAGAGGTGGAATTTTCCTGCTGTTTGACAGCTTTGGCGACGAGATCATATACCTGATTGAGAGCCTAAGGATTTATCCTGCTCTAGTAGAGTCTTGGCGAAGGCCATGTTGAGGGCGGGCGCTGGCATTACTTGATTTCCCTCTTTGTTAATGTAAGTCTTAGCTTGTCCCGGCTTCGTAGGAGCGCACCCAAAGTTACGCCATACGTCGGGATCATTGATGACATGAGCTAGAACTTTCTCGTTCTTCTGCTGCTTGAGCAGATTCTTGTACTCAGTCTCCATGATGACCTGTTACTCCTCCAGTAGTTGTTGGCGCTTCTCATCGAGCTGGAAAACATTCTGAATATGGGCCACGGTCATGGGCTCGATGAGCAAGTTGTCGTACATCACTCTATCCGCTGGAGTGATCTGGGCGGCCGTAGATATAGATGGTGGTGGCGGCAGATTTGCGGGATTAGCATTGTTGGGCCCGGTGTCCAGTTCATGCGGCTGCTGCACGGGGATAGCTGGAGGAGGCATACCATCGCCATAGGATCACCGACGTTGTCGACTGGTCCCTTCCCGGTGTCCCATGGCTTCGGCGGAGCTGCTCAAGTTTGTTGATCTTCTTCTATCACACTCCCGATGGTGACTAGCACCTGATGGGAGGTGAAGACCTTGTCGGCGCGCTCCTCGCGGTTGATCTACTCCTCCATCTCCTTCATAGAGGTGTCGAATTCTTTCGCGTTAACGTCAATCTCCTCCGAGTCCATGCTGATGTCGGCATAAAGGGATGATACGTCGTAAACGTATCTATAATTTTTGATTTTCCATGCTTGTTTAGTATCAAATTTTCTATGCTTTGTCTACACTTTGAGGTATTTTTATACATTTTCTGGGACTAACCTATTAACAAGATTCCACAGTGCCAGTTGCCAATTTTCTGCTGTTTTTGGTTTCAAAAAAACTAGTAAGGAAATATTCTCGGAATTGGAAGGGACAAAAGCCAAAGTCAATATTTCACCGAGGAGAACACAAAGACCGAAGGGCGACCGGTGGGGCACCACAGGGTGTCCACACCCATCCCCCATGCACGATCCCACCCTGGGTCGCGCCTGGGAAGGGTGTGGGCCCCCTGGCCGCCCTCCTACCTCACCTCTTTGCCTATATAAACCCCCCGATTCCAAAACCCTAAGTACTCGATCAGATCTCCATGAAACAGTCTCTAGCCGCCGCCACCATCATCCCTAGATCGGGGGATCTGAAGCTCTTCCCGGCATCTTGCCGGAGGGGAGAGATCATCCCGGAGGCCTTCTTCATCACCATGCCAGCCTTCGGTATCGTGAGTAGTTCCACCTTGGACTATGGGTCCATACAGTAGCTTGATGGTTGTTTCTCCTCCTTTGTGCTATCATGTTTAGATCTTGTGAGCTCCGTTCATAATCAAGATCTTATATTTGTAATCATGCATGTTGTGTTTGCGGGGATCCGATGGATATTGAGATTACTATGTCAGATTGATTATTGATTCTATCATGTATTATGATTATTGATTCTATCATGTCTGTGTTGTTTGAGATCTTGCATGCTCTCGGTTTCTAGTAGCTATCTTGTCCAAGTAGATGCTATTGACTCCAAGAGGGATTTGATACGTTGGAAACGTATCTATAATTTTTTATGTTCCATGCTTGTTTAGTATCTACTCTCCTTTGCTTTGTTCACACTTTGAGGTGTTTTTATATGTTTTTTGGTACTAACCTATTAACAAGATGCCACAGTGCCAGTTTCCTGTTTTCTTCTGTTTTTGGTTCTAGAAAGGCAGAAAATCAATATTCTCGGAATTGGACGGGACAAAAGCCGAAGTCAATATTTTTCCGTGGGGAACATGAAGTCGGAATACGAGACGAAGAGAACTCACCAGGCGGCCACACCCCATGGTCGCGCGGGTGCGCCCACCCCGCGCCTGGGGGGTGCAGCCGCCCTGGTGGCCCCCTGCCTCGCCTCTTCGCCTATAAGAGGCCCCCGATGCCTAAACCCTAAGTACCCGATCAATATTCCACAAAACCGTCTGTAGCCGCCGCCACCATCATCCCTAGATTAGGGGGGTCCGAAGCTCTTCCCGGCACCCTGCCGGAGGGGAGATCATCCTGGAGGCCTTCTTCTTCATCATGGCAGCCTCCGGTATGAAGCCTGAGTAGTTCCACCTTGGTTTTGTTTTATTGATTCTATCATGTCTGTCTTGTTTGTGATCTTGCATGCTCACCGTCGTTAGTAGCTACCTTGGTCAAGTAGTTGCTAGTGACTCCAAGAGGGGGTATTTATGCTCGATAGTGGTTTCATGCCTCTACTTAATCAAGGGAAGTGACAGAAATCTATACGGTTGTAGATGTGCGGTTGTCTTGTTCATGGAGCAAGTGGATTGTTTACCTTACACACTTTGCTTAAAGAAGTTGTCTGTTTCTTGCAACTTAATACTAGAGGGAGTTCGGATGATAACCCAAAGGTGTACTTCTAGTCATAGATGCAGTTGGATGGCGGTCTATGTATCTTGTTGTATTGCCCAATCGAATCTCATAGGATCTTTATGTCCAGTATTGCATTGTTATGCCTTGCTCAGTCCTGTCAATTGACCTGCTGTAATTTGTTTACCCAGCATTCCATGTTTGTTTATCTAAGGAGAACACCTCTAGTAAACTATGGACCCCAGTCCAATCTTTACCATTGATACATCTTCCACTGTTTATGTTTACTTGCTGCAAACCATCATCACCTTCCACACCATACAGTTAATCCTTTTTTACAACAACCAGTGAGATTGACAACCTCACTATTAGTTGGGGCAAAGTCTTGACTGTGTGTTGTGCAGGTTTCCATGTTGCTTGTAACACCTTTGAGACGTTTCATTCCTCCTACTGGTTCGATAACCTCGGTTTCTTACTAAGGGAAAACCTGCTGCTGTGCTGCATCATACCTTGCTCTTGGGGTTTCCCAACGAGGCGTCAACACGCTCAAGACTTTCTAGCGCCGTTGTCGGGGAGGCTAAGGACGTCTTCGCATGGGGAGTCCTCCTCAAGCTTTCTCTTTACTTTGTTTTTGGTTTGCTCAGTTTCTTTTCCTTGGTTTTGTTTGCCTCTTTTTATCAAAAACTCCAAAAAAAATAGTTTAGTTTGGTTTGCTTTCCCTTATCAAAAACACAAAAAAATTAGGTCTTGCTCTAGTTGCTGGTCTGTTATTGCCTTATTTGGTCATGATTTCTATCAATGGATGGTTACTTTGAAACTAGTTCTTATTGGCAAGGTGCATTCACAGAAAAACAAAAGTATTGTTATAAGGAACACCGTTTGTCACAAAAGGGAAACACTTATGGGCACAAATTGATAAATTGAATACTATTGCTAGAGAGGTGTTCTCTACTTATAATGTTATTTATTGCTTTGATAAAGCTTGTTGCTGTAGGAGGTATAAACACCTCCCTTTTCAATGTGATTATAATTATAATGTTACCATATCCTCTTATGTTAAAGGAAATTATGACCTTTATTATGTGGAACAAATTGAAGAATTTATTGCTTTTAAGGGTGCATTTCAACTTGCTAGTTTTCTTGAAAATACTGATGATGCACCTTATGAATATGAGGTTTATGAGATACTTAAATTTTTCTTTGATAATTACAAGGAAGAAAATGGTTGTATTCTTGAATATTTTAATATGTGCTTGCCACAAACGGAAGAGACTAATGCCTTGCAGGAGCCTATGGAAGAAGAAATTGCTGAAACAGGAAGCTCATTAGATCAAAAAGAGGAGGATGAATATTATGCTCCTGTCGATTCTTTTGAAATATCTACTATGGGAAAAACTTTTGATGATGTTCCTATGCCTGTTACCTATAGTAGTGATCATGATTGGGAAAAGCACACTACTTTTGATATTGAAAATCTCTTTGGTACCAATTTTGAAAATTATATTGCCTATGATGATACTTTACCTCCAATTTATGATGATTACAATGATGAGTATGATATTTTCAGTCCACCTTCTATTGAGGAGAAAATTGATTGTGATTACAATATGCCTCCTATATTTGATGATTATGGTGATGAGAATAATAATGATAGCTATTTTGTTGAATTTGCTCCCACTAAAATTAATAAGAATGACTATGCTTATGTGGAGAGTAATAATTATTTTATGCTTGTGGATCATGATAAGAATGTTTTATGTGATAGTTATATTGTTAATTTTATTCATGATGCTACTGAAAGTTATTATGAGAGAGGGTAACATGGTTTTATGCATCTCAAAAATATTAAGTTTCCCCTCTTTATGTTGAAAGTCTTGAAGTTGCACTTGTTTTGCTTTCCTATGCTTGTTACTTTGTGCTTTCATGACTTGTTTCTTTACAACATTCCTATGCATAGGAAGTGGGTTAGACTTAAATGTGTTTTGAATTTTCTTCTTGATGCTCTCTTTTACCTCAATTAATATTTCTTATGTGAGCATCTTCTCAAAGTATCAAGCCTAACTTAAAGGTGTTAAATAAAAGTACTTGTTGGGAGATAACCCAATAGTTTCCTTGAGACTTGGAAGTTATTACTTCAGTAATGACCTCTCTTTATCTTTTTTTATGCTTTTTGTGCCAAAAATGACCTCTAATGAGAGGGAAGTAAGATTTGGGGAGTTGCTGTCCCGAAACAGATTTCTGTCCTCCACCATAAAAATTCGTGAGGTGTCTCTGTAAGTCGGATTGAGCTGAAAATTTACGAAGAAAATCCTCCAGTATGTTAGCTAACTTTTGTTAGTTCAACACTTCTTGATTTGAGCAACAGAAGGTCTTCGAAAAAATCGGTTTCTACCTGCTGGTCTGTTTTGAAGAATTTCTACCATTTATTTGCATTTGCTTCTTGATTCCTTTTTGGGTTCTTTTTGGGAAATTGAGCTTTTTGAAGGAGTTGCTACTGTAGCTTGTGTTTTTAGTGAAAAGTTTTGCTGTTCTAAAGCTAAACCCAAGGCTCTATTATCTTTTGAATACACTAATGTTGCTAATGAAGATTGTGTGAAGTTTTGTATGAAGGAAAAAATTTAGGTGTCGAGAGATAATGATGTAATGAGATGAAGAATGGACAAAAGCTCAAGATTTGGGATGATACCCCGGTGTCACCTCAACAAATATCCAAGAGGTACAAGCGTCAAATCTTGGGGATGCCTATAGAGGTCCCAACCTTTAATAAGGTAGAGATCCCTGTGTTTACAATGCTAGTCCCTGGATCAATAGCTAGCATCCACAGTTAAGATGTAATATTAAGAAACAAAGGTCATAATACAACTTTATAACCAGGAATATAATAATTCATTACATCTTACATAGCTCATTTGGCTATCTCATTACAATGCAGCAGAAATAACTATGTAGCATGGAGTCCTTCATCTTCAAAGTTCCACGGGAAATCATGTTGGTTGTAGACTTCTAATCCTAATCAACACACTTCACTAACATCAGACAAAGCTGCAACATAATAAGTTACAGCCACAAGGGTCAATACATTTGAATTGTATTGGCAAGTGATACTATGGTAGAATAGTGGTATCTATCTTCTATATGCATTTGGCTAAGTGGATCTTAGGCGCTTTGCTCAAAATAGATTTTCCTTATTATTTGAAAACACGAAGTTTTTGTTTGTCAAAATCACCCAAGGCATCTACCAATAGACATTGGTGATCCTTTACCCTTGTTCAACCACAAGCTTTTAACTTAGAAATATGGATTAGGAGATCCTTGATAGCTTCCATGTCTTGATGCTCAAATTGTCCATTGCCGGGGACAAGGATAAGTACTTAGATTTTACTCTCTCGAGAGGTGGTGCACTTTCGCCACAAGACTCGACATGCATCGAGACAAGATCTTTCAGAAGCCTTCCCTTAGACCAAAATGGACGCGTTGCCAAACCTATCACCCCCTACCACCAACTGTCCATCTGGCTAAGTTATTGCAACCTATATGATCCAGGCAGAGCCCATAATGCCATGTGGCTCCACTTGAAGCTTCTCAACATTTGACATATCAAATCTCTTTGTTCCTGGGTGGCATTCCACAAGTGAGATACATTGGGGTAAGCCATAAATATGGGCCCTGTGTAACCACTCAACACAAACCATTCTTTCCATACCACCCAGGTGATTCATTCACATAGTTGTTTTATTAAACAAAACACAAGTCATAGACTTAGATATATCTCATAGCATGAATATAATCCACCCTTTTTTCTACTAGCTAAGCTAAGCAAGATAGTAGTAGGGATCTTAACTTAGGAAATTCTACTAAGGCATCATCTACTAGGATTTCCCATGGCATATCATACTTAGTAAAATTCCATGCAAGTCCTACTTAGAAATATCACTAATGCATAGTGAAAATAATGGGACAAAAGTATGAAGCACCACTTGCCTTTTTGGTAGAGAATATAGATTCACTCCTTGATCTTGAAATAGTCACACTCTTCAAATTTCACTACAATTCAATCAAGCAAGGCACAAATTCATTCTATCATTCAAACAATTCATCACATAAAATAAAGAAAATAAAACAATGCATGCAAGCATGCAAAAGATTGTTTTATTTGAAAAGATGGTTTCTAATAGGCTATAAACATTTTTAAAACACCTATTGGTCATTTATAAATGTGGCAAACCCATTTGATATCAAGTTAGTGAAAATGGGCCATTTAAATCATTTTGTTTTGCTAGAAATGATTTAAATCAAAGTAATATTTTGTAGTGTTAGCCATATATATTTATAAACACAAATGTTAGTGTTTATGGTCAAAGTGTTTAAAAACAAAATCATTTACAAAAGGTTTCACTGAAAAAACATTTTTAGATCAAGCACCATTTTATTTTGTTAGAAATGCCTTTAAACAAAGTAATAATTTTACTAGGGTTAATCTAATACATTTTTAAATCCAAAATTTTGTGTTTAGGGTCAAGAGAGTTTAAATCAAATCATTTTCCAAAGGTTTTACTCAAAAAGCATTTTTAAAACATATTCAACATTTTTATTTAACTAGAAATGCTTTTAATCAAAGATTTATTCCTTAGCATCACAAAATATACTTTTAACTCTACAAGCTGGTTTTTATGGTCAGTAGGTTCAAAAAAATCCATTTACAAAAGATTTTACCCTAAAAACATTTTTAGAATAATTTTTATACTCAAATTAGGCCTAAACAAGTTTCTGCAAAAACAACTAATTTTACAGAAGCAAAACATTAAACAAAGGATATGGTTGGAAAGTAATCTTTTTGCTGATTCCATTGATATAAAGTTTGCAAAATTTTGACATGTGGATCAAAAGTTATGGAATTTACAAATTCAAACATATAATAGGATAGTTTCTATTTTTAAATCGAAACCTGAGCCACGTGTTTGTTTCTAACTGAGCGATATCGTTCGCGTGGATCGATCTATACTAGTCGTCATATCTAAAGTGCATCGCACGCTTTAGATTGATCCATACCCTTTCGACAGGTCAATATATCGCAACCACAAGATTAAAATCTAACGGCTCTAACCTATTTGACCATGATCTAGCGGCGCTGCGACGGTGGCTGGCGGCGGCGCGCTCAGGCGGTGAGGTTGCTAGCGATTCAGGAAGCGAGAGTGAGAGGGATATGGCTCACAGGTTCGTAGTGGTGTGGCGGAGCTCAAGGTGGTCTTCGGAGAGCAGGGGGCGCCCGAGAACGAAGAGGATTGCTCGTCGGAGTTTCTTCTGTCGATGGGCGCACTCTGTCGACGATGGAAGCGAGGCTACGGTACATGCCAGAGAGAATAAATGGTGTTGTTAGATGCGTAGGGTATTGGAGAACTCGGTAGCAACAATCAGAGAGAAAGGGGAGGATGGGACTTACGGGGAATGGTCGCCGGAGTGGAGGCAGACGGCATCGGCTCTCGATTGTCGTTGTTGCTGAGGTTTTGGGGCACGCGCGGGCGAGATGGAGCTACTGGTAGATGTGTAGGGAGGTAGAGAATATCCTCGTGGAGGTTAGAGGCAGAGGGGGGTGAGGCTTGGCTGGAATCGTCGCCGGAAGTTCGTCGGAGTTAGTGGCTTGCAGTGAGCAATTGTAGCATCCTAGGGGCAGAGGGGGAATGGCGTCTGGGGAAAACAGGAGAGGAGACATGGGCGATTAAGTGGGTGTGATTGCAGGGCGAGATTAACGCGCCGTTTAAGCTAATTGATTTGAGCTTTCAACGGCAGAAACGGCCGAGGAGAATTGGGGAACGGGTCAGCGTGCGAGGAAGACGATGCCAGCGGGGTGTCAGCGAGATGAGTGGGCTGGTTCGCGCGTGAGAAAAGGTACATCTAGAGAGAGGGAAGGTGTCGGGTGGGCTGTTGGGCTTAGTTGGGCTAGGTTCTGCTGGGTTGGTTCTTTCTCTTTTTTTATTCTGTTTTCTTTTTCTTTTTCTATTTTCATTTTCTTTTTTGAATTCATTCAAATGATTTCAAACCCTCTTTCATTTCAAAACTTTTCCAAACTTTCAGTAGGTTTTATTTATTCTATAGTGCAATAATCCACTTGAATTATTATTTAAAATATTTTAATATGATTTATTAATCATTTAAATTGGGCAATTGTCTTTATTCAAATAAAATCGAATATGGTTTCAATCCCATATAAATTTTATTCAAATAATTCTTTTATTCCATTTAAGTTAATTAAATAACTTTTATATCCACCTTGGGAAATTTCTATTTATTATTTTCTCATAATTTAATTATTCATTTACATTGGGGATTTTGACATCATTTAAATAAAATTATCTATTGTTCAATCCTTATGATTTTATTTAAATAATATTTTATTCCTTTTATTATTCCATAATCTTTCATTTCATTTGTTTGGCCAAGATTTAATTTGGATTTTAAATATTCCTTATTTATTTATTTCTTTCTTTGTCTTATAAAATCCATATCTCTTTATTTATGGTTCCAAAATTGGTGATTCCAATTTGTATAATTTTATTTAATATTTGTTTATCTTTTTAAATCCCTTTAGGATTATTTTGCTCAAAATTTTGTATGGTTTTTAGTTAGGAGCTTTATTAGCTTTGGAAATTATTTCCTTTTAACTCATTAAATGCATAAATTTTCATCCATGGTTGAAAATTAAGTGAAACCAATTTCTATGGTCACTACTAGGAAAATGGCTATAGGTAATCAGCACATCCGTGGCTCACATGGTTGAAGTGCCCCACGTCTAAAACAGGCGTGCCTCACCTATGGGCAGTGCCCTACTAGTAACTAGAACAACCGTGGCGCACATGACCATAGTGCGCCACAGATATGTGTGGGCCAGGGCCCTGTTGGCCGCATGCCAAACATCTGTAGCGTACATAGGGTAGGTGCGCTATGGTTGTTAGTGTCAACCGTGGCGCACATGGAGGGGGTGCGCTACGTCTAAGCGCATGCCCCTCTCTGCTGTGAAATGGCCAGACGCATCTGTGGCGCACTATGGCGCATGCCCCTCTCTCCAAGTGCGCCACGGATGTATAAACTTAGTAGTAGGGCACCTTTCCCTAGTGCCCTACGCCTAACTATCCTACACCAACTCCACCCCCACCCCCTGTGGATCGCCTTTTTAGGCTTTGCAAAAAATAAAAGAAAATGATAAACACTTCAAAAAATTAAATCCTTTCATATTAAGGTAGGTAATGTGGTATAGCTTCTAGTAAAATTAACAAACATGAGTTTCGACTTTATTTGCAAAAAAAAGTCATGCCACGGTAAAAACGCCGTAACTTTTGCATACGATATCGAAAAAAAATCGTATAATATACCAAAATGACGAGAACGAGATTTCGCATCTGCTCGCAACCACCTCCGGTCGTTTAGCGATTTTTTAGATTTTCAAAATTTGAATAGAGTAAAAAGTTATGGTCAAAAGACCTTTTTTCCGGCAGAAAAAAAAATAGAGGGCGACTTACCCATAGCGCACCACCACCTAGTGCGCCACGGATATGATTGGACGGGATTCAAATTTCGAATCCCCACCCCGCCCACCTACCCCTATTCCCTCCCTCTTCTCCTTTTCATTCTCCTCCCTCCTCCTTTTCCTTCTCTCTTCTCCTCCTCCTTTTCCTTCTCCTCCTCCTCCTCCTCCTCCTCCTCCTTTCCTTCTCCTCCTTCCCTTGCACTGACGATGGCGACGGTGGCCTTCTCCTCCTTCTTGCTCCGGCATCCTCCTCTCCTTGCAGTGACGATGGGGATGGCGGCGGCGACCTTCTCCTCCTCCTTGCAGTCACGACAGCGACGACCTCCTTCCTTGCGGCCTCCTCCTCCTTGCATTCACGAAGAGCGACGACGAGCTCCGATGACCGCCGACGACCTCCTTCTCCTTGCGGCGACCTCCTCCCTTCTCCAGCCAGACCTCCTTCTCCCTCTCTTCCTCGATGCCGGCGAGGAGTAGCATGGCCATGGCCTCCCGCACCTCCTTGCGGTGGTAGGTCGTGGCCACGGCCACCATGCTCCAGCGAGGCGACACGACGGCGGCGATGCGGACCTGATTGCTTTTGCAATTCAAAACGAGGGTGTTTTTGCATTTTTTTTGATTTTTGCAAAAAACATCCGTGGTGCACCTGGTAGTGCGCCACGCCTATCTCGATATAACCGTGGCGCACCATGCAGTGCGCCACGGCTACGAGATAGCCGTAGCACGAGGCCCGTGGCGCACAGCTAGTGCGTCACTGAAGGCCTTTTCAGGTGCGCCACGAATAGGTGTTTTTCTAGTAGTGGGTTTTATAATATTTTTATTTGTCATTTTGATCACTTATAAATGTTTTTTTGACAAATTTTTATATGGAACAAATCCATAGTCTTAGAGTAATCTTGGAAATGAATTATTCCATTAGGGTTTTTAGGGTTTTGGTTTAACTTTTCCAAGTGTTTAAATTTCAAGATACATTCATTGATGAATGCATTTCACTTGATTGAAATTTCTTGGATTCCATTTTATTCAAATTTTGTTCAAGATGGGTTTTAATGTTTCCATTTGGAATCAAAAAGTTTCTTTTCACCCTAAATTTCAACAATTATTTATTTTGTTTATTTATTTTTCAAAATTCAAAATTTGGAAAATTTTGGGATGTGACAATGCCCAAGGCATCCCCTTATTCATCAATAAAAAGCTTAGGTCTTTCTAGACACTTTGTTTTTATTGTTTCATGCACTATTGTGTTGTTCTTGGAGAGTCTTAGTTTTCGTTTGGTTTTCTTAGTTTGTTTAGTTTGATTGAATAAATTAGTTTGGACCCCCTTTCTCACCGTGTTGTTTCAAATAAGTCGATTGGTGTTGGAAAGGAGTAGAAAGTTCTTGCTTGAAAGTGCAAGAGGAGATTGCATTGACTATGACTTAGACTTTAGCATGTCATTCTAGGTGTTGTTTTGACCTTATGCTTAGTGATTATTGTTGTAGCATGACTTGTTCCAAACAATTGGGATTGCTTAGTGTGCCTTGAAGGAATCATGCGTTGTTTTAGCATGCAAAAGCATAGTATTGTGGTATTCTCCTTTGATGTTTTGTTTGGGTTGACTTGTCACATGCTCACACCATGTGACGACTATGAACAAGTCACCATAGCGTCTATGATCATTTAGTCCTTGACTTGTAGTACCACTCTATGCTTTGATTAGTAATGTTTTGTCGCTCAGCATGATTATGGCCATTATTGCTCTCTTAGTTGGTTGCTCCCAGTCTTTTGCTAGCCTCCACTTGTATGAGTAAGCTCTACTCATGCTTCCAACTCCCAAGAAACCAAGTTATTCCAAAGTGTCCACTATAAACTCCTATGCATGGTGTGTTACACCATTCCAAGTATATTCTTGTTTTCATCTATCTTACAATTAAAAAATATTTTGTTATGTGAAAACTTAGTGATTAAAGCTCTCACGAACTTGATGCCACACTTTATATTCTTTGCCCCTAATAAACTTGAACCATTGTGTCATCTATGTTGTATATGATTGCACTTATACGTTGGAATTAGCAGAACCATGTTTTCATGGGTAACGTTTTCAACATTGCACTTGTACTTCGTACACAGTTGATATCATGCTCTTTTGTCTATGGATGTTGCCCGTATGAAATAAAAAGGGAGCTTGTAAGTCCATGGAGTTATGTATTTTGTGTTAGATAAAACGCCTGGGCCGCTAGCCTAAGCCATGCCTAATCATGCTGGAAACTTGCAGCATCACCATAATGAGCAATCTATGAAGCATCCTCAATAAAAACCTAAGCAAATTGCAAATAGAAAGATCGCTGAGATTCTCATTGTCTGCTTGCCTTGTCATTTTGGTTATGGGAAAGCTCCTGTACCATGTGCAAGGGGTACCCTGTTCGCAGTTATCTATGATACACATGTACTTACTATGACAAGAACTTATAGGTGACTAAAGTTGAGTAGCATGAGGTGCGGCCCTCGTATTTAAGGGACATGAGATTGCCAACTTATACTTTGTCAAGCATATAATCCATAGTTTGTTCACTTAACCTTAATCACTTCAAGATGCTTATGATAGGGGCAATGAGGGCTGAAAGTTAACAAGTACCGTAATTTTTGGATGCTCTTTTTGAAACTTGAAATCCATGCTTACCTTTATTAAGGGCCTTTCTTCCACTATTATATTGAGTCTCCACCTTCTACCTTTAGGCACCAGTTAAGAGAGCATAGTTGCCATTCTTAGTTCTATGTGCAGTGTCCCAAAACTTATTCATTGATGCATATTGTTGATATTGCTTGTTCTTGTGCTATTTGTATCTAGTCACTCTTATGAACTTTGAAGGTGTCATATGCATCTATTTGCTACTCCATGAGGGACAAGCTGAATGCCACTATCCCATTTTTTGTATGTGAAACAAACAAATGTTTTTCAATGCATGTTATTCATGATCTTTGTTTGTAGCCTCTCATGTTGCATGCATAGTTACTTTGTCTTATTGTTAGAACTCCATCTTTCATGCACATGTTTAGAGTTCTTTGATCCTAGCTTTCAATGCTTGCAAATGGTTTGATCTTGGTTTTGATGGTGCATGTCACCTCAAAAATTATTCTTTTATCACTTACCTACTCGAGGATGAGCAGGAGTTAAGCTTGGGGATGCTTGATACGTCGGAAACGTATCTATAATTTTTGATGTTCCATGCTTGTTTAGTATCTACTTTTCTTTGCTTTGTCCACACTTTGAGGTTTTTTTATATGTTTTCTGGTACTAACCTATTAACAAGATGCCACAGTGCCAGTTGCCTGTATTCTTCTGTTTTTGGTTCCAAAAAGGGAAAAAATCAATATTCTCGGAATTGGACGGGACAAAAGGCAAAGTTAATATTTTACTAGAGGGAACATGAAGCCGGAATACGAGACGGAGAGGACTCACCAGGGGGCCACACCCCATGGCCGCGTGGGTGGGCCCACCCCACGCCTGGGGGGTGCAGCCGCCCTGATTGCCTCGCCTCCTCGCCTATAAGAAGCCCCGGATGCCTAAACCCTAAGTACCCGATCAATATTCCACGAAATCGTCTGTAGCCGCCGCCACCATCATCCCTAGATTGGGGGGATCTGAAGCTCTTGCCGACACCCTGTCGGAGTGGAGATCATCCCGGAGGCCTTCTTCATCATCATGCCAGCCTCCGTTATGAAGCGTGAGTAGTTCCACCTTGGACTACCGGTCAATGTAGTAGCTAGATGGTTGTATCTCCTCCTTGTGCTTTCATTTTTTAGATCTTGTGATCTCTGTTCATGATCAAGATCTCATCTATTTGAAATCATGCATGTTTTGTTTGAGGGGATCCAATGGATATTGAGATTACTATGTCAGATTGATTAATGGTTTTGTCTTATTGATTCTATCATGTCTATGTTGTTTGTGATCTTGCATGCTCTCCGTTGTTAGTAGCTATCTTGGCCAAGTAGTTGCTAGTGTCTCCAAGAGGGGGTATTTATGCTCGATAGTGGGTTCAAGCCTCTACTTAATCAAGGGAAGTGATAGAAATCTCTAGGTTGTAGATGTGCTATTTCCACTAGGGAGAAAACAACGGTCTCTTGTTCATGGAACAAGTGGATTGTTTACCTTACACACTTTGCTTAAAGCAGTTGTCGGTTGCTTGCAAATTAATACTGGAGGGGGTTCGGATGATAACCCAAAGGTGGACTTCTAGTAATATATGCAGTTGGATGGCGTTCTATGTATCTTGTTGTATTGCCCAATCGAATCTCATAGGATCTTTATGTCTAGTATTGCATTGTTATGCCTTGCTCAGTCCTGTCAATTGCCCTGCTGTAATTTGTTTACCCAGCATGCCATGTTTTTTTATCTAAGGAGAACACCTCTAGTGAACTATGGACCCCGGTCCAATATTTACCATTGATACATCTTCCACTGTTACTGTTTACTTGTTGCAAACCATCATCACCTTCCAAACCATGCGGTTAATCCTTTGTTATAGCAACCGGTGATATTGACGACCTCACTGTTAATTGGGGAAAGTCTTGAGTTTGTGTTGTGCAGGTTTCCATGTTGCTTGCAACAACTTTGAGACGATTCGTTTCTCCTACTAGTTCGATAACCTCGGTTTCTTACTGAGGGAAAACTTGTTGCTTTGCTGCATCATACCTTGCTCTTCGGGTTTCCCAACGGGGCACCAACACACATCAGGAGTATTTATGCTCGATAGTGGGTTCATACCTCTATTGAATCTGGGGAAGTGACAGAAATCTCTAAGCTTGTAGATGTGTTGTTGCTACTAGGGAGATGATACGTCCATTTTGCATCACTATTCTATTTCATAATTTGCTTCTATTCATTGATATATTTCATATTAAGAGGTGATAGTTATGTTGTTTCATCTATTTTTGCATGTTGGGTGATTCTTGGAGGATGAACTGCCGGAGTCAGGATTCTGATGGAAAAAAGCGGTGTCTAGATGCAATTTTCGCGAAGATCCGAAAAATACCAGAAAATATATGGAAAATTATATTTTTCCAGAAGACGAAGGAAGCCAGAAGGGGAGGAGGAGTTGGGCCACAGGGGGCCCACACCCCCTCCAGGCACGGGCCACCCTAAGCCGTGCCACCAGGGGGTGTGGCCACCCTGTCCCACCTATGGCTCCGCCCCTTCTCCTATATCTTCCTCCCGAAACCATAAAGTTTGGGAGGCGACCACAGAAAGTTTCCGCCGCCTTTGTGGGGCGAAAAATACATAGAGAGAAAGAGCTCTCCGGCAGACAGATTTCTATCGGGGAAATTCCTTCCCGGAGATGGGAGATCATCGCCATAAACACCGTCATCAAGCTAGACTTCATCGGGATCATCATCATCATCCGCACCACCATATCCACCAGCACCATCATCACCACTCCATCCCGCTATAACAATTGTGTTGAATCTTGCATAGTTCTTAGGGGAAACTTTCCCGGTGTTAATTACTTTTGTAGTTGATGCTTGTGAGTGGAACCATTGAATTATTGTCTATGTTCAGATTATTATCCATCATTATATCATCTCTGATCTTGATCCATATGATGTCTCGTTAGTAGTTCGTTTAGTTCTTGAGGACATGGGAGAAGTCTTGTTATTAGTAGTGGAATTGTGTTGAGGTATTATTCAATGGTTAATATTTAAGTTGTGGTTCTATTCTTCTAGTGGTGTCATGTGAACGTCGACTACATGATAATTCACCATTTTTGGGCCTACGGGAATGCATTGTGTATTTGTCTACTAATTGTAGGATCTCACAGTTTAAGGCTATGGTTAGGTTTTTATCTTAATTGCTTAATTGTAGTTGTAGATGCTTGCAAGGGGTTTAATCACAAGCATGTATTAGTCCAAGTAAGTTCGGTACATTAGCACAGGTTCACCCACACAACACTTATCAAACCAAAGAAGATTAATCAACTATATGAAACAAAAGCACTCGACAGTATTCCCATGTGTCCTCGAGAACGTTTGGTCCTCATAAGTATTACCACCGGCTTGTCCTTTGCTAAGAAAGGATTGGGCCACTTGTTGAATTATTTGTTGTCTTTATTTATTTGCACTTTGTTTCCTTGCTTTATCAAAAACCCCTAAAAATCCGTTTGTTAAGTATTTACAGAGATTTCCTGCTCCAAACCACTAGTCAAAACCTTCTGCTCCTCGTTTGGATCGACACTCCTATTTATCAAAAGTACTACGATACACCCCCTATACTTGTGGGTCATCAAGACTATTTTCTGGCACCGTTGCCGGGGAGTGAAGCGGTATTGAAGAGTGGGACTGGTAAAGGAAACTTCTACTATGAGTATTGCTTTTATTTCTGTTTGTTACTTTGTTTCCAACATGGATAACCCACTTGGTTTCCTTTTTGGGAAAGCTACTACCACTGCTAGGGTAATAGATGAAACACCACTTGTTGAGATAGATCCTTTTAAGATACCTACAAGAATTGTTGATCGTGTTATGGATAATTATTATTTTGGGGATGGAACTGTCCATCCGGGAGACCACTTGCTTTTTATCCATGAATTATGCAAAAAAAATCAGTGTGCAAGTATCACAACTGAACAAGTAAAGAAGAAGTTACTCTCTATATCATTGAAAGGAAGAGATGAAGTATGGTATAAGCTGCTGAAGAATGGAAAATCTATGGAATGGGAGGAAATTGTACCTCTATTTTACTCTAAATTCTATCCTCCCAATGACATTCATAAGGATAGGAATCAAATATATAACTTTTTCCCTCGTGATGGAGAGAGTACAGCCCAAGCTTGGGGGAGATTGAAGTTACTAATGCTTAATTGTCCTATTCATGAACTCCCTAACAATATTATTATTAATAACTTTTATGCAAGGCTTTCTCTTCATGATAAAGATTTATTAGATGCTTCTTGTGCTGGATCATTCATACGTATGGAGATATTGTTAGTCATGTTCCTGTTAGAAACACTGAAGTTTGCATTGTTGATCCTATTTTGTCTGAAGCCTATATTGAGAAAATACCTTTCCCTGTCAAAGTAAAGGAACATTCTATTATGGCTAATGTGGTTAGCAAAAGTACAAAGAAAGCTGTGGAACCTGATGAAAAAATAAACATTGAACCTGTAGTAGTCATTGTTAAAGACCTTGTCACTAAAAATGTAGAAGATGGGCACATTATCTTCTGTGAATATGCTTCTAATATTGTCTCTCATCCTAGTAAAGCTAGGAAAGCTAGTGTCCCTGTGCTTTCTGTTAGAATTGGTGATCATTTCTATTATGGTTTATGTGATATTGGTGCTAGTTCTATTGCTATTCCTTATGAGCTTTATAAGGAAATTATGCATAAAATTGGTCCTTGTGAACTCGAGGACATTGATGTAGTTATTCACCTTTCTAATAGAGAGACAATCTGTCCAATTGGCATTGTAAGAGATGTGGATGTTCTTTGTGGTAAGATTAAATATCCTACTGATTTTCTAGTGCTTGGTTCAGAAGCTAGTAAAACTTGTCCTATCATTTTTGGTAGACCTTTCTTGAACACTTGTGGACCAATTATAGATTGTAAGAAGGAGAAAGTTTTAACTAAATTTGATGGATAATCTTATGAGTTTAACTTCTCCAAGTTTGCCAAAGCTCCTTATGAAAATAATATGCCTAATGAGGATTTCAGCGTTGAACAACTTGCTTCTATTAATCCAGTTTATGACCTTAGACCTCTTTTTGATGATCCTAAGTATGCTCATTCTAATGATAAAATTGTTTCTTGTGACAGTTATATTGTCTACTTTATTCAAAGTTCTACTGAAAGTTATTATGAGAGAGGGAAACATGGTTTTATGCATCTCAATAATGTTAAGTTTCCTCGCTTTTGTTGAAAGCTTTGAAGTTGCATTTGTTTTGTCTTCCTATGCTAGTAGCCTTTTGTTTCAATAAATTGTTTTCTCATGAAACTCCCTTGCATAGTAAGTGGGTTAGGCTCAAATGTGTTGGATATTTGCTTCTTGATGCTCTCTTTCATTTCAAATCCATATCTCCTATGTGAGCATCTTTCAAATTATCATGCCCATCTTAATGGCTATAAAGAAAGAGCTTTTGGGAGATACCCCTTTTTAGTTTGCTTTGGGTCTTTTGTTTCTTTGAGTCTTGGAAGTTATTACCTGTAATAACCGCTCCTTAACCTTTTTGTTTGGTTTTTGTGTCAAGATCAACCTATTTTGAGAAGTAGGGGAGTTGTGAGAAGTTACTGTCCTGGGATAGTTTTTTGTGCTGCATTGTAAAAATTCGTGAAGGAGCTCAGAATTTCGGATGGAGCTGTAATTTTCTTTGCTTATGCCCCAACTTGTTATCCAACTTTTGTTAGTTTTTCACTTCTTGATTTGAGCAACAAAAGATTTTCGAAAAAATCAATCTTTACCTGCTGGACTATTTTGAAAGATTTTTGCCATCATTTGCATTTGCCTCTTAAATCGATTTCCTTCCAGATTATTTTTGGGATTTTGAAAGGATTTGCTATAGTAACTTTTGTTTTGATGGATTTCAGTTGAAATTTGATCCCAAAGGTTTATTGTTTTTGCATACACTAATGTTGCTATTGAAGTTTGTGTGAGGCTTTGTATGAAAGGAACTTTCAAGTGCTGGGGAGAAGGAATCTACAGAGTACGTCTTTGAATAGGTAAAAGTGCTTAAAACATAAGGTTCGCAAACAAACTTATCTCTTTATATTTTTGCTATTTTTATCCCATATGGAAGGTTACGAGACAAAAAAGAGGAGGAAACGGAGCCAGGGTGGGCCACACCCACCAGTGGCACGGGCCCCACCTAGCCGCGCCACCAGGGGTGTAAGCCCCCTGGAGTCTGTCTCCGTCCCATTTTCACATAGTACCTTCCTTATGTTGTAAAACTTTGCAATATATAACCCCCGGATCCCCCGAGGTTCGTATTCGTGTTCTCGTCGTGTTTTCATGTCGATCTGTTTCTGTCAGGAAATTTTATCAAGTATAGAGGCACCATGGTCTCCGCCAATGACAAGGGCAAGTAGCCCGTGGAAGAAGAAATGATCGCTGCTAGGCGCGAAGACATGGATTGGAGCGTCGAGGAGGAAGTGAAGAACATGTCAGCAGGCATGAAGGGACAAGCTGACATAGGATCAAGGGCAAGAAACCTAATTTTGTAGGGGCAATTAACACTGGACATTCTTTTTATCATAATATGCAGGGGATATGACCTCCGTTCCATACCTCAGTTCCTGCCCTAAGGCAGTGGAAGCCCTTCGAACCACTTATGAGTTTGTGATAAGTACCGAGCTCTAAGGAGGAAGGTGGATATGCTTCAAGAGGAGAATAACAGGCTTCGTAACTTGCTGGAGGTTTCATCACCCTGAACAAGGGAAAACCACCACCACCGAAGGAGTAATTCGTCATCAGGTTTTGGCATCCCCTTGGTTTGTTCCAAGATTGGGGAGTGTCGCTGTATCACATCATTATCTTTCATCTTTTTACCTTTTTATTAGAGTCATATCTTGAATAGAGAAGTTATCATATAGGATGGTTTGCATTGTGTAAGTATATCTCCTTTAGTTGGTTATCTATGTATCCCTTGGTGTGAGTGCCTTTGTGGAATATTAATGAGAAGTTTCATCTTTTACTTTTTGCACTACCTATTTTAGTTTCCAATCTCTATTACATGATTTATCTTGTTGATTAGTATTGGTATCACTTTGGGAGCATCAAGTAAATCTAAATTGGTTTTGGCAAACCGAGCTCTGGTCAGTAGCAACACTTTTTGAGGTTTGAAAGGAAAAGATAAAAACACGTACATGTATTTTATATTATTTTATTTCTTTCTTGATTGGCTCATAAGCCTAGTATTCTTTAGTTAAGATCTTTTGTGCTCTCAAGGAAGATTGCATGTTTGACTTTATCACTTGTATGTTTGCTTGTTTCCTTCAACTCTTTTGCTTGCTACCTAGCCTTGCTAGCCAAAAACCTGTACTGAGAAGGATTATTTCTCGTGCATCCAATCCCTTAAACCAAAATGTATACCTTATGTGTCCACCATATCTACCTATTAGCATTATTGCTATTCCAAGTAAATTATCAAGCTTCATCTATCTTTCAAATTAAAAGTTCTTTTTTATGTGAAAACTAATTAGTAAAGCTCTCATGAACTTGATGGCACACCTTATTTTCTTGCCCGTAATAAACTTGAACCATTGTGTCATCGAAGTTGTATATGCTTGCACCTATACGTTGGGATCAGCAGAACCGTGCTATCACGGGGAACGCTTTCAACGCGTGTAAATATCTACCTAGGTGATATCATGATATTTTGTTTAAGGATGTCATCGGTGTGAAATAAAAGGGGAGCTTGTAAGTCCATGGAGTTATGTATGTGTGTTAGAGAAATGCCTAGGCCGCTAGCTTAAGCCATGCCTAATCGTGGTGGAAACTTGCAGCATCACCATAGTGAGCAATCTATGAAGCATTCTTCTCATAAAAAAGAGATAGACAGAAAAGGAGGAAAGAGGGAAAAAGCACCATTTTCCCATGGTAAATAAGAAGATTGCTGAGATGCTCATTGTCTTCTTGCCTTGTCATTTTGATATGGGATAGCTCCTGTATCATGGGGAAAGGGGTACCCCGTTGGCGGTTCTCTATGATACACATGCACTTACTATGACAAGAACTTACCAGTAACTAAAGTTGAGTAACATGAGGAGCGGCCCTCGTACTCAAGGGACATGAGATTTCCAACTTATATTTTGTCAAGCATATACTCCATCTTTGTTCACTTTATCACCTGAAGATGCTTATGTTAGGGGCAATGAGAGCTCAAAGCTAGTAAGTACCATAATCTTTTGGAAGCTCTTTATGAACTTGAAATCCTTGCTTCCCTTTGTGAAGGGCCTTTCTTTTATTTCTTAGTTGAGTTATTAAAACCCTTTCCTCTCTATCTCCAGCAAGCATTTGAGTTGTTGTGTTTCAATCATTCATATGATGATTTATTCAATCATGTTTCTTGTCTCCCTTGTTTTGCACAAGACTCTTATCTGAATGAGTATTACTTTGAAAGCCATCATTGTGAAAAGCCTTTTATGTTTGAGCAAACGGACTCTTGTTATAAACTTCTTTAAAAGCTTTGCTTGAAAACTGTTTGTCAACTATTTCTGACCAAGAACAAAGTTTGCCATTACCAATTATGATTTATCTTTATGCATCTTTATTGTGACTCCCTTACTCATTGCAAGTTAAGTTATATAATGGTGAGTTGCTTTCTATTATGAGTTGTGTATTGTTAAGTGTGATGCTTCTTGTCCATATTATTTTTATTGACACTTCACTCCATAAACCTATGGGCATGTTTACTGAGCTTAGTTTTCACTTAGGGACAAGTGAGGTCTAAGCTTGCGAGGAGTTAATAAGTCCATTTTGCATCACTATTCTATATCATAATTTGCTTCTATTCATTGATATATTTCATATTAAGAGGTGATACTTATGTTGTTTCATCTATTTTTGCATGTTGGGTGATTCTTGGAGGATGAACTGCCAGAGTCAGGATTCTGGTGGAAAAGCGGTGTCTAGATGCAATTTTCGCGAAGATCAGAAAAATACTAGAAAATATATGGAAAATTATATTTTTCTAGAAGATGAAGGAAGCTAGAAGGGGAGGAGGAGTTGGGCCACAGGGGGCCCACACCACCTCCAGGCGCAGGCCACCCTGGGCTGTGCCACCAGGGGGTGTGGCCACCCTGGCCCACCTCTGGCTCCCCCCCCCATCGCCTATATATTCCACCCGAAACCCTAAAGTTCGAGGAGGCGACCACAGAAAGATTTTGCTGCCTCTCCAGGGCGGAAACTACAGAGAGAGAAAGAGCTCTCCGGCAGATAGATTTCTGCCAGGGAAATTCCTTCCCAGAGAGGGGAGATCATCTCCATCAACACCGTCATCAAGCTAGACTTCATCGGGATCATCATCATCCACACCACCATCTCCACCGGCACCATCATCACCACTCCATCCTGCTGATATGTCAGAAAAGTATCTATAATTTTTGATGTTACATGCTTGTTTAGTATCTACTTTGCTTTGCTTTGTCTACACTTTGAGGTGTTTTTATATGTTTTCTGGTACTAACCTATTAACAAGATACCACAGTCCCAGTTGCCTATTTTCTTCTGTTTTTGGTTCTAGAAAGGCAGAAAATCATTATTGTCGGAATTGGACGGGACAAAAGCCAAAGTCAATATTTTACCATGGGGAACACGAAGCCTGAATACGAGACGAAGGAGACCACTAGGGGGCCACACCACCTGGCCGCGCGGGTGGGCCCACCCCATGCCTGGGGTGGTGCAGCCGCCCTAGCGGCCCCCCTGCCTCGCCTCTTCGCCTTTAAAGACAACCCGATTCCTAAACCCTAAGTAACCGATCAATATTACACTAAATTGTTTGTAGCCACCGCCACCATCGTCCCTAGATCAGGGGGTATTTGAAGCTCTTCCCGGCACCCTGCCGGAGGGGAGATCATCCCGGAGGCCTTCTTCTTCATCATGCCAGTCTCCCGTCTGAAGCGTGAGTAGTTCCACCTTGGACTACGGGTCCATATAGTAGCTAGATGGTTGTATCTCCTCCTTTGTGCTATCATGTCTAGATCTTGTGAGCTCCGTTCATGATCAAGGACTCATCTATTTGTAATCATGCATGTTGTGTTTGCGGGGATCCGATGGATGTTGAGATTACTATGTCACATTGATTAATGGTTTTGTCTTATTGATTCTATCATGTATTTGTTGTTTGTGGTCTTGCATGCTCTCCATTTCTAGTAGCTATCTTGGCCGAGTAGATGCTAGTGACTCCAAGAGGGGGTATTTATGCTCGATAGTGAGTTCATGCCTCTATTTAATCTAAGGGAAGTGATAGAAATCTCTAAGGTTATAGATGTGTTTTTGCCACTAGGGGGAAAACAATGGTCTCTTGTTCATGGAACAAGTGGATTGTTTACCTTACACACTGTGCTTAAATAAGTTATCTATTGCTTGTAACTTAATACTAGAGGGGGTTCGGATGATAACCTGTCGTGGGAATGACCACGGCAGATGCTGCAATCGGCAGCGAGTAGTAGAACGAAGGGCAAGGTAGGCCAGCCATCTGCGGTGCGAGATGAGGGCGGAGACACAGGGTTTTACCCAGGTTCGCCCCCCCGGAGGGTAAAGACCTACTCCTGCTAGATTGTATTATGATGGAGGTACAATGGGGCGAGCTCGACGGCTAGGCGGCGAGTCGCTTGGGTGGATGATGGAACGTACGTTTACACGCCCTGTAGGGAGGTTTATATAGACTCACCCTCCCCTAGGGTTTACATATCTCAACCGAATCAGTTAAGTTTTCGGTACTCATTTAACCTAATCCGACTGGGCCTATCTACTCTCCTAGGCCTTCAACTTCCAGTCGCTTGGATCCACACCAGGTCTTGATCCAGTCACCGTCTTGCAGGCCCACTCGCCAGTTCCTGGGCCAGTCGGAAACGTCCTACTGGGTATACCCCGGTAGGCATATCCCCATCAGTAGTCCCCGAGGCCGTCGTCGATTGGGCGCAGGTGGTTGCTGGCAGTCGGAGCATACGGGTCCAATGCAGACATCCAGTCGAATCGGTGGCGGGCTCCTGAATAAAGGAAAAAACTAGTCATTCTGGTCGCGGCTTGGCGAACGGGTCGGCGAAATATTTAGTCACTGTTGTAGTGGTCCGGTCGGCGAGCCGAGTGGCTGAAGTTGGACCGTCAAACGCAGTCAAAACTAGCCGTTGGGGTGATCCAACGGTAACTTTTGGCGTAATCACCGCGTAGTAACGGCTTCCTGATTTGGCGGGTAACAACCGCTATATAAAGGGAATGGTAGGCGATCGGAGAACCACCTCCTCGTCATTTCCTCCGATTGCGCGCACCTCCGTTTTCCTCCGCATTGCGATCCACCCGATCCAAAATCCTCCGACCCCCACGAACCTTTCCGCCAATGGCCCCCTCCACCGAACCATGGGGCAGGTCCAAGTGTACGAGAGCACTACTGGCGTCTTTCGAGGAGGCCGAGATCCTGCGCGAGGGATAATTCGTGTAACATCCCAAAAATACTAAGCTTGGATCATCAAATTCTAATCATCAAAATTAGGGTTAACAAAAACTTTTCTAAATGAAATCATGAATGCATGCATATGTGTATGCATGGATTTTGAAATCCTTTAAAACCACCTTGTTTGTTTGTTTCATTGCTTGTAAAATGTTTCTTAGGTGAAATAAACATCATCTAAAACATTTCCCACAACTTTCCTAAAGACAAGTAAATCAAAACACATATATGAAATGAATGGTCATTTTGGCCAATTTAACTCCCATGCCTACTTTGGCTGTCTCAAACTTTCAGAACCCAACAGAAACTTTTCTGGATCTTTGCACCCCTTGAATGTACTCATAACATGGTATCAAGGCCCACTTTGTGATCATCCAGAAACTTTCAAATACATAGTTTAAATGACAATTCAAAATTGAATCTTTATCATATGGGAAGATCCCACTTTTTCAAAAACCACTCAAATAAGCTCAACTTTCAAAACCCAAGCATCTATAGACTCACCAGCACCAATCTAGCAAACCCGCAAAAAATCTTTTGAAAATTCAAAACTTGATTTCATGCGGCCATTTCATCAAACAGGTTGCAGACACAAATCAGAAAAACATCAAACACTATAGTGTGTAGTAAAATTGGCCTAACTTGTTCCCTAGTTAGCTCACACACAGCTCAGTAGATCATCTAGGAAGTTTAACTAAGGACTAGCACCCCTGTGAGCTTGCCATTGCCATCAATGGTGAACAGCCGAGCACCCCCTTGTCACCCCATTGTGGACAGCAGGCTAGAGGAAGAACTAGCCTTGCCAACCTTGTCTGGGAGGCAGCCCACCGTCCACCGCCACTACCTGTCGCAGCCGCGAGCGTTGCCAAGCCCTGGACCACGCGCACAAGCCACACCCAGACTGCCAGAGACCATGCCGAGCATGCGCCAGAGCACGACCCTCGACCGAAGCCCACAGACCGCACGCCGCCCTCGCCGCGTGCATACACAATCCCCACCGACCCAGGAGACCGCCAGACATCCCCGTTTGCTGCCCCGTGTCGCACAGCCACCGCCCGCCGTCGAAGACGCCGCCTCTGCTGCGCAGAGCACCGCCCGTTCTAGACCAAACCACACCGCCCCATGCCTCGAGACCATGTCGTTGAGCATCGCCAGGAGACACCGCACCGTCCCCTACCCTTGCCCATGCCATTAGCCTCCTGTAACCTCGCCCCCGATGAGCTCACCGTTCGCCCCGACGGTCCCCTCGCTCGACTATAAATAGAGGCCACCCCCGCACGATTTCTTCACACCATCTCACTCCCCTCTCCTCACTGATCGTGCCACACCGTTCTCAGAGCAAGGCAAGCACCACCCCGCCGGAATTTCACCGGAGCCCGTCGCCTCTAGAGAAGAAGGGAGCCAGCGATTGGAGCCGCCCCAGGAGAAGCCACCGGTACCAGGAGATTCGCCGTCGTCGACTTCGTCGTTCGCCCGCCTCGTCGAACCTCGCCAGTACCCTGGTGAGCCCCCAGCAACCCTCACTAGCCACGCTAGGTTTCGTTCTCGCCGGCGTTGTCTCGCGTCGACGATGACTTCCAGCTGTTAGATTAGAACTAGATCGAACGATCCACGTTGCCCCATACCGCTTCGCCCAGCCCCGTGTCACTGATGAGTGGGGACACCCACTTAAGCAGCCCGCGGGAGCACTGCGCTTAGCAGGCCGGCCCAGTAATTTTTCCCGCGCAGCCCAGTTATTCAAATTAAACCTTTTTCTATTTCAATTCAAACACACTTCTGTATCCAACTTCAAAAATAAACCCAGATCGATTCAAGTCACCAAATTGAATGAAACCAATTTTGTTGGAAAGGACTGTGAATGCTGAATCCAAGCCCGTTGGATTCAAGTCATTTGGATCTATAGATCACCCATGGTAAAAATAACAAGGCAGAAGCTTTTCTGTATTCAAACATTTTTCAAATTTAAACCATAATAGCTTTTGAGTTGATTCCAACTCTCAAAAATCACATTTAACCATACCTTTCAGAATATATAAAAATATATAGGTTTACTTGAAGAAATAATGTTCAAGTAATAAAAGAATGCTACATAAGCATTTCTAGCCACTTTAATTAATTAAAATAAAAGGGTAAAACCTTATTAAATTGTGACACCACTTTAAATCACATTCCCATGGACTACAATATGTGGTGATGACATGTGTCAACATGATCCCATGTTGGGTTTGGAGAATATTAAATCTTAAGTAGTTTTTCAATGAGTAGACATTACTTTTCTAAAAATAAAAGGATTTAAATCAAGCCCTAACCTTGTAATGTTAGGGATGATGCTAGATCATCCATAGGACCCTTGTGTGTGATGATTGAAAGTAGTTAAGTATTGTTTGGTGATTGTGTACCTCGTATTTATTCATAGACGCTAGTACCGACCAAGGATACGAGGAGGAAGGAGGATTCTACGAAGAAGAAGCGGAGGAGAACTTCAACCACTGCTCTACACAAGGCAAGCTAGTAACCTTGCAAGCTAACACTTGCAATTTAGCAAGATTATACTGATATTGATGCAAGTTGATACTATACCTATGCAAGCCGTACTAATCAAGTTGACCTATGCAAGCTAACCCTTGCAAGATACCCTACTGATGCAACAAACCCATACTTGTTCTATGACTACTATATGCCTTAAGCATATGTGATCATATCCACTTGATAAACCAATCCTAGTTTTATGTGCAACCTTCTTACTCTATTTTTCTTTATCAAAGCTTACTTAGAGTTTACTTAATTGACTGGTAGATATTGGAAAGATGTTGAAGGTTGCATAAAGAGCATAAAATTTGGCCTAAGTTAGAAACCTTGACATCACCCTGAGACATGAGGTTGTACTTAGTTGAAACTCCACTAGTTACCACCCCTTATTAGTACTACCCCCACCTGTAGATGCTAGTGCTAAGCATAAAACTTGATCAACTTTTAGATGGGAATACTTGGTGGAAAAATGGTTATGAAAACCTTGGAATGATGGATCATTCTATTGAAATGTTTTGTACATGTGTTTCCAAACACTTGAGAATTTTGGTGATACAAATGTTGAGCCATGAGCCTTAGCCCTTTATAAAATTGATGATTGTCTGGATGCGATACCATTCCAATTTTATCGTACAACCACAATACCCGAATATTGGGTAGGGCTTGACCGGAAACTTATATTCCTTAGTATTAGTTTCCTCATGGCCAAGGTCTGAGCTGAGGCTACCTTGTGAAGATTGTCCACCTGTGTAGTACCCAAGATGATAGTTGGTCATGGTTGGGAGGCCAAACTCACAGGAGAGGTGTTTATACTAGGGCGTGTAATCGAAAGGTTAGGATTGATTATCCGCATACTGAGTATGGTGAATTCAGGATTTGTTCCTGACGGATGTATCGAATGTTGTGGTGAAAGTGTACAATCTCTGCAGAGTGTCAAACTATTCAAATAGCCGCGTCCGCGGTTATGGACAGTTGGAGTGGCCATACTGTTCCCCCGTCAGACTTTTCAAAATGAGCTGTGAAATGAACTAAGACTTTGACTTGACCACAACAGAGTTGTGATATGAAATACAAGTTCCCAGTTAGGAGTTATAAAATTGTGACTAGCTTTAGAACTTAGTAGAGATAAATCTGGCTTTTGCAAAACAACCCTAGAGCCTAGTGTCCTATTATCCAAAAACCCCCTTTACCTATTAGTATTAGTTTGCGAGTACTTAAAGAGTACTCATGGCTTTGTCCCTGGCTATTCCCATGGCCAGACTATGAAGAGGAGTACCTGGAAGATGGACCCCAGGAAGGTTACGACAACTAGGATCATCTCCCATCGTCAGCATTGCCTGTGACCCCGAAGATGGAGCTTCGCCTACGCTACCGTTATTACTACGTATTCCGTTGCTTGATGTTGTATTAAGAACTAGATCATGAGATCCCTATTTGTGTAAGAACTTATGTATCGTTTGTAATGGATGATGTACTACGGTATCCAATTCTGTTATGTCTCGCAAAAATGGTAATTCTGGGATTGCGATGTATGGCATAATAGGCATCTAGGATTGAAAAATCCGGGTGTTGACAAGTTGGTATGAGAGCCATCCTGACCATAGGAGACCCTAGTTAGACTGGACGTTTGAATCAAAAACTTAGTTTCAAAATCAAAGAAAACAAATATTTACAAAAACTTATTCTCATTCTTATCTCTTTGATTCTTTCATAAAAATTCATGTTCCTCAAAAACTCTTGCGAAATACATAAAATTTTGACACACTTGATCACTCCGCTAATCTACTCATCCTCTATTTTTATAGATGGACGTGAAGTACAGCAAGTTTTACCAACTTGGGAATGGAGGAGACCTTATCTTTGAGAGGGATCTGGATCAACTTTCGGAACTTCTGGAGCATCCGCACCCCGAGTTCTTTGGAGCTCAGCTCAATGATCAAGGAGGAGAAGATCTGCAGTGGCTAATTGTTGCAAGTCTCCGAGGAAAGATTAAACCTCCCACTGCAGAGGGAATTCAGTTTACCTTGAGGGAAAACAACTGGCTCGATGGACTTGCCAGAGCAATGCAGGAAGCTCTTTCCTGTCTGTGTGGGCAGAGCATCAATCAGATCAAGGGTACTCGCTTTGAGTTTTGCCCAAGGCGTGATGCAAATGGACAACCACTGGAAGCCCCATACCACCCTGAGCTGAAGACTCAATTGGACCACCTTAGCTTCATGATGTATGATCGTCAGCAGGAGTTGGACAACTGCCGTGACTATTGCAACCACAAGTCTGCCATCATCAAGACGAAGGATTAGACCATAGCCATGCTAGAAAAGGATCGCAAGTCTCGCCGCCATCAGCTCGACAAGAAGGATCGCATTATTGCCTGTCTTCGCCACCGTATCTCATCCCTGGAGGATACCATCCACGAGAGAGACATGCAGTTGGAGGAAAGGGAGAATGCCGGAGAGGATCTTCGTGGAGACCCTTACTCCTATCTCAGCGATGATGATGATTTTCTGGAGGATCAGGCCATGGACTTCTTCACCGATGAGGATGATTTCGCCTTCATCGATGATGACGAAGATGATGAAGTCATAGACTCCGAGGAGTAGTAGCACTGAGCACTAGTGTAGGGAGTAGTATTCGGTCCCACTGTATCGTAAAATCCAGAATGGTTCTTAAAACCATCTGTTTTTCCTTGTTGTGGTGTGCGTTGTATCGAGTGAATGAATGAATAAAAAAAAGCAAGTTGCTAGAAAAATCTGAGTCAAACATTTAAAACTTTTCAAAGACCCAAAACCTTAGAAATTTCCCTCTTTTCTCATGATCTATATCAATCTTCAGATGCCACATGAAGGAAGTGGTTCAGCCCCGGACCCGATGTTGCAGATCCTGCAAATGTTGACTTCTGACCGCGAAGCTGAAAGAGCTGAACGTCAAGCCAACCTAGCCACTCTGCAACAGATAGCCCAGCTAGCCCACCACAACCAAGGCCACGGAAATCAGGACAACCATGGATCTAAGCTCAAGAATTTCTAGAATACCAACCCACCCGTTTTCACCAAGTCAGAAGAACCCCTAGACTCCGATGATTGGCTGCAAACCATGGAAAACAACCTAGAAGTCGCCGGAGTGGAAGCCAACGAGAAAGTCCTGTTCGCCACCCATTATCTAGCCGGAGATGCCAGGGCATGGTGGAACAGTGTTCGTGCAATGACCGGAGGCCAGATGATGACCTGGGAGGAAAGGTCAAGTTTAGCAGAACCCATGTGCCACCAGGTTTGATCAAGAGAATGAGAGACGAGTTCATAGAGCTGAAGCAAGGAAGGATGACTGTAGTGGAATACCGTGACAAATTTTTGTCATTAGCTAGGTATGCCACGGACGAGATAGACACCGAAGCCAAGAAGAAATAAAGATTCCTAATTGGTCTGCATGACGAGATGCAGACGGTGTTAGTCAATATCCCCTTTGCTGATATTGAAGCCCTTGTCGACTCTGCTATCCAGATGGAATGAAAGATCAACCAAGCCAATGAGAACCGCAAGCGTCGCATGATGCATCAACCAGGAACCCATCAGACCCCAAAGTATCGCCCCAACCCATCTCCAGGATTTGCCCCAAGAACCAACAGACCCCCTCTGACCCGTCTGACCTACCCCAACCGTGGAAACCCTAGACCCGGAGGAAATCACAACAACCCCGGCAACTCTAGCAATTTCACCCGTGCCCCACCCAAGTTCAACACCAACAATGCTACCGCCAACACCAACACTTCCCCGAGGACTGGAAGCAATGTTGTGCCTGTCGCAGCCAAGGACAAGTCACAAGTGACCTGTTATGACTGTGGAAATAAAGGCCACTATTCCAACGAGTGCCCCAATAAGAAGAATGCTACAGCCCCTAATGCCAATGCCCCAGCTCAGCAGCAGCGTCGTGTCCAGCCAGGGAGAAGATTTGCCCCAGGGAATTCACTCAACCGCAATGGCCGTCTTTTTCTCATGCATGCTGAAGAAGCTCAGGAAGCGCCAGACGTCGTGCTGGGTATGTTTTCTATTAATCCAGTACTTGCAAGACTGTTGTTTGATTCTGGTGCCTCGCATTCATTTGTCACTGAAAAATTTGCCTGCACTAGTAAAATTCAATCAACCAAACTGAAGCATGTTATGATTGTGCAAATTCCTGGATCAATCACCAAGGCTAGGCAAATTTGCAAAGCCGTCCCTATCCAAATCCATGGCATAGATTTTTATGCTAATCTAATAGTACTCGGAACTAAAGGTTTGGAAGTAGTACTAGGAATGGATTGGATGTCCAAACATAAGGGATTGATTGACTGTGCTAAGAAAGCCATCACCATGACCAGTACCACCGGAATATCAGTCGAGCATATATATGAAACCTTACCTCGCCAATTCAAGTGTAACAAGAGTCTAGCCCAACCTACCATTGAACAAGTCCGGATAGTCTGTGAATACCCCAATGTATTTCCAGATGTTTTGCCCGGTATGCCCCCAGATCGGGATATCGAGTTTATCATCGAACTAATCCCCGGAACAGGACCCATAGCCCAGAGACCCTATAGTATGAACCCGTCGGAACTAGCAGAACTGAAGAAGCAACTGGATTCCATGCTAGAAATTGGATTGATTCAACCAAGTGCGTCACCATGGAGATCACATGTATTATTTGTGGACAAGAAAGATGGAGGTAACTGTTTGTGTACGGATTATAGGAAGTTAACTGATGTCACCATCAAGAACAAGTACCCCTTGCCCAAGATAGAAGATTTGTTTGATCAGTTGACCGGTGCCCAGGTGTTTTCTAAGATTGATCTTAGAACTGGCTATCATCAACTCAAAATTCGTGTAGAGGATATTCCAAAGACTGCCTTTACCACCAGATATGGATTGTACGAGTATACAGTCATGTCTTTTGGATTAACCAATGCCCCCGCTTATTTCATGAACCTCATGAATAAGATTTTTATGGACTTCCTGGATAAGTTTGTCATTGTTTTAATCGATGACATTCTGATTTATTCCAAATCAGAAGAAGAACATGAGCTACACCTAAGGATAATTCTTGGAACCCTTAGAGAGCATCAGTTGTATGCAAAAGTTAGCAAATGTTAATTCTGGTTACAGGAGGTAGGATTCCTCGGTCACATTGTATCAGCCGGAGGAATTGCCGTTGACCCTGCCAAAGTGAAAGATGTAGAAGATTGGCAAGCCCCAACCACTCAAACCCAAGTTCGTGCTTTTCTCAGATTGGCGGGATATTACCGCAAATTCGTAGAAGGATTCTCGAGTATCGCCCGACCCATGACCCAATTGCTGAAGAAGGACAAGAAGTTTGAATGGACCGACAAATGTGAAGCGAGTTTTCAAGAACTCAAGAGGAGATTGATTTCAGCCCCAATCTTGATCATGCCGGATATCACGAAGCCCTTCGATGTGTATTGTGACGCATCCAAGATTGGTCTCGGATGTGTGCTAATGCAAGAAGGCAAAGTTATATCTTATCTATCTCGACAATTGAAGCAACATGAGCAAAACTATCCAACCCATGACCTCGAACTCGCAGCAGTAGTCCTAGCCCTGAAGACATGGAGACATTACCTAATGGGAAACCGTTGTGAGATTTATTCGGATCACAAGAGCCTAAAGTATATATTCACTCAAAAGGAGTTGAATATGAGGCAGAGAAGATGGATTGAGCTAATTAAAGATTACGACCTGGACATTCACTATCACCCTGGTAAATCCAACGTGGTAGCCGATGCCCTTAGCAGATTGTCGTGCCGCTTGAACTCCATGATTTTGTAGGAGCCACCAAGTTTGCACAAGGAGATGGAAGATTTTCGACTGGAATTAGTAAGTGAAGGATTTTTGGCTAGCATAGAACTTCAGCCCACTTTGATCAGTCAGATTAAAGAGGCGCAGAAGAGAAATGCCAGTATCGACGGAATCAAGCGTCGTATCGGTACAGGCAAAGTACCTGGATTCACCGAGGACGAAGAAGGAGCTCTGTGGTACAAAGGACGCCTTTGTGTACCAGCAGATTCGGAGTTGAAAGAAGTTATCTTGAAGGAGGCTCATGATACTCTTTATTCTTTCCATCCCGGAGGAACTAAGATGTATCAAGATTTGAAAGAGCAATTTTGGTGGCATAAGATGAAGAGAGAAATCGGAAGCTATATCGCCAAGTGTGATATATGTCAGCGAGTCAAGGCAGGACATCAAAGACCCACTGGATTGTTGCAACCTTTGCAAATTCCGGAATGGAAATGGGATTCTGTAGGAATGGACTTTATCACTGGACTACCTACTTCTAGTAGGGGAAATGACTCTATTTGGGTCATAGTGGACAGATTGTCCAAAGTCGCCCATTTCTTGCCCGTCAAAACCACCTATCAGAGTTCGAAGCTAGCGGAGTTGTACATCGCTAGATTCATCAGTTTGCACGGAGTTCCCAAGAACATAGTATCGGATCGAGGAACTCAGTTTACCTCGAGATTCTGGAAGAAAGTCCAAGAAGGTTTAGGAACCCGCCTAGATTTCAGTACCGCGTATCACCCTCAGACCGATGGACAAACGGAGCGAGTAAATCAAATACTCGAAGATATGCTTAGAGCATGTGTGCTAGAATATGGATCCAAGTGGGAAAACTGTCTGCCGTTTGCAGAATTTTCCTACAAAAATAGTTACCAAGCCAGTTTGCAAATGGCCCCATTTGAATTCATGTACGGAAGAAAGTGTCGCACCCCTTTGAACTGGTCGGAAGTAGGAGAGAGTCAGATTTTCGGACCCGACATCCTCCGAGAAGCAGAAGATAAGGTTCACAAGATTTGTGAGCACCTCAAGACCGCCCAATCCCGACAGAAGAGTTATGCCGACAAGAGACATCGAGACCTCGCCTTCAATATAGGAGATTTTGTTTATCTGAAGGTGTCGCCATTAAAGGGAATGCAGCGTTTCCAACTCAAAGGAAAGTTAGCCCCAGATATATCGGACCTTTCAAAATTCTGAACCGCCGAGGAGAAGTATCATATCAATTGGAACTACCTGAAGAGATGTCAGCTGTGCACAATGTGTTCCATATCTCGTTACTTCGCAAATGTCTCGAAGTTCCCGAGAAGACCGAAGTGTTCAAGAATATCGATCACCAGACCATAGAGATCAACGATGACCTGACCTATCCCGAAGTACCCATCCGCATTTTGGAAGAAGCTTTTCGAACTATCCGAACCCGAAGCATCAAGTTTCTCAAGATTCAGTGGAGCAACCACACAGAAGAGGAAGCTACCTGGGAGCGCGAAGATCACATCAGGACGGAGTTTCCCAATCTCTTCAAATCCTAGGTAATCTTTTCGTCCTTTTTCAAATCTCGGGACGAGATTTTGTTTAAGGGGGGAAGGTTTGTAACATCCCAAAAATACTAAGCTTGGATCATCAAATTCTAATCATCAAAATTAGGGTTAACAAATACTTTTCTAAATGAAATCATGAATGCATGCATATGTGTATGCATGGATTTTGAAATCCTTTAAAACCACCTTGTTTGTTTGTTTCATTGCTTGTTTCTTAGGTGAAATAAACATCATCTAAAACATTTCCCACACCTTTCCTAAAGACATGTAAATCAAAACACATATATGAAATGAATGGTCATTTTGGCCAATTTAACTCCCATGCCTACTTTGGCTGTCTCAAACTTTCAGAACCCAACAGAAACTTTTCTGGATCTTTGCACGCCTTGAATGTACTCATAACAAGGTATCAAGGCCCACTTTGTGATCATCCAGAAACTTTCAAATGCATAGTTTAAATGACAATTCAAAATTGAATCTTTATCATATGGGAAGATCTCACTTTTTCAAAAACCACTCAAACAAGCTCAAATTTCAAAACCCAAGCATCTGCAGACTCACCAGCACCAATCTAGCAAACCCACAAAAAATCTTTTGAAAATTCAAAACTTGATTTCATGCGGCCATTTCATCAAACAGGTTGCAGACACAAATCAGAAAAACATCAAACACTATAGTGTGCAGTAAAATTGGCCTAACTTGTTCCCTAGTTAGCTCACACATAGCTCAGTAGATCATCTAGGAAGTTTAACTAAGGACTAGCACCCCTGTGAGCTTGCCATTGCCATCAATGGTGAACAGCCGAGCACCCCTTGTCACCCCATTGTGGACAGCAGGCTAGAGGAAGAACTAGCCTTGCCAACCTTGTCTGGGAGGCATCCCACCGTTCACCGCCACTACCTGTCCCAGCCACGAGCGTTGCCAAGCCCTAGACCACGAGCACAAGCCGCGCCCAGACTGCCAGAGACCATGCCGAGCATGCGCCAGAGCACGACCCTCGACCGAAGCCCACAGACCACACGCCGCCCTCGCCGCGTGCATACACAATCCCCACCGACCCAGGAGACCGCCAGACATCCCCGTTTGCCGCCCCGTGCCGCACAGCCACCGCCCGCCGTCGAAGACGCCGCCTCTGCCGCGTAGAGCACCGCCCGTTCCAGACCAAACCACACCACCCCATGCCTCGATACCATGTCATTGAGCATCGCTAGGAGACACCGCACCGTCCCCTATCCTTGCCCATGCCATTAGCCGCATGTAACCTCGCTCCTGACGAGCTCATCGTGCGCCCCGATGGTCCCCTCGCTCGACTATAAATAGAGGCCACCCCCGCACGATTTCTTCACACCATCTCACTCCCCTCTCCTCACTGATCGTGCCACACCGTTCTCAGAGAAAGGCAAGCACCACCCCGCCGGAATTTCACCGGAACCCGTCGCCTCTGGAGAAGAAGGGAGCCAGCGATTGGAGCCGCCCCAGGAGAAGCCACCGGTACCAGGAGATTCGCCGTCATCGACTTCGTCGTTCGCCCGCCTCGCTGACCCTCGCCAGTACCCCGGTGAGCCCCCAGCAACCCTCACTGGCCGCGCTAGGTTTTGTTCTCGCCGGCGTTTTCTCGCGTCGATGATGACTTCCAGCCGTTAGATTAGAACTAAATCGAACGATCCACGTCGCCGCATACCGCTTCGCGCAGCCCCGTGTCACTGACGAGTGGGGACACCCACTTAAGCTGCCCGCGGGAGCACTGCGCTTAGCAGGCCGGCCCAGTAATTTTTCCTGCGCAGCCCAGTTATTCAAATTAAACCTTTTTCTATTTCAATTCAAACACACTTCTATATCCAACTTCAAAAATCAACCCAGATCGATTCAAGTCACCAAATTGAATGAAACCAATTTTGTTGGAAAGATCTGTGAATGCTGAATCCAAGCCCGTTGGATTCAAGTCATTTGGATATATAGATCACCCATGGTAAAAATAACAAGGCAGAAGCTTTTCTGCATTCAAACATTTTTCAAATTTAAACCATAATAGCTTTTTGAGTTTATTACAACTCTCAAAAATCACATTTAACCATACCTTTCAGAATATATAAAAATATATAGGTTTACTTGCAGAAATAATGTTCAAGTAATAAAAGAATGCTACATAAGCATTTCTAGCCACTTTAATTAATTAAAATAAAAGGGTAAAACCTTATTAAATTGTGACACCACTTTAAATCACATTCCCATGGACTACAATATGTGGTGATGACATGTGTCAACATGATCCCATGTTGGGTTTGGAGAATATTAAATCTTAAGTAGTTTTTCAATGAGTAGACATTACTTTTCTAAAAATAAAAGGATTTAAATCAAGCCCTAACCTTGTAATGTTAGGCATGATACTAGATCATCCATAGGACCCTTGTGTGTGATGATTGCAAGTAGTTAAGTATTGTTTGGTGATTGTGTACCTCGTATTTATTCATAGACGCTAGTACCGACCAAGGATACGAGGAGGAAGGAGGATTCTATGAAGAAGAAGTCGAGGAGAACTTCAACCACTGCTCTGCACAAGGCAAGCTAGTAACCTTGCAAGCTAACACTTGCAATTTAGCAGGCTTATACTGATATTGATGCAAGCTGATACTATACCTATGCAAGCCTTACTAATCAACTTGACCTATGCAAGCTAACCCTTGCAAGATACCCTACTGATGTAACAAACCCATACTTGTTCTATGACTACTATATGCCTTAAGCATATGTGATCATACCCACTTGATAAACCAATCCTAGTTTTATGTGCAAGCTTCTTACTCTATTTTTCTTTATCAAAGCTTACTTAGAGTTTACTTAAGTGACTGGTAGATATTGGAAAGATGTTGAAGGTTGCATAAAGAGCATAAAATTTGGCCTAAGTTAGAAACCTTGACATCAGCCTGAGACATGAGGTTGTACTTAGTTGAAACTCCACGAGTTAACACCCCTCATTAGTACTACCCCCACATGTAGATGCTAGTGCTAAGCATAAAACTTGATCAACTTTTAGATGGGAATACTTGGTGGAAAAATGGTTATGAAAACCTTGGAATGATGGATCATTCTATCAAAATGTTTTGGACATGTGTTTCCAAACACTTGAGAATTTTGGTGATACAAATGTTGAGGCATGAGCCTTAGCCCTTTATAAAACTGATGGTTGTCTGGATGCGATACCATTCCAATTTTATCGTACAACCACAATACCCGAATATTGGGTAGGGCTTGACCGAAAACTTATATTCCTTAGTATTAGTTCCCTCACGGCCAAGGTCTGAGCTGAGGCTACCTTGTGAAGATTGTCCACCTGTGCAGTACCCAACATGATAGTTGGTCATGGTTGCGAGGCCAAACTCACAGGAGAGGTGCTTATACTAGGGCGTGTAATCGAAAGGTTAGGATTGATTATCCGCGTACTGAGTATGGTGAATTCAGGATTTGTTCCTGACGGATGTATCAAATGTTGTGGTGAAAGTGTACAATCTCTGCAGAGTGTCAAACTATTCGAATAGCCGCGTCCGGGGTTATGGACAGTTGGAGTGGCCATACTGTTCCCCCGTCAGACTTTTCAAAATGACCTGTGAAATGAACTAAGACTTTGACTTGACCACAATAGAGTTGTGATATGAAATACAAGTTCCCAGTTAGGAGTTATAAAATTGTGACTAGCTTTAGAACTTAGTAGAGATAAATCTGGCTTTTTCAAAACAACCCTAGAGCCTAGTGTCCTATTATCCAAAAAACCCCTTTACCTATTAGTATTAGTTTGCAAGTACTTAAAGAGTACTCATGGCTTTGTCCCTGGCTATTCCCATGGCCAGACTATGAAGAGGAATACCTAGAAGATGGACCCCAGGAAGGTTACGACAACTAGGATCATCTCCCATCGTCCGCATTGCCTGTGACCCCGAAGATGGAGCTTCGTCTATTCTACCGTTATTATTATGTATTCCGCTGCTTGATGTTGTATTAAGAACTGGATCATGAGATCCCTATTTGTGTAAGAACTTATGTATCGTTTGTAATGGATGATGTACTATGGTATCCAATTCTGTTATGTCACGCAAAAATGGTAATCCTGGGATTGCGATGTATGGCATAACAGGCATCTAGGATTGAAAAATCCGGGTGTTGACAATTCGTCTGCTTCACCAGCCACCTGGAACGGGGGCTGGGATTCCCCACATCTCTCTTCTTCCGGCGCTTCTGTGCCTTCTATGGGATCCAGCCATCGGACCTGGGCCTCCACAGCATCGAGCAGCTCGCCATTTTCGTGGCATTCTGCGAGTGCTACCTGGGCTGCAGGCCCTACTTCCCCCTGTGGCAAGATCTGTTCCACGGGAGGATCAGTCGCGAAGAAGCAGGCGGCCCAATGCTTGCTGCGGGTGGCTTGACGTTTCAATTGAAGTCGAAGGCCTCCTTTTTTGATCTGATTCTACCTGCCAAGGCAGCGAGCGAGTGGAAGAAGTCTTGGTTTTAGGTCACCGAGGCGACTCCAGACGGCGAGGTGGCGACCCCAAGATACTCCGCCGACCGGCTCGAACCGCGTCGACTCCAAGTCGGCAAGCTTCCAACATACCAGCAGATGGTCGTGGATGAGATGCTTCAGACCATCCGCGGCCTGAAGAAGAAGGGTCTTCAGACCATCAATTTGTACAACTGTTGGCTCGGGCGGCGACTCGTTCCCCTGGCCCGCCGTGACAATTATATGTACGAGTACACGGGCCGGGAGGACTCGACGAAATCCTGCCTCGCCGAGTGGAAACTCGAGTACTACATCCCGGCGTTGAAGAAGATCACCCAGGCGGTGTACCTGGACGCGAAGGCTGGGGTCGCCCCCTACACCGCGAAGCATCCAGCCTCGACGGTAAATCACTTTTTACCATTCGCAATCGCAGTTGATGCTGTCGCGGTTATATTGACATTACTTTATGCTTGCTGCAGATATTTCAAGTGGTGGAAGGGTGGCTTCCACCCGCGGACGACGAGAACTCGAGCCCGTCCGTCCAGGACGGGGGCGAGTCGCCTCCCACCAAGGGCGGCGCCGAGAGCGACTGGAGTGACGACGACGAGTTCGAGGAAGAGGCCGCCCCATTGGTTCGCAAAACTCGTGGGCAGCGTCAGCGCAACCTCAAAGCGAGTAGAAGTCTTGAACGTCATGATGATGACGATGACGAGCTTCCCAAGGTCACCTCGCGTCTCGAGGCCACTCCGTTGAAAAAGAAGAAGAAGAAGGAGGTGAAGGCCCCTCCGAAGAGGAAGACGAAGCCAGCGAGACGGGCATCTCCGCCTCATTCGGCGAGTAGTTCCGATGCCACCAGCTTGGCCAGGGATGAAGTGCCACAGACGACAACAGCACTGGATGTTACCGCCGTCCTGAGTGAGGTGCCTCTGGCCTCGATTCCTCCCCCATTCTCCCTAGTCTCTAGGTCGGGGGTCGCTCCAGCCGCGGCAGCTTCGCGTCCCAGGAGAGCTCCTGCCGAAAACGTTGTGGAGGCTCCTGTCGCGGCCTCATCAACAAAGAGGCCGTCTGTGTCTTGGGCGCATGATGTCCTGGAGATGGGCCTCAGTCGGAAACTGGGCCCCGAACTGGAGAAGCCGGCTAGCATCCGCACGGGGCTACGGTTCATACCAGTCGCCAAGTGAGTTTTATTCACCTGCTTTATTTTTCGTTGTACTCGAACCACTTTGCTCATGTAATCAATTTGCAGGACTGGGGTTAAAAAGATAGGCCACCCGTCCGTGTCCAAGGTGTCGCCAGTCGTCGCCGAGGAGGACCCTTCTGGTAAGAGGAAGGCTGATGAGGTCGCTGCCCCCACAGACAGCGCCAAGAAGGCCAAGAGCGACGATGTCGTCACCGTGTCTGACGACACGATGATTGCTCGGAGTGATCCTGCGGCGGGGGCGGCCTTGACGATCAAGGAGGGTGCTTTCTCGCCTGGGATGGTCGATCCGGCCTCTTTTGGTGCCGGCGCATCTATCGCGACCTTCCCCCGCTTCATGGCCAGAGCGGCTACGGTGAGTGGTACCACGCCATCGAGCCGCGTGCCTGGGGTCGCCAAAACGGAAGTCGAGCAGCGTCGCGGGCACACTCCGGCTCTTCTCGCATCCGTGGACGCACTACAGCTTCATGGCATGCTTGGCGTAGCCATCCAGGTATGTCCAGTCCCCGAGGATCCGGCCACTGAATTGCAGTGGTCAGATTCTTTTGGTGTTTTGCTTTTATTTCTCGCGCCTAGTCCCCGAGTGCGCATTCGCTGGATTTTAGCGGGTGGGTACTTAGGGTTTTTGATCTCTAGTCTCTGAGTGTCCAGACGCTGAATTTCAGCGGGTGGGCACTTAGGATTTTTGATCCCCAGTACCCGAGTGTCCATTCGCTGAATTTCAGCGGGTGGGCACTTAGGATTTTTGATCTCTAGTCCTCGAGTGTTCAGTCGCTGAATTTCAGCGGGTGGGCACTTAGGATTCCGTTTTTGTTAATTGTTTGACTTTTGTACAGGGTTTGCAGCGTGAATCAGCCGGCCGGCTTGCTGCAAAGTGTCACGTGGAGAAGGAACTTGCCGCCGTCCAAGAGGCGAACAAGGGACTCTAGGCGATTGCTGCGAAGGCAGAGGAGGTTCGCCAGGGCCTTGTCCCGGCGAGTGAGCTGACGGCGGCTCAATCTGCGTTGAGTTTGGCTGAGAAGCGGATCGCCGACCTTGAGCGCGAGCTTAAGGACACGAAGGAGGAGGCGATCTCGGTGGATGGGCGAGCCAAGGCTGCTGTTACGGCCGCCGCTGAGGAGCGTAAGGTCTCTGACGCCCTTGTTGCTGGGCTTCAAGACGACTACTCCTCTCTTCAAAGCTTCATCACGGATCTCTCCCATCCTTTGATTGGTAAGTGTGCCTGCCTCTGCCTGTAATATTTTCATTGTGTGATCTTTGATGTACTCACTACCCCCCTCTGTCCATAGGTCGGATCATCGACAGCGCGGAAGAGGCGTAGTCGTTCGACGCGCGGCAGTGTGTGGCCACTCTGGTCGACTCGGCCACGTTGTCCGCGACTTGTATTCGGGCGTATCTTCAGGAGATGTCACCCACGGAAGTGATTCCCAGCGACCTCGTCAAAGTGTGGCGGTACTTGGAGAAGGCGCCATCAGTCGTCGAGTTCATGACGCGGTCAGCGTTTCGGCACGGGGCGGCGACGGCGCTTAGCCTTGGGCTCGCCCACTTCCCGGAGGATTTCGATCTGGATGACTTGACGAGTGGCTACCCATCGTCGACTGGCTCGGTGGAGATCGCCGCGGTGCTGAAGCTGACGGACCACACCGTGGTATACTCCGATCGCGTCTGGGCGATGGGCGACCTCCTTCCTTATCAGGAGACGATCGTCGCACCCAACGACCCCGAGCCGCAGCACCGGGACTTCAAGATCGAGCAGCCCTTCCGTGCGGCGATGGCTGGTGAGCTGACGACGTACCCGTCGAACCCGTACACTCCCTTCATTCGCAACCGCAAGGGTGGCGGCGAGTCGACATCGAAGCCTGCGGAATAAGACATTGTGCCCTGGGGCGTTAGTAGCAGTTTGGCCATTGGGCGCACCTTGTACTTTGTAACAACTATGATCTGCTATAATGAGATATCATGTTATTTTGAGAATTGTCGTGTGTGTGTGTGATTGAGGGTTGAACGAGTCCCCAAGCGCGTCCGCCCTTTTTATGGGGTTTACCTCGTTTGTTATGTGTTTGTGGTTTTAAACGTTTTGTTATTGAGGTCGACTCGCCCGAGCTTGGAAAGCCAGTCGCAAGGCAACTCCCATGAGTGCTCTGTACTTCACCGGTTTCCCTTGCGCGAACGAGGTCGGGTAGCCGAGTCCCCGAGCGTGGTACTTGGTTGTTCTAGGCGCAAATCTAGGGTGGGTGAGGACTGGGCGCGTCAGAGTAAGCGCATCACTCCTGCATGGCCCGTCGGGTTAGTCGCATGGCGAGTCCTGGGCATGCTCTCATACTTGGCGTTTTCCCTAGTCGCTCGCGCTGAACTAGTCGTCAGTCCCCGAGCGTGGTACTTGGCCATTCGAGTCGTTGTGTCGAGGATGCGGAGGATCAGGTCGCTGTGAGGAGCGAAGGCGGTTGTCTTGGCTCGTTAAGCCAGTCGAGCTAGGCGACTCCAATGGGGCTCCGGGTAGGCGTTTTTCGTGGACGCTGCGAGGCCTGGGGTAACCCAGTGCCCTCGTAGCGCACTACTTGGCCGCGCCAATCGCTGTACCAGTGGTTGACTCCTGCAGTTAGCTTGGTGCTGTTATTACGAGTGCGAGTGGCACAAGACACGGAGAGTAGACACAATTTGTGGTAACCAATATATTTTATTTCATAGCGACTGGAGGATACATGTGTGGAGTTCTAGGAGTAGAACTTCCGTAGGAGGTTTACATTCCACGGTTGCTTGACATCGAGTTTTCCGTCTCCGCGGACGTCGGTGAGGTAGTAGGCGTCGTTGCCGAGTACTCGCCCGATGGCGAATGGTCCCTCCCACAGGGGGAGAGCTTGTGCATGCCCTTCTTGTCCTGGATGAGGCGTAGCACCAGGTCGCCTTCCTGGAAGTTGCGAGTTTTCACCCGCCGGCTATGGTAACGGCGGAGTCTTTGCTGGTAGATGGCAGTGCGAGAGTGAGCTAGGTCGCGTGCCTCGTCGAGTTGATCGATTCCATCCTGGCGTGCGAGTTCGTTCGCATCCTCCGTGTAGTGGACGACCCTTGGCGAGTCGTGCTCGAGGTCGGTGGGCATGACTGCCTCGACGTCGTACACCATAAAGAAGGGGGTGAACCCTGTCGACCTGTTGACCGAGGTGCGGATACCCCAGATGACGGAGGGTAGCTCCTCGACCCAGCACCTGGCGGTGCGCTCGAGTGGTACTTCAGGCCGTGGAGGATGCTCTGGTTGGCCCGTTCCGCCTGGCCGTTGGACTCCGGGTGGGCGACTGACGCGAGGTCGAGCCGGATGTGATGTTCCTCGCAGAACTCGGCCATGACTCCTTTGGCGAAGTTGGTGCCGTTGTCCGTGATGATGCTGTTTGGGAACCCTTAGCGATATATGAGCTCGCGTAGGAATTTGGTGGCGGTCTTCCCGTCGCATTTCCGGACTGGCTTGGCCTCCACCCACTTTGTGAATTTGTCGACCGTGACCAGGAGGTGGGTGAAGCCGGAGGGGGCCTTTTTGAAAGGGCCTACCATGTCCATACCCCACACGGCGAATGGTCAGGTGATGGGGATTGTCTTGAGCGCTGAGCTCGGCACGTGTGTCTGGTTGGCGTACTTCTGGCACCCAGCGCACTGCTGGACAATGTCGACGGCATCGGCGTGTGCGGTGGGCCAGTAGAAGCCGTGCCGCATGGCCTTTGCGACTAGAGAGCGGGCTCCGGCGTGGTGGCCGTAGTCGCCGGAGTGGATGTCGTGGAGGATCTTGCGTCCTTCTGCGGGTTGGACGCAGCGTTGGAACACGCCGGTCACGCTGCGCTTGTGGAGCTCGCCGTCGATGATGGTGAAGGATTTGCATCGACGTGCAACCATCCGGGCGTCTGTCTCGTCTGCCGGCAAGGTGCTAGTCTCCAGGTAGGCGATGTACGGCTTGGTCCAGTCGTCTGGCTCGGCGATGAGTGCGACCAGGGCTGCCTCTGGTTGCAGCGGGACTCCGATGTCGATCTCCCTTGGGGGAGAGACTGACGGCTTGGTGATCGTGTCGAGGAAGACGCCGGCGGGTGGTGCGAGTCGAGCCGACCTGATGCGAGAGAGTGCGTCGGCCTCCTCGTTCTTCCGCCTGTCGATCCACTCGACGGAGTAGCCTGCGAAGTGTCCACCCAGCTTGTCTACTGCTTGGCGGTATGCCGCCATGGTGGGAAATACGGCGTCGCAAGTACCAGCGACTTGCCCAGAGACGAGGTCAGAGTCTCCGTAGCAACGTAGGCGGTTGACATTCATCTCCTTGGCAGCTCGCATGCCATGGAGTAGTGCCTCGTACTCGGCCATGTTGTTGGTGCAGGGGGGTGAAGTCGAGGCAGAGGACGTAGCGGAGCTTGTCGCCCTTCGAGGAAGTCAACACGATCCCTGATCCTGCGCCGTCCGCGTTCTTGGAGCCATCGAAGTGTAGGCTCCAGTAGTGGAGGTATGGCAGCTTTTCCGGCTGCTGGGCATCTTCCCAGTCGGCGATGAAGTCCGCGAGAGCCTGCGACTTGATCGCTTTTCGTGGATCATACTTGATGTTGTGGACGCCGATTTCGACGGCCCACTTGGCGACTCGCCCGGTCGCCTCACGGTTGCGGATGATGTCCTGCAACGGTGCTGAGGAGACGACCGTGATCGGGTGCTCCTGGAAGTAGTGCGGCAGTCGCCGCTATGCTCTGAAGACTGCGTATAGCAGTTTCTGGTATTGCGGGTACTGCTGGCGTGACTCGGTGAGGACCTCGCTGATGTAGTACACCGGTCGTTGTACCAGGTGCTCCTTTCCTTCCTCCAGCCGCTTGACGACCATGACGGCACTGACGACGTGCTCGGAAGCCGCGACGTAGACCAGCATGGGTCCTTTGTCGACGGGGGCGGCGAGTAGCGGTGCTGCGAGTAGCACCTTATTGAGGTCGCGGAGTGCGTCGTCCGCCTCCTTGTCCCACTGGTAGGTGGGGTTCTTTTGCATCAGGCGGTATAGGGGCATCGCCTTTTCGCCCAATCGGTTGATGAAGCGGCTGAGAGCCGCGGCTCGCCCGGCCAGCTTCTGGACGTCGTGCAGGCACTCGGGTTTGCCGAGTCGAGCGATCGTGTCGATATTGGTGGGGTTCGCCTCGATCCCGCGCTTGGAGACGACATACCCCAGTAGTTGCCCTGCTGGTACACCGAAGGTGCATTTGCCTGGGTTTAGCTTTATCTTGTATTTCCGCAGGTTGGCGAATGTTTCCGCCAGATCGGCGAGTAGATCGCCCTGGCGAGCGGACTTCACTACCACGTCGTCGATGTAGACGTGGATATTGCGGCCAATTTGGCTCGCAAGGCATTCATGCATGCACCGCTGGTAGGTCGCACCGGCATTCTTGAGGCCGAAGGTCATGGCGGTGTAGCAGAAATCTCCAAATGGCGTGATGAACACCGTCTTTTCCTCGTCCTCGACAGCCATCTTGATCTCGTTGTACCCAGAGTAGGCGTCGAGGAAGCACAGCGACTCCGAGCCCACGGTGGAGTCGATTATTTGGTCGCTCCGCAGGAGGACGAATTGCTCCTTCGGGCAGGCGCTGTTTAAGTTTGTGTAATCGATACACATCCTCCAGGTCCCATTTTTCTTCTCGACCAGGACTAGGTTTGCCATCCACTTGGAGTATTTGATTGGCCGGATGAAGCCTGCAGCGAGTAGACGCTGCACCTCCTCGGTGATGGCTCGGCGGCGCTCTTCATTGAAGGGCCACAGCGACTGCTTGACGGGTCGCACTTTGGGGTCGGCGTTGAGTTTGTGCTCAGCGAGTTCCCTAGGGACACCAAGGCATGTCAGAGGGCTTCCATGCGAAGATGTCCCTGTTCTCACGGAGGAAGTCGATGAGCGTGCCTTCCTATGTTGGGCTCATGCCTGTCCCGATCGTCACCTTCTGGCTAGAGTCGCCTGGGACCAGCTCGACGGTGCGGGTGTGCGTCGTTGCCTCGAAGGCTGAGGTGTTGGTGCCCTCCGAATTGGGCTTCTTGAGTATGGTGGGGTCGTCATTGTTGACCCCGCTCGCATACTTGGCGAGCTCGTCGGCGTGGTTGGCCTCTGACGCGATGACGGTGTCAGCGAGTTCGGCTCCTTTGGCCTCGCACTCGGCGGCCATGTCGGGGTCGCCGTTGATGGTGATGACGCCGCGCGGCCCGGGGAGCTTCATCGCGTTGTACGCGTAGTGGGGCGCTGCCATGAACTTGGCGAACGTCTGGCGCCCCAGGACTTAGTGGTAGGGGCTGTCGAAGGGTACCAGCTCGAAGACGATCCGCTCAGTGTAGAAGTTTGCTGGTGTGCCAAAGGTGATTGGCAGCGTGACCTTGCCGATCGGGTACGCCTTCCGACCAGGGACGATGCCGTAGAACGTGGTGTAGGTCGTCTCGACCATCGACTGCGGGAGCCGCAGTCGCCTGAAGGTGTCCAGGTACAGGATGTTGATGGAGCTGCCGTCGTCCATCAATTTCTTGGGGAGCCAGTAGTCTCCCACCTTAGGCTTGACCACTAGGGCATCTCGGCCTGGGTACTCGATGCGTGGCGAGTGGACCTGGCGACTCCAGGTGATGGGCTGCTCCGACCAGTTGAGGAACTGGGGAACGTCCACCTGGGCCACCGCATTGACGGCGACGGCGCGGGCGATGACCTTCTTCTCGCGCTTCGTGTTGAAGCCTGTGAAGGTGTGGAGCGAGCCGGCCACACTGCCGAATTTTCCGCCATTTGGCGGGTTGTTGTCGGGGTCCTCCCGTGCTCGCCGTGCCTTCTCGATCTCCTTGAGAGAGTGGCAGTCGGCGGTCGTGTGCATGGCGGGCTTCCCTTCCCTGCTGGGAAACGCACAAGGCTGGTTAAGGAGGGCCGCGGGGTCGAACCTTGGTTTCGCCTTGTAGTTGCCGCCGTCGCGGCGTTGCCCTCCGTCGCGGCGGAAGCTCTTGGGCTCGCGCTGCGTGTGCCGGGCATTGGCAACGAAGTCGACTCGCCCGTCACTGCGGCGTTTGCCGGTGAGGCGAGTGTTGCTGTAGCGTAGGTCGGACCGTCGTCCGTTGTCGTTGCCTTTCGTGCGGCGTTGACCTCCCGACTCGTCGTCGGTTTCTTGGTTGGGATCTTCCTCCGCGTATCTCTTGGAGATCTCAAGGAGGTCTGGTATGTTGTCAAGTGTGCGGTATGCTCGTTTGAGCTTGGCGACCAAGGGCTCGTAGTGGCACGAGGTCTTGAAGCAGTGGATTGCGGTGTCCGGGTGGATACCGGCCGCATTGTACCATAGCTCTTGCCACTGTTGGACCCAGCTTCGGGTCGACTCGCGGGGTCCCTGGACGCATCGCTCCAGGTCCTCGATGGTGGTGGCGTGGGTGTACGAACCCTCGAAGTGCCTCACGAAGGCATCGCGCATCTCTTCCCAGGAGTCGATGCTATCCGGAGGGAGAGTGTTGATCCACTGCCTGCACGCTCCCTCCATCATCAGAGGGAGGTAGCGGGCGGCTAGCAGGTCGGTGTGGCCTGCGATCCCCATTGCCATGAGGTATGTGTCCAGCCACACGGAGGGGTCGTACGAAGGGTCGTACTTTTCTATTTCCTTCGGCGCTTTGAAGTTCGCCGGGTATTTTTCGCCTCGGATCATTGGTCCGAAGCACCGGGGCCAGAGTCGGCTTAGCGACCCCATCAGCTCGCCGTCACGGCGATTGGTTAGGGTATGTCATAGGTCGTCGGGCTGGCGTGCGCGCCAGCTTTGGTTGTTGATGATGTGAGTGCGGGCCTCGACGGGCTGACCGTTGGCGGCGACGAAGTTGGTCGCTGGCCTGGGGTCGTTGGTGGAGAGTGCCACGTTCGCGGGTCGGTGTTGGAGCTGCAGTGGTTCGGGTGGCGGGCAGTTGAGGGTGTTTGCCGCCAAGGGGCGGCCGCTTGAGGCAGCTCTGCTGCCCGATGAACGCGAGTACATCCGACCCTGTGAGTCGACGCCTGCGTTTTGTTGCTCGACCGCCTTTGCGAGCGGTGCCTTGACGTACTGGATCTGTAGGGTGCCGTCACCGGTGGCCGTGATGTTGTCGGCCGCTGCTCGGCCTGCCACGAGGTTGTCCATCGGGGTGGAGAACAGTGGTAGGTCGTTCGCGTCTCGCTCCCGTGAGGAGACCACTATCCGCGGCTGGTTCCTGGGGGGTGCGCGGTTGGGTGGAGGTGGGGCGCCCATCGCCGTCGACCCTGGTGGGGGCCGGGCGCTTCCTCCTGGTGGCGCGTTCTCGCAGATCGCGCGCTCGGCCACGCGGGCCGGGTCGTTCTCATCGTCGAAGTTTAGGGCACGCCCCTGGACGGTGGGGTTCAAGCGCGACCTGATTCGCTGCATGTGGTAGCGCGACAGCTCCTGCCCCGTCACCTGCTCCAGGCGAAATTTTTCGCGCTCGGCTTGCTCCTTGCGGACTGCCTCCGCCAGCTTCAGGCGAAATTCCTCGACCTCCGTTGTCGTGGCGTTAGGAGGGATTGGGGTGGAGAAGGGATCCTCCGGCGGATCGGTGCCAGTCGCCATGTAGGTCGCGGCGTGGCGACCGGTCCCGTCGCGGAGATCGGCGGAGTTTTCTGACCCGGAGTCGAAGTCGAAGATCCCAAGGATGGAAGGATCCTCGAAGTCTCCCACGTTGGAGACCTGGGTGATGGAGCCCGCGGGTGAAACCGCGGTGATGGATCCAGCGAGTGACGCCGGGGTCGCCGAGTCGGCGTCGTCGTTGAGGGCCGCGTCTTCCGCGGCCACAGTGTTTTCTGCCACGTCGCTGTGGGCCGAGTTGTACTCGGAGGCGAGGCGATGGATCGTGCGGACCTGGCTCTCGGAGAGCCGGTCACGTGGCGGCGACTCGTGGATGCGAGCCGAGTCCTCCGAGACGATGACGTCGGTAAGGCTGACGAAGAGGCTGATCGTGCCAACTGGCAAGATCATGCTGTGCGTGATGGGTCGCGCCGCCGGGACGTAGCTGCTCGGCAAGATCTGAAGCATCTCGCCGATCTCTATCATGCGGCCGGTGGCGACCGACTCGTTGATGGGCAGATTGGATCTCGCCGCAGAACACCGGCCAGGCCCCACGGTGGGCGCCACTGTCGTGGGAATGACCACGGCAGATGCTGCAATCAGCAGCGAGTAGTAGAACCAAGGGCAAGGGCGGCCAGCCATCTTCGGTGCGAGATGAGGGCGGAGACACAGGGTTTTACCCAGGTTCGGCCCCCCGGAGGGTAAAGACCTACTCCTGCTAGATTGTATTATGACGGAGGTACAATGGGGCGAGCTCGACGGCTAGGCGACGAGTCGCTTGGGTGGATGATGGAACGTACGTTTACACGCCTTATAGGGAGGTTTATATAGACTCACCCTCCCCTAGGGTTTACATATCTCAACCGAATCAGTTATGTTTTCGGTACTCATTTAACCTAATCCGACTGGGCCTATCTACTCTCCTGGGCCTTCAACTTCCAGTCGCTTGGATCCACGCCAGGTCTTGATCCAGTCGCTGTCTTGCAGGCCCACTCGCCAGTTCCTGGGCCAGTCGGAAATGTCCTGATGGGTATACCCCGGTAGGCATATCCCCATCATAACCCGAAGGTGGATTTCTAGTCATATATGCAGTTGGATAGTGGTCTATGTATCTTGTTGTATTGCCCAAACGAATCTCATAGGATCATGAATTTCTAGTATTGCATTGTTATGCCTTGCTCAGTCATGTCAATTCCCCTGCTGTAATTTGCTTACCCAGCATGCCATGTTTGTTTATCTAAGGAAAACACCTCTATTGAACTATGGGCCCCGGTCCAATCTTTACCATTGATATATCTTCCACTATTACTATTACTTGTTGCAAACCACTATTACCTTCCACACCATACAGTTAATCCTTTGTTACAGCAAACCGGTGAGATTGACAACCTCACTCTTCGTTGGGGCAAAGTCTTGAGTTTGTGTTGTGTAGGTCTCCAAGTTGCTAGCAACACCCTTGAGTCGTTTCCTTCCTCCTACTGGTTCGATAACCTCGGTTTCTTACTGAGGGAAAACTTGCTGTTGTGCTCATCACACCTTGCCTTGGGGTCTCCCAACGAGGCGTTGATAACACGACATCGTCACCTACTGTAAAAATTGTATTGAATCTCGCATAGTTCTTAGGGGAAACTTTCCCGATGTTAATTACTTTTGTAGTTGATGCTTGTGAGTGGAACCATTGAATTATTGTCTATGTTCATATTGTTATCCATCATTATATCATCTATGATCTTGATCCATATGATGTCTCATGAGTAGTTCGTTTAGTTCTTGAGGACATGGGAGAAGTCTTGTTGTTAGTAGTGGAATTGTGTTGAGGCATTATTCAATGGTTAATATTTAAGTTGTGCTGCTATTCTTCTAGTGGTGTCATGTGAACGTCGACTACATGATACTTCACCATTTATGGGCCTAGGGGAATGCATTTTTTATTTGGCTACTAATTGTGGGGTTGCCGGAGTGACAGAAACCTGAACCCCCGTTAGGAAACCTTTGCACAAGGGAGTGTAGGATCTCAGAGTTTAAGGCTGTGGTTAGGTTTTTATCTTAATTCCTTTTTTGTAGTTGTGGATTCTTGCAAGGGGTTTAATCACAAGTATGTATTAGTCCAAGTAAGGTCGGTATATTAGCACAGGTTCACCCACACAACACTTATCAAACCAAAGAAGATTAATTAACTATATGAAACGAAATCACTTGACAGTATTCCCATGTGTCCTCGAGAACGTTTGGTCCTCATAAGTATTACCACCGTATTGTCCTTTTCTAAGAAAGGATTGGGCCACTTGCTGCATTATTTTCTGTCTTTATTTACTTGCACTTTGTTTCTTTGCTTTATCGAAAACCCCTAAAAATACATTTGTTAAGTATTGACAAAGATTTCCTGCTCCAAACCACTAGTCAACACCTTCTGCTCCTTGTTGGGATCGACACTCCTATTTATCAAAAGTACTACGATACACCCATATACTTGTGGGTCATTAGGAGAAAACAACAATCTTTTGTTCATGGAACAATTGTATTGTTTACTTTACACACATTGCTTAAAGCAGTTATCTGTTGCTTGCAACTTAATACTGGAGGGGGTTCGGATGATAACCTAAAGGTGGATTACTAGTCATAGATGCAGCTAGATGGTGGTCTATGTATATTGTTGTAATGCCCAACCAAATCTCATAGGATCATGAATGTCTAGTATTGCATTGTTATGCCTTGCTCAGTCCTATCAATTGCCCCGCTGTAATTTGTTCACCCAGCATGTTATGTTATTTATCTTAAAGAGAACACCTCTAGTGAACTATGGACCTCGATTCAATCTTTACCATTGATACATCATCCACTGTTACTATTTACCTTATGCAAGCAATCATTACCTTCCACACCATATGTTTAATCCTTTGTTTTAAGCAAACCGGTGAGATTGACACCCTCACTGTATGTTGGGGCAAAGTCTTGAGTTTGTGTTGTGCAGGTTCCAAGTTATTAGCAACACCTTGGAGTCATTTCCTTGCTCCTACTGGTTCGATAACCTTGGTTTCATAATTGAAGGAAGACTTACTGTTGTGCTCATCACACCTTCCTCTTGGGATATACCAACGAAGCTCTACAGTGATCTGAGCTGCATCAATATGTTTTCTGGCGTCGCTGCTGGGTAGTTAAGAATGGCTTCACAAGGGGAGTCATTCACAAACCTTCTCTTTACTTTGTTTTTGTTTTTATTAGTTTATTTTGCTTGCTTCTTTTTATCAAAAATTCCAAAAAAAATAGTTTCATTTGGTTTGCTTTCTCTTATCAAAAACACAAAAAAATTAGTTCATGCTCTAGTAGTTGCTGCTGTTGGCTTGCTTCACCTTTGCAAAAATGAATTCTGCTGAGAACACCAAGTTGTGTGACTTCACTAGCACAAACAACAATGATTTCCTAAGTACACCTATTGCTCCACCTGCTCCTGATGCTACCTTTTATGAAATTAAGCCTGCTTTGTTGAATCTTGTTATGAAAGAGCAATTTTCTGGTGCTAGTTCTGATGATGCTGCTGCCGACTTCAATAACGTTGTTGAACTTTCTGAGATGAAAAAATATAAGGATGTAGATGGAGATATTATTAAGCCCAAATTGTTTCCTTTATCCTTGGGAGGAAAAGCTAAAGAATTGTTGCTACCCATTCCTAGAAATAGTATTGATTCTTGGATTAAATGCAAAGATGCTTTTATTCGAAAATACTATCCTCCTGCTAAGATTATATCTATGAGAAGTGAAATAACGAAATTTAAACAACTTGATAATGAACATGTTGCTCAAGCTTGGGAAAGAATGAAATCTTTGGTAAAGAATTGTCCCACTCATGGATTGACTGCTTGGATGATTATCCAAACTTTTTATGCAGGAATGAATTTCTCTTCAAGAAATCTGTTGGATTCTGCTGCTGGAGGTACCTTTATAACCATTACTTTGGGTGTTGCAACAAAGCTCCTTGATAATATGATGGTCAACTATTCTGAATGGCACACTGAGAGAGCTCAACATGGTAAGAAGGTATATTCTGTTGAAGAAACCCCATGCTTGAGTGATAAAATTGATGTTATCATGGCTATGCTTGTTAATGGAAAAGCTCATATTGATCAAAATAATGTTCCTTTAGCTTGTTTGATTGCTCAAGAATAGGAAGTTTATGTGAACTTGATTAGAAATAACAATTTCAAAAACAATGCCTATAGGAATAATTTTGGTAATAATAATTATAGGACTTATCCTCCTAATAATGGAAATACTTATGGAAATTCCTACAACAACACTAGAAGTGCTCCCTCTGAACTTGAAGTCATGCTTAAAGACTTTATTAGTAAGAAAACTACTTTCAACAAAACTGTGGAGGAAAAGCTTTTGAATGTGGAGAAAAATATTTCACCTTTGCCTGAAGCACAAACTTCTTTGATTAATAAAATGGCTGCTAAACCCGAAATGTTGGAAAGTACCTTTGCTTCTACTCATGCAATATAAGTTACTATTGATGAAAATGTTAGACTATTAGCTAAATTAAGTGCTAAGTGGGAAAAAGAAACTGAAATTGCTAGAAACAAGTATTTTTACTATTACCACCACCAATATTGATAATAGCAAACCACAAGAAGTCCCCATTCCTCCTACAACAATGCCTAAACCCAATAAGTCTTGTACTTGTGATGCTAAGTTTGAGTTTGATCTTGATGGTTGCAATATTTCTGAAGTGATTATGTTCCTACAAAAGCTTGCTAGAAGTCCTAATGCTAGTGCTAGGAATATGGCTTTCACAAAACACATTACAGATGCTCTCATTAAAATTAAGGAAGAAAAATTGAAACACAAAGCTTCTATTCCTAGGAAAGTAGAAGATATTTGGGAACCCATTATCAATATGCAAGTGAATGACCTTGATCTCAAAGCTTCACGTGACCTTGGTTCTAGTGTCTCTATTATGCCTAGAAAGATTTATGAAATGCTTGATTTACCACCTTTGGAAGATTGCTATTTGGATGTCCCACTTGATGATAATGCTAAGAAGAAACTCATGGGGAGTATTAATGATGTTCTTATTATGGTTAATAATGCTTATCTCCCTATTGATTTCTATGTTTTGGATGTTGAATGCCATGCTTCTTGTCCTATTACTTTGGGAAGACCTTTTCTTAGAACTGTTGGTGCAATCATTGATATGAAAAAAGGCACCATTAAATATCAATTCCCATTCAAGAAAGGTATTGAAAACTTCCCTATGAGGAGAGAGAAGTTACCTTTTGATCCTCCTTTGAAAGCAAAATTTGATGTTAATGCTTCTTCATTTGAAAATACTTGATTCTTGCTTCCTGTGCCTAACTTAAAGGCTTTAAAGAAAAGTACTTCTTGGGAGATAACCCAATAGTTTTATTGAGTTTTGGAAGTTATTACTTCTGTAATAACCTCTCCTTATCCTTCTTATTTGATTTTTGTGCCAAGAATAACTTCTAATGAGAGGGAAGTAAGATTTGGGGAAGTGTTGTCCCGAAACAGATTTTTGTGCTTCACTGTAAAAATTCATGAAAAATCATATGTCAGATTGAGATGTAATTTTCTAAATAAATCACCCAGGTTGTTAGCTAACTTTCGTTGTTCAACACTTTTTTATTTGAGCAACATAAGTTCTTCGAAAAAATCGGTTTTTACCTGCTAGTCTATATTGACAGATTTCTGCCATTATTTGCATATGCCTCTTTATTGATTTCTTTTTGGGTTCTCTTTGGGAAATTGAACTTCTTGAGGGAATTGCTATAGTAGCTTGTGTCTTTAATGAAAGTTTTGCTATTTTAAAACTAAACCCCAAAGGTTTATTATCTTATTGAATGCACTAATGCTGCTAATGAAGATTGTGTGAAGTTTTGTACGAAGGAAAATTTTCAGGTGTAAGGGAAGAATGATGTAATGAGATGAAGAATGGACTAAATCTCAAGCTTGGGGATGCCACCACGTGTCACCCCAAGAAATATTCAAGAGGTACAAGCGTCAAAGCTTGGGGATGCCCAAGGCATCCCCTTCTTCATCAATAAAAATCCCGGGTCTTTCTAGACACTTCGTTTTTATTGTTTCATGCACAGTTGTGTTATTCTTGGAGCGTCTTAGTTTTCATTTTTGGTTTTCGTTTTCTTAGTTTGCTTGAATAAAGTAGTTGGACCCCCACTTCCGCTGTGTTTTTTCAAATAAGTTGATTAGTGTTGGAAAGGAGTTGAAAGGTTTCATGCTTATAGTGATACAAAAGGCAGCTTGCTTTAACTGTGACTTAGACTTTATCATGTCATGCTAGATGTTGTTTTGCCCTTATGCTTAGTAATTATTGTTGTAGCATGACTTATTCCAAACAATTGAGATTGCTTAATGTGCCTTGCAAGAATCATGCGTTGTTTTAACATACAAAAGCATAGTATTGTGGTATTCACCTTTGATGCTTTGTTTGGGTTGACTTGGCACATGCTCACACCATGTTATGACTATGAACCAGTCACCTTAGCCTCTGTGATCATTTAGTTTTTGACTTGTGGTACCACTTTATGCTTTGATTGATAATGTTTTGTCGCTCTACATGATTATAGCCATTATTGCTCTCTTAGTTGGTCGCTCCCAGTCTTTTGCTAGCCTCCACTTGTATTGAGTAAGCTCTACTCATGCATCCAACTCCCAAGAAACCAAGTTATTCCAAAGTGTCCACTATAAATTCCTATGCATGATGTGTTACACCATTCCAAGTATATTCTTGTAACATCCCAAATTTCATTAAATAAAAAATCATATCATTGCATTCTTATCATCATAGCATGTTTGACTTGCACAAAAAATTTCAAAGAAAAACCCTAATTGAATCCATATTTAAACCCCTCTTTATATCTGATATATGGGGCATGGTTTTTATTTTTATTTTCAGAGACCAAAGTGTGTTTGAGTAGTCAGATGTGTTTGACACACTTTAGAATGCTAGGATCACAGTACAAAAATTTGGAAAAGGTTTGAATTCAAACAGATTTGAATTAGGGTTTCAAAACCATTTCTAAAAATCAAAACAGAAAAGAAAAAGGTTAAAGAAAAAAATAAAACTGAGCGCTGCCTATTCAGCCCAGACCCACATTCGTCCCACCTAGCCCACCCGGGAAACCCCCTCCCTCTCTCTTTCTCATGCGCCCGCGCTGCACCCTCTCACTAACAAGCAGACCCCACCACCACGCCAGCGCACCGTCGTCAATCACGCGCCGCTGACCACGCCGTTGCAGCCCTTTTCTTCCCCGATTCGATTCGAATCAATTCCATTGATTTTGGTAGTAATACTCGCCCCGACGCTCGCTATTTAACCCCCTCTTCCCCCGCACAATTTCCCCTCGAACCTCACCGCCCAAGCGCCCCCAGGCTGCCAGTAATCAAGCTTGCATCGCCACCGCTCGACGAACTCCGGAGATCGATTCTGGTGAGCTCCGTCTAACCCATGCCTCTGGTTCACCCTGTCACGCTCACCATCCTCTTGTGTGCCTAACCGTGCCTCTGGTTCATCCAATATTGCCCCAGGTCGCTGTCTCCGTCAACCTCCGCAAGCACCTGAGGTGCTAGTCCACTCTGACGAGTAATTCCGGTAAGGACCGCATGCCCCTTTCCCTCTGGTTCAAACCAATGTGTGCGCCACGACCTTGTGCACATCCTGATGCCCTTTGTTTTCCTTCTGGTGACCTAGGCCGTCGCCTCTGACTCCGCCAGCAACAACCTGACGCTAGCGAGAACTCCGACGAGCTCCTGTGCCCGCGTCCAACTTCCCCTGACCAAGCCAGTTCCACCTTGAGCATCCTCGTGCTCACGCGAGTCAGGTAAACCTTGCCACCACCCGCTTACCCCCTTGGAACGGCCGGAGCATCGTCGGAAGTAGCGCCACCGCTGCCAGCGCCATCAGCGCCGCTCTCTTTTGGTCAGTTGATCCAGAGCCATTAGATCTAGATCGTGCGCTGTAGATTAGATGTCACATCCCAAGATTTTCCAAATCTTGTTATGTGAAAAATAAATGAATAAAATAAAACTTTGTTGATTTTCAGGGTGAGAAGAAACTTCTGATTCCAATTGGGAACCTTCAAACCTATTTGTTCAAACAAATCCTAAAGGGATTTGAAAAGATAAACAATTAATAAAGAAAATTTTAAATTAGTAGAATTACTACTTTAGGATCTTTTAGTAAAAAGATTTAGTTTTCAAATGAAAAGGTAGAAATATAAATAAGTATTATTTTATAGAGCCAAATTAAATCTTGGCCAAGCTTTTGAATTAAAATATTCCTATTTGATAAAAAAGAGTAAAGGTTTATTTAAATAAAACAATGAGGATTTATTAATATCCCATTTTATTAAAGTAAGGACTTTTCCCATTTTAATTAAACACTAAAACTTGTTATTTTATTTTAAATGAGTTTTTCAAGTGTTTTATATTTTCAAATAAAACTTACTGAAATGATTTTGGGATTATGTAAGTTTCAAATGGAGTTTTAATAATCAAATCCTATTAATAACTAAGGACTATTATATTTAATTATGAAATAGATCCTAAAAGAATAAAAATATTATCTTATTTTGGGACTTGGTTTATTGTTGTTAACAGAACTAAACTCAATGCAAAGTGTGGTGGTAGTTTGATTGATTTTGAATGTTTGAATTGTTTGATTGAATTTCAAAACAGAAAATCAAATAGAAAAAGAAAAGTTTACTGTATAAAAAAATGAATCGAGCTCAGCCCAACTCATCTGGCCCAGCAAGCCCAGTTCCAGCCCAGCTACTTCCCCCACGCGTGAAACGTTTTTCACCCAAACACGCACCCGCGCAGTCCAGACGAGTGGCCCCCTCTTTCCCTCTCTCTCCCTCACTGACAGGCAGGCCCCACGCCAGCGTGTCGTCGTCTTCAACCCGCGGCAATTCCTCCCTGCCGTTGCAGCTGAATAACTCCGGCATTGATTCGCGTTGATAGCGGCTTTAACTCCCCCGACGACCACGCGTGCATAAATGCCTCCCTCCCCTCTCTCATTTCCCCCAGACAGCTCCTCCTCTCTGCCTCTAGGCTGCCCCAATTCGAGCCCGCGCCCCCACTGCTCCGGCGAGTCTCTCCAGGGAATTCCGGCCAGCACCCCCACCCCCGCAAGCTCTACTTCACGCGAGAGTGATCCCCAGCCTCTGGCGCTTCTCCCTGTACTTTCCGTTCAACCGCGCTCGCCCCAGAGCGTCGACAAGGACAAGCACAAACGCGCCGCCGCGACTGCCACCTCTCCGGCGACCCCTCCCCGTAAGAACTGGACGCTCTTTCCCTCTGCTTGTAAGCCGCATGTTCAGTATATTCACGCGCACCTAACCATGTCTTTCTTTTGCTCTGGCATGGCCTATAGCCTCGCCTCCGACAAGAACCAGATGAACCCGACAGCGAGCACAGCTCCGGCGAGCAATCCGCTCCGTTCCTGTGCACCCCTCGCCAAGACGACCATGCGTTGAGCATCGCCAACCCCCTGCGAGCACAGTGAGCCACCTCCCGACCTTCCTTGCTTCCTCTGTCGCCAGGTCCGTCGCTAGCCGAGCACCGCCGCCGCGCGCCACCATCGTCGCGCCGCCAGTTAGTGGCAAATCGATTATAGCCGTTCGATCTCGATCTAGTGGATAGGAAAGAAAACTTAAACGAAGGGGTATGGTTGCCTCTGCGCCACATGATCACACTTAGATCCAACGATCCAGAGAGGCCGATCCGTGCGAACCGGTACCGGCCAGTAGAAACACGCCACGTGGACTGGTTTTGATTTAAAACAAAATTCTGAATCTGATTTATATGCAAACTTGTAAATTGCATAACTTTAAATCTACACATCCAAATTTTGCAAATTTTATATCAATGGATTCAGAAAAACAAGCCCTAGCCAACCATGCACTTTGTTTATTAAAAACTTCTGGTAAAATGTTTGTTTTTGCAGAAACTTGTGTATGCTTGTTTAGGATATAAAATTTATTTCAAAATGATTTTGGGGTTGAAATCTTTGCAAAATGGTTTGTTGTGAACCTACTGACCTTAGGAACCAACTTATGGATTTAAAAATGTATTTTGTGAAGTTTAGTAGTAAATACTTGAATTAATTCATTTCTAGTCAAATAAAAATATTGATTTTGTTATGGAAATGATTTTTTTGAGAAAAACCTTTGGAAAATGTGTTGATTCAAACCTATTGACCCTAAACATCAAGTTTTGTGAATTAACAACTTATTTGGTGAACAATATAAAATTGTTGCTTTACTAAAAGCATTTTTCACCACATGAAATAATGATTTGATTTAAAAAATGGTTTATAGATAAAACCCTTTTGCAAATGGATTTGCCACTTTAGAAATGACCACTTTGAACCTTACAATGTGTAGAGCTTAGTAGAAACCACCTTTGCAAATAAAACTATCTTTTGCATGCTTGCATGCATGACTTTGTTTTTATTATTTTATGTGTGATGAATTGTTTGATTAATGGTTGGAATGCTAGTTGAATCTATGTTTGCTTGATTGATTTGTAGTGAAGTTAGAAGAGTGTGATATTAGCAAGATTAAGAAGTGAACCAAACATCCTCTACCAAAAAGTCAAGTGACACTATCATCCAAGTCCTACTATTTTCATTACACTTAGTGGATTTTGAAACATGCATGATAAGGACTACTATATTTTGCTATGCTAAATCCTATTAGGATACCCTTATATTTTCCTTAGTGAAAAAAATGTAGTTCAAATATGCTTAGCCCTGCTATATATATTGAAATGAGATACATGTTGAGATTATATGAAGTTGGGAAAAGACTTATGTTTTATATAATAAAAGAAGTACTCAATGAACCACCTGGGTGGACAAGGATACTCAAGTTTTGGACAAGGTGGCGACAAAAGGAACCATGTTTATATGGCAATCTCTTTTTGGTTGTGCACTAGAAGAAAACCACCCAGGGACTTAGAGATTGAACATGTTTCTCGTACAATGGCTTCCGTGTACAGCCACATGCTAAATGGGCACCAGCTTAGTCAACTACATGGTGGAAGACCCATGCATTGGCCTCTTCAGGTTAACTAGAATGAGGGAACTTGGAACCCTACATTGGTGCCTGAAGACAAGCTAGCATTGTGTATTGGGAGGACCCTATGGAAAGATTTCGTCACATTCTCAATCTGCCAGTACTCCATCTTGGTGAGTACTTATCCAGCGGCCACTGGTGGCATCAAGATGAGAATGTGTCATGTGGGTGAAGTGTACAACTTCTGCAGAAGATAAAAATCTAAGTACTTAGCCATGTCCCTGGTTATGGACAATACTGAGCAACTAAGGCCTGAAGATATGGGAAATCTCAACATTCCAATTTCTAAAAGAAAAACTTGAAAGTGATAACAAGAGACTTGAAGCACTTGGTGGATTCCAAGGAGTTCAGAAAGATTTGACAAAAGATCAAAACTATTTTGAAAAGATAGGATAAAACTATAATGCTTTCTGCAAATGAGCCTAAACCCCACTTAGCCAATTATGCATGTATTGATAGGATCCACTCATATTCTACATAGTAGTGAAACTTGCCAATACAATTCAAATGTATTGACCCTTGTGGCTGTAACTTGTTATGTTGCAGGTTTGTTTGATATTAGTGAAGTTGATTGATTAGGATTACAAGTCTACAACCAACATGTTTGCCTGTGGCAGTTTGAAGATGAAGGACCCCATGCTTATAGATATTCTGCTGCAATGTAATGTAATAGCCAAATGAGCTATGTAAGATGTAATAAAATTATGTTATTCCTGGTTATAAAGTTTTATTATAACCTGTGTTTCTTGATATTACATCTTAACTGTGGATGCTAACTATTGATCCAGGGACTAGCATTGTAAACACAGGGATCTCTACCTTATTAAAGGTTGGGACCTCTACATTAGATCATTTAGCGAACCGGTAAGTTTAGATCTGCCGCGTTGGATCTGACTTGATCCAATGGCACGGAAGGGTGATCCTGAGCGAAACGGTATCAGCCAATCAGGCGCTGCCACGCGTCTGTAAATTTGATTTAAAATCTGTTTTTGAATCTATTAATTGATTTAACTTGTAAAATTCGGAACTTTTGTTCTGTTTGTCCAAAATTTGTAAATAATATATCAATGGATTCAGAAAATTAAGCCCTACAAACCTTTGGCCTTGAATTGGTCACTTGATTCTGGAAAAATAGGATTATTTGCAAAACCATTTTTAGGCCTATTTTGCATATAAAAATTATTTAGAAAATGTTTTTAAAGTAAATTTAAGTTTAGTTAGACTTTATAAAGTTTAGTTTGTGTTTAGTATTGTTTAGTTTGACTTTTTAGAGTAGAAAAATCATTCCTTTGCCTTTGCATGCATACATATGTATTTTTGTTTGAATATTGAAATGTGAATTTGGTGTTATGATTTTATGTGTAGATTGTTGTGATTGTGGTGAATGTGATTGTGAGGATTGTTCCTACTCCCCCAACTATCAAGGCAAGTGATGATCCATATTTTTGTCCTATTATTTTGACTATGCATTAGTGTTATTTTGAGTAGGACTTGCATGGAGAATTTTTATAAGTATATACTATGATATGCCTTGGGAAATCCTAGTAGTGGTTGTCTTAGTAGATTTTCCCCTAAGTTAAGAAACTTGCTACTAGTATGCTTAGCCTAGATAGTAGAAACAAGGGTGGAATATTCATGCTATGAAATATTGCTAAGTGTATGACTTGTGTTTTTGCTTAATAAAACAACTATGTGAATGAATCACCTGGGTGGAATGGTATGGTTGGTTTATGTTGAGTGGTTACATAAGGCCCATCTCTATGGTTTGTTTACCTTGTGTATCACACTTGTGGATTGCCATCCATGAAAAAATGGATTTGAGATGTTTAGTGTTGAGAAGCTTCTAGTGCAACCACATGGCATATGGGCTCTGCCTTGACCAACTAGGTTGCAAGAACTTAGCCAGATGGACAGTTGGTGGTAGGGTTGATAGGTTGCAAGAACGGACCAAGGGAATGCTTTTGAAAAGTCTCGTCTCGATGCATATCGAGTCTTGTGGGGAAGTGCACCACCTCTCGACAAGGTAAAACCTAAGTACTTAGCAGTGTCCCCGGCAACGGACAATTTGAGCATCAAAGACAATGAAGCAATCCAGGATCTCCTCATCCCAATTTATCTAAGTTAAAACTTGTGGTTGAACAAGGGTAAAGGTTCACCAATGTCTATTGGTGGTTCCTTGGGAGTTTTACCAAACAAAAACTTAGTGTTTTCAACTAATAAGACAACACCTTATTTTGAGCAAAGCGATCCTAAGCTACACTTAGCCAAATTCATATAGATGTTAGATACTACTATTCTACTATGGTATCACTTTCCAATACAATTCCAAATGTATTGACCCACTGTGGCTGTAACTTATGATGTTGTAGGTTACTCTGATGGAGATTAGGGTTGTGAGCCTACACTCAACATGTTTGCCTGTGGCACATGAAGATGAAGACTTCTAGTTATTTACTTTATGTTTGAACTCCTTGTATTAGCCTTGGGCTATTGACTTGTAAAGACTATGTTATCTCTGGAATGACGATGTAATAATGACATTTGTATATGTGTACTTAATCTTAAACTGTGGATGCTAGCATTTAATCCAGGGACTAGCATTGCAATCATAGGGGCCTTTACCTTAAAAGGTGGGGTCTTACAATTCTTGTTTTATCTATTTTCCAAATTAAACTTGTTATGTGAAAATTAGTGATTAAAGCTCTCACAAACTTGATGGCACACTTTATTTTTCTTGCCCCTAATAAACTTGAACCATTGTGTCATATATGTTGTATATGATTGCAATTATAAGTTTGGAATTAGCAGAACAGTGCTGACACGGGGAACGCTTTCAACACCTGTAAATATCTACCCAGTTGATATCATGCTCTTTTGTTTATGGATGTCGTCGGTGTGAAATGAAAGGGGAGCTTGTAAGTCCATGGAGTTATGTATATGTGTTAGAGAAACGCCTAGGCCGCTAGCCTAAGCCATGCCTAATGATGGTGGAAACTTGCAGCATCACCATAGTGAGCAATCTATGAAGCATTCTTCTTATAAAAAAAGAGAGATAGAAAAAAGAGAATAGAAAAAAGTAAAAAGATGAAAGATGAAAGAAGAGAAAAAATCACCATTTTCCCATGGTAAATAAGAAGATCGCTGATATGCTCATTGTCTGTTGCCTTGTCATTTTGATATGGGATAGCTCCTGTATCATGGGGCAAGGGGTACCCCGTTGGCGGTTGTCTATGATACACATATACTTACTATGACAAGAACTTACCGGTAACTAAAGTTGAGTAGCATGACGAACGGCCCTCGTATTAAAGGGACATGAGATTGCCAACTTATACTTTGTCAAGCATATACTCCATATTTTGTTCACTTTAACCTTAATCACTGCAAGATTCTTATGATAGGGGCAATGAGAGCTGAAAGCTAACAAGTACCATAATTTTTGGAAGCTCTTTATGAAACATGAAATCCCTGCTTCCCTTTGAAGGGGCCTTTCTTCCACTTTTATATTGAGTCCCCACCTTCTATCCTTAGGCACCAATTAAGAGATGTAAGATCCCTCCTTTGTAAAGGAAAAGGATCCCTGTGATTGCAATGCTAGTCCCTGGATCATTGCTAGCATCCACAGTTTAAGATGAAGTACACAGATACAAAGGTCATTTATTACATCCATTCCAGAGATAACATAGTCTTTGCAACTCAAGGCCACAAGCCTAATACAAGAGTTTGGAATAAGTAAATAAACATAAGTCTTCATCTTCATGTGCCACAGGCAAACATGTTGAGTGTAGACTCATGACACCTAATCCTCATCAGAGTAACCTGCAACATCACAAGTTACAGCCACAGTGGGTCAATACTTTGGAATAGTATTGGCAAGTGATACCTTAGTAAATTTTAAGTGGACTATATTACTATATGCATTTTTGGCTAAGTGTAGCTTGGCTTGCTTTGCTCAAAATAGGTTTTTCCTATTAGTTGAAATCACTAAGTTTTTCTTTGTCAAAAACTTTTCCCCAAGAAACCATCAATAGACATTGAGGTCCTTCACCCTTATTCACCCACAAGTTTTTACTTAGAAGTTGGAGTGATGAGATTCTTGATAGCTTCCATGTCTTGATGCTCAAGTTGTCCATTGCTGTCACATCCCAAATTTTAGATTTGGTCTTGCATATCATTCATATCATTGCATCATGCTTTTCCATGCAAAAAACGTCGAGTGAAAAGGTTCGGCGAAACACTATTTGCAAAACCCTATTCTATTTTGCTACGAGGCTCCTGCGGGAGGCTTTAGTAGGGCTAGCGTTGACCACCATTGTAGACTAGTGGTTTCGCTCAAACCTTGACCCTAGATTGTTCCCCTCGACTGTATGAAACAGTAGGAGCAAGAATCACTCGATTCGGAGCTCGTACGGAGAAATTGCGGCCGTTTTATTGAATCGTCGGAAAATGGTCCGAATTTTTGGACCGATTTCCGAATCCGCGTCTAACTCTGCGCCGAATTGGAGTAGGACCCGCGCAGGGCCCCACTTAAGGGACCGAACCGCCGCCGCCCCTGCCTCATTTTTTGTGCCGCCTCGTAGATCGCGCCGCCTCGGGAAACCGCCCCGTCGCCTCGATCGCCCCGCCGTCTCGCCGCCTTCGGCCCCGCGCCGCCGCCGCCGCCGGCCGCCATCGTCGACCCCGCCGCCAGGTAAGGCCGCCGCCGTCGCCACCTTGCCCCGCCGCCGCGCTGCTTTCCCCGCCGCCGGCGCCGCATCCCGCCAGCCCCGCCGCCACCGAGCCGCCCCGCCGCCTGCGCCTCGCCACCGCGTGCCCCGCGCCAGTCGCGCCTGCCGCCGCCAGCCGCCATGCGCCGCGCGAGCCGCCGCCTGCCGCCGCTTGCGTGCTGCGCGCCGCGCCGCTGCATGCCGCTCCTGCCGCTGCACCGCGCTAGCCGCTGCGCCGCCGCACGCACACCCACGCGCGCGCACGCACGCACACGCAGAGCGCCTTCGCGCGCGCAACTACCCACGCGCGCGCGCCGTTTTGCGTCGCGCCGTTTCGTCTGTACCGTGTCGCACGTGCGCCGTCTTGCGCGCCGCATTGACGATCTGAAACCAAGCGCTGACCGTTTACATCCGTGCAGGAAAACCCCGACGCCGGAATCGATCGCCGCCGCCGTCCGGAACTCGCCGCCGTCCGTTTCGCCATTGTTTCCGATAAGACTGCAGCCACCGTCAGATCTTAGATCAGCGGCTTAGATCGTTCGTTGACCGGTCAGACTCAGGCGTTGACTAGTCAGACGCCCAGTCAGCGCCCAGTCAGCAGACGCTTTGACCAGTCAAGAGACACAGTTGACTGGTTAATTTCGTTAATCCTTTTTGTTGACAGATTTCGGTAGAAACTTGTAAATTACGTAGAAATTAAACCACTTGGCCAAAAATTGCAAATAAAATATGTGTAGATTCAGGGAGTCGTGTAGAATCATGCTGTACCTTTGGTTCAGGCTTTTGCAGTAAGGTTTAGTACAGTTTAATCAAACTAGTTAGTGGACTTTTCGGAGTAATAAATTCGTAGAAAAAGATACGTAGCTCCAAAAATCACGTATGATATGTCCCTGGATTCAGTGGAACGAGGGGAATCTCATCGTGAATTAAAAAGATAGGCTTACAGTAAAAACTTCTGCAGAAACTGTCTAGTGGCTTTCTGCAGTGTTTTAATTACTCGGGGAGTTTTATAATTCCTTTTTGAGTAACTCCAGTGGGTACTGTTTCTAACCAGCGATGCCTATGCGGTAGAATTTTTCCAAGATTTTACAAACAGTATACTACCGGTAGTGAATTATTTGAGTTCTAGCTCTAGTTTTGAGCATTACTTTTTGCGAAATAGTTTTCCTTGCGCTAAAACTATTTTCCATGCATGCAATCGGTAGTATTATGGAATAGGATGTTGTGGTGCAGCTGTAGCACCAATTCACTTGTCGTTCTTGCATTCATGCATCATATTTGTTGCATATGTTGTGGATTGTTTGTTTATGAATGCAATTGTATCGTGTAGATTGTGACGAGTGCAACGCTTGCTCGTGTGTGGATTGTTCTTCCGACCGCTACAACCAAGGCAAGTAGATGCTACTTTGTTCATGATATCGTCCTACTATTTTCAATGCATTGTCGTGTATTTTGTAGATGCATGTGTAGGATGATACTATCGCTATGCTATGTCCTATTATGTGGTAGGGCTTTCCTTGTAGATGAACCACCGTTGGTAGATGTGCTTAGCCATGCTATGTTGAACGAGGGCTGGGTTACATCATTGATACTTGTTTCTAAAAGTATTGCTTTGTGAAAACTAAAACAACTTAATCAATGAATCTCCTGGGTGTGATGGTATTGATAATTTTTGGTGGATTCATTGCGGAAAGGCACCCAGGTATCAAGAGAGAATGATTGGCTTCTTTATTGTGTAGCTTACGTGTACAACCATGTGCCAATAATGGAATGGGCGGTTGGTTGGACTTAGTAGGTTGTGGTAACTCGAACCCGCGTATCCAGAGATGTAGAATTTTGGTAGGTTGGACCGGTGCGCGTCGGGATTGAGGAGCTACTTCCCGAACAGTCTCAACTTGGACTTCTCCCTATCACCACTCAAAATGAGAGTGATGGTACGAGCTGGGCTGGCCAAGTCACATGGGTAAAGTGTACTAACCTCTGCAGGGTGTATAATCTAATCGATTAGCCGTGTCCCTGGTTATGGACAACTGAGTTGCTTGATATTGATTCCATGACATGTTTCTCGCTCATTCTAATTTCATAATTGTTTTAATGTTGTTGGGTTAACTTAATTGGGATCTTTTCAAAGAAAATCAAAAACTATTTATGAAAGTAGGACAAATGTATTTGCAAATGCAAGCCAGACACAGCTCCACTTGCCAAATATGCATGTAGATGTTAGTACTATTGTCTCCATTTACTAGCTCTACTTGCCATCCATTCCATGTATTGACCCTTCGGGGCTGCTACGTTTCATGTTGCAGGTTATTCCGATTCTGAGTAATCGATTTAGGTCACGGTACTCCACTCGGCACTTATTCACTTGTGGGCAATTTGAAGAATGGAGGATTTACTTTATTTATGTTGCTACCTGAACAATTCGAGCTAGCTTTGGGCTAAGCTTTTATTGTAATAATGGTACTCTGGATCTTCGTTATTCATGATACACGGATATTTTTCTATGTTATTCATCTTACTCTATTGTGGGCCAATGAACCGATCCAGGGATTGGCATGTCACATAGAGGCCACGGTCTTTTCAGAACCGGGGTGTTACAGGATGGTATCAGAGCCCGTGTGTCGACTGTAGGATCGTGACCTAGAATTGGATTAGGAAGCCATAGATTTATTAAAGCCTATATTAACTCTGTCTTTCATCTTATGCCTTTCACCCTCGTAAATTCTTACCATATGCTATTCTCACACTTTCCTCTTTTACTTGATAGATGGGAGAAGTCAGGACTGAGTATGCCACCATGGAGTCACCAAGGCCCTTTGCAAGGCAGTTAGCTCAGCTCTCGCAGTCATTGGGATTGCCACTGCCCATGTTCAAGGGTAGAAGGTTGTACACCTATGGATATGGAGAGGATGCATGGGAGATCACCACCTTCATATTCAGAGATGCCGCCTTGCCAAACCCCGTGCACTTGATCTACACCAAGACATACTGCAACTGGGGACTTGGAATCAACTTGGCCATACATGAAGCCCTGTCTCGCCAGTGCCATAGTGTCCGACACCTACTGCCAGCAGATTCACCCTACCGTGACTATGGGAGGCGTGATGAAGATGGGCACATTGTGGTTACCCCGGGCGACAGGAACAACATGCCGCCCCGTCGGAGACACATAGAGGACATGGAAAGGGAGAATGGAGCTCTAGCTGAGAAGGTGAGGATGATAAAGGAGATTGCAGATTTTGCTAGCAATGGTATGGTGGTCCAAGGACAGGAGATTGACACCTTGCATGAAGCTGTGGGAGTTCTGGAGAATGCCCTGATAGCCAGAGATGCAACCATAGCTCATCTTCATGGTACTGTGCAGGAGAACACCCAGAACATACAACAGTTGCAAGGGACCGTCCACGAAAGGGACCAAACTATTGAGGCTATGACAGCCCAGATTGCCGCTCTCCAAGCACAGCTGAATCCACCCTCTGATGATGACAATGGAGATGATGGCAACAATGGGGATGATGATGACAGTGGAGACGATGATGATGATGAGGACGAGGATGATGATGATGGAGACGATGATGGTGGAGGAGATGAAGTTGTTGCAGTTGCAGCTGAGAGTGAAGAAGAAGAGGAGGATCCAGAAGAGGTGGAGTTTGAGATCTCAAGTGATGATTCAGGAGAGGTGTACACTCCGCCGCCATGGCTGTACCGCGAGCCAAAGCGTCAACGCATGACAGCAAGGACCTATTGCAACCTCTTCAACAAGTAGATAGAAGTCCACCAATTAGTCCTCGTTAGGTAAATTCGTTAGGATTAGTCTCGATCGTTGTGAAGCTTAGTTCGTGTTAGTTTAAGAGTGATTAGTTGCTTATTTGTGTACTCCAATATCCCAGGAATTATTTGTGCGAATTTTATGAAAGAGTTATGGCATTTTTGGTTACTATCTGTGTTATTTTCGCTGCAGTTTTTCTGCTGATACAGCAGTACTGTACGATTTTTCATATTTTTCTGGTAACTCGGAAAAATCTGAAAAATATTGGGCTGATGCGAAACTCTCTGTACTGTATGTGCAAAAATCAGCTAAATTTTCTGACGAGTTTAAGTCAGGCGGAAAAATTCGCGAACGCTGCTGGACTGTTCTGGCAGATTGCTGTTTTTGTTGTTTAGCTGATCAACTGTTTAGTTAACCATTGCCAACTCTTGTAAAACTATTTCAGTAGGTATATACTGCTAGGATAACCCCTGGGATGTTGCTGGACCACTTGATTGTTGATGTGTTACTTGCTTGTGATTGTCTGCTATTGATTGTTGTTGATTGATCATATGCATGGGTAGAATCCAATTGTAGTAGTTGATTCTTTCTAAACTTACCTGTGTTGAACCGCAGATGCCTCCCCGCCGTCAACCCACTGAGTTGGAGCAGCTCATGGCAGCTCAGGCACAGCTGACCCAAGTGATGACTCAGTTCATGGCAAATCAGAACAACAACAATGGAAACAATCAGCCTCAGGGAGATGCTCTCACCAGATTTCTGAGACTAAGGCCAGCTAAGTTCTCTACTGCAACGGAACCAATGGTTGCTCTCGACTGGTTGCGTTCAGTCAACAAGGATCTGGTAACTGTTGGATGCACTGATGCTGAGAAGGTGAGGTTTGCCGCTCACTTACTGGAGGGACCAGCCGCTTCTTGGTGGGACACCTTTCAGATCACCCACCCGCTGGATACTGTGACATGGGCAATGTTTGAGGAAGGTTTCAGGACCAACCACGTGTCTTCAGGAGTTCTGAGCCTGAAGAGGAAGGAGTTCCGCAACTTGCGCCAAACCAATCGCTCCGTGGCCGAGTACATTGAGGAGTTCAACAACTTGTCCCGTTATGCACCTGAGGATGTTGACACTGATGCAAAAAGGAGGGAGAGATTTCTGGATGGCCTCAGTGATGAGCTTTCAGTATAGCTACTGATGGTTTACTGCCCCACTTTCCAGGAGCTTATGGATAAGGCCAGAATCTTGGAAGGGAAGCACAAGCAGGTGGAAAGCCGCAAGAGAAAGAGTAGCAATCACCACTCTGGTTCACATCACAAGTCTTGCACTTCATATGATGGATACTCCAAGCATGGAGGGAGTTACCATGGGAGCCATGACCGCCACCACCATGGAGGCGATGGGCATCGTCATGACAACCATAGGAGCAGCCACCACAGCCACAAGGGAGGACACTCTCACCACTCCGGAGGACACGGTGGACATGACCGCAACCGTGATCGCAACTTTGTGAAGAAGGATCTGAGTGAGGTGACGTGCTTCAAGTGTAAACAGAAGGGACACTATGCTGACAACTGTCCGGAGAGGAAAGGACTGAAGCCAACCAACAGCGAGAAGGCCACAGTGAACCACATGAATGTGGAGGAGATTCCAGATGAGCCTGACCTTGTGATTGGTAAGTTCCCAATCAACACTTACCCCGCACTTATACTTTTTGATACTGGTGCATCGCATTCATTCATATCAAGGGCATTCGTGGATAAGTATAAACTACCTACTGAGTCTATGAAAAGGTCCTTTAGAGTGAGTTCACCAGGAGGAGATATGATAGCTAGCGCGGGATGCCGCGATCTAACTGTGAGGATTGGAACACACAACTTCAGTGCACATTTGGTAGTGTTGGATTCACAGGGATTAGATGTTATTCTGGGTATGGATTGGATGTCTATGCATGGGGGACACACAGATTGTGCACAGCGAGATGTTTCACTCAAAACCCCGGATGGTAAGAGAATTAGATTCAAGTCAGCTGTACGACCAGGAAGGTGTAAGTTGAATTCTCTTAAGGGGGTTAGCATGGATACTGTGCCAGTGATTAGGGATTACCCCGACGTGTTTCCGGAAGAGCTGCCAGGGTTGCCACCTGACAGAGAAGTAGAGTTTCTTATCGACCTGATGCCGGGAACAGGACCTATAGCAAAGAGACCATATAAGATGGATGTGGATGAGCTGAAGGAATTGAAGAAGCAGCTGAAAGAGCAGTTGGACAAGGGATTCATTCAGCCTAGTTCGTCATCATGGGGTGCACCTGTTCTGTTTGTGGAGAAGAAAGACAACACCAAGAGATTAGTGGTGGACTATCGCTCGCTGAACGAGGTGACCATCAAGAACAAGTACCCTCTGCCGAACATAAATGATTTATTTGATCAACTGGAAGGAGCAGAGGTGTTCAGCAAGATTGATCTGCGATCAGGCTACTTCCAATTGAAGATCCGGGAGGAGGACGTACCAAAAACCGCCTTCACCACTAGGTATGGTTTATATGAGTATACGGTTATGTCTTTTGGACTAACGAATGCCCTGGCATATTTCATGACCATGATGAACAAGGTATTTATGGAGTACCTGGACAAGTTCGTGGTGGTGTTTATTGATGACATACTGATATATTCCAAGGATGATGCTGAGCATGAGAAACATCTGCGACTGATTATGGAGAAGCTGAGGGAACACAAGTTGTATGCCAAATTCAGCAAGTGTGAATTCTGGCTTAACACCGTTGGGTTTCTTGGACACGTAGTGTCAGGAGAAGGAGTCGCTGTTGATCCAAGCAAAGTGACTGCAGTGACTGAGTGGGAAGCACCCAAGAATGCATGTGAGATTCGAAGCTTTTTGGGACTTGCTGGATATTACAGGAGGTTCATTGAAAACTTTTCCAAGATTGCTAAGCCGATGACTGAACTTCTGAAGAAGGATAGGAAGTTTGAATGGTCAGACGTATGTGAAGCCGGCTTTCAGGAACTGAAGCGTCGACTAGTGACCGCGCCTGTTCTGTGTTTACCAGATCTTCAGAAGGATTTCCAAGTGTACTGTGACGCTTCTCGACAGGGACTTGGGAGTGTGCTGATGCAAGATGGGAGAGTAGTGTCTTATGCCTCGCGACAACTCAAGCACCATGAGCGGAATTACCCCACACACGACTTGGAGTTAGCGTCCGTGGTTCATGCGCTCAAGGTATGGAGGCATTACTTAATGGGAAAACACTGTGATGTATACACCGACCACAAGAGCCTGAAGTACATATTCACGCAGAAGGAACTGAACATGAGACAAAGGAGATGGTTGGAGCTTATCAAGGACTATGATATGAATCTACAATACCACCCAGGAAAGGCCAATGTAGTGGCAGATGCTCTGAGCTGGAAGGTTTATGCCAATGGATTGACAATTGGTGAATTACCTGAGGATTTGTGCAAGCAATTCAAGGACCTTAGACTGGAGGTAGTATCTGAAGGATACCTGGCAACAATGGAAGTCCAACCAACGCTACAGGACAGGATCATAAAGGCTCAGATAGGAGACAAGGAAATAGAGGAGATAAAGGAAAAGATGAAGGAGAATCGGGAAAAGGATATTCGAGAGGATGAGCATGGTACCTTGTGGTATGGAGATCGTTTGTGTGTGCCCAGCAACCCGGAAATAAGGGAGTTGATTCTGCAGGAGGCTCATAACTCGCCATACTCCATACATCCGGGCAGCACAAAGATGTACATGGATTTGAAGAGCAGATTTTGGTGGAACAACATGAAGGGAGATATCGCCAAGCATATTGCCCTATGTGATGTGTGCAGCCGAGTGAAGGCGGAACACCAGAAGCCAGCAGGACTGCTACAGCCATTGCCTGTGCCGGATTGGAAGTGGGATAGAGTGGGAATGGACTTTATCACAGGATTGCCCAGGACCAGGTCAGGATATGACTCCATTTGGGTAGTGGTCGACCATTTGACCAAGGTAGCCCACTTTATACCGGTAAAGACAACCTACACGAGTGCAAAGTTGGCCAAGATTTACATGGACAGAATTGTGTGCCTACATGGAGTTCCCAAGAGTATTGTATCGGATAGAGGCACCCAATTTACCTCACACTTCTGGCGCCAGCTGCACGAGTCACTTGGTACTAGATTGGAGTTTAGCACAGCGTTTCACCCACAGACTGATGGACAGACCGAGAGGGTGAATCAGATTTTGGAAGACATGCTGAGAGCTTGCGCTTTGGCTCATGGTTCTAGTTGGGATGAGAATTTACCATATGCCGAGTTTTCCTACAACAACATCTATCAAACCAGCATCAAGACGTCACCGTTCGATGTGCTGTATGGGAAACGGTGCCGAACACCATTGCTATGGGATGGAGTAGGAGAACGTCAGTTGTTTGGACCTGATTTGTTCAAGGACGCTGAGGAGAAGGTCGCCTTGATTAGAGACAGGCTGAAGGTAGCACAGTCAAGACAAAAGAGCTACGCTAACGCCAAGCGCAAGGAAGTGGTGTATGAGATAGGTGATAGAGCATACCTCAGAGTATCGCCGCTTTGTGGAATCAAGAGATTTGGAATTAAGGGTAAGCTGGCACCTCGATTTATTGGACCGTATCGGGTCTTAGCACGCAAAGGAGAGGTTGCTTATCAGTTGGAGTTGCCAGAGGCTCTGTCCGCTGTTCACAACGTGTTCCACGTATCCCAGCTGAAGAAGTGCCATCCGGAGATGGTGGATACACCATTGAGAGACACTGTACCGCTAGAGGAGGTTCAGCTTGAGAATGACTTGACCTATGAAGAGAAACCGGTCAAGATTCTGGAGACAGCGGAGAGGACTACCCGTACCAAGACAATCATGTTTTGCAAGGTACAGTGGAGCCACCACACTGAAGAGGAAGCCACTTGGGAGCGTGAGGATGACATCCGAGAGGACTACCCACACCTATTGGCTAGCCGCGCCGAATCTCGAGGACGAGATTCATCTTAAGCGGGTTAGTCTTGTCACATCCCAAATTTTAGATTTTGTCTTGCATATCATTCATATCATTTCATCATGCTTTTCCATGCAAAACCGTCGAGTGAAAAGGTTCGGCGAAACGCTATTTGCAAAACCCTATTCTATTTTGCTACGAGGCTCCTGCGGGAGGCTTTAGTAGGGCTAGCGTTGACCACCCTTGTAGACTAGTGGTTTCGCTCAAACCTTGACCCTAGATTGTTCCCCTCGACTGTACGAAACCGTAGGAGCAAGAATCACTCGATTCGGAGCTCGTACGGAGAAATTGCGGCCGTTTTATTGAATCGTCGAAAAACGGTCCGAATTTTTGGACCGATTTCCGAATCCGCGTCTAACTCTGCGCCGAATTGGAGTAGGACCCGCACAGGGCCCCACTTAAGGGACCGAACCGCCGCCGCCCCTGCCTCGTTTTTCGTGCCGCCTCGGGAAACCGCCCCGCCGCCTCGATTGCCCCGCCGCCTCGCCGTCTTCGGCCCCGCGCCGCCGCCAGGCCGCGACCCCGCCACCGCCGGCCGCCATCGCCGACCCCGCCGCCAGGTAAGGCCGCCGCTGTCGCCACCTTGCCCCGCCGCTTTCCCCGCCGCCGGCGCCGCATCCCGCCAGCCCCGCCGCCACCGAGCCGCCCCGCCGCCTGCGCCTCGCCACCGTGCGCCCCGCGCCTGCCGCCGCCAGCCGCCACGCGCCGCGCGAGCCGCCGCCTGCCGCCGCTTGCACGCTGCGCGCCGTGCCGCTGCGCCGTGCTAGCTGCTGCGCCACCGCACGCACACACACGCAGAGCGCCTTCGCGCGCGCAACTACCCACGCACGCGCGCCGTTTTGCGTCGCGTCATTTCGTCTGTACCGTGTCGCACGCGCGCCGTCTTGCGCACCGCGTTGACGATCTAGAACCAAGCGCTGACCGTTTACATCCGCGCAGGAAAAACCCCGACGCCGGAATCGATCGCCGCCGCCGTCCGGAACTCGCCGCCGTCCGTTTCGCCATTGTTTCTGGTAAGACTACAGCCACCGTCAGATCTCAGATCAGCGGCTTAGATCGTTCGTTGACCGGTCAGACTCGGGCGTTGACTAGTCAGACGCCCAGTCAGCTCCCAGTCAGTAGACGCTTTGACCAGACAAGAGACACAGTTGACTGGTTAATTTCGTTAATCCTTTTTGTTGACAGATTTCGGTAGAAACTTGTAAATTACGTAGAAATTAAATCGCCTGGCCAAAAATTGCAAATAAAATATGTGTAGATTCAGTGAGTCGTGTAGAATCTTGCTGTACCTTTGGTTCAGGATTTTGCAGCAAGGTTTAGTATAGTTTAATCAAACTAGTTAGTGGCCTTTTCGGAGTAATAAATTCGTAGAAAAAGATCCGTAGCTCCAAAAATCACGTATGATATGTCTCTGGATTCAGTGGAACGAGGGGAATCTCATCGTGAATTAAAAAGATAGGCTTACAGTAAAAACTTCTGCAGAAACTGTCTAGTGGCTTTCTGCAGTGTTTTAATTACTCGGGGAGTTTTATAATTCCTTTTTGAGTAATTCCAGTGGGTACTGTTTCTAACCAGCGATGCCTATGCGGTAGAATTTTTCCAAGATTTTACAAACAGTATACTACCGGTAGTGAATTATTTGAGTTCTAGCTCTACTTTTGAGCATTACTTTTTGCGAAATAGTTTTCCTTGCGCTAAAACTATTTTCCATGCATGCAATCGGTAGTATTATGGAATAGGATGTTGTGGTGCAGCTGTAGCACCAATTCACTTGTCGTTCTTGCATTCATGCATCATATTTGTTGCATATGTTGTGGATTGTTTGTTTATGAATGCAATTGTATCGTGTAGATTGTGACAAGTGCAACGCTTGCTCGTGTGTGGATTGTTCTTCCGACCGCTACAACCAAGGCAAGTAGATGCTACTTTGTTCATGATATCGTCCTACTATTTTCAATGCATTGTCGTGTATTTTGTAGATGCATGTGTAGGATGATACTATCGCTATGCTATGTCCTATTATATGGTAGGGCTTTCCTTGTAGATGAACCACCGTTGGTAGATGTGCTTAGCCATGCTATGTTGAACGAGGGCTGGGTTACATCATTGATACTTGTTTCTAAAAGTATTGCTTTGTGAAAACTAAAACAACTTAATCAATGAATCTCCTGGGTGTGATGGTATTGATAATTTTTCGTGGATTCATTGCGGAAAGGCACCCAGGTATCAAGAGAGAATGATTGGCTTCTTTATTGTGTAGATTACGTGTACAACCATGTGCCAATAATGGAATGGGCGGTTGGTTGGACTTAGTAGGTTGTGGTAACTCGAACCCGCGTATCCAGAGATGTAGAATTTTGGTAGGTTGGACCGGTGCGCGTCGGGATTGAGGAGCTACTTCCCGAACAGTCTCAACTTGGACTTCTCCCTATCACCACTCAAAATGAGAGTGATGGTACGAGCTGGGCTGGCCAAGTCACATGGGTAAAGTGTACTAACCTCTGCAGGGTGTATAATCTAATCGATTAGCCGTGTCCCCGGTTATGGACAACTGAGTTGCTTGATATTGATTCCATGACATGTTTCTCGCTCATTCTAATTTCATAATTGTTTTAATGTTGTTGGGTTAACTTAATTGGGATCTTTTCAAAGAAAATCAAAAACTGTTTATGAAAGTAGGACAAATGTATTTGCAAATGCAAGCCAGACATAGCTCCACTTGCCAAATATGCATGTAGATGTTAGTACTATTGTCTCCATTTACTAGCTCTACTTGCCATACATTCCATGTATTGACCCTTCGGGGATGCTACGTTTCATGTTGCAGGTTATTCCGATTCTGAGTAATCGATTTAGGTCACGGTACTCCACTCGGCACTTGTTCACTTGTGGGCAATTTGAAGAATGGAGGATTTACTTTATTTATGTTGCTACCTGAACATTTCGAGCTAGCTTTGGGCTAAGCTTTTATTGTAATAATGGTACTCTGGATCTTCGTTATTCATGATACACGGATATTTTGCTATGTTATTCATGTTACTCTATTGTGGGCCAATGAACCGATCCAGGGATTGGCATGTCACATAGAGGCCACGGTATTTTCAGAACCGGGGTGTTACAATTGCCATGGACTTGGCTAAGTATTTAGATTTTTTTCCATCTGCAGTGGTTGTGCACTTTCCCCACCAGACTTGGTTTCACCAAGACAGGTGTAACACCCTCAGAATCGGCCCTATGCAAGTTTTAGCGCTTCCCGCCAAACCCGCATGGAAACGATTCAAAGGTGCCCACCAGGCACTTGCGTGCGGGTGGAAAACAAAGTAATATCATTACACAATAGTCCTCGATGGAACCCACAAAAACATATATATACAACAATGACTCAAAGAGTCAAGAATACAAATATACAATTCAAAGATCCAATCACCTTGAAAACAATACAGCGTCCGAGTACGGACAAGATGCAAATTGAGCTAAGAGCCCTGGAGAATAACCAATGGCGTCCATAACCCTGCCCAGGCCAAGCCAGAAGGATAACCCTGCTAATGACGGCGATCTCAAACCTGCTAAAACAAAAGGGGTGCCGACAAAGGGCAAAGGAAAAAGAGGAGCGTCAGTACTGAGGCCAGTACACGGCGAGACTAGAATTCGGCGGTCCTCGCCTACATAGGTATGGTGGACTGAAGCGGCAGCGCGGCATGCACTAAACATCCTATAGAGACTCGATACAAATAGCGGCTATCGGAGAGGGGTAAGAAAGACCTATTCGGAACCAACCTGATACTACCACCAAACATACCCATCCTGGTATTTCCCCCTCGAGACCAAACGAGGAAGTCAACCGAGGAACTCACACCGTTGGCAGTTTTATTAATTCAGTTATCGTTGCATCAATTACTAGTCAGGTATAGATAGTCATCCTGATAAAATAAGCAGTGGGCAGTTTTAGTTAACCATTCCATTGTAGTTGCAACACTTACTAGTCAGATACAATTAGCATGAGATATCCCAAACCCAGCAGTTGTTGGTACTTTTATTTAGCCATTCCGTTGCAGTGGAGCTGATTACTAGTCATATCGGATACAAGTCAATTTATAACAGTAAACTTTAGTTATAGTTGTCTATGATCGAGAACTGTGCTCCAAGTCGTCCATAACCGCGGACACGGCTTTTCGAAAAGATTTAACCCTGCAGGGGTGCACCAAAGTATCCACACGCACTTCGACCCTTTTTGCCAGATCAGTTAACATACACCCATCGGTATGTCGGCGGGGCCTAAGTCATGACGTTTCCCAGACCCAAAGCAAGTACATGGGGGCCACTCCACTAAGCTACCCGCAACGAAGTCGGCCGGTCTCTGAGACAGACTCAGGGTTTGCGCCAGTGGCTGTAAACGACTGGGAACCTGAAAATGTGACTGGGCTTGTCGATACCGCGAAAACACTCCGCTTCCCTAAACAGTACAGGTGCAGTACCTCGCACAATTTAAATAAAGCAGTAAAGCATGGCATAAGTACAGGATAGTAATAAAGCCCCAAACTAATTGTGGCCCCCGGTACAATACTTTGAAATCAGGTACTAATCGATGGGGGTGCCCACACACCCCACCTGTGGTTAGCGCGCTCGATCTCGGAACAGGTGTCAAGAACTCGGGGTCCTACGGGACACCAGTGATCGGTTAAAATCCAAATATTTTCTATTACCCATCGGTGCCTCTGCATTTACCTACTTCAATTTTAGTTATTAAACAATAATTAGAGTCATGATCATCTCCAACATTAAACATGTGGCAATACTCCAACAACTGTGGTACTTGACGACACGCAACAGCACTTGAGCAAGCGACTACGACGCGCAAGTCCAACTATCTACCAATCCACAGGTAATAGGATGTGTCCAAGGCAATATAAGGCTGCAAGGGATATCACGGATACGAAAACTAGAGCATCGCAACACAGATAGCAATAGATCAACAGGGGGGAATAAAGACTAAAAATGCAAAATAGGTAGAAGGGGAAGGGATGCTCGCCTGGAAAACATTGCCGAAGGTTCTTCCGAAGATCGGGTCGAAACTCGCATCAACTCATCGGCCTAATCCGTGAAGAAGCAAAGCACTAGCAAAAACACCGGGTGCAATATTTAATACTACGGCAGAAGATCGGGCATGATGCATGTATGATGTATGACATGGCAAAGGTGCGATGCAATTAGGTCATATTAAGCGGAACCGGGGTCCCGATAATTATTTACTAGGTTCATGTTGTTTAGATACCCCGCACTTTAAATGTTGTCTTAACAAGTCAAATAGTGGCACCGGTTCGCTACACAAATTTAAATGGGACCAATATAAGACTAGATTTGCCCGCATATGGATCCCATATTTAATTTAGGTGAATTGACATAATGTCCCCAAACCACAAACATGTATGCAATCATGACAAATGATATGCAACAAGTATAATTATATATTATAAAAATATAAGGGTCTCGAAAAGGGGTCACACATTAGAGGGGGCTCGACGAACTTGGTTCGAGGTGGTTTGGGGGATCGGTCTTCGAGGTCTCGGCTCGGCTTCGGTTCCGGGAACGGGCTCCAAATCCAGGAACGAGGGTCTTCGGTTCCCGTGAGGGAGATCTTGATGTACCGAGGGTTGCGAGTCCTTGACGGCAACAGTCTCGCGGACGAGCTTGGTTAGACATCGGCACATGGTACATGGCTTCTCAGCAGGACTTGGCGTTACGGACTTGGTCTTCGTTTGGACGCTTCAACGAGTGATCGAGTGGCGAACTTGAACGGCTTTGGTGTCGTGCACTTGTTGGTGTCATGGTCACATGGGGACGGAGAGCCTAGAGACCTGGTTCGCCAAACACAACAGATGGAGCACCTAAACCTGCAGGTGGGGACATGCCGATGCGATGCAAGGGGTATCTCCCTGTCGGTCATATGGTCGAACACCATCTGGGCATGCAGGACGGAGGTGGCTTCCAACATGGCGCAGACACGGACAGAGGCTTGGTGGAGGAGGCGCATGTAGGCACGGCGTCCAAGGGTGCTGGCGGCGGATGAAGACAGGGCGGCCGGGAAAAAGCTCCGGCGGGCCGACGTCGTCCCTGAGGCTGCCGAGGCAGAAGAGCATGGGGGCGGCGAACTTGGGGAGGGCGACGGAGCCACACGGGCGCGAGCAGCGGCCGGCGAGGGGAGCTCGAGGCCGAGCTTGGCAGAGGGCGACTGCTGGCGGCGGAGACAGGCAGAGGAGGGCAGCAGGAGGAGGCGGGGCGAGCGGGGCGAGGCAGAGGGCGCGGGACTGCTCGAGGAGGAGGGCGGCAGGAGGAGGTGGGGAGGAGGAGGTGGGGAGGAGTCGGTGCAGAGGCGCTCCGGGGAGACGGGATCCCGGCGAGGCGGACGGTGGCGGCCTGGCCAGGCGACGTCGCGTGAGGGAGACCGAGGCCAGGGACAGGGCGCCAGGGCATGGGCGCGCACCGATGGGGTCGATGACGCTGCTCGTGGAGCAGGGACGGCCGGCAACGAGGTTCCGCGGTGGTGAGCAGCGACGACCTACTGTCGGCGACGGCGAGGTGGAGCGGAGGACGGCGGGGAAGGGCGAGCCTAGGGCGAGGTTGGCCGGGGTAGACGAGGAGGACCACCGAAGGCGGCGGCGGAAGCACGGGAGGGGAGAGGGAGATGTGGTGTGGGGGGCTCGGGGAGGGAGCCGAGGTGGGGGAGAGGAGCGTCGGGGGAGGCGTGACTGGGGGCGGTGGGCCACGTGGGGAGAGGCAGGTGGGTGGTGGGACCGGGGGGAGTGGGGCCAGGATGGTGGGCCTGGGCGGTTGGTGGCGACCAGGTTTGGGGTTGGGGAGTGGGCGTTGATCCCGAGGCGGTCGGTGGGGCGGCGCGCCCAGGTGGGGTGGGGGGATGTGCAGGGGGCGATGGCTGTGTGGGTGTGAGTGGTGTGGGTGGGGCCAGCGGGTGAGGTGGCGCGTGGTGGTGGCTGGAGGGGGAAGGAGAGATGAGGTGGCGAGCCGTGAGTGGTGGGAGTGAGGTGGAGGCAGGGTGGGTAGATTGGGTTGGGGTAGGAAAAGGGTTTAGGCAGACCGGTTTTTGTACTGGGGGCGGCCGACTGGGTCGGTTCGGCCCGATACGGCTGCCCCTAAAAATAAAATAAATATTTTAATATTTAAAAAGGGGCTTTTGAAAACCGTTGGTAGACGAAACGAAATACTCCGGAGACCCGGGTTTTGGATTGAAATAAAGGCGAGGTATTTAGAAAACCAAAAATGTTTTTCGGAAATAGTTTCAGACAAACAAATGCATGATGATGACGATGCTCAAATGCAATGTGGCATGATGACATGAGCATGCGGTCATGACGATGCAATGCACAAAAACAACGCGATTTTCTAGTAGTGGTTTTAGCGGGGCGCGATAATTCGACACCACTAACAATGGATCTCACCCTCGAGATCCGCCTCATGGTACCGGGAAGAAGGGCGGCGATCTGAATCTTCTCGCATCGTGTAGATCCTCGCGACACCACTAATAAGAGGTCGTTGTCCGTGATCATCAAGAGAACACTCCGGGAACAAAGGGCGAAGGTAGAGGTATCCACAAATAAAGCCACCTCTAACTTCGATAGAAGGAGAGAAAAGATGCGGCCTATCCCACTTCAATGTACAAGAGCGAATAGAAAGGGTAGTCGGAATGGGGGCCAATCCATCACGCACCCAAACTATTACTCTGCACAATCCGTAGAATAGCGTGCAACCATTCTCGGAATCAGACTGAAGATCTCGACAATCGAGGTTCAGAAACAAAGGAGTGATGCAGACTCTGCATCGGATCTGGCGTAGATGATGTCGTCGCGTCGGAAAACACCGGAAGGCACGAGAAGGAACAAAGAGAGGTCCACCAGACGAAGGATTCCTCGGATAGCATGAAGACCAGATGTAGCAACACCGTTACCAAAGGAGGAAGCAAAACCCTGAAGGTACGATGAAAACCCAACCACGAGAATTCCTGGACTCGAAGAAAGAGAAGAGAGCGGATTCAAAACACGTAGAGATAAGAGGAGAATGGCAGAGGGGTACGGAGTAAAAGCAGACCTAATCAGATCTATCCAACCGATTTTTGCAAAAATAGTTTTGACACTCTACTGCGGCCGTTAGCTAGGTTATCCTACAGGCTGGACTTGTGGGGTATCGCAACTGCTATGCTCTGATACCACTCTGTAACACCCTCAGAATCGGCCCTATGCAAGTTTCAGCGCTTCCCGCCAAACCCGCATGGAAACGATTCAAAGGTGCCCACCAGGCACTTGCGTGCGGGTGGAAAACGAAGTAATATCATTACACAATAGTCCTCGATGGAACCCACAAAAACATATATATACAACAATGACTCAAAGAGTCAAGAATACAAATATACAATTCAAAGATCCAATCACCTTGAAAACAATACAGCGTCCGAGTACGGACAAGATGCAAATTGAGCTAAGAGCCCTGGAGAATAACCAATGGCGTCCATAACCCTGCCCAGGCCAAGCCGGAAGGATAACCCTGCTAACGACGGCGATCTCAAACCTGCTAAAACAAAAGGGGTGCCGACAAAGGGCAAAGGAAAAAGAGGAGCGTCAGTACTGAGGCCAGTACACGGCGAGACTAGAATTCGGCGGTCCTCGCCTACATAGGTATGGTGGACTGAAGCGGCAGCGCGGCATGCACTAAACATCCTATAGAGACTCGATACAAATAGCGGCTATCGGAGAGGGGTAAGAAAGACCTATTCGGAACCAACCTGATACTACCACCAAACATACCCATCCTGGTATTTCCCCCTCGAGACCAAACAAGGAAGTCAACCGAGGAACTCACACCGTTGGCAGTTTTATTAATTCAGTTATCGTTGCATCAATTACTAGTCAGGTATAGATAGTCATCCTGATAAAATAAGCAGTGGGCAGTTTTAGTTAACCATTCCATTGTAGTTGCAACACTTACTAGTCAGATACAATTAGCATGAGATATCCCAAACCCAGCAGTTGTTGGTACTTTTATTTAGCCATTCCGTTGCAGTGGAGCTGATTACTAGTCATATCGGATACAAGTCAATTTATAACAGTAAACTTTAGTTATAGTTGTCTATGATCGAGAACTGTGCTCCAAGTCGTCCATAACCGCGGACACGGCTTTTCGAAAAGATTTAACCCTGCCGGGGTGCACCAAAGTATCCACACGCACTTCGACCCTTTTTGCCAGATCAGTTAACATACACCCATCGGTATGTCGGCGGGGCCTAAGTCATGACGTTTCCCAGACCCAAAGCAAGTACATGGGGGCCACCCCACTAAGCTACCCGCAACGAAGTCGGCCGGTCTCCGAGACGGACTCAGGGTTTGCGCCAGTGGATGTAAACGACTAGGAACCTGAAAATGTGACTGGGCTTGTCGATACCGCGAAAACACTCCGCTTCCCTAAACAGTACAGGTGCAGTACCTCGCACAATTTAAATAAAGCAGTAAAGCATGGCATAAGTACAGGATAGTAATAAAGCCCCAAACTAATTGTGGCCCCCGGTACAATACTTTGAAATCAGGTACTAATCGATGGGGGTGCCCACACACCCCACCTGTGGTTAGCGCGCTCGATCTCGGAACAGGTGTCAAGAACTCGGGGTCCTACGGGACACCAGTGAGCGGTTAAAATCCAAATATTTTCTATTACCCATCGGTGCCTCTGCATTTACCTACTTCAATTTTAGTTATTAAACAATAATTAGAGTCATGATCATCTCCAACATTAAACATGCGGCAATACTCCAACAACTGTGGTACTTGACGACACGCAACAGCACTTGAGCAAGCGACTACGACGCGCAAGTCCAACTATCTACCAATCCACAGGTAATAGGATGTGTCCAAGGCAATATAAGGCTGCAAGGGATATCACGGATACGAAAACTAGAGCATCGCAACACAGATAGCAATAGATCAACAGGGGGGAATAAAGACTAAAAATGCAAAATAGGTAGAAGGGGAAGGGATGCTCGCCTGGAAAACATTGCCGAAGGTTCATCCGAAGATCGGGTCGAAACTGGCATCAACTCATCGGCCTAATCCGTGAAGAAGCAAAAACACCGGGTGCAATATTTAATACTACGGCAGAAGATCAGGCATGATGCATGTATGATGTATGACATGGCAAAGGTGCAATGCAATTAGGTCATATTAAGCGGAACCGGGGTCCCGATAATTATTTACTAGGTTCATGTTGTTTAGATACCCCGCACTTTAAATGTTGTCTTAACAAGTCAAATAGTGGCACCGGTTCGCTACACAAATTTAAATGGGACCAATATAAGACTAGATTTGCCGGCATATGGATCCCATATTTAATTTAGGTGAATTGACATAATGTCCCCAAACCACAAACATGTATGCAAGCATGACAAATGATATGCAACAAGTATAATTATATATTATAAAAATATAAGGGTCTCGAAAAGGGGTCACACATTAGAGGGGGCTCGACGAACTTGGTTCGAGGTGGTTCAGGGGATCGGTCTTCGAGGTCTCGGCTCGGCTTCGGTTCCGGGAACGGGCTCCAAATCCAGGAACGAGGGTCTTCGGTTCCCGTGAGGGAGATCTTGATGTACCGAGGGTTGCGAGTCCTTGACGGCAACAGTCTCGCGGACGAGCTTGGTTAGACATCGGCACATGGTACATGGCTTCTCGGCAGGACTTGGCGTTATGGACTTGGTCTTCGTTTGGACGCTTCAACGAGTGATCGAGTGGCGAACTTGAACGGCTTCGGTGTCGTGCACTTGTTGGTGTCATGGCCACATGGGGACGGAGAGCCTCGAGACCTGGTCCGCCAAACACCACAGATGGAGCACCTAGACCTGCAGGTGGGGACATGCCGATGCGATGCAAGGGGTATCTCCCTGTCGGTCATATGGTTGAACACCATCTAGGCATGCAGGACGGAGGTGGCTTCCAACATGGCGCAGACACGGACAGAGGTTTGGTGGAGGAGGCGCATGTAGGCACGGCGTCCAAGGGTGCTGGCGGCGGATGAAGACAGGGCGGCCGGGAAAAAGCTCCGGCGGGCCGACGTCGTCCCTGAGGCTGCCGAGGCAGAAGAGCATGGGGGCGGCGAACTTGGGGAGGGCGACGGAGCCACACGGGCGCGAGCAGCGGCCGGCGAGGGGAGCTCAAGGCCGAGCTTGGCAGAGGGCGACTGCTGGTGGCGGAGACAGGCAGAGGAGGGCAGCAGGAGGAGGCGGGGCGAGCGGGGCGAGGCAGAGGGCGCGGGACTGCTCGAGGAGGAGGGCGGCAGGAGGAGGCGGGGAGGAGTCGGTGCAGAGGCGCTCCGGGGAGACGGGATCCCGGCGAGGCGGACGGTGGCAGCCTGGCCAGGCGAGGTCGCGTGAGGGAGACCGAGGCCAGGGACAGGGCGCCAGGGCATGGGCACGCACCGATGGGGTCGATGACGCTGCTCGCGGAGCAGGGACGGCCGGCAACGAGGTTCCGCGGTGGTGAGCGGCGACGACCTACTGTCGGCGACGGCGAGGTGGAGCGGAGGACGGCGGGGAAGGGCGAGCCTGGGGCGAGGTTGGCCGGGGCAGACGAGGAGGACCACCGAAGGCGGCGGCGGAAGCACGGGAGGGGAGAGGGAGATGTGGTGTGGGGGGCTCGGGGAGGGAGCCGAGGTGGGGGAGAGGAGCGTCGGGGGAGGCGTGACTGGGGGCGGTGGGCCACGTGGGGAGAGGCAGGTGGGTGGTGGGACCGGGGGGAGTGGGGCCAGGATGGTGGGCCTGGGCGGTTGGTGGCGACCAGGTTTGGGGTTGGGGAGTGGGCGTTGATCCCGAGGCGGTCGGTGGGGCGGCGCGCCCAGGTGGGGTGGGGGGATGTGCAGGGGGCGATGGCTATGTGGGTGTGAGTGGTGTGGGTGGGGCCAGCGGGTGAGGTGGCGCGTGGTGGTTGGCTGGAGGGGGAAGGAGAGATGAGGTGGCGAACCGTGAGTGGTGGGAGTGAGGTGGAGGCAGGGTGGGTAGATTGGGTTGGGGTAGGAAAAGGGTTTAGGCAGACCGGTTTTTGTACTGGGGGCGGCCGACTGGGTCGGTTCGGCCCGGTACGGCTGCCCCTAAAAATAAAATAAATATTTCAATATTTAAAAAGGGGCTTTTGAAAACCGTTGGTAGACGAAACGAAATACTCCGGAGACCCGGGTTTTTGATTGAAATAAAGGCGAGGTATTTAGAAAACCAAAAATGTTTTTCGGAAATAGTTTCAGACAAACAAATGCATGATGATGACGATGCTCAAATGCAATGTGGCATGATGACATGAGCATGCGGTCATGACGATGCAATGCACAAAACCAACGCGATTTTCTAGTAGTGGTTTTAGCGGGGCGCCACAACAGGACCTTTGAGAAGCCTTCCCTTAGCCAAATGGACGCGTTCCAACCTATCATCCACTACCACCAACTGTCCAAATGACTAAGTTCTAGCAACCTATGTGATCCAGGCAGAGCCCATATTGCCAAGTGGCTGCACTATATGCTTCTCAACACTTGGCCTCTAAAATCCCTTTGTTCCTGGGTGGCTTTCCACAAGTGAGATACACAAGGTAAACCATAGCCATGGGCCATGTGTAACCACTCAACCAAAAACCACCAATCAAGTCCCATTCCACCCAGGTGATTCATTGACTTAGTTGTTTTATTAAGAAAAACATAAGTCTATAGACATAGAAATATTTTCATCATAGCATGTATATATTTTACCAACCCTTGTTTTCTACTAGCTAGGCTAATCATGGCATAGATAGTACTTAACTTAGAGAATTTCCTAGCAATTCTACAACTACTTGGGATTTCCCAACATGGCATTTGGCAAAATAGTAACATGCAAGACTTAGCAAAATATTTCTAATGCTTGTATGAAAATATAGGGATAGCAATATTCATGAAGTACCACTTGCCTTGGTAGTTGGGAGAGTAGCACTCTTCACAATCACAATCACTAGCACCAAAGTCTACACAAAGAATATAACCACAATCATATACAAGCAAAAATATATATGCATGCATGCAAGATACTAAGTGATGATTTTTGAAACTCAACCAAGCAAGTGCATAGTACTGAACCATAAACAAGTCAAAAACTTGCTAAACCAAGTTTATTTAGCACTAAAACAAAATCCTAAACAATTTCTATACTCAAAATAGTCCTAAACAAGTTTCTTCAAATAAAATCATTTTAACAGAAACTAAACATTAAACACATTGCATAAATGGAAAGAGCTTGTTCTCGTGATTCCAACGGTATAAAATTTGTCAAATTCTAACGTGTGGATCAAAAGTTATAGCTATTTCAAAATTGGATCTAAATCTGATTCAAATCTGTTTTTAAACTCAAACCCTAGCCACGCGTCTGTTTCCTATTGGCCCATACCGGTTCGGACGGATCGAGCTCTGCGAGCCGTAGGATTTAAGTCAGATCTGGTGGCTCAGATGCGCGCATACCTCTTCGCTTAAGTTCTAATTTCAGCCGTAGGATCTACATCTAACGTTCCTGAACGCCTTGACCAAAGATGAGCGGTGCTAGCGGCGGCGACTGGCGGCGGCGCGTCTGTCAGCGGCGGCGCTGGCGTTCTAGGTCGCGCGGGAGTGGGGGAAGAGGCTTACCAGAATCGCGGTGGTGTGCTGAAGCTCAACGTGGCGGTGGCTTGGGAAGGGGCGCACGGGGTCGTCGGAGATTCCTCGCCGGAGTTCGCGAACACGTCGGGTGCGGCTGTTGTCGATGTTGGCGAGGTTCTGCGTCGCGCTAAGTCAAAAGGAGGGCACCGTTAGATGCGCAAGGCGATAGGTATCCTAAGCGTATCAGACAGAGGGCAAGGGGCGGCTGGTACTTACGGGGAGAGGTCGCCGGAGTTCGTGCAGAGAGCGGCGGCGCTCGGTCGAAGTCGTTGCCGAAGCTACAGACCATGCGAGAACAAACAGGGTATGTCAGTAGATGCGCAAGGAGTTGCTGAGCTTGATAGCATGAGTCAGGGACAGAGGGGGACACGGTGCTCACCGGAATTCGTTGGCGCGGTCGTCGGAACAGCGGCAGCGTCGAGCGAGTTGCGAGCAGCCTAGGGGCGTGAAAGGGGAATTGGTTGAGGGGAAATGGTCGCGAGAGAGAGGGGATTAAGTAGCCAGAGGCTCGACAAGAAACACCTAGTGATTCAATGCCATTTACCTCGCGGAATCAAAGCAGCAACGGGCAGCGGCGGAGTTCGTGCGCGGGATTTTGGGGGAGACGACGATGACGTGGATGGGGCCCGCTTGTCAGCGAAATAAGAAGAGAGGGAGTGGGGTCCGAGCGTCAGTGACCGCGTGGGTGCGTCTACGCGTGCGAGAGAGAGAGAGAGAGGAGTCGGGTGGGCTAGTTGGGCTGCGTCTGTTGCTGGGCCAAATTCCTGGCGCCGGCCCTTTTCCAATTCTTTTCTCTTTTCTTTTTCTAAATTGATTTTCAAGAATGGTTTTCAAATGAATTCAAACTCCATTTGAATTCAAATCTATTTGGGATTTTTGCAGTGTGCAACATACTCAAATCTAGGTATAAAACCATGTGGTTACTTGAAAAGGCTTGGTCATTTTTGGAAAAACAAAATAACAGGGACATTGCACTTGGTTTGCAAATGTTTGAAAATGGTTTTTGAAACCATTTCTATTTTGTAAAATTTTGTTCAAACTCTACACTCAAGCCAAACAATATAGAAGCAACCAAACTTGGTTTTTAAAACACTAAGCTCTCAAGTGAGGATGGGCATCTGATTTAAGTTGGCTCACATAAAATGATAGCACTATGTGCTTCTGTTTTCTTGAAATGAGTTTGAAATTGATCTCAAATCTATATGCATGCATGAATGATATGCAATCTTTGAAATCATGAATTTAGGAATGTTACAAATCTAACCCCCTTAAGGTGAATCTCGCCCTCGAGATTCGGATTGGCTAGCAAATAGGTGAGGGTGGTCTTTCCTAAGATCATCTTCTCTTTCCCATGTTGCTTCCTCTTCGGAATGATGATTCCACTGCACTTTGCAAAACTTGATAGTCTTTGTCCTTGTGACTCTTTCTGCAGTCTCAAGAATTTTGATAGGTTTCTCTTCATAAGTGAGATCACTTTCTAGTTGCACTTCCTCCAAAGGTATAGTATCCTTCAAAGAATTTTGTTCCATTTCTGGGTGACATTTCTTAAGCTGACTCACATGAAACACATTATGGACAGCTGATAGAGATTCTGGCAATTCAATTTCATAGGCAACTTCTCCTTTGCGACTCAAAATCTTGAATGGCCCAACATATCTTGGTGACAATTTTCCTTTGACTCCGAATCTTTTCACTCCACGAAGTGGTGACACTCTAAGATAGGCTCTATCACCCACTTCGTAGGTGACTTCTCTACGCTTAGGATCTGTGTAGCTTTTCTGTCGAGACTGTGCTATCTTCAACCTGTCCTTAACCAATTTGACCTTCTCTTCGGCTTCTTTGATAAGATCTGGTCCGAATAAACTTATTTCTCCCACACCATTCCATAACAATGGGGTGGTACAATTTCTTCCGTAGAGAAACTCAAACGGTTCCATCTTAATGCTGGCTTGATAGCTGTTGTTATAAGAAAATTCTGCGTAAGGCAGACTTTCATCCCAACTTGCTCCATAGTCTAAGGCACATGCCCTCAACATGTCTTCAAGAATTTGATTAGTCCTTTCCGTTTGTCCATCGGTTTGAGGATGAAAAGCAGTACTGAATTCTAATCTCGTTCCAAATGACTCATGTAGCTGTCTCCAAAAATGGGAAGTGAATTGAGTTCCCCTATCACTCACAATACTCTTGGGCACACCATGTAGACATACAATTCTGCTCATGTATATTTTGGCTAACTTAGCACTTGTATAGGTTGTCTTCACGGGTATAAAATGAGCCACTTTAGTTAGGCGATCCACTACTACCCATATGGAGTCATACCCTGACCTGGTCCTTGGTAATCCGGTAATGAAATCCATACCAATCTTGTCCCACTTCCAATCAGGAATAGGTAGTGGTTGAAGCAAACCTGCTGGTTTCTGATGCTCCGCTTTCACTCTACTACACACATCACACAAAGCAATATGTTCGGCGATGTCCCTCTTGAGATTATTCCACCAAAATCTTTCTTTCATGTCCATGTACATTTTGGTGTTACCTGGGTGAATAGAATATGGAGAGTTGTGTGCTTCCTGCAAAATCAGTTTCCGCAACTCCTGGTCTTGTGGAACACAAATACGTTTCCCATGCCATAAAGTACCCTGTTCGTCTTCATGGAAATTTTTGGATTTTCCTTGGCCAATCTTTTCCTTAATCTCCTCGATTTCTTTATCAGTCTTCTGGGCTTCTTTGATCTTGTCCAACAAAGTGGGTTGAACATCCAAAGACATGAGATGTCCTTCAGGCACAACCTCCAATCTGAGTTTTCTGAATTGGGTACACAAATCATCTGGCAATTCTCCTTTGGTAAGGCCATTCACAAATACCTTACGACTTAGAGCATCTGCTACAACATTTGCTTTACCGGGGTGGTATTGCAAACTTAAGTCATAGTCCTTGATAAGTTATAACCATCTTCTTTGTCTCATATTAATTTCCTTCTGGGTGAAGATATACTTCAAACTTTTGTGATCTGTGAACACTTCATAATGCTTTCCCAAAAGATAGTGTCTCCATGTTTTGAGTGCATGGACAACAGAGGCTAACTCTAAATCATGAGTAGGATAGTTTACTTCATGAGTTTTGAGTTGTCTCGAGGCATAAGCCACAACTTTACCGTCTTGCATAAGTACTGCACCCAAACCTTGATGAGATGCATCACAATATACTTGGAAATCTTTTTCCAAATCTGGCAGACAAAAGACGGGTGTTGTCACAAGTCTCTTCTTCAACTCCTGAAAGCTGAGTTCACAACCTTCAGACCAAGCAAACTTCTTGTCTTTCTTTAAAAATTCAGTCATGGGCTTAGCTACCTTAGAGAAATTCTCAATAAACCTTCTGTAGTAACCTGCTAAGCCAAGGAAACTACGAACTTCTTTCACGGACTTGGGAGATTCCCATTCAGTCACAGCTGAAACTTTAGCAGGATCAACTGCTACTCCATCCTTTGTCATAACATGACCAAGAAATCCAACTTCTTCCAACCAGAACTGACACTTGCTGAATTTGGCATAAAGTTTATGCTCTCTCAACTTCTTAAGTATGAAACGCAAATGTCCTTCATGCTCTTCTTTGCTCTTGGAGTAGACTAAGATGTCATCGATGAAAACGACAACGAACTTGTCGATGAATTCCATGAACACTTTGTTCATCATATTCATGAAGTATGCTGGGGCATTAGCCAAGCCAAAAGGCATTACGGTATACTCATACAATCCATACCTGGTGGTGAATGCTGTTTTAGGTATGTCTTGTTCTCTTATCTTGAGTTGAAAGTAGCCTGACCGGAGATCAATCTTTGAGAACACGCATGCTCCTTCTAACTGATCAAACAAGTCATTGATTCTAGGCAAAGAGTATTTGTTCTTGATAGTTACCTCATTGAGTGAACGGTAATCTATGCATAACCTTTGACTTCTATCTTTCTTCTCCACAAACAAAACTGGGGCTCCCCAAGATGAAGAACTTGGTTGAATAAATCCTTTCTGCAACTGTTCTCCTAGTTGTTTCTTGAGCTCTTTCAGTTCATCAACTGACATTTTATACGGTCTCTTTGCTATTGGTCCAGAACCTGGTACCAAATCTATCAGAAACTCCACATATCTATCTGGTGGCATTCCCGGTAATTCTTCCGGGAACACATCCGGATATTCACTCACAATTGGCACAATGTCCATGCTAACCCTTAAGAGAATTTAGCATACTCCTTTTTGCTTCAAAGCTGGTCTTGAACCTGATCCTTTTATTTTCTGGAGTTGTGAGTGAGACAGTATGGTTGGCACAATCTATCACTCCTTTGTACTTAGTCATCCAATCCATTCCCAGAATGACATCCAATCCCTGGGAGTTTAGAATTATCAAGTTAACGGGAAACTTATACTTCCCAAATTCTATGACTAGGTCATGACATCCTGAATTCACTATCATTTCTCCACCAGGAGAACTTACTTTTATAGGACACCCAATAGTTTCTACCGGTAGTTCATTTCTTTCAACAAATGCTCGTGATATGAATGAATGAGATGCACCAGTATCAAAGAGTACAAATGCTAGAATAGAATTGAGTCTGAACTTACCAGCAACAGCATCAGGCTCCCCATAGACCTCCTCCACATTGATGTGGTTCACCTGTCCCTTCTGGAAAGGGTTGGGCTTGATAGGTCCTTCAACTTTCTTTTCAGGGCACTCGTTTGCATAATGCCCCATCTTCTTGCATTTGAAGCATTCAACCTGACTGATGTCTCTCTTAGCAGGCTGACTTCCACTTCCACTTCCATTACCACTGTGGTGGCTCTTATGTCCACTCTTGTGGTTCTTGTACTTGTCATTGTCATGACTACGGTGATGCTTGTTGTCATGACGGTTGTGGCTGTGGTGTTTGTTGAATTTCCCATGCTTGTGGGATCCTGAGCTTCCACTGTCATCATAATGAGATCGTTTGTGAGACGATCCCGAGCTGTGCTTGTCGGAGTGCTTTCTTTTTCTACTCTCAACTTGCTTTATTTTGTTCTCCAAAATAGCAGCCTTGTCACAGAGCGACTGATAAGTGGGAACATATGCCACAGCCAATTGCAGATTTAGCTCATCATTCAATCCTTCAAGAAATTTTTCCTTTCTCTTGGCATCCGTGTCAACTTCATCTGGTGCATAACGCGCCAGATTGTTGAACTCCTCAATGTACTCAGCCACGCTGCGGTGGCGCTGCTTCAGATTGTGGAACTCTTTCTTTTTCAGGCTCATCATTCCCGATGAGATATGAGCAGTGCGAAAGCCATCCTCAAAGATAGCCCATGTCACTTCATCTATGGGAGTGGTGATCTGGAAGTTGTCCCACCAAGTGGCGGCTGGCCCTTCAAGCAGATGTGCTGCAAATCTGACATTTTCAGCATCCGTGCAGCCCACGGTTACTAAGTCCTTGTTCACAGAACGTAGCCAATCGTTGGCCACCATGGTATCAGTCGTCCCTGGGAACTTAGCTTGCCTCAATCTCAAGAATCTGGTGAGCATATCAAAGCCCGGAGGGTTATTGTTGTTATTGTTATTGTTGTTGTTGTTGGGGTTGTTGTTGTTGTTATTGTTTTGGTTCTGGATGAATGTTGTCATCATCTGCATCAGCTGTGTTTGAGCAGTCATCATTTGCTGCATTTCTGGAGTGATGTTGTTGTTGTTGTTGGGGTTGGGGTTTGCACGATGGGTAGGCATCTATGGTTTGTTCAAATAGAGATAAGAATGAGATACCCATAGATGATTTCATGCACAATACATCACATAAGAAAACACATAGCATGCAACAAGATAAAGGTTCAACAACAAAATAACAAGTTCACAAAGTAGAACACACAAGTGGTAAGCCATCCACATGTCGGATGGTCCAATAACCAGTTCTCAAATAACAAGTACGATAATAAAATATAAACGAGTAGTCAAGTCTACTCATCAGCATCAATCTCCTCCTCGACAAAGGTAAGACCTGCGTTCTCCATCGCGGTCTTGTTCTCCTCAATGGTAGTGGTCAAGGACTCTATCTTGGCCTTGAGAGCCCTCTTCTGGGAACGAAGCCTCTCTATCACCGTCTGCTGCTGCTCTATCTCGAAGTCCTTGGACTGCAGTTCTTCAGTCATGTCCCGGATCTTCTTGTTCCTATCCTGGACACGCTTCTCCTGACTCTTGAACTTCCTGTCCTGGGTCTCGAACTTCGCCTCCATTTCCTTGACTATCTCGTCCTGCTGCGCGAAGAGCTTGTCCTTCTCGCGAAGCTACACCTGGAGCTCGTCATTACTGAGCATGACATTGGTCCTGTCCGTGTCCACGTGCCTAATGAGAGACTCTAAGTCCTGGAGATACAGACGTATCGGCTCTGCTGCGTCCCTCGAGTCGTCCTCGAAGTCGATGGACTCTCCATCCTCATCACGTCTTCCGAAGATGTGGAAATGGGTGCCTCTAACCTGTCAGGAGTGTCGTCCTAGCAGACGTCCTATCAGATCCTGCATCACTACCTCCATGCCTCTCTCCCTGTCATTGTGCATAAGCTTGAAGACGATGGCCTCCATAGTAGGCTCTGTCTGGCGTCCGGGCTGGTTCACCTTGAAGCCCCAGAGGTCCTTCCTCTCAAACTTGGTGAGGGGATGCACCATGATGGTGGGAAGAGGGAGATTGGGCAAAGTAGTAAGCTCAACGATACGAGGACCAAAGCGGGTAACCTGGAACTCCTCAATAGTGCTGATGGTAATAGGCATCTATTTATAAGATAGAAAAGTTAGAACAACACAATTCAAGATAAAACAAAAGACAAAACACACATACACATCCTTGGGAAACAAAACACACAAGCCATGCATACATGAAGTCATTACAATATCCAAGGTTCAATCTTATTTTAAAACAACATTTTGGAAAATAAGGTGATAGGTGGTGGTCCAACTAACGAAGTACGTTTACAATCCTATCTCACTAGATCTGTTGGCTAACACAATGTTTCTAGAGGCAATCATCCTATCTTGCTCACATGATTCCATCACTAAGTCTATAATGTCTCCTCTTAAGGTTTGGTTGGTAGCTTCCAACTCTTGGTTATGTTCCTTCTCTTTCTTCAAGTCTTTTTGGAGGTTGAGCATTCTGCACTTAACTCTAGCACTAAGTTCTTTGATAGTCCTCCAAGCTGCATCTCTTGCTGACTCAAAGAATGTGGTGTGCACCACAGTGTTGGTGTACATGTAGAATCCTGTTTCCTTGTGGTTGTCTTCCTTGTTTTTGTACAAGTGAAGTTGCACCCACCAGTACTCAACTCCTTCATCCATCACAGGAAAGCCTTTGTACACAGCTGCACCTTGTATCTCTGATGCAACCATGAGGTCCTTAAGAATTTTGGGAAACTCTGTCTCACACTCCAAGGTCATGGTCATGAGTGGTCCCTTCCTTACGTCTTCGTTGATGGAGTTCATCTACAAATAGAGATGAGAAAGAAGATTAGAAAAGTTTACGAGAAGAATAGACAAGTGTAGAAGTAGTTGAAATTTTTTCCTTAGTGGTTTCCAATCCTAGGGTCATAATCCTATAGGCAACATAGTGCTCTGATACCATCTGTAAGATCCCTCCTTTGTAAAGGAAAAGGATCCCTGTGATTGCAATGCTAGTCCCTGGATCATTGCTAGCATCCACAGTTTAAGATGAAGTACACAGATACAAAGGTCATTTATTACATCCATTCTAGAGATAACATAGTCTTTACAACTCAAGGCCACAGGCCTAATACAAGAGTTTGGAATAAGTAAATAAACATAAGTCTTCATCTTCATGTGCCACAGGCAAACATGTTGAGTGTAGACTCATGACACCTAATCCTCATCAGAGTAACCTGCAACATCACAAGTTACAGCCACAGTGGGTCAATACTTTGGAATAGTATTGGCAAGTGATACCTTAGTAAATTTTAAGTGGACTATATTACTATATGCATTTTTGGCTAAGTGTAGCTTGGCTTGCTTTGCTCAAAATAGGTTTTTCCTATTAGTTGAAATCACTAAGTTTTTCTTTGTCAAAAACTTTTCCCCAAGAAACCATCAATAGACATTGAGGTCCTTCACCCTTGTTCACCCACAAGTTTTTACTTAGAAGTTGGAGTGATGAGATTCTTGATAGCTTCCATGTCTTGATGCTCAAGTTGTCCATTGCCATGGACTTGGCTAAGTACTTAGATTTTTTTCCATCTGCAGAGGTTGTGCACTTTCCCCACCAGACTTGGTTTCACCAAGACATGACTTTTCAGAAGCCTTCCCTTAGCCAAATGGACGTGTTCCAACCAATCATCCACTACTACCAACTGTCCAAATGACTAAGTTCTAGCAACCCATGTGATCCAGGCAGAGCCCATATTGCCAAGTGGCTGCACTATAAGCTTCTCAACACTTGGCCTCTAAAATCCCTTTGTTCCTTGGTGGCTTTCCACAAGTGAGGTACACAAGGTAAACCATAGCCATGGGCCTTGTGTAACCACTCAACCAAAAACCACCAATCAAGTCCCATTCCACCTAGGTGATTCATTGACTTAGTTGTTTTATTAAGAAAAACATAAGTCCATAGACTTAGAAATATTTTCATCATAGCATGTATATATTTTACCAACCCTTGTTTTCTACTAGCTAGGCTAAGCATGGCATAGATAGTACTTAACTTAGAGAATTTCCTAGCAATTCTACAACTACTTGGGATTTCCCAACATGGCATTTGGCAAAATAGTAACATGCAAGACTTAGCAAAATATTTCTAATGCTTGTATGAAAATATAGGGATAGTAATATTCATTAAGTACCACTTTCCTTGGTAGTTGGGAGAGTAGCACTCTTCACAATCACAATCACTAGCACCAAAGTCTACACAAAGAATATAACCACAATCACATACAAGTCATATACAAGCAAAAATATATATGCATGCATGCAAGATGCTAAGTGATGATTTTTGAAACTCAACCAAGCAAGTGCATAGTACTGAACCGTAAACAAGTCAAAAACTTGCTAAACCAAGTTTATTTAGCACTAAAACAAAATCCTAAACAATTTCTATACTCAAAATAGTCCTAAACAAGTTTCTTCAAATAAAATCATTTTAACAGAAACTAAACATTAAACACATTGCATAAATGGAAATATCTTGTTCTCCTGATTCCAACGGTATAAAATTTGTCAAATTCTAACGTGTGGATCAAAAGTTATAGCTATTTCAAAATTGGATCTAAATTTGATTCAAATCTGTTTTTAAACTCAAACCCTAGCCACGCGTCTGTTTCCTATTGGCCCGTACCGGTTCGGACGGATCGAGCTCTGCGAGCCGTAGGATTTAAGTCAGATCTGGTGGCTCAGATGGGCGCATACCTCTTCGCTTAAGTTCTAATTTCAGTCGTAGGATCTACATCTAACGTTCCTGAACGCCTTGACCAAAGATGAGCGGTGCTAGCGGCGGCGACTGACGGCGGCGCGTCTGTCAGCGGGGGCGCTGGCGTTCTGGGTTGCGCGGGAGTGGGGGAAGAGGCTTACCAGAATCGCGGTGGTGTGCTGAAGCTCAACGTGGCGGTGGCTTGGGAAGGGGCGCACGGGGTCGTCGGAGATTCCTCGCCAGAGTTCGCGAACACGTCGGGTGCGGCTGTTGTCAATGTTGGCGAGGTTCTGCGTCGCGCTAAGTCAAAAGGAGGGCACCATTAGATGTGCAAGGCGATGGGGATCCTAGGCGTATCAGACAGAGGGCAAGGGGCGGCTGGTACTTACGGGGAGAGGTCGCCGGAGTTCGTGCAGAGAGCGGCGGCGCTCGGTCGAAGTCGTTGCTGAAGCTACAGACCATGCGAGAACAAACAGGGTGTGTCAGTAGATGCGCAAGGAGTTGCTGAGCTTGATAGCATGAGTCAGGGACAGAGGGGGGCACAGTGCTCACCGGAATTCGTCGGCGCGGTCGTTGGAACAGCGGCGGCGTCGAGCGAGTTGCGAGCAGCCTAGGGGCGTGAAGCGGGAATTGGTTGAGGGGAAATGGTCGCGAGAGAGAGGGGATTAAGTAGCCAGAGGCTCGACAAGAAACACCTAGTGATTCAATGCCATTTACCTCGCGGAATCAAAGCAGCAACGGGCAGCGGCGGAGTTCGTGCGCGGGATTTTGGGGAAGACGACGATGACGTGGACGGGGCCCGCTTGTCAGCGAAATAAGCAGAGAGGGAGTGGGATCCGAGCGTCAGTGACCGCGTGGGTGCGTCTGCGCGTGCGAGAGAGATAGAGAGGAGCCGGGTGGGCTAGTTGGGTTGCGTCAGTTGCTGGGCCAAATTCCTGGCGCCGGCCCTTTTCCAATTCTTTTCTCTTTTCTTTTTCTAAATTGATTTTCAGGAATGGTTTTCAAATGAATTCAAATTCCATTTGAATTCAAATCTATTTGGGATTTTTGCAGTGTGCAACATACTCAAATCTAGGTATAAAACCATGTGGTTACTTCAAAAAGGCTTGGTCATTTTAGGAAAAACAAAATAACAGGGACATTGCACTTAGTTTGCAAATGTTTGAAAATGGTTTTTAAAACCATTTCTATTTTGTAAAATTTTGTTCAAACTCTACACTCAAGCCAAACAATATAGAAGCAACCAAACTTGGTTTTTAAAACACTAAGCTCTCAAGTGAGGATGGGCATCTGATTTACGTTGGCTCACATAAAATGATAGCACTATGTGCTTCTGTTTTCTTGAAATGAGTTTGAAATTGATCTCAAATCTATATGCATGCATGAATGATATGCAATCTTTGAAATCATGAATTTAGGGATGTTACAAGAGAGCATAGTTTTCATTCTTAGTTCTATGTGCATTGTCCCAAAACTTATTGATTGATTCATAATGTTGATATTTCCTGTTCTTGAACTATTTGTATCTAGTCACCCTTATGAACTTTGAAGGTGTCCTATGCATTTATGTTTTGCTACTCCATGAGGGTCAATCTGAATGCCACTATGCTATTCTTTATGTATGTGAAACAAACAAATAAATGTATTTCAATGCGTTGTTATTCATGAATCTTTGTTTGTATCCTTTCATGTTGCAGCATAGTTATTATGTCTTATTGTTAGAACTTCATCTTTCATGCTCATGTTTAGAGTACTTCGATCCCAGCTTTCAATGCTTGCAAATGGTTTGATCTTGATTGTGATGGTGCATGTCACCTTAAAAATTATTGTTTTTATCACTTACCTACACGAGGACGAGCAGGAGTTAAGCTTGGGGATGCTTGATACGTCATAAACGTATCTATAGTTTTTGATGTTCCATGCTTGTTTAGTATCAACTTTGTTATGCTTTGTATAAACTTTGAGGTATTTTTATACATTTTCTGGAACTAACCTATTAACAAGATGCCACAGCGCCAGTTGCTAGTTTTCTGCTGTTTTGGGTTTCAGAAAATCTAATAAGGAAATATTCTCGGAATTCGACGGGACAAAAGCCAAAGTCAATATTTCACCGAGGAGAACATAGAGACCGAAGGGTGACCGGAGGGGTGCCACAGGGTGGCCACCCCCCCCCCCCCCACGCGCGGGCCCACCCTGGGCCGCGCTTGGCAGGGTGTGGACCCCTGGCCTCCCTCCTGCCTCGCCTCTTCGCATATATAAACCCCCCAATGCCAAAACCCTAAGTACCCAATCAGATTTCCATGAAACAGTTCATAGCTATCGCCACCATCGTCCCTATATCGGGAGGGGATATGAAGCTCTTCCCGGCACCCTGCCAGAGGGGAGATCATCCCGGAGGCCTTCTTCATCACCATGCCAGACTCTGGTATGATGCGTGAGTAGTTCCACCTTAGACTATGGGTACATACAGTAGCTAGATGGTTGTTTCTCCTCCTTTGTTCTATCATGTTTAGATCTTGTGAGCTCTGTTCATGATCAAGATCATCTATTTGTAATCATGCATGCTGTGTTTGCGGGGATCCGATGGATATTGAGATTACTATGTCAGATTGATTATTGATTCTATCATGTATTATGATTACTGATTCTATCATGTCTATGTTGTTTGACATCTTGCATGCTCTCGGTTTCTAGTAGCTATCTTGGCCAAGTAGATGCTAGTGACTCCAAGAGGGAGTATTTATGCTTGATAGTGGGTTCATGCCTCTATTGAATCTAGGGAAGTGACATAAATCTCTAAGATTGTAGATGTGTTGTTGCTACTAGGGAGAAAACAACAATCTTTTGTTCATGGAACAATTGTATTGTTTACTTTACAGACATTGCTTAAAGCAGTTATCTGTTGCTTGCAACTTAATACTAGATGGGGTTCGGATGATAACCCGAAGGTGAATTACTAGTCATAGATGCAGCTGGATGGAGCTCTACGTATATTGTTGTAATGCCCACTCAAATATCATAGGATCATGAATGTCTAGTATTGCATTGTTATACCTTGCTCAGTCCTGTCAATTGCCCCGCTGTAATTTGTTCACCCAGCATGTTATGTTATTTATCTTAAGGAGAACACCTCTAGCGAACTGTGGACCCCGGTCCAATTTTTACCATTGATACTTCATCCACTGTAACTTTTTACCTTATGCAAGCAATCATTACCTTCCACACCATACGTTTAATCCTTTGTTTTCAGCAAACCAGTAAGATTGACAACCTCACTTTACGTTGGGGCAAAGTCTTGATTTTGTGTTGTGCAGGTCCCAAGTTGTTAGCAACACCTTGGAGTCGTTTCCTTGCTCCTACTGGTTCGATAACCTTGGTTTCATAACTGAGGGAAGACTTACTGCTGTGCTCATCACACCTTCCTCTTGGGGTATTCCAACGAAGCTCTATAGTGATCTGAGCCACATCAAGCGCATCCAAGACAATGGCAGAGGAGGATGCGGGGGAAGTAGGGTCGTTGGGCAGCGGCGGTGGCCTGGGTAAGGCGATAGGGCCGGCTTGGGCCTGCTCATCGGCAGCGGAAAAACTATTGATAGTGTCGACCATATGAGCGAGAGTGAGGTTCCCCGTGGCATGTTGCCTCATGCCGAAGAAGTGTGTCGCGTGCAAGACCTTCGACAGAGTGGTAGATTGCGCCTTTGTTGGGATATCCCTCCAAGTCGTCCCTCAGTCGGAACCATCTGGCGAGGTAATCTTGGGGGTTCTCACCCTCTCTCTGAATGCGACGTGCCAGATCGAAGATGGTCACGGCGCCAAAAAAGTGTGATCATTGATTTCCAGACGCATGGGGTAACCCGGAGGATTTGCATTGATCTTCCACCATTATATCCTGCATAGGGGCGGTTTGGGTGGGCCTTGAATTTTTCCAATCTAAGCCGACAAACTGCAAAGAGATATCTGACATCGATCCTTCCACGAACGTGTCCTGCTCAAAGGAGATGCATGCGGGCCTTGATGATGCTCCGAATTCCTGGGAACTAGTGCCCGAGCCGGTTTCGCCGATGAATATGTGGATGTCCCCGATTAGGACAATCGAGCAGAGGGTGGGGTTCATCTCTGCCGGGATCCAGAACTCGTCGAGAGGGACGATCGGAACATTGCCGGAGAAGAGAATACGCTAGATGGATATGGTGTCGCTGATTCCCGCGAAGAGCTTGGACCTTGCCCGGTTAGAGCTCGAAGCATCTCTTGTCCCACGGTGGGCGCCAATTGTCATGGTATTACCGACGAGTACGCCATGGACGGTCCTCATAGAGAGCGTTTAGAGACATGGGGGAAGGCGACAAGTTGATGGGTATGAGGTAATACGTCTCACCTAGGTTCAGATCCCACAATGATGGTGGAATCCTACTCTTGATATAAATCACTATAATGGCAATATGCCAAGTTACGAGGATCGGTTCACTGTGCGCGATGATATGAGTTGTTCTAAGTTGTGCCCTAAAGGCTCCTAGAGGTCCGGCTTATAAAGGCGCTAGAACCTAGGGTTACAGGGAAAAGTTCTAGCTGGACAAGTTATAGAGTCCTACACACATACTAACTAGTCTTCATGTCTTTCACTCCAAGGCAGCGGGTTGGTCGGTGACTGCACCGTAGCCTTCCTTTATCTGGCATGGGCCTCCCTTCTGTATCCATATAACTGGGCCGCACAGCAGGCCATGAGCCTTGCTACCAAATGTGGGTCACCCGGATTAGCCGAATTAGACATGCAATGGTTATACCCATTTAGCATATCCCCAATAGGAGCCGTCGCTAACTTCGTCGGAAGATCGTCAGATCCATCGCCGCGTGCATGTTTCGTCAATCAGTTTCGTCAGTCACAACAAAGTTGTGGGACGGTCTTGCATTAAAGCCCCCGCTTTTCCTTCCCTAAACCCACGGTCCAACCCGTCCCACCTGTCAGCCACTCGTCCCAGACCCAGCCGCGTATTTTACAAAAAGGTACCTGGCGTTTACCAAAACTAACCTGCACTCCCTAGCTTGGCCACGTGTCGGCGCCCCGCCGTCTCCATGCCCTATGGCCCCATCAGTCACTCTGCCCCACTTGTCACTGACCGAGGGTAAGCCAGCCCTGAGTGAGAAAAGTCCTAGTGTAATTCTAAAATCAAATAAATACCAGAATATGAATTTAGTTCAAATAATTCATAACTTTTGAAATATTTCAAAACTGAATAAATACTTATCATGAAATATGCTTTATTTTTTAATATGATTCCAAATATCAATTCAAATATTTTCAGAACTAATTCAAACTAGTCAAACCTTTGACATTTGACCATATTAGAATTTTTTCATTTAATATTATTTTAAATTCATATTTCCAAATAATACAAATAATATATGTTTTTGAATCAGAAAAATGTCAGAAATGTGAATATGCTATTTAAAATATATTCCAGGTATTTAAAATTTTCGAATTAATAATTACCATAAAATGCCATTTTCTTAATAAATTCATAACTTTAGTTCTGTAACTCCAAATTTGACAAATGATATGTCTAAATCAATCATAGCAAAGAGCTCGTTCTAACTATGTATTCCATGATATGAATTGAAGAATGCATCATATAAATATAAAGGAGTCACCAAGGATTATGCAACTAAAATGTGATTAAATAAATATTAAAAGTGCTTATTTCTTGTTTCCACACCACACCTCACCCATGCCATGCTATGTTATACCATGAAATGGTGCATCATTCCATCCTAGAATGCCTATTTTTTATTGTTGCATATGTTTTATATGATTGTGCACTTTATTTATTATGGCCCTTGTGTGTTTGGTTTTCATCTGGATAGATGCCGAGCAAGAAAACTATCAGGAGACTCAGGAGTACTACCTGTATCTCACCTATTCTTCAACTGAGCTATCAGGAAAGCAATTCCCCATGATTGCACTATATATAGTACATTTTGCATCTGTCTTATTCTTGCATCATGAATCACGCCCCGAATTAAATTGCGACCCCAAGTACTACATAGCCTTTACTTTTAAACCCTACCTAAGCTTGTTCCTCAATCGTATGAGCCATTACTACAGGAGTTGTTTGAGCCATGAACTCATAGAATTGGATGTATAGGGTTTGGGAGAGTATTTGAATAACGAGGCCTAATCAACTGAATAGAGTAGTAATGGGATAACTAAAGAAAGAGGCACTAGTAGGCAATATTTGAGATCTGGTTTTTATCCGCCCACTTCTGTCCCATAGGACCCGAGTACTTGATTCTTGTTCCTTGACTATCGCACTATCCGCATGTGGGACCATGCATCCCCTTAGTTTTCATTCCAATTGCGTCACCCTCAGGTTGTTCCCTTTAGATGCATAAAGATTTACTGAGACCCTTAGGGTCTCACACGATAAATATTGTTCAGATGGACATGTATACTCACATGAAGGTTACTGGATCGAGGAGACCGAGGATGGTGGCAACGACTGTGAGGTGTAGAGATTCCGGGGATGGAGATCCGTGAGATCTGTGGACAGGATGTGCTTATTTCTAGGCATCTTATGCTAGTTTGCTTCTTCTCCGTAGTCAGATCTAGTTTTTCTCTTTCGCTTGATACTCTAATGTGTGATGTATGAGGATGTATCCTAGGATATATGAATCTTGTTGTATGGCGTTGAATATTTATATTTCTTTTAGATGGTCTGACTCCGATGTACTGTTGTATGTCGCTGACATAGATACTCACTTGTGTATGTTTTGTTCGCATACCTGTCGACTACGCCCGTCGCACCTGATACTATATTAATAAAATTGGGTGGGATGGTTGGCCAGTACCGTGCTCTGCCAATACCCTGGCCTGTTGTGTGGCTGCACGGCCCCACGGTAGTACGTCCTATCCACTTTGGGTTCATACTGGCTTGTTGAATAGAGCGTAGTGTCCGAGGTATTATACTCCACATCCTTCCACACGCCCTAGGGACGGAGCCCTACCGCTTTGCCACCTCCATAGCCGCCATACATCCACGGCCAAGGTCTTCATCCACATCTCCACACCATCAAGCAAGAGGTGGAGAAGGAGGCGCCCCCACCTTCACCTCGTACACCGTTCATCATCGTCATCTCCAACGGCGTCTCTATCTCTTTGTACCCTTGTTTTAGATATTGTATTTGTAAGATTGAACATGATGATATCAATGATCTACTATTTGTATTTCTATTCATCTATTTTTGAGTAATTGATCCGGTTCTAGGCTGAGGTATGATCTAGTATGCAATCCTAGACTATGTAGTTTCATCTATTATATGTATTGCTCTATCTTCTAGTGACAGAGAGGGATATATGTGGTACTTTGGACCGGAGTGTATTATTTGACTTGAGGTTGAAGGTACACTCCTTGTGAAAACCCGGTAACCATAGGGGATTGTTTATTCATTTCAAGATATATCTTGTGCAATTCTAAAGGATGGCTACATAGTTGCCCCTCTAGTACTAGTGAGACTGGAAGCCTAGACACTGTCTTTTATTCTATTCAATCCTACAATCACATTCCCCCTTGTTTACTTTTAGTTTTAGTTTACTTTGTTCTTGTTTACTTGTTTCTAGTTACACTAAACCTTTGTCAAGTTATTGTTATTCTAGTAACTTATAGAATAAGCTATTTCTAAACCACGGTTTGGGTGCGAACATGGTTGCGCCATTGAAAACATAGTTGCGTGGTTATGTTATTGTATCCACAAAGCTTTCATGGGATGAACTTTATATAAATAATATTTAATGCTACAAGTACTACAATAACACCGGTTGATGCATGATGCCCAGTCATCAAATTGACACCATTGCAGGGGAGCATAGTGATTGGTTATTTTCCACCCACTCGCACATAGTTTATTTCCGGTTGTTGCTATTTTACTGTTTTTATTTATATTCAAAAGAACAAAAAAATTGTAAAACAAAAAACTATAAAAACTTTTACTACTAATAATGTCTTCCGAGATTACTATTCTAGAACATATTCAACTTGCAAAGGAGGAGAAGAGGTGCACATAATCCTTATCCATGGTTGCCAAAGAAGAGGACGATGCATACAATGAAGAAATCATAACTACTAATGTTATGCAGGTATAACATATGTATTATAAGGTAATATATTATGCTCACACATTATGTTCTTCGTATCAAATAATATGTCTTTACTATATATGTGCTAGGCATTTTTGCTTGCAATGTTCTCATATTTATGATGAATATGTGCCGTCTTACAATAGTAGTGATGCTAGTAGGGAAGTTATAGAGTATGTTCTTTATGAAGGCTCCCATGAACTACTCCAAAAAATAATGATACTTGTGATGAGTAGTGATAATGATTTTTTACAAATGACATACAAAACCTTGCAATATATTGTTGAGTATTGTCAAGGACATCTTAGTGAGAATGCACTTGTGGTGGAAAGTAAGATGTGGTGTAAAGCCGTAGTTCCCGAAGATAATCATTTGTAGAAATCACGATATGAAAATGAGGAGCACAAAGGTAAGGTTGACAAAGAGCGTATGTTACAAACACTAAGTTTGTTAATAATGTCTCTCTCTTTAGCGATGATTCTTGTAATGCTAAAAATAATGATAATTTATCTCCGGATGCCTCGTGTCTAGATACTCGTGAGGAGATCATTATTAATGATGAACTAGAGATATGACATTTCTATGAATCTTCCATTGCTAATATGTAGGAACCACTTCATGTTGCAAAGGAAGAATACTATAAAGTGTTCCCCTATAATGATAACCAAGGTAAAAATTTAAAGATTATATATGAATCTCCAATCCTCTCGTTGCAGCTACATAAGAAGACATGCTCAACGCGTTTGGTGCATCAACACTCGCTTGAAAGCGAGAACCTATTTATCTATATAATGCCGATGCACCGCAAGAGGGTACGACTCCGATTGTACTCTACTATTTTTATAGCTAAATATAAAACTATTGCTAATGCCACTGCTGAGCTCATTTGGGTCAAAGACTTGATTCGCGAACTTGGCGTTTCTCTTAAGAAACGTCCTTGCTTATAATGTGATAATATTGATGCCACTGATTTATCTACAAATCCATTGTTTCATGCTAGGACTAAGCACAACAAAATTGATTATCACTATGCTCGTGAACGAGTAGCGAGAAAATTATTGGATATCAAATTCATCTCCAATAAAGACCAAGTAGCTGATGATTTTACTAAAGATTAAATCTTTATCCGTAAAATTGTCAAAAAAAAATTACCCGTAAATCTCTTAGATGAGTTTAGGCTAACTTTAACCTTACTATGGTCATTAAGGTGGGATGTTAGACATAATATAATACCTGAGTTGTACATGTCTCGGACTCCTCCTATTTGTACACGTCTTGATAGGAGTTTTTCCTGTCTACTTCCTCTGTTTTAAAATATAAAATATTTTAGATTTGTAAATTAAATGTATTTAGACTACTTTTAGTATGTAGGTTTACTAAGGTTTAAAGTGAATCTAGACACTAAAATAAGTCTAGATATTTTTTTTTTACAAATCTAAAATATTTTATATTTTAAAACAGAGGGAGTAATAATATATAAACGTATATACCGATCCGCTGTTTGGGTATCGATCCCTGAAACCACCTACATCTACAGTACGAACATGTATGCGCGGCCGGTGGAAGTGGAAACCGTATAGTACGCAGGTAGATATATACTCCAGCCAGTATGTTTGTGCGAGGGGCCGCCGGGCCGGACGGCGACGCTTATCCATGTAGGGTAGTGAGGGTGGAGGGTGGAGGGTGGAACTTGGTAGCCAGATAATCCGGGTCCCATGCCCACGCGGGCACCACATGGGGCAATGCAGCAACCTGTGGCTGCCGATGTGTCGCACATGACGCTGCCGGCACCTTGAGAAAGATGGCCAGCGCCAGCAGGGCCATCCGCGCATGCAGTATTTTTTGTCAAATCTATCCAAATCTAAAAAATTTAATTGAATTTTACCCCTTTTAAAACTAAATCGGAATTTGACATCTGGGGTCGGCGCATTTAAAATGGCGCCGAAGTTATACAGGTCGGCGCACACATCAGAAAATCAAATCAAAGGAGATCGGCTCCCTTTAAAACAGCACCGACGTCGACTCCGTTTAAAACGGCACCGACCTCCCTAGTTTACCTCCCAGCTGCTTCGTCTTGGCGCCGACCTGTACCACTTCGGCTCCATCTCGATCACTGTGTGCATCGGCCATGCATACGTATATATCTCACGATAACAAACATAGACGCACGTGTAATCTTTCATACATCAAGCTCGATCGTGAAGCTCTCGAATGTCATCAGCCATGATCGATCTATAGATCTGCACTCTTACATAGGACGGTATAACTACATAGCTCGAACACGAAGCAGTAAGGGTGTGTTCGGTAGCCTGTTTTCTCGTTTCTCGCATGGGCCGGAAAAAGCCTGTTTTCCCGTTTCTCGCATGGGCCCGGAAAAAATAAGCGTGTTTGATGTATTGGGTTGCATGTGTTTATTGCATTGCATGAACTTTAAAGCAGCCCAAAAGTTGGCCTACCGATAACATCGTTTTTGGGCGTTTTCGCAGGAACAGACCCCGCTCGTGCAAAAGGGTGGGTGGGTGGGGGGGGAGGGCGGAAGCTGCGCCGTTCATGTCACCTCGGCGATGGTGCGAGCCACGGGTTTTCTCTAAAAGCTGGCGGGAGAAATTTTTTCACCGTCCGCCGCAGCGCCACGGTATATATCATCACCCTCCACACCTACGTCCCTTGCCACGATTTTCACCATTCTTCGAGCTCTCAAGCCGCATCGGCCAACAGGTAAGCGTCGGTAGCAGAGGTGGTGGTTCTAGATTGGTCGGTGCAGGCGTTCTTCTCCAAGATCTTGAGAGGCGACGTGCTCCGCTCCTACGATGCTGGTGAGTTCTATCAAACCCTAGGCGTGATAGCTTTGATCTGTTAGCACCTCGTAGATCTGATTGTTGTTTGCGGTAGATCTATGTTAGTGTTCCCAATTAACTGCTAGGTATAGTCATAGATCGGTGTCTTCATGGACTCGTTGCATATTTAAGTTTATGTTCATGCCTAGTCTAGGTCCTGAAATGTCCGGCCGTGATATCTATAGGACATGACAGTTGATGAGTTCAGCAAGACCCTCATGGACTGTCGGGATATGTTTTTCGCTGATACCCAATCCTAGCTCTCGCCTCTGAGGCTCACCTATCCACAGCACAGGCCAGTGCAAGGGGGTGAAGGGCACCATGAAGTGGGAACTATTCCTCTCGGCGTTCGTGCTCAACCAGATGTGCGAGATCATCAAGATCGGTGTGACGACAGAGAAGGGGTTCAAAGAGGTGCACATCAACACTATTACCCGTAAGGTGTTTGAATTTTGTGGCAACGAGGTGTCCTCACAGCAGGTGTACAACCACCTGCATAAGTGGAGGACCAGGTGGATCCATATCTCCAGGCTCAGAGACCTTAGCGGAGCTAGATGGGACGAGGAGACCTGCACCATAATCTTGGAGGACGCCCACTACAAGGGACACATATCGGTATTAACTAATTTCAGTTGCATACATATGATTCCCATGTGTAACCTCGCTAACCTTCCTGCAATTCCATGTCTCAGGATCACCGCAAGGATGCCAAGTATCTGAACAAGACTATCGCTAACTATAGGCAGATGGAGGCCATCTTCTCCTTCGTCCATGCCACTGGCAGGGCTCCAGTGAGCCTCTTGGCGAGCCAAGCCCTGAATACATGCAGACCCAGGAGTTGCAGATAGTGGTGATTGATGACGACGCCGAGACCGATATCGCCGCAGGTTCCCCTGCTACCGGCGTTGGTCAAGGCGGCAGCACAAATGCCTATTGTAACGTCTAAATAATATTAAAAATTAGAAATTGATTGTTATTTTATTTCTGCATCATCATGACATCATCATGCATATTTTATTCATAATTTTGACCGCAAACTATTTCGCTAAAAACCTATTTTTGTTTTACTAAAGTATTCCTTTGGTTTTATTAAATCCGTATCCCTTTCATTATTTTCAAACTAAACAAAATAATATTCTCAGTCTCTTACGTGACCATAAATGATTTTCTTATATTTGACTAAAACAAAATTAGGCTAAAAGCCCGTCTAAAATTTAGCCCAAAACTAGCCTCATTTAGTCTACTTTGGACTAGATAAGTAATCTATTTCCCCTCTTCTCTCTAAACACTAATCCCAAATCTAAAATATAATATATCCAAATTCCTCACTCAAGAATCGTCTTCGCCGCCGTTCTCTATTTCTTTTGCCGCGTGAGACATCAGTCAACCTCGATCTGCCAATTCTTTGCAACGCACACACTGCTCTGTCACGTTGCACACAACACACACACGCGACGCACGCACGCTGCCCACGACCCAGGCCCGCACGCAACCCACGCGCTCGCCACCACCACGCACGCGGTCGCCCTCCTGCGTCGTATCGCCACGAACCCATCTCCTTCATGGCGATCCCCTGGTTTGTCGCCTCCTCCCTGGACAGCGCCGCCGTCGGCCTCCCTCTCTCCCCGCGGTCTCGCCTCTCCGGCTTTCTCCCAATCAACCTGTGCCGCCATGGGCGTCCTCGTCCTCGCTGTCCTCTGCCACGCCGCACCGAGCCCGGTCGTCCTCCTCCCGCCTCTGCTCTGAGTCGCCGTCCTGCGACCTCCGTTCCAGTGCGAGCCCCACCACCGCAAGCTCCCAGCGCTGCCTGATCTCGTCCCCATCAACCAGAGCTTCCCCGAGCTACCCTTCCGGACACCGCCTCCATCCGTCTGTGCGTCCCTCTTTCAGGACAGCCCTGCGATGCCTCCATGGTGTCACCCTGAGCGACGCTGCCTCGTCTCCCGCATGCACGTGCGCCGCCTCCGGCGCTCCACTTCATCGCCTCCCCTACGTGTGCTGCCGCCCGCCTCCGTGGTATCCGTAGGGTGCTCGATCTAATGTCTGAATGGACATGGGCCGTGTAGCTCCCCTATGTCTTCATTGGATTGGTATCCTGCTGCTCGTGCACCTGTTGCTTCTGCTCCTACTTGATTGGTGATTTGGTACTGATGTAACCGGTGCGGGGCTGCAAGAGTAGACGATCATGTGAAGATAGTTCCTAGCCACTCTACTTCAGCTTCGGTGCTGTAAGATGGTGATGTGGCGAGAGACCAAGACCTTCGAATGCTCCATCGTGTCAAGTCCGCCATCTGCGATCTTTGGCGAATGCCAAGATCTCCGTCACGGAACCCGAGTTCTCTTTTATGGAATCCGAAGACCGATCTCGTCGAACCCCAATGTATGACCCCATATCTGAGCCCCTATTTTATTAATTGCTATATTAAACATGTTGTATATTAAATTATTCATGCTTGCATACATATTTATTTGTTTGGGGGTATATTGTCGATTCACCTCATAATTAAATATGGAGCCCATATGCGGGCGAATCTAGTCTAATATCGGCTCCATTTAAATTTGTGTAGTGAATGAGTGACATATTTTGCCTTGTAAGACAACATTTAAATTATGGGTAGATAAACAACTCGAACAATAATATTCAAATGTCGGGATCCCAATTCCGCTTAATATTGCTAAGTGGGACCGCATAATGCCATGCCATGCATCATATCATAAACATGCCGGATCTTCCGCCGTATTATTAAATATTGCATCCCGTGTTCCTTTCTAGTGCTTTGCTTCTTCACCGATTAGGACGATGAGTTGATGCGAGTTGCGACAAGCCTCCGGTTTCCCGAATTTGTCTCATAGGCGAGCATTCTCCCCCTTCACCTATTTTGCATTTATAGTCTTTACTTCCTTCCTTTGATCTATTGCTATCATTATTATCGATGCTGTAGTACCGTTCCATTATTTATCTGCTCCACTATATTGCCTTGGTTGTCCTATTGACTTGTTTAATTAGCTAGCTTAGTCTTTGCGAGTCGTAGGCATGCTTAGTATCGCTCTTATACAGGTGGAAGATGAAACTTGAATATTGTTGGTGATAAGATAATTAATCTGACGATGTTGGTTATGGTTTCACCTAATGATAAGGCCTTGACAGGGACCACCTTTGAGAACTGCTTGAGCCGACCTAGGACCCGTTCGTTCTACGATACCAGTTCTGAGTTGATCGCGCTAACCAAACGTGAGGGCCTCTGGGATCCCCCCTCAACTACCGGCGCTATTCGTATATCCAGAGGGTTACAAAATTGGTTTGCCATTTGATGCATACGCATAATATGTCCTCGGACATGGGTGAGTTGATATGTCTTCGGACTTGATGTTTTGGTGGACTGCCATGGCTTGCATTGCATAAAATCGTGATATCATGCCGGAGGTGGGATGGAGCTCTACAAGTTATCTTCCGATTATCGCCCGGCCGTAGACTTAAACGCTGTGCCACCTAGAGAATCAGCTGTATCTCTTGTGTCGGTAAAACACATTAGGTGATGCCTCTGGATATGCACGTAGTTAAGGGACAGTTCTTGTTGTGAGATTCAGATGGCACGCGTGATATGTTGCCTGAAGGGTTGAGCATGCGTTTGGTTGCAGTAGTGCACCCCTGCAGGGTAAATCTTTTCGAAAAGCCGTGTGTCCACGGTTATGGACATCTCAGGAGTACAGTGTCATGATCATAGACAACGCCATTAATGTTTTGCCTCTAATAATACAATTAGTAATTAGTCTTATCAACTAAACACCTGCTTAACTAAAATTTCCATCGTGTGTGTTCTGCAAGGGGACTTCCTCGACTGGTCTTCGAGGGGGAAATCTTCGAATGGGTTATGTTTGGTGTTACATTATGCTATCGTATAGTGCCCTCTTATCTTGCTCTAATAGCCGAAGTTATAGCGTGTCTCTATAAGTTAGATAGTGCACGCCTTGCTGCCGCTGAGCCCATCATACCTATGTAGGCGAGGACTGCCGAATTATAGTCTCACCGTGTACTGGCCTCAGTACTGACCGCTCTTTTTTGTTTTCCTCTCCCCTTTGTCGGCACCCTTTTGGCTTGACAGAAATGTGATCGACGATGTTAGCAAGGTTACCCTTGCGGCTTGGCCTGGGCAGGGTTGGACACCGCTTGGTTATTCTTCAGGACTCTTAGTCCCATTTGGATCTTGTCCGTACTCGGATATTATTCTCGCTTTCTCTTTGTTTTGTATCATTTGTATTCTTGCCTCGTTAAGTCGTTGTTGTATATATAAGTTCTTGTGGACTCTGTTGTAAACTACTGTGATGTAACTACTTGTATTCGAATCCCACCCACACGAAAGTGTCTGTTGGGCGTCTTTGAATCGCTTCTATGCGGGTTTTGGCGGAAAATGCTGAGATCTGCATAGACTCGATTCGGAGGCGTTACAAGTGGTATCAGAGCAAAGGTTTACGATACCCCACTGGTCCAGCCTGTAGGTTAACCTAGCTAACGGCCGATGTCTAGTGTCAAAACTATTTTGCTACAAATGCATTGGATAGATCTGAGTAGTTCTGATTTTACTCCTTATCTCCATTCTTTCTCCTCTTATCCTTGCGTGTTTAATCTGGTCTCTTACCTTTCTTCAAGTCTAGGATTTCTCGCGGTTAGTTTTGCGTCGTACCTTTAGGGTTCCTCCTCCCTCCATATGCAAACGGTGGAGCTACATCTGGATTCCATTTTATCCGATCTCTTTTCAAATGTTCCTGGTGTCCTATAACTTCTGCGACGATATTATCTACCTGAATATTTTGTTAATACCGAATGTCAAGATCTTTAGTCTAAATTCTGAGAATTGGTTGCATGATCCTTCTATTCATGTGTAGAATAATGCTTTGAGTGCGGGATGGAGTAGCTACCATACCACTACTCTTATCATTCGCCCTTGTACATTGATTGGTGGAACTATGCAATTTTACTCCTTCCACGGAAGTTAAAGGTGGCCTTATCTTTGAGACCTTTACTTCTGACTTTGCTTCTCTGGAGTGTTCTCCCGAAGAATGTGAGCAACCAACCCTTGTTGGTGGTGTCGACAATTTCAAGACGGGGCAAGAATTCTGGTTAGGGGTGTCGTGACCCTCAACCCTACTCAAGAATATCCAATCATCAAACTCTTCCCCCCGGTGTCTTTGCTAGGATCTCGGGACGTGATCCTTGTTAGTGGTGTCGAGTTGTAACGTCTAGATAATATTAAAAATTAGAAATTGATTGTTATTTTATTTCTGCATCATCATGACATCATCATGCATATTTTATTCACAATTTTGACCACAAACTATTTTGCTAAAAACCTATTTTTGTTTTACTAAAGTATTCCTATGGTTTTATTAAATCCGTTTCCCTTCCATTATTTTCAAACTAAACAAAATAATATTCTCGGTCTCTTACGTGACCATAAATGGTTTTCTTATATTTGACTAAAACAAAATTAGGCTAAAAGCCCGTCTAAAATTTTAGCCCAAACTAGCCTCATTTAGTCTACTTTGGACTAGATAAGTTATCTATTTCCCCTCTTCTCTCTAAACCCTAGTCCCAAATCTAAAATATACATATATCCAAATTCATCACTCAAGAATCGTTTTCGCCGCCGTTCTCTATTTCTTTTGCCGCGTGACACATCAGTCAACCTCGATCTGCCAATTCTTTGCAACGCACGCACTGCTCTGTCACGTTGCACACAACACACACACGCGACGCACGCACGCTGCCCACGACCGAGGCCCGCACGCAACCCACGCGCTCTCCACCACCACGCACGCGGTCGCCCTCCTGCCTCGTATCGCCACGAACCCATCTCCTTCATGGCGATCCCCTGGTTCGTCGCCACCTCCCTGGACAGCGCCGCCGTCGGCCTCCCTCTCTCCCCGCGGTCTCGCCTCTCCAGCTTTCTCCCAATCAACCTGCGCCGCCATGGGCGTCCTCGTCCTCGCTGCCCTCCTCTTCCACGCCGCACCGAGCCCGGTCGTCCTCCGCCCGCCTCTGCTCTGAGTCGCCGTCCTGTGACCTCCGTTCCAGTGCGAGCCCCACCACCGCAAGCTCCCAGCGCTGCCTGATCTCGTCCCCATCAACCAGAGCTTCCCCGAGATACCCTTCCGGACACTGCCTCCATCCGTCTGTGCGTCCCTCTTTCAGGACAGCCCTGCGATGCCTCCATGGTGTCACCCTGAGCGACGCTGCCTCGTCTCCCGCATGCACGTGCGCCGCCTCCGGCGCTCCACTTCATCGCCTCCCCTACGTGTGCTGCCGCCCGCCTCCGTGGTATCCGTAGGGTGCTCGATCTAATGTCTGAATGGACATGGGCCGTGTAGCTCTCCTATGTCTTCATTGGATTGGTGTCCTGCTGCTCGTGCACCTATTGCTGCTGCTCCTACTTGATTGGTGATTTGGTACTGATGTAACCGGTGCGGGGCTGCAAGAGTAGACGACCATGTGAAGATAGTTCCTAGCCACTCTACTTCAGCTTCGGTGCTGTAAGATGGTGATGTGGCGAGAGACCAAGACCTTCGGATGCTCCATCGTGTCAAGTCCGCCATCTGCGATCTTTGGCGAATGCCAAGATCTCCGTCACGGAACCCGAGTTCTCCTTCACGGAATCCGAAGACTGATCTCGTCGAACCCCAATGTATGACCCCATATCTGAGCCCATATTTTATTAATTGCTATATTAAACATGTTGTATATTAAATTATCCATGCTTGCATACATATTTATTTGTTTGGGGGTATATTGTCGATTCACCTCATAATTAAATATGGAGCCCATATGCGGACGAATCTAGTCTAATATCGGCTCCATTTAAATTTGTGTAGTGAACGAGTGGCATATTTTGCCTTGTAAGACAACATTTAAATTATGGGTAGATAAACAACTCGAACAATAATATTCAAATGTCGTGATCCCAATTCCGCTTAATATTGCTAAGTGGGACCGCATAATGCCATGCCATGCATCATATCATAAACATGCCGGATCTTCCGCCGTATTATTAAATATTGCATCACGTGTTCCTTTTTAGTGCTTTGCTTCTTCACCGATTAGGACGATGAGTCGATGCGAGTTGCGACAAGCCTCCGGTTTCCCGAATTTGTCTCACAGGCGAGCATTCTCCCCCTTCACCTATTTTGCATTTATAGTCTTTACTTCCTTCCTTTGATCTATTGCTATCATTATTATCGATGCTGTAGTACCGTTCCATTATTTATCTGCTCCACTATATTGCCTTGGTTGTCCTATTGACTTGTTTGATTAGCTAGCTTAGTCTTTGCGAGTCATAGGCATGCTTAGTATCGCTCTCATACAGGTGGAACATGAAACTTGGATATTGTTGGTGATAAGATAATTAATCTGATGATGTTGGTTATGGTTTCACCTAATGATAAGGCCCCGGCAGGAACCACCTTTGGGAACTGCTTGAGACAACATAGGACCCGTTCGTTCTACGATACCAGTTCTGAGTTGATCGCGCTAACCAAACGTGGGGGCCTCTGGGATCCCCCCTCAACTACCGGCGCTATTCGTATATCCAGAGGGTTACAAAATTGGTTTTCCATTTGATGCATACGCATAATATGTCCTCGGACATGGGTGAGTTGATATGTCTTCGGACTTGATGTTTTGGTCGAGTGCCATGGCTTGCATTGCATAAAATCGGGATATCGTGCCGGAGGTGGGATGGAGCTCTACAAGTTATCTTCCGATTATCGCCCGGCCGTAGACTCAAACGCTGTGCCACCTGGAGAATCGGCTGTATCTCTTGTGTGGGTAAAACACAGTAGGTGATGCCTCTAGATATGCGCGTAGTTAAGGGAAAGTTCTTGTTGTGAGATTCGGATGGCACGCGTGATATGTTGCCTGAAGGGTTGAGCATGCGTTTGGGTACAGTAGTGCACCCCTGCAGGGTAAATCTTTTCGAGAAGCCGTGTGTCCACGGTTATGGACGCCTCAGGAGTACAGTGTCATGATCATAGACAACGCCATTAATGTTTTGCCTCTAATAATACAATTAGTAATTAGTCTTATCAACTAAACACCTACTTAACTAAAATTGCCACCGTGTGTGTTCCGCAAGGGGACTTCCTCGACTGGTCTTCGAGGGGGAAATCTTCGGATGGGTTATGTTTGGTGTTACATTATGCTATCGTATAGTGCCCTCTTATCTTGATCTAATAGCCGAAGTTGTAGCGTGTCTCTATAAGTTAGATAGTGCACGCCTTGATGCCGCTGAGCCCACCATACCTATGTAGGCGAGGACCGCCAAATTCTAGTCTCGCCGTGTACTGGCCTTAGTACTGACCGCTCTTTTTCTGTTTTCCTCTGCCCTTTGTCGGCTCCCTTTTGGCTTGACAGGTATGTGATCGACGATGTTAGCAAGGTTACCCTTCCGGCTTGGCCTGGGCAGGGTTGGACACCGCTTGGTTATTCTTCAGGACTCTTAGTCCCATTTGGATCTTGTCCGTACTCGGATATTATTCTCGCTTTCTCTTTGTTTTGTATCATTTGTATTCTTGACTCGTTGAGTCATTGTTGTATATATAAGTTCTTGTGGACTCTGTTGTAAACTACTGTGATGTAACTACTTGTATTCGAATCCCACCCACACGAAAGTGTCTGGTGGGCGTCTTTGAATCGCTTATATGCGGGTTTTGGCGGGAAATTCTAAGATCTGCATAGACTCGATTCGGAGGCGTTACACCTATGTTGTTCGTGGCTTCGGTCCTTGCAAGAAGGGAAAGAGGTCGCTGCTGGGAGAGGAGGACGTCTTCGCCATCACCTGCATGACCGAGGCCGTGAAAGCGGAGGCGACTGATGGCTCAGTTGATGTGGAGTATGTTGGGAACCCCAAGAGCAAGGTGTGAAGCAGCAAGCAGCAAGTTTTCCCTCAATTGAGATCGAGGTTTTTGAACCAGAAGGAGGAAGGAAACATCACACAGGTGTTGCAAGCAATACGGAGACCTGCACAACACAAATTCAAGACTTTGCCCCAACGAATCAGTGAGGTTGTCCAGCTCACCGGTTTGCTGTAACAAAGGATTAAACATATGGTGTGGAAGGTAAGGGTTTGCAGCAAGTAAACAAGTAACAGTGAAAGATGTATCAATGGTAAAGATTGGAGCGGGGTCCATAGTTGACTAGAGGTGCTCTCCTTAGATAAACAACATGGCATGAAGAGTAAACAAATTACAGCAGGGCAATTGACAGGAACTGAGCAAGGCATAATAATGCAAGTACTAGTCAGAAAGATCCTATGAGGTTGATTGGGCAATACAACAAGATACATAGACCGCCATCCAACTACATCTATGACTAAAAGTCCACCTTCAGGTTATCATCTGAACCCCCTCTAGTATTAAGTTGCAAGCAACAGATAACTGCTTTAAGACAAGTGTGTAAGGTAAATAGTCCACATGTTCCATGAACAAGAGACCGTTGTTTTCTCCCTAGTAGCAACAACACATCTACAACCGGAGAGATTTATGTCACTTTCCTTGAAACTAGAGGCATGAACCCACTATCGAGCATAAATACCCTATCTTGGAGTCACTAGCAACTACTTGGCCAAGATAGCTACTAACAACGGAGAGGATGCAAGATCACAAACAACATAGACATGATAGAATCATAAAGACAAAACCATTAATCAAACCAACATAATAATCTCAATATCCATCGGATCCCCGCAAACACAACATGCATGATTACAAATAGATTAGACCTTGATCATCAATGGAGCTCACAATATCTATACATGAAAGCACAAAGGAGGAGATACAACCATCTAGCTACTACATGGACCCATAGTACAAGGTGGAACTACTCACGCATCATACCGGAGAGAAGGCCTCCGGGATGATCTCCCCTCCGACAGGGTGCGGGGAAGAGCTTTAGATCCCCCCCGATCTAGGGACGATGGTGGCGGCAACTACAGACTGTTTCGTGGATTTCTGATCGGGTACTCAGGGTTTCTACATCGGGGAATTCTTATAGGCGAAGGGGGAGACCGAGGAGGCGGCCAGGGCCACCAAACCCTAGACTGGTGCAGGGCTGGGCCCACCCGCTCCTGGGGTGGGTCTGGCCCCCTTGGCTGGCCTCCCGGGCTCTCCTCTGGACTTCTTGTTCCCCACGGAAAGTAATTGACTTTTTCCTTTGTCCTGTCCAATTCCGAGAATATTTATTTACTAACTTTTCTGAAACCAAAAACAGTGGAAAACAGGCATCTGGCACTGTTGCAACTTGTTAGTAGGTTAGTACTAGAAAACATGTAAAAAGCACGTCAAAGTGTGGACAAGTAAAGCAAAGTAGATACTAAACAAGCATGGAGCATCAAAAATTATAGATACTTTTCCAACATATCAACATCCCCAAGCTTAACTCCTACTCGTCCTCGAGTAGGTAAGTGATAAATAGAATAATTTTTGAGGTGACATGCACCCTCACAATAAAGATCCAACCATTTGCAAGCATTGAAAGCTGGGATCAAAGAACTCTAAACATGTACATGCAAGATGGAGTTCTAACAGTAGGACATAGTAACTATGCATGCAACATGACAGACTACAAACAAAGATCATGAATAACATGCATTGAAAAATGTTTGTTTGTTTCACATGCAGAAAACATAGCATGGTGGCAATCACCTTGTCCCTCATAGAGTAGCAAATAGATGCATAAGACACTTGCAAAGTTCACAAGGGTGACTAAAAACAAGTAGCACAAGAGCAAGTAATAACACAATATGCATCAATTAATAAGCTTTGGAACACTGCACACAAAATGACAACTATGCTCTCTTAATGGTGCCTAAAGGTAGAAGGTGGAGACTCAATAGTGGTGGAAGAAAGGCCTTTTGTAAAGGAAGCAGAGATTACAAGTTTCAAAAAGAGCTTCCAAAAATTATGGTACTTGTTAGCTTTTAGCCCTCATTGCCCCTATCATAAGCATCTTGAAGTGGTTAAGGTTAAAGTGGCAAAGCTGGAGTATATTCTTGACGAAGTATAAGTTGGAAATCTCATGCCCCTTGAATATGAGGGTCACACCTCATGCATACTCAACTTTGGGTCCAGGTAAGTTCTTGTCATTGTAAGTATTTGCATATCATTGAGAACCGCCAACGGGGTACCCCTTGCACATGGTATAAGAGCTTTCCCATAACCAAAATGACAAGGCAAGAAGACAATGAGCATCTCAGCGATCTTTTTATTTACCATATGCATACATTTTTATTGAGGATGCTTCATAGATAGCTCATTATGGTGATGTTGCAAGTTTCCACCATGATTATGCATGGCTTAGGCTAGTGGCCCAGGCGTTTCTCTAACACAAAATACAAACTCTATGGACTTACAAGTTCCCTATTTATTTCACACCGGTGACATCCATAGACAAAAGAACATGATATCAACTGAATACAACAAGGTACAAGTGCAATGTTAAAACCGTTCCCCGTAAACAGCATGGTTCTGCTAATTCCAACTTATAAGTGCAAGAATATACAATAAAGTTATCACAATGGTTCAAGTTTATTAGGGGCAAAGGATAAAATGTGCCATCAAGTTCGTGAGGGATTTAATCACTAAGTTTTCACATGACAAAATAGTTTTTAATTGGAAGATAGTTGAAAACAAGAATATACTTGGAATGGTGTAACACACCATGTGTAGGAGTTTATAGTGGACACTTTGGAATAACCTGGTTTCTTGGGAGTTGGAGGCATGAGTAGAACTTACTCATACAAGTGGAGGCTAGCAAAAGACTAGGAGCAACCAACTAAGAGAGCAATAATGGCCAAAATCATGCAATGCAACAAAGCAAACTAATCAAAGCAAAGAGTGGTACTACAAGTCAAGAACTAAATGATCGTAGAGGCTAATGGCGACTTGTCATAGTCATAACATGGTGTGAGCATGTGCCAAGTCAACCCAAGCAAAACATCAAAGGAGAATACCACAATACTAAGTTTTTGCATGCTAACACGACGCATAATTTCTTCAAGGCACACTAAGAAATCCCAATTGTTTAGAAAAAGACATGATATAGCAATAATCACTAAGCATAATGCTAAAACAACACCTAGCATGTCATGCTAAAGTCTAAGTCACAGTCAATGCAAGCTCCTCTTGCACTTCAAGCAAGAACTTACTACTCCTTTCCAAACACCAAGCAACCTTACTTGCAAAACAACACAACGAGAACGGGGGTCCAAACTACTTTATTAAAGCAACCTAAACAACCTAAGCAAAGCAAAAGAAAACTAAGACGCTCCAAGAACAACACAACTGTGCGTGAAACAATAAAAACGAAGTGTCTAGACAGACCTAAGCTTTTTATTGTTGAAGAAGGAGATGCCTTGGGCATTCCCAAGCTTTGACGCTTGTACCTCTTGGATATTTCTTGGGGTGACACCATGGTGGCATCCCCAAGCTTGAGCTTTTATCCATTCTTCATCTCATTGTATCATTCTTTCTCTACACCTGAAATTTTTTCCTTCATACAAAACTTCACACAATCTTCATTAGCAACATTAGTTTATTCAAAAGATATTAGACCACTGGAAAAGCTCTATAACAGCAAGGATTTTCACTAAAAACAAAAGCTACTATAGTAACTCCTTCAAAAAGCTCAATTTACCTAAAGAGAACTCAAAAAGGAATCAATAAGAAGCAAGTGCAAATAATGGCAGAAATCTGTCAAAACAGACCAGCAGGTAGAAACCGATTTTTTCGAACATCTTCTGTTGCTAAAATCAAAAAGTGTTGAACTAACGAAAGTTATCTAACATACTGGGGGATTTATTCGTAAATTATTAGCTCAATCCGAGTTACAGAGCCTCCTCGCGATTTTTTTTATGGAGGACCAAAATCTGTTTCGGGACAACAACTCCCCAAATCTTAGTTCCATCTCATTAGAGGTCATTCTTGGCACAAAAAGCAAACAAAAAGGATAAGAAGAGGTCATTACTGAAGTAATAACTTCCAAGACTCAAGGAAACTCTTGGGTTAACTCCCAACAATTACTTTTCTTTAACGCCTTTAAGTTAGGCACAAGAAGCAAGAAGAATCAAGTATTTTCAAATGAAGAAGCATTAACATTCATACTTGCAAAGTCCTCAGCTATGAAAGGTATCTCATCCAAATGGGTTTTGGAGGATCCATTCTCATCTCTCTTTGGTCTACTACCTTCATCAAAAAGATTTTCAGGAGCAATCAAATTAAAATTCTTTTCAAAGGCTTCATGCATTGCAACAAGCTTAAAGGGTATGGGTATCTTAAATTCTTCTCTAGGCTCAGTTTTATCAGAAATACCCACAACATCTACACTTGAGCCTAGCATATTGAAACGCTCAAAAAACTTTTTGGCTTCCCTAGCAACATCATGGAATTCTTTTGATAAAGTTTCAAGGATGAATTCTCTCTTTTTAGCATTTTTTTCTTCTTTTAGTTTTAGGAACAAAAATTGTATGAAGGGGTTAAGGCTAACAAACCTAGCCTCCAACATATGAACTAAAGAAGCTGTAGCAATCTCATAGTTAGGAGCAAGCTCTGCTATAGATTTGTCCTCAATATCCTCATGCTTGCTAACATAATTAAAGAATTTTTCAATATTATCTTTCCCAATTATGGAGCCACTACCTATTGCGAGATCTTTCAGGGCGAACTTGGGGAGCAACATGGTGAGCTAGAGCAAGGTGGCAACTAGAGTAAACTAATTTTTTCGTGTTTTTGAATAAATCAAGCAAACCAAACTAGACTAATTTTTTTGGTTTTTTTTGCAAAGAGGCAAACAAAACCAAGCAAAAGAAACAAAGCAAACTAAAAACAAAGTAAAGAGAAAGGAAGTGTAGGACTCCCCTAGTGAAGACGTTCTTAGCCTCCCGGAAATGGCGCCAAAAAACTTGTTGATGGCTCAGTTGATGTGGAGCCTGTTGGGAATCCCAAGAGCAAGGTGTGAAGCAGCAAGCGAAAAGTTTTCCCTCAGTTGAGACCGAGGTTATCGAACCAGAAGAAGGAAGGAAACGTCACACAGGTGTTGCAAGAAACAACGAGACCTGCACAACACAAACTCAAGACTTTGCCCCAACGAATCAGTGAGGTTTTCAAGCTCACCGGTTTGCTATAACAAAGGATTAAAAGTAAGGTGTGGAAGGTAATGGTTTGCATCAAGTAAACAAGTAACAATGGAAGATGTATCAATGGTAAAGATTGGACCGGGTCCATAGTTCACTAGAGGTACTTTCCTTAGATAAACAACTTGGCATGAAGGGTAAACAAATCACAGCAGGGCAATTGACAGGAACTGAGCAAGGCATAACAATGCAATTACTAGTCAGAAAGATCCTATGAGGTTGATTGGGCAATACAACAAGATACATAGACCGCCATCCAACTGCATCTATGACTAGAAGTCCACCTTCAGGTTATCATCCGAACCCCCACCAATATTAAGTTGCAAGCAACAGACAACTGCTTTAAGAAAAGTGTGTAAGGTAAACAGTCCACATGTTCCACTAACAAGAGACCGTTGTTTTCTCCCTAGTAGCAACAACACATCTACAAACAAAGAGATTTCTGTCACTTCCCTTGGAAACTAGAGGCATGAACCCACTATCGAGCATAAATATCCCCTCTTGGAGTCACTAGCAACTACTTGGCCAAGATAGCTACTAACAACAGAGAGCATGCAAGATCACAAACAACACAAACATGATAGAATCATAAAGACAAAACCATTAATCAAACCAACATAATAATCTCAATATCCATCGGATCCCCGCAAACATAACATGCATGATTACGAATAGATTAGATCTTGATCATGAACGCATCTCACAAGATCTATACATGAAAGCACAAAGGAGGAGATACAACCATCTAGCCACTACATGGACCCATAGTCCAAGGTGGAACTACTCACGCATCATACCGGAGAGAAGGCCTCCGAGATGATCTCCCCTCCGGCAGGGTGCCGGGAAGAGATTTAGATCCCCCGATCTAGGGACGATGGTGGCGGTGGCTACAGACGGTTTCGTGGATTTCTGATCGAGTACTCAGGGTTTCTGCATCGGGGGATTCTTATAGGCGAAGGGGGAGACCGAGGAGTCGGCCAGGGCCACCAAACCCTAGCCAGGCGCGGGGCTGGGCCCACCCGCGCCTGGGGGTGGTTCTGGCCCCCCTGGCTGGCCTCCCGGACTCTCCTCTGGACTTCTTGTTTCCCACAGAAAGTAATTGACTTTGTCCTTTGTCCCGTCCAATTCCGAGAATATTTCTTTACTAACTTTTCTGAAACCAAAAACAACAGAAAACAGGCATCTGGCACTGTTGCAACTTGTTAGTAGATTATTACTAGAAAACATGTAAAAAACACCTCAAAGTGTGGGCAAGTAAATCAAAGTAGATACTAAACAAGCATGGAGCATCAAAAATTATAGATACGTTTCCAACGTATCAGCGACCACCATCACCACTGCTTCCCCGTCCTGATGTGCACCCAACTCTGTACGACACCGTCATGGCCGCCAAAGGGTACATCCCTGAGGCTCTGATGGTGGCTCTCAGCTACCTCTTCGACAATAGGGCTATGGGCAACGGCTTTGTTCAGATGGCGGAGGACCACAGGGATCTCTGGCTCAGGACCTTCCTTGCCAAGCACTACTACGTATAGTGCTTGCTCTCTGATCATGGAGATGGTGGCGGTAGTGCATGCATGATGAAGAAAAAGTTGTATATTTTGAAGTAGCTAGGGACTTAATGAAAACATATGCTTGTTTACTGTGAGGTGGTATATACTATAGTAACCCCTCACATGATGGAGAACTTATGCGGTGGTAGGATTGCATCCTTTTTGATGTGGTGGTAGAATGACACCATGGATATTGGTGGTGATCGGTTAGATCACACATACTTGGTAGGTTGGAACTGCTGATTCTTGTGCCCGTATAATCATGCATGCTTAACTAGTTATATTGCCTTATGTTGTTTGTGAACTTGATCTGCTTGTTTTAGTTCTGATCCTTATATGTGTTATATCTCATAGAAAAACAACTGGTATATAGTCTACTACGGAAAGCAGTCGAGAATCTACAAAATATGGAAGGAGTGCAGCCAACAAGTGATAGGTTACCAGCACAACCTTCATAAGGGGTTTACGACTCTAGAGCACACACAAAAAAGGCTACTCTGAGTTCTTAGCAGAGCGTCCACCAAAGGCACAACCCTCGCAACATATGAACATAAATTTCAATCCATGATCATCAGTTCAACAACAAGTTTGTCCACATGAGCAGTTTCCACCTATAGGGGGTTCGAATATGATCAAAGACATCGGTGGCCTGATCATGTGGATTGTGTACTACCAGTTGCTCTGATTCATGTGAACAACCATGTAAGATTTTAAACCCTCATGATTAGTTGGTAAGCTCACCATTTTGCCATACGAGGTAACCATATCAGACCGGATGCGAGTTTCCAAACATGCAACTTCACACCAGCCGAGCCCAATCTGGAAAACCAAACAAAATGGCCATATAGACTCTCCTAATGAAAAAACGAAGAAACAAGCAACCAAATAAATTGTTCATTCTGGCCCAATAGCAATCAGCATTGGAAAAACATAAAATTCTGGTCTGACTAACCAAACATGCCTAATCAGTTCACACTGGCCAGTAGCCGTGTTGCATTGCATCGTCTCGATCGATGGTCTTAAGCGTTTGTCCCTAGCTGGCTGGCAGCCACGATGCGATGCATGCTAGGACCCAAAGATGTGTCTCGTCCACAGTCCACCGGTCTGTGGGCTCTGTCTACAGGAACAAGACATGCATGGTTTTCCTAGTACGTGTAAGTATAAAATATTCCTGCTACTCCTAGTACAGATTGTATAGTATCCACGGATAAATATATACCGTGCTACCGTACGTTCTGGGAATGTAGGATTTTAATTGCATGTGCTGTCCTGCCACGACAAGTGTCCTATAAAAATTTGTGGTCCAACATCACCCAGGTCTCGCTAGCGAAGCACATGGCCCTACTGTCCTCTCCTCCCTCTCTACGTGTGACCACATGTATATGTTAGTTTCTTTTTCAAACGACGATATGTATATATATGGATATATAACCGAGAGATTAGGTTGCTTGCTGGAAAATATCTCAAAGCTAGGCCAATTATACAGGAATTGTATATGTTCTTGAACCACACGAAATATATTGTTTATAATAAGAGACAAAACTTCACGGCACAACGTGCATGCACTTCCTGAACACAAGTTGTTAGTTTTACACCAAAAGGAAGTATTGTATTGCTACCCAATTAAAATCTTCGATGAACTAAGGATACTGGCGGCTATAGAGAGTCACAAGACAAAGAAGTGGCTCGCCCAGCGTCCCTCCTAGAGGCGACACAGGGAACCCTAGCTCCCTCCGGCGTCCGGCCTCCCCAGTGGCAATCCCCTCTCCCGCCGCCGCCAAGAGGCTCCGTCGGGCAAAGCCTGGGCGGGGATGGCGGGGCCTTTCCCCCGGGTGGTGGCTCCCCTGCAAGCGGCGTGTTCTCCCACCTCGATCTGGCAGCGTAGAGCTGCAGGATGACAGTGGTTGGCATCCCGACGACGTCGGAGGTGGGGGATCTAGCCCCGCTCGGTGGTGGTGCCACTCCACTCGTGGATGGCAGTTCCGGGCTCGGTCATGGTCCTTTGTGCTCGGACGGGCCTGTGGGGCTGGGTCCATGGCTGCGAGAGGCGTGGCCTAACGGGGATATGCCGACCGGGGTATACCCAGCGGGACGTTTCCTACTGGCCCAAGCTGCCAGCGAGTGGGCCTGCAGGACGGCGACTGGATCGAGACTTGGCAAGGACCCAGGCGACTGGAAGCTGGAGGCCCAGAAGTATAGCTAGGCCCAGTCAGATTAGGTTAAGAACCCTCCAAATCCTTAACTAATTAGGTTGTAGATCTGTAAACCCTAGCGAGGTGAGCCTATATAAACCTTCCTAGGGTACGCATAGAGGACACGTTCCATCATACACCCCAGCGACTCGCCCCCTAGTCGTCGAGCTCGCCCTTGTACTCTCACCATAATACAATCTAGCAGGAGTAGGTCTTTACCCTCCGGGGGGCCAAACCTGGCTAAATGCTTGTGTCTCCGCCCTCATCTCGCACCGCAGATTGCTGGCCGCCCTTGCCCTTTGTTCTACCATTCGCTACCAATTGCAGCATCTGTCGTGGCCATTCCCACGATAGTGGCGCCACTGTGGGGCCTGACCGGTTAGGCTGGTGTTCTCCGGCGAGATCCAATCTGCCCATCAACGAGACAATCGTCACCGGCCGCATGATCACGATCGGCGAGATCCTCCAGATCTTGCCTAGCAGCTACGTCTCGGCGGCGCGCCCGATCACGCACAGTGTGATCATGCCGGTCGGCACGATTAGCCTCTTCGTTGGCTTCACCGACGTCATCATCTCGGAGAATTCGGCTCGCATCCACGAGTCACCACCACGAGACCAACTCTCTGAGAGTCAGGTCCACACCATCCACCGCCTCGCCTCCGAGTATGACTCCGCCAACAGCAACATGGCCGAAACCACCATGGTCACGGACGACGCGACCCTCAACGACGACGCCGACTCGGCCAACCCAACATCGGCCGCCGGATCCATCATCACCGTGTCGCCCGCGGGCTCCATCACCCAGGTCTCTAACGTGGGAGACTTCGAGGATCCCTCCATTCTTGGGATCTTCGACTTTGACTCCGGGTCGGAGAACTCCGGCGACCTCCACGTAGGACCCGGTCGCAACGTCGCGGCCTACATGGCGAATTGCGCAGACGCCCCGCCAGACCCCTTCTCCATGCTGATCCCGCCGATCGCGATGGCAACAGAGATCGAGGAACTCCGCCTACGGTTGGAGGAGGCGGTCCGTAAGGAACAAGTCGAGTGCGAAAAATTTCGCCTCAAACAGGTGACGACGCAGGAGCTTTCGCGCTACCACCAACTCCGCATCAGGTCGCGCCTGAACCCCACCGTTCAGGGTCGTGCCCTGAACTTCGACGATGAAAACTACCCCGCCCGCATAGCCGAGCACGCGATCTGCGAGAATGCGCCGCCAGGAGGGAGCTCCCGGCCACCACCACCCAGCCACACGCCCCCCGAGATCATCCAAGAATCCTGGTATCCTCGCGGGAGCGAGACGCGAATGGCCTCCCTCTGTTCTATACCCCGATGGACAACGTCGTCGCGAGCCGAGCACGCGGTCGACAATGATCGGGGAAGGCGCCCTGCAGATCCAGTACGCCAAGGCTCTATTCGCCAAGGTCGTCAAGTAACAAAACACGGGCGCCGACTCACAGGGTCGCATGTACTCGCGTTCTTCAGGCAGCAGGGCGGCCTCGAGCGGCCGCCCAATGGTGTCAAACACCCTCAACTGCCCACCACCCGAGCCCCTGCAGCTCCAACACCGACCCGCACACGCGGCACTCTCCACCAACGACCCGCGACCGGCGAACAACCTCGTCGCCGCCAACGGGCAGCCAGTCGACACATGCACCCACATCATCAACAACCATAGCTGGCGCGCACGCCAGCCCGACGACTTGAGGCATACCCTCACCAACCGCCGCGACGGCGAACCAAGGGGACCGCTGAGCCGAGTCGGACCCCAGTGCTTCAGACCAATGATCCGAGGTGAAAGATACCCGGCGAACTTTAAGGCGATGAAGGAGATCGAGAAGTACGACCCGTCCGTATGGCTGGACACGTGCCTCATGGCGATGGGAATCGCCGGCCACACCGACCTGCTCACTGCTCGCTACCTCCCCCTGATGATGGAGGGAGCGTGCCGGCAATGGATCAACACCCTCCCCACGGATAGCATCGACTCCTGGGAGGAAATGCGCGACACCTTCGTCAGGTACTTCGAGGGCTCCTACACCCGTGCCACCACCATCGAGGACCTGGAGCGATGCGTCCAGAGAGCCCGCGAATCTACCCACGGCTGGGTCCAATGGTGGAAAGACATGTGGTACAACACGGCCGAAATCCACCCGGACACAGCGATCCACTACTTCAAGACCTCGTGCCGCTACGAGCCCTTGGTCACCAAACTCAAGCGGGTATACAAAACACTCAACAACATACCGGACCTCCTCGAGATCGCTAAGCGGTACGCGGAGGAGGACCCAAACCAAGAAACCGATGACGAGTCGGGGGGGGAATCGCCGCACGAGCGGCCACGACAACGGGAGACGACCCGAGCTATGCTATAGCAACACTCGCCTCACCGACAAGCGTCGCGGTGACGGGCGAGTCGACTTCGTCGCCAATGCCGGCTATGCCCCACGCGAGCCCAAAAGCTTTCGCCGCGACGGAGGCCAACGCCGCGACGGCGGCAACTACAAGGCGAAGCCAAGGTTCAACCCCGCGGCTCTTCTCAACCAGCCCTGTGTGTTCCACGGCAGGGAGGGGAAACCCGCCACGCACACAACCGTCGACTGCCACTCCCTGAGGGAGATCGAGAAGGCATGACACGCAAGGGAAGAACCCGACAACCACCCGCCAAATGGCGGAAAATTCGGCAATGATGTCGGCTCGCTTCACACCTTCACTGGCTTCAACACGAAGCGTGAGAAGAAGGTCATCGCCCACGCTGTCGCTGTCAATGCAGTGTCCCAGGTCGACATCCCCCAGTTCCTCAACTGGTCCGAGCAACAAATCACCTGGAGCCGCGAGGACCACTCGCCACGGATCGAGTATCTGGGCCGATTCACCCTAGTTGGCAACCCAAGGTGGGAGACTGCTGGCTCCCTAAGACGCTGACGGACGGCGGCAGCTCCATCAATATTTTGTACCTGGACACGTTCAGGCGACTGTGGCTCCCGCGGTCGATGATCGAGACGACCTACACCACCTTCCACGACATCGTCCCCGGTCGGAAGGCGTACCCGATCGGGAAGGTGACGCTGCTAGTCACCTTCGGCACACCAGCAAACTTCCGCACCGAGCGGATCGTCTTCGAGCTGGTGCAGTTCAACATCTCCTACCACTGCGTCCTGGGGCATCAGGCGTTCGCCAAATTCATGGAAGCGCCCCACTCCGCGTACAACGCGATGAAGCTCCCCGGGCCATGCGGCATCATCACCGTCCACGGCGACCCCGACATGGCCGCAGAGTGCAAGGCCAAAGGCGCCGAGCTCACCGACGCCGTCATAGCGGCAGAAGCCAACCACGCAGAGGAGCTCGCCAAGTACACGAGCGGGGTCAACAATGACGACCCCACCATACTCAAGAAGCCCAACTCGGAGGGTGGCGGCTCCACCACTTTCGAGGTGACGACGCACACTCGCACCGTCGAGCTGGTCCCAGGCGACTCCAGCCAGACGGTGACGATCGGGACAGGCATGAGCCTAGTATAGGAAGGCGCGCTCATCGAGTTCGTATGTGAGAATCGCGACATCTTCTCATGGAAGTCATCCGACATGCCTGGTGTCCCGAGGGAACTCGCTGAGCACAAACTCAACGCCGACCCCAAAGCGCGGCCTGTCAAGCAGTCGAGAAGAAAAACAGGACCTGGAGAATGTGTATTGACTACACAAACCTCATCAGCGCCTGCCCGAAGGAGCAATTCATCCTCCCGCGGATCTACCAAATCATCGACTCAACCGCGAGCTCAGAGTTGCTATGCTTCCTCGATGCCTACTATGGGTACAACCAGATCAAAATGGCAGTCGAGGACGAGGAGAAGACGACGTTCATCACGCCATTCGGAGCCTTCTGCTACACCGCCATGACCTTCGGCCTCAAGAACGCCGGGGCGACCTACCAGAGGTGCATGCAGGAGTGCCTTGCGAGCCAAATCGGCCCGCAACATCCACGTCTACATCGACGACGTGGTGGTAAAGTCCACTCGCCAGGGCGATCTACTCGCCGACCTGGCGGAAACCTTCGCCAACCTGCGGAGGTACAAGATAAAGCTAAACCCAGGAAAGTGCACCTTCGGTGTTCCTACTGGACAACTGCTGGGGTACGTCATCTCCAAGCACGGGATCGAGGCGAACCCCACCAATATCAACACGATCGCCTGGCTCGGCAAACCCGAGTGCCATCGGGACGTCCCGAAGTTGGCCGGGCGAGTCGTGGCTCTTAGTCGCTTCATCCCCCGTCTAGGCGAGAAGGCGATGCCCCTCTACCGCCTAATGTGCAAGAACCCCACTTTGTAGTGGGACAAGGAGGCAGATGACGAGCTCCACGCTCTCAAGGAGGTTCTACTCGCGGCACCGCTACTCGCCACCCCCGTCGACAAGGAGCCCATGCTCGTCTATGTCGCAGCCTCCGAGCGAGTCGTCAGTGCCGTCATGGTGGTCGAACGACCAGAGGAAGGCAAGGAGCGCCCGGTGCAGTGACCTGTCTACTACATCAGCGAAGTCCTCACCGAGTCACGCCAACGCTACCTGCAGTACCAAAAATTGGTATATGTGGTCTTCAGAGCCCAGCGGCGGTTGCCGCACTACTTCCAGGAGCACCCAATACGGTCGTCTCCTCAGCACCGTTGCAGGACATCATCCGCAAGCGTGAGGTGACCGGGCGAGTCGCCAAGTGGGCCATCGAGATCGGAGTCCACAACATCATACGAGCCGCGCAAGGCGATCAAGTCGCAGGCTCTCGCAGATTTTCTTGCCGACTAGGAGGAGGCCCAACAGCCAGAGAAACTTCCATACCTCCATTACTGGAGCCTATACTTCGACGGCTCCAAGAATGCAAATGGTGCAGGGGCAGGGATCGTGTTCACATCTCCAAAGGGCGACAAGTTACGCTACGTCATGTACCTCGACTTCACCCCCTACACCAACAACATGGCCGAGTACGAGGCGCTACTCCATGGCATGCGAGCAGCCAAGGAGATGAACATCAATCGTCTGCGCTGCTACGGCGACTCCGACCTCGTCGCCGGGCAAGTTGCCGGTACCTGCGATGCAGTCTCCGCCACCATGGCGGCGTACAGCCAAGCTGTGGACCAGCTGGGAGGCCACTTCGCAGGCTACTCCATTGAGTGGATTGACAGGCATAAGAACGTGGTGGCCGACGCACTCTCCCGCATCGGCTCAGCTCGACTCGCACCACCCGTCGGCGTCTTCCTCGACACCAACACCAAACCTTCCGTCTCTCCCTGAGGGAGATCGACATCAGAATTCCGCTGCAACCAGACGCATCCCTAGTCGTGATGATCGCCGAGCCAACCGACTGGACCGCTCCATACGTCGCCTACCTGGAGGGAGGCACCCTACCCGCTTACGAAACAGAGGCCCGAATGATAGCACGCCGCTGCAAATCCTTCGTCATCATCAACGGCGAGCTCCACAACCGCAACGTGACCGACGTGTTCCAACGCTGCGTCCAACCCGCAGAAGGACGCAAGATTCTCCAGGACATCCGCGCTGGCGACTGTGGCCACCACGCTGGCGCTCGCTCCTTAGTCACCAAGGCCATGCGACATGGCTTCTACTGGCTCACCTCACACGCCGATGCGGTCGACATCGTCCAACGCTGCGTCGGGTGCCAGAAGTACGCCAGTCAGACTCATGTACCAAGATCGGCTCTCAAGACCATCCCCATCACCTGTCCATTCGTCGTATGGGGCATGGCCATGGTAGGCCCCTTCAAAAAGGCCCCCTCTGGCTTCACCCACCTCCTAGTCACGGTCAACAAATTCACAAAGTGGATGGAGGCCAAGCCAGTCCACAAGTGCGACAGGAAGACCGCAACAAAGTTCCTACGCGAGCTCATCAATCGCTACGGGTTCCCAAACAACATCATCACGGACAACGGCACCAACTTTGCCAAAGGAGCCATGGCCAAATTTTGCGAGGAGCACAACATAAGAGTCGACATCGCCTCAGTCGCCCACCCGGAGTCCAACGGCCAGGAGGAACGCGCCAACCAGAGCATCCTCCATGGCCTGAAGCCGCGACTTCAAGTCCTAAGCGAACTCCTGGGTGCTGGGTCGAAGAGCTCTCCTCCGTCATCTGGGGCATCCGTACCTCCGTCAACAGGTCGACGGGATTCACCCCCTTCTTCATGGTGTATGGTGTCGAGGCCGTCATGCCAACCGACCTCGAGCACGACTCGCCTCGGGTGGTCAACTACGCGGAGGCCGACAACGAGCTCGCACGCCAAGACAGAGTTGACCAGCCCGACGAAGCAGGCGACCTAGCTCCCTCCCGCACCGCCATCTACCATCAAGGGCTCTGCCGCTACCATAGTCGGGGAGTACGGACCCGCACCTTCCAGGAAGGCGACCTGGTACTACGCCTGATCCAGGATAAGAAGGGCATGAACAAACTCTCGCCCCCTTGGGAGGGACCGTTCGCTATCGGGCGAGTCCTGGGCAACGACGCCTACTACCTCGTCGACATCCTAGGCGACGGAAAACTCGACATCAAGTGGCCGTGGAATGTAAACCTCCTACGGAAGTTCTACTCCTAGAACTCTAGACATGTACCTCCTACCCGCTATGAAATAAAGCAGATCGATTCGCACAACACGTGTCCACTCTCCGTATCTTGTGCCATTTGCACTCGTAATAACAGCATTATGCTACCCGCAGAAGTCAACCCTTGGTGACACGACCGGCACGGCCAAGTAGTGCGATACGAGGGTACTGGAAAACTTCAGGCCTCGTACCGTCCACGAAAAAAGCCAACCCGGAGCCCCATAGGAGTCGCCTTACTCGATTGGCTTTCCGAGCCAAGACAACTGCATTCGCTTCCCATAGTGACCCAGTCCTCCACATCCTCGGCGCAGCGACTCGAACGGCAAAGTACCATGCTCGGGGACTGATGACAGCCCAAACAGGAGGGGCCAGGGAAAAACGCCAAGTATGAGAGCGCGTCCCGGACTCGCCACGCGACTGATCTCACGGATCAGGTGGGGTGACGCGCCTAGAACAACGTGCCCCGTCCTCACCTACCTCGGGCACGCGACTGGAACCGCCAAGTACCACGCTCGGGGACTCGGCCACCCGACCCTGTTCGCGCCCGGGAAAACGGCTAAGTACGGAGCACCCCTTGGAATCGCCATGTGACTGGCTTTCCGAGCCATGGCGAGTCGACCTTAACTTACTAATAGTTCAAACAACACATAAAAACAAGGTCAACCCCATAAAAGGGCGGACGCGCTCGGGGACTCGCACAACCAACAATCAAAACACAAAACATTGGCAAAAGCACGCTTACATTCCTTCAAATGGCAACATTTGTACGCTTACAAGGGTAGTTACATAATTATCCTAACTAATGCCGATCGGCAAACTATTCTACTCCGCAGGCTTCGACGATGAGGCGCCACCGCCCTTGCGACTGCGGATGAAAGGAATCCACGGGTTCACGGGTAGGTCGTGAGCTCACCCGCCATGGCCGCGCGGAACGACTGCTCCAGCTTAAAGTCGCGGTGCGTCGGCTCGGGGTCGTTCGGGGCGACGATCGTTTCCTGGTAAGGAATGAGGTCTCCCATCGCCCACACCCGGTCGGCGTACACCATAGCCCGCTCGGTCAGCTTCAGCACCTCGGCGATTTCGACTGTGCCCGTCGACAAAGGATACCCGCTCGTAACATCGTCGAGGTCGAAGTCATCTGGAAAGTGCGTGAGCCCAAGGCTCAGCGCAGTCGCCGCACCACGACGGAAGGCCGACCGCGTCATGAATTTGTAACATCCCAGCATTAGAGCTTAGAAATAAGCTGAACACAGAGGTGTGCATTGCATTCATGCATAAAAAATCTGAATAATTTTCGCGATTTTAAATAAAAAACTTGTCAAAGTGATTGAAGATTCTCTTAACTTGATGGAATTAAAGTAGATCATCAAGTTAACTGCGATAAGTTTCAATATGACCTTTGCTAAAACCTTATTCTGGGTAAACATGATTTGATCTAAGGGTAGATCAAATGGAATAAAATTAAACCCTAAAACATTACTTAATGATTTATATTTGATCCTTAGGTGATCATATAATAGTATTCATTATAATCACTCAGGAATACGAAGTTATTAATATAACACAAATAATAAGAATGTAACAACTATATCTTAATCTCATCTACTTATACCATGTGTATCATGGAAATAACTAACTTTAACTCTCTAGTGAGATTAAGTAGGAAAGAAACCAAAGTTCAGATAATTCACCATATATCTTTCTTTCCATATCAATCTTTATCATCTCTACTGAATCCTATCTCAATACCTATTGTTCATCAATGTTGAGTAATCAACTATTGATTCACCCATTCTTAATCTAACAATTCTTGATCTATCAACTCTTGTCCTTATTATAGCATTCACTTAAGGCTTATAAAGAAAGAAGTCAAAAGAGGTAAATAGTGATGCTAGATTTAGATATCATCTATAGGATGGGAGTGATTTGAGGAAATCAAATCAATATGGTAACAAAGAAGATTACAAGAATGAAGTCTAAAGATAGTTACCAGGAGTAGTCCTATTGGATCAAGTAGGTATAGTCGATGAATTATATCTCTTAATCCACTAGAGCTAAACAGAAGTTAATTAAAATACAACTGTAGTGTTGTATTGAAGAAGCCTTGTTTAGTCAACTAGAAACTTGGACCATAAATGATCAAAGGATCATAATGAGCATGCCTTACTCACCAATATTGAATGCTTATACCAAGTATAAGAGACATTGGTGGATAAAACATGATTGAACCATAGTATAGATATATTATCCTAGATTAGTCATTACAAGTCACATTTATATAATGTGAGGTTGTAATGTTAGATATTGGAGTTAAGAAGAGACAAGATAGTATGAATAAGATGATGTTAAAATAACATTGGATTATAGGAGTAGTATTTTCCTCTTTGGAAATACTAAACACTAGAGGAGAGTAGAGCTTGATATAAACCTCTACTAGAGTAGTATTTTTGATGGATGATTTAGGAAGGGTATGAATGGAGTTAGAGGTAACCACTTGTTGGGTTAGAGATTATTAATAGTAGAATAGTTGTTATAGCCAAGTATAAATATGGGAATATTATGAAAGCTTTAGTGTTAAGCTCATTTACAAGTGGATTTAGAAGAATAAAAGATGGATAAGAATGTTCTGTAGAGCAAAGTTCATCATGTTAGCACATGATGATGGATAGGGAGAAGTAATATATCTAGGAAAGGAATTCCTTAATTAGAAGTCCAGAAATATGAAGTATGGAATATAGGAATCCTTGGTAAACATTAAACCCTAAATCTATAATCAAGCTTAACATCCATCCCATCTGTTGATCTATTATCCTGTTCCACAATGCTTTATAGGAATAATTTCCTATATCAAAACACTTAAACACATCTTTATCATTTCTAGTTATTATAATCATATGTGCTTAGAGAGTTATCTTTATCAAATCTTTTTCATGGGACATTCCATATAACATCACTCTGATCACAAATATGAAGATAATATGATTAACCATTAATCTTTATTCAAATCAATAAAATAAACTTGTGAATAGGAAATCTTCTAAAAACTTATGGTAAAGCATTTTCTATTCAAACTTTAACTCATTAGTTAGTAGTAATACATTTATAATAAGTTTATGAATTTATGCCCAATTAAATTCATATTATAGGATCACGCAAAAAATAAGAGAATAAGGATCTATTAAAAGAAAATAAAAACTATAACATTATATAATAAAAGATTATTATATGATTCCAAATACACCAAATTGCTGTTGCAAACACTTAACAAGTGATTTCTATAAAGAAACTTTAAACTAATTGTGCATAATTCAAATCTAAAATGAAACATAAAATAGAAAATCAAAAAAGAAAGAAAAAAATAAAGGAATCAGCATCTGGCCTGCGACCCATCTCCTCTCTGGCTTATTTGTCGCCACAAGAAGCCGATCCCAACCCAACTGGCCCAACTCCTCGGCCCATACCGCTTCGCCCCTTCTTTCTCTTTTCTTCTTCCTCTCGCCAGCCAGCACGCCGGCGAAGCAACTGCGTGGCGCTGCCGGAGCCGTTCGTCGTCGCCGTGATGCTCGCTGCGAAGAGATCCGCGCTACCGTCCTAGACGTCGTCTACAAGACCCCCTCATGCACTACCGTCTTAGACGTCGTCGACGAACCCTATCTACTCCTCTTTACACATTTCTTCCTCTTCCCAAAAGGAGAGCTCGCAGGAGTTGTTGCTGTCACCGTTAGAGGCCACCCCACGATGAGCTGAGCATACCACAAGATTTCGCCATGGCGTGTCGCATCTCTGGCAAGAAGGAATCGAGCTGACGAGCTCCTAATCGGCCGCATCGATCTAATTTCCGACGACCACCGCCGCCGGTCCTCATCAATAAATGTCGATTCCGACCACCTCCGGCCTCGCCAAACCCTTCATCGTGCTTCTGGTAAACTCCTCGTGCGAATAGCATCTGTAGAACTCTTCCTTGCGTGCTAAATCGAGCTCCCCGCAACCCCCTGCCATCACCGTCGTCGGCCACCATTGTGCACCATGCTCCGGCGACCATATTCGAGCGGCGCAACCACTAGATGACTCCGCTTGTTGCACTGAATCGAATGAAACCACTTCCATGTGCGCGCATGCTCTCGGTCAACAGATCGATCAACGATCTGTGAGATCATCCGCGGATGATGACAACATGACATCATGCCGACGTCACTCCAGCCCTGTTCAACCCTTTGACCGGTCCACGCCAGCGCGGCATGCCAACGTGGCCTTGTGCCCCACATGTCTGTGACTTGGGGTATACTCTTCCTAAGTAACAAAAGTATTTACTGCTTAGGAATAAAAGAAAACAATATTAATTCCAATATAATAAAATAATTAAATCTTGTTTAATTAATAACTTTTGTTTTACAATGCAGAAAAATACATATAATATATGAAAATGTTTAGAAAAATAAAATCTACAACTTAAAACAATTACTAAATATTATTATGATAATTATCTAAATAAATATTATTTAATAAATACTTTATAAAGTTTTAATACTTTGATAATTAATATTTTTATAATAGTAAATGATAAAAATATAAATGAAATACCAAAAATCTTAGAAAAATAAGAATTAGAGTTTAAAACTATAATCATGTATTATTATTCCTCTTAATTAAATATTTATTACTTATTAAGTATTTTTAAAGTAATAAACCTTATTAAAATCATATCTTATTATTTATAAATCACAAAAATAAATGTAATATACCAAAATGACCAAAAAAATAATACCTACATGTTAAAAATGTGATATTCTATTTTTTGAGTTAAATAAAAAGTTAAACAACTTCATAACTTGAATTAAACCTATTTCCTTAATTAATAATTCATATATAGGTAAATAAAATTTGTTAATATTTCTTAAATTAACCAATTAAAGGTAATAAATAGTATTAATCTTAAATACTAACATTATGAGGTAAAAATGATTTAACACCATTTAAATGCAATCTTAGTGAATGAGCCTTCAACCATTAGTATAAATTATTTTATAAAAGAATCCTTAGCTAATATAAAATCCACAAGAATAATTGTAATAAGATAAAACCCATTCTTTTACTTCAACCACAAGTTTATAAACAAATCAAAACACTGAAGGTGAGTTCATAAGTAATACATAATATTGTTTACTTATTCATAAACCATAACCACATCCTTATCGGAAAATAAAGCCCTTTATACATTTACAATACAAAGAAACAACTACCAAATAAAAGTATAATCCTTCCTAAATAACTCTAAAGGAAATACTATAAAATAAATAAGCTACACATATTATAAGTATAATACCTTAAGTCCATCTATGTCTTTAAAGTTAACTTTAGTCTATAATACTTTAATTAATGCTAAAGACTTTAATATATACTTTATAGTTAACCTTGGTCTGTTATAATTAAATTGTAAAGCATCTTAAAACCAAACTAACCCAGTTAAAAACCAAGATAGATAAGTCTCAAATACTACTAATTTCATTATTCCAGTAAAGGCAATTCTTTCTGACTTAAATACTATAACTAGAAAGAACAGCTCATAAGGTTAACTTAAAAGCTTAACTGCTTCTACTTAGTTGAATAAGATTTTCTTCAAAAGTTATTCGTTTTGCCACTTCAATCAACTCATGACAATTAATAGTAAATACCTTACTTTATACTTTACTTGTATCATAAGAGTGTTAATACTTAAATTCTTTATAAGTGACATTACATGTAAAGTAAAACTTAAAGATAAACAATTAAGATGTAAGCAACCTTGAGTAGCATTCCATACTATGTATTTTATTGTTGTATAAATACATGTTGTATTCCACACACTCACAAGCCTTAATAAGAAGCACATGTATGAAACTTAATCTAAAAGGGCAACACATTCGAAAGAAACCTTTCCAATAACCAAACCCTAGATAAACGTTATCCTCGGGATTCACGTTTATCAACTTGCATCACATAACTTATGCATAAAAGCATCTTGCTTCTTCAAACATTAGTCCTTACCGGACCAATGATGTAGATTTCCGCAATTGGATTTTATATTGTCTTGAAGACCGTGAGTGTATAATCTTTCAATCACAAAAGGCAAGTTCACACTTTCTCATGTCCTTTGATTATTTTCTATAAAGTATTTTACAAATCTAGTGTTGTCATCACCTGCATTTGAGAAAGGTCCGAAAACACTATTTTCATAATAATGTGATTATAGGTTATTTACCATGAGGTAATAACCTACTATGAAAGTTCCGGTGGTAAAGGAACATATTATCTAGGACATAACAACCAATGTCGCCAGTGATTCTTGCGTCGTATATCACGCGTTAACCATGAGATTTGGAATGGGACGGAGAAGTCAGTTGTATCTTCTTCCTCTCGCATGTAGCCGGATGTGCAGGTCGTGGCTGTTATCCTCATAGCGTGCATATTAATTGGTAATTCGTAGAGGATATGCAGCATATGGGTGGGAGCCCTCAATGTCCCACGATAGTTCTGGAATCTAACGGTCTGTACAAACCATTGCCGTAGCTCAATATGTGGGCATGGTGTACACCAAGCAGGCATGCGAGGTTGCGAAGGGGGCAGTGATTGGCTTGGATCATCTACTGGGCCCCACACCATAGGAAGTGTGGACGGGAAAGATCGCCCGCTTGTGCAACAAGGATTTAATCTCTCATGGGTAAAGTAGCGCACCTCTGCAGAGTATAAGAACTGTAACTTGTTACTCCCTGTTCCGGGAAGGAGCTGCGAACGCCGCGGGAAAGGAACCCCATGAAGGTTCTAGTAAACCCGTGAAGGCTGACGGACATAGCTTTTCAGAATAAAAGCAACCTTTGAAGAAATGTTTATGAAAACTTGCATTGCCTATGACCTACGGTATGTGGTTATAGATATAGTGCATCAAACACTCCTTTTCTAGTGAACTTGTTGAGTACGCTCGTACTCAAAGTATCTTCTTAACCCTTGCTAGGTTCTAAAAGCCAGTACAGATGAAGTCTACATCAAGTTATGCTCTAGGAATCATCATCAAAAGCTAAAGCTCTTCAAGGAAGTCAAGAAAGTCAACATATACATCCAACTCAAGTGAAGACGAAGTTGCTGATTAGATAAGAGTAGAATTTCTAACCATAGAACCTACTTATGTAGAGTATTGCAATAGCAACAATGCAAGCAAGTAGTTCAGCTATTAGTTTTATAAGTATGGTAGCTATGAGTTATTTATTCTGGATTCTCCTTCGTAAGAAGTTTCTTTCTCTCTCTTTAACCTAGAGTGTTCTCTGGATCTTGTATAAAGAGTTGAGTTGTAACCTATAGTTATCTCTTGGACCTGCTATGTTTCTGTTGTACTACTCTGAGGGATGTAATACTAGTGAACGGTGTTTCATTGGTGTTATGTCAAAGACTATAGTGTACTACATCATGTAGTGGTATGCTGGGTCACCGCAGTTGGTATCAGAGCATATGCTTTGACCTTAGAATTAAAAACCTTTTAGGAAGATCTGTAGGTTGGATAGTGACTATAAAAGCCATCTTATCTAAACCAAATATTCTTATGACTTGCGATGAGTATCCACTTGAGGATAACCTTGTCACACCTAAGTCATATGCTTAAGTCATTCTTTCTTAGGAATAATTATTTATCTTTTCTCAGTATAGTGCTCTTTAGTGTCCTCCGAGGGAGACATAAACCACCAAGATATGGTAGGAAAGTTAAGCCATCAATTGAAGTAGTCTTAATGGTGTAGCCTAATCCTAGAATTTAAGTAAGAATAGTAAAATCCTAGTGTCAGGTGATACCCAAAGACAACCTGATGAATATCATTAGGATAAATGTGGATGTAAAGTGTGGTACTCATGTCGGATTCACTTGATAATTCTACGTGATGATGTGCAATTATGTTATGACTAAATAATAGTGTTGTGAGAAGTAAAGTTATCATGGCTAGATTAACTCTTAAATCATGATGTACAGGTAAAACATAACCAGATCATGGTGAGATTAGCTCCGAAAGCATGATATAAGTGTAAGTATGACAAGTAATTAGTAAATTCTCTTTAGATAGAATAAGGGATAACTTGGTAGAATCATGATTGAAGTCAAAGGTGTCATAAAATGGTGATAACCTTCAATCTTAGGGGTTCAAAAGAATCTGATTAGTCACTTGGAGAGATCATGTGAGGTTAGTTGGCTAATAAAGAAAGGTTGAGCATAGTTAGTCCTTCCAAAGGTGAGACAAAAGGTTAGTAAAAACCAAATTGAGAGACTTTGCTTAAGATTATCCTATTGCAATTGAGAAATTTGGGTAAATTAAGAAACAAATAATAGTTGGACCCTATGTGCTAAGTATCACAATGTAAACCTATATGAGAAGGTGTCATATACTACACAACTAAGCTTGAATTCTAGAGATATTATACTCAACTACTATATTCTGGGCTTAGAATATTGTGTGTTATATGTACCACATTTGAATTTATTTGTTTTTCTTGGATCTTCTTGATTGACTAGATCTATACATGAATTTTGACTTGGTGTGCAAATGCATGTTGCAACATCCAGTTATTACTTGATGTTAGAGACCTAGATAGGAATGGGAATTCGTGTAAGGGAGTGACGGGATACAAAGACCAAGATGAAGACTTATTCGAACGGTGAAGCCAAATACAAGTAGTATCAACACAATTTGAAGGATGGATCAGGCTCAGATCATTACTAAGCAGCAATAACAAGAAAGATTATTATAGAAAATACTTGGAGCAACAAGAGGTAATAAACTTGTTCATTTATAGTAGGGAAGTCGTTAAGAAGTTAATAAAATAGTTGTACCACGTTCATGGAAGTATCATGAATTAGTACAAAGAAGAAGTTTTGGAATCCAAAATAGTATTCAAGCTCTGACAATTCAGAGAGAATGATAGAAGTATGTTGGGAACCGCATGATAATAATTACACCCTAGGATGGTTCGCAGTTGGTAATTATCCGCAGCTGGTATTTGATCCATAACCAGTATGTGATCCACAGTTGGTATTTTGACCGTAGCCGGTGTTGGTTGACATAGTTAACCAGATCATTTTAAAAGTTGCATAAGAGCATAAAATTTGGCCTAAGGTAAGTAATACACAAAGGAGTATAAAAATTGAAAGCGACCATCTTTTGAGACTCTTCGTGAAGTCAGGTGCATCAAAGCAAAAATGTCCTAATAATAAGTAAGACAAATAATGCTGAAAGATTCACTTCGGAGATCCACAATTGTGTGGATACACCGTACAATCTTTCATCAAACTCTAACTAGGTAGAGTATAAGATGGATAGAGACCAATATCCACTTAAAAAGCCAATAAATACTAAATAGGCAGTTTGAAGACCATTAGTAAACCCTAAGGGGGAGAGTAAACATTATAAATGAAAATTGAAGAAGTACTATAGGTGATAATGAAAGATTATCCAAAGCTTAATAAGGTAAAAGCTTGAAGGTGATAAAAGATTAAGCCTAATAGATTAATTCTAGAAGAAACAACTCTGAAGTGATCCTTAAGAGTGAATAATAATATCCAATTGGACAAGCATAGAGGAACAAGAAATTCCAATGGGTTTGGACTAAATGTGTTCAAAACCAATATTCGGAAGGATTACCAGTATAAAGCATACTATGACAAATCAAAGATTAGTCTTTTGAGCACACTATTGATTAATAAACTTTAAAACTTGTTTTAGTGAGACTTCCTAGACCTTATATAGTTTAGCAAGGAAGTTCGATGATCAAGTAAAGAAGTTGGATTAGGATACTTAATCAGGGAAATCCACTAAAGCAGAGACCTCAATTTAAGGATTTTACAAGGACATATCCCTAAGGGACTAAAGTAAGAGGAACTTTGGAGTATTGGAGACAACAAGTTAAAGATTGCCAAGTACGATGAGGATTCAAGGAAAGGATCGGGATATGGAATATTACAATTATTTCCATTGAGGTTAACATGGAGTTAAGACATGTCAGAATCATTGCAAAACAATTCGTTACTCTGAAACGTGAGAGTATGCGAACTTAGAGGATAGAAAATCTGAATAATTTTCGCGATTTTAAATAAAAAACTTGTCAAAGTGATTGAAGCTTCTCTTAACTTGATGGAATTGAAGTAGATCATCAAGTGGACTGCGATAAGTTTCAATATGACCTTTGCTAAAACCTTATTCTAGGTAAACATGATTTGATCTATGGGTAGATCAAATGGAATAAAATTAAACCCTAAAACATTACTTAATGATTTATATTAGATCCTTAGGTGATCATATCATAGTATTCATTATAATCACTCAGGAATACCAAGTTATTAATATAACACAAATAATAAGAATGTAACAACTATATCTTAATCTCATCTACTTATACCATGTGTATCATGGAAATAACTAACTTTAACTCTCTAGTGAGATTAAGTAGGAAAGAAACCAAAGTTAAGATAATTCACCATATATCTTTCTTTCCATATCAATCTTTATCATCTCTACTAAATCCTATCTCAATACCTATTGTTCATCAATGTTGAGTAATCAACTATTGATTCACCCATTCTTAATCTAACAATTCTTGATCTATCAACTCTTGTCCTTATTATAGCATTCACTTAAGGCTTATAAAGAAAGAAGTCAAAAGAGGTAAATAGTGATGCTAGATTTAGATATCATCTATAGGATGGAAGTGATTTGAGGAAATCAAATCAATATGGTAACAAAGAAGATTACAAGAATGAAGTCTAAAGATAGTTACCAGGAGTAGTCCTATTGGATCAAGTAGCAATAGTCAATGAATTATGTCTCTTAATCCAATAGAGCTAAACAGAAGTTAATTAAAATACAACTGTAGTGTTGTATTGAAGAAGCCTTGTTTAGTAAACTGGAAACTTGGACCATAAAGGATCAAAGGATCATAATGAGCATGCCTTACTCACCAATATTGAATGCTTATACCAAGTATAAGAGACATTGGTGGATAAAACATGATTGATCCATAGTATAGATATATTATCCTAGATTAGTCATTACAAGTCACATTTATATAATGTGAGGTTGTAATGTTAGATATTGGAGTTAAGAAGAGACAAGATAGTATGAATAAGATGATGTTAAAATAACATTGGATTATAGGAGTAGTATTTTCCTCTTTGGAAATACTAAACACTAGAGGAGAGTAGAGCTTGATATCAACCTCTACTAGAGTAGTATTTGTGATGGATGATTTAGGAAGGGTATGAATGGAGTTAGAGGTAACCACTTGTTGGGTTAGAGATTATTAATAGTAGAATAGTTGTTATAGCCAAGTATAAATATGGGAATATTATGAAAGCTTTAGTGTTAAGCTCATTTACAAGTGGATTTAGAAGAATAAAAGAAGGATAAGAATGTTCTGTAGAGCAAAGTTCATCATGTTAGCACATGATGATGGATAGGGAGAAGTAATATATCTAGGAAAGGAATTCCTTAATTAGAAGTCCAGAATTATGAAGTATGGAATATAGGAATCCTTGGTAAACATTAAACCCTAAATCTATAATCGAGCTTAACATCATCCCATCTGTTGATCTATTATCTTGTTCCACAATGCTTTATAGGAATAATTTCCTATATCAAAACACTTAAACACATCTTTATCATTTCTAGTTATTATAATCATATGTGCTTAGAGAGTTATCTTTATCAAATCTTTTTCATGGGACATTCCATATAACATCACTCTGATCACAAATATGAAGAGAATATGATTAACCATTAATCTTTATTCACATCAATAAAATAAACTTGTGAATAGGAAATCTTCTAAAAACTTATGGTAAAGCATTTTCAATTCAAACTTTAACTCATTAGTTAGTAGTAATACATTCTATAATAAGTTTATGAATTTATGCCCAATTAAATTCATATTATAGGCTCACGCAAATAATAAGAGAATAAGGATCTATTAAAAGAAAATAAAAACTATAACATTATATAATAAAAGATTATTATATGATTCCAAATACACCACATTGCTGCTGCAAACACTTAACAAGTGATTTATATAAAGAAACTTTGAACCAAATGTGCATAATTCAAATCTAAAATGAAACAGAAAATAGAAAATCAAAATAGAAAGAAAAAATATAAGGAATCAGCATCTGTCCTGCGACCCATCTCCTCTCTGGCTTATTTGTCGCCACAAGAAGCCGATCCCAGCCCAAATGGCCCAACTCCTCGGCCCATACCGCTTCGCTCCTTCTTTCTCTTTTCTTCTTCCTCTCGCCAGCCAGCACGCCGGCGAAGCAGCTGTGTGGCGCCACCGGAGCCGTTCGCCGTCGCTGTGATGCTTGCTGCGAAGAGATCCGCGCTACCTTCCAGACGTCGTCTACAAGACCCCCTCCTGCACTGAGACGAACCCTATCTACTCCTCTTTCCCCATTTCTTCCTCTGCCTGAAAGCAGAGCTCGCTGGAGTTGTTGCTGTCACTGTTAGAGGCCACCCCACGATGAGCTGAGCATACTAGAAGATTCGCCATGGAGTGTAGCATCTCTGGCAGGAAGGAATCGAGCTGACGAGCTCTTAATCGGCCGCATCAATCTGATTTCCGATGACCACCGCCGCCGGTCCTCATCAATAAATGTCGATTCCGACCACCCCCGGCCTCGCCAAACCCTTTATCGTGCTTCCGGTAATCTCCTCGTGCAAATAGCCTCTTTAGAACTCTTCCTTGCGTGCTAAATCGAGCTCCCCACGACCCCCTGCCATCGCCGTCGTCGGCCACCATTGTGCACCGTGCTCCGGCGACCATATTCGAGCGACGCAACCACTAGATGACTCCGCTTGTTGCACTGAATCGAACGACACCACTTCCATGCGCGCGCATGCTCTCGATCAACATATCGATCAACTATCTGTGAGATCATCCGCGGATAATGTCATCATGACATCATGCCGACGTCACTCCAACCCTGTTCAACCCTTTGACCGGTCCACACCAGCGTGGCATGCCAACGTGGCCTTGTGCCCCATATGTCTGTGACTTGGGGTATACTCTGCCTAAGTAACAAAAGTATTTACTGCTTAGGAATAAATGAAAACAATATTAATTCCAATATAATAAAATAATTAAAACTTGTTTAATTAATAATTTTTTCTTTACAATTCAGAAAAATACATATAATATATGAAAATGTTTAGAAAAAAAAATATACAACTTAAAAGAATTACTAAATATTATTATGATAATTATCTAAATAAATATTATTTAATAAATACTTTATAAAGTTTTAATACTTCGATAATTAATATTTTTGTAATAGTAAATGATAAAAATATAAATAAAATATAAAAAATCTTAGAAAAATAAGAATTAGTGTTTAAAACCATAATCATGTATTATTATTCCTCTTAATTAAATATTTATTACTTATTAAGTATTTTTAAAGTAATAAACCTTATTAAAATCATATCTTATTATTTATAAATCACAAAAATAAATGTAATATACCAAAATGACCACAAAAATAATACCTACATGGTAAAAATGTGATATTCTATTTTTTTGAATTAAATAAAAAGTTAAACAACTTCATAACTTGAATTAAACCTATTTACTTAATTAATAATTCATATATAGGTAAATAAAATTTGTTAATATTTCTTAAATTAACCAATTAAAGGTAATAAATAGTATTAATCTTAAATACTAACATTATGAGGTCAAAATGATTTAACGCCATTTAAATGCAATCTTAGTGAATGAGCCTTCAACCATTAGTATAAATTATTTTATAAAAGAATCCTTAGCTAATATAAAATCTCCAAGAATAATTGTAATAAGATAAAACCCGTTCTTTTACTTTAACCACAAGTTTATAAACAAATCAAAACACTATAGGTGAGTTCATAAGTAATACATAATATTGTTTACTTATTCATAAACCATAACCATATCCTTATCGGAAAATAAAGCCCTTTATACATTTACAATACAAAGAAACCACTACCAAATAAAAGTATAATCCTTCCTAAATAACTCTAAATGAAATATTATAAAATAAATAAGATACAAATATTATAAGTATAATACCTTAAGTCCATCTATGTCTTTAAAGTTAACTTTAGTCTATAATACTTTAATTAATGCTAAAGACTTTAATATATACTTTATAGTTAACTTTGGTATGTTATAATTAAATTGTAAAGCATCTTAATACCAAACCAACCTAGTTAAAAACCAAGATAGATAAGTCTCAAATACTACTAATTTCATTATTCCAGTAAAGGCAATTCTTTTTGACTTAAAGACTATAACTAGAAAGAACACCTCATAAGGTTAATTTAAAAGCTTAAATGCTTCTACTTAGTTGAATAAGATTTTCTTCAAAAGTTATTCGTTTTGCCACTTCAATCAACTCATGACAATTAATAGTAAATACCTTACTTTATACTTTACTTGTATCATAAGAGTGTTAATATTTAAGTTCTTTATAAGTGACATTACTTGTAAAGTAAAACTTAAGATAAACAATTAAGATGTAAGCAACCTTGAGTAGAATTCCATACTATGTATTTTATTGTTGTATAAATACATGTTGTATTCCACACACTCACAAGCCTTAATAAGAAGCACATGTATGAAACTTAATCTAAAAGGGCAACACATTCCAAAGAAACCTTTCCAATATCCAAACCCTAGATCAACGTTATCCTCGGGATTCGCGTTTATCAACTTGCATCACATAACTTATGCATAAAAGCATCTTGCTTCTTTAAACATTAGTCCTTACCGGACCAATGATGCAGATTTCCGCAATTGGATTTTATATTGTCTTGAAGACCGTGAGTGTATAATCTTTCAATCACAAAAGGCAAGTTCACACTTTCTCATGTCCTTTGATTATTTTCTATAAAGTATTTTACAAATCTAGTGTTGTCATCACCTGCATTTGAGAAAGGTCCGAAAACACTATTTTCATAATAATGTGATTATAGGTTATTTACCATGAGGTAATAACCTACTATGAAAGTTCCGGTGGTAAAGGAACATATTATCTAGGACATAACAACCAATGTCGCCAGTGATTCTTGCGTCGTATATCACGCGTTAACCATGAGATTTGGAATGGGACGGAGAAGTCAGTTGTATCTTCTTCCTCTCGCATGTAGCCGGATATGTAGGCCATGGCTGTTATCCTTGTAGCGTGCATATTAATTGGTAATTCGTAGAGGATATGCATCATATGGTGGCAGCCCTCAACGTCCCACGTTAGTTCTGGCATCTAACGGTCTATACAAACCATTGCCGTAATTCAATATGTGGGCATGGTGTACACCAAGGAGGCATGCGAGGTCGCGAAGGGGGCAGTGATTGGCTTGGATCATCTATTGGGCCCCACACCATAGGAAGTGTGGACGAGAAAGATCGCCCGGTTGTGCAATAAGGATTTGATCACTCATGGGTAAAGTAACGCACCTCTGCAGAGTATAAGAACTGTAACTTGTTACTCCCTATTCCGGGAAGGAGCTGCGAACGCAGCGGCAAAGGAACCCCATGAAGGTTCTAGTAAACCCGTGAAGGCTGACGGACATAGCTTTTCAGCATAAAAGCAACCTTTGAAGAAATGTTTATGAAAACTTGCATTGCCTACGACCTACGGTCTGTGGCTGTAGATATAGTGCATCAAACACTCCTTTTCTAGTGAACTTGTTGAGTACGCTCGTACTCAAAGTATCTTCTTAACCCTTGCTAGGTTCTAAAAGCCAGTACAGACGACGTCTACATCAAGTTATGCTCCAGGAATCATCATCAAAAGCTAAAGCTCTTAAAGGAAGTCAAGAAAGTGAACATATACATCCAACTCAAGTGAAGAAGAAGTTGCCCATTAGATGAGAGTAGAATTTCTAACCATAGAACCTAATTCTATAGAGTATTGCAATAGCAGCAGTGCATGCCAGTAGTTCAGCTATTAGTTTTATAAGTATGGTAGATATGAGTTATTTATTCTGGATTCTTCTTCGTAAGAAGTTTCTTTCTCTCTCTTTAACCTAGAGTGCTCTCTGGATCTTGTATAAAGAGTTGAGTTGTAACCTATAGTCATGTCTTGGACCTGCTATGTTTCTGTTGTACTACTCTGAGGAATGTAATACTAGTGAACGGTGTTTCATTGGTGTTATGTCAACGACTATAGTGTACTACATCATGCAGTGGTATGCTGGGTCACCGCAGAATTCCACAACCGCCGGTGCCTTCTCCACATAACGCCAAACCTCGACGAGGTCGCTGGGAATCACCTCCGTGGGCGAAATCTCCTGCAGATATGCCCGAATGCAGGTCCCTCACAGCGCGGCAGAATCAACCAGAGTGGTGACGCATTGCCGCGCGTCGTACGACTGCGCTTCTTCGGCATTATTAGTAATCAGGCCTACAACATAAAAAAAGCAACTAGTAAGGGAGGCTCCAGCAAAATAACGCGACCCACACGCTCGGGGACTCGCCAAAGTAAAACTCACCAATCAACGGGCGACAGCGCTCCATGATGAAATCCTGAAGACCGGAGAGGTCATCTTGTAGCCCGGCGACGAGCGCGTTCGACATCTTCCGTTCCTCAGCAGCAGAGGCAAAGGCTGCCTTGGCCCGCCCATCCGCCGAGGTCGCCTCCGCCTTTGCCTCCTTGAGCTCACGCTCCAAGTCGGCGATTCGCTTCTCTGCGGCGCTCAAGGACGACCGTGCAGCCGTCAGTTCACTAGCCGGAACGAGGCCCTGACGAGGCTTCTCCACCGCGGCTGTGCTATCCTCCGCATCAACAACACCATGATTACGAGAAGAACAAGTTTATGACCAGGATCAAGCACAACGAACACTCACCCGCAGTCGCTCAAAGCTGCTCATCCGTGTCCTGAACAATGAGGAGCTCCCTCTCCACACACTCCCTGGCGGCAAGCCTCTCCGCCGACTCGCGATGCAGCCCCTGCGCACCCATGGCAGCATCAGCAACGAAAATCCTAAGTGCCTAGCCGCTGAAATTCAGCGACTAGCCACTCGGGGACTGGACAGCAAAAATTCCTAAGTGCCTAGTCGCTGAAATTCAGCGACTAGCCACTTGGGGACTGGACTAAAAAACAATAAGAATCCGACAACTGAAATTTAGTGGCCCGATCCTCGGGGACTGGACATACCTGGATGGCGGTGCCCAGCATGCCGTGAAGCTCCATTGCATCCACCGATGGGAGCACGAATGGAGTACGCCCATGATGCTGCTCGACCTCTGTGCCGGTGGCCTCTGGCAGTTGGTTCGACGGCACCAATGCACTCGCCACGGAGGCCCTCACTACAAAGCGAGGGAACGTCGCAACCACGGCTCCTCCACCACTCGAAGGGGGGCCTGTCGCCCCAACCGAGGCCACGGGCTCCGCCCGCTGCGACTCCGTGTCCACCATAACCCTAAGGGATGCGTCCGCTGCAAGTGGATCCTCGCTCGGGACGACCGTCGGTTCGTCCGAAATTGTGACGACCTCGTCGCCCTTTGATTTCTTCGCACCTTCAGCAGGCACCTTGACCTCGTCGCCCTTCCTCTTCTTCGAAGAGTCGACTGATGCCTCCGCGGCACCCGATGGAACCTTCGCCACCGAAGGGTGACCTATCTTCTTCACTCCAGTCCTGCAGAACGACTACGTTAGTGAACTCGCCAGTCGGACATAAATCAAGCAAACAAATGAAAAGAGTGAGAAACACTCACTTGGCGACTGGGATGAAACGCAGGCCAGTAAGAATGCTGGCCGGCTTCTCCAACTTCGGCCCCAGTTTCCGAATGAGGCCCGTCTCGAACACACTCTGCACCCAAGACACCGACGGCTTCTTTGAGGATGAGGCCGCTGTAGGAGCTTCAGTGGCGATTGCCGTGGGAACTCCCCTGGATGGCGAGGTCCCCGCGGCTGGAGCGGCCACGAGCCCGGTGACTGGGACAAAGGGCGGCAGCAGCGATGCCAACGGCATCTCGCTGCAATGGCCGCTTCGCTCGCTGTGGTCGCACGCGTCGGTGCAACGGCTTTAGCTTCCTCGGCGGCGCTGGTAGCGTCGGAGCTACTCGCGGATCGAGGCGGTGATACCGGCTTAGCCGGCTTCTTCTTATTCTTCGGTGGTGGTAGTTTCTTCTTCGACAGCGTAGCTTCGCGCCGCGAGGTGTGTTCGGGGAGTTCGCTATCGTCTTCGTCGTGAGCCTCGAGGCTCTTGCTGGCCTCGAGCTCGCGCTGGTATTGCCCGCGGGTTTTTCGAACCGTGGGTGCAGCGACCTCCACAGCCTCGTCGCCACGGTCGTCATCGTCATCATCGTCGTCGCCCCTGTCACTTCTGACGCCGCCCTGGTTGGGCAAAGACTCGCTATCGCCTTCTGTGGACGAGGTCGAGTTCTCTTCTTATGCGGGCGGGAGCCAACCTTCCACCACCTAGAACAACTGCAACAACAAAACAAATCAGCATAACCGCGAATGCAAATCCGCGACTGCGAATATAAAAGAAGGGAAGTATTTACCGTTGGAGCCTCACGCTTTGCGGTGTAAGGAGCGACCCCGGCCTTTGCGTCAAGATATACCGCCAAGGTGATCTTCTTTAGGGCCAGGGTGTAATCGTTGAGTCTCCACTTGTCGTGGCAGGACTTCGTCGGGTCGTCCCTGCCCATGTACTCGTACATATAGTGGGCACGGCTAGCCAGGGGCACGAGCCGTCGCCCGAGCCAGCAGTTGTAAAGGTTGATGGTTTGGAGGCCCTTCTTCTTTAGGTTGCGGATGGTTTGCAGCATCTCATCAATTACCATCCGCTGGTCCAGCGGAAGTTTGGTGACTTCGAGCCGACGCGGCTCGGGCCGGTCGACGGAGTACGTCAGAAGTGCCACCTCATCGCCCGATCGCAACTCGGTCACATAAAACCAGTTCTTCTTCCACTCATTCGCTATTTTGGCAGGCAGCATTAGATCGAAAAAGGACGCCTTCGACTTCAGTTGAAAGGTCAGGCCGCCCGCGGCTAGCATCGGGTCGCCTGCCTCTTCGCGGCTGATCCTCCCATGGAACAGATCCTGCCATAGGGGAAAATAAGGCCGACAGCCCAGATAGCACTCACAAAATGCCACGAAAATGGCTAGCTGATCGATTCTATGCGGCCCTAGATCGGATGGCTAGATGTCGTAGTAGGCGCAAAAGCGGCGGAAGAAGACAGAAGTGGGGAATCCGAGCCCCTGCTCTAGATGGCTGGTGAAGTAGATGAATTCTCCCTCACGTAGATTTGGGGTCACCTCTCCGGCCACGGGGATGCGCCATCTCCCAGCACGGAGGATCCCTGCCTCCTCGAACGACTTCAATAGCGCTTTTGTGCACTTGGATCTGCCCCACGGTTCCGCTGGAGGGGCCATCGATTGAGGGATCTAGGGCTATGAGTCGCTCTGGGTCGCTCTGGTCACTGCGTGGAATGGAGAATTGGGAATGCACGAGATCGGAGGAAGTGAGGGAAGTGTTTTCCCCTCGTCGGTCACTCGCCTTATATAGCAGTTGTTACCCGCCATCTTCGGGGAGCCTTTACCGCACGGTAATTACGCCGATATTACCGTTGGATTACCCAATGGCTACTTTGACCAACGTTGACGGTCCAACTTCATCCATTCGAGTCGCTATCTTCAGCGACTTGACGATTCGCCATCCTGATCACTATAACATTGACTTAACCACTCACCGGCCTATTCGCCAAGCTGAGATCTGACTAGTCGCTGTTATTGCGACTAAAATGACTAGTTCCTTCTTTTATTCAGGGAGTCCACCGCTGATTCGACTGGGCGTCTGAATTGCACCCGCATACTCCAACTGCCAACGAACACCTGCGACGAATCAACGATGGCCTCGGGGACTACTGATGGGAATATGCCGACCTGGGTATACCAGCAAGATGTTTCCTACTGGCCCATGTTGACAGCGAGTGGGCCTGCAGGACGGCGACTAGATCGAGACTTGGCAAGGACCCAGGCGACTGGAAGCTGGAGGCCCAGAAGCGTAGCTAGGCCCATTCGGATTAGGTCAAGAACCCTCTGAATCCTTAACTAATTCGGTTGTAGATCTGTAAACCCTAGCGAGGTGAGCCTATATAAACCTCCCTAGGGTATGCATAGCGGACACGTTCCATCATACACCCCAGCGACTCACCGCCTAGTCGTCGAGCTCGCCCTTGTACTCTCACCATAATACAATCTAGCAGGAGTAGGTCTTTACCCTTCGGGGGGCCAAACCTGGGTAAATCCTTGTGTCTTCGCCCTCATCTCGCACCGCAGATGGCTGGCCGCCCTTGCCCTTTGTTCTACCATTCGCTGCTGATTCCAGCATCTGCCGTGGCCATTCCCACGACATGGCTGCGCCTGGCAGCTCCAACATCGTGGTGGTGCCAGTGTCCGGCCGGGTGGCGACGGCGAGCTGGACCTCCACTATCCAGTCCGTCTGGTGGTGGTTGTGGAACGGTGATCAGCGCTTCCCCGTCAACCGCATCGAGGTTTGGCTCTTCTCTCGACAGCGTGCGTCCAAGTGTGGCTAAAGTCACTCCTTTTCTGGCGGTTTGGGGCTGACGGATGTGCCGGGGCGAAAGCCCTGCTTGAAGCTGACGACATCGATGCCTGCGGGTGCCGTTTCCTCCTTGGGGGCGCTGTCATGGCACTACCCGTGTTGCCCCATCTCGAGCGCCGGGGGAAATCCTTGATTCGGCTTGCCGGGTCGGACAACGGCGGCACCACGGTGTCATCCCCTTCTTGGAGGCGCTGTCTAGGCTACTCGTAGAATCCCGGAGAGGCTTGATGAAGTCCAAGTTGGCGACCTCTTAGAGTGCGGGCTTTCGGGGCGCAATGTACATCGTCGACGACGCTTCTCTGGCGGCTTCTACTGGTTGGTCCAGTCCCGCCGCTCACTCGCCGTTCTTAGGCGCTTGAGGGTGGACGGTGCGTTGGTTGTACCATCCTTGGTATTCAGTCTCCTGGAGTTTCCTCCTTCGGTTGTGACGCGGTCCAGGAGCTCAGTGTATCCCCGTCCCCACCATTCTTGGCGGGGGGCGGTGCTTGGAGAGTCGTCGTTGTTTGGTTGTCGTGGGTTGTGTTATAAACCGTGTGGTGTCGATTTTGTATCATGTAGCCTTCGTGGCGTTGTGCTGGCCATCTTGGCCTTTCTTCTATGAAACCGATACACTTCCAAGGTGTATCCTTGAAAAAAAAAGAGTCACAAGCTTAGTGGTCGACGCCTTTGTGCTATGGCAGTTCATTTTTCTCGCGGTACAATGGATCTTCCATGTGATTTATTCCGCGACACCAGCTGATGCGCATCGGTACGTTAAAACCCGACGGTTACCGTGTACATATAATATGCATTGCAATATTTTGCCATGCTTGGTATTCCTTTCGAAAAAAATATTAAATTACAATCAGTTATAAGCAAATTAGTTTATTCATGGCATTCAAATCATCCTGCATCTACCCACCCGCGTGTAAATGGGGAACTCGGGCCATGTCGAGTTTGGGCCATGGTGGTGTTAGATGTATATATCTGTATATTGTATTTCCCCCATATGTTAGGGGGCTTCCTGCATATTTGCCCTGTACCTGTACTATATATTGTGGACTTTGGCCCCCAGAGGAATACAACTTGTCTATTCCTAACATGGTATCAGATCCTAAGGTCTCGAGTTCGAGTCCTGATTTTCGCAATTTATCCTAAAATTGCTGTAGACCCCTCTGTGTCCACGTATAGGCCTCTTGAGTCATACGTGAGTTTCGCACGCCGTCGCTCTCTTCCGGTTGCACGTGCTGACTTCTCCCCGTAACACATGAGAGGGGGTGTTGAAGTGTATAAGTGGATTGCACTAGCCTTTCCATCAGTTCGGTCCCACCGCTGGTACTTACCCGGTGGAAGATATCTCTTTTCTTCTCTTTCCTGACACACCTCCTTCTACCCCTATTGTGTCTTCTTCAGGATCTTCTCCCCCTGATGTCTCTTCTTCGACACCGTCCTCTTCTGCTCCGTCTAGTTCTCCTAGTTCTCCTCGTTCTCCGGAGTCTTCCTCTACTATTCCCTCTTCTTCATCATCGTCTCCTGCGTCATCTTCCTCTGATGATCTTCCCTCTACTCGTCCTATTCATCAGCGTCGTGCCCCCAACCGTTATTCTCCTAGTCAGTATGGTATTTATGTTGCCTCCGAGCCGACCTCTTATCGGGATGCTGAGCATCATCCTGAATGGCAGCTGGCCATGGCCGAGGAGATTGCTGCGCTTGAGCGCACTGGCACCTGGGATCTTGTTTCTCCTCCTCTCGGTGTTCGTCCTATGACGTGTAAGTGGGTCTATAAGATTAAGACTCGCTCTGATGGATCTCTTGAGCGCTATAAAGAGCGTCTTGTGGCTCGTGGTTTTCAGCAGGAGCATGGTCGTGACTATGATGAGACCTTTGCTCCTATTGCTCATATGACCACTGTGCGTACTCTTCTTGCTGTTGCTTCTGTTCGTCACTGGTCTGTGTCCCAGTTTGATGTTCAGAACGCCTTTCTCAATGGTGAGTTGAGTGAGGAGGTTTATATGCAGCCTCCTCCTGGGTACCCTGTTCCTGAGGGGATAGTTTGTCGTCTTCGACGTTCTCTTTATGGCCTCAAACAGGCTCCTCGTGCCTGGTTTGAGCGCTTTGCTTCTGTAGTGACAGCTGCTGGTTTCTCCCCTAGTGCTCATGATCCAGCGTTGTTTGTTCACACTTCTCCTTGTGGACGCACTCTTCTTCTTCTCTACGTTGATGATATGATCATTACCGCTGATGATCCTGAGTATATCGCCTTTGTTAAGGCTCGTCTTCGTGATCAGTTTCTTATGACTGATCTTGTTCCTCTTCGATACTTTCTTGGGATTGAGGTTTCTTCCACTTCTGATGGCTTTTACATCTCTCAGGAAAAGTATATTCAGGATCTTCTTGCTCATGCTGCTCTTGGGGATGAGCGCACTGTTGAGACCCCTATGGAGCTTAATGTTAAGCTTCAACTTACTGATGGTGATCCTCTTTCTGATCCGACGCGTTATCGTCATCTTGTTGGGAGCCTTGTTTATCTTGCTGTCACTCGTCCTGACATCTCTTATCCTGTTCATATTCTGAGTCAGTTTGTTTCTGCTCCTACCACTGTTCACTATAGTCATCTTCTTCGTGTTTTTCGTTATCTTCGTGGTACGATCACTCGTCGCCTTTTCTTTCCTCGTTCCAGCTCCCTCCAGCTCCAGTGCTATTCGGACGCTACGTGGGCGAGTGATCCTTCGGATCGCCGTTCACTTTCTGCTTACTGTGTGTTTCTTGGTGGTTCGCTCATTGCTTGGAAGACGAAGAAACAGACAGCGGTTTCCCGTTCGAGTGTTGAGGCTGAGTTGCGTGCTATGGCCTTGTTGACTGCTGAGGTGACCTGGTTACGGTGGTTACTTGTGGATTTTGGGGTCTCTATTACCACACCCAGTCTAGTTTTGTCTGACAGTACATGTGCTATTAGTGTTGCACGTGATCCGGTCAAGCATGAGCTTACCAAGCATATTGGTGTTGATGCTTTCTATACACGTGCTCAGGTGCAGGCTCAGGTTGTTGCGCTTCAGTATGTGCCTTCAGATTTACAGTTGGCGGATTTCTTCACGAAGGCACAGACCAGAGCGCAGCATGATTTCTTACTCTCCAAACTCAGTGTTGTGGATCCACCATGAGTTTGAGGGGGGGTGTTAGATGTATATATCTGTATATTGTATTTCCCCATATGTTAGGGGGCTTCCTGCATATTTGCCCTGTACCTGTACTATATATTGTGGCCTTTGGCCCCCAGAGAAATACAACTTGTCTATTCCTAACAGGTGGCACTAAGATGTGGACGAGGCATGGCGGCACCAAAGTTCGGGGAGAGGAGCATGGACACCAACTAATGAGGATACGTCCCCCTGCCTCAGCTCGACCGCAACACGCGCAGCTTGGCCACCGTGCCTTCCACCCCCCCACCCCTGCCACCGGCCCCAACTCCCATTTCTACTTGTTGGTGTGCCCTACCAACTGGGCACACTGCACCTTGGACAAGCTTGCTCATCGCGCCCTTGGTCAAGGCAAGTCATCCTCCATGCTGCCTGCAATGCAAAAATGCCAATAGGGAGGTGTCAGATGCAACACTCCTGCTCGCTCCAGCACTAGACCGGGTTCATGTCGAGCTTAAGCCTTATGGTAGATATAGAGATTGGGGACGAAGATGAATATGCCATGTGGGCCAATGTAGTCTGTGAGAGTAGAAATTTATAATTTTATTTTTCTGCTCTGAAAAATAGGTCCAAGTGTGATTTGGACCAGGATTAGACAGTTCAGGGTACAAACAACATGGATTTTGATGCCAGGGTCCAGACCACCGAGCCTCTACGAGTTTGTGGTTTAAAATGGACTCATTCCAAAACAAATCGTACATTGGTACAAACCCTGAATTAATGAGTGGACACCGGCTAGTCTCTTCATATTAGTAAAGATGAGTGCTAATAGTATAATAGTACAACTAAACACCATAAAAAGAAATTGGTGATATGCTACTATTTAACTAGAATAGGTAGTGTGTGAATACATATGAAGTTCGCATGGAGTGATACACAAACCTTTGGCTTAGATGCAACCACTTACTTGATCAAACATGCATTGTCGTTTTACTATTTCGAGAAGGATAGAATTGACATATATACCCAGGGAAAAAAATTCGACGAAATTTCACGAAATTTGGCGAAATTTAGTAAATTTCGTTGGGCCACGATTTTTTTACGCCCCGTTTAAAATGTACCGCTGCTCTACCAGGCCTGGGCCGTGAGAGGCCCCAATAGCCAATATACCACCATCACAATTCAGTATTTATACTCACCTAGGAGCTCCGCATGCCCTAGCCGCGGCACTCTCCAATCCCCAATCGTCTCTCTCAGATCGAAAATTCCCCAGCTCCTTTGGCTGCACCTCCACCGTGAGGCTCTCTCATGGCTCCACGGCCTCCTCCAAGTGACTAGCATGGGAGGCGTGAAAGGAATAGTGGTCTTGGCATGGATGGCGCCACCACACATGAAGCCACACCAAGTGCATCAGCCACACAATCTCCACCTGCCCGAACAGGTGAAATCTTCCTTTATTCAGTTGCAAGTTCGATCTTGTGATCCGTTCTGTGGATGCTATGTCTTGCTAGCCTAACTGACATTGTAAATTTTAATTTTGTATTGTATTATATCTTAGTTGCCTCTGTCTTCTTGAGTAAAATTTCAAAAGTAGAAAATAGTGCTGCAAACATACATGATGCCAAATAGATTAAGTACTCCCTCTGACCCAAATTACTTTACTCAAATTTGTCTAGATTCGGATGTATTTAGACTTATTTTAGTCTAGATACATCCGAATTTAGATAAAACCAAGTCAACTAATTTGGGTCGGAGGAAGTAGATTAAATAGTGCTACAGTTTGTTTTAATCTTGTATTTTGGCAGAAAAATGTTAAGTAGATTAAGTTATAGTAAAACTATGATGCATTAATACCAAGTTCAATGCATGTGTTGGATTGATACTAAGTTCTTTTAATCATTACCTCATATTTTTTTATATGTGTTGGATCAGATCATCAGAACATGCATCGAGTGAATACCTCCAGTTCTTTTATGATACGTTTAGGTATTATATATGCGATTATTTTAATTTGGTGCCTAGTTTGCCTCCTTTTTTTATTATGTAATAGATTTTCCTGCACGTATATATAGTATAGCATGATGTTCTTAGCTTATTGATTCTGTTCTGTTCACATACATGCTGCCAAATTGGATATATGTAGAAACAGTCAAATGACTATATAATTTTGTCATACACAGGCTTTATGTACACTGGGGATATTAACTATGTATGGAATCATGGCGTCCGCCAAGGCAGACAAGGATTTAAATGTCTTTATTGTGGACGTCAATATGAAAGTGGATTGGCAACCCGCTTGACTGATCATCTAGCAGCTTTGGGAAAGGAGATCAGACCATGTGACAGTGTTCCTAAAGAGGTGCGCGCTGCATTGAGGAAGAAGCGACTTGAAAAAATGAAAAAGAGAAAGGAAGATGAGCAGCGTGCTTACAGGATTGAAGAAGAACTTGTGCAAGAGATGCGGGGGGATTTTGACATGAATGAAGATGGTGATTGTGATGCCCGAACTCAGATAGCAATCGGAAGAGCAATGAAAGATTTGGAGCTTCGGCGTGAGGTGGAGAGGAATGGTGACATTGCATCTGGTAGCCATAGTCATACTACTAGTCGTGCTAGTGGTGCTAAAAAACCTTCAGTTGGCATTGGAAAAGTGACCTTCCAACCAAAGATTACTCATGCTTTTGACAAAACAAAAGTAGATAGGGTTGGGCAAGCTTGGGCACGTTTTTTCCATGCTAATGATATTCCTGGACGTAAAGCCAATTGCTATTATTTTCGAGCAGCACTGTTGCTTTCTATGGAGCTTGGTGTAGTGCAGCCTCTTCCCAAAGGCTCTGATATTGATGGGAAGTACCTTCTTGCCAACCGCAGGGAATTGGAACAATATATCGATGAGTGCCGAGTTGATTGGGAGCAATTTGGTGTGACAGTTATGTGTGACTCATGGACTGGACCAACTTCAATGAGCGTCATAAACTTCATGGTATATTGCAATGAGAAAATGCTTTTTCACAAGTCTATCAATGCAACCGGAAAAATTCAGAATGCAGGTACTGATAATTGAGAACTTCCAAAACATTTCTAGCATTGTTCATTATCCAGATATCTAATTTATATTGCTAATTTTCTATGCAGCTTTCTTATATGAAGAAATCAAGAAAGTGGTTGTTGATGAGATTGGCCATAAGGTGGTTATGCAAATAGTCACTGACAATGGATCCAATTATAAAAAAGCATGTGAACTTCTAATTGCCGAGTATCCTCATATTTTTTGGCAGCCATGTGCTACTCATACAATCAATCTCATGTTGAAAGATATTGCTCGATTCCCAGAGGTTGATGAAGTGGTCATTAGTGCCAAAAGGATATGTAGATTTTTCTACAACACTAAGAGATTACATGAGAAGATGAGGAACACAGTAGGTAGCGAGTTGATCAGACCAAACGCCACCAGGTTTGGTACTGTTTTTATTTTCCTTCAAAGTTATTTTGACAAGAAAGATAAGTTTAGAGAGTGGATGGTGTCAGCAGATTGGAGAAATAGTGAATGGAGAAATGAGCCAGACTTTGACTATGTAGAAAATTGTTTGACAAGTAGTAAATGGTGGACTGATCTAAAGTGGGTGCTTGATAGTGTGGAACCACTATATACAATGCTACGTTATGCTGATCAGCAAAAAAATGGCACAACTTCTGGTTTTCAGTTGAGGATGACAAATGCTATACATATGATGGAGGCTCATTTTGGTAGCGGGACAGATGAATTTAAGAAATACATGGATAAGGTGGCTCCCAGAGTTAGCCATCTTTACACAGACACACTCCTCAATGCAGGTAATGTGCTAGTACGACTATAAATTTCGAGTTAGGTAATTGTAAATTATTATTACATATCTAATATCATATCTTGCAGCTAATGTTCTTGATCCTGAAGGCCACTACAAATTCAAGAGAAGTCAATCTCCTGATGCCGCAGATAAATTAACACGTGTGATATCACAGATAGCAGAATCTAGCCAAGAAGCAATGATGGTAATGAAGCAGTTTTTGGACTTCCGTGCTAACAGAGGAATGTTCAGTGGAACAATGGCTCGCCTTGCGGCATCCAACATGACAGCATGTGAGTTAACATATAGTTTTCTAGTGTTGTGGTTATTTCAATTGTGCAACATATTTTACTGCTTGGTACTGTTCACAAAATGACCATTCAATGTATTTTCTCTTTGTATTTATTACAGCTTCTTGGTGGTTGTTGTATGGAGGAGATGTTCCACTGTTGCAAAAATATGCTCTTCGGATTGTGTCGCAATATGTGTCATCCAGCGGCTGTGAATGCAACTGGAGTACGTTTGCGTTGATTCACACAACGATAAGAAACAGACTTTGTTTTGAGAAGCTGAATGATCTTGTGACCGTGCGCTACAACCTGAGGCTGCGTATCCAACAAAGAGAGATTGAACGGGAGGAAAGGGAGCTTGATGCTATCTCCATGATTAATGATGCAGCACTATTTGAGCAAGATAACCCAATAATGGATTGGCTGAATAATTCAATGAGTGAATCTAGCCCAGTTTTGGATGAAGATGGCAGTCCATCTCAGTTTGTTATTGAAGAAATACGCCGGGAAAGTATAAAGAGGAAGCTTGGTCGTGTGGGAAGGAAGGGAAAGAGGAAGACCAAGAAACTCTCTGTTCTTGCAAAAAAGATTATCTCGGGAAAAGGAAAGAAAGTCATGCCAACCGAAGATGAGGATGAGGATGAAGAGGAGTATGATGATGATGATGATGATGATGATGATGATGATGAGGAGGAGGAGGAGGAGGAGGAGGACGAGGAGAAGGGGGAGGAGGAGGAAGAGGAGGATTTTGCTGAAAGTGACAAAGATGATGAAAATCTTGGTGCTGAACTTGAAAACAAGTCACTTGGTGAAAAACATAATGAAGATGATGAGATGCACTCGCATGAAAATACTGAAGCGGCCAAAGAAAGAGGTGGTGAGCAGCAAGAAGTGAACACGTCGACTATACCACGTCGGGTTTCAAAACGAGGCAATGTGCCGAGGAAGGACCCCAATAGCCACTACTATTAACCACAGTTAGTTACTTGTTATCTTATATATCTCAACATGTACATTTTGTTCCTGCTATAGCTAATCCATAACATGTACATTTTTTTTCTACTGTACCTTAGGTTATTGTTGGAGGAATTATCTACTTGGCAATTTGCTGTCAAGTATGTGAAGTATCTATTCAAGAAGAGGAATCAGGAATCAGGAACCACTGTGTCTGTTAGAATCCGTAGTTTACAAATGTTAGGATACACTCTTTTGTATGCCTGTTAGAACTTGGGGTCTTATTTTTGTGTTTAAATTCTACTAGAGTTGATTGTATTTTAATACATCTTATTAAATCATTGTTGTCTATTTTGTTCTATAAATTTTGTTCAAATTTGAATTCGAATTTTGCAAATTTGCACGAAATGAATTTACGAAATTCACGAAATTTGCAAAATTTGGTGAATTTCGTTGGTCCACGAATTTTTGGGCCGAACGAAATTTTTTTCCCTGTATATACCTATCCTCCAAAAGTTCCAACATCACACGCCATACAAATACAAGCAATGATAAATTCTGTTCTTTTTTGCCCCCTCCTTAATTAATTTGCCAATTAACTTCACCAATCCATCCCAATCCCATCCATGCAAATTCAAGAGCCCCACCGCTGCCTGCATTGCCACAGCGCCACATGAAGCATCTATTTATACCCCACCTGAGCTCCTCCTACCCTCACATCTCACCAGCCACAAGCTAACTGCAGCAAACGCAGACATAGATACAATACATCTAGTATCTAGCTAGCTATATAGATCGACCGATCATGGTGAGGCTAATGGAGATCTCCAAGAAGTGGCACGGCAGTTCTAGAAACAGGGTCACCTCCCCTACCGCCGCTGCTAGTGCAGCGGCCGCAGCGCCGGCGCGCCCGTGGGGCCACTTCGCCGCCTACACCCGCGATGGCAGCCGGTTCTTCGTCCCCATCGCCTGCCTCACCAGTGACACCTTTCGCGAGCTCCTCAACATGGCCGAAGAGGAGTTCGGAAAACCTGGAGACCGTCCAATCGTGCTGCCGTGCTCCGCAGCCTGCCTCGAGCAGATTCTTGCCGCCTTCCGGGGAGCTTCCAAGAAGTGCGCCGGCAACGCCAGGACCAAGATTTGGTAGTAGCAGCCTGATTAGTTTAATTAATTCAACCGCTGCTGATTATTTATCTAGTGAGATCGATCCATCGATCGATCCCTTCATTCTCGAGAGCGTGGTTCCATCATAGTATTAATTTTTGCTGCCCTCCTGGTAATGTTATGTATACATGCCAATGCCCATGTTTTCAGGAGGGTGGCTGTTGTTGCTAGTTGACATGATGTAAGCATCTAGTAGCTAGCTAGCCATCATTCCCTTTTCTTTTCTTGTATTCTTTGATTTTTTTTAATTCTTGTTTTGTGTCTATCGATTGTGTACGCACGATTATTGTTTTGTTTTCGTAAGTCATGTATTGATTCATGTATCTTTGCAAGGTGTCATTAATCATCGATGGTAATCGTCCTGATGTAACATCACATAATAAGTTATATGTGCGTACTTAACACGGTTGTTGATTAGTATGTGTAATGTGAGACATTTTCTTCTCATTTATGAAATGGGTGCAAATGATGTTTGGATATGTACTACTCCCTCCGTCTCAAAATAGATGTCTTAGATTTGTCAAAATTTGGATGAAGAATCTAGACACTATTTAGTATATAGGTTCATCTAAATTTTGACAAATTTAAGACATCTATTTTAGAACGGATGGAGTACTTGTTTCACTTATGTACATTATTGGTACATATTATCTAGGATTCATTTGACAACTAATGATACTCCCTACTTATTTTTTACCACCAATTTTGAACATCAATACTGCCCCCAAACCCCTACTTATTTTTTACCACCAATTTAAGTTGTCATATATTCATACAACAAAACATTTGTAATGTATATTATGGCAATACTCCTTGATAAAAAAATAGCTATAATTTATTTCAAATATCGAAACAGAATAGTTTTGAAAAGAGATAATGTATTTAGCCTTTTGCTTGAAAGTTGATGACTCTAGCTTTTTGAGGTCCGGGGTATTAGTTTTTCTATAACGGAATATATGCATCCCAAACCAACAAGCGATAGCTTGGGTACGGTGTATATTGCACTTCTGAATATTTATTACTTCCCTCTGTTACAAAATACAAGATTTTTTAGCAATTTAGAGAGAGTAGATATCAGGTGGCACATTGCCTTCACCATGGAACAAGGCACATGGGAGGCATATGACCGAGCAGCTAACCCAGAGCACATAGAGCCATACGATAGCAAGTAGTAGTACTACCACTTGCCAGAGCTGAAGCCAAATATGAGTCACGTAAATATAGATGGCATTGCTTGCTCCCGTGCACATGAATCAATGCATTTCCGTTGGATGTCGCTATGCAATTCAACAGTACGGGAGTCGCTATCGACTTGTGCAAGATTATTACGTAGTAGTATTCGAATTTGCAGTTGGATATGGGGCGGGTAGCTAGAGTGGTCGAGAGAGAGAGAGAGAGAGAGAGAGAGAGAGAGAGAGAGAGAGAGAGAGAGAGAGAGAGAGAGAGAGAGAGAGAGAGAGAGAGAGAGAGAGAGAGAGAGAGAGAGAGAGAGAGAGAGAGAGAGAGAGAGAGAGAGAGACTTTGGGAGTTTGCCAGGAATGTAGTGAGAGTGAGGTATCAAGATTTGAGACGGCGACGGGGAATGAAGAGCGCTGCCGGTGTGGCTTTGCTTTCATATGATTTGGTAGACACTGTTGCTGTTGCTGTTCTGTTGTGTTCTGGCCGGCCGGCCCCACCCTTCAAAGTTTAGGAGAAGGATTGTTTGGATAAAATAGGGATTACATGTCTATATAAAGCTGGAGATAAAACCTGTTGTGATGTCGATGATTCAACATGGTCAGTGCAAAAATCACTGTTTATAGGATGAAAAGCATACAAAAAAACGTGCTTGAGTGTGTGCCTGAGTTTAGTCGGTGTGGGGAGTGGTGGCTTCTGCTTGATAATTTGTGGCTTTCTTTGTAATGGCAAACCAAAAAAAGGACTTGCTGGCAATTGGTTAGAGAAGGTGACACATTTTTTTTTTTGAGAAACACAATACAAGGCAAACGCTGAGCGTGTTGTCAATATTATTGATCATCATCTTCTACAAAGAAAGGGCGTCGATGGAGATGGTCACGAAGTGAGTTTGGTTAGGCTGGGCAGCGGGCACCCCATGAACGGCCGCCAGCAGGCGGTGCATGTGCCTGATATAGCCGTCGACGCGTCCACATATACGTGCTCGTCTCAGGGCCATTTGTTCTGCCGGAGATGCAAGCAAACGGCATGTTCGTGAGGAGAGTACGAATACGAAATGGAATCTCAGTTCAGAGGACGGTCGAGGCAACCGGAGTTCACACGACGGTCTCGCGTCTCATATGCGCTCGTGCAAATTTATTTAGGGATCAGACCATGTGGACACATAAATGTGATGCACATGTTATGGGAATTTTCTCGTATGGACATATGCATCCGGAACGAATATGTTTTTTAATGAACATAGAAACCTACAGACAACAACAATATTATTAGAAGATCCGGATGATTGATCGGTATGACCGACTCGCGCGCCTCACTCTCGCTCTCGCTCTCGCGACTCTCCATCTCGCTGACACGTGCTCACCGCCCAATCACCGCACTAAATCCACCCCACCGCTGACGTCCACACCAGCGCCCATATCTCACTGCGAACCTATGCCCTCCTTGCATCGGCCATCAGCGAGAAATGGGACGGGGAGTGTTGGGGATGGCGGATCTGCTCCGGCAACATGCGGGGAGGAATTGGATGGTGCTGAAGATCTAGATCCGCTTGTTCCCTGCACTATATCGAGGTGGAAGGCAACTTTCGCACCATATCCTAAAAAAGAGGGCCCCTCATGGACATCGATTCCTAGATGGAATTTTGTTAGTTTATCAGGAGGCTCGCCGATTTGTGCTTTAGGATAGGAGTGGACAGATTTTGGATGCTCGACCTTGGGGTAAGGATAGCGTGATCGGTTCGAGCGATATGCTGTTTTCCCCCTTTTTCTGGTTCGAATCACTGGTAGAACTGCTTCTCCTTTGATTTTGTGTGTCAGAGATTGTTTTCAGAATGTCAGTTCAATGTGGCCCAATTCGCCGGAATCAATTCATCACTTGGCAACTTACACTTGTAATTTATCTCTGTCTCGCCTATTGGGCACGGTTATTCTTCGGTGTGCAGAGAGGAGGTTGTTCCTCCTCGATATGGAGGGGATTGCAGTGGATGTTCGTCCCTCTGAGTTGCGAAAGAAGTTCACTCTGATTCTAGACATGTCTTCCCTTGTCACTTTGCAGTGCCGGAAGCGAGAATCAACTATACGTCTGACCCAGTTCATTTGGGTGTCTCTCCTCCGAGACCCCAACGGAGGCTGGATCCTTGTGCTCTATTTTGATCGCCAGAGATCTCTCGATCGATCTCTTATTGGATTTGAAAAAACCTTGTGTTATTGCTGGTGGGTCCAATTGTATGGGTCGTGGAGTTACTATTGGGCAGGAGGTGCCTCTCCCGCCCAACAAAGGTTCACACACTTTGTGTGGAACCCTTGATGAGTGCATATTTTACATCATATTTTAGATTATTATTTTACATTGTAGATGTAGGATTTTGGTATTTTACGGCGTTCGCATGCACTTTTTATGTTTATTTCCACCAGGATCAGATCAGATGATGGATCCAATGGACACAATTCTTGGAGCATTTGTACTGGAGAGAAAAAGAGCCAAAAACTATGTAAATCACTTATTTTGGGAAATATTAATAATACCAGAAGAAAATCCAAAGTGAGAAGCAAAGGCATAGAGGTTAACGACCAACTATACGGACGGCCGCCGTATAGTTCCCGCCGTATAGTTGGCGTCGCCTCCGCCTCCTCAATTAGTTTCACCCCGTGCAACTGGTTCGGGGAGACGACATACAGAACACCCAGAAATCACCGAAACCTAACCTCTGGAAGGCATCTGGAGGGGGAAATTGCCCTAGGGATCCATCTTCGCCCTACGCAGATCTGGCAGGCCAAGGCATCGATCTCCATCTTCATCAATCGCTGCATATCCATCACAACCATCACCTCCATCTATCCCATCTAGATCTTGTTATAATTCATGCACTAGTTGTGGATTTATATAAGTACTATCATCGATGATCATTTCCATTACCATTGCCATGATGCTGTCTGCCTCCATGTCTGAGTAGATCATTAGTTCTTGGGGAGATGGAGAAATCCTAGTATGAGATTGGAATAAGATAAAGTTTGTTATGATATTCACCGCTGTGACCATATGTTAGATTGTCTACATCTTGATGTTGGGAGAAGTCGACCTCTCCAATATTTTCCTCTTGTGGGGACTTAATATAGGGAACTACTTGTTGGTAGACGGAGGGATGTTAGCACTTACAGTGACTATAAAGCTGTTGGCACTCCTTACGTATCAACTTGGGAATCGAGGAAACTCACAAAACACTATCCATGCCATGGGATACGTCCTGCGGGATTATGTCCCTTAATAACGCGGTAATTCAATTGATGTTGATTACTGTCTGTTGTGGTTATGAGGATGATTTGAGAAGTGGTTGCTGCCTCTTTGTCCAAATACGGAGTTCCTCCCACACATACATAGTTAAGAATGTTCATGATGATAATCTTTACCTTAGCCCTTTATAATGCTAGTGGTTTATTCGCCAATCCCTAAGAACGCTTTCTCCCACCGAAGTTTCATATCTCTTTTACATACGCGATACTTATTTTCTGTATTTAGTTTTATTTTCTTTACGCATTGTTCTCTTATACCAAAAAGGCAAAAACACATTTTTACACATTACTCGCATTTTATATTGTTGCTTAGAACATTATTTAACATTTTTAGTTTTAGTATTTATTTCAAGAATACTTAGACTTCAGACTCCTGCTCCATGTGGGATCGATATCTTTATTTCGAAACTAGCTTCATCCGATCTATGCACTTATAGTCATCAAGCTATTTTCTGGCGCCGTTGCCGAGAAGCTAAGCGTTGTAGGTCTTTTAGTTTTTGCTTATTTACTTTAGTTTTGTTAAGTTTTGTTTTGAGTTACAGGTTTCCACCAACATGATGGAGTTTGAGCATATGACTAGTGCTAACCCACTCAACCATTTTAGAAAGCCATGTGATATTTATAAAAGAGACAACTCCAACGAGAAGACCAGGGGATTTGAAATAAATCCTCTACTACTTGGTATTTTACACAAGAAGCAATTTACTGGAGATGAAGAAGATTCTGATCCATATGAGCATATTGCATGTTTCAAAGATATATGTGGAACGTTTCAATTAACGGGGTATACCGCCGATGAGGTAAGGGTTAAACTTTTTAGTCAAACTTTGACAAGTACAACTCTCTCATGGTATAGATCTCTACCCTCAGAAGCCACTACTACTTGGGATAATTTATCTTGTGAATTCCTATCTAAATATTACCCATTATCAAAATATTTTGGAATCAGGCGTCTTATAATGACTTGGAAGAACCGTCCCAATGAAGGACTAGTAACAGCTTATATAAGATTTAAAGATTTACTTAGACAATGTCCTCATCATGATTTACCTGAATGGTATTTATTGCATATCTTTTATGGAGGTTTAATTTAACCTAATAAAATTGAACTAGACTCTTGCGCGAGAGGAGATTTTATGGATTTACCTATAACTAAAGCATGGGCTTTACTTAATAGAATTCACAATCATAGAGTTTCATGGGATTTTGGTATATGAAGTGAAGGATGCACAAAAATAGATCATGAATGTATTCACGACTATAATAAAAAAGACCATGTTAATGAATTATCTAAAGAGCTTTATTTAGATTCAGATCTTGTGTTGCAAGTTGTTAAAGATTTTACAGAACACATCGAAGCTCCAAAAGAGGGTTCGGTCAAGTCTGATCCACCACCTGAATCTGAGAAGAAAAGAGAAGTTAAAACAACATTGGCCTTTCTAGATCCAATGTATGAGATACCTTTCCCTAACACTGCACACAAGTATATGTTGGAATATGAACAAGTCAAAGCAATACAGGAGGTGAAAGAAGAGGAAAGTGTGCCAATAATTGAAGAACATCTAGATGAAACCAAGGATGAAGAGGTAACCAAGGAAGTAATAATGGCTACGTATAGACATTGTAACATAGTTGAACTGGATGAAGAGACTTATATATTGGTTGAAGGTAAAATATATGGGTAAGCCTAATCTTTCCTGCATATTTAAAGAAACCTCGCATTACGGTTTATGTGATCTTGGCACCAAAGTTAATGTTATATCCTATGAATTTTATGTAAAAATAAAAAAGAGATAGCACCGGCTACAATAGAAAATACTTATATGACAATCATGTTAGCCAATAAAAATCTTAGAATTCCAATGGGAGTAGTTGAAGATACAGTTATCACGATTAAAAATAAAAATGTCCTTATCGATTTTGTAGTTATTGATATGTCAATTGACACTCTTTGCCCAATTATATTTGGAAGAAACTTTTTGAGTGATATAGGTGCCACAGTTGATTTCAAAAAAGAGATTGTATCCATTAAGCATGGGAAAGCGGAAAAAGAATTCCACTTTTCCAAATTTAAAGACAAACCTCTATTCATAAAAGAAGAAGAGAAGGAGAAAACTATTGAAGAAATGGCATCTCTCTTCTTAAATAATCAAGATGAAGGAATAAATGAAGACCCAAATTGTGGAGAAATAATTATGGAGGATAAAACTCTAGAAGAATTAGAGAATAAATTTGATTCATTTCCCAATGAAGTACCTCCAACTGATGAAGCTTTTGAAGAGCCAGGAAAGATAGGGGATGAAGAATTACCACCCCCATAATTAAAAACTCTACCAGATAATCTCAAGTATAGATTCTTAGATGATACTAATAAATTCCCTATTATTATTAGTGCTAAACTTTATAGGGAAGAAGAAGAACTCATGAAGGTACTAAAGGAGCACCAGGCCTTTGGGTACTCAATCGATGACTTGAAGGGTATTAGTCCCATGATAGCTTCCCATCGGATATTTATGGAAGAAGGTGCAAAACTAGTTGCAAAATTTAATAGAAGACTAAAACCTAAAATGAAGGAAGTGGTAAGAAAATAAATAGTATGCCTAATTGATGCAGGTATAATTTATCCTGTAAAAGAAAGTAAATGGGTAAGTCCTGTTTATTGTGTTCCTAAGAAAGGCGGCTTTACTGTTGTTCCTAATGAAAACAATGAATTGATACCTACTAGAACTGTTGTTGGACATGTGATGTGCATAGATTTCAGGAAATTGAATAATGAGACTAGGAAAGATCACTATCCTTTACCATTCATAGATCAAACTTTATAGAGGTTAGCAAACTACACTCATTTTTGCTACTTGGACGGATACTCCGGTTTTTCTCAAATAGCTGTTCATCCTGAAGACCAACTTAAAAAACTTTTATTAGCCCTTATGGTTTATATGCTTACCGACGTATGCCTTTTGGTCTGTGTAATGCTTCAGGTACTTTTAAAAGATGCATGAATGCTATATTTGCAAATTTTATAGAACTGATAATGGAAGTATTTATGGAAGTATCTATGGAACTTCATTTCCTAGTTGCTTGGATAATCTCAATAGAATCTTGCAGCATTGCGAAGCAACTAATATTGTCTTGAATTAGGAGAAGTGTCATTTTATGATCAAATAAGGCATAGTCCTTGGACATAAAGTATCAGGTAAGGGTATTGAAGTAGATAGGGCTAATGTTGAAGCAATAGAAAGAATGCCACGACCAAGGGACGTAAAAGGTATAAGAAGTTTTCTTGGTTATGTAGGCTCTTATAGAAGGTTCATTAGGATTTTTTCTGGAATTTCTAAACCTTTGACTAATTTGTTGCAAAAGGGAGTAAGATTTAATTTTGATGATAAATGCCTTATTGCCTTTGATAAACTTAAATATGCTTTGTCTCGTCCTCCCATCATTAAACCACCTATATGGGATATGACTTTTGATTTAATATGTGAAGCTAGTGATGATGCTATAGGAGTAACTCTAGGACAACACATAGTTTGCAGATTTAATATTACACATCATGCTAGTAGAACTCTCAATAGTGCTCAAAAGAATTATCCTAAGGAAGAAAGAGAACTCTTTTCTGTATTTCTCTCTTGTGATAAGTTTCGTTCTTATATTGTTGATGTAAAAGTAAGAGTTCATACGGATCGTGATGGTTTAAAAGAACTCCTCGAGAGGAAGTTTTATAAGCCAAGACTGATCTGTTGGATCATTTTACTTCAAGAATTTGAGTTACAGATTATGCAGAGACGGGAAGCAAAAGGTAGTAGATGCATCATCTATATTTACCCAGCAAGACATCGATCTTATTGGGAGGAGCTTTAGTCCTGGTGATTTTTTCTTTTCAAGAATTACCATATGAGCTAAGGTCAAATCATCCCAAGAATAAGAAGTCCTTGTTGTTGGAGGAGCTTGTCACTCCCGAATAAATAAATGGCAAGTAGAAGGTAAGTTTTCTAACTCTAATAAGTGCCTTGTTTTCACAGTTTCTAGTTCTAATTTTTTTCCTTTGAATTACTCTTGTTTTTCTAAAGTTTTTGAGGGGTTTCTGTAACTATACTGCCGCAACTATAAGGCCGGATAAAACTCCCCCACCATATAGTTGGTCGTTAAATGTTCTGTACCCCCCTCACGAAATAATTTTTGGGTGTTGTAACTATACGGCCAGAGAAAAACCTCCCGGCGTATAGTTGGTCTTTAAACGTTCTGTACCCTCTTCTCATTTTGATTTTCAAGGTGCGGTATCTATACGACCGCAACTATACGGCCGGAGAAAATTCTCCCGCCGTATAGTTGGTCATTAAAGCTTCAGTACCCTCGACTGGGTTTCGTTTTTTTTTACAAAAAATATGTTTTTGTCGGTTTTTAGTCGGTAATATAACCGACTTGGGCTAGAAATATTTGGAAGTACCTGCCAGGAACCAACTATACGGCCGCAACTATACGGGACGCGACCGTATAGTTGGTCATTATGGCGCAGGACTCCTCCAAATCCGTGATTTATTTTTCTAGTCGGTTTGGATTGTTTTCTTGGACAATAATTTGGTGTTTCTCGCAAGTTTTACCGACCTCTGACCCCTCTTATATACTACCCTATTGTGCCTCTCTCTAATCACAAATCACCAGGAACAAATCCATCTATGCTATATCCTGTCCCAGGCCGTGGAAAACATATGGGGCTCATTGCCCCTAGGGACCTTTCTAGAAGTCCGTTAATAGTGGACGGCGATGAGGAGGTGGATAGGTTTAACCCGGGGTACAAAGAGTACGTCGAGCCAGACTTCTACAATAGCAACCCTGATGAAGGGGTGAGCGACATTTACATCTGTCGCAACGTCTATGACCCCCCGAAGGTCGACTGGGCGGCGATGAAAAGAATCCAAGAAGAGAGAGAGGGCCGCAAGCCACACGAAAAAGGACGTGTGGAGACAATCAAGTTCATCACTACAGATCCGAGGCCACACAAGCGTTAGGAGAAACCTAACATTGATGCAGGTACTAGCAAGAAACTGATGTTGCCCCGCTCGAGGTCTACCACTAGCGCTCGTATGAGGGTAAAGCCTCAAGAGGAGTGGAGGAGCAGCTTCTACTTCCCCGATCCATCAATAATGGATGAGGAAGTGGAAGTTGTCCCCAGAACAAAGGATCGCGTGAGGGCACTGGAAGTATATCAGAAGCAGGAGCTACTCCATCATGTCGAAGTCCGTCACCGCCTCAAGGAGATAAAGGCAAAGGGTGATCTTCTCCCGATGATGACCAAGCTCGTTGATAGGATGGATACACTGCAATCTAATTTGCGCAGGTGATACAGCCGCATCACCGCTCTGGAGGACACCAACAAGAAGCTACGCACCACAGTTATTCATGCTATGGCGCCACAGTGACCTTCAAGAAGCACGGTATCAAATAATCGCAAGGGATTATTTGATCCCGTCTGGCTTGATTCCAAGCTTGGGGAGATCTTTAAGACCTTGTAATCTATCTTACAAGTTTTTATTCTAGTTTTGCAGTTAGTTTGAGATCATAATTAAAGTTTGCATCATTAGATTCCCTTCAGGAATAGTTGATCCCTCTTATGAAATTTGAGTTTATTATAATATCTAGAGCATTATTGAGTTTGATTTTGTCTTCTTGGATATATGAATGACTTGAGTATGATTTTACTTTCACTTAATGATAGCAATAGGAGTCTTCCACACCATTGGTACTAACAGAACATATAAAGATAGTTTGATCAATATGTTGTAGGTAATTGGTTTTATTTACAAAAAGGATAAACTATCTAATCAATTGAGATGAAAAAGAAAAACCTTGAACAAAGGAGAAAATATAAGTGCTATGAAAAAGAGTGAGAATAATTTTGAGGTAGAGTACTCAATTTATAAAGATGCTTCATATATGTTTGGAATTTGATAATTGAGATTCCTACATGAAGTGGAATATATGGCTAGCTCCTTTGCACAACACTTAAACAAAAGTGTGAGCACAAATATATATATATAAAGAAGAAAAAGAAAGATGAAGAAAAAGAGAAAATGTGCAAAGAGCAAGTAGGCATATGCCACTATATTGTAGTAAGACAAAGAGACGTTTGAGATTTTGAATCCCAGGTGAATATGTTAATTCTAAGAACACTTGGGACTACCTCACTAACTCATTCAGTTGAATCGAATACTTTTACATCATGTTAAGAATAATCTTTTATGAACTGTTAATTGATAAGGTGTGGAAGCATGCTAATATTATTTAGATGGTTCGAGTAAGGTACTATTCATCAACTTATTTATATGTATCCTTTACGATCAACACATGCTGCAACTACCTCATTTATTTTAACAACTCAGATTCATGAATATGAGGATCACATCCATTAAGCTAAACTTTCTCGGGACGAGCAAGAGTCTAATCTTGGGGAAGTTGATGAGTGCATATTTGCATCATGTTTTAGATTATTATTTTGCATTGTAGATGTAAGATTTTGGTATTTTAGGCGTTCGCACGCACTTTTCGTGTTTATTTTCAGCAGGATCAGATCAGATGATGGATCCAATGGACATAATTCTTAGAGAAGTTTTAATGGAGAGAAAAGGAGCCAAAAACTACATAAATCGCTTATTTGGGAAATATTAATAATACCATAAGAAAACTAGAAGCGAGAAGCGGAGGCAGAGAGGTTAATGACCAACTATACGGGTGGCCGCCGTATAGTTGGATCCGCCTCCGCCTCCTCAAATAGTTTCACCCCTTGCAACTTGTTCGGGGAGACGACATACGGAACACCCAGAAATCGCCGAAACCTAACCTCCAAAAGGCATATGGAGGGGGAATGTCAACACCCCGATTTTTAATCCTAGATGCTTGTTATGCCATACATCGCAATCCCAGGATTACCAATTTTGCGAGACATAACAGATTTGGATACCACAGTACATCATCCATTACAAACCATACATAAGGTCTTACACAGATAAGGATCTCATGATCTAGTTCTTAATACAACTCAAGCAGCGGAATAACGTAATAATAATGGTAGCGTAGGCGAAGCTCCATCTTCGGGGTCACATGCAATGTGGACGATGAGAGATGATCCTAGTTGTCGTAACCTTCCTGGGGTCCATCCTCCTGGTACTCCTCTTCATAGTCTGGCCACGGGAATAGCCAGGGACAAAGTCATGAGTACTCTTTAAGTACTCGCAAACTAATACTAACAAGTGAAGGGGGTTTTTGTAGTAGGACACTAAGCTCTAGGGTTGTTTTGCAAAAAGCCAGATTTACCTCTACTAAGTTCAGAAGCAAAGAATGCTAGTTGAAGTTTTATAACACCTAAGTGGGAACTTGTATTTCATATCACAACTCTGTTGTGGTCAAGTCAAATTCTCAATCCATTTCACAAGTCATTTTGAAAACATCTGACGGGGGAACAGTATGGCCAGTCCAACTGTCCATAACCGCGAACGCAGCTATTCTAATAGTTTAACACTCTGCAGAGATTGTACACTTTCACCACAACATTCGATACGTACGTCAGGAACAAATCCTAAATTCACCATACTCAGTATGCGGATAATCAATCCTAACTTTTCAATTACACGTCCTAGTATAGGCACCTCTCCTGTGAGTTTGGCCTCCCAACCATGACCAACTGTCATCTTGGGTACTGCACAGGTGGACAATCTTCACAAGGTAGCCTCAGCTCAGACCTTGGCCGTGAGGGAACCAATACTAAGGTATATAAGTTTCCAGTCAAGCCCTACCCAATCTTTGGGTATTGTGGTTGTACGATAAAATTGGAATGGTATCGCATACAGACAACCATCAGTTTTATAAAGGGCTAAGGCTCATGCCTTAACATTTAAAGTTGGGGGTAAGTACTAATGAGGGGTGGTAAATTAGTGGAGTTTAACTAAGTTCATCTCATGCCTTAGGATGACATCAAGATTATCTAGCTTAGGCCAAATTTAATGCTCTTTATACAACCTTGAATTGTCTTTCTAGTATCTACAATTTACACAAGTAAACTCTAAGTAAGAGCTTTGGTAAATAAATAAATTATAAAGATTGCAAGTAAAACTAGGAGGGGGTATCAAGTGGATATGATCACATATGCTTAAGGCATCTAGTGGTCATGGTAACAAGCCAGTATTTGCTTGCATCAGTATCAGTATAGGCTTGCATAAGTAGAATATCTTGCAAGTGTTAGCTTGGTCAATCAACTAGTATTATTAGGCTTGCCTTGTGCGGAGCAGTGGTTGAAGTTCTCCTCGGCTTCTTCTTCGTAGTATCCTCCTTCCTCCTCGTATCCTTGGTCGGTACTAGCGTCTACGAATAAATACGAGGTACACAATCACCAAACAATACTTAACTACTTTCAATCATCACACAAAGTTTTTCTATAGATGATCTAGCATCATCACTAATATCACAACAATAAAGCATTTGTCTTATTGGTTTTATTTTTAGAAAAGTAATTTCTACTCATTGAAAAACTACTTAAGATTTAATATTCTCCAACTCAAACATGGGATCATGTTGACACATGTCATCACCACATATTTCAGTACATGTGAATGTGATTTAAAGTGGTGTCACAATTTAATAAGGTTTAACCTTTTATTTTAAATAAAATAAAGTGACTAGAAATTCCTGTGTGGCATTCTTTTATTACTTGGACATTATTTCTTTAAGTAAACCCATATGTTTTTATATATTCTGAAAGGTATGATCAAATGTGATTTTTGAGAGTTGGAATCAACTCCAAAGCTATTATGGTTGAAATTTGAAAAATGTTTGAATGCACAAAAGCTTTTGACTTGTTATTTTTACCAAGATTGATCTATAGATTCAAATGATTTGAATCCAAAGGGCTTGGATTAATCATTTCAATCTCTTTCTAACAAAATTAGTCTCATTCAATTTGGTTCACTGAATCGAGCTGGGTTGATTTTTGAAACTAGGTACAGAACTGAGTTTGAATACAAAGAGAAAAAGATAATTTCAAACGATTGGGCTGCGCGGGAAGGGGTAATGGGCCGGCCCAGTGTCACTCCATAGCGCGGGGTGCAACTGACAGGGGGGTCTACTGGTCAGTGGCTCTTTAAACGCGAAGCGGTACGGGGCGATGTGGTGTGTTGGATTAGAATGAAGATCGACGGCTGAGGGTCGTCATCGACGATGAACAGGTCACCAGCGAGCTCGAACCCTAGCGGCTCAGTGTGGGTCGTGGGTGGCTCACCGGGGCTCAAGCGAAGGTCAGCAATGCGGGCGAACGACGAAGTCGACGACGGCGATCTTCCTGGTACCGACAGCTCCTATTGGGGCGGATCCAATCGATGGCTTCCTTGTCCTCTAGCAGCGGCAGAATCCGGTGAAATTCCGGCGATGCGCTACTCGCCTTGCTCCGGGAATGAGGTGGGGTGGTTCTGGGTGAGAGGGGAGTAGAATGGTGTGAAGAATTCGAGTGGGGGATGCCTCTATTTATAGTGGCGAGAGGGGACCGACGGGCGCAAGCTAAGCTCGTCGTGGTCGACGGGACAGAGGGCTATCGGCATGGGCGACGGTAGGGGGCGGTGCTGTGCTCCCTGGCGAAGCTCAATGGCGTGGTGGAGAGGCGTGGGGCGGTGCTGATCGGTCGGAACGCTGCAATGCCCTGCGCTGGTCCGACGGAAGTTTTGATGGCGCACAACGCCCGTGGTGCGCGCGGCGGCGAACGGGCGTGTCTACGGGGTTGCTGGGGTGTTGGTGATCATGCGTGCACGCGGCGAGGGCGGCGTGCGGTCTGTGGGCGTGTGTCGATCATGGCGCACAGGGCGCGCTCTCGGCATGGTTGCAGAGAAGGTTGGCATGGCCTGGGCGTTTGGTCTAGTGGCTGGCATTGCTTGTGGCTGGGACAGGGAGTGGAGGTGGGGTGCTAGCTTGCTTCCAGACAAGGTTGGCAAGGCTAGTGTTGCTCGTAGCTTGCTGTCGACCATGGGGTGGCAATGGTGCTCTCGGCCTGCTCACCATTGATGACAATGGCCAGCTTACAGTGGTGCTAGTGATTAGTTAAGGTTGTTAGATGATCTACTAAGGCTAGTGGTGTCCAGAGAGGGAACAAGTTATGCCCAAAACACTGCTCAACATAGTGTTTTGATTTTGTTTGATTTGCATCTGCAATCTGTTTGATGAAATGGCCGCATGAACTTAAGTTTTGAATTTTGAAAAGATTTTTGGTGGGTGTGCTAGGCATGTACTGGGGAGTCTGTGGATGCTTGGGTTTTGAAAATTGAGTTGGTTTGAGTGGTTTTTGAAATAGTGGGATCTTCCCATATGAAATAGATTCAATTTTAAACTGTCATTTAAACTAAGAATTTGAATGTTTCTGGATGATCACAAAGTGGGACTTGGTACCTTATTATGAGTACTATCAAGGGGTGCAAAGATCCTTACATGTTTCTGTTAAGTTCTGAAAGTTAGAGATAGCCAAAGTAGGCATGGGAGTTAAATTGGCCAAAGTGACCATTCACTTAATTTATTTGTTTTGATTTGTTTGTCTTTGGGAAAAGTTTGGGGATTGTTTAGATGATGTTCATTTAACCTAAGAATCATTTTACAAGCAAAGAAACACATAATCATGGCAATTTAAAAGAATCCAAATTTTAATGCACACACATATGAATGCTTTCATATTTTAATTGGAAAAGTTTTTGTTAACCCTAAATTTGAAGATTAGAGTTTGATGATTTAAGTTTAATATTTTTGGGATGTTACAAACCTTCCCCCCTTAAACAAAATCTCGTCCCGAGATTTGAAAAAGGACGAAAAGATTACCTAGGATTTGAAGAGATCGGGAAACTCCGTCCTGATGTGATCTTCGCGCTCCTAGGTAGCTTCCTCTTCTATGTGGTTGCTCCACTGAATCTTGAGAAACTTGATGCTTCGGGTTCTGGTAGTTCTGAAAGCTTCTTCCAAAATACGGATGGGTACTTCGCGGTAGGTCAGTTCATCGTTGATTTCTGTGGTCCGGTGATCAATATTCTTGAACACTTCAGTCTTCTCCGGGACTTCGAGGCACTTGCGAAGTAATGATATATGGAATACATTGTGCACGGATGACATCTCTTCGGGTAGTTCCAATTGATACGACACTTCTCCTCGACGGTTCAGAATTTTGAAGGGGCCGATATATCTTGGGGCTAACTTTCCTTTGAGTTGGAAACGCTGCATTCCCTTCAATGGCGCCACTTTCAGGTATACGAAATCTCCTATGTTGAAGGCAAGGTCTCGACGTCTCTTGTCGACGTAACTCTTCTGTCTTGACTGGGATGTCTTGAAGTGCTCGCGAATCTTGTGAACCTTCTCTTCTGCTTCTCGTAGGATGTCGGGTCCAAAAATATGACTCTCTCCTACTTTCGACCGGTTCAAAGGGGTGCGACACTTTCTTCCGTACATGAATTCAAATGGGTCCATTTGCAAACTAGCTTGATAACTGTTGTTGTACGAAAATTCTGCGAATGCCAGACAGTCTTCCCACTTAGATCCATGTTCTAACACACAGGCTCTCAGCATATCTTCAAGTATTTGATTTACTCGCTCCGTTTTTCCATCGGTCTGAGGGTGATAAGCGGTGCTGAAATCTAGGCGTGTTTCTAAACCTTCTTGGACTTTCTTCTAGAATCTTGAGGTAAACTGAGTTCCTCGATCCGATACGATGTTCTTAGGGACTCCATGCAAACTGACGATTCTAGCGATGTATAACTCCGCTAGCTTCGAACTCTGATATGTGGTCTTGACGGGTAAGAAATGGGCGACTTTGGACAACCTGTCCACTATGACCCAGATAGAGTCATTTCCCCTACTAGAAGTAGGCAATCCGGTGATAAAGTCCGTTCCAACGGAATCCCATTTCCATTCCGGAATCTGCAATGGTTTGAACAATCCAGCGGGTCTTTGATGTCCCGCCTTGACTCGCTGACATATATCACACTTGGCGATATAGCTTCCGATTTCTCTCTTCATCTTATGCCACCGAAATTGCTCTTTCAAATCTTGATACATCTTTGTTCCTCCGGGGTGGATAGAATAAAGAGTATCATGAGCTTCCTTCAGAATAACTTCTTTCAATTCCGAATCTGCTAGTACACAAAGGCGTCCTTTGTACCACAGAACTCCTTCTTCGTCTTCGGTGAATCCAGGTACTTTGCCTGTACCGATACGACGCTTGATTCCGTCGATACTAGCATTTCCTTTTTGCGCCTCTTTGATCTGGCTGATCAAAGTGGGTTGAAGTTCTATGCTAGCCAAAAATCCTTCACTCACTAATTCCATTCGAAAATCTTCCATCTCTTTATGCAAGCTTGGTTGCTCCTTCAAAATCATGGAGTTCAAGCGGCACGTCAATCTGCTAAGGGCATCTGCTACCACGTTGGCTTTACCAGGGTGATAGTGAATGTCCAGATCGTAATCCTTGATTAGCTCAATCCATCTTCTCTGTATCATACTCAGCTCCTTCTGAGTGAATATATACTTCAGGCTCTTGTGATCTGAGTAAATATCACAACGGTTTCCCATCAGGTAATGCCTCCATGTCTTTAGGGCTAGAACTAAGGCTGCGAGTTCGAGGTCATGGGTTGGGTAATTTTGCTCAGGTTGTTTCAGTTGTCGAGATAGATAAGATATGACTTTGCCTTCTTGCATTAGCACACATCCGAGACCGACCTTGGATGCATCACAAAACACGTCGAAGGGCTTCGTGATATCCGGCATGATTAAGATTGGGGCTGAAATCAATCTTCTCTTGAGTTCTTGAAAACTCGCTTCACATTTGTCGGTCTATTCAAACTTTTGTCCTTCTTCAGCAATTGGGTCATGGGTCTGGCGATACTCGAGAATCCTTCTACGAACTTGCGGTAATATCCCGCCAATCCGAGAAATGCACGAACTTGGGTTTGAGTGGTTGGGGCTTGCCAATCTTCGACATCTTTCACCTTTGCAGGGTCAACGGCAATTCCTCCGGCTGATACAATGTGGTCGAGGAATCCTACTTCCTGTAACCAGAATTCACATTTGCTAAACTTGGCATACAATTGATGCTCTCTAAGGGTTCCAATAATGGTCCTTAGGTGTAGCTCATGTTCTTCTTCTGATTTGCAATAAATCAAAATGTCATCGATGAACACAACGACAAACTTATCCAGGAAGTCCATAAAAATCTTACATGAGATTCATGAAATAAGCGTGGGCATTGGTTAATCCAAAAGACATGACAGTATACTCGTATAATCCATATCTGGTGGTAAAGGCAGTCTTGGGAATATCCTCTGCGCGAATCTTGAGTTGATGATAGCCTGTTCTAAGATCAATCTTAGAAAACACTTTGGCACCGGTCAACTGACCAAACAAATCATCTATCTTGGGCAATGGGTATTTGTTCTTGATAGTGACATCATTCAACGTCCGATAATCTGTACACAAACGGTTACCTCCATCCTTCTTGTCCACGAACAAGACAGGTGATCTCCATGGTGACGCACTTGGTTGAATCAATCCAATTTCCAACATGGAATCCAATTGCTTCTTCAGTTCTGCTAGTTCGGACGGGTTCATACTATATGGTCTCTGGGCTATGGGTCCTGTTCCGGGGATTAGTTCAATGATAAACTCGATATCCCGATCTGGGGGCATACCGGGCAAAACATCTGGAAATACATCGGGGTATTCACAGACTATCCGGACTTGGTAAATGGTAGGTTGGGCTATACTCTTGTTGCACTTGAATTGACGAGGTAAGGTTTCAGATACATGCTCGACTGATATTCTAGCGGTACTGGTCATGGTTATGGCTTTCTTGGCATAGTCAATTAATCTTTTATGTTTGGACATCCAATCCATTCCTAGTACTACTTCGAAACCTTTAGTTCCGAGTACTATCAGATTAGCATAAAAATCTATGCCATGGATTCGGATAGGGACGACTTTGCAAATTTGCCTAGCTTTGGTGGTTGAACCGGGGATTTGAACAATCATAACATGCGTCAGTTTGGTTGGTTGAATCTTACTAGTGCATGCAAATTCTTCGGTGACAAATGAATGCGATGCACCAGAATCAAACAACACTCTAGCGAGTACTGAATTAACAGAAAACATACCCAGCACGACGTCTGGCGCTTCCTGAGCTTCTTCAGCATGCATGAGAAAAAGACGGCCATTGCGATTGAGTGAATTCCCAGGGGCAAACCTTCTTCCGGGCTGAACATGACGCTGCTGCTGAGCTGGGGCATTTGCATGGGGGCTGCGGCATTCTTCTTGTTGGGGCACTCATTGGAGTAGTGACCCTTATTTCCACAGTCATAACAAGTCACTTGCGACTTGTCCTTTGCTGCAACACACACAACATTGCTTCCAGGCCTCGGGGCAGTGTTTGTGTTGGAGGTAGCATTGTTGTTGTTGAACTTGGGTGGTGCACGGTTGAAGTTGCCAGAGTTGCCGGGGTTGTTGTGATTTCCTTCGGGCCTTGGGTTTCCATGGTTGGGATAGGTCAAACGGTTCATCGGGGGTCTGTTGGTTCTCGGGGCAAATCCTGGAGATGGGTTAGGGCTATACTTTGGGGTTTGATGGGTTCCTGGCAGATGCATCATGCGACGCTTGCGGTTCTCATTGGCTTGGTTGATCTTTCCTTCCATCTGGATGGTAGAGTCGACAAGGGCTTCAATATCAGCAAAGGGGATATTGACCAACACTGTCTGCATCTCATCGTGCAGACCATTCAAGAATCTCTCTTTCTTCTTGGCTTCGGTGTCGATCTCATCCGGGGCATACCTAGCTAATGACAAGAATTTGTCACGGTATTCCACTACGGTCATCCGTCCTTGCTTCTGTTCTCTGTACTTATCTCTCATTCTCTTGATCAAACCCGGTGGCACATGGGTTCTGCTGAACTTGACCTTAAATTTCTCCCAGGTCATCATCTATCCTCCGGTCATTGCACGAACACTGTTCCACCATGCTCTTGCATCTCCATCTAGATAGTGGGTGGCAAACAGAACTTTCTCGTTAGCTTCCACTCCGGCGATTTCTAGGCTATTTTCCATGGTTTACAGCCAATCATCAACGTCTAAGGGCTCTTCTGACTTAGTGAAAACAGGTGGGTTTGTGTTCTGGAAATTCTTGAGCTTAGATCCATGGTTGTCCTGATTTCCTTGGCCTTGATTGTTGTGGGATAGCTGACCTATTTGCTAAAGGGTGTCTAGGTTGGCTTGACGTTCGGCTCTTTCGGCTTCGCGGTCAGAAACCAACATTTGCAGGATCTGCAACATCGGGTTAGGGGATGAACCACTTCCTCTGCGTGGCATCTGAAGATTGAGATAGATCATGAGAAAAGAGTGAAATTTTTAAGGTTCAGGGTCTTTGGAAAGTTTTTAAAGTTTGACTCATATTTTTTAGCAACTTGCTTTTCATTCATTCATTCATAGCACACGATACAAACACACACCACAACAAAGGTAAACAGATGGTTTTAAGAACCATTCTGGAAACTACGATACAGTGGGACCGAATACAACTCACTACGCTAGTGCTCAAGTGCTACTACTCCTTGGAGTCGGTGTAGTCGTCATCCTAATCATCCTCATCGTCATCGATGAAGGCGAAATCATCCTCATCGGTGAAGAAATCCATAGGCTGATCCTCCAGAAAATCATCATCATCGCTGAGATAGGAGTAGGGGTCTCCACGAAGATCCTCTCTGGCATTCTCCCTTTCTTCCGACTGCATGTCTCTCTCGTGGATGGTCTCCTCCAAGTCCGTGATACAGTGGCGAAGACGGGCAATGATGAGCTCCTTCTTGTCGAGCTAACGGCGACGAGACTTGCGATCCTTCGCTAGCATGGCGATGGTCTGATCCTTCGTCTTGATGATGGCGGACTTGTGGTTGGAGTAGTCATGGCAATTGTCCAATTCCTGCTGACAATCGTACATCATGAAGCTAAGGTGGTCCAACTGAGTCTTCAGCTCGTGGTGGTATGGGGCTTCCAGTGGCTGTCCCATAGCATCACGCCTTGGACAAAACTCAAAGCGGGTACCCTTGATCTGGTTGATACTCTGCCCACACAGACGGGCAAGAGCTTCCTGCATGGCCCTGACAAGTCCATCGAGCCAGTTGTTTTCTCGCAAGGTGAACTGAATTCCCTCAGCAGTGGGAGGTTCAATCTTTCCTCGGAGACATGCAACAATTAGACACTGCAGATCTTCTCCTCCTTGATCATTGAGCTGAGCTCCAAAGAACTCGGGGTGCGGACGCTCCAGAAGTTCCGAAAGCTGGTCCAAATCCCGCTCAAAGATAAGGTCTCCTCCATTCCCCAACTGATAAAATTTGCTATACTTCACGTCCATCTATCAGAATATAGGATGAGTAAGTTAGTAGAGTGATCAAGTGTGTCAAATTTTCTGTATTTTGCAAGAGTTTTTGAGGAACATGAATTTTTATGAAAGAATCAAGGTGATAAGAATGGGAATAAGTTTTTGTAAATATTTGCTTTCTTTGGTTTTGAAACTAAGTTTTTGATTCAAACGTCCAGTCTAACTAGGGTCTCCTATGGTCAGGATGGCTCCGATACCAACTTGTCAACACCCGGATTTTTAATCCCAGATGCCTGTTATGCCATACATCGCAATCCCAGGATTACCATTTTTGCGATTCATAACAGATTTGGATACCACAGTACATCATCCATTACAAACCATACATAAGGTCTTACACAAATAAGGATCTCATGATCCAGTTCTTAATACAACTCAAGCAGCGGAATAACGTAATAATAACGATAGCATAGTCGAAGCTCCATCTTCGGGGTCACAGGCAATGCTGACGATGGGAGATGATCCTAGTTGTCGTAACCTTCCTGGGGTCCATCCTCCTGGTACTCCTCTTCATAGTCTGGCCACGGGAATAGCCAGGGACAAAGCCATGAGTACTCTTTAAGTACTCAGAAACTAATACTAACAAGTGAAGGGTTTTTTTGTAGTAGGACACTAAGCTCTAGGGTTGTTTTGCAAAAAGCCAGATTTACCTCTACTAAGTTCAGAAGCAAAGAATGCTAGTTGAAGTTTTATAACACCTAAATGGGATCTTGTAACTCATGTCACACTCTGTTGTGGTCAAGTCAAAGTCTCAATTCATTTCACAAGTCAATTTTGAAAAGTCTGACGGGGAACAGTATGGCCACTCCAACTGTCCATAACCGCGGACGCGGCTATTCGAATAGTTTGACACTCTGCAGAGATTGTACACTTTCATCACAACATTCGATACATCCGTCAGGAAAAAATCCTGAATTCACCATACTCAGTATGCGGATAATAAATCCTAACCTTTCAATTACACGCCCTAGTATAGGAACCTCTCCTGTGAGTTTGGCCTCCCAACCATGACCAACTGTCATCTTGGGAACTGCATAGGTGGACAATCTTCACAAGGTAGCCTCACCTCAGACCTTGGCCGTGAGGGAACCAATACTAAGGTATATAAGTTTCCAGTCAAGCCCTACCCAATCTTCGGGTATTGCGGTTGTACGGTAAAATTGGAATGGTATCGCATCCAGACAACCATCAGTTTTATAAAGGGCTAAGGCTGATGCCTTAACATTTTCATCATCCAAATCATCTGGTGTTTGGAAACACATGTCAAAACATTTCAGTAGAATGATCCATCATTCCAAGGTTTTCATAACCATTTTCCACCAAGTATTCCCATCTAAAGTTGATCAAGTTTTAAGCTTAGCACTAGCATCTACAAGTGGGGGTAAGTACTAATGAGGGGTGGTAAGCTAGTGGAGTTTAACTAAGTTCAATCTCATGCCTTAGGATGACATCAAGATTATCTAGCTTAGGCTAAATTTAATGCTCTTTATGCAACCTTCCATTATCTTTCTAGTATCTACAATTACTCAAGTAAACTCTAAGTAAGAGCTTTGATAAAGAAATAAAGTATAAATCTTGCAAGTAAAACTAGGAGGGGGTATCAAGTGGATATGATCACATATGCTTAAGGCATCTAGTGGTCATGGTAACAAGCAAGTATTTGCTTGCATCAGTATCAGTATAGGCTTGCATAAGTAGAATATCTTGCAAGTGTTAGCTTGCTCAGTCAACTAGTATTATTAGGCTTGCCTTGTGCAGAGCAGTGGTTGAAGTTCTCCTCGGCTTCTTCTTCGTAGTATCCTCCTTCCTCCTCGTATACTTGGTCGGTACTAGCATCTATGAATAAATACGAGGTACACAATCACCAAACAATACTTAACTACTTTCAATCATCACACAAAGGTTTTCTATAGATGATCTAGCATCATCACTAATATCACAACAATAAAGCATTTGTCTTATTGGTTTTATTTTTAGAAAAGTAATTTCTACTTATTGAAAAACTACTTAAGATTTAATATTCTCCAACTCAAACATGGGATCATGTTGACACATGTCCATCACCACATATTTCAGTACATGGGAATGTGATTTAAAGTGGTGTCACAATTTAATAAGGTTTAACCTTTTATTTTAAATAGAATAAAGTGACTAGAAATGCCTATGTGCCATTCTTTTATTACTTGGATATTATTTCTTTAAGTAAACCCATATGTTTTTATATATTCTGAAAGGTATGATCAAATGTGATTTTTGAGAGTTGGAATCAACTCAAAAGCTATTATGGTTGAAATTTGAAAAATGTTTGAATGCAGAAAAGCTTCTGACTTGTTATTTTTACCAAGGTTGATCTATATATTCAAATGATTTGAATCCAACGGGCTTGGATTAAGCATTTCAATTTATTTCTAACAAAATTGGTCTCATTCAATTTGGTTCATTGAATCGAGCTGGGTTGATTTTTGAAACTAGGTACAGAACTGAGTTTGAATATAAATAGAAAAAGATAAATTCAAACGATTGGGCTACGCGGGAAGGGGTAATGGGCCGGCCCAGTGTCACTCCGCACCATGGGGCACAACTGACAGGGGGTCTACTGGCTAGTGACTCTTTAAACGCGAAGTGGTACAGGGCGATGTGGTGCGTTGGGTTAGAATGAAGATCGACGGCTGAGGGTCGTCGTCGACGATGAACAGGTCACTGGCGAGCTCGAACCCTAGCGGCTCAGTGGGGGTCGTGGGAGGCTCACTGGGGCTCAGGCAAAGGTCGGCGATGCGGGCGAACGACGAAGTCGACGACGGCGATCCTCCTGGGGCGGCTCTAATCGATGGCTTCCTTCTTCTCCAGCAGCGGCGGACTCCGGTGAAATTCCGGCGATGCGCTGCTCGCCTTGCTCCGAGAATGAGGTGGGGTGGTTCTAGGTGAGAGGGGAGTAGAATGGTGTGAATAATTCGAGAAGGGAATGCCTCTATTTATAGTGGCGAGAGGGGACCGACGGGCGCAAGCTGAGCTCGTCGTGGTCGACGGCACAGAGGGCTATCGGCGTGGGCGACGGTAGGGGGCGGTGCTGTGCTCCCTGGCGAAGCTCAACGGCGTGGTGGCGAGGCATGGGGCGGTGCTGATCGGTCGGAACACTGCGGTTCTCTGCGTTGGTCCGACAGAAGTTTTGATGGAGCACGGCGCGCGTGGTCCGCGCGGTGGCGAACGGGCGTGTCTGCGGGGTTGCTGGGGTGTTGGTGATCACGCGTGCACGCGGGGAGGGCGGCGTGCGGTCTGTGGGCGTGTGTCGAGCATGGCGCACGGGGCGCGCTCTCGGCATGGTTGCAGAGAAGGTTGGTATGGCCTGGGCGTGTGGTCCAATGGCTGGCATTGCTCGCGCTTGGACATGGAGTGGCGGTGGGGTGCTAGGTTTCTTCCAGACAAGGTTGGCGAGGCTAGTGTTGCTCGTAGCTTGCTGTCGACCATGGGTGGCAATGGTGCTCTCGGCCTTCTCACCATTGATGATAATGGCCATCTTACAGTGGTGCTAGTGATTAGTTAAGGTTGTTAGATGATCTACTAAAGCTAGTGGTGTCCAGAGAGGGAACAAGTTAGGCCCAAAACACTGCTCAACATAGTGTTTTGATTTTGTTTGATTTGCATCTGCAACCTGTTTGATGAAATGACCGCATGAACTTAAGTTTTGAATTTTGAAAAGATTTTTGGTGGGTGTGCTAGGCATGTACTGGGGAGTCTGTGGATGCTTGGGTTTTGAAAATCGAGTTGGTTTGAGTGGTTTTTCTTTTTGAAATAGTGGGATCTTCCCATATGAAATAGATTCAATTTTAAGCTGTCATTTAAACTAAGCATTTGAATGTTTCTGGATGATCACAAAGTGGGCCTTGGTACCTTATTATGAGTACTATCAAGGGGTGCAAAGATCCATACTTGTTTCTGTTAAGTTCTGAAAGTTAGAGATAGCCAAAGTAGGCATGGGAGTTAAATTGGCCAAAGTGACCATTCACTTAATTTATTTGTTTTGATTTGTTTGTCTTTGGGAAAAGTTTGGGGATTGTTTAGATGATTTTTATTTCACCTAAGAATCATTTTACAAGCAAAGAAACACATAATCATGGCAATTCAAAAGAATCCAAATTTTAATGCACACACATATGAATGCTTTCATATTTTAATTGGAAAAGTTTTTGTTAACCCTAAATTTGAAGATTAGAGTTTGATGATTTAAGTTTAATATTTTTGGGAGGTTACAGGGAAATTTCCCTAGGGATCCATCTTCGCCCTACGCAGATCTGGGAGGCCAAGGCATCGATCTCCATCTTCATCAACCGCTGTATCTTCATCACCACCATCACCTCCATCCATCCCATCTAGATCTTGTTTTAATTCTTGCACTAGTTGTGGATTTATACAAGTACTATTCATCAAAGATCGTTTCCATTACCATTGCCATGATGTTGTCTGCCTCCATGTCTGAGTAGATCATTAGTTCTTCGGGAGATGGAGAAACCCTAGTATGAGATTGGAATAAGATAAACTTTATTATGATATTCATCGCTGTGACCATGTGTTAGATTGTCTACATCTATATGTTGGGAGAAGTCGTCCTCTCCAATATTTGCATCTTGTTGGGACTTGATGTAGGGAACTACTTGTTGGTAGATAGAGGAATGTTAGCACTTACAGTGACTATAAAGCTATTGGCACTCCTTACGTATCAACTTGGGAATCGAGAAAACTCACAAAACACTATCCATACCATGGGATACGTCTTGTGGGATTATGTCCCTTAATAGTACAGTAATTCAATAGATGTTGATTGATGTCTGCTATGGTTATGAGGATGATTTGAGAAGTGGTTGCTGCCTCTTTGTCCAAATATGGAGTTCCTCCCACACATACATAGTTGAGAATGTTCATGATGATAATCTTTACCTTAGCCCTTTATAATGCTAGTGGTGTATCCGCCAATCCCTGAGAACGCTTTGTCCCACTGAAGTTTCAAATCTCTTTTACATACGCGATACTTATTTTTTGTATCCAGTTTTATTTACTTTACGCATTGTTCTCTTATACCAAAAACCCAAAAACACATTTTTACACATTACTCGCATTTTATCTTGTTACTTAGAACATTATTTAGCATTTCTACTTTAAGTATTTATTTCAAAAATTCCTAGACTTCAGACTCCTGCTCCTTGTGGGATCGATATCTTAATTTCGAAACTAGCTACATCCGATCTGTGCACTTGTAGTCATCAACCCTCACATGATTATCATGTGCATGGGCGCATGGTTACTTATTCTTCCTCACTTCATGCTCTCCGCCCAGATCCAATCCTTTCTGTCACTCGCGATCAACATATCTGGGATAGAGGGAGAGCAGTGGGTGTCTTGGTATTGCTGACGAGTACGCCATGGAGGGATCCTCACAATGCGTGTTTAGAGACGTGGGGTAAGGCGGACGGTTGACGGGTACGAGGTAACACAGCTTACCCAGGTTTAGATCCCACAACTGTGGCGGAATCCTACTCCTGCTATAAATCACTATAAGGGCAATACGCCGAGTTACAGAGATAGGTTAGCTGTGCGAGGTGACTAGAGAGTCTAAGTTATCGTACCCTAAAGGCTCCCATAGGCCCGACTTATATAGTCGCCAGGTCCTAGGGTTACAGGGAAAAGTCCTAGCCGGACAGGTCATAGAGTCCTACACCGTCTATTACTAGCCTTGTGTATCTTGTACTCCAATACTCCGGGTACGTCAGTGACTCCACCGTAGCCTTCCTTTATCCGGCATGGGCCTCTCCTGGATCCATCTAACTGGGCCGCCCAGCAGGCCATATGCCATGCTACCGACTATGGGCCACCCGGGTTAGCCGGATAAGAGACATGCTATAAGGATACCCATATAGCATATCCCCAAAAGTAGTCCCCGGAGAACTCTGAGATCTTGCGCCGTCTTGCCTCTTCATGTAGAATGCTCCGTCTAGATGGATGTCAGCAAATCGTCAAGCAACATCTTGTAGTCCTCCCAAAGAACCCTGCAAGGCTTTCTCCATCTTCGACTTGTAAGCCGGAGAAATGCTGAATCTTCTATCGTACTCTTCCGTAGTCAGATTGAATTCGTCTATGTCGGAATCTTCGATGTGACGGCTCATCTACCCATGTCAGCTAGGACGACGTAGGCTTAGGTCAGCGACGCCTCGTAACTCACAGATGCAGAGAAGGCAATCATATCCGGATTTCCTGCGCGAGCGATACGAACCGTTGGCGGCGACGGTTGGAGACGGGGCGAAATTTCCGCGCACGTTCGCGAACACGTCATCTACGCGGCAACCGTCCGATCAAGCTGCACGAATCTTGACGCCGAGGATGATTAATAGTAACCGTGGTGAAATCTCCACTTTTTACCTCATTCTTCTCGCGTCATCTTCTTCCTTCAGCCGCGCGTCTCCTCGAGCTCTCCGCGAGAAACCTCGAGAAAACCCTAGCTCCCATCTGCACCAGTCACACCCAACCTTCACTCCATGGCTACCAGCAGCACCTCCCCATCAATGGAGGCGTCGAGCGAAGCCGCGGCGAAGCCGGCGAGCTCCATCGTCGTGCCCCCAGAGGGCCTGGTCATCCCCGCATCGGTGGTGATCGAATCCACCGGCGGCGACCAAAACTTGGCGGCGCTAGAGCCACTGGAGGAGCCAGACTCGCACAAGGGCGACTGGCCCGGCTCGGACATCACTGACCGCGACATCCAAGAGATGGTCGCCGAAGGCTACCTCCCCGCGATGGAGGGGCTCGCCTGGCGGGCGGCGCTGGCCGGCGAGGTGACACCTTCTCCCCAAGCCGGAGAAAAGGTGTACCTCAAAACTCAGCTGGTACGCGGTGTTTTCCTGCCCATCTCCCACTTCTTCCTCTCCATCTTAAACCACTATAGGGTCCAGCCTCATAACCTCTCCCCCAATAGTATCTTAGTGCTTAGCAACTTCGCGGCACTTTGCGAGGGATATCTAGGGATAAGGCCTAGGCTAGACCTTTTCGTGTACTTCTTCACCGTCAAATGTGAAGCCGGACATAGTAAGGAGGATCTTAGGAACTGCGGCACCATAAGCTTCAAGATTCGACCTGGCCGGCGGTTCCCCGACATCGTCGGCCACGAGTCCTGCAAGAATTGGCAGCGGACGTACTTCTACGTCCCCGACATACCTCTGGTGGGCCGAGAAGTAACGTACCCGGACTTCGCGGATGGAGCCGCCGCTGAAGTTTTCACGTGGAGATCCCAAGCCTCCCTTCCCTCCGACCTAGACGCTTCGCGCGCTATAAGGGGGATCGAATGGTTTGTAGAGATGGTTTGACCAGCTTGAACCTAGCCATGTGCTGGTTCATCAGGCGAATCCAACCTCTACAGCACCGCGCGAAGTACATGCACGAGTATACCAGCGACAGAAGGGATAGCCTCCGCATCTCCGTGGATAACTTCTCGAGCGACTCCGTCAAGCTCCGCCTTAAGGACATCGTCAAGGTGAAGGATAAGAAGCGTGGCTTCACCATCACCTACGACATGTTCGTAGACAGCAAGTGCCCAAAGGTAGGTATTTATTTCCGTATATGACATATGCTCCAGTTTTTCCGTCTTGCCAATACCATTTTGTCTAACACGGTGATTTCTCACTTAACAGCTTAGCGATCTAGATGAGGGCAACCTGGCTGCCCAAATCTATGATCCAAAGATGAAGGAAGTCATGGTCGTGTCCGACGACGAGGTCCCGTTGGTGCAAAAGCGGAAGAGCTCCACCTCTGACGCTGCCGACGGAGGCAAGAAGAAAAAGACGGAGGGTGGAGCCTCCAAAAAGACTACCGCCGCCTTGGAGGCGGAAAAGAGAAGAACCACCGTGATATTTGCCAAAGCACCCCCCTCCCTAGTGTAAGATTCTCATTCTCCGACATTGTCTATTTGTCTTTCTTGCTCCTGTACTTATGCATTTTGCACGTTTCAGGAAGAAAGACACGACCAGCCTCAAGAAGACCTCCAAAACTTTGGGGTCTTCTCGAAATATCAAAGATATGCTGCATCGCGACTCCTCCCCCGCCATCGCCCCTGCTACTCCTGCCGTCAAGCCTTCGTCTGCCCCGGCAAGCTCTCAAGCTAAGGAGGCACCATGCCCTTCCGCCATGGAAGTGGACTCTAGCGCCTCCACCGAACTCGCTGTTGTCGGCCAGCAGGCGACGCAGGAGAGCACCGCTCACCAAATGGCTGAAGCTCCGGCTCAGGATGCCATCGGTGGCGGCAAGGCGGTGGTGGAAGCTGGTACTTCTGCCGAAGGCGGTGCCCTTGCTCCCTAGAAACCCTTTGAGCTTCCAAAGATAGTTTACCTAGTGCTTACACCGAGTAACACAACTCTGGTTCCTGGAGGAGTACCGTCATCTCCGACATGCGGTCTTGAGGAGCTCCTCCGACAAGCAGAAATATTGCGAGGAAATAGTGTTTCCTTTGGCAAGCTGCTAGCCGAGAGCGCTACAAGCCTCAAGATCATCACACTTGTAAGTTTACTTTGCCTTTTGCTTTTCATATGAGTATCCCACTGTAGCCCCCGAGGATGTAGACGGAAAACCATAGGTTTTGCATCTATATGCTCTAAGAGTGACTAAGTTAGAAAAAAACTCTCACTTTAGCCCCCAAGCATTTAGATGGAATGAACTATTCCGACTAGATGCTTTAAGAGTAGCATACGCAGTGTTTATAATTTTTCAATAATGTAGCCCCCAAGCCTCTAGTTGTAACTGAATTAGTTTCGACTAGATGCTTAAAGAAAAGCTAAGCAGATTCCGAGTTAAAAACTTTATACTGTAGCCCCCAAGCCTCTAATCGAGAACTAAATTAGCTCCGACTAGATGCTTAAAGAAGAGCTAAGCATATTTCTAAGTAAAAAACTCTCGCTATAGCCCCCGAGCGTCTAGGTGGAAAATTTCCGACTAGATGCTTCCAAGTAGATTAAACAATGGTTTAACTTTTTTATTTTTTCCACATAACGAGAATGCTCGGAGGGGCATGGCCAACGACAAGTACCAGAAGATGCGCGCAGATCTTGAAGCCGAAAAGGGTAAAACTGCCATCTTGAAGGAACAAATCATCAAAAAGAAGTCTGTTTTCTTTTTGCGCATTCCGTCTTGGTTTTGTGCCTACATTCTCCGAGTACTCACTGTGTACTTTGTTTTCTCCGACTTTGCAGAACATGTCGCCAAGGCCAAGGACATTGTCGAGCAGTCCAAGCACATCCAGCAGCTGGACAGCGAGAACAAGATCCTTAAGGAGGAGAGGAAAGAAATGCTGAAAATGCATGAGGATTCCATGAAGGCCATGCAGGACTCCGCCTCCGGGGAAATCAATCGCTTGAAGGAGGAGCTTGCGATCTTAAAAGATTAGAAGCAAGCTGCTGATGAGCAAAACCATCGCCACAGCGAGGCGTATAAGCTCCTCCAACAAGAGAAAGAATCCCTGGCGGACACCATCTGGCAGGCTAAGTCCAGCATCTTCAGTAAGTTTCCTCCGCCTTGTATCTTTGTAGTCTGGATACTTTAAATTTATTGAACTCATGTGCTCCTTGTCATAACTTGCAGCTCCTATGGGTTTAACCCGATTGCCTCCTTCGGACAAGGAATGCATGATTTTGGCCAGCAACTTTATCAACACCGCCATCACCCAATCCAAAGATATTTTCAAGCCCCTTCAGATACACATCAAGGCCTTAGACTCCGTGGCCAAGTACTCAGAGATTTTGCGCCGAGCCCCCGAGCGTATCACAAGCTGGAAAGCTTCATGTGCACGGGCTGGCGCAAGGATGGCGCTGTCAATGGTGAAGGCACACTACGAAGGTGCCGACATCGACACGGTGACCTCTGGTATCCCGATGTCGAGGATGACGGCAAAGATATTGATCATGAAGATAACTTTGTAATATTTGTTTCACCTTTGGTGTATGCGCGGAAAAAACTTGATGATTTAACTTAAGGCAGAAAACGGTGGTTGTTATTTCCTGCTACTTAAGAACTAGTTTCCAGCATGTATATATTTTTTAAGCAAGTGCTGGCTTATCCATTACTTTGGTTCTTATGCTTGACTTTTCGTGGGTCGGAAGACTTATTGTCGGAACCAAGAGCTCAGGTGATGATGCTCAAGGGCACCGTGAATAACCTGAGCACAAAATCGCCGACAACAAGTGCCAAAAGACACTACTCTAGAATCCACATAAAACAACAAAGAACGTGTAGACTAGAAAACTTAAGATAACGCCCGTAGGCAGAATTTTCACAAGTGCAAACGCAATACTTGTGCATAAAGGTTTTACATGATCCAAAAATGAACACTAAAGGAGGTAAAAGACTCAGAAATATGAGTGAACCAAAGAGCTTTATTTCATTGATCATATAAGAGATACACAATTAGATAAAAAATGTTAAGTGTAAAAAGGACGTAGCTGTGCTATGTTCCATGGCCGATCAAGATCCGGGTAGTCATCATCCGGGTCACGTCGCTTACGCTTATGATCCTCGTTGGGTCTATCCTTTAATTCACAATTGTCAACAAGGTAGTAAGACCCATTGAGTAGCTCTTTGCTTATGATGAACGGTCCTTCCCATGGCGGGGATAATATGTGTGACTTCTTCTGCTTAAGTCGGAGCACCAAATCCCCCTCTTTAAACGAGCGATGCCGAACGCGGCGACTATGGTAGATGCGTAGCTTCTGCTGGTAGATGGCGGATCTTTGGCATGCCAAAACGCGCTCCTACTCGAGAAGGTCCACATCTAGGCGTCTGGATCCTTCAGCGTCATCTTCGTCGTAGGCGACAACTCTTGGTGCATCGTGGAGGATGTCGGAGGGAAGGATGGCTTCTACTCCATATACCATGAAGTAAGGGGTGTAGCTGGTAGATCTGTTGGGTGTAGTTCGTAAACTCCACAGCACAGATGGCAATTCTTCCGCCCAGGCTCCAACTGCTCTATGTAGCGGTGCCTCAAGACGTGGCTTGATTCCCTGCAGAATTAATCCATTGGCTCTCTCGACCTGACCGTTGGATTGTGGGTGTGCCACAGATGCAAGGTTAAGTCGGATGCCTTTCTCCCAGCAATAGGCCTCCACTTCTCCGAGTGATAAATTGCTACCGTTGTCGGTGATAATGCTGTGTGGGAGACCAAATCTCACCACTAGATCTCGGACGAACCTGAGGGCAGTTGCCCCATCAAGCTTTCTAATGGGTTTAGCTTCTATCCATTTAGTGAATTTGTCAACTGCTACAAGCAGATGCGTAAACCCACAAGGTTCCGTCTATAACGGTACCACCATGTCTAGCCCCCAGACTGCAAATGGCCAAGTTATTGGTATTGTTCGCAGTTCTTCAGCAGGAACATGTGGTTGTCGGGCATAATACTGGCATCCCATGCATGTCTCAACCAGCTTGTCGGCGTCCGCCTTCGCGGTCAGCCAGTTGAATCCTTGCCGGAAGGCTTTCGCGACCAACGATCGAGGAGCAGCGTGATGTCCGCAATCTCCGAGATGGATTTCTTGCAGGATTTCCATACCTTCTAGCTGGGAAACACACCTTAGGTATACACCAGTAGTGCTCCTTTTGTAGAGTTGCCCATTGATTATGGTATAACCCTTTGCTCGTCGTACTATTTGCCGTCTTTTGACTTTGTCGTCGGGAAAAGTTCCGTGTTCGAGGTATTCCATGAACGGTTTTGTCCAAGCCGGAGGGACCTTGATCACCATGTTGACAAAAGAGTCAGCTCTATCCGGATTGTCGATGTCGGCTCCCTTCACGGATGGTGTGCGCAGGTGCTCTAGGAAAACTCCTGGTGGAATTCGCTTGCGACCTGATCCAAGCTTAGACAACAGATCAGCCGTCTCGTTTTGTTCCCTAGGTACATACTTGACTTCGTAGCCCAAGAAGTTCTTGGCTATCTCGTCCACTTCATCTCGATATGTCTCCATCATAGGGTTCCGCGCATTCCAGGTGCCAGCCACCTGCTGGGCAACCAAGTTGGAATCTCCGCAGCAAACTATGCGCTTGATGCCAATATCCTTGGCTACACGTAGTTTGTGAATGAGTGCTTCATACTCTGTCATGTTGTTTGTAGCTTCGAAGTGGATCTGCAGAACGTAGTGTAGCTTGTCTCCTGTTGGTGACTGTAGCAATACACCAGCCCCTGAGCCATTGAGCAGCTTTGATCCGTCAAAGTGCATCACCCAGTACTCTGGTTCTGGCAACGGAGTAGCGTCTGGCATCTTCGTCCAATCTGCAACAAAATCCGCCAAGGCTTGTGACTTGATAGCGTCGCGTATGTTGTAGGTGATCTCGAAGGCGGCAAGTTCGATGCCCCACTTCGCGACCCTTCCTGTAGCGTCGATGTTATTGATAATGTCAGATAGTGGAGTCTTGCTCACCACTATGATTGGGTGCTCCTGGAAGTAATGCCTCAGCTTCCGAGAAGCAAGGAATACTCCATAAGCTATCTTTTGGTAGTGCGGGTAACGCTGCTTGGACTCCGTCAAGACCTCGCTCACATAGTAAACTGGTCGTTGAACTCCATGCTCATAGCCTGGTTCCTTCCGCTCTGCCACGACGACGATGCTGATAACCCGGTTGGTTGCCACCTTGTAAATTAACAGGGGCTCTCCAGGTTCGGGTGCTGCAAGGATGGGCGCTGAGGAAAGAATCTATTTGAGCTTCTTCAATGCTGCATCTTCTTCGTCCGTCCACGTGAATTTGTCCGCCTTCTTCAGCAACTTGTACAACGGCAGAGCCTTCTCTCCAAGTCGGTTGACGAATCGACTAACTGCTGCAACACAACCTGTTAGTCGTTGAATGTCCTTCAGGCATGTCGGACGATTTGTGTTTAAGATGGCCTTGATTTTCTCCGGGTTGACCTCGATTCCACGTTGGGAAACGATGAAGCCCAACAATTTGCCGACTGGAACCCCGAAGACGCACTTCTTAGGTTAAGCATCATGTTGTATTTCCGGAGATTATGAAAGGTTTCTTTTAAGTCAGAGATTAATTCGTTTGACTTTTTGACATCACCGCGATATCGTCCACATAGGCGTGAACGTTCCGACCAATTTGGTCATGAAGGCAACGTTGCATTGTCCGCTGGTAGGTAGCACCTGCGTTTTTCAGCCCAAAGGGCATCATGACATAGCAAAACGTGCCATATGGGGTAGTGAACGAAGTGGCCAATTGGTCTGACTTCCTCATCTTGATCTAGTGGTATCCTGAGTATGCATCGAGAAAACGCAAAAGCTCCGAGCCAGCCGTCGAGTCAATGACTTGGTCAATGCTAGGCAAAGCAAACGGATCTTTGGGACATGCTTTGTTCAAGCCGGTGTAATCAACGCATGTTCTTAATTCACTGGTTCCCTTTTTGGGGACAAGTACAAGATTGGCCACACATTGGGTGTGAAGGACTTCTGGGATAAATCTAGCCTTAAGTAACCTAGCTATCTCTTTGCCAATGGCGCGTCTCTTCTCATCTCCAAAGCGTCGTAGAGGTTGTTTCATTGTTGCATTTTGGATCAATGTTTAAGCTGTGCTCGACAAGTTCCCTAGGTACACCTTTCATGTAGGCAGGTTGCCAGGCAAAGATGTCCCTATTCTCACGGAGGAACTCGACCAGCGCGCTTTCCTATTTGGGATCCAGGTTCGTCCCAATGGCGACGGTCTTGGAGGCATCGCCTACCACAAGTTCCACCGGCTTGGTATCGATGGCGGCCTTGAACGCAGGAGTGGAGTCGGAGATCTACTTCTTCGACGCGGGCATCTCTGAGTCATTGACCTTGCTCTGGATATCTTTGAATTCTTCACTATAGAGGACAACTTCTGCAACAGCTACTTCATTGATCTCGCAGTCCCTTGCTTTGGTAAAGCTTCCGGACACGATGATGATACCGTTTGGTCCGGGTATCTTGAGTTTGTTGTAGACGAAGCATGGCTTGGCCATGAACATGTGGAATATGTCGCGGCCGAATATGACGTGATACACGCTCTTGAAGGGGACCACCTCGAAGGTCATGCGCTCTTGGCGGTAATTGTTAACATCGCCAAAGGCAACCTGAAGTGTAATGCACCCAAGGGACCGAGCCTCCCGACCAGGAACTACGCCGTGGAAGACGGTGTTGGTCCGCCTTAGGTTTGCCTCCGTCAAGTTCATCTTCTGCAGTGTATCCAGGTACATGATGTTGATGCTGCTTCCACTATCCACCATACACTTGGTGAACTCCACACCGTCAATCAAGGGGTTGATGACCATGGCGTACTGGTTCTCCGTGGGCACAAGGTCTGGGTGGTCCGTCCTGTCCCAAGTAATTGGAACCTCCGACCAGCGCAGGTAATGGGGAACTAGGGGGAGAGTGGCCATCAGGATCCTCAGGGAGGTCTTCTGTTGTCGGATGGTGGGGGTGCCAAGGAAAGTGTGGTAGACTAGGGCCTTCTTTGCGAAGGGGTTCTTGCCCTTGTCGTCGCTCTTGGAGGAGTGCTTGGGGTCAATGTCGTCCATGTCACTTGAATCCTTGGACTCCTCCTCCTTTTTCTTCCCCTTGCCCTTGCCTCGTGGTCTTTCTTGAGATCGTTGACGAACTTGCAGTGTCGATTGGTATGGGTGGCCTTGCCGTTGGCGTCGAGGTGTACGAGGCACGGCATATCGCGGTACTCGTAGGTTTGGGGAACGCGGAGCAGCGCCGAGGTGGTTTCACTTCCTCGCTGCTGCCCACGACCAGCTCCCCTTCCTCGGCCACGTTGTCCGCCTTCTCCTCGTCCTGCAAAAGTCATAGCGACCATGTCGGTAGATTGCTTTTCTTCTAGAGCGGTTTTCCGCTTTGCACTGTTGTTCCTCCAAGCTCGAGTTGGAATGGCCGTTGCCGGCAAGGAGCCACGAGCAACATCGTCGGCAGCTGCGAACTCACTAGCCATCTGAATAATCTGGTTCAAGTTAAGCTAGTGATTGTCCTGCAAGCGCTTCAGCTTATGTCAGAGCAGCGTGCCCCTTTCCAACCCATCGATGAAGGCGGCCATGGTGGTCTGAGCGTGCACTCCTGCGCAGGAATTCTTCATATCCAGCCAGCGGGAGAGGTAGGCGTGAGATGTCTCGTCTTTATCTTGCACGCACTACTTTAGATCGCCTACGGTGCAGGGACGCTTGTATGTACCCTCAAAGTTTTTGGTGAACGCTTCTTGCATGTCTAGCCAGTTGTAGATAGATTTTTCCGGCAAGTCGTCGATCCATTGACGGGCCGTGCCTGCCAACATTAACGGGAGGTACTTGACGGCAATGTTGGGGTTGCCTCCGGCAATCTTCACCGCGTTGCCGTAGTCCTGCAACCATGTGGCTGGTTTGGCGGTGCCGTCATAGGGCTTGATGGTCTTGTCAATCCGGAAACCTTTGGGGTAAGTTGCAGACCGTATTGCAGGTCCAAAGCAACATGGTCTCAGATATGGTCCTTCCCGGGCCTCGTGGATCTTATCGATCCGCGAATGTGCATCGTATGACTCCGGGTTCTTCTTCTTTTTGTCAACATGGGATGGGTTGCGTGAACGACGCGAGCCTCCTCCGCCATGGAGACTGCTTGGTGGTGACGAGGCGGAGGTGGCGGTGGCGGTGGGTTAGCCTTCTTGTTGTTACCCTCCTGGGACGCCTCACGCCTGTCACAGTTGCTTGTCGGACGCGGAGGGTCATGGCGCGACCTGCTCTTGTGTCCTTGGTTGCGCTCTCCGTCATGACGGGTCTGCTCCGTGTTGTCACGGATGGCGATGCCGCACTGCTTTGGTGGGGGCATATCCGTACGATGGTGAGCCTTGTAATCTTCGTGATGTCGGGGAGATCGGGGCGGTGGCGATGGGCGACGAGGTCGGGCCTTTTCTCCATGGTCGTAGGATATGGGGATGGCATCCTTCTTGTTGCGCGCATCCCTCCGTCTTCGTTCTGATGAACCCGTCTGGGATCCGACATCAAGAGGAGATCTGTTCCTTGGCGGCTTGTACTGGCTAGATTGGCAGAGCGCTGGGTCAGACTCAAGCCTTTGAGAGGTGGCCTTTCTGCTGCTTCACCGCCTTGGCCACTAGGTCATAGACCTGTTCCACTGCCTCAGGCGATCTATCCTGCTCCAGAAGGGTCTTGGCAATGGCGAGGTTAAGAAGTGGGGTGGGCATCACCTGCTTGCCTTCACTGTCAATGTATGGTTTAGCCTGTGCCGGCTTCGAGGGAGCCCATCCTAGGTTGCGCCATACACCAGGATCGTTGATGATGCGAGTCGGAGCTTTCTTAGCCTTCTGCTGCTGCAGTAAAGTCTTGTACTCGGCCTCCATTGCTCTAGCCTTCTCTATGGACTTCTGTGCGTTGACCAGATCTTGATCTAGTTGAGCGCCTTGTTCCACGATGGCTTGCGCTTCCTCCAGCAGCTGCTGGCGCTTCTCGTCAAGATGGGTCACATTCCGGATATGAGCAACGGTCAATGGCTCGACGAGGAGATTGCCGTACATCACTCTATCAGTTGGAGTAACTTAGGCTGCTGCCGACGTAGATGCTGGAGGCGGCAAGTTTGCGGTGTTGTTGTTGCTCGGGCCGGTGCCGAGTTCCTGCGGCTGCTGCACTGGGTTAGGCAGAGGAGGCATGACTTTTGCGCGATCATCGTCAACAGCAATAAGTGGCCCCTTCCCCTTTTCCAGCGTCGTAGGCGGAGCTCGTCCGGGTTGATCTTCATCCATTGCCGTCCCAATGGTGACGAACACCCCTTGGGACGTGACGGAGTTGTTGGCTTGCTCGTCGCGTGAATACTCCTCCTCCATCTCCTGCATAGCGAAGTCTAGCTCTTCTGGACTGAAGTCTATCTCCTCTGAATCTCCACTGAAATCAGCATAAAGCGCTTCAATGACAGAGTCGGAGGGTGCCATGACTTCCTCGATGACAGGCGGTGGAGGTGCAACGGCCTCGACGATGACTGGAGGTGGTGGTGCTGCTGCGATGATGGCGGCGGGAGGCAGCGGCGGTGGCTGCTGAATTGGAGGTTCTCCGTCTCGGAGCGCAAGCTCCATCTGGGCTACTGCGTCAGCTTCCGCGTAGCTGTTGACGGTGCTCACCAACTCTTCGAGGGTAAGACGTCCTGTTACCTACTGCCGTCTTAGAGAATGTCGGAGAAGCGTGCCATGGTCCAGTCCTTCCACGAAGTGATACAAAGCGTTATCATCGGGGTAGTTGGCCAGATCGGCTCGTATACGGAGCCACCTGGCCAGGTAATCGCGGGGGTTTTCGCCCTCTCTCTGAATGCAGCGCGCCAGATCAAAGATGGTAACCACGCCGACGAACTTGGATCTCTGCTATCCAGACGCACGGACGAAGCCGGCGGATTTGCAGTGATCTTCCACCTTTATATCCTGCACAGGGGCGGTTTGGGTGGGCTTTGAATTTTTCCGATCTTTGCCAGCAAACTCTGAGGAGAGATCCGACATCGATCCTTCCGTGAACATATCCTGCCCGTAGGTGGTCCGTGTAGTTCTTGATGCTTTCCGATCTTTGCTAGCAAACTCCAAAGAGAGATCCGACATTGATCCTTCCGCGAACGTATCCTGCCCGTAGGCGGTCCGTGCGGGTCTTGATGCTCCTCCGACTCCCAGGGAACTAGTTCCCGAGTCGGTTTCGCCAATGAAGAGGTGGATGTCTTCGATAGGAATGATCGAGAACCGTGTAGGGTTCGTCTTTGCCGGGATCCAGAACTCGTCAGTAGGGACGATCGGAACCTTGCCGGAGAAGAAAACGTGACCGATGGCTACGGTCTCGCTGATTCCCGCGAAGATCTTGGTCCTTTCCCGCTGAAGAGCCTGAAGCGCCTCTCGCCCCACGGTGGGCGCCAACTGTCGTGGTATTGCCGACGAGTAAGCCATGAAGGGGTCCTCACAGTGCGTGCTTAGAGACGTGGGGTAAGGCGGATGGTTGACGGGTACGAGGTAACACAACTTACCCAGGTTCAGATCCCACAACGGTGGCGGAATCCTACTCCTGCTATAAATCACTATAAGGGCAATACGCCGAGTTACAGAGGTAGGTTCGCTGTGCGAGCTGACTAGAGAGTCTAAGTTATCGTGCCCTAAAGGCTCCCATAGGCCCGACTTATATAGTCGACAGGTCCTAGAGTTACAGGGAAAAGTGCTAGCCGGACAGGTCATAGAGTCCTACACCGTCTATTACTAGTCTTGTGTATCTTGCACTCCAAGGATCCGGGTACACCGGTGACTCCACCGTAGCCTTCCTTTATCCGGCATAGGCCTCTCTCCTGGATCCATCTAACTGGGCCGCCCAGTAGGCCATAGGCCATGCTACCGACTATGGGCAACCCGGGTTAGCCGGATAGGAGACATGCTATAAGGATACATATATAGCATATCCCCAACAGTGGGACAACCCCGAATAGTCTTTGTGGATAAGCATGTTCTTCGATCAATCATCCGTCCTTTGATCGTTGTTCCTTGGACAGGGACGAATACTGGTGATCGCTGAAGTTTTGCAGGAGTTGTTTCTTCTCCCCCTCCTATGGCGTTCAACTTTGGATGGGGTGGTGATGCGGAGGGGAGAGGTAACTATATCCTCAAGAAAGATCCAACTATCCGCTAAATCACCCTCTTGGTGGATTTGCTCCTGGCTCGTTCGATCAACATCAAGAACGCCCACCTCATTAGGTAAGATCTGACAACCCTAGATGGGTAGAGAATCAGGGTATAAATCCTATTCGTCGTGATCCTATAAATCACAATCTTTCTACTTAGTCAATTGATTTATGTCGTAACTTGGTTGATAATAGATCTTGTAGTCATGATGCTTTTCTTGGAAGGGGATAACTGTCACACTCGTGGTAGAAATTCCAACAGGTTAGGTGTTGTAGCACCAAGAGATCGCTTTGAGGGTGAGATCCAAAGGGAAAATTTTGTAAGTGGGAATGGAGATAGGTGGGCTCACACGTAGGAGATGAGGGATCTGATAATTCTGCTAGTGATAAGCAATATAATTTCTAATCTCAAAATCATGATATCCATAGTAGCTCGTCCGCTGTTGCGTCCAATGTTGATCGCAGGGATATGTGTGTGTGGGGGGGGTGACTAATGCTCCTCTACAGCAACAACAACTCCTACTCTGCAGTTTGTATCTCATGATGAAGGTAGTCAGACTAATCAGCCTAGGCTAGGGAGATTTGTTCAAATCAGAACGAATCTCTTGGACCAGGTGATAGGTGTTTAATGTGTGGGGATATGCATGTGGATATATTTTTTAATGAGAATAAGCCATGGGAAGTTGCAACCCCCTTTGTGGGCGGAGCTTTACCTGGTAATGGTTTTTTGGTTATCCTAGATATCAGAAATATTGCACCATCTAAGGAAATCTACCAAGCAATTATCCATGTGGTTCAAGGATCTGTCTCTGCTAGACAAATTGAAGAAGAATTTGGTCAGTGGGCTGGGGCAAGATGTACATGGAGGTGGTATGCAAAACCCATGTCACCTACAAAATACCTGATGAGATTTCCCTGCCTCGGAGATATTGATGCTTGTAAACATTTTGGGAGAACCCACCTCAAAACTGTCAGGAAAGTCATAATCCAAGTGGACCATTGGTTTCATGGGTATGGGGCTACTGGTAAATTGGACATTACTTGGTTCTAGGTGAAGGGAATCCCTTTGGATAATAGGAATCGCCCACTGTAGCCTTTGATGGTAGTGTTGTTGGTAGAACTTTGGCTGTTGACAGGCACAACCTCAACAATGTGGAATATGTTAGGATTCAGATTGGCAATATGGATGTTTTCTTGGTCCCCCCAGTAGTTCCCAATGTCAATATTGGTCCTAGCTTCTATGACTTGGAATTAACAAGGGAAATTCAAAGAGGGAGGAATACTAGGGACAATGTCCTTGTAAGCAAGGACCAGCTGGATTCAAATAGGACTCATCATAATTCTGGGAACAATAATCAACAACACACTCCAAAAAGAGCAAGAACTGATAGCAATGGATCTAGACAGGTCTCTCATTCTGCTCATGTGGGTTTTATGGGTGATGCTAGAAGAACTTATGATGCTAACCTTCCATCTAACCAACAAGTATAGAGGTTTGCCCCTGATACTGTTAGACAAAATGCAGATGAGTTTGGAAAACTTGGCAAAGAAAAGCTATTGATGAAAGAGTTGAGAATGATGTCAGTGATGATGACACTTTGTATCTAGAGGACAATCTCAAAAAGCATGGTATAATTTCACCATATTTTGGAAATGATGCAAATGCTTCCTCGAGCAGTGGTGGCAAGATGACTCCTACTGTGGATTATTACAATAAGTATTTGGAATTCATAAAAGACCTAGGATTCTTGATGTTGGGGTGGTTGAAGATCCATATGAACCTCTAAATAATGAACTAACTTATGAATAGTTTCTCAAGCAAATACTAGAATCCAACAATGATAAGAGATATGAATGGAGATAGTATCTTGCTAGGCTGCATGTTGCAAATTTGGATCTAGTGATTGAATCTCCTCAGGATAGTGCTATGGAATCAAGCAAAGTGAACTCTGATGATAGTGATGGCGTCTCTGATGGTTTGTATCACTGAGATGCCTAATGGCTACAAGTGCACAAATTGTCTGTATCTAGTTTCGAAGTTAAGATGTCGTTCCTTCAAGGATCCCAAAGGTAAGTGTTTATAGGTGAAATCTCTATCACACTCAAAGTTGTCACAGGTCTTCGAGTGAATTGAATTCAAGTGTTGAAATGAGAATAGAATTTGGATTAAAGGAATGTATTTAAATAAAACTAAAATGTAAACTCCAGAAATAGAAAGCATAAAAGTAAAGAATGATTTGTTTGTTGTTTTCTGCATATGGCAAAATAGGCGCGGGGGGGGGGGGATTCAGTTCATGCTGATAGTGAATGTGCCAGGTGGATGAGTGATAGGTGTAACAATTATAATCTTATAAGTATGTTTGTAGGCGAGCAACCCATAATTAGTCGGAACTCCTCTTGGTAGATTTCATCCCAACTTCAATAATCCTACTAGTCCGTTACCAAACCATGGTTAGTCACTAGGCAATTAAGATCTTCCAGGTTGCTTAGAAATTAAGCTCCTTGGATCGGACTAATGTAATAAGCACAGTGGCTCCTCGTGCTCCTCGAGATCAACTAGTTTTCCATTGATATCCCCGTGTCACTCGGGGGTCGCTGATCTGCTAGCAAACAAGATCTTATCTATGTAGAACAAGGTATCATGTTGTCCGGGCCCTTTGGACAACAAGCATTTAGCATCCCACAGATAGTCAGGCACATATAATATAGTAATTAAAATTAACAACAAACTAATGGAAATTCTATAGGCACATCACATCTCACCAATCCCTTACATCTCTCACGCCCAAAGGAACTTACTCACACATGAGATAAGAAAGAATCACTACTAGGAAACATATTGTTCGTGGCGCACCTGAAATGCCCATCTATGGCGCACTAGTGGTGTGCCACCATCCCTACGCTATGGCTAAAACATAGCCGTAGCGCACTTCCTGGTGCGCTACGGTTACCTGGACATATCTATAGTGCACCTGCCAGTGCGCCACGGCTAGAAAGGATAGTTCGCTTCCACTATCTTCTCTGTGGCACACAGGGAAGTGCGCCACTAATGTTCTTCACGTGTGCTTTAGATCATGTGCGCCACTAAAGCCATGCCATGTGGTCCACGGGAATTTTTTTGTTTTTTTAATTCTGTGCCAGATGATATTCTATACAGATTATATACAATATTTAAGGAAGATATACACACACAGGTATAAGATATACAGTTATATATGAATACACAGTTTGCAAAACAAGATTGAAACAAATACATATAGATAAGTCCCATACATGAATACATAGTATAAGTTACATTATTTCGATCAAGTTACAAAGTAGTTGGTGACATGTGAATACATGTGTCTCGAACAAGTTAGATCTCGGAAGATCGCCTAGACATCTAAACTAGAAACAAGCGCGGGATAAACAACCAAACACGATAAGCATCACCGTGACGAAGGTGTAGGTCTTCATCCGGTTCCTCGTGCTAACTCCCGCTAGATAGCGCGTGTATCTAGCTTCCGCCTCCGCCATAGTGTTGTACCCTTTGTAGCTATTGCAAACGGTGCACCTATCTCCGGCAGTCTTTCCAATCATCATAGACTCTGGGAACCCGTCCCTTGTACACGACGTACCACGTCATCTACAAGTTGGCAATAATAATTAACCGGTGATTGAAAAAACATGTATAATTAAAGTCGCATATGAAGATACACTTATAGAAAGTACTCCCAACTCAAAAATACCAAAGTAACTCAAAAAGCATGCCTCATATATAACTAGGTTGTTGGACACAGGAATATGCGGCGATGGAACTGTCCGCCAAGTAGGATGTACAACACCTGGACTTGTCCATAGCACAAGGTGTACAATCCCATGGCAGCACATTCCCACATATAGTGTGCCACGACATTTCAATCATCGGCATTCTCGAAAAAGACCAAAGTAACTCAAAAAGAATGCCTCATATACAACTAGGTTGTTGGACATAGGAATATGCTATGATGGAACTTTAAGCCAAGTAGGATGCACAACATCTGGACTTGTGCATAACACAAGGCTTACAATCCCGCCATAGCACATTCACATATATAGTGTGCCATGACATTTAAATCATCAACATTATTCTCGAAAAAGACCAAAGTAACTCAAAAAGAATGCCTCATATATATACATAGGTCGTTGGACACAAGAATATGCAACGACGGAATAGTTAGCCAAGTAGGATGCACAACACCTGGACTTGTGAATATCACAAGGCTCACTATCCCGTCATAGCACATTCACATATATAGTGTGCCATGACATTTCAATCATCGGCATTCTCGAAAAAATACCAAAGTAAATCAAAAAGAATGCCTCATATATAACTAGGTCGTTGGACATAGGAATATGCTATGATGGAACCATTAGACTAGTAGGATGCACAAGACTTGGACTTGTGCATGGCACAAGGCTGACGATCCCATCACAGCACATTCACATATATAGTATGTACCACGACATTTTAATCATCGGAATTCTCGAAAAAAGACTAAAGTAAGGAAAAAAGAAGGAACAAAGTAAGCAAAGGACCAAAGAGTAAGAAAAAAAAACAAGCATTGATTCATATATAATAATATAAGCAAAAGAAGTAAGCGATGATTCATAAACCTAATAAGCTAAGTAGTAGCATGTACTTGTCCACACACACAAAGGTCATCTATAGTTTGGAACTACAAATAGGCCAACATCAAGACTTCTGGCTCTGCTCAGGGAACGGGAGGACGCCTTGTCTCGTCATGAACTTCCTATAGTCACCTTGTATCTCTAGGTGATCTTCTATGTCATGGTTATTCGGGAGATTTCCTCCGTAGAAGATCCCCCCTGAAGTCATGACATCACGAAAGATGATTGCCCCAAACTGCTGCTGGATGCAATACATCTCTTGTCTAATATCTGAATCAGTGATCTTGGCCTTGGCTTCGGCCCACTATTTGAGATGATCTGGCAGCATAGAATTCTGCTGGTCTAGTAGGAACGCCCTTATGTGATGGAGTGCATAGTAGGCATCCTTCTTACTAGCTTTCGGCTGCTTCACGTAGGGGAACTCCGTTACGTGGTTAAAGACGTGCCTTCCAAACTTGACCTTCTTACGCACGAAGGTGGTGCCTTCCGTCGAGGCATAGCCAGTAAGAGCATCATCTAGAACTTCCTTGATCTTGTCGTAGTTTTTCTTATTTTCTAGACTCCCCGAGTCGAAATACGTGGCATGCAAATTCTTTGGCGATAAGGAGATGAGTCTGTAGTGTTCATCTCGATGCAAAAAAATTCAAATGGAATGTGTTGGAAAAAGAATGATGATAATCTAATAAAGCCAATCAATGGTGGCGAGTGAATAATGACTTACTCCGGAAAGCAAGGCACGAGAATGTATTCCTTTGTCTTCGCCATGAAGATTCCTTTTAGGTACGAGGCCACGAATCATCGTTCAATGGCGCTTCCCAAGCAGCCGTCACGCATGTAGTAGGGGTCCACTACCGCGATGCTCGGGGTGTTCTCTCTAATGGTATGCATGGAAAACAGGTGGACCATGGTATAGTGCATCGGGTATAGGTGGAACATACTGAAGATGTCGTGAAACCGTAGGAACAACAGATCCGTGGGGGCATTGCCGAGGCAGCCCAAGCCTGGTGGCACCTTAACCACGAACACCATGTGCGAGGGATCTTTCTCTGCCAGAAGGCGTCTCTCTACTGTCAGCACACCGTCATGCACACTTCAATTCCAAACTGACAAGCCTCTGCAAATTCTTAGGTAGCATGGGCTCACCCGCCACATGAATATTCCACATAATACCCTCGGGTATTGGTTGCCCGCCTCGGAACCTGTTCGGATTTGCAGCTGACGCCACCGGCTGGCTCGAGCTGCTAGATTTTCTTTTCGTGGCCTTTTTTCCTTTTGGAGAGAAGGCAGGCACCACAATCTGAGCACCGTCCGCCCTATGTAGTGTGTGAGGGCTTAGAATAAAGGGCCGGTTGGTTGTATTAGCTGGCTCGGTGAAGGCACAAGCTGGAGGCGTCTCCTGGGAACCAAACAGACGCTTGGTGATAGTGGGTTTCTCTGTGGGGCCACCTGCTGGGTCTTCGTTGCAAAACTGAGTGTTGAAGAACTGATCATCGAAGTCTTCGTCGTCTTCGGCCAGATCCTGCGCCATGTGCATATCATCAACATTATCATCCGACCCACCGCGTGGAGGTGATGACGAGGGCGGTAAGGGGGCCTTGCCACCGCTTGTCGCTGGCACGACAGGCGGTGTTGTTGTCTGTGGCGTGATGTCCCCCGCCGTCCCCAAACGAATCATGCTCTTTGGCCATTGCAAGAATAAGCCGAAGCAACTTCTGAGGACAGCCATCTCTTCTTCATCTGCTCCTAGGGGTTGAATGGGAGGTTCCAGGTCGTCGCAACCCCTTAGCACCCGACTAATTTTAAACCTGTGCACGCTATCTGGCATCGTCCTTGAGTGGAACATGCACTACAAGGGTTGAATGATGGTACCCTTGGCAACATCCCTCAGCTTGTTGTTCATGTATCATAAGAGAGTTCAAGGAACATCCGTCTGCGGAAAACATGTACGGCGTCAAAGAGATTCCATAAGAGTAATAGATGGCGTGAAAGGTGGTAAAGCAATTTGTTTACTGTGATGGTGTCGAGATCGTCTAATGTCGAGGCAACGCATACGACGATGGGCATGCAAGATACAGAGGGGCTGCTTGATGGAACGGTGCCAGCCACCGGTGTATTCTCCCTAACGGGTGCTTGGTGCTCCGGTGCCGCCGCGACGATTGCAGGGGGAGTCACCAACATGTTCAGCGCTACGATGATGGCAGGGGAAGTCACCAACACTTCCGGCGCCACGGTGCTAGCGGGCGGAGTCACGAACACATAATTCGCCTGATTCGTCGGTGCCGTGTTGTTCGAGTGGCTGCCTACCATGCTTGGAATCGGGCACAACCCTTGTCGACCACCCACACTCCAGTTCGCTATTGACTCCACCAAGGTAGGCAGGATGGACGTGAGGGTGATTGTCAGGTTGTATTGGACGATCTGCAGGATCTGTGCCACTTGTTCCTTAAGTTCTTGAAGCTCACAGTTTTCCTCCTCTCTCCTTCCCGACGGCGCCAGACGCATCCTCGGTGGTGGACCAAAATGATCCACCCAATTCTTACCCCCGAGGCCGGCCAGACGGCTAGCCGGCAATGGATTCTTTGTAACTGGTGTGATTTTCTTGGCCCGGTTCATCGCCCTGTTAAAATGGTTATCCCACCGGGTGGCCGTCGTCGACCCCTAGGATGAGGAACCCTGGGATCCATGACTATCAATTTCCTCCTCCTGCAGAAGAAGTAACAGTGAACCATTTAGAAATTCGACTTCATTGATTAGAATGCCATCGAGTTGATCCGCTTGAATTAAATTACTTACCACAATTTCCTTGAATTCCTTCACAGCAGGATCCGCGGTGAGTTGTTTGGTTTTTGGTTACACATGGTAACGGGCCCTGATGAAGTTTTGAAGTTGCCCCTTTTCGAATTTCGTAAAGAGGTTAGCTATCCCCTTAGTTCTATACTCTTTGTCCTCCTTATCTCATTTGGCCTCCACGGTTCTGTATCCACTAGATCTGAGATGGTGGTGACCTATATTCATCGCCTACAACACCTTTCCCTGATTAGTCGAGGCTTGGGCTCTTTCCGATCGCATCTCTCCTTGAACTCCCGGTAGTGATCTTCGGTGATCTGCGGGTCAATCTTCTGGATCTCCTCGAGACTTTTGCCTTCTTTATAGATCTTCTTCTTTATCCGGGTTCTCCAGCTGGCTAGGGCGGTGCTCATCTTTGTGAGGGCAGATTTGTTTACTTCATTCCCATGATAATTTGTGTTCCGATACTCAATGGGGAACTTGTATCTTGCATGCAGCTTCTCGAAGAGGAGTGTGCGCAAGTAGCCATTATATTTATGTTTGATATTCTCGGTGTTGATCGAGATGGTGGTTCGGGTGATCGCCTCCACCTGCCCATCGTACCCTCTGACGACAAGTTCGGGTGCCAAAGGAACCCCTATTGGGCTCACTTCGGTAATTTCCTCTCTGATGGTGCCGACCATTTTCGGGCGCCGTTCCTTCGGCTTATTCTTCTTCTTAGGAGGATTTCTACCACTCCCTGTTCCCTCACTTCCATCAGTGGTTTCTTCATCCACCGTTCCTTCGGCTTCTTCTTCCTCCGTGTCTTCCATCTCATCATCCTCGCTCTCTGAAGGATGGTATTCTTCATAGTCTTCTAGCCGCTGGGCCGCCTCCCAGAATGTCAATTGTTTATTTGAAGGTATGACTTCTCCTTTAGCGCTGATGCGCTTAGAAAAGCCAGCCTCATCATTTTCACACATGTTCGCACTAATAAAAACAAATAATGGTTAGTAATAAAGTGCCCAGAAAAATCCAGCATGACCTTTGCTAATTTTATTAAACTAGGAGTGCCTGATTTCTGCCGAAACGGATGTTAATCAACATTACCACAAAAATCAGGACTCATTTCATACAAGAACCTACATACACGACATAAGAAAGTGCTTCATACAAGCACAAGCACAATTTCAAGTGCTACAACAATAACAACAATCCTTGATGTCATTTGCTTGCAATAAGAAAATGAGAATACACCATACACCATAACTTAGAAGCACAAATGACAGCAAGGTACAAAACAGATATTATAATAGAGATTATTACTGTTTTTATACATGGCAACAAACAGATATTACAGAACAGTTATCATACTTGACAGATTATTATGTCTGACCAGATATCATACTTGCCAAAATAGATATCACTGACTGCAAGCAGATATCATACTTGACAGCAAACAGATATCATACTTGATGGCAAACATAATAAAGAGCAGTAACATTGAGTCATACTTGACAGCAAACATAATAAAGAGCAGTAACCTTTTTTTATACTTGACAACAAACAAATATCATACTCCTGAGCTCATGCTCATCTACTTGAAAATTCTCATCTACTTGATATCATACTCCTGACATCTACTAGAAAATGCTCATCTACTTGATATAATACTCCTGAGCTCATGCTCATCTACTTGACAACAAACAGATATCATACTCCTAAGCAGATACTTGAAAATGGCTTGGTGTAGGGTGCTCCTGATCTCATGCTCATCTACTATCACAATTATATTCCTGCACATTTTATTCCTGTCTGCTTTACATGCAAAAAATTACATAATGAACCCTACACCTACACCATATCATGATCATCTCCTGATCTCATGCTCATCTCATGTTTTTAACTACCAAAAAATTACATACTGAACCCTAACTGAACCCTACACCTACACCATATCAACTGAACCTCTGAGAGGGAGAGAGGGGGAGAGCTGAACCCTAACTGAACCTCTGGTAGCCGGCAATTGACAAAAAATGTCAAAAAGTCCTAGCAATTGCCTACTCTGAACCCTACTCTGAATCCTAATCAGAATGGATGCAACGAGAGGGGAGAGAGTGAGAGAGGGAGAGAGGGGAGAGGGCGACGCTCACCTCCGAGTCAAGGACGACGATGAGCATTTGGACGATAACGACCTTCGCCTTCACGGACTGCGCGTCGGCCTCCTCCTCCTCGAACATGCGGTGGTCTCCTCCTCCTCCTCGAACGTGCGGAAGTCTCCTCCTCCTCTACAGCCTCCTCCTCGTCCTCGAGCGGCGATGGCCTCCTCCTCCTCCTCCTCGAGCGGCGGCAATGGCAGCGGATCGACAGCGGCGACGGGGTCTTGGGCTCGAGATGGGTGTGGGTGCATCTGATGGGGATGAGGGACGTTCCCGTGAACTCGGATAAGGCAAAGATAGGCGTAGCGTACTCTGGCATAGTGCGCTACAGATATCCGTAGTGCACTTCGGTCTAGTGCGCTACGCCTATCTCTTCTAGCACCTGCATAAGAAAATAGTCGCCCCACTATCTAATTGATTCACTATCCTATCCCACTGGTTTCACCCACTACTCTATCTCAACCTGTGAGCACCCAGGTTCGAATCCTGGTGCCCACCATTTTTGTTTTTATTTTAAAAATACTTTTTACTGTTCCAAAAATGTCCAAAAGTGGTAATATATGCCATAAAAGTTTTGTTTTTATTTTAGAAATACTTTTAAATGTTCCAAAAATGCCCAAATATGATAATATATGTCATAGAAGTGGCACAAATAATATGATTCAAAGTATAACTAAATTAAATAATAATTTTTCTATGAATATTACAATCTTTTTTGACCACGCGTTTTACAATATTTTTTGAGCTAGAGTTTTACAATCTTTTTTCCCTTCTTTATCGCGGTTGAATAATTTAGCCCCGACACTTTAATGTTTCTTCTTTCGAACGAGCTACCTTTTTTGGGTAGGGTTGTCCTTTTTCTTCTTGTGATGTATGTTGCTGCATCGTAGTTGTCATCATCTTCAATGTTTGGGTCGCCGTACTGGTCAAAGTCTTGCTCGTTAGCGACTCCATCCATTCCGATGATGTTTCTTTTTCCTCTCCTCACGACAACACGGCTAGGCTTTGTCGGGTCAGTAATGAAAAAACATTGGTCCACTTTGCTATCCAGTACCCACGGTTCATTTTTTGCAGCCACGTTCGCACCGTCGGCCTTGGATTTGGCTGCTTCGGGTATAACCATGGTTGTGAAATATTGGTCTTCTTTTTCGACGCTCTTTGCCCATCTGACACGGAACATCGACACCTTTTCTCCACAGTAGTCGAGCTCCTAGATCTCCTCGATCCTTCCGTAGAATCTTTCCTTCATGTTGTCATCGGTGTAGAATTCTGACGTTACGCCTAAGTTATGATAATCACACTTGTTGTCCTTTTCCTCCGTGCAGAATGTGTAGCCATTGATATCACACGCCTGATAGGTCACCAGGTTTTGCATGGGTCCCTGCGACAAGGTGAATATGATCTTTTCCGTGTCAGAAGAATGAGATCGCGAGGGATTATGAAGGAACGTCTGCCTAAACCAATGCGTGAAATCTGAGTTGTGCTATTTGATTATTTCTCCCTGCGTCCTCTGTATGCCCCAATCACTGTACTTCTTCTCGATTAACCATTTGTGCTTCTATACCCAAGGATCAACCAGTTCTAAATGATGTAGAGCGACGAGGTTTGCTCGATCAAAGTCTACGCGTCGACAATCGAAGTCTGCATGCAGTACGCGACGACCCTCTCGGTGACCATATCCATCAAGCTTTCCAAGGTGCCTGTTGACGGGAAGACCGATAGGGTTCTCGATGTCTAGATAATTCGTGCAGAAAGAGATGCACTCTTTAGCCAGAAAGCCCTTGGCTATGCTTCCATATGGACGGGACCTATTGCTAACGTATCCTTTGATGTGTCTATTCATTCTTTCGAACACCATCATGCTGCGGAGGAACATCGGCCCGATTTGGAGGATGTCCTCCATGACATGGACCAGCAGATGCACCATAATGTCAAAGAATGCGGGCAGGAAGTAGACCTCAAGATCGCATAGTATCACCACGATCTCCTCCTATAGCCTCCCGAGCTGATTCACGCCAATCGACTTTCGAGAGATGACGTCGAAAAACTTGCAGAGGCCAAACAACATTTCACGAACGTGCTCGTCCATTATCCCTCTTAGTGCAACCGGAAGTACCTGCATCATTAGCATGGCACAGTCGTGAGACTTCATGCCACTGAACCTCTGCTTCGCCTCATCTAGGTATCTGCTTATCTTGCCCGTGTAGCCGTAAGGAAATTTGACTCCTAGAAGGCACTTGACTGTTTGATCTCATCCTGGCTTAGAGTGAAGAAAGAAGGAGGGCAGTAATATTCGTTCCCCTTGACCTTTTTACCCTTCCGACGACCTTGTGTCGCCTCCGACTCATGATCATCGTCATCTTCCCGATCATCAGGAGTAGTGCGTCCTCCGTGAATCTCCTTCCAGATGCCCATGAATATCAGGTCATGCCTTGCTTTCAGACCATCTTTCATCCTATCTGGCATGTTGATTATGGTGGTGACCAGACTCTCGCACACGTTTTTCGTGATATGCATGATGTCGAGGATATGAGGCGTGCGGAGAAACTTCCAGTATGGCAACTCCTAGAAAACAGACCTTGTTTTCCATACCGTCAGCAGCGGCTTGTCTTGCTGCCTCTTTCGCTTCTTTCCAGGCTTAGGACAATCTTTCCAGTTTTTCAGCAATTCTTCCACTTCTTTGCTGCTCCTCTGCTCTGGGATTCCTCGGATTTGCCATCGAACAGATCTCCACGTTTTCTCCATGGATCATTCTTGCCAAGCCACCTCCGGTGTGCCATGAGCACGGGTTCGAAGAGCCTGGATCTTTCTCTAGTTGGAGATAGCTTGTGTTATCCATGCACCTAACGCATGCGGAGAATCGTTGGATAACCTGCCCCAAGATATACCCGCAACCTGCATAGTCTTGCACCGTAGTGACCAACACGACTCTCATAGTGAAATAATCTTTTGCGACGACATCGTAAGTATTGGTTCCAGATTCCCATAACGTGGCTAGCTCCTCTTTCAATAGCCTGAGATATAGATTGATGTTGGTACCAGGTTGTTTTTTCCCTTGAATTAGCATACTTCTTCTTCATGCACATCCATGGAGGGAGGTTGTACATCCATACAAACACGGGCCAAGTGTTGTGCGTGCTGCTCTGGCTACCAAACGGATTGAGTCCATCAGTGCTCGCACCAAGCCTGATGTTCCTGGAATCTCCACCGAAATCTGGGAATTCGAGGTCCAATGCTTTCCACTGGCTAGCATCTAAAGAGTGCATCAGCAGCTCGTCATTTTCGGGGTCATCGTCATCTCCTGGCTTCTTCCTTTTCGCATTCCATCGCATGATCTTCTCTTCCTTAGGGTCCGCGAAATAGCGCTGCAGACGAGGAGTGATAGGAAAGTACCATACCACTTTTCGAGGTGCTTTCTTCCCTTTATTGTAGTGACTCACGCCGCACACCGGACATGTGGTTTTCTCCGCGTCCTCGCCCCGATAAATTATGCAATCGTTGATGCATACGTGGTATCTAACGTGCGGTAGATTGAGAGGATAGACGATTTTCTTGGCGTCCTCAATACTAGTTGGACACGTGTTCCCCTCCGGGAGACGATCATGCCAGAATGCCATCATATCGTCGAAGCTTCCGTCGGTCAATTTGTGTTTTGCCTTCATCTCAATAGCCTTGAGCGTTACATTCAACCGGGTATCGTCAGGCCTGCATCCTTCATAGAATGGAGTAATCACGTCTTTCTCAACTTGTGCAAGCTTGGCTTTATCTCTAGAGGCAGCCCTGACGTTACTTGTTTGCTTGAGAAGCAGCTCTTGCACATAAGGGTCCCGCACCCAGCACGACGTTCTTCCATCGTCGTCTGCTCCTCCGGCATCTAGATCATCATCATCCCGGTCTGCTTCTACACCTTCACCATCTCTAGGAGACTCTTCATCATATCGCACGTCCTCTCCGTGATGATCATCATCATGTTGCCCACCTTCACCGTCTCCATCGTCTTTGTCATCGCTTATCCAACGAGTGTATCCATCCATGAAACCATGGCGGAGAAGGTGCACCTATAGATACCCGGAATCTGGGTCGATCAACCAGTTGAGTTTGCATCTTCTGCACGGACATCTTATCTCCATCTTGTTATTTTGTATCATGTAGGCCATCGGGCATTTCAAAAATCTAGCCACAATGCCTTCGCTCATTATGCAGACCATGGTTGCCTGTGCGGTGTACATAGTACAATTAGAAGTTTATTAGAACCACATAATCAATGCATGCACGCAATGTTCGATAGAAAATCTCGGCATGACCTATCCTAAAACAAGGACCTTTGAGAAAATTCCAAAGCCTTGCCAAAATGGAAATGAATCAACATTTTGGCAAAACAAATGGCAACTCATTCACACACAAACACAAGAGAGAGACCGATCCATACACATGAACACATCATCCTCTCCATACACACATGGACATCGATCCTCTCCATATACACACACATGAGCATCAATCCTCTCCATACACACATGAGCATCGATCCTCTACATACATATGAGCATATCATCCATATACACATGAACACATCCTTACATGGACAACTTACCAAGATGAGAGACCGATCGAGAAGATGGAAAGGAGAGGTGAGAGACCGAGAGGATGGTGTGTCTGGAAGGAGAGATTCCTCTATTATGTATGTAGCATCCAAGGTAAGTTCTACATGCTAAAAATGGTGAATGAGTGGAGAAATTGAGGTGGGAAGGAGGAGGATCCTGACTAGATCTAAGGATGAAGAAGGAGGGGAAAGTGAAGTGTGGGTGTGGTAGTCGATAGTCACATGTGAAAAGTGGAGCTGCCAGAAAGTTGTCGACATATCCGTGGTGCACATGGCCCTAGTGCTCCACAGGCATTAATCACAACTATGGCGCACATGCCATGAGTGCGCATGGATGTGTTTTCCCATTTATAGAGTAGAGGGGCCTTAACTTAGGCGTAGCGCACGGTCCTCATGTGCGCCATAGCTATCCCTAACAATCATAGCACACATACACCATGTGCGATATGGGTATGTGGCATGCGGCCAGCAGGCCCCTGGCCCACACAGATCTGTGGCGCACTATCACCATGTGCGCCACGGTTGTTCTAGTTACTAGTAGGGCACTGCCGACAGGTGAGCCACGCCTGTTTTATCTGTGGGGCACTTCAACCACGTGATCCACGGATGTGTGGATTACCTATATCCCTTTTCCTAGTAGTGTCATCGATAGAAATAAATAAAGGGAGTTCTTCTTGATATTATCGTGGAGATCCATAATAAGAATAGAAATAAATCCAACACAATTCAAGATGGGAAGAACAATCTCAAACTCTAATCTTGCAAGGTGGATATCTCTCTCTCTCAAGTACAAGTAATGGATATCGGGGTGTTGTGGCTAGGAGGTCGAAGATCGTGGAGCGAGATGAAGAACGTCTTCCCCTTCTTCTCCAGATCTCTTCTTTCTCCCTTGTGGATGGGATGGAGGCTGCTGTGTTCTGTTTTCGTCAGTCGCCTCTACATGAAAGTTGTCCCTTTTAACAAGAAAAAGGCGATGGCAACTATACGGCGGGAACAACTATACAACCGAAAAAATATTCCCGCCGTATAGTTGATCGTTAAAGCTACTGTATGCTCCCCTTGATTTCTTCCAAAAAGAGACTTGCTTGTTTTCGTCTAACTATTGTGTTTTTTCTATTAAAACCCTCTATTGATATTCAGAACCTGAAACACATATTAAAAACAAGTTTTCTTCGCTACCGAAGTATTAGCGTTAGGTAAAGCTAGAAAACCTTCAAATCCAAACAAAACCATCAATAGAAACCATAAAAAATATGTCAAATCTCATATTTATCAACGCCCAAGCTGAGATGTTGCTCGCCCTCGAGTGACAAGAAAATAAGGAAGGATAGCGGAGATTCGAGGCTAAAATAAAAGAACTTACAAGCTCAAGTTGGTGTCAAATTCTTTTCTTCACAATTCCTGCAATCTAAAACATGATCATACAAGTATTCACAAGATTGCATTGAGTCCACTTCCTAACCACGCATATCTTGCTAGCAAATAAATCATATGCTTGAGCAAGTGTCAACTGTTTAGCTAGGAATTTGAAACAAATCCTTTTGGTTTCTCTCCTTATTGAGAGATGAAAAACTTTTTGCTCTTGTTCCTTTAATCAATTAAGAGTACTCAAGTTGGAACCAACAAGATTGAATTTAAGAACAACTCATCTACTCCCACATCAAAATTTCAAGACTCTCAACACACCTTTTTCCTTTCCTTGTTTTTTCAAAAACTTCAGCTCTTTCATAGAGAAATCATGCCACTATTTTTAACATGTTAATTGGGACTGTGTTGCGCACTCGTGACCATGCCAATAGATAACTGATGGATCAGATGATGTAGAGCTCGTTGGGAACCCCAAGACGAAGGTATGATGAGCACAGCAGCAAGTTTCCTTCAGTTATGAAACCAAGGTTATCGAACCAATAGGAGAAAGGAAACAACTCTCAAGGTGTTGCTAGCAACTTGGAACCTCCACAACACAACCACAATACTTCGCCCCAACTTGCAGTGAGGTTGTCATTCTCACCGGTTTTGCTAAAAACAAAGGATTAAACATATAGTGTGGAAGATAGTAATTGCTTGTGGTAATCGTAGAAAGTAAACAGTAAACGGTAAATAGTAGATGGAATATCAATGTGAAGGATTGGACCAGGGTCCACAGTTCAATAGAGGTGTTCTCCATAAGATAAATAACATGCTGGGTGAACAAATTACAGCGGCGCCATTTATAGATTGAGAATGCATAACAATGCATGTACTAGACATCTTGATCTGTACGACATTTGTTACGGCATTACAACATAATACATAGACCGTAATCCAACTGCATCTATGACTAGTAATCCATCTTCAGGTTATCATCCGAACCCCTTCAAGTATTAAGTTGCAAGCAACAGATAATTGCATTAAGCAAATTAAGTGTGTAAAGTAAACAATACAATTGCCCTTGGACAAAGGATTGTTGTTTTCTCCCTAGTAGCAACAGCACATCTACAACCTTAGAGATTTCTGTCACTTACCCAGATTACTAGAGGCATGACCTACTAACAAGCATAAATACTCCCTCTTGGAGTTACAAGCATCTACTTGGCCAAAGCATCTACTAGCAACGGAGAGCATGCAAGATCACAAATAACATGGACATGATAGAATCAATAATCGATCTGACATAGTACTCAATATCCATCTGATCCCCGCAAACACAACATGTAGCATTACAAATAGATGATCTCGATCATGAACGGAGCTCACAAGATCTAAACATGATAGCACAAAGGAGGAGAAACAACCATCTAGCTACTGTATGGACCCATATTCCAAGGATGAACTACTCACACACCACTCCGGATGCTGGCATGGTGATGAAAAAGGCCTCTAGGGTGATCTCCCCTCTCTGATAGGGTTCTGGGAAGAGCTTCGGATCCCCCCGATCTAGGGATGGAGATGGCGGCGACTACGGACTTTGTTGTGGATTTCTGATTGGGTGGCTAGGGTTTATGCCTTGGGGTGTTTAAATAGGTGAAGGGGCAAGGTCGGTGGATGCCCGAGGGGCCAACACCATAGGGTAGCATGCCCTAGGGTGGACCCGTGCCAGCCCTTGGTGTGGCCGCCTCGTGACTCCACTTTGTCTCTCCTTCGGGCTCCGTGTTACGTCTGGATAAATAGGAACTTCGGCTTTTGTTCCGTCCAATTTCGAGAATATTTCTTTACTAGCTTTTCTGAAATCAAAAATAGCAGAAAACAGGCAACTAGCACTACGACATCTTATCAATAGGTTAGTTCCAAAAAATGTATAAAAATGCCTCAAAGTGTAGACAAAACATAAGATAGTTGGTATAAAACAAGCATGGAGCATAAAAAATTATAGATACGTTTACGACATATCAAGCATCCCCAAACTTAACTTCTGCTCATCCTCGAGTAGGTAAGTGATAAAAATAATAATTTTTGAGGTGACATGCACCATCACAATCTTGATCAATATATTGTAAAGCATTCATAGCTGGGATCATGGTACTCTAAACATGAGCATGAAATATATAGTTCTAACAATAAGACATAGCAACTAAGATGCAACATGAAAAGGTACAAACAAAAGATCATGCATAACAATGCACTAAAAGACATTTGTTTGTTTCACATATATAAAAAATAGCATGAGTGGTATTCAGCTTGTCCTTCATGGATTAGCAAAACATAAATGCATAGGACACCTTCAAAGTTCATAAGGGTGACTAGATACAAATAATTTAAGAACAAGCAATTCCAAAATTATGAATCAATCAACAAGTTTTGGGACAATGCACATTGAACTAAGAATGACAACTATGCTCTCATAATTGGTGCATAAATATAGAAGATGGAGACTCAACATAAAAATAAAAATAAAGGCCCTTCATAGAGGGAAGTAGGGATTTCAAGTTTCATAAAGATCTTCCAAAAATTATGGTACTTACTAGCTTTGAGCTCTCATTGCCCCTATCATTGGCATCTTGAAGTGATTAAGGTTAAAGTGACACAAATATGAGTATATGCTTGACAAGTTGTAAGTTGAAAATTTCATGCCCCTTGCGTACGAGTACCAAACCTCATGCTACTCAAATTTGGTCACAAGCAAGTTCTTGTCATTGTAAGTATATGTGTATCATAGAGAACCGCCAACGGGTACCCCTTACCCCATGACACGGGAGCTATACCATATCAAAATGACAAGGCAACAGACAATGAGCATCTCAGCGATCTTTTTATTTGCTATTTTCATAGGTTTTATTGAGGATGCTTCACAGAATGCTCATTATGGTTATGCTTCAAGTTTCCACCATGATTAGGCATGGCTTAGGCTAGCCGCCCAGGCGTTTCTCTAACACATATACAAACTCCATGATCTTACAAGCTCCCATTTTATTTCACACCACCGGCATCCATAAACATAATAACATGATATCAACTAAATAGAATAAGTGCAATGTTGAAAATGTTCCCCATGACAACATGGTTCTGCTAATTCACAACTTATAATTTGCAAGCATATAAGCAACATATATGCGCACAATGGTTCAAGTTTATTAAGTGCAAGAAAATAAAGTGTGACATCAACTTTGTGAGAGCTTTAATCACTAATTTTCACATAACAAAAGTTTAATTTGGAAGATAGATAAACACATGAATATACTTGGAATGGTATAACACACCATGCATAGGAATTTATAGTGGACCCTTTGGAATAACTTGGTTTCTTGGGAGTTGGATGCACGAGTAGAGCGCATACTCAGTACAGGTGGAGGCTAGCAAAAGACTGGGAGCGACCAACTAAGAGAGCAATAATGGCCATAATCATGCAGAGCGACAAAACATTATTAATTAAAGCATAAAGTGATATCACAAGTCAAAAACTAAATGATCATAGAGGCTAGGGTGACTGGTTCATAGTCATAACATGGTGTAAGCATGCGCGAAGTCAACCCAAATAAATCATCAAAGGAGAATACCACAATATTATGCTTTTGTATGCTAATACAACGCGTGATCCTTTCATGGAACATTAAGCAATCTCAGTTGTTTGAAACAAGTCATGTTACAACAATAATTACTAAGCATATGGTAAAAGAAACATCCAACATGACATGATAAAGTCTAAGTCATAGTCAAAACAAGCTTCCTTTTGTACCATTATAAGCATGAAACTTTCTACTCTTTTCTAACAACTCACAAAGATAATTATCAATAAATACCAATGAGCTTGTCTCACAAATCTACAAAGAAAACTAAAGCTAAACGGAGTGCTAGCAAAAGAGAATACTCATAAAACAATAAGAGTAAAAACTAAAGTGTTCTAGGCAATGAAGAACTAGGTGTGACTTCTCCAAAATAAGTATGCAGGGGTCCAACTAACTTATTGCAGAAAACCAAGCAAAAGAAAACAAAAACAAAGACGCTCCAAGAACAACATATAGTACATGAAGCAATAAAAATGAAGTGTCTTGAAAGAAGACCTGAGATTTTATTGATGAAGAAGGGGCTGCCTTGGACATCCCCAAGCTTTGAATCTTGTACTTCTTGAATATTTATTGGGGTGACACGGGTGGCATGCCTAAGCTTGAGATTTTATCCATACTTCATCTCATCAGATCATTCTTCCCCTACACTTGAAAATTTCATTCATACAAAACTTCACACAATCTTCATTAGCAACATTAGTGTATTCAAGATAATAAGCCTTTGGGTTTAGTTTCAACTAAATTAAATCATCCATTAAAACATAGGCTACTGTAGCAACTCCTTTTAAAATCTCAAGTGATCAAAGAGAACTCAAAAAGAAATTGATTAAGAAGCAAATGCAAATAATGGCAGAAATATGTCAAAATCGACCAACAGGTAAAGACCGATTTTTTCGAAAATCGTACGTTGCTCAAATCGAAAAGTGCATAACTAACGAAAGTTAGAAAATAACCTGGGGCATATGCAAAACAAATCTCAACTCAATCTGACTTATTGGGATTTTTCAAGATTTTTTATATTGAAGCAGAGAAATATGTTTCGGGACAACAACTTCCCCAAATCTTACTTCACTCTCATTAGAGGTTATTCTTGGCACAAAAATCCACAAAAAGTATAAGGAGAGGTTATTACAGAGGTAATAACTTCCAAGACTCAACAAATAAAAACTTACTGAAATAAAACAATGCATTGTCTCCCATAAGCGCTTTTCTTTAATGCCTTTTAGCTAGGCTTGATAGTTTGAGAAGATGCTCACATAAGAAATATGAATTGAAGTAAAAGAGAGCATCAAGAAAAAAATTAAAACACATTTAAGTCTAACCCACTTCCTATGCATAGGAATCTTATACGCAAATAAATTCACAAAGAACAAAGTGACATGCATAGGAAGATAAAACAAGAGTAACTTCAAAACTTTCAGCACATAGAGAGGTGTTTCAGTACCATGAAAGCTTCTACAACCATATTTTACTCTGTCATAATAATTTTCAGTAGCCTTATAAATAAACACAACAATATAACTATCACATAAAGTATGATTTTCATGATCTACAAACACATAATTTTTATCAAACTCAAAAATAGTGGATTAAAACCTTCAAACCTACTTTTAATAATTTTATAACAAGATGACTGATCATTCTCAATAGGTATGGGGTTCTAAGATAAAGTCAAGACCCCTCCAATCTCATTTTCAGTAGTAGTACAATTAATATTATCAACCAATATAGGACCATCATCTTGAGCTTTATCATAAACATTTTCTAAGCAAAAATCTTTAGTACCATGCATTTCGAAGTTAGGCACAAATAAAGGATTATCAGAAGATTTATCAAAATAGCATGGATTATCATAGATAACAGGAGCATAATTATTATAACAAGTTTTACCCATAGTAGATATTTCAAAATAATCCACAAGAACATAATATTCATCCTCCTTTGGTAAGCATGGGGGACAATCAAATAATGTAAGGGATAAAGAGTTACACTCATTAGACGGTAGGCATGGGTATCTAATCCATTCTTCCTCCTTTTGTTCATCACTCTCCTCCTATTTTTCATCTAATGAGCTTTCAGGTTCAGCAATTTCTTCTTCCAGCAATTTCTTCTTCCACAGGTTCCTGCAAATTATTTACACATTCTTGTGCATGACTGAGTCTCTCTTTATAATCAATGATATAACAATTATTGCTGAAATTTTCTATGGAATAATCAAGGATAGAAGAGACCATATCTTTAAGGTCTTTATAAGCAACACAAGTTTCATAATATTTAGACATTAAGGATTCTATTTCATAAGCTCCAATAAACAAAGCAAATTATTCTACTTCTTCAAATCCAAGATGAATATAGTTATTCCAATGATAGTTCACAACTAAAACTTCTTTACTAAAGCCACATTGGAATTTTAGATGTTTAGTATCCTATTTAGAGCAATAATTTATATCATGGTGCTTAAGCAAAATTTTAGCAATTAGATCCAACCTTTTTAACAAGGCTCTCATGACTTTACCCTTATATGATTCTCTATACTTTATAAAATATTCCATGGAGGTTCTAGCATGTCCTTCCATAACAACAGTTTTTAGATTTTTGTTTTTTTTTCAAATTTTTATGGATTTTCAAGTATATAAGAAAAACATTATGAGGTAAGAACAAGGTAACAAAATAACAACTAGAGAAGGAACTAATTTTTTTGTATTTTTTGATAAAAAGAGGCAAACAAAACAAAACAAAAGAAACAAAGCAAAACAAAAACAAAGTAAAGAGATTGGTTGTGAGAGACTTGAACACTTTGTGTTGCTTTGCGTGATGACGGAGTATACTCGTTGCTTTCGGCATACTTATCTTCCGTCTTCTTGGGGTGTTCAGAACTAAGGCACAAGTAGGAGTTGTTGGGAATTTCTTTATGTGGCCATCCTACTGAGGAGAGGGTTCCAGCTATGGGGTTTGCGAGGGTTAGCGTCGGGATGCGCCAACAAGGTGGTCAAAACTTTAGGATCGGATGGTCCTAGGCAGACAAGCAACACATTCCAAGCATCATATAGGCACATGACAAGCAAACAGGGCGTATAGTAGGTACTAAGGGGTGACTAGATGCCATAAGGGGAATCCTATATTAGGGATGTTCATCCTAAGTACGGATTTTACCGGGGTCTTGACTTCTATCTTGCCATATGTCGTTGTCGGTGCCGTACTTGATCGATGTGGGGGCGATGAAGGACTCCGTTGGTAGGGCGATCTTGTAGTGTCTTTCGTCGTAGGTAGCTCCTTTGTCTTGCTTGTCTTGGGGTCTCTTCATTCCGGGAGCTCCGTCTTCATGGTCTCCGAGTAGAACTTTGTTTTCGAAAAACGGAGCATTTGAAGTAGACGAGATATAGAGTAATCCAGTTTCGAATCATTTATTTCAGAGGAGATGAGATAAGAATTCTTTCGAAAAGCTTTTGGAAAAAATAGTTTTCAAAGGCCGGTGTTTTCAGAAATAAGGGTTGTCCTGTCTAACGTCCATGCTAACTAAGGTCTCCTACAGTCAGGATGGCTCTGATACCAAGTCTGTGGCACCCTGGATTTATGGTTCGAGAATACCCGTTATGCCTGCAATTCACGTTCCCATGATCAGTGAGCCGTGAGCATAACCGACAAGTATCATTAAATCATCCATAATTAATGAATACAAGTATTTACATTAATGCCATTATGGCGGTACAACAACAATAGCGGATGTCTTCAAGCGCATAGCTCATGTCATGCCTTAATCTACAAGCGACTGACTGGGAAGACGGCCTAGCTCGCATAGACGTCAACACCTTCGTCACTTCTTAACATCTGAAATCTGGCCAAGTAAATAGTCAGGGACAATGCCGGTGAGTACTTTGAATGTACTCGCAAGACACCTTAAGATAACAATAATAATAACGGATATGCAATATGGATGTGATAGGATGGCTCCAGGAGAGGTTCTTTTATAAACTAGTTTCTCTTGTAGATATAGCATGTCTCTATATCTTTGTTGAAAAACTTTTGTAAAACATTTTGAAAACCTTTTTGATAGGTTTTAAGAAATCACTAGGATTGGGTCACCCATTTGTTTTTTCCTTCCGATCATCTTATGACCAAACTCCTTCTTTTTCCCTGATCATTTCATGGTCAAAACATTTTCAAGCCATTGCCTTTCCGAAGTCATTTTTGAAATCAAAACCATCACCGCCGTACAGTAGCCATCACAACCATCCATGACCTAGGACTCGGCTATTCGAATAGATTTACACTCTGCAGAGGTTGTACACTCACTACAACAACATTAAATATGAGACGCATTAGGTTTCGTCTCTAGTATAGTAGATCAGCTCAACATAACGACGTTTCTTTAGACGCTCCATTAACGTCTCAAATTTTCATTTATCAGCTAGCTAAATAAATATATTTGATAATTTGTTGGTTGTTAGAGACGAATCTTGACACGTTTTGGAATGTGCGTACAATTGAGACCAAATAAATTATTATTATTATTATTGTATAAAAAGTTACTACAAATATTATATGCTTGTGAATACAATCTCAATCGAAGAAAAAACATATAGCAGGTCGTATATACAGGAGGCTTGTTGGCAACAGTAGGTTTTTTTCTTGTTTGAAAAAAAGCAGTAGATTGTTGTTGTTTTTTTCATTTTGGCGCTAGTATTTCTTAATTTTTCCGCTTAAGAGAACATTCCCTCTTTACTTTGAGGAAACATCTACAATATAACTGTAGCCCACCTTTATCTCTCGTCTTTGTTTATTTTTAGACGAAAGGGAACCCTCGCCCCAATCTCCTCGGCCGCCACCGCGTTGCTTGAATTCTCCTCAAAGATTGGATCCGTTTTTATAGAAAAAGGAAGATGATGTGGATCCGCTGCGTGTGCGTCTCCGCCTAGGTTTGTGCTTCCTTAGATCTAGCTTATTCAGATGTAATAATTTGAACTCTTAAATCAATCTAGGGCAGACCGGTGAAGGCAGCGCCGCCGTTGCCGTCGCGGACGACGGCGGGAAGGAGGGGGAGTTGCTGCTGGATATGCGGCAGCTATCTGGGGGTGATGTACCGGGTGCAGGGTGTCCTGCGGATTCAGCTCGTGCAGAATGCCGGTAACTTTTTTTATATTATAGAAATCTGCACAAAGGAATATTTTATCGTTCGCAAGAACTTATTTGCTTTTCAAGGATGGCCTGCAACCCTATGGTAATAATGTCTTGTAGTCCACTTCCACAATCTGCATTGTGAAACTTTTACTTGTAGTATGCCAATCTATTGTTGTTCTAGACTTGCGATTTGCAGATCCAAGCATCACTTAAGTGGTGTCTTATGCTCATTGGAATAAATCTTTACCACACGTGGACATGATTACTAAGGTATCTTTACGATATTTTACTCAGTTATAAAACTATGCCTAATATTTTACCATCGAATGAACTGGGCTTCAACTGTAGGAAGCACAAACCAAAATTTATGAAAAAGAACATCAGGGTTGTGTACGATGTGATTAAGTTACTAAGGTATATTCTACTGTTCTTTTAAATCAGTTCGCTTGTATTGTTTTATACAAATAATATCATCAGTTATGTTAGTGCATTCACAATTGAATCTCCTGGAAACTATAGCAAAGACAATTATGCCAATTCATCTTGATGGCGTCGACACGGAATGGCTATGGTGCAACAAAACTTTCAGTCAGTCATCAGACCGTTATCTAAACTTTCACTCAGTCATCAGGCCGTTATCTAAACTTTCACTCAGTCATCAGACCGTTATCTAAACTTTCACTTTGCTGCAGAGATTGCAAATGAAAATTTTCCTAGACCATATGGAGATATCCAGACTGTAAAAGAAGGTTTTGGTCATGCTATTGCTTGGCCTCGGTCCATTGTAAGTCTATTTTATTCCCTTTTTAGTTTATTAATTCTGTTATAAACTTTTTGCTTTGTAGGTCAAAAGGAAGAAAACTACTTCAAACCGGACACAAAACAACCCGGTGTGTCACATTCTTGTGATTTTATTTTGATGGGGTTTACTAAGAGCTCTTTTGGCTTATCTCATAACATTTCTGGTTCATCTTGGCACATGATACATAATATGCACCGATGTGGTTAAGTTGGCACTAAAAATATCATCTTTAACTCTTTAAAGGCACAATTACATTTCAATACAAATGTTAGTTGATCATGAGTATTAATGATTTTTTATGCTGTTGTGATCTAACAACAATTTTTTTTATACTGTAATATTCTCCAAACTTATTTGTTGTGACCTAAATAGCCCAACCTATAGTCAAAAAATGGGCTTATCTTTTCATTGCCTTTTTTCCTTTTTTCAGAAGCTAGGTTCTACATCCTTAACAGCAACTGCCTTGACTAAATGTGGAGCACTGCATAAAAGCACCTATGCCACCTCACACCATTGATGGGTTTGCTGCACTAGTAGCTCCGCTAAATTGGCTGCAACTTCAATCATGTCATGCACTAAACATATGCGTGGCGTCACAACTATCCTAGGTAATTTCCAAAATAAAATAATAATGGATTTCAACAAAACTAAATTAATACATGGATGCCCAAAAGGTCAATTTATTTCTCCAGATTATATCTCTACAATATTAGTTCTCCAGTTAGTTTGTACAATGAGCATGCCTAGCCCAGGAGCCCTGTCTAGGATCAGATTAGGGTAAAATTAAGATAGAGACTCGTTGTTTCACCTTTTCCTTTACTTGTTGTTCATGTTTATCTTGGACCTAAACGAGACTCTAATCGAAGATGGAGCGGCTAAAGCATTAGTCAGTGCCTCAAGAAAACAATAGATTTACTGCTAATTTAGAAATACAGTTGATGCTATATAGTATTTTTATTTTCTTTTCTGTCCACAATCTTTCCTGATGTATGTATTACACAATTTTTTAATATGATATTGTATTCAGTTGTGAACTTCTTTCTCTACTAGTGCTCTGCAATTTTAAGTGACGGTTATAATGTAGTTTGCCTTCTAGGTCTCTGGGTGTGTGAACCAAAATATGGAGAAAATATCAGTTACCAATTGAACTATTGAAAAAAAATAACTATACCAACCATTCTTCGAGAGACGCTTTTGTGAATGTCTATACATGGTGTGCATACGCTTGGTGTACCTCATGTCTATGTAATGTGTATGAAATTCATCCTTATAACACTGGAATGTATATACGAAGAAAGCACCTCTCACATTATTTGAGACACAAATATGGCGTGTCTAATAGAAGGTCTTTACATGCATAGACATGCATTTACATGCATAGACATGCATTTCAGGCGTCTCTATATGGCGTCTGTACCATGTAGACACGCTTAGCAAGCGTCTTTAGATGATTTGAGACAGTGCATAAGGAGACGCTCCAAGGACGCTTTGTTGAAGTGACTTTATGATCCTCTAGAGATGAAAAAACACGTCTTTAGCCTTGATATTTGGCGTCTCTACATGATTTTCATGTTGTAGTGACTGTACCCACACCATCCGTTTATCCGTCCCTGATCTACACCGATCGTGCGTCAAATAACCGGTCAGGACCTTCCGGATGCCCTCTCTGATACAAGTGCCTACCGTATGAGGTTAATCCCCTCAAAACAGGGACACCCTATATAGTCACCAGCCAACGGGAGCGCATTTTTCACCCCGCAGGGTGTGCGCTTTCAATGAGGAGTTTATAGTATCGTCTGGCCGCCATTTAGACGGTATTTACCTTCCCCAGACCGATGTTTCATAAGGGCCTTTATAGGAGAAAGCCCAGCCTCCGGGAATTTGTTCTTCCCCATAGTAGTTTGAGACACCTATACCGGATTAGACAAACTTCCAGCCTAGCCCCGTCCCATTCCAGAGTAATGTGCTTGCACGGGTTAATTTCTCAAGCATTAGGAACTGTACAGCCCGACGTGTTTTCGTAAACAATTTTCCTCCATCTTTCGTCCGACCATTTTGTAAACCAAAACCTTTCTCATTTTCAACATCACTTGTTAGGCCAAGCCTCACCATGGTTTTCTCATAAAACATTTTTGTAAACCTTTTTCCGGGGTCTTCCCATCCCATAGTTTTTGCATCGTCTAAAAACAGGGTTTCCAAAGGGACATGGTGTTATACACCATCTATCACACTAGGGGCAGGTAGGTATCATAAAAGTGGGTTGTACCTAATGGTACTAAGGGATAAGGGTTTGGAGGAGCCAAACATTCCCCATATAAAATATCATATAGTAAAACAAATGCAATTTGCGTAAATGAGTAGATAAGACAAGCATAGGTAAAATAGTAGGACAAGGTGTATGAGCAATAAGGTGGATTCCCTGTGACCAGCGAGACGTCCCATGACTTCTTTAGAAAACCAGAATACTGAATACAATAATAATAATAAAATCCCGATGTTTCCTTCTTCTCGGTGTCACATAATCGGAACTATCGCCGATACTGAGCAACATGCAAGCAAACAACACCACCATCAATACAATGCTTACAAGCATCCAAACATACAGCAATAAATCATACAATAGAAGATATACATCAGTACGGTGCAGGATGATTGGGTTGATTAGATCAGCAGAAGGCGTGGAGGCATGGGAAGATGATCCTTTCGGATTTGGGGTCTAGGAAATACCTAAGAGAGGGGTTTTTGAGCAAGGAAAAGTTCTGTATGATACCATTGAATAAAAAAAATGATACCATCAGATAAGTATTGATAAAATGAATCCAACAAAAGTGGTTTCACTATTTTATCAATTACCAAAGATTTAAAGTGTTTTTTATAGTGAATAAAACTCTAGTTTTAGAAAATAATTCACCAGAACTGTTATGGAGTTCCAAAAATTATTTACTTGTTTTATTAGGTAGTATTGATGGACTGGTTCACTGAGAGTTCGAATCACCCTAGAAAAATTACCAGAATGCCCTCAAGAAATTCCCAAAGGCAGTACTGGATGGGATTTTTCTTTTTCATCATAGTTAAACCACATAAGCTTTTGATGTTATTCCAAGGAAACATGTTAGGTATTTATATTACATTTCTTTAGAAATTGGAATCACCCTTTTTGGATTTACAGAAATCAAATGGTGAATTTATTGGTGAACAAACCATGCACAAAAATGTTTAAATCACCTTAATTCAATAAAAGCTCAATAAATCATGGGCTCCTGCATGTTGGTACTTATTTGTATAGAGTTTTACTGGGAGTTTTAATTAGGTCAAAACCTCATTTTTTTTGACCTAGAGAAATTTCTAAAGTCAGAAATGCCTTGTTTTTATTATTTTTGCTACATGTAATCTAGGAAGAAATTTTAGGTGGGACCAATGGGACAAGCATGTTATGGCTAATAACTTTTAGGAAAACTTGGGTTCGTTCCATTTGGAATTATAAATCTCCCTGGAAGCATTTACTAGTGGAAGGGATACACTTGGCCATTTTATTTTTTAAGATTTATCTAATCAGTAATTTGTTCCAAAACCAAGTCTGCATGTTAGAGTGTGTACTTAGGTATTGGTGAAAAATATTAGCTAAATTTATTTAGGTCCTTTTAATTTTCAAAAATATATTTAAACCAGGAGGTTATTTTTCTGGATCTGGAAAAATGAATAAAGGAAATGGCTCATGGGCCAGATATGGGGCAAACTGGGCCGCGCAGGGGGGAAACGGCCCACCCGGGACGAGCCACGCTCATGAGGAAAAATTTCGAAAGGGCCTGGCCGGGGCCCAGCGGTCAGTGGCTCAGCGGGGGGAAGGGGTACGGGGGCTCCTAAGCCGTCCGATTAGAATGGATCCGACGGCTCTGGGCCGTCTTCCAGCTCGCGATGCGGCGGCAGGGACCTAACCCTAGGCAAAGGCGGGGAGCGACGGGGGTGCTTACCAGGGGCCGGAGAGGCGGCGTGGAGGGGGTAGGTCTAAGCGGTGCACCACAGCGAGCTCGGGGAGGGGCGGCACTGGGGGTTTTGGCATCAGGGTTGGCCTAGCGCAAGGACGGCGGCGGTGCTTCCTCGGGGCTCGTCGGAGATGCGTCCAGAGGAGGTCCTGGACCAAACAAAACACATGGGGAGGGTCAGAGTATAACATCCCAAAAATACTAAGCTTGGATCATCAAATTCTAATCATCAAAATTAGGGTTAACAAAAACTTTTCTAAATGAAATCATGAATGCATGCATATGTGTATGCATGGATTTTGAAATCCTTTAAAACCACCTTGTTTGTTTGTTTCATTGCTTGTAAAATGTTTCTTAGGTGAAATAAACATCATCTAAAACATTTCCCACACCTTTCCTAAAGACAAGTAAATCAAAACACATATATGAAATGAATGGTCATTTTGGCCAATTTAACTCCCATGCCTACTTTGGCTGTCTCAAACTTTCAGAACCCAACAGAAACTTTTCTGGATCTTTGCACCCCTTGAATGTACTCATAACAAGGTATCAAGGCCCACTTTATGATCATCCAGAAACTTTCAAATGCATAGTTTAAATGACAATTCAAAATTGAATCTTTATCATATGGGAAGATCCCACTTTTTCAAAAACCACTCAAACAAGCTCAACTTTCAAAACCCAAGCATCTGTAGACTCACCAGCACCAATATAGCAAACCCACCAAAAATCTTTTCAAAATTCAAAACTTGATTTCATGCGGCCATTTCATCAAACAGGTTGCAGACACAATTCAGAAAAACATCAAACACTATAGTGTGCAGTAAAATTGGCCTAACTTGTTCCCTAGTTAGCTCACACACAGCTCAGTAGATCATCTAGGAAGTTTAACTAAGGACTAGCACCCCTGTGAGCTTGCCATTGCCATCAATGATGAACAGCCGAGCACCCCCTTGTCACCCCATTGTGGACAGCAGGCTAGAGGAAGAACTAGCCTTGCCAACCTTGTCTGGGTGGCAGCCCACCGTCCACTGCCACTACCTGTCCCAGCCGCGAGCGTTGCCAAGCCCTGGACCACGCGCACAAGCCGCGCCCAGACCGCCAGAGACCATGCCGATCATGCGCCAGAGCACGACCCTCGACCGAAGCCCACAGACCGCGCGCCGCCCTCGCCGCGTGCATACACAATCCCCACCGACCCAGGATACCGCTAGACATCCCCGTTTGCCGCCCCGTGCCACACAGCCACCGCCCGCTGTCGAAGACGCCGCCTCTGCCGCGCAGAGCACCGCCCGTTCCAGACCAAACCACACCGCCCCATGCCTCAAGACCATGTCGTTGAGCATCGCCAGGAGACACCGCACCGTCCCCTACCCTTGCCCATGCCATTAGCGGCCTGTAACCTCGCCCCCGACGAGCTCACCGTGCGCCCCGACGGTCCCCTCGCTCGACTATAAATAGAGGCCACCCCCGCACAATTTCTTCACACCATCTCACTCCCTCTCCTCACTGATCGTGCCACACAGTTCTCAGAGCAAGGCAAGCACCACCCCATCGGAATTTCACCGGAGCCCGCCGCCTCTGGAGAAGAAGGGAGCCAGCGATTGGAGCCGCCCCAGGAGAAGCCACCGGTACCAGGATATTCGCCGTCGTCGACTTTGTCGTTCGCCCGCCTCGCCGACCCTCGCCAGTACCCCGGTGAGCCCCCAACAACCCTCACTGGCCGCGCTAGGTTTCGTTCTCGTCGGAGTGGTCTCGCGTCGACGATGACTCCTAGCCGTTAGATCAGAACTAGATCGAACGATCCACGTCGCCCCATACCGCTTCGCCCAGCCCCGTGTCACTGACGAGCGGGGACACCCACTTAAGCAGCCCGCGGGAGCACTGCGCTTAGCAGGCCGGCCCAGTAATTTTTCCCGCGCAGCCCAGTTATTCAAATTAATCCTTTTTCTATTTCAATTCAAACACACTTCTGTACCCAACTTCAAAAATCAACCCAGATCGATTCAGTGCACCAAATTGAATGAAACAAATTTTGTTGGAAAGGTATGTGAATGCTGAATCCAAGCCCGTTGGATTCAAGTCATTTGGATCTATAGATCACCCATGGTAAAAATAACAAGGCAGAAGATTTTCTGCATTCAAATATTTTTCAAATTTAAACCATAATAGCTTTTGAGTTGATTCCAACTCTCAAAAATCACATTTAACCATACCTTTCAGAATATATAAAAATATATAGGTTTACTTGCAGAAATAATGTTCAAGTAATAAAAGAATGCTACATAAGCATTTCTAGCCACTTTAATTAATTAAAATAAAAGGGTAAAACCTTATTAAATTGTGACACCACTTTAAATCACATTCCCATGGACTACAATATGTGGTGATGACATGTGTCAACATGATCCCATGTTGGGTTTGGAGAATATTAAATCTTAAGTAGTTTTTCAATGAGTAGAAATTACTTTTCTAAAAATAAAAGGATTTAAATCAAGCCCTAACCTTGTAATGTTAGGGATGATGCTAGATCATCCATAGGACCATTGTGTGTGATGATTGCAAGTAGTTAAGTATTGTTTGGTGATTGTGTACCTTGTATTTATTCATAGACGCTAGTACCGACCAAGGATACGAGGAGGAAGGAGGATTCTACGAAGAAGAAGCCGAGGAGAACTTCAACCACTGCTCTGCACAAGGCAAGCTAGTAACCTTGCAAGCTAACACTTGCAATTTAGCAAGCTTATACTGATATTGATGCAAGCTGATACTATACCTATGCAAGCCTTACTAATCAAGTTGACCTATGCAAGCTAACCCTTGCAAGATACCCTACTGATGCAACAAACCCATACTTGTTCTATGACTACTATATGCCTTAAGCATATGTGATCATACCCACTTGATAAACCAATCCTAGTTTTATGTGCAAGCTTCTTACTCTATTTTCTTTATCAAAGCTTACTTAGAGTTTACTTAAGTGACTGGTAGATATTGGAAAGATGCTGAAGGTTGCATAAAGAGCATAAAATTTGGCCTAAGTTAGAAACCTTGACATCAGCCTGAGAAATGAGGTTGTACTTAGTTGAAACTCCACTAGTTACCACCCCCTCATTAGTACTACCCCCACCTGTAGATGCTAGTGCTAAGCATAAAACTTGATCAACTTTTAGATGGGAATACTTGCTGGAAAAATGGTTATGAAAACCTTGGAATGATGGATCATTCTATTGAAATGTTTTGGACATGTGTTTCCAAACACTTGAGAATTTTGGTGATAAAAATGTTGAGGCATGAGCCTTAGACCTTTATAAAACTGATGGTTATCTGGATGCGATACCATTCCAATTTTATCGTACAACCACAATACCCGAATATTGGGTAGGGCTTGACTGGAAACTTATATTCCTTAGTATTAGTTCCCTCACAGCCAAGGTCTGAGCTGAGGCTACCTTGTGAAGATTGTCCACCTGTGCAGTACCCAAGATGATAGTTGGTCATGGTTGGGAGGCTAAACTCACAGGAGAGGTGCTTATACTAGGGCGTGTAATCGAAAGGTTAGGATTGATTATCCGCATACTGAGTATGATGAATTCAGGATTTGTTCCTGACGGATGTATCAAATGTTGTGGTGAAAGTGTACAATCTCTGCAGAGTGTCAAACTATTCGAATAGCCGCGTCCACGGTTATGGACAGTTGGATTGGCCATACTGTTCCCCCGTCAGACTTTTCAAAATGACCTGTGAAATGAACTAAGACTTTGACTTGACCACAACAGAGTTGTGATATAAAATACAAGTTCCCAGTTAGGAGTTATAAAATTGTGACTAGCTTTAGAACTTAGTAGAGATAAATCTGGCTTTTCCAAAACAACCCTAGAGCCTAGTGTCCTATTATCCAAAAACCCCCTTTACCTATTAGTATTAGTTTGCGAGTACTTAAAGAGTACTCATGGCTTTGTCCCTGGCTATTCCCATGGCCAGACTATGAAGAGGAGTACCTGGAAGATGGACCCCAGGAAGGTTACGACAACTAGGATCATCTCCCATCGTCAGCATTGCCTGTGACACCAAAGATGGAGCTTCGCCTACGCTACCGTTATTATTACGTATTCCGCTGCTTGATGTTGTATTAAGAACTGGATCATGAGATCCCTATTTGTGTAAGAACTTATGTATCGTTTGTAATGGATGATGTACTATGGTATCCAATTCTGTTATGTCTCGCAAAAATGGTAATTCTAGGATTGCAATGTATGGCATAACAGGCATCTAGGATTGAAAAATCCGGGTGTTGACAAGTTGGTATCAGAGCCATCCTGACCATAGGAGACCCTAGTTAGACTGGACGTTTGAATCAAAAACTTAGTTTCAAAACCAAAGAAAACAAATATTTACAAAAACTTATTCTCATTCTTATCTCTTTGATTCTTTCATAAAAATTCATGTTCCTCAAAAACTCTTGCGAAATACATAAAATTTTGACACACTTGATCACTCCGCTAATCTACTCATCCTCTATTTTTATAGATGGATGTGAAGTACAGCAAGTTTTACCAACTTGGGAATGGAGGAGACCTTATCTTTGAGAGGGATCTGGATCAGCTTTCGGAACTTCTGGAGCGTCCGCACCCCGAGTTCTTTGGAGCTCAGCTCAATGATCAAGGAGGATAAGATCTGTAGTGGCTAATTGTTGCAAGTCTCCGAGGAAAGGTTGAACCTCCCACTGCGGAGGGAATTCAGTTTACCTTGAGGGAAAACAACTGGCTCGATGGACTTGCCAGAGCAATGCAGGAAGCTCTTTCCCGTCTGTGTGGGCAGAGCATCAATCAGATCAAGGGGACTCGCTTTGAGTTTTGCCCAAGGTGTGATGCAAATGGACAACCACTGGAAGCCCCATACCACCCTGAGCTGAAGACTCAATTGTACCACCCTAGCTTCATGATGTATGATCGTCAGCAGGAGTTGGACAACTGCTGTGACTATTGCAACCACAAGTCTGCCATCATCAAGACGAAGGATCAGACCATAGCCATGCTAGCAAAGGATCGCAAGTCTCACCGCCGTCAGCTCGACAAGAAGGAGCGCATTATTGCTCGTCTTCGCCACCGCATCTCATCCCTAGAGGATACCATCCACGAGAGAGACATGCAGTTGGAGGAAAGGGAGAATGCCGGAGAGGATCTTCGTGGAGACCCTTACTCCTATCTCAGCGATGACGATGATTTTCTGGAGGATCTGGCCATGGACTTCTTCACCGATGAGGATGATTTCGCCTTCATCGATGATGACGAAAATGATGAAGCCACAGACTCCAAGGAGTAGTAGCACTGAGCACTAGCGTAGGGAGTAGTATTCGGTCCCACTGTAGCATAGAATCCAGAATGGTTCTTAAAACCATCTGTTTTTCCTTGCTATGGTGTGCGTTGTATCGAGTGAATGAATGAATGAAAAAAAATCAAGTTGCTAGAAAAATCTGAGTCAAACATTTAAAACTTTTCAAAGACCCAAAACCTTAGAAATTTCCCTCTTTTATCATGATCTATATCAATCTTCAGATGCCACGTGAAGGAAGTGGTTCAGCCCCGGACCCGATGTTGCAGATCCTGCAAATGTTGACTTCTGACAGCGAAGCTGAAAGAGCTGAACTTCAAGACAACCTAGCCACTCTGCAACAGATAGACCAGCTAGCCCACCACAACCAAGGCCACGGAAATCAGGACAACCATGGATCTAAGCTCAAGAATTTCCAGAATACCAACCCACCCGTTTTCACCAAGTCAGAAGAACCCCTAGACGCCGATGATTGGCTGCAAACCATGGAAAACAACCTAGAAGTCGCCGGAGTGGAAGCCAACGAGAAAGTCCTGTTCGCCACCCATTATCTAGCCGGAGATGCTAGGGCATGGTGGGACAGTGTTCGTGCAATGACCGGAGGCCGGATGATGACCTGGGAGGAATTCAAGGTCAAGTTTAGCAGAACCCATGTGCCACCAGGTTTGATCAAGAGAATGAGAGACGAGTTCAGAGAGCTGAAGCAAGGAAGGATGACTGTAGTGGAATACCGTGACAAATTTTTGTCATTAGCTAGGTATGCCCCGGACGAGATAGACACCGAAGCCAAGAAGAAAGAAAGATTCCTGAATGGTCTGCATGACGAGATGCAGACGGTGTTAGTCAATATCCCCCTTGCTGATATTGAAGCCCTTGTTGACTCTGCTATCCAGATGGAAGGAAAGATCAACCAAGCCAATGAGAACCGCAAGCGTCGCATGATGCATCAACCAGGAACCCATCAGACCCTAAAATATCGCTCCAACCCATCTCCAGGATTTGCCCCAAGAACCAACAGACCCCCTATGACCCGTCCGACCTACCCCAACCGTGGAAACCCTAGACCCGGAGGAAATCACAACAACCCCGGCAACTCTAGCAATTTCACCCGTGCCCCACCCAAGTTCAACACCAACAATGCTACCGCCAACACCAACACTGCCCCGAGGACTGGAAGCAATGCTGTGCCTGTCGCAGCCAAGGACAAGTCACAAGTGACCTGTTATGACTGTGGAAATAAAGGCCACTATTCCAACGAGTGCCCCAACAAGAAGAATGCTACAGCCCCTAATGCCAATGCCCCAGCTCAGCAGCAGCGTCGTGTCCAGCCAGGGAGAAGATTTGCCCCAGGGAATTCACTCAACCGCAATGGCTGTCTTTTTCTCATGCATGCTGAAGAAGCTTAGGAAGCGCCAGACGTCGTGCTGGGTATGTTTTCTGTTAATTCAGTACTTGCAAGAGTGTTGTTTGATTTTGGTGCCTCGCATTCATTTGTCACGGAAGAATTTTCCGGCACTAGTAAAATTCAACCAACCAAACTGAAGCATGTTATGATTGTGAAAATTCCCGGATCAACCACCAAGGCTAGGCAAATTTGCAAAGCCGTCCCTATCCGAATCCATGGCATAGATTTTTATGCTAATCTAATAGTACTCGGAACTAAAGGTTTGGAAGTAGTACTAGGAATGGATTGGATGTCCAAACATAAGGGATTGATTGACTATGCTAAGAAAGCCATCACCATGACCAGTACCACCAGAATATCAGTCGAGCATATATCTGAAACCTTACCTCGCCAATTCAAGTGTAAGAAGAGTCTAGCCCAACCTACCATTGACCAAGTCCGGATAGTCTGTGAATACCCCGATGTATTTCCAGATGTTTTGCCCGGTATGCCCCCAGATCGGGATATCGAGTTTATCATCGAACTAATCCCCGGAACAGGACCCATAGCCCAGAGACCCTATAGTATGAACCCGTCAAAACTAGCAGAACTGAAGAAGCAACTGGATTCTATGCTAGAAATTGGATTGATTCAACCAAGTGCGTCACCATGGAGATCACCTGTCTTATTTGTGGACAAGAAAGATGAAGGTAACTGTTTGTGTACGGATTATAGGAAGTTAAATGATGTCACCATCAAGAACAAGTACCCCTTGCCCAAGATAGAAGATTTGTTTGATCAATTGATCGGTGCCCAGGTGTTTTCTAAGATTGATCTTAGAACTGGCTATCATCAACTCAAAATTCGTGCAGAGGATATTCCAAAGACTGCCTTTACCACCAGATATGGATTGTACGAGTATACAGTCATGTCTTTTGGATTAACCAATGCCCCCGCTTATTTCATGAACCTCATGAATAAGATTTTTATGGACTTCCTGGATAAGTTTGTCGTTGTTTTCATCGATGACATTCTGATTTATTCCAAATCAGAAGAAGAACATGAGCTACACCTAAGGACCCTTCTTGGAACCCTTAGAGAGCATCAGTTGTATGCCAAGTTTAGCAAATGTGAATTCTGGTTACAGGAGGTAGGATTCCTCGGTCACATTGTATCAGCCGGAGGAATTGCTGTTGACCCTGCCAAAGTGAAAGATGTAGAAGATTGGCAAGCCCCAACCACTCAAACCCAAGTTCGTGCTTTTCTCGGATTGGCGGGATATTACCGCAAATTCGTAGAAGGATTCTCGAGTATCGCCCGACCCATGACCCAATTGCTGAAGAAGGACAAGAAGTTTGAATGGACCGACAAATGTGAAGCGAGTTTTCAAGAACTCAAGAGGAGATTGATTTCATCCCCAATCTTGATCATGCCGGATATCACGAAGCCCTTCGATGTGTATTGTGACGCATCCAAGATTGGTCTCGGATGTGTGCTAATGCAAGAAGGCAAAGTTATATCTTATCTATCTCGACAATTGAAGCAACATGAGCAAACCTATCCAACCCATGACCTCGAACTCGCAGCAGTAGTCCTAGCCCTGAAGACATGGAGACATTACCTAATGGGAAACTGTTGTGAGATTTATTCGGATCACAAGAGCCTAAAGTATATATTCACTCAGAAGGAGTTGAATATGAGGCAGAGAAGATGGATTGAGCTAATCAAGGATTACGACCTGGACATTCACTATCACCCTGGTAAAGCCAACGTGGTAGCCGATGCCCTTAGCAGATTGTCATGCCGCTTGAACTCCATGATTTTGAAGGAGCAACCAAGTTTGCACAAGGAGATGGAAGATCTTCGAATGGAATTAGTAAGTGAAGGATTTTTGGCTAGCATAGAACTTCAGCCCACTTTGATCAGTCAGATTAAAGAGGCGCAGAAGGGAAATGCCAGTATCGTCTGAATCAAGCGTCATATCGGTACAGGCAAAGTACCGGGATTCACCGAGGATGAAGAAGGAGTTTTGTGGTACAAAGGACGCCTTTGTGTACCAGCAGATTCGGAGTTGAAAGAAGTTATCTTGAAGGAGGCTCATGATACTCTTTATTCTATCCATCCCGGAGGAACTAAGATGTATCAAGATTTGAAAGAGCAATTTTGGTGGCATAAGATGAAGAGAGAAATCGGAAGCTATATCGCCAAGTGTGATATATGTCAGCGAGTCAAGGCAGGACATCAAAGACCCGCTGGGTTGTTGCAACCTTTGCAAATTCCGGAATGGAAATGGGATTCTGTAGGAATGGACTTTATCACTGGACTACCTACTTCTAGTAGGGGAAATGACTCTATTTGGGTCATAGTGGACAGATTGTCCAAAGTCGCCCATTTCTTGCCCGTCAAAACCACCTATCAGAGTTCGAAGCTAGTGAAGTTGTACATTGCTAGAATCGTCAGTTTGCACGGAGTTCCCAAGAACATAGTATCGGATCGAGGAACTCAGTTTACCTCGAGATTCTGGAAGAAAGTCCAAGAAGGTTTAGGAACCCGCCTAGATTTCAGTACCGCGTATCACCCTCAGACCGATGGACAAACGGAGCGAGTAAATCAAATACTCGAAGATATGCTTAGAGCATGTGTGCTAGAATATGGATCCAAGTGGGAAGACTGTCTGCCGTTTGCAGAATTTTCCTACAACAATAGTTACCAAGCCAGTTTGCAAATGGCCCCATTTGAATTCATGTACGGAAGAAAGTGTCGCACCCCTTTGAACTGGTCAGAAGTAGGAGAGAGTCAGATTTTCGGACCCGACATCCTCCGAGAAGCAGAAGAGAAGGTTCACAAGATTCGTGAGCAACTCAAGACTGCCCAATCCCGACAGAAGAGTTATGCCGACAAGAGACGTCGAGACCTCGCCTTCCATATAGGAGATTTTGTTTATCTGAAAGTGTCGCCATTGAAGGGAATGCAGCGTTTCCAACTCAAAGGAAAGTTAGCCCCCAGATATATCGAACCTTTCAAAATTCTAAACCATCGAGGAGAAGTATCGTATCAATTGGAACTACCTGAAGAGATGTCAGCTGTGCATAATGTGTTCCATATCTCGTTACTTCGCAAATGTCTCGAAGTCCCCGAGAAGACCGAAGTGTTCAAGAATATCGATCACCGGACCATAGAGATCAATGATGACCTGACCTATCCCGAAGTACCCATCCGCATTTTGGAAGAAGCTTTTCGAACTACCCGAACCCGAAGAATCAAGTTTCTCAAGATTCAATGGAGCAACCACACAAAAGAGGAAGCTACCTGGGAGCGCGAAGACCACATCAGGACGGAGTTTCCCGATCTCTTCAAATCCTAGGTAATCTTTTCTTCCTTTTTCAAATCTCGGGACGAGATTTTGTTTAAGGGGGGAAGGTTTGTAACATCCCAAAAATACTAAGCTTGGATCATCAAATTCTAATCATCAAAATTAGGGTTAACAAAAACTTTTGTAAATGAAATCATGAATGCATGCATATGTGTATGCATGGATTTTGAAATCCTTTAAAACCACCTTGTTTGTTTGTTCGTTTCATTGCTTGTAAAATGTTTCTTAGGTGAAATAAACATCATCTAAAACATTTCCCACACCTTTCCTAAAGACAAGTAAATCAAAACACATATATGAAATGAATGGTCATTTTGGCCAATTTAACTCCCATGCCTACTTTGGCTGTCTCAAACTTTCAGAACCCAACAGAAACTTTTCTGGATCTTTGCACCCCTTGAATGTACTCATAACAAGGTATCAGGGCTCACTTTGTGATCATCCAGAAACTTTCAAATGCATAGTTTAAATGACAATTCAAAATTGAATCTTTATCATATGGGAAGATCCCACTTTTTCAAAAACCACTCAAACAAGCTCAACTTTCAAAACCCAAGCATCTGCAGACTCACCAGCACCAATCTAGCAAACCCACCAAAAATCTTTTCAAAATTCAAAACTTGATTTCATGCGGCCATTTTATCAAACAGGTTGCAGACATAATTCAGAAAAACATCAAACACTATAGTGTGCAGTAAAATTGGCATGACTTGTTCCCTAGTTAGCTCACACACAGCTCAGTAGATCATCTAGGAAGTTTAACTAAGGACTAGCACCCCTGTGAGCTTGCCATTGCCATCAATGGTGAACAGCCGAGCACCCCCTTGTCACCCCATTGTGGACAGCAGGCTAGAGGAAGAACTAGCCTTGCCAACCTTGTCTAGGAGGCAGCCCACCGTCCACCGCCACTGCCTGTCCCAGCCGAGAGCGTTGCCAAGCCCTGGACCACGCGCATAAGCCGCGCCCAGACCGCCAGAGACCATGACGAGCATGCGCCAGAGCACGGCCCTCGACCGAAGCCCACAGATCGCGCGCCGCCCTCGCCACGTGCATACACAATCCCCACCGACCCAGGAGACCGCCAGACATCCCCGTTTGCCGCCCCGTGCCGCACAGCCACCGCCCGCCGTCGAAGACGCCACCTCTGCCGCGCAGAGCACCGCCCGTTCCAGACCAAACCACACCGCCCCATGCCTCGAGACCATGTCGTTGAGCATCGGCAGGAGACACCGCACCGTCCCCTACCCTTGCCCATGCCATTAGCCGCCTGTAACCTCGCCCCCGACGAGCTCACCGTGTGCCCCGACGGTTCCCTCGCTCGACTATAAATAGAGGACACCCCCGCACGATTTCTTCACACCAGCTCACTCCCCTCTCCTCACTGATCATGCCACACAGTTCTCAGAGCAAGGCAAGAACCACCCCGCTGGAATTTCACCGGAGCCCGCCGCCTCTGGAGAAGAAGGGAGCCAGCGATTGGAGCCGCCCCAGGAGAAGCCACCGGTACCAGGAGATTCGCCGTCGTCGACTTTGTCGTTCGCCCGCCTCGCCGACCCTCGCCAGTACCCTGGTGATCCCCCAACAACCCTCACTGGCCGTGCTAGGTTTCGTTCTCGCCGGAGTTGTCTCGCGTCGATGATGACTCCCAGCCGTTAGATTAGAACTAGATCGAACGATCCACGTCGCCCCATACCGCTTCGCCCAGCCCCGTGTCACTGACGAGTGGGGACGCCCACTTAAGCAGCCTACGGGAGCACTGCGCTTAGCAGGCCGGCCCAGTAATTTTTTCCGCGCAGCCCAGTTATTCAAATTAAACCTTTTTCTATTTCAATTCAAACACACTTCTGTACCCAACTTCAAAAATCAACCCAGATCGATTCAGTGCACCAAATTGAATGAAACCAATTTTGTTGGAAAGGTCTGTGAATGCTGAATCCAAGCCCGTTGGATTCAATTCATTTGGATCTATAGATCACCCATGGTAAAAATAACAAGGCAGAAGCTTTTCTGCATTCAAACATTTTTCAAATTTAAACCATAATATCTTTTGAGTTGATTCCAACTCTCAAAAATCACATTTAACCATACCTTTCAGAATATATAAAAATATATAGGTTTACTTGCAGAAATAATGTTCAAGTAATAAAAGAATGCTACATAAGCATTTCTAGCCACTTTAATTAATTAAAATAAAAGGGTAAAACCTTATTAAATTGTGACACCAATTTAAATCACATTCCCATGGACTACAATATGTGGTGATGACATGTGTCAACATGATCCCATGTTGGGTTTGGAGAATATTAAATCTTAAGTAGTTTTTCAATGAGTAGAAATTACTTTTCTTAAAATAAAAGGATTTAAATCAAGCCCTAACCTTGTAATGTTAGGGATGATGCTAGATCATCCATAGGACCATTGTGTGTGATGATTGCAAGTAGTTAAGTATTGTTTGGTGATTGTGTACCTCGTATTTATTCATAGACGCTAGTACCGACCAAGGATACGAGGAGGAAGGAGGATTCTACGAAGAAGAAGCCGAGGAGAACTTCAACCACTGCTCTGGACAAGGCAAGCTAATAACCTTGCAAGCTAACACTTGCAATTTAGCAAGCTTATACTAATATTGATGCAAGCTGATACTATACCTATGCAAGCCTTACTAATCAAGTTGACCTATGCAAGCTAACCCTTGCAAGATACCCTACTGATGCAACAAACCCATACTTGTTCTATGACTACTATATGCCTTAAGCATATGTGATCATACCCACTTGATAAACCAATCCTAGTTTTATGTGCAAGCTTCTTACTCTATTTTCTTTATAAAATCTTACTTAGAGTTTACTTAAGTGACTGGTAGATATTGGAAAGATGCCGAAGGTTGCATAAAGAGCATAAAATTTGGCCTAAGTTAGAAACCTTGACATCAGCCTGAGACATGAGGTTGTACTTAGTTGAAACTCCACTAGTTACCACCCCCTCATTAGTACTACCCCCACCTGTAGATGCTAGCGCTAAGCATAAAACTTGATCAACTTTTAGATGGGAATACTTGGTGGAAAAATTGTTATGAAAACCATGGAATGATGGATCATTCTATTGAAATGTTTTGGACATGTGTTTCCAAACACTTGAGAATTTTGGTGGTAAAAATGTTGCGGCATGAGCTTTAGCCCTTTATAAAACTGATGGTTGTCTGGATGTGATACCATTCCAATTTTATCGTACAACCACAATACCCGAATATTGGGTAGGGCTTGACTAGAAACTTATATTCCTTAGTATTAGTTCCCTCACGGCCAAGGTCTGAGCTGAGGCTACCTTGTGAAGATTGTCCACCTGTGCAGTACCCAAGATGATAGTTGGTCATGGTTGGGAGGCCAAACTCACAGGAGAGGTGCTTATACTAGGCGTGTAATCGAAAGGTTAGGATTGATTATCCGCATACTGAGTATGGTGAATTCAGGATTTGTTCCTGACGGATGTTTCGAATGTTGTGGTGAAAGTGTAGAATCTCTGCAGAGTGTCAAACTATTCGAATAGCTGCGTCTGCGGTTATGGACAGTTGGAGTGGCCATACTGTTCCCCCGTCAGACTTTTCAAAATGACCTGTGAAATGAACTAAGACTTTGACTTGACCACAACAGAGTTGTGATATGAAATACAAGTTCCCAGTTAGGAGTTATAAAATTGTGACTAGCTTTAGAACTTAGTAGAGATAAATCTGGCTTTTGCAAAACAACCCTAGAGCCTAGTGTCCTATTATCCAAAAACCCCCTTTACCTATTAGTATTAGTTTGCGAGTACTTAAAGAGTACTCATGGCTTTGTCCCTGGCTATTCCCATGGCCAGACTATGAAGAGGAGTACCTGGAAGATGGACCCCAGGAAGGTTACGACAACTAGGATCATCTCCCATCGTCAGCATTGCTTGTGACCCCGAAGATGGAGCTTCGCCTACGCTACCGTTATTATTACGTATTCCGCTGCTTAATGTTGTATTAAGAACTAGATCATGAGATCCCTATTTGTGTAAGAACTTATGTATCGTTTGTAATGGATGATGTACTATGGTATCCAATTCTGTCATGTCTCACAAAAATGGTAATCCTGGGATTGCGATGTATGGCATAACAAGCATCTAGGATTGAAAAATCCGGGTGTTGACACAGAGGAGGTAGGGAAAACATGGTAGGGGGACATGCAGGGCCAGGGGAGCAAGGAGGAGGAGGTTATGCTCGTTTTCGTTCTCGGGGCCGAGAGGTTCTTATTCTTCTTTTCTTAGGCTAGGCAGAGAATTAGAGGAGGGTTGGCTCTCTAGTGAGGTAGGAGGAAGGAAGAGGAGTGGAAATGAGCAGCGAGGGGAGGCTGGGGTGGCCTCTGGCCTATTTAACTTGAGGGGAGTGGTGTAGGGTGGGAAAGTCCATAGAGGGCTTGAGAGGGGGAGATGGCAGGGATTGGGTCTTAGGGGTGGTGGAGTGGTCGTGTGGGACCAGTAGCTGGACCAGGGAGAGGCGGAAGGGGTGGAGTGGCTGCTGCCCTTTCTTATATCAAAAATTTTTGCAAGATGGATTTCCTCTCTCTCTCCCTCACATGCTTCAAGAGCTAAAGGACAAGGGAGAGGGACTGCTACAGTACCATGCCATAGTGTAACATGACCAGGAGGAAGTGAGGGTGCTGTGGAAGATTGGATGGGGATTTGAGTTGGTTTGGATCAAGATTTGATTTATTTTTCAAACTTGATTCAATGGTAGTTGTGAAGGAAGTTGGAAAAATTGCATTGATCAAGGTGACAAAAAGGTACTGGTGTGTGTATGGGGTCATTGCATAACCCTAGGAATTATTTGGAATTTTTCTAAAGATTAAAACCCCATTTAGATGCATTTATTCAAAAAGGGCAGAAATAGATTATGGAAGCTAATGTAATATTTTTACATTTTACAAGGTTGGTTTTTTATGTGAAATGGTTCTGAATACCATATTACACATTGGAGAATTTATTTGGAATTTATTGGGATGGAAAAGTATTTTTAAGGAATTATTTCCGTTTCTGCCATTTAAGAAAATGGGCAAAAATAAATAATAAAGAATCTCAAAAATATTTATTTTTGAGTTGGGAAGAAGTGATATGATATATATAACTCAGTTGTGCATTGATTTGGCAAGGTTATTTGGGTAAAAACAAACTTGCCTTTATAGACAGAGGTTTTAGGGTGCTGCCAGAAAAAGAATTTAAATAGTTTTAGGCTCCAAATAATTATGGGAATTATTTGGGGAAATATCCTAACCAAGGTATATGATGTAAGCTTGATGTATACATCATTTTCTACTTGGGTTTTTAAGGATTTTGGTGAAAAGGAAAGAAACTAGCTTGGGTTTTGTTATTTTCATGCCACCAAAACATGAGTGGATCAGGGAGCTCAAAGCTCACCTGGATACAAGGGGTAGATGGATGGATAGACAAGGTTATATAGATGATCATGGGAGCAAGAGTTGAGCTTGGATGGATTTGAGGTGGTTTAGGGGTGATAGCAAACCTTGTTGAAAATAAGGCTGCCATATTAGAGTTGTCATGATGCCTCGTTAACCATGGCGGGTTTAGGATGCACAAGGCTCCAATTGAAACAAGTGAGGTATGGATTCATAGACCATGGTTAGTAGACCATAACCATGCAAGGATTTTGTCAAGGGGAGGTAGCGTATAGATGTGAGCTTCTGCCAAAGTAGGCAAGATGATAAGATTTGCAGAAAAGATTATTCTCTTGACTATAAAACCATCATGGATGAGTGGGAACCAGAATGGTTTATCCATGTGAAAGAGTGGTATTTGGTATTACTCATGATGTACTACAATATGGTTCATATACATTCTCAAGGATGCACATAGGTTGGAAAAGGTGGAGCTCCAAAGATTGAATCTAGATAAGAATTCTAGACTTAGCCATTTTGGCAGATTTAGGGTTTTAGACTAGAGTGCAAGTGTTGATGATTTTGAGAGGATGTTAAGTTCCAAACTCATGATCAAGGCGGTGATGTTGAAGTGTAACTAAGTAGACAGAATCCATGCTTAGATTGGGTCCTAAGGGATGAGCTACTAGATTAGCTCACTTTAGTCCCTAAGCAAACAAGGCAATCATCAGATCAAGGCAATTCATCTTATCACTTATCCAACTACCACTAAGGTTACCATCAAGCCTAGCTTGAGCTAAGGTTAGGTATTTTGAATTGGTTATACTTTGAAGTAAGATAAGGACCATCTTGGTATTTCTACCAAGGTTGGAATGAAAAGGTTTTAATGAAGGTTTTGGAAAACCTAGGGGTAAGAGTAGCTGAGAGTTCTGTCTTGAAAACATAAGGAGATTATATTTTAGTTCTCCATAGTTTTTTTAATAGGACTAGTAAAAATATTTTTGTTTTGTCAAAGTCATCTTGGCTCAGGTTTTGAAATGCCAGAACATTTGAGAATATGAAAGATGAGCCAAGACATCTCTTTTGTAAAATAGCTTTTGTCAACTAGTGTTGAGATAAGAAGTATAGCACCTAATACACAATCAGTTGCAAGAACACAAGAAAGCAAGTAAGCAAACATTGCACATGTAACAAGAAAAAGTTTTTGTTCCCCCTGATTTTTGCCTTTTGGACAACAATTCAGCGTTGCTGAAATTGGGATGTTACAACAGAAATCTTCTTTCTCCTAGAAAAGTGACTTGACGGGGAGGAAGAGATTGAAGCTGTCCTTATCTCCCCGGCAACGGTGCCACAAAATGTGCTTGATCGCTCAGATGATGTAGAGCTCGTTGGGAACCCCAAGAGGAAGGTACGATGAGCACAGTAGCAAGTTCCCCTTAGTTATGAAACCAAGGTTATCTAACCAGTAGGAGAAAGGAAACAACACCCAAGGTGTTGCTAGCAACTTGGAACCTGCACAACACAACCACAATACTTTGCCCCAACTTACAGTGAGGTTGTCTATCTCACCAGTTTTGCTAAAAACAAAGGATTAAACGTATAGTGTGGAAGATAGTAATTGCTTGTGGTAATTGCAGAAAGTAAACTATAAATGGTAAACAATAGATGGAATATCAATGGGATGGATTGGACCGGGTTCCACAGTTCACTAGAGGTGTTCCCCATAGGATAAATAACATGCTGGGTGAACAAATTACAGTGAGACAATTGATAGATTGAGAATGCAAAACAATACATGTACTAGGCATCTTGATCAATACGAGATTTGTTTGGGCATTACAACATAATACATAAACCGTAAACCAACAGCATCTATGACTAATAATCCACCTTCAGGTTATCATCCGAACCCCTTCCAGTATTAAGTTTCAAGAAACAGATAATTGCATTAAGAAAAGTGTGTAAAGTAAATAATACAATTTCCCTTGGACAAAGGATTATTGTTTTCTCCCTAGTAGCAACAACACATCTACAACCTTAGAGATTTTTGTCACTTCCCCAGATTACTAGAAGCATGAACCTACTATCAAGAATAAATACTCCCTCTTGGAGTTACAAGCATGTACTTGGTCAAAGCATCTAATAGCAATGGAGAGCATGCACGATCACAAATAACATAGACATGATAGAATCAATAATCAATCTCACATAGTACTCAATATCCATCCGATCCCCGCAAACACAATATGTAGCATTACAAATAGATGATCTTGATCATGAACGGATCTCACAAGATCTAAACATGATAGCACAAAGGAGGAGAAACAACCATCTAGCTACTGTATGGACCCGTAGTCCAATGATGAACTACTCACGCATCACTCCGGAGGCTGGCATGGTAATGAAGAAGGCCTCTAGGGTAATATCCCCTCTCCGGTAAGGTGTCGGGAAGAGCTTTGGATCCCCCGATCTAGGGATGGATATGGCGGCGGCTACGGACTTTTTCGTTGATTTCTGATCGGGTGCCTAGGGTTTCTGCCTCAGGGTGTTTATATAGGCGAAGGGGAAAGGTCGATGGACGCCCGAGGGGCCCCACCCTAGGGCGGAGCGCCCTAGGGTGGACCCGCGCCGACCCTAGGTGTGGCCGCCTCGTGGCTCCACTTCGTCTCTCCTTCGGGCTCCGTGTTTGATGCATTTTAGATCACTGTAGATCTTCATTGGGAAACCCCAAGAGGAAGGTATGATAAGCACAACAGCAAGTTTTTCCTCAGAAAGAAACCAAGGTTATCGAACCAGTAGGAGGAAGAAAACGACCAAAAGGTGTTGCTAGAACCTTGGAAACCTGCACAACACAAACTCAAGACTTTTCCCCAACGAACGTGAGGTTGTCAATCTCACCGGTTTGCTGAAAACAAAGGATTAACTATATGGTGTGGAAGGTAATGGTGGTTTGCAGAAAGTAAATAGGAACAATGGAAGATGTATCAATGGTAAAGATTGGACATGGGTCCATAGTTCCCTAGAGGTGTTCTCCTTAAGATAAACAACATAACATGCTGGGTAAACAAATTACAACAGTGCAATTGACATGACAGAGCAAGGCATAACAATGCAATACTAGACATTCATGATCCTATGAGATTTGATTGGGCAATACAACAAGATACATAGACCGCCATCCAACTGCATCTATGACTAGTAATCCACCTTCAGGTTATCATCCGAACCCCCTCTGGTATTAAGTTGCAAGCAACAGATAGCTGCTTTAAGCAAAGTGTGTAAGGTAAACAATCCACTTGTTCCATGAACAAGAGATCATTGTTTTCTCCCTAGTAGCAACAACACATCTACAACCTTAGAGATTTATGTCACCTCCCCAGATTAAATAGAGGCATGAACCCACTATCGAGCATAAATACTCCCTCTTGGAGTCACTAGCATCTACTTGTCCAAGATAGCTACTACAAACAGAGAGCATGCAAGATCTCAAACAACACAGACATGATATAATCATTAACAAATCTGAGATAGTAATCTCAATATCCATCGGATCCCCACAAACACAACATGCATGATTCATTGTAAGGTTCCCAACCTTTAATAAGGTAGAGATCCCTGTGTTTACAATGCTAGTCCCTGGATCAATAGCTAGCATCCATAGTTAAGATGTAATATCAAGAAACAAAGGTCATAATACAACTTTATAACCAGGAAGAAAATAATTTATTACTTACATAGCTCATTTGGCTATCTCATTACAATGTAGCAGAATATAACAATAGCATGGGGTACTTCATCTTCAAAGTGCCACAGGCAGACATGTTGGTTGTAGACTTGTAATCCTAATCAATAAACTTCACTAATACCAAACAAACCTGCAACATAACAAGTTACAGACACAAGGGTCAATACATTTGAATTGTATTGGCAAGTGATACTATGGTAGTATAGTGGAGTCTATCATCTATATGCATTTGGCTAAGTGGAGCTTAGGCTTGCTTTGCTCAAAATAGATTTTCCTTATCATTTGAAAACACTAAGTTTTTGCTTGACAAAAATCACCCAAGGCATCTCCCAATAGAAATTGGTGATCCTTCAACCCTTCTTCAACCACAAGATTTTAACTTAGAAATTGAGATGAGGAGATTCTTGATAGCTTCCATGTCTTGATGCTCAAATTGTCCTTTACCAGGGACATGGCTAAGTACTTAGATTTTTCACTATGCAGAGGTGGTGCACTTTCCCCACAAGACTTGGTTTCACCAAGACAAGATCTTTCAGAAGCCTTCCCTTAGACGAAAATGGACACGCTCCAACCTATCAATCCCCTACCACCAACTGTCCATTTGGCTAAGTTATTGCAACCTATATGATCCAGGCAGAGCCCATAATGCCAAGTGGCTGCACTTGAAGCTTCTCAACATTTGACATCTCAAATCTCTTTGTTCCTGGGTGGCCATCCACAAGTGAGATACACAAGGTAAACCATAGAAATGGGCCTTGTGTAACCACTCAACACAAACCATTCCTTCCATTCCACCCAGGTGATTCATTCTCTTAGTTGTTTTATTAAACAAAACACAAGTCCTTGACTTAGAAAATATTCCATAGCATGAATATAATCCACCCTTGTTTTCTACTAGCTAAGCTAAGCATGATAGTAGTAGGAATATTAAATTAGGAAATTTCTACTAAGGTTTCATCTACTAGGATTTCCCATGGCATAGTTTACACTTAGCAAAAATTCCATGCAAGTCCTACTTTAGAAATATCACTAATGCATAGTGAAAATAATGGGACAAAAGTATGAAGCATCACTTGCCTTTTTGGTAGAGAATATAAGTTCACTCCTTGTCTTTGCAATGATCACACTCTTCGAATCACTACAATTAATCAAGCAAGGGCACAATTTCAATCTACCATTCAAGCAAAACATCACATAAAATGATAGAAACAAAACAATGCATGCAAACATGCCAAACTTTGTTTTATTTACAAAAGTGGTTTATAATTGGTTATAAACATTCTAAAATACTTATTTGGTCATTTTATAAAGTGGCAAAACTATTTGCAAAAGATTTTACCTATAAACCATTTTCAAACCAAATCATTATTTTGTGTGGTTGAAAATGCCTTTATCAAAGTAGCAATCTTTATAAGGTTTACCAATTACATTTTTCAGTCATAAAACTGGTGTTTAGGGTCAGAGAGTTTATTACAAAACATTTCTCAAAAGGTTTTTGTAAGATCCCTCCTTTGTAAAGGAAAAAGGATCCCTGTGATTGCAATGCTAGTCCCTGGATCATTGCTAGCATCCATAGTTTAAGATGAAGTACACAGATACAAAGGTCATTTATTACATCCATTCCAGAGTTAAACATAGTCTTTACAAATCAAGGCCACAGGCCTGATACAAGAGTTTGGAATAAGTAAATAATTATAAGTCTTCATCTTCATGTGCCACAGGCAAACATGTTGAGTGTAGACTCATGACACCTAATCCTCATCGGAGTAACCTGCAACATCACAAGTTACAGCCACAGTGGGTCAATACTTTGGAATAGTATTGGCAAGTGATACCTTAGTAAAATTTAGGTGGACTATATTACTATATGCATTTTGGCTAAGTGTAGCTTGGCTTGCTTTGCTCAAAATAGGTTTTTCCTATTAGTTGAAATCGCTAAGTTTTTCTTTGTCAAAACTTTTCCCAAGAAACCATCAATAGACATTGAGGTCCTTCACCCTTGTTCACCCACAAGTTTTTACTTAGAAGTTGGAGTGATGAGATTCTTGATAGCTTCCATGTCTTGATGCTCAAGTTGTCCATTGCCATGGACTTGGCTAAGTACTTAGATTTTTCCATCTGCAGAGGCTGTGCACTTTCCCCACCAGACTTGGTTTCCCAAGACAGGACCTTTCAGAAGCCTTCCCTTAGCCAAATGTACGCGTTCCAACCTATCATCCCACTACCACCAACTGTCCAAATGACTAAGTTCTAGCAACCTATGTGATCCAGGCAGAGCCCATATTGCCAAGTGGCTGCACTATAAGCTTCTCAACACTTGGCCTCTAAAATCCCTTTGTTCCTGGGTGGCTTTCCACAAGTGAGATACACAAGGTAAACCATAGCCATGGGCCTTGTGTAACCACTCAACCAAAAACCACCAATCAAGTCCCATTCCACCCAGGTGATTCATTGACTTAGTTGCTTTATTAAGAAAACGTAAGTCCATAGACTTAGAAATATTTTCATCATAGCATGTATATATTTTACCAACCCTTGTTTGCTACTAGCTAGGCTAAGCATGGCATAGATAGTACTTAACTTAGAGAATTTCCTAGCAATTCTACAACTACTTTGGGATTTCCCAACATGGCATTTGGCAAAATAGTAACATGCAAGACTTAGCAAAATATTTCTAATGCTTGTATGAAAATATAGGGATAGTAATATTCATGAAGTACCACTTGCCTTGGTAGTTGGGAGAGTAGCACTCTTCACAATCACAATCACTAGCACCAAAGTCTACACAAAGAATATAACCACAATCACATACAAGTCATATACAAGAAAAAATATATATGCATGCATGCAAGATGCTAAGTGATTATTTTTGAAACTCAACCAAGAAAGTGCATAGTACTGAATTCTAAACAAGTCAAAACTTTGTCAAACCAAGTTTATTTGACACTAAAACAATTTCCTAAACAATTCCTATACTCAAAATAGTCCTAAACAAGTTTCTGCAAATAAAATCATTTTAACAGAAGCTAAACACTAAACACATTGCATAAACAGAAAGGGCTTGTATCCCTGATTCCAAGGGTATAAAATTTTCTATAATCTAACGTGGGAATCAAAAGTTACAAGCAAATCAAATTTGGACATAAATCTGATTCAAATTTTGTTTTTGAATCAAACCCTAGCCACGCGTCCTAATCTTACTGGCGCGTACCGGTTCACGTTGGATCACGCACGCGAGCCGTAGGATCTAAGTGGCGATGCACGGTTCAGATCAAAACGTAACGCTTCACTAAGTGGTTCTATCGCACGCGTTGGATCTAGATCCAACGGCTCTCGATCATACGACCAAGTTCTAGCGGCGCGCGGCGACGGCGAGCGGCGGAGCGCTCTGTCCGTGGCGGTGCCGGCGTTCTAGGTCGCCCGGGGAGGAAAGAGTGAGCTCACCAGAATCGCAGGTTCGAGGCGAAGCTCAACGTGGAGGTGTCTTGGCAAGGGGCGCACGACAGGGGCTGCTGGAGCTCGTCGGAGTCGTGCACGGCGTCGGGAGGTTGCAGACGATGTAGTTGCGGAGGTTTCGCGTCGCCCTAGCACAAACCAGAGGGATTAGGAGACGCGCAAGACAGTGGCGAACATCCTCGTATGCAAGAGGGGGCAAGGGGCGCACTCTGCTTACCGTAATTGGTCGCCGGAGTTGAGCGGCGGCTCGGTTGGTTGCGGGCATGAACGGGGACGGCGTCCTGGGTCACGAGAATGCAAACAAAGAGTATCAGGAGATGCACGAGATCACGCTGGGCACGATAGTTTGAACCAGAGAAAGGGGGGCGGTCGAAGCTCATCGGAATCAGTCGCCGGAAGTCGTCGGTGCTATGGGGTTTCGAAGTCGAATGCGCGCAGCCTGGTGGCGGAGTGAGCGAGGAAAGTGGGGGAAAATGACCGCGGTGGCAAGGGGTTTAAGTAGCCAGAAGCGGGGCGAGGATTGCGCATTGAATCAATGGAATTTAAGCGAGTTTAATCGCGGCGTCACTGCACGGTGGTAACGGCGGAGCGGCGTCTGCGCACGAGAAACTGGGGAAATCGACGCTGACGTGGAGAGGGCCCGCTCGTCAGTGAACATAACCGAGGGGAGTGGGGTCCGAGCGTCAGCGACTCGTTGGGTGTGTCCGCGCGTGCGAGAGAGAGAGAGGGGAGTCGGGTGGGCTAAATGGGCTGAGTCTGCTGCTGGGCTCAAATCCTGGCGCCGACCCTTTTCCATTTCTTCATTCCTTTTCTTTTTCTATTTTGATTTTCTGGATTGGTTTTCAAATGAATTCAAACTCTATTTGAATTCAAATCTTTTTGGGATTTTTGTAGTGTGCAACAGTCACAAAACTTGGCATAAAACCATGTGGTCACTTTGAGTTGGCTTGGTCATTTTTGGAAAAACAAAATAACAGGGACATTGCACTAGGTTTGCAAATGTTTGAAAATGGTTTTTGAAACCATTTCTATTTTGTAAAATTTTGTTCTAACTCCACACTCAAACCAATCAATAAGGAAGACAAACAATCTAGGTTTAAAACATTCAAGCTCTACAATGGGGATGGCCATTTGATTTAAGTTTGCTCACATAAAATGATAGCACTATGTGCTTCTGTTTTTCTTGAAATGAGTTTGAAATTGATCTCAAAACTATATGCATGCATGAATGATATGCAATCTTTGAAATCATGATTTTAGGGATGTTACAGTTTTCTTCAAAAAGCATTTTTAACAAATAAACCATATTTTTATTTGACTAGAAATGGTTTAAATCAAAGATTCATTCTTTTGCTTCACCAAATATATTTTTGGAACCACAAAGTGATTCCTATGGTCAGTAGGTTCAAAACAAACCATTTGCCAAAGGTTTTATCTCAAAAATCATTTTAGAACAATTTTTATATTCTAAACATGCATACACAAGTTTCTGCAAAAACAATCAATTTAACAGAAGCTTTTTACTAAACAAAGTGCATGGTCAGAAAGTACTTGTCTCGATGATTCCATTGATATAAAATTTGCAAAATTTGGACGTGTGGTTTGAAAGTTATGAATTATTCAAATTGGAACATATAATAGACACAATTTCTGTTTTAAATCATCTCTGGGACACGCGGCGCTTTCTTATCGGTGCGTACCGTTTCACGCGGATCGGTCGTTGTGAGGCGTTCGATCTAAGTTGGATCGAGCGGCGCAGAGACACTCGTACCCTTTCGTTTAAGTCAACTCATCCTAACCGTGCGATCTAGATCTGATGGCTGCGGTGCCCTGACCAAGGATTGGCGGCGCAATCCAGCGACGAGCGGCGGCGTGGCTCTGCTTGCGGCGGTTCTGGAGGAGCAGGAAGCAAGGGAGGAGGAGAGATGGATCACCAGGTTCGCAGGAGGTTGCAGAAGCTCGACGTGCTCGCGAGAAGGCAAGGGGCGCACTAGGATGACCAAAATTTCTCGCCGGAGTTTGCCTGGCGTCGGGCACGCACTAGCGTTGTGGTTGGTGAGGCTACAGAGCAAGGTAGGACACAAAACAAGTGGCGTTAGATGCGGACAAGTTCACAGGTCACAAGCATATCTTTGGAAAGACGAGGGACAGTCAGATGGTTACCAGGGAAGTCGCCGGAGAGGGAGGAGATGGCGGTGATGTTCAGTCGAGGAGGTTGCCCACGTCCTGGGTCAAGCGCGGGCAAGTTGAGGATGCAGAGAGAATCTCCAGGGTCTGGGGGTCACGCTTGGGTGCTCGAGGAGGCGAGGGGCGGCAGGGTTTGGCCGGAATTGTCGCCGGAGCTCGCTGGAGCAGAGGACGGTGCAGGGAAAATTGGGGACAGCCTGGGGCTCCGGTGGTGTGAGGATTGGGGGGAAGAGAAGAGGAAAGCGTGTCGATTATTACTACGGGGTCACGGCGAGGATTAAACGCGGCATTTAGGAGAATTGATCGCTAGATCAATAGCTAGCATCCACAGTTAAGATGTAATGTCAAGAAACAAAGGTCATAATACAACTTTATAACCAGGAAGAAAATAATTTATTACATCTTACATAGCTCATTTGGATATCTCATTACAATGCAGCAGAATATAACAATAGCATGGGGTCCTTCATCTTCAAAGTGCCACAGGCATACATGTTGGTTGTAGACTTGTAATCCTAATCAATAAACTTCACTAATATCAAACAAACCTGTAACATAACAAGTTACAGCCACAAGGGTCAATACATTTGAATTGTATTGGCAAGTGATACTATGGTAGTATAGTGGAGTCTATCATCTATATGCATTTGGCTAAGTGGAGCTTAGGCTTGCTTTGCTCAAAATAGATTTTCCTTATCATTTGAAAACACTAAGTTTTTGCTTGACAAAAATCACCCAAGGCATCTCCCAATAGAAATTGGTGATCCTTCAACCCTTGTTCAACCACAAGACTTTAACTTAGAAATTGGGACGAGGAGATTCTTGATAGCTTCCATGTCTTGATGCTCAAATTGTCCTTTACCAGGGACATGGCTAAGTACTTAGATTTTTCACTCTGCAGAGGTGGTGCACTTTCCCCACAAGACTTGGTTTCACCAAGACAACATCTTTCAGAAGCCTTCCCTTAGACCAAAATGGACGCGCTCCAACCTATCAATCCCCTACCACCAACTGTCCATTTGGCTAAGTTATTGCAACCTATATGATCCAGGCAGAGCCCATAATGCCAAGTGGCTGCACTTGAAGCTTCTCAACATTTGACATCTCAAATCTCTTTGTTCCTAGGTGGCCATCCACAAGTGAGATACACAAGGTAAACCATAGAAATGGGCCTTGTGTAACCACTCAACACAAACCATTCCTTCCATTCCACCCAGGTGATTCATTCTCTTAGTTGTTTTATTAAACAAAACACAAGTCCTTGACTTAGAAAATATTCCATAGCATGAATATAATCCACCCTTGTTTTCTGATAGCTAAGCTAAGCATGATAGTAGTAGGAATCTTAACTTAGGAAATTTCTACTAAGGTTTCATCTACTAGGATTTCCCATGGCATAGTTTACACTTAGCAAAAATTCCATGCAAGTCCTACTTTAGAAATATGACTAATGCATAGTGAAAATAATGGGACAAAAGTATGAAGCATCACTTGCCCCTTTGGTAGAGAATATAAGTTCACTCCTTATCTTTGCAATGATCACACTCTTCAAATCACTACAATTCAATCAAGCAAGGGGACAATTTCAATCTACCATTCAAGCAAAACATCACATAAAATGATAGAAACAAAACAATGCATGCAAGCATGCCAAACTTTGTTTTATTTACAAAAGTGGTTTATAATTGGTTATAAACATTCTAAAATACTTATTTGGTCATTTTATAAAGTGGCAAAACTATTTGCAAAATATTTTACCTATAAACCATTTTCAAACCAAATCATTATTTTATGTGGTTGAATATGCCTTTATCGAAGTAGCAATCTTTATAAGGTTTACCAATTAAATTTTTAAGTCATAAAACTTGGTGTTTAGGGTCAGAGAGTTTATTACAAAACATTTCTCAAAAGGTTTTCTTCAAAAAGCATTTTTAACAAATAAACCATATTTTTATTTGACTAGAAATGGTTTAAATCAAAGATTCATTCTTTTGGTTCATCAAATATATTTTTGGAACCACAAAGTTATTCCTATGGTCAGTAGGTTCAAAACAAACCATTTGCCAAAGGTTTTATCTCAAAAATCATTTTAGAACAATTTTTATATTCTAAACATGCATACACAAGTTTCTGCAAAAACAATCAATTTAACAGAAGCTTTTTACTAAACAAAGTGCATGGTCAGAAAGTACTTGTCTTGCTGATTCCATTGATGTAAAATTTGCAAAATTTGGACGTGTGGTTTGAAAGTTATGAATTTTTCAAATTGGAACATCTAATAGACACAATTTCTGTTTTAAATCATCTCTGGGACACGCGGCACTTTCTTATCGGTGCGTACCGTTTCGCGCGGATCGGTCGCTATGAGGCGTTAGATCTAAGTTGGATCGAGCAGCGCAGAGACACTCGTACCCTTTCATTTAAGTCAACCTATCCTAACCGTGCGATCTAGATCTGATGGCTGCGGTGCCCTGACCAAGGATTGGCGGCGCAATCGAGCGACGAGCGGCGGCGCGGCTCTGCTGGCGGCGGTTATGGAGGAGCAGGAAGCAAGGGAGGAGGAGAGATGGCTCACCAGGTTCGCAGGAGGTTGCAGAAGCTCGACGTGCTCGCGAGAAGGCAAGGGGCGCACGAGGATGACCAAAATTTCTCGCCGGAGTTTGCCTGGCGTCGGGCACGCACTGGCGTTGTGGTTGGCGAGGCTACAGAGCAAGGTAGGACATGAAACAAGTGGCGTTCGATGCGGACAAGTTCACTGGTCATAGGCGTATCTTTGGAAAGACGAGGGGAAGTCAGATGGTTACCAGGGAAGTCGCCGGAGAGGGAGCAGACGGCGGTGATGTTCAGTCGAGGAGGTTGCCCATGTCCTGGGTCAAGCGCGGGCAAGTTGAGGATGCGGAGAGAATCGCCAGGGTATGGGGGTCACGCTTGGGTGCTCGAGGAGGCGAGGGGCGGCAGGGTTTGGCCGGAATTGTCGCCGGAGCTCGCTGGAGCAGAGGACGGTGCAGGGAAAATTGGGGACAGCCTGGGGCTCCGGTGGTGTGAGGATTGGGGGGAAGAGAAGAGGAGAGCGTGGCGATTATTACTGCAGGGTCACGGCGAGGATTAAACATGGCATTTAAGAGAATTGATCGCGAGGATTCAATGGCAGAAAACGGCCAGGGCGTGGTCTTCGCGTGGGTGGAAACGATGAACAGCACTGTGGGGTCTAACGGTCAGTGAGAGAAGGGGTGGGGAGATGGGGTCCACGCATCGGTGACTCAGCGGGTTCTGTCTGCGGTGAGAAAACGTTTCGCTCAGGGTGAGAGAGAGGTGGGCTGCTGGGCTTAGTGGGCTAGCTGGGCTGGGTCGACCTTGTTCACTTTTTTTTATTCTGAATGCTTTTCTCTTTTTCCATTTCTAATTTCTGTTTTGATTTTGCTTAATTAATTCAAACATCAATTTGAATTCAAACCTCAACCAAAATTTGTGTAGGTTTAACTACTGATTTGTAATATAATCTGAAGTCAATTTTGGAATAAAACTTTATTCTTTTTGGGGTCTTTTAATTATTCAAAAAGGCTCTTGTTTTAAATCAAATGAGATTTAATAATATTTTCAAACACCATTTAAATTCTTAAACCTTCCAAATCTTTTCAGTAGGTTTTTTATTTGTTTAATAGGGTGTCAAATAATTCATCTTGAATTATTTGGAAAGTATTTAATATGATTCATAAATCATTTGAATTGGGTATTTGTTTTAATTCCAATGGAATTAAATATAGTTTTATTTCCCTAAATTTTATTTGGAAGATTTATTTTATTTAAATTAATTAAACAACTTTTATTCCACTTGGGTAAATTCCAAATATCTTTTCCTATGATTTAATTAATCATTTCTAATAGGGATTTTGTCTTTATTCAAATGGAAATGAAACTTGGTTAATGCCACTTTATTTTTATTTTGGAAAATTCTTTATCCATTTATTTTATTTGGGTTTTGGATTATATTCATTCCATTTGCTTGTGGATTTGGCCAAGATTTAATTTGGTCTTTAATATTCCTTATTTAATATTTCTTTCTTCATCTTTATAAAATCCATATCTTTTTATTTATAGATCCAAACTTGGTGATTCCAATTTGTAAAATCTTGTTTAATATTTGTTTATCACTTTAAATATTTTTAGTATTAATTGCTCACCATTTGGTTTGGATTTTAGATAAGTGCTTTATTAGTTTTGGAATTTACTTTTCCTTATCTTATTAAATTCAAAAGATTTTATCCATGGTTCCAAATTAAGTGAAACTAGTTTATAGGGTTTTAATATATTTCTATTTATCATTCTTGATCATTTATAAATGTTTGATGATAAATTTATATATGGATCAAATCCATAGGTTTGGAGATAACTTGGAAATGATTTTATTCCATTAGGGTTTAGGGTTTGGATTTATTTTCCAAGTGTTTAAATTTCTAGATGCATTTTATGAGGAATGCATTTCTCTTGATTTGGATTTTGTTGAATTCAAACTTTAACTAAAGTTTGTTCAAGATGGGATTTTAATTTCCATTTAAAAACAAAAGTTTCTTTTCACCCTAAATTTCAACAATTATTTATTTTGTTTATTTATTTTTCACATTACAAGATTTGGAAAATCTTGGTATGTGACAATCATGAACAGAGCTCACAAGATCCTAACATGGTAGCACAAAGGAGGAGAAACAACCATCTAGCTATCACATGGACACGTAGTCCAACATGGAACTACTCACGCATCATACCGGAGGCTAGCATGGTGATGAAGAAGGCCTCCGGGATGATCTCTCCCCTCCGACAGGGTGTTGGGAAGAGCTTCAGATCCCCCCGATCTAGGGACGATGGTGGCAGCGGCTACGTATTGTTTCGTGGAAGTTTGATCAGATACTTAGGGTTTAGGTATCAGGGGCTTCTTATAGGCGAATAGGGAGGCCGAGGGGGTGCCCGAGGTGGCTGCACCCCCCCAGGCGCGGGCCAGTTCAGGACGCGCAGCCAGGGGTGTGGCCCCCTCGAGGCCCTCCTCCGTCTTGTCTTCTGGATCCGTGTTCCCCATGATAAAATATTGACTTTGGCTCTTGTCCCGTCCAATTCCAAGAATATTGATTTTCTGCCTTTTTTGGAACCAAAACAGAAGAAAATAGGCAACTAGCACTATGGCATCTTGTTAATAGGTTAGTCCCAGAAAGCAAAGCAAATTAGATACTAAACAAGCATGGAACATCAAAAACTATAGATACGTTTACGGCGTATCAAGCATCCCCAAGCTTAACTCCTTCTCGTCCTCGAGTATGTAAGTGATAAAAAGAATAATTTTTTAGGTGACATGCACCATCAAAATCAAGATCAAACCATTTGCAAGCATTGAAAGCTGGGATCAAAGAACTCTAAACATGAGCATGAAAGAAGAAGTTCTAACAATAAGACAAAGTAACTATGCTGCAACATGAAAGGATACAAACAAAGATCATGAATAACTATGCATTGAAAGACGTTTGTTTGTTTCACATATAGAAAACATAGCATAGTGGCATTCAGCTTGTCCCTCATGGAGTAGCATAAATGCATAGGACACCTTCAAAGTTCATAAGAGTGACTAGATACAAATAGTTCAAGAACAAGCAATATCAACAATATGAATCAATCAATAAGTTTTGGGATAATGCACATAGAACTAAGAATGGCAACTATGCTCTCTTAATTGGTGCCTAAGGATAGAAGGTGGAGACTCAATATAATGGTGGAAGAAAGGCCCTTCATAAAGGGAAGCAGGGATTTCAAGTCTCATAAAGAGATTCCAAAAATTATGGTACTTGTTAGCTTTCAGCTCCCATGGCACCTATCATAAGCATCTTGAAGTGATTAAGGTTAAAGTGAACAAACTATGGAGTATATGCTTGACAAAGTATAAGTTAGCAATCTCATGTCCATTGAGTACGAGGGCCGCTCCTCATGCTACTCAACTTTAGTTACCTGTAAGTTCTTGTCATAGTAAGTACATGTGTATCATAGAGAACCGCTAATGGGGTACCCCTTGCACATGATACAGGAGCTATCGCATAATGAAAATGACAAGGCAAGCAGACAATGAGCATCTCAGCAATCTTCTTATTTACCATGGGAAAATGGTGCTTTTTTCTCTCTTTCCTCTTTTCAATGTGTCTCTTTTTTTTATAAGAAGAAAGCTTCATAGATTGCTCACTATGGTGATGCTGCAAGTTTCCACCATGATTAGGCATGGCTTAGGATAGCGGCCCAGGTGTTTCTCTAACACACATACATAACTCCATGGATTTACAAGCTCCCCTTTTATTTCACACCGACGACATCCGCAAACAAAAGAGCATGATATCAACTGTGTACAATGTTGAAAGCGTTCCCCATGAAAGCATGGTTCTGCTAATTCCAATGTATAAGTGCAAGCATATACAACATAGATGACACAATGGTTCAATTTTATTTAGGGGCAAGAAAAATAAAGTGTGCCATCAAGTTTGTGAGAGCTTTAATCACTAAGTTTTCACATAACAAGTTTAATTTGGAAGATAGATAAAACAAGAATGTACTTGGAATGGTGTAACACACCATGCATAGGAATTTATAGTGGACACTTTGGAATAACTTGGTTTCTTAGGAGTTGGATGCATGAGTAGAGCTTAATCATACAAGTGGAGGCTAGCAAAAGACTAGGAGAGACCAACTAAGAGAGCAATAATGGTCATAATCATGCAGAGCAAAAAACATTACTAATCAAAGCATAAAGTGGTACCACAAGTAAAAAACTAAATGATCATAGAGGCTATGGTGACTGGTTCATAGTCATAACATGGTGTGAGCATGTGCCAAGTCAACCCAAACAAAGCATCATAGGAAAATACCACAATACTATGCTTTTGTATGCTAAAACAATGCATGATTCTTTCAAGGCATATTAAGCAATGCTAATTGTTTGGAACAAGTCATGCTACAGAAATAATCACTAAGCATAAGGTCAAAACAACATCTAGCATGACATGACAAAGTCTAAGTCACAGTCAAAGCAAGCTCCTCTTGTACTACTCAAGCAAGAACTTTCTACTCCTCTCCAACACCAATCAACTTATTTGAAACAACAAGTGAAAACGGGGTCCAACTACTTTATTCAAGCAAACTAAGCAAACAAAAACCAAAAATGAAAACTAAGATGCTCCAAGAACAACACAATTGTGCATGAAACAATAAAAAAATGAGGCGTCTAGAAAGACCAGATTTTTATTGATGAAGAAGGGGATGCCTTGGGCATCCCCAAGCTTTGACGCTTGTACCTCTTGAATATTTCTTGGGGTGACACGGGGTGGCATCCCCAAGCTTGAGCTTTTGTCCATTCTTCATCTCATTACATCATTCTTTCCTTACACCTGAAAATTTTCCTTCATACAAAACTTCACACAATCTTCATTAGAAACATTAGTGTATTTAAAAGATAATAGACCTTTGGGTCTTAGTTTCAAAACAGAAAAACATTCACTAAAGACACAAGATACTATATCAATTCCCTCAAAAAGCTCAATTTCCCAAAAAGAACCCAAAAAGGAGTTAATAAGAAACAAATGCAAATAGTGGCAGAAATCTTTCAATATAGACCAACATGAGAAAACCGACTTCTTCGAAGACCTTCTGTTGCTGAAATAAAAAAATGTCGAACTAACGAAAGTGAGCTAACAACCTGGGAGATTTATTCATAAAATTACAGCTCAATTTGACTTACAAAGATTTTACACGAATTTGTACGGTGGAGCACAAAAAACTGTTTCGGGACAGCAACTCCCCAAATCTTACTTCCCTCTCAATAGAGGTTATTCTTGGCACAAAAATCAAACAAAAAGGATAAGGAGCGGTTATTACAGAAATAATAACTTCCAAGACTCAAGAAAACTATTGGGTTATCTCCCAAAAAGTACTTTTCTTTAACTCCTTTAAGTTAGGCACAAGAAGCAAGAATCAAGTATTTTCAAATGAAGAAGCATTAACATCAAACCTTGCTTTCAAAAGAGGAGCAAAAGGAAACTGCTCTCTCCTCATAGGGAAGTGTTCAATACCTTTCTTGAATGTAAATTGATATTTAATGGTGCCTTTTTTCATATTAATGATGGCACCAACAGTTCTAAGAAAGGGTCTTCCCAAAGTAATAGGACAAGAAGCATTGTATTCAACATCCAAAACATAAAAATCAACAGGGACATAGGCATTATTAACCATAATAAGAATATCATTAACACTCACCATGAGTTTATTTTTAGCATTATCATCAAGTGGGACATCCAAATAACAATCTTCCAAAGGTGGCAAATCAAACATTTCATAAATCTTTCTAGGCATAATAGAGACACTAGAACCAAGGTCACATGAAGCTTTGAGATCAAAGTCATTCGCTTGCATATTAATGATGAGTTCCCAACTATCTTCTACTTTCCTAGGAAAAGAGGCTTTGTGCTTCAACTTTTCTTCCTTAATTTTAATATGAGCATCTGTAATGTGTTTGGTGAAAGCTACATTCATATCACTAGCATTAGGATTTCTAGCAAGCTTTTGTAGGAACATAATCACTTCAAAAATCTTGCAACCATCAAGATCAAAATCAAACTTAGCATTACAAGTAGTACACTCATTTGGTTTACGCATTGTGGTAGGAGGAATAGGGACTTCTTGTGGTTTGGTGGTATCCATATTGGTGGTGGTAATAGTGAAAAGACTATTGTTTATAGCAATTTCAGCTTCTCTTTCCCATTTAGCATGTAGTTGAGATAACAGTCTAACATTTTTATCAATAGTAACTTGTATGGAATGAGTATCAGAAAAGGTACTTTCCAAGTTTTCAGGTTTAGCAGCCATTTTATTAATTAAATAGGACTGAGTTTCAGACAAAGAGGAAATATTTTTCTCAACATTCAAAAGCTTTTCCTCCACAGTCTTGTTGAAAGTGGTTTGTTTACTAAAGTCTGTAAGCATGACTTCAAGTTCAGAAGGAGCACTTATAGTATTGTTGTAGGAGTTTCCATACATATTGCCATTATTAGGAGGATAATGCCTATAATTATTGTTACTACCAAAATTATTCCTATAGGCATTGTTGCTGAAATTGTTATTTCTAATGAAGTTCACATCAACTTGCTCTTATTGAGCAACCAAAGAGGCTAAGGGAACATTATTTGGATCTATATGATATTTTCCATTAACAATCATAGCCATGATAACATCAATCTTATCACTCAAAGAGGAGGTTTCTTCAACAAAATTTACCTTCTTACCATGTGGAGCTCTCTCAGTGTGCCATTCATAATAGTTGACCATCATATTATCAAGGAGCTTTGTTGCAGCACCCAAGGTAATGGTCATAAAGGTACCTCCAGCAGCAGAATCCAACAGGTTTCTTGACGAGAAGTTTAAACCTGCACAAAAAGTCTGAATAATCATCCAAGCAGTCAGTCCATGAGTGGTACAATTCTTAACCAAAGATTTCATTATTTCCCAAGATTGAGCAACATGTTCATTATCAAGTTGTTTAAATTTAATTATTTAACTTATCACAGATATGAACTTAGCAGGAGGGTAGTATTTCCCAATAAAAGCATCTTTGCACTTAATCCAAGAATCAATACTATTTCTAGGCAAGGATATCAACCATTCTTTAGCTTTCCATCGAAAGGATAAATGAAACAACTTGAGCTTAATAATATCTCCATATACATCCTTATATTTTTGCATCTCACAAAGTTCAACAAAGTTATTGAGGTGGGCAGCATCGTCATCAGAACTAGCACCAGAAAATTGCTCTTTCATCACAAGATTCAACAAAGCAGGCTTAATTTCATAAAAGGTAGCATCAGGAGCAGGTGGATCAATAGGTGTACTCAGTAAATCATTGTTGTTTATGCTAGTGAAGTCACACAACTTGGTGTTCTCAGCAGAGTTCATTTTTGCAAAGGTGAAGAAAACCAACAGCAGCAGCAACTAGGGCAGGAACTAATTTGTTTTGTGTGTTTTTTATAATAGAAAGCAAACCAAAAGAAACTAATTTTTTTGGAGTTTTTGATAAAAAAAGGCAAACAAAACAAGGCAAAAGAAACTAAGAAAAACAAAAACAAAGTAAAGAGAAAGGTTGTGAATGACTCCCCTTGTGAAGTCGTCCTTAGTCTCCCCGGCAACGGCGCCAGAAAACAGCTTGATGCAGCTCAGATCACTATAGAGCTTCATTGGGAAACCCCAAGAGGAAGGTATGATGAGATTAGCAACAAGTTTTCCCTCAGAAAGAAACCAAGGTTATCGAACCAGTAGGAGGAAGGAAACGACCCAAAGGTGTTGCTAGCAACTTGGAAACCTGCACAACACACTCAAGACTTTGCCCCAATGAACAGTGAGGTTGTCAATCTCACCGGTTTGCTGAAAACAAAGGATTAACTATATGGTGTGGAAGGTAATGGTGGTTTGCAGAAAGTAAACAAGAACAGTGGAAGATGTATAAATGGTAAAGATTGGACCGGGGTCCATAGTTCACTAGAGGTGTTCTCCTTAAGATAAACAACATAACATGTTGGGTAAACAAATTACAGCAGGGCAATGGACAGGACAGAGCAAGGCATAACAATGCAATACTAGACATTCATGATACTATGAGATTGGATTGGGAAATACAACAAGATACATAGACCGCCATCCAACTGCATCTATGACTAGTAATCCAGCTTCAGGTTATCATCCGACCCCCCTCCAGTATTAAGTTTCAAGCAACGGATAACTGCTTTAAGCAAAGTGTGTGGGGTAAACAATCCACTTGTTCCATGAACAAGAGATCGTTGTTTTCTCCCTAGTAGAAATAGCACATCTACAACCTTAGAGATTTCTGTCACTTCCCCAGATTAAATAGAGGCATGAACCCACTATTGAGCATAAATACTCCCTCTTGGATCCACTAGCATCTACTTGGCCAAGATAGCTACTAGAAACGAAGAGCATGCAAGATCTCAAACAACACAGACATGATAGAATCATTAACCAATCCGACATAGTAATCTCAATATCCATCGGATTCCCGCAAAAACAACGTGCATGATTACAATAGATGAGCTTGATCATGAACGGAGCTCACAAGATCTAAACATGGTAGCACAAAGGAGGATAAACAACCATCTAGCTACCACATGGACCCGTAGTTCAAGGTGGAACTACTCATGCATCATACCGGAGGTTGGCACGGTGATCAAGAAGGCCTCCGGGACGATCTCTCCCCTCCGGCAGGGTGCCGAGAAGAGCTTCAGATGCCCCCGATATAGGGACGATGGTGGCGGCGGCTATGGATTGTTTTGTGGAACATTGATCGGGTACTTAGGGTTTAGGTATCGAGGGCTTCTTATAGGCGAAGAGGGAGGCCGAGGGGGTGCCCGAGGCGGCTGCACCCCCTAGGCGCAAGCCAGGCCAGGCCGTGTGGCCAAGGGGTGTGGCCCCTCGAGGCCCTCCTCTGTCTCGTCTTATGGCTCCATGTTCCCCACGGTAAAATATTGACTTTGTATTTTGTCCCGTCCAATTCCGAGAATATTAATTTTCTGCCTTTTCTGGAACAAAAAACAGAAGAAAATAGGCAACTCGCACTGTGGCATCTTGTTAATAGGTTAGTCCCAGAAAACATATAAAAATACCTCAAAGTGTAGACAAAGCAAATCAAAGTAGATACTAAACAAGCATCGAACATCAAAAATTATAGTTACGTTTACGACATATCAGTGTTGCGTCTGGAAAAATAGGAACTTCGGCTTTTGTTCTGTCCAATTCCGAGAATATTTCTTTACTAGATTTTCTAAAACCAGAAACAGCAGTAAACATGCAACTGGCACTACGACATCTTGTCAATAGGTTAGTTCCAGAAAATGTATAAAAATGCCTCAAAGTGTAGACAAAACATAAGATAGTTGGTATAAAACAAGCATGGAGCATCAAAAATTATAGAAACGTTTATGACGTATCAATAACTATTGAGCAATAGTGGGTCAGAGGAGTACTACAACTTCACTTGGAACATGAAACCACTAGGAGACTAAAATTTTACCTATCATAGCATTGCAGCTACAGACGCTTACATAACTCAATAGCCGAAATCAAATGGTTTCCTATATTAAGATTGTTTGTTGGCCAGCGGAGTTAATAGTTCCCTATGGAGTACGAAAGTGTTGTAATGACACACGTAAAGCAATATCTTACTATAATTATTAGAAGAATTAGTGGCATGATCTCTACTACTTTGAAGAATCCATTTTATCAGACAATTTCTTTCAAGAGTGCTATCGAGTCTATTTACATTAAGCTCAATGGGGTTGAGTAGTTTCTAAAATCAAATCCTTTGGACTAAACATGGACTCAAGTCATCTCTTGGATGCTTTTTCTTGTTGTAAAAATGTCGAAAATATTTTAACCAAGTACATTGCTCATTATTTCAAAGCTAAAAGGGGACACTGGCAAAGGAATAGAATTTATAGGATAACAAGCTAAGTGGGGAGTGATGTCTACGCACTTCTATTCTTGTAGATAGTTGTTGGGCCTCCAAGTTCAGAGGTTTGTAGAACAGCAGCAAGTTTCCCTTAAGTGGATTACTCAAGGTCTATCAAACTCAGGGAGGAAGTGGTCAAAGGTATTCCCTCTCAAGCAACCCTGCAATCAATATACAAGAAGTCTCTTGTATCCCCAACACACCCAATATAGGTGCACTAGTTCGGCGAAGAGATAGTGAAATACAAGTGGTAACGGTGCCAGAAAATAGTTTCTGACTTGTTGTTGTCATGGGGTAACGGTGCCAGATAAGAGCTTGATGGTGAGGTAAGGTAAAGGACCAAAACCTCCCCGGCAAACAGAATAAAGATGGAAGCAAGCAAACATGCAATAGATCTAGTAGGAAACGGTGTTTCAATGTTTAGAAACAAGGCCTAGGGATCATACTTTCACTAGTGAACACTCTCTCATATAAATATCCTCTCTTCATGATACTACTCTTAACTACTCCCCGGTTGGACACTCTAATCCATGGTAGGACCTTCCCCAATCTAGATAACCCCACACTGTCACCTTGAGCGCTAGATGGTTCCAACAAACACTACAATTTCATAGAGACATCCAACTCCAAATATAACTCATAACAAATATTCAATCTAGACAAAGTGCCACACACGGTATGCACGCTGTCACTTTCACACACGTGGGTAAAAGCATAGATCTATTAAAGCACAAAGAGTATTTATGTAGACTCAAACCTAAGTGCCACCATGGCGTGCACGCTGTCACTTTCACACACATGGGGAGAGCAGAGATCTAATGAAGCACTTGAGTAGCTGAGTAGATCTACTTGACTACAAAGCTCATGACCATAACAAGATCATGCATAGAGAGAGAGATGAACACATAGCTACCGGTAGAGCCCTTAGCCCTGAGGAAGAACTACTCCCTCCTCATCATGGGAATCATCAACGGTGAGGAAGATGGCGATGGAGATCGATGGAGATGGCACCGGCGGCACTTCCCCGTCTCGGCAGGGTGCCGAAATAGAGACTTTCTGTCCCCCGAATATCCCTTTCGGTGGCGGCGGCGCTACAAAGGTTTTCGTGGATTTCTTCTAGATTGTTTAGGGTTTTCCCATCGGAGGCTTCTTATAGGCGCAGGAATCAAGGCCAGTGGGGGTCTAGGGGGCCCACACCCCCTCCAGGCGCCTCCAGGGCTTTCCCGCGCCTAGGGGGGTTTTCCCACCCTGTGGCCCCCCTCCGGCTCTTCTTCGTGGTTCCGTGTTGCTCCGGGAAAATAATAAATTTGGCTTTTGTCCCGTCCAATTCCGAGAATATTGATTTTCTGCCTTTCTGGAACCAAAAGCAGAAGAAAACAGGCAACTGGCACTGTGGCAACTTGTTAATATGTTAGTTCCAGAAAAGATATAAAAACACCTGAAAGTGTGAACAAATCAAAGCAAAGTAGATAGTAAACAAGCATGGAACATCAAAAATTATAGATACGTTTCCGACGTATCAAGCATCCCCAAGCTTAACTCCTGCTCATCCTCGAGTAGGTAAGTGATAAAAAGAATAATTTTTGATGTGACATGCACCATCAAAACCAAGATCAAACCATTGCAAGCATTGAAAGCTGGGAACAAAGAACTCTAAACATGAGCATGAAATATGGAGTTCTAACAATAGGACATAGTAACTATGCATGCAACATGAAAGGCTACAAACAAAGATCATGAATAACATGCATTGAAAAATGCTTGTTTGTTTCACATACAGAAAACATTGCATAGTGGCATTCATCTTGTCCCTCATAGAGTAGCAAGTAGATGCATAGGAACCCTTCAAAGTTTACAAGGGTGACTAGAAACAAATAGCACAAGAACAAGTAATATCACAATATGCATCAATCAATAAGCTTTGAAACACTGCACACAGAATGACAACTATGCTCTCTTAATGGTTCCTAAAGGTAGAAGGTGGAGACTCAATAATGGTGGAAGAAAGGCCTTTTATAAAGGAAGCAAGGATTTCAAGTTTCAAAAATAACTTCCAAAAATTATGGTACTTGTTAGCTTTCATCCCTCATTGCCCCTATCATAAGCATCTTGAAGTGATTAAGGTTAAAGTGAACAAAGATGGAGTATATGCTTGACGAAGTATAAGTTGGCAATCTCAAGTCCCTTGAATACGAGGGCCACACCTCATGCATACTCAACTTTGTGTCCAGGTAAGTTCTTGTCATTGTAAGTATTTGCATATCATTGAGAACCGCCAACAGGGTACCCCTTGCACATGGTACAAGAGCTTTCCCATAACCAAAATGACAAGTAAAGCAGACAATGAGCATCTCAGCAATATTCTTATGTACCATGGGAATATGGTGCTTTTTCTCTCTTTCCTCTTTTCTCAACGTGTCTCTTTTTTTATAAGAAGAATGCTTCATAGATGTCACTATGGTTATGCTGCAAGTTTCCACCATGATTAGGCATGGCTTAGGCTAGAGGCCTAGGCGTTTCTCTAACACGGGATACGAACTCCATGGACTTACAAGTTCCCTCTTTATTTCACACCGGTGACATCCATAGACAAAAGAGCATGCTATCAACTGAGTACAAAGTACAAGTGCAATGTTGAAAACGTTCCCCGTGATAGCACGGTTCTTCTAACTCCAACTTATAAGTGCAAGCATATACAACAAAGTTGTCTCAATGGTTCAAGTTTATTAGGGGCAAAGAATAAAGTGTGCCATCAAGTTCGTGAGGGCTTTAATCACTAAGTTTTCACATAACAAAATAGTTTTTAATTGGAAGATAGCTGAAAACAAGAATATATTTGGAATGGTGTAACACAGCATGCATAGGAGTTTACAGTGGACACTTTGGAAAAAAACTTGGTTTCTTCGGAGTTGGAAGCATGAGTAGAACTTACTCATACAAGTGGAGGATAGCAAAAGACTGGGAGCAACCAACTAAGAGAGCAATAATGGCCATAATCATGCAGAGCAACAAAACATTACTAATCAAAGAATAGAGTGGTACTACAAGTCAAGGACTAAATGATCATAGAGGCTATGGTGACTTGTCAAAGTCATAACATGGTGTGAGCATGTGCCAAGTCAACCCAAACAAAGCATCAAAGGAGAATACCACAATACTATGCTTTTGTATGCTAAAACAACACATGATTCCTTCAAGGCACATTAAGGAATCTTAATTGTTTGGAACAAGTCATGCTATAGAAATAATCACTAAGCATAAGGTCAAAACAACACCTAGCATGTCATGCTAAAGTCTAATTCACAGTCAATGCAAGCTCCCTTCTGTACCACTTAAGCATGAAGCTTTCTACTCTTTTCCAACACCAATCAACTTATTTGAAACAACTCACAAGGATAATCATCAATAAAGATCAGTGAGCATGTCACACAAATCCACAAAGAAGAACTAAAAAGTTCTAAGCTGAAAGCACAAGAAAACTAAGGCTAAACGCAGTGCTAGCAAAAGTGAACACTCACAAAACAATAAGAGTGAAAACTAGAGTGTTCTAGGCAATGGAAACAGAGTGTGTCTCTCTCCAAAAGAAGTGTGGTGTAACCAACCAACTTACTCAAGCAAACTAATCAAATTAAAAACAAAAACAAAAACTAACACGCTCCAAGAACATCACAACAATGCATGAAACAATAAAAACGAAGTGTCTAGAAAGACCTGGGATTTTTATTGATGAAGAAGGGGATGCCTTGGGCATCCCCAAGATTTGACGCTTGTACCTCTTGGATATTTCTTGGGGTGACACTGGGGTGGGATCCCCAATCTTGAGATTTTTTCCATTCTTCATCTCATTACATCATTCTTTTCTTACACCTGAAAATTTTCCTTCATACAAAACTTCACACAATCTTCATTAACAACATTAGTGTATTCAAAAGATAATAGACCCTTAGGTAAAGCTTTGGAACAGCAAGGCTTTTCACTAAAAACAAAATATACTGTAGTAACTCCTTCAAAAATCTCAATTTCCTAAAAAGAATCCAAAAAGTAATCAATAAGAAGCAAATGCAAATAATGGCAGAAATTTGTCAAAACAGACCAGCAGGTAGAAAACTATTTTTTATAAAATCTTCTGTTGCTCAAATAAAAACGTGTTGAACTAACGAAAGTTATCTAACATACTGGGGGATTTATTCATAAATTTTTAGCTCAATCCGACTTACAGAGACTCCTCACGAATTTTTATGGTGGAGGACAGAAATCTGTTTCGGGACAGCAACTCCCCAAATCTTACTTCTCTCTCATTAGAGGTCATTCTTGGCACAAAAATCAAACAAAAAGGATAAGGAGAGGTCATTACTGAAGTAATAACTTCCAAGACTCAAGAAAACTCTTGGGTTATCTCCCAACAAGTACTTTTCTTTAACGCCTTTAAGTTAGGCTTTATAGCTTGAGAAGATGCTCACATAAGAAATATGAATTTAAGTAAAAGAGAGAATCAAGAAGCAAATTCAAAACACATTTAAGTCTAACCCACTTCCTATGCATAGGAATCTTGTAAATAAACAACTCATGAAAGTATAAAGCACCAAGCATAGAAAAGCAAAACAAGTGCAACTTCAAGACTTTCAACATAAAGAGGGGAAACTTAATATTTTTGAGATGCATAAGACCATGTTTCCCTCTCTCACAATAACTTTCAGTAGCAACATGAACAAAATTAACAATATAAATATCACAAGAAACATTCTTATCAGGAGCCACATGCATAAAATGATTATTACTCTCCACATAAGAACATCCATTCTTATTAATTATAGTGGGAGCAAATTCAACAAAATAGCTATCATTATTATTGTCATCACCATAATCATCAAATATAGGAGGCATATTATATTCACAATAAATTTTATCCTCAATAGTAGGTGGACTGAAAATATCACATTCATCATTGTAATCATCATATATTGGAGGTATAATATCATCATAAGCAATAGAATAGCTATCTTCCCAAGTGTGTTCATTTGTAAACATATCATCATCGTAAGGAACATGGATAGCACTAATAGCACAAAAATTATTAATATTATCATTTTCAAAATTGGTGCCAAAGATATTTTCAATATCAAAACTAGTGTGCTTTTCCCAATCATGATCACTAATATAGGTAACAGGCATAGGAACATCATCTAGTTCAGACTCATCAGCAAAAACTATAGTAGGAGTAACATTCTTAGGGGAACATACCGTTTCCTCTCTCCTTTTACTCCTATTCTTCTTCTCCTTCTCTTTAGGAGGGAGAGGCTTGAAAGGAAGCTTCTCCACATACCCTGGTTTATTGTTAGATACAATAGAAGAAACTTTGGAGGAATCCTCATTTTCATTAATAAGATCAAAACACATATCAGTCCTGTCATAATTTGGTAAAATATCATCTTTTATAAGATTTTGTTAAAACACATATCTGTCCCATTTTTCTTTAGGAGCATTAATATGGGAAGCAAATTCTCTATAACATCTAACAAGAATTTGAGGATCAAGACCATATTTAGCACTAAGCTCTTGAAAATCAGCAGTTTCAGCGAAAGACTTAATGCAATCATACTCATAGTTTAGACCTGGTTCTTTACCTTTGTCGTTATCCCAATCTTCAGTATTTCTTTGAATTGTTTCAAGAAGATCCCACTTAGCTTTGACCTTCTTACTTCTGAAGGATCCCTCTGAACAGGTATCTAGGTAGTCCTTGTAATCTCCTGAAAGCCTTGCATAAAAATTATTGATAATAATATTACTGGGGAGCTCATAAATGGGACATTTGAGCATTAGTGACTTCAGTCTCCCCCAAGCTTGGGAAATACTTTCTCCCTCATGAGGATGAAAATTATAAATATAATTCCTATCTTTATGAATTTCATGAGGAGGATAAAATTTATAATAAAAGAGAGATTCAAGTTCCTTCCACTCCAAATGATGAGGATCATCTAGTAGCTCATACCACTCCATTGCTTTGTCCTTGAGTGAGAAAGGGAATAGCTTCCTCTTAACTTGATCCATTGAAATACCTGCACACTTGAACAACTCGCATAATTCATGTATAAAGAGTAAATGATCACCAGGACGGACAGTTCCATCTCCAAAATAGTAGTTATTCATAACACATTCAACAATTACAATAGGTATTTTAAAAGGGTCACTTTTAGTATGTGGATTTAAAATATCACAATTATCATTAGAATTACCACATATGGGAGATAAAGTATCATCAGAGCAAATTTTCTTCCCTAAATCTAGGGATCTAAAAAGATCTTTCTCATGAAAGCTAGCTTCCCCAAGCTTAGACGTTTCCATACCATTAGTAACAATGGTGTTCAAAAAATTCATACTAATAACATTGCTATTAGCATGCAAAGAAGGTTCCATAGGTTTTTGATTTGCTTTTCAAACCACTCAAGTTCTAACTTAGGAAAATACTAAAAAGCTCTCTAATTTTTGTTGTTGTTTTCCATTAAGCCTAACTAGTGAAAACAAGAAACAAAAAGACAAAACTGCAGAATCTAAAGGAAATAACTTCGAGTACTCACACCGGAGGATGTGAGTACCTTTTACCTTACCTCCCCGGCAATGGCGCCAGAAAAGAGCTTGATGTCTACGCACTTCTATTCTTGTAGACAATTGTTGGGCCTCCAGGTGCAGAGGTTTGTAGAACAGCAGCAAGTTTCCCTTAAGTGGATTACCCAAGGTTTATCGAACTCAGGGAGGGAGTGGTCAAAGGTATTCCCTCTCAAGCAACCCTGCAATCAATATACAAGAAGTCTCTTGTGTCGCCAACACACCCAATATAGTGCACTAGTTCAACGAAGAGATAGTGAAATACAAGTGGTAACGGTGCCAGAAAATAGCTTCTTACTTATTGTTGTTGTGGGGTAACGGTGCCAGAAATGATCTTGATGGTGAGGTAAGGTAAAGGACCAAAACCTCCCCGGCAAACAGAATAAAGATTGAAGCAAGCAAACATGCAATAGATCTAGTAGCAAACGGTGTTTTAATGTTTAGAAACAAGGCCTAGGGATCATACTTTCACTAGTGAACACTCTCTCATATAAATATCCTCTCTTCATGATACTACTCTTAACTACTCTCCGGTTGGACACTATAATCCACGGTAGGATCTTCCCCAATCTAGATAACCCCACACCGTCACCTTGAGAGCTAGATGGTTCCAACAAACACCACAATTTCATAGAGACATCCAACTCCAAATATAACTCATAACAAATATTCAATCTAGCCAAAGTGCCACACACGGTATGCACGATGTCACTATCACACACGTGGGGAAAAACATAGGTCTATTAAAGCACAAAGAGTATTTATGTAGACTCAAACCTAAGTGCCACCATGGTGTGCACGCTGTCACTTTCACACACATGGGGAGAGCAAAGATCTAATGAAGCACTTGATTAGCCGAGTAGATCTACTTGATTACAAAGCTCATGACCACAACAAGATCATGCATAGAGAGAGAGATGAACACATAGCTACCTGTAGAGCCCTTAGCCCTAAGGAAGAACTACTCCCTCCTCATCATGGGAATCAGCAACATGTGAGGAAGATGGTGATGGAGATCAATGGAGATGGCTCCGGGGGCACTTCCCCGTCCCGGCAGGGTGCCGGAACAGATACTTTCTGTCCCCCGAATCTCCCTTTCGATGGCGGCAGCGCTACAGAGGTTTTCGTGGATTTCTTCTGGATTGTTTAGTGTTTTCCCATCGGAGGCTTCTTATAGGCGCATGAATCAAGGTCGGTGGGGGTCCAGGGGGCCCACACCCCCTCCAGGCACCTCCAGGGCTTGCCTGCGCCTAGGGGGGTTTGGCCACCCTGTGGCCCCCGTCCGGCTCTGCTTTGTGGTTCCGTGTTGCTCCAGGAAACATAATAACTTTGGCTTTTGTCCCATCCAATTCCGAGAATATTGATTTTCTGCCTTTCTGGAACCAAAAACAGAAGAAAACAGGCAACTGGCATTGTGGAAACTTGTTAATAGGTTAGTTCCAGAAAAGATATAAAAACACCTCAAAGTGTGGACAAAGAAAAGCAAAGTAGATAGTAAACAAGCATGGAACATAAAAAATTATAGATACGTTTCCGACGTATCAGGGAGTGACTCCAGTGCAAGCGAGTAAATAATTGTACGGTCAATTTAAGGTTACAGAAGAGGTGATGAAAGAAATGTGATACCTCATCTTGCTTGCTTCGTTCTCGTACTTGAGTCGAATCCCCTCTATATCTCCATATTGCCAATTCACCTGAAATTGAGCAATCTCCGAGAGAAACAAAGAAACAAATTTACAATAAAGGTTACAACTAAATTTTTGTTTGTTTTTGGTTTAAGAATGCAAACTGAAAGTAAACAGGAAATTTTTGAAGAAGTAAAATAAATCAAAAGAAGAAAATAAAAATATGAATGCAAAGTTTGGAGGTTCTCAAACCTCGCCCAAGCTTAGGCTGTTGCCATGCTTAGTTGTTGTCGTCGTTCGGTGGCGGGTACGGATACTACTGGTAATAGTCGGGGAAGTGGGTCATGAAGTGACTGAAGCTGTTAGTTAGGGAACTAATATATTCATTCACTCCATGAAGAGTTTGTTCGATCACCCCAACATGTTGGTTGAGATGCAGAAAATCTTCGTAGGGGACATTGTTGAACCCCTGCTGCTATTGCTGCTGATTGGGACATGAGTCCCAAGGTCCCTCCTGCTATTGTTGTCCTTCCCAAGTAGGGTTGTACTTCTGCTCCTGTTGCTTCTCATCTTGCTTCTATCCTTCTTCATCCTACTTGGATTCGGGATAGAGTTCTTCCATGATCTTCATCACTTGATCATTGGTGAGGATCCAGTTGTTCCTCTGTTTGATCGAGAAGGCTTGCGGACAAGGCAATGGCACCTGCTCATCCTGTGCAACATCAAGATAACCAAATTGATAGGCTTAGAGCCTCCTGTTAGCTCGGTAAACATCGAGGAAGCAACAAGTAGTTATATATTTGACATCCATAAGTATGTAGCCCTAAACAGGTTGCATAATAGGTATCGGAATTCCACGGGCTTGGAATAGGTGGGTTACCAATCCACCGATGCGAATATCACCATTGTTTTTGTTGCTCTGGTGGCGGACGTGCTGGAGGAATAGAGTTGCAGGAGTGAGACTCTGCGGTGCATCAGGGAAGAGCGCCTTGGTAATCATGGCATATCTGCATTGGCCATAGAGCCGGTATCTCATCTTCCCAACAAAGTATTAGCAAGAAACAAAGTGAAGTAGCGGATGGTCGGGTTCTGAATGGTGGACATATTCTTCTTGTAGAAGTACCTACCACCATTAACAGAAATATCCTCCCAAGTTTCTCCACTTGAGACTCTATACAGGTTTGTAACAGTTGATTCCCCTTCTTGAGGGAATCCAAAAGCTTCACAAAATTATTGAAAACTGATTTGATATGGCTGCTGGTTAATGGTTAAACTCACCGTGCATGCATTACCTTTCTCCTTGTAGTCATCATAGAAGGAGGTGAGGAAGTCATGGGTGAGATCAGTGTAGGTGTAGTGGCTTGCATAGGCGAGGTTAGATACCCAGCATTTGCACACATATGGTCGGAGTCCTCCCTCAACCCTACTATGCTGAGAAAACCATCATCAGCCCATCGCGTGGGCATCACCTTCCTCGATGAAACCATGGCATACTTGTTGTCGAGCTCAGCCCAGAGTCCCGAGCCTTCACTTTTACAATTGCGACAAGAAGATAACAAAGAACGAAAATGAAAAACACAACAAGGGGACATAGATTTAACGTGGAAAAACCTCTCGAACAAAGAGAGGAAAAAACCACGGGAGCCAGCCAGCGAAACTTCACTATATCGAGGAGTGTTTATAAACGCTGGAGATTTCATAGATGCAACTCATCCCAACCGGCGGCTTACAAGGGGTTTATATATCGGTTGGAACCTAGGTCTTCAACTCAAGCTCGTTACACTCGGCCCAAGCCTCAGCGACGTGCCTCGCTCCACTCGTCAGAAGTTGGCCTATACTTTGTAGAATTTGGATCAACATATAACATTCACCATGTTGGCGCTTTATCTTGCAAAAACTACTATCGAGCTTGTTCATCTTGATGCACTAAGAAATTTCAACATAAAACCTTAGGCATATAGTTTGTACATGATATACGAATGATTCTACGTGGAAGAAATCAATCCTAACGTGAGAAATCAAAAGAGAAAATCAAACAAGCTTGAGTTCATCCACTAATTCAATGAGAGGATTTCAACCATGGAATTCTGAAAATAAAGCATGGATAGGGAGAGAAACATACCGATCTGCTGATTCCCCCACTTAAATTAACAAAATCCGCGAAGAATCAAGAGTTCTAGGTGGATTTTGTGAGGTTTGGAGAGCGAATATGAGAGAAATAATGGGAAGGAGGAGATTCCCTAGCTGCCCCATTGCGTTTAAGTGCTCGCGCCGAACTATACGGTGGGAGCTATACGGGCGGGTTAAGTAGCTCCCGCCATATAGTTGCGGCGGCGCCGAGGGTTAGAGTTTCTCCATGCTAGATCACAACTATATAGGCACAGCTATATAGCCGGACCAAAATGGTTCCCCTGTATAGTTTGTCATTAAACCTTCTGTATCCGAGACCCCTTTTTTGAGAGTTTTGTTGATAACTATACGGCCGTAAGTATACGGCTAGAATATATATCCCCGCCGTATAGTTGGTCGTTACAACTCCTGGAACATGCTTTTTCGTCCAAATTGACAGAGATTGACTTTTTAATCTGGAAAATATGATTAAGCTAGTTTCTGCATATAAAACTAAAACTTTATTTTCCACACTAAATCTATGCTTATTCAGTCGATATTTCTACTGCTTTTTGATAGCTGCATCTTCACGGGCGCGCTTCCGCAAGAATGTCTGTGAAAAGGTTGTAGGAATGCGATGAACTTTTTATTATTTAACTTTATTTTATCATTGTGATGTGCTTACTCCCATTAAGCATTTATTAAGAATGGTTGAACATCTCAACCCTTTCTCTGTTCCCAAATTCATACCTCGGGTTGCCCTTTATCAAAGGTGCTTACCACATGGACTCTTTTTGCCAGTGGAATATACCTTTCTCCTGCTTCTTGTTTCTTTGGAAAATACCAGATGATTTCAGCATAATAAACATTGAAGATTATTTTTCCTTCAGTATAATCAACTAACGCTCCTGCAGTGCTAAGAAAAGGTCTTCCAAGTATTATAGTTAATTTTTCATCCTCTAGAATTTCAAGAATAATAAAATCAATGGGAATAACATGCTCATCTATTCTAAGTAGAATATCCTCAATCATACCAATAGGTTCTTTAGTGGATTTGTCAGCCATCTGTAAAGTGATAGAAGTGGGGGAATGCTCCCGTAATCCTATCCTTTTAAAGAGGGAATATGGCATTACACTAACTACTGCACCTAAATCACACAAGTCATTATGAATATTTGTTTTTCCTATTGAACATGAAATAGTTGGTATTCCGGGATCTCCCTACTTTGACAATAACTTCCCATTAGCAGGATAACTAGTCACCATGGCAACGGTTTCAGTTATTTCTTTCTTTCTATTAAGGATATCACAGAGAAATTTAGAATAAGTAGTAACTTTTATTACATCTGCAAATAGAATTTCTAGACGAAGGTCACCAAGTTCCTTTTTGAAAGAATCATAGATTACTTGATCTGGTGCTTTCTTTTTGCAATCTGGATATGGAAGTTTTTGCTCACCTTTTTTGTTTTTGTCTTTTACCTTTTATGGTGGATCAGGATCTTTAGTTGCTTTCTTTTGTTGTTGCTTATCTATTTTCATATTTCCTACTGAAACAACATCATCTTTTTTCTTGTTTCCTTTTCTTCTCTTGGATCAACAGTCTCTGCATCAGAGTCATAATGGTCATCATGTGCATCATTTTGCTCCTCCAATGTTTGGTCTTGTGTATCTTGAGTAGTTTCATCTTGAGGATCCAGCAGTGTGTCATCTTCTTGGCTTGCTTTGAGCAAGGCTTTTTCCCTTCGCTCTTTTTCAGCCTCATATTCTAGTGGTCCTATAACAATTGCACCTCTCCTTGTCACAGCATTAGTAGAGACAGGAATATGTATATCATCTTGAAGAAAAATTTGATAACTAGATGCTATTTGTTCACATTGGGTTTCAATCATACTAAGGAACTTGTGAAATAATTTTATTTCTTGGCCAATATCATCGTAATTTTCCGTTAGTTCAGGCAAAATCTTCTTCTGTCTTTGAAATTGCTTATGCATGTTATTATGAGATTTGTCCTGTCGATGTTTCAATTCTTGAAAAACTTTTCTAGTTTCATCCTCTTTAGTAAAAACTTGTAACAAATCTACTTTGTTTTCCTTAACAAGTTCAGAAGATATACCTTTTTATTTCATTGTTTTATGTACTTCAGGCATAAGATCAGGAGTTATACGATGTATCCCTTTTTCCATCTTATTACCAAAATCAGGATTATAAAGAGAATTATTCTTAGCCCTAATAGACATCAATTCCAAACATGCTTTAACAGTTAAAATATTTATCGATCCTCCTACTGATAAGTCAAGCACCTCTCTACATTGTGTATTAAGACCATGGTAAAATAAATGGCAAATATTTTATTCAGAATAGCCATGATTAGAAATACTATTGATCATTCCAAACAATCTATCCCGGGCTTGTGGGTAGTTTTCTCCCGCGTTCTGACTGAAGTTGCCTATATTCTTCCTAATTTTAGTTACCATTTTGAAAGGATTAAACTTTTTATGAATTTAACACTACAGTTTTCCTAGCATTTAATGTAATGACAAGGGAGAGAATATAACCAGTCTAGTGCCTTACCTTTGAGAGACTAACAAAATAGTTTCCGGCGAGAGAAATCTCTAGGCAAACCTTTTTTTGGTCCAAGTGATGTTATCACATCGTCGAACTCTCTAACATGTCTTCCTGGGTCTTCATCTTCCCTTCCACTAAAAGTTTTCCCTACAAAATTTTAATAATCTCACCATCAAATCGATATTCTCTAACTCCAGGATTAGGAAATTATATTGGTTGTTTAAGAAAAGCAGAATTTGGAGCACTATTTTCTGTAAGAGTTTTCTCAGGTTTCTTGGGAGTTGTCCTATTAATGGGCATGATTTCCATGAAGTCACTTAGGCTTTCAACTTCAACCTTATTTGATATCAAAAGTTTTTCAATAATTTCCTCGCGCCTTTGAACAGGTACGCGATCATGATAATCTGGTAGATAAGTCCTACTAGAGCGTGTGGACCCTTTGTCTCCTAGGGAGACCATTTTGTAGTGGTAACACCTGAAATTTCAAGAGACAAAACACTTAGCGCTTAGCTCCCTGGCAACGACACTAGAAAATAGCTTGATGGCTGCAAGTGCACATATCATTTGTAGCTAGTTTCGAAGTTAAGATGTTGATCCCACAGGGAGCCCAAAGGTAAGTGTTTATAGGTGAAATCTCTGTCACACTCAAAGTTTTATAGATCTTTGAGTGAATTGACTGCAAGTGTTGAAATAAGAATAGAATTTGGATTAAAGGAATGTATTTAAATAAAATTAAAATGTAAACTTCAGAAATAAAAAGAATAAAATTAAAGAACAATTTGTTTGATGTTTTCTGCAGATGGCAAAATAGGCGAGTGGAGATTCAGTTCATGGTGATAGTGAATGTGCAAGGTGGATGAGTGATAAGTGTAACAATTGTAATCTTATAAGTATGTGTGTAGGAGAGCAACCCATAATTAGTCAGAACTCTTCTTGGTAGATTTCATCCGAACTTCAATAATCCTACTAGTCTGTTACCAGAACCATGGTCAGTCACTAGACGATTAAGATCATTCAGGTTGCTTAGCAATTAATATCCTTGGATCAGACTAATGCAATAAGCATAGTGGCTCCTCGTGCTCCTCGAGCTCAACTAGTTTTCCATTGATATCCCCATGTCACTCGGGGGTCGCCAGTCTTCTAGCAAACAAAATCTTATCTATGTAGAACAAGGTATCATGTTGTCTGGGCCCTTAATTGGACAACAAGCATTAAGCATCCCATAGATAGTCAAACACACATAATATAGTAATTAAAATTAACCACAAACTAATGGAAATTATATAGGCACATCACATCTCACCAATCCCTTATATCTCCCACGCCCAAGGGAACTTACTCACACATGAGAGAAGTAAGCATCATCGATATAATTAAATAAAGGGAGTTTTTCTTGATATTACCGTTGAGATCCACAATAAGAATAAAAATAAATCCAACACAATACAAGATGGGAAGAACAATCTCAAACCCTAATCTTGAAAGGTGGAGATCTCTCTCTCTCTCTCAAGTACAAATAATGGATATCGGGGTGTTGTGGCTAGGAGGTCAAAGATCGTGGAGCGAGATGAAGAACGTCTTCCCCCTTCGTCTTCGGATCTCTTCTTTCTCCCTTCTATATGGGATGGCGGCTGTTGTGTTCTATTTTCGTCCGTCGCCTCATCACGAAAGTTGTCCCTTTTAACAAGACAAAGGCAATGGCAACTATATGGCGGGAACTATACAGCCAGAAAAATATTCCAGCCGTATAGTTGCTCGTTAAAGCTAATGTATGCTCCCGTTGATTTCTTCCAAAAAGAGACTTGCTTGTTTTCGTCTGAATACTATGTTTTTGCTGTTAAAACCCTATGTTGATATTCAGAACCTGAAACACACATTAAAAACCAAGTTTTCTTTGCTACCTAAGTATTAGCGTTAGGTAAAGATAGAAAACCATCAAATCCAAACGAAAACCATCAATAGAAACCACAAAAAATGTGTCGAATCTCACAGCTATCAATGCCTCCTGAACATGAAGAATCTATGGACTCCTCTCATGTAGTTAGGCCCTCTGTGCCAACTATACCCACTCCTAAGAAACATATGCCTACAAGGAATATCATGAGGATTAAATCTACTAGGCTTCAAACATTCTAGATTTTACCAGGGCAATGAATCCCACCAGTACCAAAGAGAATGCAGGTAAGAATCTGATCAAAGATGCCAATTCTTTTTCTGTGTTGGATTATAATGACATCATAGATAAAGCTATTGAAATTGAAATTGATGTTAAAACTTTACCTCTTGCAATTGTTCATTTACTTAAAGATTTATAAGTTTCTAGGGTTTGTCTATCTAATAAAAATGTTTCTGACCCTTCTTTAGTGGAGTCTGTCAAGGCTGGTAATGACTCTAACTGCAAAATGTTAGTATCTGAGGTAAATGATCCATATTGGACTACTGCTAGGGGGATGTTAGAGATGACCTTGATGATTTGGAGGATGATGATTTTACTCCTGTTTTAGTGAAAACATCTAGAAAACAAGTAAGGAAGAATTCAAGTAACTCAAAAAGATCTGTAGGGGTACCCTTGGTGCTACAAAAACCTTTAGAAGGGCATGAAAAAATCATGCTTTGAGTGATATATTGTCTGGGCCTAGACTCAGAAATAGAAACAATAAATTTAATTGATAGAACTTTTCATGAATTGTGGAGGGGTAGGTAAGATAGGTTTTGATTTTTGCCTCAAAGATTTAATTAGTGAATTTGGGTTTGGTTTCATTTGTCTCCAAGCGACTATGAAAAGAACATTTGGTATTTCTGTCTGTAGAAAGTTTGACTTTGTTAATTGTTTAAATTGGATTTGGTCTCCCTTAGTGGGACATTTTGGAGGTATTATGAGTGGCCTTCAATCCTAAAGATTTAGGGTTATTGACATTCTGACTAACATATATTTTTGTTAAATCTAGAGTGTTTGGTAACAAGATGTTAAAGGAAATGTTCTTTATTGTTATCTATGGGGATGCTCAAGTCGAAGATAATGAACTTTTTCTAACTAAAGTTTCTAGCATATGTGATGACTTAACAATTCCTGCCTTAATTGGAGGAGACTTCAATATCCTTCGCTTTGCTAATGAAAAGAATAAACAGGGTAAGATTTCAAAATTTTCTAATTTTTTAATTCAATTATTAACACATATGATCTCAGGGAAATCAAGTTTTATGGTGGTCAGTTTACTTGGTCAAATAATCAAAAAGATCCCACTCTAGAAAATTTGGATAGAATCTTGGTAAATTCTAAATGGGAAACTCTTTTTCCTTTGACTCAAGTAAAGAAAATTCCTACGGTTATATCTGATCAAAACCCCTTGGTGGTTGATACATGTGAAATTGTGGAGGCTAAGGAAAGAGAACATAGGTTTTAGAAAACTTTTCTATCCAAGAAGTATGACCTAGAGATGGCTATTAGTCTTGACCGTTTGGAAGAACTCCTTACCCTCAGATGGCTTCAAGTAGGGATCGCCTCCAAGAGTAAGGAACCCAGTATCAGATTCAAATAAAGACCCTCTCTAGAACTAGACTGCCTCAAAGTGGTGGTTATTCATGGTGCCTCCAATAGTAATGCTAATTCAAACTCAATCATAGCAGACATAACACATAATCATGATTCAGCGGCTAGAAAATGGATAGATAGATTAGCTCAAGTACTTAGTAGCCAGCCAAAGAAGACCATTATTTAACAATTATCCTTAGTCAGATAGTTGGGGAAATCCATACAAATTTATCCATTACTTTATGGCAGTACATACAAAGTAGAGTCCTTACATAAAACAAGCTAGCATAATTAGTACTCTCTAACAACCAGCATTGCATTATAATGGGCTGCCCAGTGGAAGTTGCTGAACCAGAATATGTACCTGTCCATTATCTTTTTCATCAAAGCAAAAATGGACAATTCTATGCTTCTTTAAGTTGAAGCTTCTCACATAATTCTCCCATCCAGTCATCAATATTGCATTTGACCTAGCTCCCATCTTCATCCTAACCATCTTTGGCTTCTTGTTGTTCATTTGCTAAACATGGACATCAATATGTTCATCAAGGAGATTCTTTAGGTATTTTCTTGTGAACTCAGCTCCAAATGTCTTTGCAAGTACAAAGAATTGAAGAACTAGCATGCTTCTGATTACTGTAAGTAATTAATATCACAGGGTAGCTTGTTGATCACATGTTTAAGAATATATCAGCTTACTATCTTGCACTTATTTTTCACGATAGATGAATAGGGCAACCTGTAGAAATGGTACTTGATTTTTGGTGAAAAATCGTGTTCACACCAGTCTAAGAGGAAATCTATATGAAATTCTTTTAGATACATGTCTTAAAAACGCTCTACTTATCAAAATCAGTGCACCCCTTGTGATGAGGCCCAAATGCGACAACACATAAAATTTTCAATGCAGTGGAATATTCATGTCTACCATAAAAATAGAAACAAAATATATGACTGGAATTTTGATGTTCTTCAATACATGTAAACTCAATCCTCTCAGTGGGCTCTTCATCTGATGAATCAAATTCAAAACTAGCAAAGCTAATACAAAAACTATAATTGCAAGTGAGAATTATTGCATCATCACTATTTCTCATATGTTAAACATATACAGACATTGAGCATCTTAATACAATTAAATATAAGAATTAATTATACTAAAAAGTAAAAACATAAACACATTTCTTGTTATCGTACATTAATCATATTGGTAGAAAGGCAACAAACAATGAGGAATCAATAAAGAATTGCAGATTTTAATATGTATACAAGGGGGAAAGAGGTGGGACGGATAGAGGCCGGCTGGGAGAGGCTCTCCCGAACGTCGTCGGGTATCTGCAGCTCAGAAACCCTAAACCCTAAATTCAAGAAGCACAATGGAAAATTCCATGCAAAAATACTTAAATCGAAGCTCTCGATTAGGGTTTTGGGGTTTGGTTTTCACTCACACATACCTGGATGACGAAGGGGTCCTTGGAGGTGAGGGAGAGCATCCTCACCACAGGGGACCAGAGGTACCAGTGAGGATAGCTACGAGGTCGGAGGTGGTGGTGGTGGAGGGCGGCGACAGCAGCGGACACTGGGGGTCTATGTGGGCGGGGGAGTAAAAATGTGGTAGAGATCTGAAATATTTGTCCAAATATTTTTAGATCTTTGCCGCCAAGTACTAGACTCAGATGGTTGCAAAGGGAAAAGTTCTCTAAGAACATACGTTGTCTGAATACTTCAAAATTTCCTACGAACTACTTCCCTCAGACCTTTAGAATTTTGAAAAGAACTTACGGTCAGAACTCCGGATATATTTGGTACTCCAAAGTTTGGTAATCTTGAAATTTGAGAATATTCATAACCAAAAGGCAAAGGAAGGTGGTTATACATGCTTGCTAGTGTGAAATTGAGTCCTAAGACTAAATGAGGGTCAAACATTGAAGAAAATATATGGCGTAGTACAAACCTTGGATCTTACCCCTAAAGGTATGAAGACACCAAGTATTCATGCGCTTGCTGCAAAGCAATAAGGTGCATGTGTTTTAAAATTGACTAATTCAAATGTTTAATGATGATGTGAGATCATTTAGTTACTTAAATATGAATTTTCCATCAATTTAAACTTTTTTCATGTATTCCTTGAAGGAAGTCTCATTGAGTGAATATTCAGAACTCTGGATATATTCGGAACTCTGGAGTTTGGTAATCCTAAATTTGAGAATTATTCAGAACAAAAAGGCAAAAGAAGGTGGTTATAGATACTTACTAGTGTGAAATTGTGTCCTAATATTAAATGAGGTTTATACATTGAAGAAAAAATATGGTGTAGTACAAACCTTGGATCTTATCCTGAAAGGTGTGACGACTCCTAGTGTTCATGCGCTTGCTCTAGAGCAATAAGGTGCAAGTGTTTTGAAATTGACTAATTCAAATGTTTAATGACAACGTAAGATCATTTGGTTACTTAAATATGAATTTTCCATCAATTTAAACTTTTTTTCATGTATTCCTTGAAGAAAGTATCGTTGAGTGAATATTCGGATCTCCGGATATATTCGGATCTCCGGAGTTTGGTAATCATAAAATTTGAGAATAATTAACAAAAAGGCAAAGGGAGGTGGTTATACATGCTTTCTAGTATGAAATTGAGTCCTATGACTAAATGAGGTTCATACATTTGATTACTTAAAAATGAATTTTCCATCAACCTTTCTAGAAATATGAATGTAATTGCCACATGGAATGGTGCACGTACCAGTGTGACAGAAGTTTCATCACCCCATATTCCTACGTTGGTAGTTTTATTTTAAAAAACATTTTGGTAGTATGCATGAGCACGATAAATAATATAATTGAGCACTAGAAAATTAAAGGAAACTCCATATAAAGGAGTAGATTAATAAACAAGGTACTAATTAATATTCCAACCACACAGACTATCGATATATTGTCTTACACACATACACCACCTGGGATAATAACTTAAACAAAATAAGCAGGGGCTGTAGGATAAGAAGGGGTAGCAGGAGGAGCATCAGCCTACTTGAGGGGAAACGGGCTAGTCTTGCCATATTCCCATAGGAATTTTCCATAGGATGCGTGCTTTGCCAAGGTCTTCGCCTTATGAGTATGCCACGGCCAACTCCCACCAAGTAATAGATCATGATTTCGATGTCCTCATCGATGACTCTGCAACATAATGGGCAAAACAATTCCCCTTATGATGGACACAAAATTTCCCACATTGAAACCGCCTTTGTACATAGCTGCTCTTGCATTTCAAGGAGTACTTGTCCTCGCCCATGTCATCAGATTCTTCCTGTTGATTTTTAATTACATAATTAGACCTCATACAAATGATTTAATTGAAATACGACTCAAGTATTGACAACATAAGTAAGACAATATTAAGTTCATACCAAAGAGAATGTATCTCATCAATAGTTTGATTAGTTCATATATCATTTCATGTATCCAAACAAAATGACAAGTAATTGGATCAGCATCAGTTGATAATTTATATTATCATACATATCATTATTAGTTCATACAATAAACTTTCCTGGATAGTGTAATCATAATCACAAGAATCAAATAATGAGATTTAGATACATATAACATAAGAATCAAACAAGAGATTTAGATACATGTAGAATAAATCTGGGGCCTCATAAGTTTTTAGATGGAGTAAGTGAACCAAGTACCAATTGCACAACGTATTATTCTCGTACATTGCCCCAGGTTCACTAACCCATCCCTAAATAAATCTGACACCAAATGTGTCTGCCTTGCACTCTTTTGGAGCAAGTTTGAATCATTGGCATCAGTAATAAATGTAATCCTTATACACTATGAATGTATGTGTTTCCTAAATATTGTAATAATAATAAAAAGAACCAACCAATATTTATAGGTACATGTAGAAACAAATTATGATCAAACAACGCATATACATGCATCATATGAATCATTTGTTTCCTAGATATATAGTGTAATCACATAATAAGAAGAATCCAACAAGAGATTTAGATAATGTACTAAATTCAATGTATGATCACAGTTGGTTGTGTATACTAGAAGAAACAATTCAAAGATCATAGTTCCATATGAATGTAGAATAAATCTAGGGCCTCATCAGTTTTTTAGAGATGGAGTTAGCCAACCAAAGTGAAGGGGTTCTATGGAAGAAAACAAAAAAATTACTACGTTGGAACACCCAAACTGCCTAAGGATCTGTCTAGAAGTAATGCAGTAACAGAGGGAGACATCAGTAGCATATCCTTGTATACCTTAAGCGTATAACACTCATGCAGGAATGCAGTTGATGGAGTCATACCCATTCGACCTTAAGGTCGCGAAGCTCCTCGCAAGTCACCCCTTGTCCAGGTCCTCGTATGACGCTCCGACCCCACTAATGGTAGAACCCCTGTGATTTCGCACATATAAGGTGCAAGACAACGACTCCCAGTCTCTGATCCCTACCGAGGTTGCAGAGGTAGATCTCCTGGCCGGAATCACTACAGCACAATGGCGTCTCATAGAGTTGTTGTATTTGCGTGTACAACCCTTTCTTGGGACCATGCCACCATAAACGCAACGGGAAAGAGAGATTTTATCCTATGGAAAATTTCCTTAGAGAAATTATTGTGTGTTTATTCTCACCCATGGGCAGCCCTTTATATAGGAGGAGGGAGGTGTACACTCCCCAAAGGGTGTCCCATGTGGGACTAAAATTGGCAAAGGAAAAAATGGAGAGGGGCTGGCCGGCTGGGCTCAAGGCGGTGGCTGGGTGGGCCACCCGTCGCGCTGGCCCAACACAACAGCAGCAGCATGCATCAATGCGTGGTAGTGGGTGTGGTCAGTCGGGTGGGCCGGCCCAATGCAAGGCCCGTCAGTGCTCGCGGTGGCTTGGGGCTGGGGAGAGGCAGCGGTCAGGTTGGCCTTTGGCGTGGCCCACCATGCGCCAGTCCACTGGGTACTTCATGCGCGCCCCCGTGCCTAGGTGGGCCGGGTGGCTGCGGCCCGCAGTAGGGGCCGGCTAAGTGCCGCCCGCACGGTGCCCAGCACGCACATGCCCAACTGTGTGGGCTACCTAGGGCCCACGAGTGAGGTTGTGTGCTATTTTTGTTGTCCCTTTTTTGGGTGGCTTCCTCCCTGTCGATTCCCTCTAGGGTTTTGGCCCTTTGAGGAAGTTTCCCTATAAAAAATTTAATATATATTAACTCACCATTCACATATAATAAATGCATACTATAAATTGCTATTTATCTGAAACACCTTTCGGTACTTTTACTTCATCTGAACAACTTTGGAACTTTCTTTTCTCTCCAGAACGATTCTGGTTCTCTCATTTGTGATCGCATCTTACAGGAATTTCTCTAGGCATCGTAATGCCCTTAAGCGTGTTACCCCTAAGGTTTGGGAACAACACATACATGATTGATACGATCTCAATCAATGATCAATAGTAGGACCGGGATGCCCATAATGACCCCCATGCATTCCACGAGACTGCGTCATGTTAAACCATAAACTTTGTATCTATTTCACTTGTTACTTCGATTCCTACTTGTCTGAGATCTAATCATCGGTATCATGATACCTTGTTCAATATCGTTTCCAACAAGTACCATTTTACTCGTTCACGTGATATACCATCCCCATGACCTAGTCATACCCTGTGCAGCTTATGGCTATAATTTATCGAGTGGGCCCAATGTATCTTCCAATCACACAGGCGAACAAATCCCAATCTCGATACATAGGCCTCAACAAGTGTAACACCCTCACCTAATAAGGCTAAGTTCCTATGTATAGTGCTAATCCATGGATCCGTTCACTAGCACATAGTACAAAATGATACCAAATATAACTGTGCATCATAAATATAACAAATATGATCCAGGAATTTATATTATATTACATCGTGTACATGGTGGAAAACGATAACAAGGTAGATCTCCATCCTTCAAATATGACATAACAAGGTGGAGTCTCGCGACCTATGAACGATCACTCAGAAACAAAATAACCTATAACATGAAACGTTGCAGCCACGAATGCTCAATACTTTAAATGTATTGGCAAGTGGGACTATTATGTGGATATAAAATGGAACCTACAAATTACATGCATATTTGTCTAGGTGGAGTTCAGGCTCATTTTCTAAAAGCAATATAACTTTTCCCTACTTTTAAAATACTTTAATTTGTTCAAAACAACTTTTGTAAGGACATACCAGCATAAACCCATGTTAAAACAAGACAGATCAGCTTCATATTCTCCTAAACCCATGTTTCCCCATTGTATTTTAATAATTAAGAAATTGAGATGAGTGAGATCTTCCAAACAGTTCGAGGTCCAATTGCTCATAGGAGTCCATAACCGGGGACACGGCTAAGTACTTAGAGTATAATACTCTCGATTGGTTTTTGCACTTTACCCGCATGACCCAGTCAACCCTTTTTACCAATACACTCATTTTGTGCCATGGTCGGGAGAAAATCAAGATGAAACCTTTCATAAGTAGAACCCTGAGCCCTTAGGACATACCCATACCGACCTAAATCCCCTAAATATGGTAGTCACGTCAGGTCAGGTTCCCACAACTTACTTAGGCAAGAAATTTTTTGACATGCGGCTGTACTGGAAGCTACTACACAAGAAACATGTCCAATCTCTGAAGCCTAGATGTGCTTTTTGAAGGAAAACCATCCAACATCATCAATCCATCACACCCAGGAGATTTATTATATTCAGATGTTTTCATTATAACAAAACATAACTTTTCATAATAGAATCAATCATGATTTCCCTTAATAAGCATGGACAATATGATGGCTCAAAAGAATTCAAGTAGTTGAAATATGGTAATCATGCATGGGTGTCATAGCATAGCATAGTAGTATCACAAAGTCCTACACATGCATCACTACTGAAAATCATACGACATGCATAGGAAAACATTAGGACATTTAAGATAGATCTACTTGCCTTTGTTGATGATGTAGTTGTTCAGATAATCCTTACAATATAAAAGGTTGCACTCGTCAAAATCACAATAGTTGCACTCCTTGCAATCTAACATTTGAAGCAAGGCACAACAAACACACCATTCAAACACTGCAATTATTCTCAATACAATAAAATAAATGATGAACAAATGCATGCATGATGATTTAATAAGTCACATTGGTTGTATTTAATTTTTTTATATTATTAGATCACATGATGCATGTGGAAAATCATTTAATGAAATAGGGTATTTATTATTAATTCTTGATTGCAATTAAGGTGGTTTTATTAGATATGTTACAACTTCTATAGGACATTGATACAAACCAATAGGAATTGGATTCACCCTAAACATAGTTATAGATATTTTTTTGTGATTTAATTAATATTTAAAAGAGTTTAAATTATTTAAAAGTTTACTTGTTCAAATATTAAATCCAAAACCAGACCTTTAATCAACACAAACTTGTGAATCCAAAGACATATTGTTTATAATTTTCCAATGTATAAATAATTTATTATGAATTTATTAATCCAACATGCTATTAAAGCTATTTAATTAACTACCAGTAACTTGTCCTACAAACATTAGATCTAACATGCCAATATTAATCTACATAAAATTATCTTTAATTTTGATCTAGTATGAATTTCTAATGGATTTTTCAAGTTAGATCTATAATCTGAAATTTTAAATCCACTATTAAAATCAAACGGAATATTCCGCTGACGGGGCAGGGCTGACTGGATATGCTGACTGGGCCTAGACGCTAACCTGGCGACGACGTTGCGATGACGAGGCCGGCTAACAAGGAGGCCATGTGGCGATCTATTACTCGATGGTACCAGTTCTCTAGAGATCTAATCTCGGCTGTTTCGAGAAGATATGATGGCTAGGTGAAGAAGTTAGCTCCATATCAGCTTGATTTGGGTTCACAATAGATTAGAAATATATCTATGTTAAAGATACAAATCCGTATATTAAATCGAAAAACTTTCAATATGAAAGTTGTGAGGAATCATTAGATCTACCTTTTCACCAAAGGAATTTGGATTTGATGAAATGAGCACGAGTAGATCTAAGATTTACATCGTCAAATCTGAAATATTGCAATGTGAAATTCTCCGTCTATGGTGGATGAAAAGAGGTGAGGTTTTTCGAGATTGAATATTTCGACAAGATCTATAGCTTTTGTGTTGTAGCCGAATGCAAACTACGAAGTCTAGATGGATTAAGAAACGAAATATGATTTAGGAAGGTGTGAATTCGTGATTTCGAGAAGGAAAATTTATACAGCTGCGGCTCCGGGGGTTATATAGAGGTTTAATATGGTGGAAAGATGGAGATTGGAGTAAGGAACAAGTAGAAACATACGGAACTCAATTTGGAGTTGTATATGTGTAGATATTGGAGTTTGAATAGAGATAGATTTGGAAAAATGAATTTCACGTGGATTTTGATGCAACCTGGGCATCTACCGTTCAATGCGGGTGCGCGCTGCCTCCTCCGATCGCTCGTTGTCCTGGCCGCTGGCAGGCTTGGGCCAGCCAGTTTACTTTTTTATTTTTTTATTTTTTCTATATTTTATTTCTTTCTCTTATAACTTTTCCATATGAACTCCGAATGAGCTAAATCTTGTTTCTAAAATTTTGTAATATTCAATAGATCATATTAAGATAATATTTAGCAATAGTTGCTTTCTAAAATAATGGATTTTATAAATCCTGTTTAATTCCTTATAGGAATAAAGTAACACATTGGCCTTTAGGGTTTTGTTTAATATTCGAAATCTTTGTATTTTTTGCATGATGCAATGCTCATGAATAATATGCAAATGCAATTTTTTCCAGTCCTACTTCCTAAAATCTTGGGATGTTATAGATTATCCCCCTTAAGATGAATCTCGTCCTCGAGATTCGGGTTGGCTAGAAAATAGACGTAAGGTATCTTCTTGTCCCATGTAGCTCTTCTTCACTACGGGTAAGCTTTCCGAGCTAACCCCCTTAAGAGAATTTAAGTTGCTCTCTATAACTTCAGTTATTGTGCTATATCTAATTCTTCTTCCGTCTAGGGTTGTAAGTGAAATTGCTCGTCGTGCATGATCTATCTTGCCTTTATACTTAGACATACAATCCTTGCCTAGAGTGACATCCGTGCCTTGTGATTCCAACACATTTAAGCTACTGGGAAAGTTGTATGCCCCAATCTCTAGGTTTAATTGATGACATCCAAAGGTTGCTACCACTTCTCCACTAGGAGATCTTATTTTGATGGGCTTGTTAAAGGGCTTAGATGGAATTATGTTTCTATCCACAAATTCTCTTGATATGAATGACTATGATGCTCCATCATCAAACAGAACGAGTGCTCGAAAGGTATTGAGCCAGAACTTACCAATCATGGCATAAGGTTCCCTTAGAACTTCCTCCACATTGACATGGTTAACATGTCCCTTTTGAAATGGGTTTGGCTTTTAGCCATCAATCTTGTTCTTCTTCTTAGAGATATCTCTCGAATAGTGTCCCTTCTTCTTGTATTTGAAGCACCCAACCTTGCTGATGTCCTTCCTAAAGGAATTAGTGTTGTGGGCCTCAACATTCTTGTCTCCATGGTTATGATCATTCACTCCTTTGGATTTGTGGTTGTTGTGAATCATGTGGCCATTATGGTGGTGTTCATTACCTACACGATGATAATGTCTATTACCGTCATGTTCGTTGTATCCATTAACTCCTTTGTCTTCATGAATGTGATATTAATAATTTCCATTCTCATCATGGAAGGTACGGATCCTATGATGTTGTCCTGAGTTATAGTTGTTCTTGTGCTTTCTCTTGTGTTTCTCAGCTTGACTCTTCTTTTCTTCAAGAATTATAGTTGTGTCCATCAGATCCTGGAAAGTGGGAGTATAAACTACTGACAGTTGAATTCCTCTATGTATTCATGATGCTGCCAAGATCGAATCTAGGCGACACTTGTAACGATTTTAGAAGGACTCACCCTTGAAGACCGTAAGCGGGATAAGTTCCCTCAAATAAATTTGGATGTTGTAGATTGTACACAACCATCCTCAAGGATGTGAAGACAATCAGCGCCACAAAGGGGCATCGCCTCCGTAATCGGTCACATGTTCAGTGTGCCGATGACCACCATCCTTTCTCAGTTGGGAAATCCAGCAGCACTACAATATGGTGGTGGTGGTGAAGAATATCTTGAACAGGGCTTCTCCTAAGCATCGTGCTCGAGGCAATAGACAAGGATAGAAAGGGAAGGAAGATGCCAACCAAAGGGCATATGAGAGGGAGAAGGAATGAGTGAGAGAGGAGGTGCTCCACCCCTCCAATCAAGAGTCATTCCTTTAAAAACACTTTTAATTCACTTGATTTAATGACACTCATTTAATGAACACTTCATTTTATGAGTATGTCATTTCATGAACACTTCATTAAATGAACACATCAACAATTCAATCCCCTGCAATATTTCGATACACCGAAACTATTTTGACAGGTTTGTGAGAATAATTCCTGCATTGTCTAGTATTTTCTCTGACGTTCCCTATCCACTCAAATGCGTCGACAAATCTTAAGTGTATCTCCCTATGGGTTCGTTAACTAAATGGACATAATCGAGACTCTCTTCGATAAATAATCATTAGCGAGACCTAGAGATCCATAATGACTCCCACTTATTCAATGATGAACTAGTGATCGAATGAACCTTTTTCGCAGTAACCAATTCCTTTTGTCTCATGATATTTTACTTGCCCAAGATCCGATCATTTGGTATCATCTATATCTAGTTCTATCTCGTTACCTATAAGTACTCTTTTCCCGTTCCTGTGATATAACATTCTTAGTGATATTATCACTTGCTTGCAAGCCATCTCAATGTGGACCACACAGAGGGACCTGAGTATATCTCTTTGTCATCAGGATGGACAAATCCCACTATTGATCCATGAGCCTCAACTAACACTTTCCAAATACTCAACGACATATTTATAATCACCCTGTTACGGTGTCACGTTTGATGGAATCAAAGTACTCTTCCAGATTTAGTGATTAACGTGATCTCATGGTCTAAGCATTAGATTTACTTAGAAGGAGATAGCAATATAAACTTGAGGACATGATCATATTTCTAAATCTACTGTGGTTGAATGTTCATCACATCATTCTCTAATAACATGACCTTGTTATTAACAACATCCAATGTTCATGATCAGGAAACCTTGATTATCAGTTTATCAACAAGCTAGTGTAATGAGAGCCATTACTAGGAACTTTTTATTTTGTTCATTAAACACACATGTATTAATGTTTACTATTAACACAATTATAGCATGAGAAATAAACATCTATTATAAACCTAAAATAATATAATAACCATTTATTATTTCCTCTCAGGCATATTCCTTTCAGTCTCCCACTTGCACTAGAGTCAATAATATAGTTTTACATAGTTATGAATCTAACACCCATAGAGTTTCAGTGTTGATCATGTTTTTCCCTAGGGAGAGCTTTATTCAACGGGTATGCAACATTCAGATCAGTGTCTACTTTGTATATCTACATCGGCATCCTAGACATGTTCCTTGATGGAGTTGAATAGGCGCTTGATATGCTCGGAATTCTTGTGAGACCTTGGTTCCATAACATTGGCTATGGCACCATTATTGTCACAATAGATAACCATTAGGTCCAAAGCACTTGGAACCACACCTAGTTCAGAAATGAAAGCCTTCATCCAAACTACTTCTTCCACTGCTTCTGAAGAAGACATATACTCCACCCACATTGAAGATCTTGCCACCACAGGTTGCTTGGAACTCTGATACGTCATTAACGTATCTATAATTTTTTATGTTCCATGCTTGTTTAGTATCTACTTTGCTTTGTCTACCCTTTGAGGTGTTTTATATGTTTTCTGGTACTAAGCTATTAACAAGATGCCACAATGCTAGTTGCATGTTTTCTTCTGTTTTTGGTTCTAGAAAAGGCAGAAAATCAATATTCTTGGAATTGGACGGGACAAAAGCCAAAGTCACTATTTTTCCCAGAGCAACACGGAACCACGAAGCACTTAGGCTTCAATAGATCTCTTCTCTCCCCATGTGTATGAAAGTGACAGCGTGCATGCCATGGCGTCACTTAGGCTATAGTCTACATAAATACTCATCGTGCTTTAATAGATCTGTGCTTTTCCCCGCGTGTGTGAAAGTGGCAGCGTGCACATCGTGTGTGGCACTTAAGCTAGGTTACATATATATTTATCATGAGTATATTTTGAGTTGGTTGTCTTTATGAAATTGTGGTGTTTGTTGGAACCATCTAGCGCTCAAGGTGACAGTGTGGGGTTATTTAGAATGGGGAAGGCAGACTTTGAGGAGTGTTGTTATAGCCCTACCATGGATTAGAGTGTCCAACCGGAGAGTAGTTCATGGTAGTATCATGAAGAGAATATATTTATATGAGGGAGTGTTCAATAGTGAAAGTATGATCCCTAGGCCTTGTTTCTAAACATTGAAACACCGCTCACAACTAGATCTATTACATGTTTGCTTGCTTCCAGTCTTTTCCTCGCCGTCAAGCTCTTTTTTTGCACCGTTGTCTTATAATTATCCATTCTACATGTAATTCACTATCTCTTCGCCGAACTAGTGCACCTATACACCTGACAAGTGTATTGGGTGTGTTGGGGACACAAGAGACTTCTTGTATCTTGATTTCAGGGTTGCTTGAGAGGGATACCTTTGACCACTTCCTCCCTGAGTTTGATAAACCTTGGGTAATCCACTTAAGGGAAACTTGCTGCTATTATACAAACCTCTGCACTTGGAGGCCCAACAACTGTCTACAAGAATATAAGTGCGTAGACAGCAAGCTATTTTCTGGCGTCGTTGCCGGGGACTGAAGAAGAAGAAGCTCCCACATCAACCACGCGCCAGCTATTTTCTGGCGCCGTTGTCGGGGAGGTAAGGTAAAAGGTACTCACATCCTCCAGTGTGAGTGCTCGAAGTTATTTCCTTTAGATTCTGCAATTTTCTCTTTTTGTTTCTTTTTTTACTAGTTAGGCTTAATGGAAAACAACAACAAAATTAGAGAGATGTATAGTGTTTATCTTGAGTTAGGACTTTATTTGAATGCTAATAGCAATGTTATTAGTATGAATTCTTTGGACACCATTGTTGCTAATGCTATGGAAAAGTCTAGGCTTGGCGAAGCTAGTTTTTATGAAAATGATCTTTTTAGTTCCCCAGCTTTGGAAGATAGCTATTATATTGCTTATGATTATACCAAACCTCCAATATATGATGATTACAATGATGAATATGATATTTTCAGTCCACCTACTATTGAGGAGAAAATTAATTGTGATTACAATATGCCTCATATATTTTATGATTATGGTGATGAGAATAATAATGATAGCTATTTTGTTGAATTTGCCCCCACTACAATTAATAAGAATGACTATGCTTATCTGGAGAGTAATAATTATTATATGCATGTGGCTCATGATAAGAATGCTTTCTGTGATAGTTATATTGTTAATTTTGTTCATGGTGCTACTGAAAGTTATTATGAGAGAGGGAAACATGGTTTTATGTATCTCAATAATATTAAGTTTCCCCTCTTTATGTTGAATATCTTGAAGTTGCACTTGTTTTGCTTTTGTATGCTTGTTGCTATGTGCTTTCATGACTTGTTTTTTTACAAGATTCCTATTCATAGGAAATGGGTTAGACTTAAATGTGTTTTGAATTTGCTTCTTTATGCTCTCTTCTACTTCAATTCATATTTCTTATGTGAGCATCTTTTCAAATTATCATGCCTAACTTAAAGGCGTTAAAGAAAAGTACTTCTTGGGAGATAACCCAATAGTTTTCTAGAGTCTTGGAAGTTATTACTTCTGTAGTAACCTCTCCTTATCCTTTTTTATTTGCTTTTTGTGCCAAGAATAACCTCTAATGAGAGGTAAGTAAGATTTGGGGAGTTGCTGTCCCGAAACAGATTTTTGTGCTCCACCATAAAAATTCGTGAGGAATGTTTGTAAGTAGGATTGAGCTGATATTTTACAAATAAATCCCCTGGTATGTTAGATAGTTTTCGTTAGTTCAACACTTTTTGATTTGAGCAACAGAAGGTCTTCGAAAAAATCGGTTTCTACCTGTTGGTCTGTTTTGACAGATTTCTACCATTATTTGCATTTGCTTCTTATTGATTCCCCTTTGGGTTCTTTTTGGGAAATTGAACTTTTTGAGGGAATTGCTACAGTAGCTTGTGTTTTTAATGAAAGTTTTGCTATTTTAAAACTAAACCCAAAGGTTTATTATCTTTTGAATGCACTAATGTTGCTAATAAAGATTGTGTAAAGTTTTGTATGAAGGAAAAATTTCAAGTGTAGAGAAAGAATGATGTAATGAGATGAAGAATGGACAAAATCTCAAGCCTGGGGATGACACCCCGTGTCACCCCAAGAAATATTCAAGAGGTACAAGCGTCAAAGCTTGGGGATGCCCAAGGCATCCCCTTCTTCATCAATAAAAATCTCAGGTCTTTCTAGACACTTCGTTTTTATTGTTTCATACACAGTTGTGTTGTTCTTGGAGCTTCTTATTTTTCATTTTTGGTTTTTGTTTTCGTAGTTTTCTTGAATAAAGTTGGTTGATCACAGCACACTTCTTTTGGAGAGATACACGCTCCATTTTCATTGCCTAGATCACTCTAGTTTTCATTCTTATTGTTTTGTGAGTGTTCTCTTTTGCTAGCACTGTGTTTAGCCTTAGTTTTCTTGTGATTTCAGCTTAGAAATTTTTAGTTCTTCTTTGTGGATTTGTGATACATTCTCACTGATATTTATTGATTATTATCTTTGTGAGTTGTTTCAAATAAGTCGATTGGTGTTGGAAAAGAGTAGAATGTTTCATGCTTATAGTGGTACACAAGGGAGCTTGTTTTGACTTTGGCTTAGACTTCATCATGTCACGCTTGATGTTGTTTTGACCTTATGCTTAGTGATTATTGCTATAGCATGACTTGTTCCAAACAATTAGGATTGCGTAATGTGCCTTGAAAGAATCATGTGTTGTTTTAGCATACAAGAGCATAATATTGTGGTATTCTCCTTTGATGCTTTGTTTGGGTTGACTTGGCACATGCTCACACCATGTTACGACTATGAACAAGTTACCATAGCCTCTATGATCATTTATTCCTTGACTTGTAGTACCACTTTATGCTTTGATTAGTAATGTTTTGTCACTCTGCATGATTATGGTCATTATTGCTCTCTTAGTTGGTCGTTCCTAGTACTTTGCTAGCCTCCACTTGTATTGAGTAAGCTCTACTCATGCATCCAACTCCCAAGAAACCAAGTTATTCCAAAGTGTCCACTATAAATTCCTATGCATGGTGTGTTACACCATGCAAGTATATTCTTGTTTTCATCTATCTTCCAATTAAAAAGTTATTTTGTTATATAAAAACTTAGTGATTAAAACTCTCAAAAATTTGATGGCACAGTTTATTTTTCTTGCCCCTAAATAAACTTGAACCATTGTGTCATCTAGGTTGTATATGCTTGCACTTATATGTTGGAATTAGCATAACCATGTTGTCATGGGGAACACTTTCAACATTGCACTTGTACATTGTACATAGTGGATATCATGCTCTTTTGTTTATGGATGTCGCCAGTGTGAAATAAAATGGGAGCTTGAAATCCATGGAGTTATGTATGTGTGTTAGAGAAACGCCTGGGCCGTTAGCCTAAGACATGCCTAATCATGGTGGAAACTTGCAGCATCACCATAATGACATCTATAAAGCTTTCTTCTTATAAATAAAGAGACATATTAAAAGAGGAAAGATAAAAAAGCACATTTTCCCATGGTAAATAAGACGATTGCTGAGATGCTCATTGTCGGCTTGCCTTGTCATTTTGATTATGGGAGAGCTCTTGTATCTTGTGCAAGGGGTAACCCGTTGGCGGTTCTCTATGATACACATGTACTTATTATGACAAGAACTTACATGTGACTAAAGTTGAGTACCATAAGGTGCGGCCCTCGTATTCAAGGGACATGAGATTGCCAACTTATACTTTGTCAAGCATATACTCCATATTTTGTTCACTTTAACCTTAATCACATCAATATGCTTATGATAGGGGCAATGAGAGCTGAAAGCTAACAAGTACCATAATTTTTGGAAGCTCTTTTTGAAACTTGAAATCCCTGCTTGTCTTATGAAGGGCCTTTCTTCCACCATTACATTGAGTCTCCACCTTCTATCCTTAGGCACCAGTTAAGAGAGCATAATTGCCATTCTTAGTTCTATATGCATTGTCCCAAAACTTATTGATTGATTCATAATGTTGATATTGCTTGTTCTTGAACTATTTGTATCTAGTCACTATTATGAACTTTGAAGGCGTCCTATGCATTTATTTTCTACTCCATGATGGACAATCTAAATGCCACTATGCTATGTTTTCTATATGTGAAACAAACAAACGTCCTTCAATGCATTGTTATTCATGATCTTTGTTTGTATCCTTTCATGTTGCAACATAGTTACTATGTCTTATTGTTAGAACTCCATATTTCATGCTCATGTTTAGAGTACTTTGATCCCAGCTTTCAATTATTTACAAATATTTTGATCAAGATTGTGATGGTGCATGTCACCTCAAAAATTATTCTTTTTATCACTTACCTACTCGAGGACGAGCAGAAGTTAAGCTTGGGGATGCTTAATATGTCATAAACGTATCTATAATTTTTGATGTTCCATGCTTGTTTAGTATCTACTTTGATTTTCTTTGTCTACACTTTGAGGTGTTTTTATATGTTTTCTGTTACTAACCTATTAACAAGATGCCACAGTGCCGGTTGCATGTAGGCAGAAAATCAATATTCTCGGAATTGGACGGGACAAAAGCCAAAGTCACTATTTTTCACGGAGCAACACGGAACCACAAAGCAGAGATGGAGGAGGACACTAGGGTGGAAACACCCTAGGTGGTCGCAGGACAGCCCTGGTGGCGCCCATAGGGGGTGTGGGCCCCCTGGCCCTCCACCGACCTTGCCTCCTTCGCCTATGAGAACCCCCGGGGAGAAAACCCTAAATCGTCCAGTAAAAATCCAGAAACAGTTGCGTAGAGCCGCCGCCACCGAACGGGAGATTCAGAGGATAGAAAGTCTCTGTTCCGGCACCCTGTCGGGACGGAGAAGTGCCCCCGGAGCCATCTCCATCGATCTCCACCACCATCTCCATCGCCATTGCTGATTCCCATGATGAGGACGGAGTAGTTCTTCCTCAGGGCTAAGGGCTCTACCGATAGCTATGTGTTCATCTCTCTCTATGCATGATCTTGTTGTGGTCATGCTACTCAAGTGCTTCAATAGATCTCTGCTCTCCCCATGTGTATGAAAGTGACAGCGTGCATGCCATGGTGGCACTTAGGCTAGAGTCTACATAAATACTCATCGTGCTTTAATAGATCTGTGCTTTTCCCCATGTGTGTGAAAGTGACAGTGTGCACACCGTGTGTGGCACTTAAGCTAGGTTAGATATATATTTATCATGAGTATATTTTGAGTTGGTTGTCTCTATGAAATTGTGGTGTTTGTTAGAACGATCTAGCGCTCAAGGTGATAGTGTGGGGTTATCTAGATTGGGGAAGGCGGACTTTGAGGAGTGTTGTTATAGACCTACCATGGATTAGAGTGTCCAACCGGAGAGTAGTTCAGGGTAGTATCATGAAGAGAATATATTTATATGAGAGCGTGTTCACTAGTGAAAGTATGATCCCTAGGACTTGTTTCTAAACATTGAAACCCCATTCACAACTAGATATGTTACATGTTTGCTTGCTTCCAGTCTTTTCCTCGCCGTCAAGCTCATTTCCGGCACCATTGTCTTATAATTATCCATACCACTTGTACTTCACTATCTCTTTGCCGAACTAGTGCACCTATACACCTGACAAGTGTATTGGGTGTGTTGGGGACACAAGAGACTTCTTGTATCTTGATTGCAGGGTTGCTTGAGAAGGATACCTTTGACCACTTCCTCCCTGAGTTCGATAAACTTTGGGTAATCCACTTAAGGGAAACTTGCTGCTATTCTACAAACCTCTACACTTGGAGGCCCAACAACTGTCTACAAGAATAGAAGTGCGTAGACATGAAACTCCTCCAACTCACCGCTACTACATTCATAAGAGATACATATCTAGATTGTGACTTGGAGTCATCTGGATCAGTGTCGAAGCTAGCATCAACGTAACTCTTTGTGACGAGCTCTTCTTCACCGCCATAGATGAGAAACATAGTTTTAGTTCTTCTTAACTACTTAAATATATTCTTGACCGCCTTATAGTGTTCTAAACCTGGACCAAATTGGTACATTCTAGTTAAACTAACAGCATGTGCCACATCAGTTCTTGTACACAACATTGCAGACATAAGAGATCCTATGGCTGAGCATAGGGGACATTATCCATTACTTATTTATCTTCCACTGAAGCTGGACTCTGAGTCTTGCTCAAAGTCGTAACTTGCAACATAGGTAAGAACCCTTTCTTACTTTCGTCCATTCTGAACCTTTTTAGAATCTTGTCAAAATATGTACTCTGCGATAATCCAATTAAGCATCTTGACCTATCTCTATAGATCTTTATGCCTAAAATATAGGCAGCTTCACCAAGGTCTTTTATTGAAAACTTACGATTTTTAAAAGTTCTATATCATTTCCAATCAATAATATGCCTTACACATATAATATCAGAAATGCTACAGAGCTCCCACTCACTTTCTTGTAAATACAAGCTTCTCCAATAGTTTGTACAAATCCAAACTCTTTGATCACATCAACAAAGTGTAGATTCCAACTCCGGGATGCTTGCTTTAGCGCATAAATGGAACAATGAAGTTTGCATACCTTGTTAGCATCCTTAGGATCGACAAAACCTTTGGGTTGCATCATATATAACTCTTCCTCAATGTTTCCATTAAGTAGCATTGTTTTGACATCCATCTGCCAGATTTCATAATCGAAAAATGCAACAATTGCTAACATAATCCTAATAGACTTCAGCATCGCTACGGGTGAGAAAGTCTTATCTTAGTCAACTCCTTGAATTTGTCAGAATCCTTTCGCGACAAGTTGTTCTTTATAGGCGGTTACATTACTGTCAGCATCAGATTTCTTTTTGAAAATCCATTTATTCTCAACGGCCTTGCTGTCGTGAGGTAAGTCCACCAAAGTGCAAACTTGGTTTCTGTACATGGATCCCATCTCGGATTGCATGGCTTCAAGACATTTTTTTGAATCTGGGCTTATTATCACTTCTTCATATGTTGGAGGGTCATCGCTTCCATCTACCATAAAATTTAAGACTAGATCACCATACTGTTCAGGAGCTGTATGTATCCTTCCCGACCTGCGAGGCATAGTGGTTATCTCTTCCGGAGTTTCATGATTCTCATCATTAGTTCCCTCTTCATTTGGTGGAGTCAACACTAGAACTGTTTCCGGTGCTGCGCTACTTGCTACTTCAGGAAGAAGAGGTTCAGTAACTTCATTGAGTTCTACCTTCCTACTACTCACACCTTTTGAAAGAAACTCTTTCTCCTAAAATGATCCATTCTTGGCAATGAAAGCATTGCCTTCATATCAGTGATAGAAGGTGTACCCAATTGTTTCTTTAGGGTATCCTATGAAGATGGATTTTTCAGCTTTGGGTTCGAGCTTATCAGGATGAAGTTTCTTCACATAAGCCTCGCAGCCCCAAACTTTTAGAAATGATAGCCTAGGTTTGTGACCAAACCATAATTCATACGGTGTCATTTCAACGGATTTTTATGGTGCCCTATTTAAAGTGAATGCAGTTGTCTCTAATCCATGACCCCAAAATGACAGTGGAAAATCGGTAAGGCACATCATAGATCACACCATATCTAATAAAGTTCGATTACGATGTTCAGAGACACCATTTCTTTGTGGTGTTCCGACGGGAGTGAGTTGTGAAACAATTCGACATTGTCTCATGTGCGTCCCAAACTCGTAACTAAGATATTCTCCTCCATGATCGGATCGTATAAATTTTATCTTTCTGTTATGATGATTTTCTAATTCACTCTGAAATTCTTTGAACTTTTCATATGTTTAAGATTTGTGTTGCATTAAGTAAATATAACCATATCTACTTAAATCATCCATGCAGTTCATAAAATAACGATATCTACCATGTTCCGGCACACTCATCGGACCGTATACATTGGTATGTATTATTTCCAATAAGTCGGCCGCCCGCTCCATTGTTACGGAGAACGGAGTTCTAGTCATCTTTCCCATAAGGCATGGTTTGCATGTCTCAAATGATTCATATCAAGTGTTTCCAGTAGTCCATCAGAATTCATCTTCTTCATGCGTTTAACACCAATATGGCCTAAAAGGCAATGCCACACATATGCAACAATATCATCATTCAACTTTATTCTTTTGTCATTCAAATTATTAATATGTTTACTATTATTATCAAGATTCAGAACAAATAAACCATTCAATGCAGGTGCATCACCATCAAAGATATTATTCATACAAAAAGAACAACCATTGTTCTCAAAAGCAAATGAATAACCGTCTTGCATTAAACATGATCTAGATATAATGTTCATGCTCAACGCAGGCACTAGATAACACTTATTTAGGTTTATTATCAATGTTGAAGGTAGATGAAGTGGCAGCATCCCAACATCGATCACATCCACCTTTTATCCATTCCCTACGCGCATCGTCACTTCATCCTTGGCTAGTTGTTGACTATTGCTTAGCCCCTGTTTCCAGTTACATATGTTAGCAACCGAACCGGTATCAAATACCCATGTGCTACTTCGAGTACTAGTAAGGAACACATCAATAAAATTTATATCACATATACCTTTGTTCATGTTCCCGTCCTTCTTATCTGCCAAGTACTTTGGGTAGTTCCGTTTCTAGTGACCAGTCCCTTTGCAGTAGAAGCACTTAGTATTAGGCTTAGGGCCTCCCTTGGTATTCTTCTTAGGCACAACAATAGATGTGTCGTCCTTCTTGAAGTTACCATTGGGCTTGCCTTTCTTGCCCTTTTTCTTGAAACATGTGGTCTTATTGACCATCAACACATTATGCTCCTTCTTTATGTCTACCTTGGCAATCCTTAGCATGGTTGCAAGTTTAGTGAGCAACTTGTTCATGATGGCTCCAAAAAGCGTCGTCTTTCTCTGTGTTTAAACATTGTTTTTCGTCAAGAAATTGACAATATTCTCTATTGATTTGCCACTAATGACTAATTATTGCAAAGATATGCAAATCCTTCCTTTGATTTATTTTATGAAGGAAACCACACTTTTATTGCAAAATCTGGAGTCATAAATGATGATTTTGTGGAAGCATTGACGACCAAGTATTCTTGGAGATGAAGCGAGGTCACAGCCAGAGTGACAACCACCAGTACGGGTGTTCTCCACCCATACTGCCCGACCGTACGGGGTTGCGACGACTTCGTCTCATCAAATCCTACAATATTCGTGAAGATGCCAATATATTTTGAGGCCCCTACCGCCACACAGAGAGCCGTTATTCTGAGATTCCATCACAACACCACCAAAGTATATCCACACCATAGTTCATCCCTTTCATCCCCCATCCTCTCCATTAGCCATATGTAAGACCCCGGCCTCTTCGGACCAGCGGTTGTTACTCCTGGCAGCTCAATAGGATCTCTAGACTAACCCCATAGACCAACACTAGTCTTTTATGCGCACTTCATCCTCACTCGTGTGCACCCGGTACCTAGTTCCCGGTAGATTACCCATCCTTAAATTTCTCTAGGCTAAGCATGCTTAACCTAATAGTTCTTTTTAGATGAGCTTCCAGAAAAGAAGTTGCAACTTGTTGGTATGGATATCCTATCAATCCAATTAAGCCATGCGCCAGGGTCTCACATACACCCACCCTTAGAAGATCGACTCCCTCATCCATCAACCACAAGCCAGGAACGTCCCCTCTTGGCACACATATGTGCGTCTAGTGCTAGCACATGTGCCATGCCATGTCCTGTCAATGCCCGGATTTTTAATCCCAGATGCCTGTTATGCCATACATCGCAATCCCAGGATTACCATTTTTGCGAGACATAACAGAATTGGATACCACAGTACATCATCCATTACAAACCATACATAAGGTCTTACACAAATAAGGATCTCATGATCCAGTTCTTAATACAATTTCAAGCAGCGGAATATGTAATAACAACGGTAGCGTAGGCGAAGCTCCATCTTCGGGGTCACATGCAATGCTGACGATGGGAGATGATCCTAGTTGTCGTAACCTTCCTGGGGTCCATCTTCCAGGTACTCCTCTTCATAGTTTGGCCACGGTAATAGCCAAGGACAAAGCCATGAGTACTCTTTAAGTACTCGCAAACTAATACTAACATGTGAAGGGGGTTTTTGTAGTAGGACACTAAGATCTAGGGTTGTTTTGCAAAAAGCCAGATTTACATCTACTAAGTTTAGAAATGAAGAAAAGCTAGTTGAAGTTTTATAACACCTAAGTGGGAACTTGTATTTCATATCACAACTCTGTTGTGGTCAAGTCAAAATCTCAATCCATTTCACAAGTCATTTTGAAAACATCTAACGGGGGAACAGTATGGCCACTCCAACTGTCCATAACCTTTAACACAGCTATTCGAATAGTTTGACACTCGGGAGAGATTGTACACTTTCACCACAACATTCGATACATCCGTCAGGAACAAATCCTGAATTCACCATACTCAGTATGCGGATAATCAATCCTAACCTTTCAATTACACGTCCTAGTATAAGCACCTCTCCGGTGAGTTTGGCCTCCCAACCATGACCAACTGTCATCCTGGTACTGCACAGGTGGACAATCTTCACAAGGTAGCCTCAGCTCAGACCTTGGCCGTGAGGGAACTAATACTAAGCTATATAAGTTTCCAGTCAAGCCCTACCCAATCTTCGGGTATTGTGGTTGTACGGTAAAATTGGAATGGTATCCCATCCAGAAAACCATCAGTTTTATAAAGGGATAAGGCTCATGCCTCAACATTTTCATCACCAAAATCATCTGGTGTTTGGAAACACATGTCAAAACATTCAATAGAATGATCCATCATTCCAAGGTTTTCATAACCATTTTTCCACCAAGTATTCCCATCTAAAGTTGATCAAGTTTTATGCTTAGCACTAGCATCTATAAGTGGGGGTAAGTACTAATGAGGGGTGGTAAACTAGTGGGTTTAACTAAGTTCAATATCATGCCTTAGGATGACATAAGGATTATCTAGCTTAGGCCAAGTTTTATGCTCTTTATGCCACCTTCAGTAATCTTTCTAGTATCTACAATTCACTTAAGTAAGCTCTCAATAAGAGCTTTGATAAAGAAAAAAATATAAATCTTGCAAGTAAAACTAGGATTGGTTTATCAAGTGGGTATGATCATATATGCTTAAGGCATATAGTTGGCATGGTAACAAGCAAGTATTTGCTTGCATAGGTATAGTATCTTGCAAGTGTTAACTTGCACAATCAACTAGTAGTATTAGGCTTGCATCATTATCATTATAAGCTTGCTAAATTGCAAGTGTTAGCTTGCAAGGTTAATATCTTGCCTTGAGCAGAGCAGTGGTTGAAGTTCTCCTCGGCTTCTTCGTAGTATCCTCCTTCTTCCTCGTATCCTTGGTCGGTACTAGCGTCTATAAATAAATACGAGGTACAAAATCACCAAACAATACTTAACTTCTTGCAATCATCACACAAAAGGGGTCCTATAGATGATCTAGCATCATCTCTAACATTACAAGATTAAAGCTTGGTTTAATTCCTTTTATTTTTAGAAAATTAATTTCTACTCATTGAAAAACTACTTAAGATTTAATATTCTCCAAACCAAACATGGGATCATGTTGACACATGTCATCACCACATATTTTAGTCCATGGGAATGTGATTTAAAGTGGTGTCACAATTTAATAAGGTTTTACCCTTTTATTTTAATTAAATAAGTGACTAGAAATGCCTATGTGGCATTCTTTTATTACTTGAGCATTATTTCTGTAAGTAAACCTATATATTTTTATATATTCTGAAAGGTATGGTTAAATGTGATTTTTGAGAGTTGGAATCAACTCAAAAGCTATTTTGGTTTTAATTTGAAAAATGTTTGAATGCAGAAAAGCTTCTGCCTTGTTCTTTTTACCAAGGATGATCTACAGATCCAAATGACTTGAGTCCAACGGGCTTGGATTCAGAATTTCAAGACCTTTCTAACAAAATTGGTTTCATTCAATTTGGTTCACTGAATCGATCTGGGTTGATTATTGAATCTAGGTGCAGAAGTGTGTTTGAAATAAAATGGAAAAGGTTAAATTCAAACGACTGGGCTGCGCGGGAAGCGATACTGGGCCGGCCTGCTAAGCACAGCGCTTACGCGGGCTGGTTAAGTCACTGTCCCCACGCGTCAGTGAGACGAGGGGGTGCGAAGCGGTATGGGGCGATGTGAGCCGTGGGATCTTGTTCTAATCTAACGGCTGAGGGTTATCGTCCACGTCGGGCAACTCCGGCGAGACTGAAACCTAACGCGGCAGGTGAGGGTCGTTGGGGGCTCACCGGGGCTCAGGCGAGGGTCGGCGAGGCGGGCGAACGACGAAGTCGACGACGGCGAACCTCCTGGTACCGGCAGCTTCTCCTGGGGCGGCTCCAATCGCTGGCCCCCTTCTTCTCCAGTAGCGACGGGCGCCGGTGCAATTCCGGGGAAGCGCTGCTCGCCTTGCTTCGGGATTGAGGCGAGGTGGTTCTAGGTGAGAGGGGAGTGAGGTGGTGTGCTCAATTCGGCTAGGGGTGGCCTCTATTTATAGTGGCGAGAGGGAACCGACGGGCGCAAGCTGAGCTCGTCGTGGTGAACGGCACAGAAGGCTAGCGGCGTGGGCGACGGTAGGGGGCAGTGCGGTGCTCCTTGGCGATGCTCAACGATGCGGTGGCGAGGCGTGGGGCGGTGCGGTTTGGTCAGAACACGGAGGTGCTCTGCGCGTGCCCGACGGAGGTTTTTAATGCGCACAGCGTGCGTGGTCCGCGCGGCGGCGAACGAGCGTGTCTGCGGGGTTGCTGGGACGGTGGTGATCACGTATGCACGCGGCGAGGGCGGCGCGCGGTGTGTGGGCGTCGGTCGAGCGTGGCGCACGGGGTGCGCTCTCGGCATGGTTGCTGGCGAGCTTGGCATGGTCCGTGCATGTGGTCCAGGGGTTGGCAAGGTTCGAGCGCTGGACAGGGAGTGGCGGTGGGGTGTTGGCTTTCTCCCAGACATGTTGGCTAGGCTTCGTTCTTCTCCTAGCTTGCTGTCGACATGGGGGTGATAAGGGTGCACTCGGCCTGCTCACCATTGATGGCATTGCCAAGCTTACAGTGATGCTAGAGGTTTGCACTTGAGCTAGATGATCTACTAAAGCCTAGTTGCAACCAGAGAGGGAACAAGTTAGGCTCCAATCACTGCTCACAATAGTGTTTGGATTTTAGAAGATTTGAATCTGCAATGTGTTTGATGAAATGGCCGGAAGAATTCAAGTTTTGAATTTTGAAAAGATTTTTGGTGGGTGTGCTAGGTTAGTGCTGGTGAGTCTGCAGATTCTTGGGTTTTGAAAGTTGAGCTTGTTTGAGTGGTTTTTTGAAAAAGTGGGATCTTCCCATATGATAAAGATTCAATTTTGAACTGTCCTTTAAACTATGCATTTGAAAGTTTATGGATGATCACAAAGTGGGCCTTGATACTTTGTTATGAGTACAATCAAGGGGTGTAAAGATCCAAACAAGTTTCTGTTAAGTTCTGAAAGTTTGGGACAACCAAAGTAGGCATGGGAGTTAAATTGGTCAATATGACCATTCACTCATTTTGTTTGTTTTTGATTTATTTGTCTTTGGGAAAAGTTTGGGAATGGTTTAGATGATGTTTATTTCACCTAAGAATCCTTTTACAAGCAAAGAACCACATAAACAAGGCAATTCAAAAGAATTCAAAATGGGATGCATACACACATGCATGCTTTCATATTTTTATTTAGAAAAGTTTTTGTTAACCTAATTTTGATGATTAGAGTTTGATGATCCAAGTTTAGTATTTTTGGGATGTTACAAACCTTCCCCCCTTAAACAAAATATTGTCCCGAGATTTGAAAAAGGAAGAAAAGATTACCTAGGATTTGAAGAGATCGGGAAACTGCGTCCTGATGTGATCTTCGCGCTCCCAGTTAGCTTCCTCTTCTGTGTGGTTTCTCCACTAAATCTTGAGAAACTTGATGCTTCGGGTTCGGGTAGTTCGGAAGGCTTCATCCAAAATACGGATGGGTACTTCGAGATAGGTCAGGTCATCGTTGATCTCTATGGTCCGATGATCGATATTCTTGAATACTTTGGTCTTCTCGGGGACTTCGAGACACTTGCGAAGTAATGAGATATGGAACACATTGTGCATGGCTGACATCTCTTCAGGTAGTTCCAATTGATACGACACTTCTCCTCGATGGTTCAGAATCTTGAAGGGTCCGATATATCTGGGGGCTAACTTTCCTTTGAGTTGGAAACGCTGCATTCCCTTCAATGGCGACACCTTTAGATATACAAAATCTCCTTTGTTGAAAGCAAGGTCTCGACGTCTCTTGTCGGCGTAACTCTTCTGTCTGGACTGGGCTGTCTTGAGGTGCTCACGAATCTTGTGAACCTTCTCTTCCGCTTCTCGTAGGATGCCGGGTCCGAAAATCTGACTCTCTCCTACGTCCGACCAGTTCAAAGGGGTGCGACACTTCCTTCTGTACATGAATTCAAATGGGGCCATTTGCAAACTAGCTTGATAACTATTGTTGTATGAAAATTCTGCAAACGGCAGACAGTCTTCCCACTTGGATCCATATTCTAACACACAGGCTCTCAGCATATCTTCGAGTATTTGATTTACTCACTCCGTTTGTCCATCGGTCTGAGGGTCACTACTAGAAAAACGTCTGTTCGTGGCGCACCTGAAAAGGCCTTCTGTGGCGCACTAGCAGTGCGCCACGGGCCTCACGCTACGGCTATCTCGTAGCGGTGGCGCACTGCATGGTGTGCCACGATTGTGTCAAGATAGGCGTGGCGCACCTGGTAGTGCGCCACAGAAGGCCTTTTCAGGTGCGCCACGGATGTGTTTTTCAAAAAACAAAAAAAATGCGAAAAACACCCTCGTTTTGAATTGCAAAAGCAATCGGGACCGTGCATCGCCGCCGCAGTCGTGTCACCTCGCCGGAGCATGGCCGTGGCAGGGAGGTGCGGGAGGGGTCGTGGCCGCTCTAGTCCTCGCCGGCGTCGAGGTGGTAGAAAGGGTGTGGTTGGAGAAAGGAAGGTAGGAAGAGAGGGAGGAAGGAAGAGATGGAGGAAGAGAGGGAGGAAGGAAGAGATGGAGGAAGAGAGGAAGGTAGGAAGAGATGGAGGAAGAGAGGGAGGAAGGGAGGTCGGTGAGGAGAAGGATGCCGCCGTCGCCCGTTGTCACTGCGAGGAGGAGGAGAAGGAGGCCACCGTTGCACCGCCGTCGCCCGTTGTCACTGCGAGGAGGAGGAGAAGGAGGTCGACGTCGCGCCGTCACTGCAAGGAGAGGAGAAGGGGAAGGAGGAGAAGGAAGAAGGGAGAAGGAAGAAGGAAGAAGGAAGAAGGAAGAAGGAGAAGGGAAAGGGAGAGGAAGAGGGAAAAGGGGAAGGGAAAAGGGGAAAGGAAAAGGGAGGAGGGCGGGGTGGGGATTCAAATTTGAATCCCGCCCAAGCTTATCCGTGGCGCACTAGGTGGTGGTGCGCTACGGGTAAGTCGCCCTCTATTTTTTTTTCTGCAGGAAAAAACGATCTTTTGACCGTAACTTTTTTACTCTTTTCAAAATTTTAAAATCTAAAAAATCGCTAAACAACCAGAGGTGGTTGCGAGCGGATGCGAAATCTCGTTCTCTTCATTTTGGTATATTATACGATTTTTTTCGACATCGTATGCAAAAGTTACGGCCTTTTTACCGTGGCATGACTTTTTTTTGCAGAAAAAGTCAAAAATCATGTTTGTTAATTTTCCTAGAAACTATACCACATTATCTTCCTAAATATGAAAGGATTTAATTTTTTGAAGTGTTTATCATTTTCTTTTATTTTTTGCAAAGCCTAAAAAGACGATCCACGGGGGGGGGGGGGGGGGGGTGGAGTTGGTGCAGGATAGTTAGGCGTAGGGCACTTGGGCAAGGTGCCCTACTACTATGTTTATACATCCGTGCCGCACATGGCATAGTGCGCCACAGAACTTGCCACAACCGTGGCGCACATGGCATAGTGCGCCACAGAACTTGCCACAACTGTAGCGCACCTACCCCATGTGCGCTACGGGTACGTGGCACGCGGCTGGCAGGCCCCGGTGATACGTGGTGCTGAAATCTAGGCGGGTTCCTAAACCTTCTTGGACTTTCTTCTAGAATCTCGAGGTAAACTGAGTTCCTCGATCCGATACGATGTTCTTGGGGACTCCATGTAAACTAACTATTCTAGCGATGTACAACTCCGCTAGCTTCGAACTTTGATAAGTGGTATTGGCAGGTAAGAAATGGGCGACTTTGGACAATCGGTCCACTATGACCCAGATAGAGTCATTTCCCCTACTAGAAGTAGGCAATCCGGTGATAAAGTCCATTCCAACGGAATCCCGTTTCCATTCCGGAATCTGTAAGGGTTGCAACAATCCAGCGGGTCTTTGATGTCCAGCCTTGACTCGCTGACATATATCACACTTGGCGATATAGCTTCCGATTTCTCTCTTCATCTTATGCCACCAAAATTGTTCTTTCAAATCTTGATACATCTTAGTTTCTCCGGGATGGATACAATAAAGAGTATCATGAGCTTCCTTCAGAATAACTTCTTTCAACTCAGAATCTGCTGGTACACAAAGGCGTCCTTTGTACCACAGAACTCCTTCCGTCTTCGGTAAATCCGGGTACTTTGCCTGTACCAATGCGACGCTTGATTCCATCGATACTAGCATTTCCCTTCTGCGCCTCTTTGATCTGACTGATCAAAGTGGGCTGAAGTTCTATGCTAGCCAAAAATCCTTCACTTACTAATTCTATTCGAAAATCTTCCATCTCTTTGTGCAAGCTTGGTTGCTCCTTCAAGATGATGGAGTTCAAGCGGCACGGCAATCTGCTAAGGGCATCTGCTACCACATTGGCTTTACCAGGGTGATAGTGAATGTCCAAATCGTAATCCTTGATTAGCTCAATACATCTTCTCTGTCTCATATTTAGCTCCTTCTGAGTGAATATATAATTCAGACTCTTGTGATCCGAATAAATCTCACAACGGTTTCCCATCAGGTAATGCCTCCACGTCTTCAGGGCTAGAACTACGGCTGCGAGTTCGAGGTCATGGGTTGGGTAATTTTGCTCATGTTGCTTCAGTTGTCGAGATAGATAAGATATAACTTTGCCTTCTTACATTAGCACACATCCGAGACCTATCTTGGATGCATCACAATACACGTCGAAGGGCTTCGTGATATCCGGCATGATCAAGATTGGGGATGAAATCAATCTCCTCTTGAGTTCTTGAAAACTCGCTTCACATTTGTCGGTCCATTCAAACTTCTTGTCCTTCTTCAGCAATTGGGTCATGGGTCTGGCGATACACGAGAATCCTTCTACGAACTTGCGGTAATATCCCGCCAATCCGAGAAATGCAAGAACTTGGGTTTGAGTGGTTGGGGCTTGCCAATCTTCTAGATCTTTCACTTTTGCGAGATCAACGGCAATTCCTCCGGCTGATACAATGTGACCGAGGAATCCTACCTCCTGTAACCAGAATTCACATTTGCTAAACTTGGCATGCAACTGATGCTCTCTAAGGGTTCCAAGAATGGTCCTTAGGTGTAGCTCATGTTCTTCTTCTGATTTGGAATAAATCAGGATCTCATCGATGAAAACAATGACAAACTTATCCAGGAAGTCCATAAAAGTCTTATTCATGAGATTCATGAAATAAGCGGGGGCATTGGTTAATCCAAAAGACATGACCGTATACTCGTATAATCCATATCTGGTGGTAAAGGCAGTCTTTGGAATATCCTCTGCACGAATTTTGAGTTGATGATAGCCAGTCCTAAGATCAATCTTAGAAAACACTTTGGCACCGGTCAACTGTTCAAACAAATCTTCTATCTTGGGAAAGGGGTACTTGTTCTTGATGGTGACATCATTCAACTTCCGGTAATCCGTACACAAACGGTTACCTCCATCCTTCTTATCCACGAACAAAACAGGTGATCTCCAAGATGACCCACTTGGTTGAATCAATCCAATTTCCAACATGGAATCCAGTTGCTTCTTCAGTTCTGCCAGTTCCGACAGATTCATACTATAGGGTCTCTGGGCTATGGGTCCTGTTCCGAGGATTCGTTCAATGATAAACTCGATATCCCGATCTGGGGGCATACCGGGAAAAACATCTGGAAATACATCGGGGTATTCACAGACTATCCGGACTTGGTCAATGGTAGGTTAGGCTATACTGTTGTTGCAATTGAATTGGTGAGGTAAGGTTTCAGATATATGCTCGACTGATATTCTGGCTGTACTGGTCATGGTGATGGCTTTCTTGGCACAGTCAATCAATCCTTTATGCTTGGACATCCAATCCATTCCTAGTACTACTTCCAAACCTTTAGTTCCGAGTACTATCAGATTAGCATAAAAATCTATGCCATGGATTCGGATAGGGACGACTTTGCAAATTTGCCTAGCTTTGGTGGTTGAACCGGGAATTTGGACGATCATAACATGCTTCAGTTTTGTTGGTTGAATTTTACTAGTGCATGCAAATTCTTTGGTGACAAATGAATGTGATGCACCAGAATCAAACAACACTCCTGCAAGTACTGAATTAACAGAAAACATACCCAGCACGACGTCTAGCACTTCCTGAGCTTCTTCAGCATGCATGAGAAAAAGACGGCCATTGCGGTTGAGCGAATTCCTTGGGGCAAACCTCCTTCCTGGCTGAACACGATGCTGCTGCTGAGCTGGGGCATTTGCATTGGGTGTTGCTGCATTCTTCTTGTTGGGGCACTCGTTGGAGTAGTGACCCTTATTTCCACATTCATAACAAGCCACTTGCGACTTGTCCTTTGCTGCAACAGGCACATCATTGCTTCCAGTCCTCGGGGCAGTGTTGGTGTTGGTGGCAGCATTGTTGTTGTTGAATTTGGGTGGGGCACAGTTGAAATTGCTAGAGTTGCCGGGGTTGTTGTTATTTCCTCCGGGTCTAGGGTTTCCACGGTTGGGGTAGGTGGGACGGTTCATCGGGGGTCTGTTTGTTCTTAGGGCAAATCCTGGAGATGGGTTAGGGCGATACTTTAGGGTCTGATGGGTTCCTGGTTGATGCATCATGCGACGCTTGCGGTTCTCATTGGCTTGGTTGATCTTTCCTTCCATCTGGATGGCAGAGTCGACAAGGGCTTCAATATCAGCAAAGGGGATATTGACTAACACAGTCTGCATCTCATCATGCAGACCATTCAGGAATCTTTCTTTCTTCTTGGCTTCAATGTCGATCTCATCCGGGGCATACCTAGCTAATGACAAGAATTTGTCACGATATTCCACTACGGTCATTCTTCCTTGCTTCAGTTCTCTGAACTCGTCTCTCATCCTCTTGATTAAACCCGGTGGCACATGAGTACTGCTAAACTTGACCTTAAATTCCTCCCAGGTCATCATCTGGCCTCCGGTCATTGCACGAACACTGTTCCACCATGCCCTGGCATCTCCAGCTAGATAGTGGGTGGCGAACAGAACTTTCTCGTTAGCTTCCAGTCTGGCAACTTCTAGGTTATTTTCCATGGTTTGCAGCCAATCGTCGGCATCTAGGGGCTCTTTTGACTTCGTGAAAACAGGTGGGTTAGTATAGTGGAAATTCTTGAGCTTAGATCCATGGTTGTCCTGATTTCCGTGGCCTTGGTTGTTGTGGGCTAGCTGAGCTATTTGCTGAAGGGTGGCTAGGTTGGCTTGACGTTCGGCTCTTTCAGCTTCGCGGTCAGAAACCAACATTTGCAGGATCTGCAACATCGGGTCCGGGGATGAACCACTTCCTCCACGTGGCATCTGAAGATTGAGATAGATCATGAGAAAAGAGGGAAATTTCTAAGGTTCTGGGACTTTGAAAAGTTTTTTAAAGTTTGACTCAGATTTTCTAGCAACTTGCTTTTCATTCATTCATTCACACGATACAAACACACACCACAACACAAGAAAAACAGATGGTTTTAAGAACCATTCTGGAAACTACGATACAGTGGGACCGAATACTACTCACTACGCTAGTGCTCAAGTGCTACTACTCCTTGGAGTCGTTGTAGTCGTCATCCTCATCATCCTCGTCGTCATCGATGAAGGCGTAATCATCCTCATCGGTGAAGAAATCCATAGCCTGATCTTCCAAAAAATCATCATCATCACTGAGATAGGAGTAGGGGTCTCCACGAAGATCCTCTCCGGCATTCTCCCTTTCTTCCAACTGCATGTCTCTCTCGTGGATGGTATCCTCCAAGTCCGAGATACAGTGGCGAAGACGGGCAATGATGCGCTCCTTCTTCTCGAGCTAACGGCGACGAGACTTGCGATTCTTCACTAGCATGGCGATGGTCTGATCCTTCATCTTGATGATGGCGGACTTGTGGTTGGAGTAGTCACGGCAATTGTCCAATTCCTGCTGATGATCGTACATCATGAAGCTAAGGTGGTCCAACTAAGTCTTCAACTCATGGTGGTATGGGGCTTCCAGGGGTTGTCCATTAGCATCACGCCTTGGGCAAAACTCAAAGCGGGTACCCTTGATCTGGTTGATACTTTGCCCACACAGACGGGCAAGAGCTTCCTGCATGGCCCTGGCAAGTCCATCGAGCCAGTTGTTCTCTCTTAAGGTGAATTGAATTCCTTCCGCAGTGGGAGGTTCAATCTTTCCTCGGAGACTTGCAACAATTTGCCACTGCAGATCTTCTCCTCCTTGATCATTGAGCTAAGCTCCGAAGAACTCGGGGTGAGGACGCTCCAGAAGTTCTGAAAGCTGGTCCAAATCCCTCTCAAAGATAAGGTCTTCTCCATTTCCCAAATGGTAAAACTTTCTGTACTTCACGTCCATCTAAAATAATATAAGATGAGTAAGTTAGTAGAGTGATCAAGTGTGTCAAATTTTATGTATTTTGCAAGAGTTTTTAAGGAACATGAATTTTTGTGAAAGAATCAAAGTGATAAGAATGGGAATAAGTTTTTGTAAATATTTGCTTCCTTAGGTTTTGAAACTAAGTTTTTGATTCAAACGTCCAGTCTAACTAGGGTCTCCTATGGTCAGGATGGCTCTGATACCAACTTGTCAACACCCGGATTTTTAATCCCAGATGCCTGTTATGCCATACATCGCAATCCAAGGATTACCATTTTTGCGAGACATAACAGAATTGCATACCACAGTACATCATCCATTACAAACCATACATAAGGTCTTACAAACATAAGGATCTCATGACCCAGTTCTTAATACAATTTCAAGTAGCAGAATACGTAATAACAACGGTAGCTTAGGCGAAGCTCCATCTTCGGGGTCACAGGCAATGCTGACGATGGGAGATGATCCTGTAGGGTTTCGTTGCATGGAAAACAAAAAATTTCTGCCGCATACAAACAAACAAGCCAAGATCTATCTACTAGATTGTAGCAACGAGTCAATGTAATAACTCACCCTCGAAGATTCCAAAGTGTTTAACGAGAGCGGATTCTCGTGGGTGATGTAGTCGTACTCTTCCCGATCTCAAGATCGCGTAGACGATCCTTCCGGCGCTGCGTTCCGGCAGTGCTCCCGCAGTCGGTCACACGTTCGGTACTCGACGAAGACCTTCCTCTCCCTTGTTCCAGCAGGCAGCGGAGGTTGTAGCACTCTCCTCGCGATTCCGGCAGCACAATGGCGTGGTACCGGAAGTAGAGGGGAGATCTCGCAGGGCTTCGCCTTAAGCCGGAGCGAGTATGGTGGACTATGAGAGAGCCCTCGACGATCTAGGGTTTAGAAACGCTAAGGAGGAAGCTTGGCCGGCGGCTAGGGTTGCTAGGCGGCGGCGGCTTGACCTAGGGCGGCGGCGGCGGCAGGTGGCGGCGCCGGCGGCTTAGGGTTTGGAGGCGGGGATCTTATGTGTATAGGAGGGGAGCCGTGCCCCTCCTTATATAGGTGCAGGGGCCGGCCGGCCAAGGGGAGGGGAGTCCCTCCCCAACTCGGCTTGGAGGTGGGCCGGCGGTGGAGGAGGGACTCCTCCCCAACTCGGTTTCCTCCTCCTTCTCCACTTCCCAAAAATAGTCGTTTGAGTTTCAAACTTGGCGTTTGACTTTTCAAACTAGGATTTGAATAAACCCTCTATTTTGTTCAGCGATGACACCGAGTACATAATGGAATCATACCAACTTGATATAACACATTCATGTACCCTTCCCCTCCGAGTGCCGGACATTCCGGAACCTTCTAGAACATTCCTGATGAAAACACCGGAACCATTCTCCAACTCCGAAACGGGACTTTCCTTATATGAATCTTATTCTCTGGACCACTCCGGATCTCCTCGTGATATCCCGGATCCCATCTGAGACTCTGAACAACATTCGGTCTCTTTCTCATCATTCCATAACTACTCAAACAACGTCGAATCCTTAAGTGTGTCTCCCTACGGTTCGTGAATTATGCGGACATGATCGAGACACTTCTCCGAACAATAACCAATAGAGGAATCTGGAAATTCATATGGCTCCCACATATTTCTACGATTACTTTGCGATCGAATGAACCACTTACATACGATATCAATTTCCCTTTGTGTCACGATAGTTTACTTATCCGAGGTTATGATCGTCGGTATCTCTGCATACCTAGTTCAACCTCGTTACTGATAAGTACTCTTTTCTCGTTCCCGCGATATGTGATCCCTTTTGAACCAGTCACATGCTTGCAAGCTAATTGGATGACATTTCACCGAGAGAGCCCAGAGTATATCTATCCCTCATATGGATGGACAAATCCCACTCTTGATCCATGTGTCTCAACCAATACTTTCCGAACACTCAATGCCACCTTTATAGCCACCCAGTTACGGTGTGGTGTTTGATGTCATCAAAGCATCCATCCGGTAAAGGTGATATGCATGATCTCATGGTCGAAGGAATTAGATTACTATGTATCATAAAGCATATAGCAATTGAACTATTAAAATGACTTGATCTTTATGCTACGCTTATCTATAGGAGTATGTCCACCATATCATTCTCCTAATGATATGATCTTGTTGTTAATAACATCTCAATGTTCATGATAGGGAAACCACAATCATCTATTAACCAACAAGCTAGTATTATATAGAGGCTTTACTAGGGACTCTTATTTTAGTCTACAAATCACACAAGTATTAATGTTTCCTTGTTAATACTATTATAGCATGAATGTAAACATTTATCATAAACACAAAGATATAATAATAACTATATTTATTATTGTCTCTAGGGCATATCTCCAACAGTCTCCCACTTGCACTAGAGTCATCTAATCTAGATTACATGGTAATATACCGAACACCCATGGCAGTTTGGTGCTGGTCATGTTTTGCCCTCGGGAGAGGTTTAGTCAACGGATCCGCCACATTCAGATCTGTGTGTACTTTGCAAAACTTTATATCCCCATCTTGGATATGTTCTCGAATAGCGTGAAAACGTAGCTTGATGTGCTTCAGCTTCTTGTGTGACCTTGGTTCTTGCGCATTGGCTATGGCGCCCATGTTATCACAGTAGATAGACATTGGGTCCAGTGCACTAGGAACCACACCCAGCTCTATAATGAACTCTTTCATCCATATCGCTTCTTGTGAAGCCTCCGAAGCAGCCATGTACTCCGATTCAGTTGAAGATCTCGTCATAATGCTTTGCTTTGCACTCCTCCAGCTAACTGCTGCACCATTCAAAGTAAATACGTATCCAGATTGTGATTTAGAATCATCTGGATCGGTGTAACCATTAACAACGAGCTGTTCATCACCTCCATAAGAAAGAACCATATCCTTAGTTCTTCTCAAGTACTTAAGGATGTTTTTGACCGCTGTCCAATGATCCACTCCTGGATCACTTTGATATCTGCTAGTTAAACTAACAGCATATGCAATGTCGGGTCTAGTACATAGCATGGCATACATTAGAGATCCTATGGCTGAGGCATAGGGAGTCTTACTCATCCTTTCTCTATCTTCTGCCGATGTCGGACTTTGAGTTTTACTCAAGGTCGTATTGGGCAACATGGGCAAGAACCCTTTCTTGCTATCTTCCATTCCAAACCTCTTTAGAACTTTGTCCAAATATGTACTTTGTGACAATGATATTTGGCGTTTTGATCTATCTCTATAAATCTTTATGCCTAATATGTAAGCTGCTTCGCCAAGATCCTTCATTGAAAAAGTATTATTCAAATATTCCTTGACACTATTTATAAGGTCTACATCATTCCCAATCAACAATATGTCATCTACATATAGTATTAAGAATGCTACAGAGCTCCCACTCACTTTCTTGTAAATACAAGCTTCTCCATAAGTTTGTATAAAACCAAAACTTTTGATCACCTTATGAAAACGTTGATTCCAACTTTGGGATGCTTGCTTCAATCCATAAATGGACCGTTGAAGTTTGCATACCTTGTTAGCATCTTTAGGATCGACAAAACCTTTGGGTTGCATCATATACAACTCTTCATCAATGTCGCCATTAAGGAATGCTGTTTTGACATCCATCTGCCATATCTCATAATCATAATATGCAGCGATTGCTAACATAATCCTCACAGACTTTAGCTTCGCTACTGGTGAGAAAGTCTCATCGTAGTCAACTCCTTGAATTTGTCGAAACCCTTTTGCGACAAGTCGAGCTTTATAGACAGTAACATTACCATCAGCATCTGTTTTCTTCATGAAAATCCATTTGTTCTCGACAGCCTTCCGGCCATCCGGTAAGTCCACCAAAGTCCATACTTGGTTTTCGTACATGGATCCAATCTCGAATTTCATGGCTTCTTGCCATTTATTGGAATCTGGGCTCATCATTGCTTCCTCATATGTCGCAGGGTCATCGGTGTTGTCCACCAACATGACACTCATAACGGGATCATACCAATCTGGAGTGGTACGAGTTCTTGTTGACCTACGAGGCTCTGTAGCAACTTCAACCGAAGTTTCATGATCATCATCATTAGCTTCCTCTCTTATTGGTGCAGGCACCACAGGAACTTCTTTCGGTGCTGTGCTACTCGCAATTTCGAGAGAAGGTTCGACAACCTCATCGAGTTCTACTTTCCTTCCAGTCACTTCTTTCGAGAGAAATTCCTTCTCTAGAAAGGATCCATTCTTGGCAACGAAGATTTTTCCTTCGGATCTATGATAGAAGGTATACCCAATAGTTTCCTTCGGGTATCCTATGAAGACGCATTTTTCCGCTTTGGGTTCAAGCTTGTCCGGCTGTAACTTCTTTACATAGTCTTCGCATCCCCAAACTTTAAGGAACGACAATCTAGGTTTATTCCCAAACCATAATTCATACGGTGTCGTTTCAACGGATTTAGATGGTGCCCTATTTAAAGTGAATGCGGCTGTTTCTAATGCATAACCCCAAAATGATAGCGGTAAATCTGTAAGTGACATCATAGAACGAACCATATCTAAGAGAGTTCGATTACGACGTTCGGACACACCATTACGCTGTGGTGTTCCCGGCGGTGTCAATTGTGAAAGTATTCTGCATTTCTTCAAATGCTCGCCAAACTCGTAACTTAGATATTCACCTCCACGATCAGAACGCAGAAATTTAATCTTCTTGTTACGTTGATTCTCTACCTCACTTTGAAATTCCTTAAACTTCTCGAAAGTTTTGGACTTATGTTTCATGAAATAGATATACGCATATCTACTCAAGTCATCCGTGAAGGTAAGAACATAACGATAACCACCGCGCGATGCTACACTCATTGGACCACATACATCGGTATGTATGATTTCCAATAAGTCCGTAGCTCGCTCCATCATACCAGAAAATGGAGTCTTAGTCATTTTACCCATCAGACATGATTCGCATCTTTCAAGTGATTCGAAATCAAGTGATTCAAGAAGTCCATCGGAATGGAGTTTCTTCATGCGCTTCACTCCAATGTGACCAAGACGACAGTGCCACATATAGGTCGAGTTATCGCTCGATTTCAAATGTTTAGCCTCAATGTTATTAATATGTGTATTTCCACTATCGAGATTCAACAAGAATAGACCATCTATCAAAGGTGCATGTGCATAAAACATATTACTCATATAGATCGAACAACCATTATTCTCGGACTTAAACAAGTATCCGTCTCGCAATAAACAAGATCCCAATATAATGTTCATGCTTAACGCATGCACCAAATTACAATTATTTAAGTGCAAAACTAATCCCGATGGTAGATGAAGGGGTAGCGTGCCGACCCCGATCACATCAACCTTTGATCTGCGCATCGTCACCTCGTTCTTCGCTAGCTTCCGTTTATTCTGCAGCACCTGTTTCGAGTTACAAATATGAGCAACCAAACCAGTATCAAATACCCAGGCACTACTACGAGTACTAGTGAGATACACATCAATAACATGTATATCGGATATACCTTTCTTCTTGATGTTGCCGTTCTTCAAATCCGCCAAGTACTTTGGGCAATTCCGCTTCCAGTGACCTTCTCCCTTGCAGTAAAAGCACTCAGTATCACGCTTAGGTCCAGCCTTGGTCTTCTTCGTCGGCGTGGTAACTTTCTTACCACCCTTATTGAAGTGTCCCTTCTACTTAGACTTGCCTTTCTTGAATTTGGTGGTCTTATTGACCAACAACACTTGGTGCTCTTTCTTGATCTCCACTTCTGCAGATTTCAACATGGCAAAGAGTTCTGGCAGCGTCTTGTTCATGTTTTGCATGTTGTAGTTCATCACAAAGTTCTTGTAACTTGGTGGTAGTGATTGGAGGACGCGGTAAATCCCCAAAGCATTAGGAATCACTATACCCAAGCTTTGAAGTTTGTTTGCGTGCCCAGACATCTTAAGCACATGCTCACTGACGGAGCTGCCCTCTTCCATCTTGCAGTTAAAGAACTTTTCAGAAGCCTCATAGCTTTCAATTGCCGCATGAGTCTCAAAGATCAATTTGAGATCCTAGACAATATCATATGGGTCTGAATTCTCAAACCTTTTCTGAAGCTCCGATTCTAAACCATACAAGATAGCACACTGAACTGTGGAGTACTGAGTCTTCCGAGTGAGGTAAACATTCTTTACTTCATCGGCAGCATCAGCTGCAGGTGGGTCACCCAGCGGTGCATCCAGCACATAGGTCAAATTACCAGCTGTGAGGACAATCCTCAAATTGCGGAACCAATCCATGAAGTTTCTTCCATTGTTTTTCAACTTTTCTTTCTCTAGGAATGCATTAAAATTGATGGTAGTGGCTGCCATTGATCTACAACATATTTGCAATAGTTTAGACTAAGTTTATGACAAATTGAGTTCAAATTAATAATAAAATTAATCTAGGTGAACTCCCACTCAAAACAATATCCCTCACATTGTTTTAGTGATCACACGAACCAAATCCACCACATCAACACCGATCATCACGAGAATTGATATAGTTTCAATGGCGAACAGTTGTCATGTTCATCATATCTACTATATGATTCATGCCTTACCTTTCGGTGATCCGTGTTCCGAGACCATGTCTGTACATGCTAGGCTCGTCAAGATCAAACCTTAGTTTCCGCATGAGCAAATCTGGCTTGCTCACGTTGTATACACTTGCGGAATCTAACACACCCGATCATCACGTGGTGCTTCGAAACAACAAGCTTTAGCAATGGTGCTAACTAAGGGTGAACACTTTATGACTTGAAATTCATGTGCATGAGGGATCATCTTATAATGCTACCGTCGTCTACTAAGCAATACAAGATGCATAAAGGATTAACATCACATGCAATTCATAATATGTGATATGATATGGCCTTTCTTCTTTGTGCTTTCGATCTCCATCTTCTAGCATGAACATGATCTCCATCATCACCGGCATTGCATCAAGGTCAATGACGCTTCTCCATGGTTGTCGTCCACCGGCTTCAACTATTACAACTACTTTGAATAGACACGCGGGTCTTAACATAAATTAAAGACAACCATATGGCTCCTGTCGGTTGCCAACTTACAATAAGGAACATTGCATACATCAAATATAATCACAATCATGGCCATATCACATCACAACACACCCCTGCAAAACAAAGTTAGACGCCTCTACTTTCTTTGCATGTTTTACGTGGTTTGGGGCTTTCAATAAGTGTCGATCTAACTTACGAACATGAACCACAACATTGATACTAGTATTGTTAATCACCCGTTGTAAATTGGATCTTAACTATGCTAGGAGAAACAGTCACCCGCAAAGCCACTTATGCAATACAAGTTGCATGTCAAGCGTGGAGCAAGTCTCATGAACGATGTCATGTAAGGTTAGCCCGGGCCGCTTCATCCCAACATCCCGCAAGATGCAAAGTACACAAGAAGCAATCGATAATAAAAGCATCAATGCCCACAATGACCATTGTGTTCTACTCGTGCAACAAATCTACATATAAACTTGGCTCTGATACCACTGTAGGGTTTCGTAGCATGGAAAACAAAATTTTTCTACCGCATACAAACAAACCAGCCAAGATCTATCTACTAGATTGTAGCAACGAGTCAATGGAATAACTCACCCTCGAAGATTCCAAAGTGTTTAACGAGAGCGGATTCTCGTGGGTGATGTAGTCGTACTCTTCCCGATATCAAGATCGCGTAGACGATCCTTCCAGCGCTGCGTTCCGGCAGCGCTCCCGCAGTCGGTCACACGTTCGGTACTCGACGAAGACCTTCCTCTCCCTTGTTCCAGCAGACAGTGGAGGTTGTAGCACTCTCCTCGCGATTCCGGCAGCACAACGACGTGGTACCGGAAGTAGAGGGGAGATCTCGCAGGGCTTTGCCTTAAGCCGGAGCGAGTATGGTGGACTATGAGAGATCCCTCGACGATCTAGGGTTTAGACACGCCGAGGAGGAAGCTTGGCCGGCGGCTAGGGTTGCTAGGCGGCGGCGGCTTGACCTAGGGCGGCGGCGGCTTAGGGTTTGGAGGCGGGGATCTTGTGTGTATAGGAGGGGAGCCCTGCCCCTCCTTATATAGGTGGAGGGGCCGGCCGGCCAAGGGGAGGGGAGTCCCTCCCCAACTCGGCTTGGAGGTGGGCCGGCGGTGGAGGAGGGACTCCTCCCCAACTCGGTTTCCTCCTCCTTCTCCACTTCCCAAAAATAGCTGTTTGACTTTCAAACTTGGCGTTTGACTTTTCAAACTAGGATTTGAATAAACCCTCTATTTTGTTCAGCGATGACACCGAGTACATAATGCAATCATACCAACTTGATATAACACATTCATGTACCCTTCCCCTCCGGAGTGTCGTACATTCCGGAACCTTCTAGAACATTCCCGATGAAAACACCGGAACCATTCTCCAACTCCGAAACAGGACTTTCCTTATATGAATCTTATTCTCCGGACCACTCCGGATCTCCTCGTGATATCCTGGATCCCATCTGAGACTCCGAATAACATTCGGTCTCTTTCTCATCATTCCATAACTACTCAAACAACGTCGTATCCTTAAGTGTGTCTCCCTACGGTTCGTGAATTATGCGGACATGATCGAGACACTTCTCCGAACAATAACCAATAGAGGAATCTGGAAATTCATATGGCTCCCACATATTTCTACGATTACTTTGCGATCGAATGAACCACTTACATACGATATCAATTTCCCTTTGTGTCACGATAGTTTACTTATCCGAGGTTATGATCGTCGGTATCTCTGCATACCTAGTTCAACCTCGTTACTGATAAGTACTCTTTTCTCGTTCCCGTGATATGTGATCCCTTGTGAGCCAGTCACATGCTTGCAAGCTAATTGGATGACATTTCACCGAGAGGGCCCAAAGTATATCTATCCCTCATATGGATGGACAAATCCCACTCTTGATCCATGTGTCTCAACCAATACTTTCCAAACACTCAATGCCACCTTTATAGCCACCCATTTACGGTGTGGTGTTTGATGTCATCAAAGCATCCATCCGGTAAAGGTGATATGCATGATCTCATGGTCGAAGGAATTAGATTACTATGTATCAGAAAGCATATAGCAATTGAACTATTAAAATGACTTGATCTTTATGCTACGCTTATCTATAGGAGTATGTCCACCATATCATTCTTCTAATGATATGATCTTGTTGTTAATAACATCTCAACGTTCATGATAGGGAAACCACAATCATCTATTAACCAACAAGCTAGTATTATATAGAGGCCTTACTAGGGACTCTTATTTTAGTCTACAAATCACACAAGTATTAATGTTTCCTTGTTAATACTATTATAGCATGAATGTAAACATTTATCATAAACACAAAGATATAATAATAACTATATTTAGTATTGTCTCTAGGGCATATCTCCAACAGTCTCCCACTTGCACTAGAGTCATCTAATCTAGATTACATGGTAATATACCGAACACCCATGGCAGTTTGGTGCTGGTCATGTTTTGCCCTCGGGAGAGGTTTAGTCAACGGATCTGCCACATTCAGATCTGTGTGTACTTTGCAAAACTTTATATCCCCATCTTGGATATGTTCTCGAATAGCGTGAAAACGTAGCTTGATGTTCTTCAGCTTCTTGTGTGACCTTGGTTCTTGCGCATTGGCTATGGCGCCCATGTTATCATAGTAGATAGACATTGGGTCCAGCGCACTAGGAACCACACCCAACTCTGTAATGAACTCTTTCATCCATATCGCTTCTTGTGAAGCCTCCGAAGCAGCCATGTATTCCGATTTAGTTGAAGATCTCGCCACAACGCTTTGCTTTGCACTCCTCCAGCTAACTGCTGCACCATTCAAAGTAAATACGTATCCAGATTGTGATTTAGAATCATCCGGATCAGTGTTCCAACTAGCATCGGTGTAACCATTAACAACGAGATGTTCATCACCTCCATAAGAAAGAACCATATCCTTAGTTCTTCTCAAGTACTTAAGGATGTTTTTGACCGTTGTCCAATGATCCACTCCTGGATCACTTTGATATCTGCTAGTTAAACTAACAGCATATGCAATGTCGGTTCTAGTACATAGCATGGCATACATTAGAGATCCTATGGCTGAGGCATAGGGAGTCTTACTCATCCTTTCTCTATCTTCTGCCGATGTCGGACTTTGAGTTTTACTCAAGGTCGTATTGGGCAACATGGGCAAGAACCCTTTCTTGCTATCTTCCATTCCAAACCTCTTTAGAACTTTGTCCAAATATGTACTTTGTGACAATGATATTTGGCGTTTCGATCTATCTCTATAAATCTTTATGCCTAATATGTAAGCTGCTTCGCCAAGATCCTTCATTGAAAAACTATTATTCAAATATTCCTTGACACTATTTAGAAGGTCTACATCATTCCCAATCAACAATATGTCATCTACATATAGTATTAAGAATGCTACAGAGCTCCCACTCACTTTCTTGTAAATACAAGCTTCTCCATAAGTTTGTATAAAACCAAAACTTTTGATCACCTTATCAAAACGTTGATTCCAACTTTGGGATGCTTGCTTCAATCCATAAATGGACCGTTGAAGTTTGCATACCTTGTTAGCATCTTTAGGATGGACAAAACCTTTGGGTTGCATCATATACAACTCTTCATCAATGTCTCCATTGAGGAATTCTGTTTTGACATCCATCTGCCATATCTCATAATCATAATATGCAGCGATTGCTAACATAATACTCACAGACTTTAGCTTCGCTACTGGTGAGAAAGTCTCATCGTAGTCAACTCCTTGAATTTTCGAAACCCTTTTGCGACAAGTCGAGCTTTATAGACAGTAACATTACCATCAGCATCTGTTTTCTTCTTGAAAATCCATTTGTTCTCGACAGCCATCCGGCCATCCGGTAAGTCCACCAAAGTCCATACTTGGTTTTCGTACATGGATCCAATCTCGGATTTCATGGCTTCTTGCCATTTATTGGAATCTGGGATCATCATTGCTTCCTCATATGTCGCAGGGTCATCAGTGTTGTCCACCAACATGACACTCATAACGGGATCATACCAATCTGGAGTGGTACGAGTTCTTGTTGACCTGCAAGGCTCTGTAGCAACTTCAACCGAAGTTTCATGATCATCATCATTAGCTTCCTCTCTTATTGGTGCAGGCACCACAGGAACTTCTTCCGGTGCTGTGCTACTCGTAATTTCGAGAGAAGGTTCGACAACCTCGTCGAGTGCTACTTTCCTTCCAGTCACTTCTTTCGAGAGAAATTCCTTCTCTAGAAAGGACCCATTCTTGGCAACGAAGATTTTGCCTTCGGATCTATGATAGAAGGTATACCCAATAGTTTCCTTCAGGTATCCTATGAAGACGCATTTTTCCGCTTTGGGTTCAAGCTTGTCCGGCTGTAACTTCTTTACATAGGCTTCGCATCCCCAAACTTTAAGGAACGACAATCTAGGTTTCTTCCCAAACCATAATTCATACGGTGTCGTTTCAACGGATTTAGATGGTGCCCTATTTAAAGTGAATGCGGCTGTTTCTAATGCATAACCCCAAAATGATAGCGGTAAATCTGTAAGTGACATCATAGAACGAACCATATCTAAGAGAGTTCGATTACGAGGTTCGGACACACCATTACGCTGTGGTGTTCCCGGCGGTGTCAATTGTGAAAGTATTCCGCATTTCTTCAAATGCTCGCCAAACTCGTAACTTAGATATTCACCTCCACGATCAGAACGCAGAAATTTAATCTTCTTGTTACGTTGATTCTCTACCTCACTTTGAAATTCCTTAAACTTCTCGAAAGTTTCGGACTTATGTTTCATGAAATAGATATACGCATATCTACTTAAGTCATCCGTGAAGGTAAGAACATAACGATAACCATCGTGTGATGCTACACTCATTGGACCACATACATCGGTCTGTATGATTTCCAATAAGTCCGTAGCTCGCTCCATCATACCAGAAAATGGAGTCTTAGTCATTTTACCCATCAGACATGATTCGCATCTTTCAAGTGATTCGAAATCAAGTGATTCAAGAAGTCCATCGGAATGGAGTTTCTTCATGCGCTTCACTCCAATGTGACCAAGACGACAGTGCCACATATAGGTCGAGTTATCGCTCGATTTCAAACGTTTAGCCTCAATGTTATTAATATGTGTATTTCCACTATCGAGATTCAACAAGAATAGACCATCTATCAAAGGTGCATGTGCATAAAACATATTACTCATATAGATCGAACAACCATTATTCTCGGACTTAAACAAGTAACCGTCTCGCAATAAACAAGATCCTGATATAATGTTCATGCTTAACGCAGGCACCAAATAACAATTATTTAAGTATAAAACTAATCCCGATGGTAGATGAAGGGGTAGCGTGCCGACCGCGATCACATCAACCTTTGATCCGCGCATCGTCACCTTGTTCTTTGCTAGCTTCCGTTTATTCTGCAGCACCTGTTTCGAGTTACAAATATGAGCAACCGAACCAGTATCAAATACCCAGGCACTACTACGAGTACTAGTGAGATACACATCAATAACATGTATATCGGATATACCTTTCTTCTTGATGTTGCCGTTCTTCAAATCCGCCAAGTACTTTGGGCAATTCCGCTTCTAGTGACCTTCTCCGTTGTAGTAAAAGCACTCAGTATCAGGCTTAGGTCCAGCCTTGGTCTTTTTCGTTGGCGTGGTAACTTTCTTACCACCCTTATTGAAGTGTCCCATCTGCTTAGACTTGCCTTTCTTGAATTTGGTGGTCTTATTGACCAACAACACTTGGTGCTCTTTCTTGATCTCCACTTCTACAGATTTCAACATGGCAAAGAGTTCTGGCAATGTCTTGTTCATGTTTTGCATGTTGTAGTTCATCACAAAGTTCTTGTAACTTGGTGGTAGTGATTGGAGGACGCGGTAAATCCCCAAAGCATTAGGAATCACTATACCTTAGCCTTGAAGTTTGTTTGCGTGCCCAGACATCTTAAGCACATGCTCACTGACGGAGCTGCCCTCTTCCATCTTGCAGTTAAAGAACTTTTCAGAAGCCTCATAGCTTTCAATTGCCGCATGAGTCTCAAAGATCAATTTGAGATCCTAGACAATATCATATGGGTCTGAATTCTCAAACCTTTTCTGAAGCTCCGATTCTAAACCATACAAGATAGCACACTGAACTGTGGAGTACTGAGTCTTCCGAGTGAGGTAAACATTCTTTACTTCATCGGCAGCATCAGCTGCAGGTGGGTCACCCAGCGGTGCATCCAGCACATAGGTCAAATTACCAGCTGTGAGGACAATCCTCAAATTGCGGAACCAATCCATGAAGTTGCTTCCATTGTTTTTCAACTTTTCTTTCTCTAGGAATGCATTAAATTTGATGGTAGTGGCTGCCATTGATCTACAACATATTTGCAATAGTTTAGACTAAGTTTATGACAAATTGAGTTCAAATTAATAATAAAATTAATCTAGGTGAACTCCCACTCAAAACAATATCCCTCACATTGTTTTAGTGATCACACGAACCAAATCCACCACATCAACACCGATCATCACGAGAATTGATATAGTTTCAATGGCGAACAGTTGTCATGTTCATCATATCTACTATATGATTCATGCTTTACCTTTCGGTGATCCGTGTTCCGAGACCATGTCTGTACATGCTAGGCTCGTCAAGATCAAACCTTAGTTTCCGCATGAGCAAATCTGGCTTGCTCACGTTGTATACACTTGCGGAATCTAACACACCCGATCATCACGTGGTGCTTCGAAACAACAAGCTTTAGCAACGGTGCTAACTAAGGGTGAACACTTTATGACTTGAAATTCATGTGCATGAGGGATCATCTTATGATGCTACCGTCGTGTACTAAGCAATACAAGATGCATAAAGGATTAACATCACATGCAATTCATAATATGTGATATGATATGGCCTTTCTTCTTTGTGCTTCCGATCTCCATCTTCTAGCACGAACATGATCTCCATCATCACCGGCATTGCATCAAGGTCAATGACGCTTCTCCATGGTTGTTGTCCACCGGCTTCAACTATTACAACTACTTTGAATAGACACGCGGGTCTTAACATAAATTAAAGACAACCATATGGCTCCTGCCAGTTGCCAACTTACAAATAGGAACATTGCATACATCAAATATAATCACAATCATGGCCATATCACATCACAGCACACCCCTGCAAAACAAAGTTAGACGCCTCTACTTTCTTTGCATGTTTTACGTGGTTTGGGGCTTTCAATAAGTGTCGATCTAACTTACGAACATGAACCACAACATTGATACTAGTATTGTTAATCACCCGTTGTAAATTGGATCTTAACTATGCTAGGAGAAACAGGCACTCGCAAGGCCACTTATGCAATACAAGTTGCATGTCAAGCGTGGAGCAAGTCTCATGAACGATGTAATGTAAGGTTAGCCCGGGCCGCTTCATCCCAACATCCCGCAAGATGCAAAGTACACAAGAAGCAATCGATAATAAAAGCATCAATGCCCACAATGACCATTGTGTTCTACTCGTGCAACAGATCTACCTATAAACTTGGCTCTGATACCACTGTAGGGTTTCGTAGCATGGAAAACAAAATTTTTCTACCGCATACAAACAAACAAGCCAAGATCTATCTACTAGATTGTAGCAATGAGTCAATGGAATAACTCACCCTCGAAGATTCCAAAGTGTTTAACGAGAGCGGATTCTCGTGGGTGATGTAGTCGTACTCTTCCCGATCTCAAGATCGCGTAGACGATCCTTCCGGCGCTGCGTTCCGGCAGCGCTCCCGCAGTCGGTCACACGTTCGGTACTCGACGAAGACCTTCCTCTCCCTTGTTCCAGCAGGCAGCGGAGGTTGTAGCACTCTCCTCGCGATTGCGGCAGCACAACGGCGTGGTACTGGAAGTAGAGGGGAGATCTCGCAGGGCTTCGCCTTAAGCCGGAGCGAGTATGGTGGACTATGAGAGAGCCCTCGACGATCTAGGGTTTAGACACGCCGAGGAGGAAGCTTGGCCGGCGGCTAGGGTTGCTAGGCGGTGGCGGCGGCTTGACCTAGGGCGGCGGCGGCAGCAGGTGGCGGCCCCGGCGGCTTACGGTTTGGAGGCGGAGATCTTGTGTGTATAGGAGGGGAGCCCTGCCCCTCCTTATATAGGTGGACGGGCCGGCCGGCCAAGGGGAGGGGAGTCCCTCCCCAACTCGGCTTGGAGGTGGGCCGGCGGTGGAGGAGGGACTCCTCCCCAACTCGGTTTCATCCTCCTTCTCCACTTCCCAAAAATAGCCGTTTGACTTTCAAACTTGGCGTTTGACTTTTCAAACTAGGATTTGAATAAACCCTCTATTTTGTTCAGCGATGACACCGAGTACATAATGGAATCATACCAAATTGATATAACACATTCATGTACCCTTCCCCTCCGGAGTGTCGGACATTCCGGAACATTCTAGAACATTCCTGATGAAAACACCGGAACCATTCTCCAACTCCGAAACGGGACTTTCCTTATATGAATCTTATTCTCCGAACCACTCCGGATCTCCTCGTGATATCCCGGATCCCATATGAGACTCCGAACAACATTCGGTCTCTTTCTCATCATTCCATAACTACTCAAACAACGTCGAATCCTTAAGTGTGTCTCCCTACGGTTCGTGAATTATGCGGACATGATCGAGACACTTCTCCGAACAATAACCAATAGAGGAATCTGGAAATTCATATGGCTCCCACATATTTCTACGATTACTTTGCGATCGAATGAACCACTTACATACGATATCAATTTCCCTTTATCTCACGATAGTTCACTTATCCGAGGTTATGATCGTCGGTATCTCTGCATACCTAGTTCAACCTCGTTACTGATAAGTACTCTTTTCTTGTTCCCGTGATATGTGATCCCTTGTGAGCCAGTCACATGCTTGCAAGCTAATTGGATGACATTTCACCGAGAGGGCCCAGAGTATATCTATCCGTCATATGGATGGACAAATCCCACTCTTGATCCATGTGTCTCAATCAATACTTTCCGAACACTCAATCCCACCTTTATAGCCACCCAGTTACGGTGTGGTGTTTGATGTCATCAAAGCATCCATCCGGTAAAGGTGATATGCATGATCTCATGGTCGAAGGAATTAGATTACTATGTATCAGAAAGCATATAGCAATTGAACTATTAAAATGACTTGATCTTTATGCTATGCTTATCTATAGGAGTATGTCCACCATATCATTCTCCTAATGATATGATCTTGTTGTTAATAACATCTTATGTTCATGATAGGGAAACCACAATCATATATTAACCAACAAGCTAGTATTATATAGAGGCTTTACTAGGGACTCTTATTTTAGTCCACAAATCACACAAGTATTAATGTTTCCTTGTTAATACTATTATAGCATGAATGTAAACATTTATCATAAACACAAAGATATAATAATAACTATATTTATTATTGTCTCTAGGGCATATCTCCAACAGATCCTAGTTGTCATAACCTTCATGGGGTCCATCTTCCAGGTACTCCTCTTCATAGTCTGGCCACGGGAATAGCCAGGGACAAAGCCATGAGTACTCTTTAAGTACTCGCAAACTAATACTAACAAGTGAATGGGGTTTTTGTAGTAGGACACTAAGCTCTAGGGTTGTTTTGCAAAAAGCCAGATTTACATCTACTAAGTTTAGAAATGAAGAAAAGCTAGTTGAAGTTTTATAACACCTAAGTGGGAACTTGTATTTCATATCACAACTCTGTTGTGGTCAAGTCAAAATCTCAATCCATTTCACAAGTCATTTTGAAAACATCTAACGGGGGAACAGTATGGCCACTCCAACTATCCATAACCGCGGACACAGCTATTCGAATAGTTTGACACTCGGGAGAGATTGTACACTTTCACCACAACATTCGATACATCCGTCAGGAACAAATCTTGAATTCACCATACTCAGTATGCGGATAATCAATCCTAACCTTTCAATTACACGCCCTAGTATAAGCACCTATCCTGTGAGTTTGGCCTCCCAACCATGACCAAACTGTCATCTTGGGTACTGCACAGGTGGACAATCTTCACAAGGTAGACTTAGCTCAGACCTTGGCCGTGAGGGAACTAATACTAAGGTATATAAGTTTCCAGTCAAGCCCTACCCAATCTTCGGGTATTATGGTTGTATGGTAAAATTGGAATGGTATCGCATCCAGACAACCATCAGTTTTATAAAGGGCTAAGGCTCATGCCTCAACATTTTCATCACCAAAATCATCTGGTGTTTGGAAAAACATGTCAAAACATCTCAATAGAATGATCCATCATTCCAAGGTTTTCATAACCATTTTTCCACCAAGTATTCCCATCTAAAGTTGATCAAGTTTTATGCTTAGCACTAGCATCTATAAGTGGGGGTAAGTACTAACGAGGGGTGGTAAACTAGTGGGTTTAACTAATTTCAATCTCATGCCTTAGGATGACATAAGGATTATCTAGCTTAGGCCAAGTTTTATGCTCTTTATGCAACCTTCAGTAATCTTTCTAGTATCTACAATTCACTTAAGTAAACTCTCAATAAGAGCTTTGATAAAGAAAAAAATATAAAGCTTGCAAGTAAAACTAGGATTGGTTTATCAAGTGGGTATGATCATATATGCTTAAGGCATATAGTTGGCATGGTAACAAGCAAGTATTTGCTTGCACAGGTATAGTATCTTGCAAGTGTTAACTTGCACAATCAACTAGTAGTATTAGGCTTGCATCATTATCATTATAAGCTTGCTAAATTGCAAGTGTTAGCTTGCAAGGTTAATAGCTTGCCTTGAGCAGAGCAGTGGTTGAAGTTCTCCTCGGCTTCTTCTTCGTAGTATCCTCCTTCTTCCTCGTATCCTTGGTCGGTACTAGCGTCTATAAATAAATACGAGGTACAAAATCACCAAACAATACTTAACTACTTGCAATCATCACACAAAAGGGGTCCTATAGATGATCTAGCATCATCTCTAACATTACAAGATTAAAGCTTGGTTTAATTCCTTTTATTTTTAGAAAAGTAATTTCTACTCATTGAAAAACTACTTAAGATTTAATATTCTCCAAACCAAACATGGGATCATGTTGACACATGTCATCACCACATATTTTAGTCCATGGGAATGTGATTTAAAGTGGTGTCACAATTTAATAAGGTTTTACACTTTTATTTTAATTAAATAAGTGACTAAAAATGCCTATGTGGCATTCTTTTTTTACTTGAGCATTATTTCTGTAAGTAAACCTATATATTTTTATATATTCTGAAAGGTATGGTTAAATGTGATTTTTGAGAGTTGGAATCAACTCAAAAGCTATTTTGGTTTTAATTTGAAAAATGTTTGAATGCATAAAAGCTTCTGCCTTGTTCTTTTTACCAAGGATGATCTACGGATCCAAATGACTTGAATCCAACAGGCTTGGATTTAGAATTTCATGACCTTTCTAACAAAATTGGTTTCATTCTATTTGGTTCACTGGATCGATCTGGGTTGATTATTGAATCTAGGTGCAGAAGTGTGTTTGAAATAAAATGGAAAAGGTTAAATTCAAACGACTAGGCTGCGCGGGAAGCGATACTGGGCCGGCCTGCTAAGCACAGCGCTTATGCGGGCTGGTTAAGTCACTGTCCCCACGCGTCAGTGAGACGAGGGGGTGCGAAGCGGTATGGGGCGATGTGAGCCGTGGGATCTTGTTCTAATCTAACGGCTGAGGGTTATCGTCCACGTCGGGCCACTCCGGCGAGACTAAAACCTAACGCGGCAGGTGAGGGTCGTTGGGGGCTCACCGGGGCTCAGGCGAGGGTCGGCGAGGCGGGCGAACGACGAAGTCGATGACGGCGAACCTCCTGGTATCGGCAGCTTCTCCTGGGGCGGCTCCAATCGCTGGCCCCCTTCTTCTCCAGTAGCGGCGGGCTCTAGTGCAATTCCAGGGAAGCGCTACTCGCCTTGCTTCGGGACTGAGGCGAGGTGGTTCTAGGTGAGAGGGGAGTGAGGTGGTGTGCTCAATTCGGCTGGGGGTGGCCTCTATTTATAGTGGCGAGAGGGAACCGACGGGGGCAAGCTGAGCTCGTCGTGGTCGACGGCAGAGAAGGCTAGTGTAAGATCATAAAACTTGGTGTTTAGGGTCAGAGAGTTTATTACAAAACATTTCTCAAAAGGTTTTTGTAAGATCCCTCCTTTGTAAAGGAAAAAGGATCCCTGTGATTGCAATGCTAGTCCCTGGATCATTGCTAGCATCCACAGTTTAAGATGAAGTACACAGATACAAAGGTCATTTATTACATCCATTCCAGAGGTAAACATAGTTTTTACAACTCCAAGGCCACAGGCCTAATACAAGAGTTTGAATAAGTAAATAAACAAAAGTCTTCATCTTCATGTGCCATAGGCAAACATGTTGAGTGTAGACTCATGACACCTAATCCTCATCAGAGTAACCTGCAACATCACAAGTTACAGCCACAGTGGGTCAATACTTTGGAATAGTATTGGCAAGTGATACCTTAGTAATATTTTAAGTGGACTAGATACTATATGCAATTTGGCTAAGTGTAGCTTGGATTGCTTTGCTCAAACTAGGTTTTACCTATTAGTTGAAATCACTAAGTTTTTGTTTGTCAAAACTTTTCCCAAGGAACCACCAATAGACATTGAGGTCCTTCACCCTTGTTCACCCACAAGTTTTTACTTTAGAAATTGGGATGAGGAGATTCTTGATAGCTTCCATGCCTTGATGCTCAAGTTGTCCATTGCCATGGACTTGGCTAAGTACTTAGATTTTTCCATCTGCAGAGGTTGTGCACTTTCCCCACCAGACTTGGTTTCACCAAGACAGGACCTTTCAGAAGCCTTCCCTTAGACCAAATGGACGCGTTCCAACCTAACATCCCACTACCACCAACTGTCCAAATGGCTAAGTTCTAGCAACTTATGTGATCCAGGCAGAGCCCATATTGCCAAGTGGCTGCACTAGAAGATTCTTAACACTTGGCCTCTAAAATCTCTTTGTTCCTGGGTGGCTTACCACAAGTGAGATACACAAGGTAAACCATAGAAATGGGCCTTGTGTAACCACTCAACATAAACCAAACCTTCCATTCCACCCAGGTGTTTCATTAACTTAGTTGTTTTATTAGGCAAAACACAAGTCCAAAGGACTTAGAAATATTTTCATCATAGCATGTATATTTCACCAACCCTCGTTTGCTACTAGCTAGGCTAAGCATGGCATAGATAGTAACTTAACTTAGAAATTCCCTAGCATTTCTACAACTACTAGGATTTCCCATCATGGCATATAAGCAAAAATATAGCATGCAAGTCTAACAAAATATTTCTAGTGCTTAGTAGAAAACATAGGATAAAAATATTCATGAGTACCACTTGCCTTGGTAGTTGGGAGAGTAGCACTCCCCACAATCACAATCACTAGCACCAAAATCTACACATAGAATATAGCCACAATCACATACAAGACATATACAATCAAAAATATATATATGCATGCAAGATGCTAAGTGATGATTTTAAAACTCAACCAAGAAAGTGCATAGTACTGAATCTTAAACAAGTCAAAAACTTGCCAAACCAAATTTATTTGACACTAAAAACAATTCCTAAACAATTCATATATTAAAATAAGTCCTACACATGTTTCTGCAAATAAAACCTTTTTAACAGAAGCAAAACTTTAAACACATTGCATATTTAGAAAGGGCTTGTCTTCCTGATTCCAACGGTATAAAATTTGTCAAATTCTAACGTGGGGATCAAAAGTTATAGCCAATTCAAAATTGAATATAAATCAGATTTAAATTCTGTTTTAAACCTAACTCACTGCCACGCGTCTTAATCCTACTGGCCGATACCGCTTCGCGTCGGATCGAGCTTCCGCGTCATAGGATCAACTTAGATCCAACGCGCCAGATCTAAAGAAAATGATTCGTCCTCGTTCTAATCTAATCCCTACGATGCAGATCTAACGGTTGTTGTTGCTTTGACCAAAGTCGAGCGGCGCTAGCGGCGGCGACTGGCGGCGGCGCCTCTGTCAGTGGCGGAGCTGGTGTTCTAGGTCGCGCGGGAGAGGGAGAAGGGGTTTACTAGAATCACAGGGAGCTGCTGATGCTCAAGGCGGCGATGGTTCGTCAAGGGGCGCGCGGACACGGCGGGGATTCCTCATCGGAGTAGGGGCAGACGTCGAGCAGGCCTTGGCATCGACGGAGGCGAGGTTCTGGGGCGAGCTAAGACAAACCAACGGTGCCGTTAGATGTGCAAGACGCTGGGGATCTTAGGCGTATCAAACAGAGGGCAAGGGGCGGCTGGTACTTACGGGGAGAGGTCGCCGGAGTTCGAGCAGAAGGCGGCGACACTCAGTCGTTGACGTTGCCGGGGCTACAGGCCATGCGCGAGCAAATGGAAGGTGTCAGTAGATGCGCACGGAGCTGAAGAGCATGATAGCATGAACCACGGACAGAGGGGGGTACGGTGCTCACCGGAATTCGTCGGCAATGTCGTCGGAACAGCGGCGGTGGCTGGCGAGTTGTGAGCAACCTGGTGGCGTGGAGAGAAAATTGAGTGAGGGGAAATGGCCGCGAGGGGGAGGGGTTTAAGTAGGCAGGGGCTCGACAAGAAATGCCTGGTGAATCAATGGCAATTGCACCGCGGAATCGACGCAGCAACGGCCAGCGGCGACGTGTTCATGCGCGGGATTTGGGGAAGACGACGGTAACGTGGACGGGGCCCAGCTGTCTGCGAGAGAACCAGAGAGGGGGTGGGGTCCTGGCGTCAGTGACTCCGTGGGTGCGTCTGCGAGTGAAAGAGAGAGAGGAAAACCCCGAGTGGGCTAGCTGGGCTGGATCTGCTGATGGGCTCAAACCCTGGCGCCGACCTTTTTCTATTTCCTTTCTCTTTTTCTTTTTCTAAATTGATTTTCTGGAATGAATTTCAAAATGGTTTCAAAAGCTTTTAGAATTCAAACTTTTTCAGGATTTTGTAGGGTGCAACATTCACATTTCTGGGCATAAAATCTTGTGGTCTCTCTGTTCAAGCTTGGTTCTTTTGAATAAACAAAATAAACAGTGCTATAGCACTTGATTTGCAAATGTTTTGAAAATGGTTTTGAAACCATATTTATTTTGTATATTTTTGTCCAAACTCCACACTCAATCCAATCAACAAGGAAGCAAACAAACTTGGTTTAAAACACTTATGCTCTCAAATGAGGATGGTCATTTGATTTAAGTTTGCTCACATAAAATGATAGCACTATGTGCTTCTGTTTTCTTGAAAATGGTTTGAAAATGATCTCAAAATTATATGCATGCATGAATGATATGCAATCTTTGAAATCATGATTTTAGGGATGTTACAAATCTAACCCCCTTAAGGTGAATCTCGCCCTCGAGATTCGGATTGGCTAGCAAATAGGTGAGGGTGCTCTTTCCGAAGATCATCTTCTCTTTCCCATCTTGCTTCCTCTTCAGAATGATGATTCCACTTCACTTTGCAGAACTTGATACTTAGTCTGTGTGACTCTTTCTGCAGTCTCAAGAATCTTGATAGGCTTCTCTTCATAAGTGAGATCACTTTCTAATTGAACCTCCTCCAAAGGTATGGTATCCTTCAAAGAAGTTTCTTCCATTTCAGGATGACATTTCTTAAGTTTACTCACATGAAACACATTATGGACAGCTGACAGAGATTTTGGCAGTTCTATTTCATAAGCAACTTCTCCTTTACGACTCATAATCTTGAATGGTCCAACATATCTTGGTGCCAATTTTCCTTTGACTCCGAACCTCTTCACTCCATGAAGTGGTGATACTCTAAGATAAGCTCTATCACTAACTTCGTAGGTGACTTCTCTACGCTTAAGATCTGCGTAGCTTTTCTGTCGGGACTATGCTATCTTCAATCTGTCCTTAACCAACTTGACCTTCTCTTCGGCTTCCTTGATGAGATCTGGTCCGAATAAACTTCTTTCTCCCACACCATTCCATAACAATGGGGTGGTACACTTTCTTCCGTAGAGAAACTCAAATGGTGCCATCTCAATACTGGCTTGATAGCTGTTGTTATAAGAAAATTCTGCATAAGGCAGACTTTCATCCCAACTGGCTCCATAGTCTAAGGCACATGCTCTCAACATGTCTTCAAGAATCTGATTAGTCCTTTCTGTTTGTCCATCAGTTTGAGGATGAAAAGCAGTACTGAATTCCAACCTCGTTCCCAATGACTCATGTAACTATCTCCAAAAATGGGAAGTGAATTGAGTTCCCCTATCAGACACAATACTCTTGGGCACTCCATGTAGACATACAATTCTACTCATGTAAATTCTGGCTAACTTAGCACTTGTATAGGTTATCTTCACGGGTATGAAATGATCTACTTTAGTTAGGCGATCCACTACTACCCAAATAGAATCGTATCCTGACCGGGTCCTTGGTAATCCGGTAATGAAATTCATACCAATCTTGTCCCACTTCCAATCAGGAATAGGTAGTGGTTGAAGCAAACCTGCTGGTTTCTGATGTTCCGCTTTCACTCTACTACATACATCACACAAAGCAATATGTTCGGCGATGTCCTTCTTGAGATTATTCCACCAAAATCTTTCTTTCATGTCCATGTACATTTTGGTGTTACCCGGATGAATGGAATACGGTGAGTTGTGTGCTTCTTGCAAAATCAGTTTCCGAAGCTCCGGATCTTGTGGAAAACAGATACGTTTCCCATGCCATAAAGTACCCTGTTCGTCTTCATGGAACCCTTTGGCTTTTCCTTTGCCAATCTTTTCTTTGATCTCTTCGATTTCCTTATCAATCTTCTGGGCTTCTTTGATCTTGTCCAACAAAGTTGGTTGAACATCCAAAGTCATGAGATGTCCTTCAGGCACAATCTCCAATCTAAGTTTTCTAAATTGGGCACACAAGTCATCTGGCAACTCTTCTTTGGTAAGGCCATTCACAAAAACCTTACGACTTAGAGCATCTGCTACAACATTTGCTTTACCGGGGTGGTATTGCAAACTTAAATCATAGTCCTTGATAAGTTCTAGCCATCTTCTTTGTCTCATATTAATTTCCTTCTGGGTGAAGATATACTTCAAACTTTTGTGATCTGTGAACACTTCATAACGCTTTCCCAAAAGATAGTGCCTCCATGTTTTGAGTGCATGGACAATAGAGGCTAACTCTAAATCATGAGTAGGATAGTTCACTTCATGAGTTTTGAGTTGTCTCGAGGCATAAGCTACAACTTTACCGTCTTGCATAAGTACTGCACCCAAACCCTGATGAGATGCATCACAATATACTTGGAAATCTTTTTCCAAATCTGGCAGACACAAGACTGGTGCTGTCACAAGTCTCTTCTTCAATTCCTGAAAGCTGAGTTCACAACCTTCAGACCAAGCAAACTTCTTGTCTTTCTTTAACAGTTCAGTCATAGGCTTAGCTACCTTGGAGAAATTTTCAATGAACCTTCTGTAGTAACCTGATAAGCCAAGGAAACTACAAACTTCCTTCACTGACTTGGGAGACTCCCATTCAGTCACAGCTGAAACTTTAGCAGGATCAACTGCTACACCATCCTTTGTCATAACATGCCCTAGAAATCCAACTTCATCCAACCAGAACTCACACTTGCTGAATTTGGCATAAAGTTTATGCTCCCGTAACTTCTCAAGTATCAATCGCAAATGTCCTTCATGCTCTTTTTTGCTCTTGGAGTAGACTAAGATGTCATCGATGAAGACGACAACAAATTTGTCAGGGAATTCCATGAACACCTTGTTCATCATATTCATGAAGTATGCTGGAGCATTGGTCAAACCAAAAGGCATTACGGTATACTCATACAATCCATACCTTGTTGTGAATGTTGTCTTAGGTATGTCTTGTTCTCTTATCTTGAGTTGAAAATAGCCTGACCAGAGATCAATCTTTGAGAACACACAAGCTCCTTCTAGCTGATCAAACAAGTCATTGATTCTAGGCAAAGGGTATTTGTTCTTGATAGTTACCTCGTTGAGTGAACGGTAGTCTATTCATAACCTTTGACTTCTATCTTTCTTCTCCACGAACAAAACTGGGGCTCCCCAAGATGAAGAACTTGGTTGAATAAATCCTTTCTGCAACTATTCTCCAAGTTGTTTCTTGAGTTCTTTCAGTTGATCAACTGACATTTTATAAGGTCTCTTTGCTATTGGTCCAGATCCTGGTACCAAATCTATAAGAAACTCCACATCTCTATCTGGTGGCATTCCCGGTATTTCTTCCGGAAACACATCCGGATACTCACTCACAATTGTCACACTGTCCATGCTAACCCCCTTAAGAGAATTTAGCATACTCCTTCTTGCTTCAAAGTTGGTCTTGAATCTGATCCTTTTATTTTCTGGAGTTGTGAGTGAGACAGTATGGTTGGCACAATCTATCACTCCCATGTGCTTAGTCATCCAGTCCATTCCCCAAATGACATCCAGTGCTTGGGAGTTTAGGATTATCAAGTTAACGGGAAACTTATACTTCCCAAACTCTATGACTAGATCGTGACATCCTGAATTCACTATCATTTCTCCACCAGGAGAACTTACTTTTATAGGACACCCAATAGTTTCTACCAGCAGTTCATTTCTTTCAACAAATTCTCTTGATATGAATGAATGAGATGCACCAGTATCAAAGAGAACAAATGCTGGAACAGAATTGAGTTTGAACTTACCAGCCACAGCATCAGGCTCCTCATAGATTTCCTCCACATTGATGTGGTTCACCTGTCCCTTCTGGAAAGGGTTGGGCTTGTTGGGTCCTTAAACTTTCTTTTCCGGGCATTCATTTGCATAATGCCCCATCTTCTTGCACTTGAAGCATTCAACCTGAATTATGTCCTTCTTGACAGGCTGGCTTCCACTTCCACTTCCATTACCACTGTGGTGGCTCTTGTATCCACCCTTGTGGTTCTTGTACTTGTCATTGTCATGACTACGGTGATGTTTCCCATGACGGTTGTGGTTGATACCACAAGCGTCTTAATCCTACTGGCCGATACCGCTTCGCGTCGGATCGAGCTTCCGCACCGTAGGATCAACATAGATCCAACGCGCCAGATCTAAAGAAAACGATTCGTCCTCGTTCTAATCTAATCCCTACGATGCAGATCTAATGGTTGATGTTGCTTTGACCAAAGTCGAGCGGCGTTAGCGGCGGCGACTGGCGGCGGCGCCTCTGTCAGTGGCGGAGCTGGTGTTCTAGGTCGCGCGGGAGAGGGAGAAGGGGTTTACCAGAATCGCAGGGAGCTGCTAATGCTCAAGGCGGCGATGGTTCGTCAAGGGGCGCGCGGACACGGCGGGGATTCCTCGTCGGAGTAGGGGCAGACGTCGGGCAGGCCTTGGCGTCGACAGAGGCGAGGTTCTGGGGCGAGCTAAGACAAACCAACGGTGCCGTTAGATGCGCAAGACGCTGGGGATCTTAGGCGTATCAAACAGAGGGCAAGGGGCGGCTGGTAGTTACGGGGAGAGGTCGCCGGAGTTCGAGCAGAAGGCGGCGACGCTCAGTCGTTGACGTTGCCGGGGCTACAGGCCATGCACGAGCAAATGGAAGGTGTCAGTAGATGCGCACGGAGCTGCAGAGCATGATAGCATGAACCACGGACATAGGGGGTGCGGTGCTCACCGGAATTCGTCAGCGAGGTCGTCGGAACAGCGGCGGTGTTTGGCGAGTTGTGAGCAGCCTGGTGGCGTGGAGAGAAAATTGAGTGAGGGGAAATGGCCGCGAGGGGGAGGGGTTTAAGTAGGCAGGGGCTCGACAAGAAACGCCTGGTGAATCAATGGCAATTACGCCGCGGAATCAACGCAGCAACGGCCAGCGGCGACGTGTTCATGCGCGGGATATGGGGAAGACGATGGTGACGTGGACGGGGCCCAGCTGTCTGCGAGAGAACCAGAGAGGGGGTGGGGTCCTGGCGTCAGTGACTCCGTGGGTGCGTCTGCGAGTGAAAGAGAGAGAGTAAAAACCCGGGTGGGCTAGCTGGGCTAGATCTGCTGATGGGATCAAACCCTGGCGCCGGCCTTTTTCTATTTCCTTTTTCTCTTTTTCTTTTTCTAAATTGATTTTCTGGAATGAATTTCAAAATGGTTTCAAAAGCTTTTTGAATTCAAACTTTTTCAAGATTTTGTAGGGTGCAACATTCACATTTCTAGGCATAAAATCTTGTGGTCTCTCTGTTCAAGCTTGGTTCTTTTGAATAAACAAAATAAACAGTGCTATAGCACTTGATTTGCAAATGTTTTGAAAATGGTTTTGAAACCATATTTATTTTGTATATTTTTGTCCAAACTCCACACTCAATCCAATCAACAAGGAAGCAAACAAACTTGGTTTAAAACACTTATGCTCTCAAATGAAGATGGTCATTTGATTTAAGTTTGCTCACATAAAATGATAGCACTATGTGCTTATGTTTTCTTGAAAATGGTTTGAAAATGATCTCAAAATTATATGCATGCATGAATGATATGCAATCTTTGAAATCATGATTTTAGGGACGTTACAGCTAGCAGCGTGGGAGATGGTAGGGGCGGTGCGGTGCTCCCTGGTGATGCTCAACGACGCGGTGGCGAGGCGTGGGGCAGTGCGGTTTGGTCGGAACACGGCGGTGCTCTGCGCGTGCCCGACGGAGGTTTTTAATGCGCACAGCATGTGTGGTCCGTGCGGCGGTGAACGAGCGTCTCTGCGGGGTTGCTGGGACGGTGGTGATCACGTATGCACGCGGCGAGGGCGGCGCGCGGTCTGTGGGCGTCGGTCGAGCGTGGCGCACGGGGCGCGCTCTCGGCATGGTTGATGGCGAGCTTGGCATGGTCCATGCGTGTGGTCCAGGGGTTGGCAAGGTTCGAGCGCTGGACAGGGAGTGGCGGTGGGGTGTTGGCTTTCTCCCAGACATGTTGGCTAGGCTTGGTTCTTCTCCTAGCTTGCTGTCGACATGGGGGTGACAAGGGTGCACTTGGCCTACTCACCATTGATGGCATTGCCAAGCTTATAGTGATGCTAGAGGTTTGCACTTGAGCTAGATGATCTACTGAAGCCTAGTTGCAACCAGAGAGGGAACAAGTTAGGCTCCAATCACTGCTCACAATAGTGTTTGGATTTTAGAAGATTTGAATCTGCAAGGTGTTTGATGAAATGGCCGCAAGAATTCAAGTCTTGTATTTTGAAAAGATTTTTGGTGGGTGTGCTAGGTTGGTGCTGGTGAGTCTGCAGATGCTTGGGTTTTGAAAGTTGAGCTTGTTTGAGTGGTTTTTGAAAAAGTGGGATCTTCCCATATGATAAAGATTCAATTTTGAACTGTCCTTTAAACTATGCATTTGAAAGTTTCTGGATGATCATAAAGTGGTCCTTGATACTTTGTTATGAGTACAATCAAGGGGTGTAAAGATCCAAACAAGTTTCTGTTAAGTTCTGAAAGTTTGGGACAGCCAAAGTAGGCATGGGAGTTAAATTGGTCAATATGACCATTCACTCATTTTGTTTGTTTTTGATTTATTTGTCTTTGGGAAAAGTTTGGGAATGGTTTAGATGATGTTTATTTCACCTAAGAATCCTTTTAAAAGCAAAGAAACACATAAACAAGGCAATTCAAAAGAATTAAAAATGGGATGCATACACACATGCATGCTTTCATATTTTTATTTAGAAAAGTTTTTGTTAACCCTAATTTTGATGATTAGAGTTTGATGATCCAAGTTTAGTATTTTTGGGATGTTACATGTCCCCTTCGAGCCACACGTGCCATGTGCCACATGCCCGCCACTGATCCGCACACACCCGTGTAACTGCGAGGATCAGCTCTGATACCACTTGTAACACCCCGGCCTCTCTAGACCAGCGATTGTCACTCCTGTCAGCTCAATAGGATCTCTAGACTAACCCCACAGACCAACACTAGTCTTTTCCGTGCACTTTATCCTCACTCGTGCGCACTCGGTACCCACTTCCCGGTCGGTCACCCATCCTCAGATTTCTCTAAGCCAAGCACGCCTAACCTCAGAGTTCTTTTCAGATGAGCTTCCGGAAAAGAAGTTGCAACTTGTTGGTATGGATATCCTATCAATCCTATTAAGCCATGCGCCAGGGTCTCACACCATAGCCATTACTTTGTACTTAAGATCTCATTGTGATTCGACGACCATTGTAAGAATATTTGATTTCAATCTAAGTATTGAACAATGTTTTATATCCTTGTTCTTATTGTTATGAGTGAGTAGTCCTCACGAGCTGCGGGTTGGGGAGAAACCTAGTATTGTTTATGTGTATTTAATCTATGGGAGAATTGTGTATTGGTTTGTAAGAGGGATTTGTATCATTTGTTTCTTTGTCTCTTTCCTTGATGTTTAGACTTGTAGGTACCCAATATCCCGGAGATTGATCAAGGCTCGATGTGAAATGCTTGCCAAGTGGCGATATCATAGGAACCTTAGTGATAGAAAGGGTAGTACGATCTTCGCTTAGAGACCCATTTGGGATCACAACAACATCACCACTTAATGCTTTGATATGTGTTTTTGCACTTAATAATCGTTTGTAGCCAAGTGCTTCGTGGTGCACTCGGTTGGATCAAAAATACTATTGCTATGCCTATGGCCTCTTAGGGGCTCTAGTATATTAGGATGTGTTGCCCACAAAAGATTATCTCTATTGGAACCTTACACATAAATGTGCTTATTATTATCTTTATTCCCATATGATATGCAGCTGCAGGTGGATCTTCAATCCTGGCCTATCTCCATGCATTGATTCAACCATAATAAACAAAGGTAAAATTGAAAAAACAAAGTCTCGTAGACGTGTCCTTATTTTTATTCCTATTAGAGTTGTTCACTACTAGGAAAATGGCTATAGGTAATCAGCACATCCGTGGCTCACATTGTCGAAGTGCCCCACGGCTAAAACAGGCGTGGATCACCTATGGGCAGTGCCCTACTAGTAACTAGAACAACCGTGGCGCACATGGTCATAGTGCGTCACAGATATGTGTGGGCCAGGGCCCTGCTGGCCGCAGGCCAGATACCCGTAGCGCACGTAGGGTAAGTGCGCTACGGTTGTTAGTGTCAACCGTGGCGCACAAATGCAGGGGGTGCACTGCGCCTAAGAGCATGCCCCTCTGCTCTGTAAAACGGGCAGAAACATCCATGGCGCACTATGGCATGTGCGCCACGGATGTTATTATTCCCTGTGGCGCACTGGAGCCACGTGCGCCACGGATCTAGCGACCCTTTTTTTGGCAGCTCCACTTTGTGCACATGTGTGATCATCCACCACCCCACACTTCACTTCCCCTTCTTCTTCCTCCTTAGATCTAGTCGGGATCCTTCTCCTTCCCACCTCAATTTCTCCACTCATTCACCATTTTTAGCATGAACTTGCCTAGGATGTTACATACATAATAGAGGAAGCTCTTCGGTCTCTCATCTCTCCTTCTCTGGTCTCGCGCGCGCACCTCTCCTTTCCATCTTCTCACGATCGGTCTCTCATATCAGTAATTTGTCCATGTAAGGATGTGTTCATGTGTATATGGATGATATGCTCATACGTATGTAGATGATCGATGCTCATGATGTGTGTATGGAGAGGATCTCGATGGTCATGTGTTTGTGTATATGGAGAGTATCGATGATGCTCATGCACGTGTGTATGGATAGGATAATGATATGTTCATGTGTGTATGGATCGATCTCTCTCTCTTATGTTTGTGTGTGAACAAGTTGCCATTTGTTTTGCCAAAATATTGATTCATTTCCATTTTGGCAAGACTTTGGCATTTCGCAAAGGTCCTAATTTTAGGATAGTCATGCCGAAATTTTCTATCGACCATTGCAAGCATGCATTCATTATGCGGTTCTAATAGACTTCTAATTGTACCGTGTACACCGTGCAGGCAAAAATGGTCCGCATAATAAGTGAAGGCATTGTGGCTAGATTTTTGAAATGTGCGATGGCCGACATGATAAGAAATAACAAGAAGGATATAAGATGTCCGTGCAGAAGATGCAAACTCAACTGGGTGATCGACCCAGATTCCGGGAATCTGCAGGTGCACCTGCTCCGCCATGGTTTCATGGATGGATACACTCGTTGGATAAGCGATGACAAAGACGATGGAGACGGTGAAGGTGGGAAACATGACGATGATCATCATCACGGGCGAGATGATGAAGAGTCTCCTGGAGATGGTGAAGGTGTGGAAGCAGACCGGGATGATGATGATCTAGATGCCAGAGGAGCAGACGACGATGGAACAATGTCAGGCTGGGTGCGGGACCCTTATGTGAAAGAGCTTCTTCTCAAGCAGACGAGTAACGCCAGGGCTGGCGCTAGAGAGAAGCCAAGCTTGCGCAACTTGAGAAAGATGCGATTACTCCATTGTATGAAGGATGCAGGCCCGATGATACCCGATTGAATGTAACGCTCAAGGCTATAGAGATGAAGGCAAAACACAAATTGAGCGATGCAAGCTTCGACAATATGATGGAATTCTGACACGATCGTCTCCCAGAGGGGAACACATGTCCAACTAGTATCGAGGATGCCAAGAAAATCGTCTGTCCTCTCGATCTACTGCACGTTAGATATCACGTATGCATCAACGATTGCATCATTTATTGGGGCGAGGACGCGGAGAAAACCACATGTCCGGTGTGCAGCGTGAGTCGATACAAGAAAGGGAAGAAAGCACCTCAAAAAGTGGTATGGTACTTTCCTATCACTCCTCGTCTGCAGCGCTATTTTGCGGACCTGTCACATCCCAAGATTTTCCAAATCTAGTTATGTGAAAAATAAATAAACAAAATAAATAATTGTTGAAAATTAGGGTGAAAAGAAACTTTTATTTCTAAATGGAAACTTAAAATCCCATCTTGAACAAACTTTGGTTAACATTTGAATCCAACTAAATTCAAATCAAGTGGATTGCATTCTTCATAAATGCATCTGGAAATTTAAACACTTGAGAAATAAACCAAAACCCTAAAACCCTAATGGGAGGAAATCATTTCCAAGTTATCTCCAAGCCTATGGATTTGATCCATATAAAATTTTTGGTCAAATAAACATTTCAAATTGATCAAGAATGACTATTAGATATATTATAAAACCTTATAAATTGATTTCATTCAATTTGGAGCCATAGATAAAATCTTATGAATTTAATAAGATAAGGGTATTTAATTCCCAAAGCTAATAAAGCATCTATCTAAAAATCCATACCAAATGGTGAGCAAATAATTCTAAATATATTTAAAAGGATAAATAAATATCAAATAAGATTTTACAAATTGGAATCACCAAGATTTGATCTTTAAATAAAAAGATATGGATTTTATAAGATGAAGAAAGAAATTTTAAATAAGGATTATTTAAAGACCAAATTAAATCTTGGCCTAATCCATTAAGCAAATGGAATGAATAGAATCCAAATCCAAATAAAATAAAAGGATCAAGAATTTCTAAAATAAAATAAAATGGCATTAACTATGCTATCCCTATCTTAATAAAGATAAATCTCTAATAAGAATAATGATATAATTCATGAGAAAATAGTATTTTAGAATTTACCCAAGTGGAATAAAAGTTGTTTAATTAACTTAAATAAAATAAATCTTCCAAATAAAATTTATGGAATTAAAACTATATTTAATTTCGAATAAAGGACAAGTACCAAATTAAAAATGATTAATAAATATTTTCCAAATAGTTCTAGGTGAATATTTTGACACCCTAATAATTGAATAAAATTTACTGAAAAGGTTTTGTGGAAAAATGAAATTTAAATAAGGATTAAAATTATATTTGATCTTATTTGAATTAAAACAAGGACCTACATTAAATAATTAAAAGACCCCAAAAACAATAAAAATTTATTCCAAAATTGACTTCAAATTATATTACTAATCAGTATTTAAACCTATATAAATTTTGGTTGAGGTTTGAATTCAAATTGATGTTTGAAATAATTAAACAAAATCAAAACAAAAATTAGAAATGGAAAAAGAGAAAATCATTCAGAACAAAAAAAATGAACAAGTCGACCCAACCCATCTGGCAGCCCACTAAGCCCATCAGCAGCCCACCTGCTCACCCCCCCAGCGATTCGTTTTTCACTCAGAAGTTCACCCGCACAGAGTATGACCGCTGGGACCTACTTTCTTTTTCTCTCTCTCGCTGACAACGCAGCCCCACTGCCCCGTCATCATCGTCAACCCCGTGACCTATTCATCCCCAAACCTCGCTGCTGTTTCTGCCGTGATTGCGCGCCTTCAATTCGCGTTAATGGCCGATTAATCCCTCGCTGCCACGATGCACTCTTAATCGCCCACGTCCCCTCTCTCTTTTCCCCTCAGACGCCACACACTCTCCGCCCCTAGGCTGCCCGAATTTCTCGTTGCAACCTTGCTGCCCCGACGACCTTTCCCAAACGATTCCGGCGAAGCCAGACCTCCCCACCAACACTGGAGAACACAAGATCGACCAGCATTCCCGTACGCATCTCCCAGTAACTCCAACTCGCCCGCGCGTGCCCTGCAAGCTCGACAACATATTTGCTAGAGCAGCGCCACCGTCTGCCTCCGCTCCGACGAGCACTACTGGTGAAACCAGACCTCCCCTCTCCCTCTCCTTCACACGCGCATACTCGCCACGACCCTACGCATCTAACACCACCTTTATTTTTCTCTGGCGTGCACTGTAGCCTCGCCACCGTCTTCAATAGAGAGCACCCGACGCCTTCGCCAACTCCGGCGAGTAATCGCCAGCACATGCGAGCGCCCCTTCATCTACAACCAGCACGTCGAGCTTCCCCACGTCACTGCGATCACGGTGAGCCATCCCTCTCCCCTTCTCGCTTCCGGCATCGCTAGCTCCGCCGCCGTCTGACCACATGCTGCTACATGCCGCCGCCAGCGCCGATGCTTAATGGTCAAGGCGATTAGATCCGTAGGATCTTGATCTGACGACTAATATTAGAACTAACCGAAGGGGTATCGAGTGATATGAGTCGCGCGATTAAACTTAGATCAAACGGCTATTGTCTGTCGATCCAACCGAAACGGTACCGACGAGTAGTATCACGCCACGTGGCCCTGTCCGTTTGAAATAAAAACAGAAATGTCTATTAGATGTTCCAATTTGAAAAATTCATGACTTTCAAACCACACGTCCAAATTTTGCAAATTTTATATCAATAGATTCAGCAAAACAAGTACTTTCTGACCATGCCCTTTGTTTAGTAAATTGCTTCTGTTAAATTGTTTGTTTTTGCAGAAACATGTGTAGGCATATTTAGAATACAAAAATAGTTCTAAAAAGATTTTTGACATAAAACCTTTGACAAATGGTTTGTTTTGAACCTACTGACCATATCAATTAATGGTTTCAAAAATGTATTTGGTGAAGCAAAGGAATAATTCTTTGATTTAAACCATTTCTAGTCAAATAAAAATATTGTTTATTGGTTAAAAATGCTTTTGGGAGAAAATCTTTGGGAAATGTTTTGGAATAGACTCTCTGACCCCAAGCACCAAGTTTTATGATTTAAAAACCTTTGCTAAAGACATTTTCAACCACATAAAATAATGACTTGGTTTAAAAATGGTTTATGAAGTGAAATCTTTTGCAAATGATTTTGCCACTTTATAAAATGGTCATTAGGTGTTTTCAAATGTTTATAACCTATTATAAACCACTTTTGTAAATAAAACAAAGTTTGGCATGCTTGCATGCATTGTTTTGTTTCTATCATTTTATGTGATGTTTTGCTTGAATGGTAGATTGAAATTGTGCCCTTGCTTGATTGAATTGTAGTGATTTGAAGAGTGTGATCATTGCAAAAACAAGGAGTGAACTAATATTCTCTACCAAAAAGGCAAGTGATTCTTCATACTTTTGACCCATTATTTTCACTATGCATTAGTGATATTTCTATGTAGGACTTGCATGGAATTTTGCTAAGTGTAAACTATGCCATGGGAAATCCTAGTAGATGAAACCTTAGTAGAATTACCTAAGTTAAGATTCCTACTACTATCATTCTTAGCTTAGCTAGTAGAAAACAAGGGTGGAATATATATTCATGCTATGGAATATTTCCAAGTCAAGGACTTGTGTTTTGTTTAATAAAACAACTAAGTGAATGAATCACCTCGGTGGAATGGAAGGAATGGTTTGTGTTGAGTGGTTCACAAGGCCCATTTCTATGGTTTACCTTGTGTATCTCACTTGTGGATGGCCACCCAGGAACAAAGAGATTTGAGATGTCAAATGTTGAGAAGCTACAAGTGCAGCCACTTGGCATTATGGGCTTTGCCTAGATCATATAGGTTGCAAAAACTTAGCCAAATGGACAGTTGGTGGTAGGGGATTGATAGGTTGGAACGCGTACATTCTGGTCTAAGGGAAGGCTTCTGAAAGATCTTGTCTTGGTGAAACCAAGTCTTGTGGGGAAAGTGCACCACCTCTGCGGAGTGAAAAATCTAAGTACTTAGCCATGTCCCTGGCAAAGGAAAATTTGAGCATCAAGAGATGGAAGCTATCAAGAATCTCCTCATCCCAATTTCTAAGTTAAAATCTTGTGGTTGAACAAGGGTTGAAGGATCACCAATTTATATTGGGAGATGCCTTGGGAATGTTTTTGTCAAGCAAAAACTTAGTGTTTTCAAATGATAAGGAAAATCTATTTTGAGCAAAGCAAGCCTATGTTCCACTTAGCCAAATGCATATAGATGATAGACTCCACTATATTACCATAGTATCACTTGGCAATACAATTCAAATGTATTGACCCTTGTGGCTGTAACTTATTATGTTGCAGGTTTGTTTGATGTTAGAGAAGTTTATTGATTAGGATTACAAGTCTATAACCAACATGTCTGCCTGTGGCACTTTGAAGATGAAGGACCCCATGCTATTGTTATATCCTGTTGCATTGTAATGAGATAGCCAAATGAGCTATGTAAGATGTAATAAGTTATTTTATTCCTGGTTATAAAGTTGTATTATGACCTTTGTTTCTTGATATTACATCTTAACTGTGGATGCTAGCTATTGATCCAGGGACTAGCATTGTAAACACAGGGATCTCTACCTTATTAAAGGTTGGGAACCTTACAGATGGTATCAGAGCATTGTCTTTCCTGTAGGATTTGAAACCCTAGGATTGGACAAAACCCCTTAGAAAAATAGGAGTTGTATTTGTTCAAAAACTTATTTACAAACAATCTTGTAAACTCTTTCCTCGACCATTTTGGTTTTGATTCTACATCTCTTCTATTTCAAACTTGATGGACAAAACCTACCCCATGGCCAAAGACTTCACCATATGCAAAGGACTTCATCAACTCTAATGACTTCAACATCTTCAAGTGATTTCAACTTTATTCTCAACAGGACTTCAACCTTGGATATCACTAAGGACTACAAGTGAGACAAGAAATGCTGCTCAAGACTTGAAGACTAAGGAAATACAACTTAGAAGGAACCATCATCACTTTGAAGTTTTTATGACCAAGAATTTTCCCAAGGAAACCATGATCTCATTCAAGAAGAATCCACCAAGAAGGATAGAATGATCTCAAGTGAACCATATAGATGGACCACCATATTTAGTTAAGTTAAACCCACCAACTTATGTGGTGTAACAAAATATTTTGTTGCCTAAAAGTATGCTTGAAATTTGTTGTTTGACTGGAGTGTTTGTTTGTGATTGCTTGCACATTACTTGAGTGAATTGTGATGTGTGTGATTAGAATTATTCCCTTAGAAATAATTTGCCTATTCTAATCCCAATCCAACCCAAACAGATGACTTCTCCAAGAAACTCCAACATCAAGGATGGTGACAACAACAACAACCAAGAGACCAACATGAGAGAACTCATAGTAACTCAAACCCAGTTGAACCAAGTGACAGCTCAATTTTTAGCCAACACCAGTGAGGTAGATCCAACCATGCAAAGGTTTTTGGAAACCCAAACCCAATTGTTGCATAAGATGACAGATCAAATGATCAACATGGGAGACAACCTTTCCCAAGGAGTTTGTGACAACAAGGATGTCAATGATGATATTCTAGAAGAAACCCAAGCTTGCAATATTTGTGGAAACAAGGATCACACTTCCAAGGAGCATGAAGATCAATGTCCCAATTGTGAAGATAAACATCCAACAAATCAATGCCCCACATCTCAAGCTACTTGGTTTCTATGTGAAGGAAATAATCATGTCCCTATCCAATGCCCCATCTATTCCATAGTTCAAAAAAGGAAACAAGGTGGAGTGCAACAACAATTTGTAAACCCTCATGAAGGAACAACTTCTACCAAGAAGGATGAAGGCAAAGTCAAAACTATGCACCATAAGGCCAAATCCAAAGAGATCACAAAGTGTTGCTACTCTTGTGGAGAAGAAGGTCATATCTCTAGTAATTGCCCCAAGAAGAGAGAAATATTTCCCACCTTTGTGGTGAAGTATGAAGAGCATGAACTAGAAGCACTCCTAGCTTTGGAGATACCCAAAAAGAAGAAGGAAATAAGCCAGTTGCAATGTTATAATTGCAAAGAAATGGGACACTATGCCAGTGATTGCCCAGAAAAGAAGAAGAAACAAGGAAACAAACAAGAGGAATTGATACCAAAGAAGAAGAAGGATAATAGCCAAGTGATGTGTTTCAAATGCAAAGAGCTAGGCCATTATGCAGACAAGTGTCCAGAGAAGTTTCAACAAGATCCCAAGCAAGTCAAGAAGTAATCTAGTTGGAAAATTTTAAGGGTGGTAGTACCCTAGTTGCTTTGCGCCAACTTGTAACCCCTAGCCTCCCCAAATCTCGGGACGAGATTTATTTTAAGGGTGGTAGCCTGTCACATCCCAAGATTTTCCAAATCTAGTTATGTGAAAAATAAATAAACAAAATAAATAATTGTTGAAAATTAGGGTGAAAAGAAACTTTTGTTTCTAAATGGAAACTTAAAATCCCATCTTGAACAAACTTTGGTTAACATTTGAATCCAACTAAATTCAAATCAAGTGGAATGCATTCTTCATAAATGCATCTGGAAATTTAAACACTTGAGAAATAAACCAAAACCCTAAAACCCTAATGGGAGGAAATCATTTCCATGTTATCTCCAAGCCTATGGATTTGATCCATATAAATTTTTTGGTCAAATAGACATTTCAAAATGATCAAGAATGACTATTAGAAATATTATAAAACCATATAAATTGATTTCATTCAATTTGGAGCCATAGATAAAATCTTATGAATTTAATAAGATAAGGGTATTTAATTCCCAAAGCTAATAAAGAATCTATCTAAAAATCCATACCAAATGGTGAGCAAATAATCCTAAATATATTTAAAAGGATAAATAAATATCAAATAAGATTTTACAAATTGGAATCACCAAGATTTGATCTTTAAATAAAAAGATATGGATTTTATAAGATGAAGAAAGAAATATTAAATAAGGATTATTTAAAGACCAAATTAAATCTTGGCCTAATCCATTAAGCAAATGGAATGAATATAATCCAAATCCAAATAAAATAAAAGGATAAAGAATTTCTAAAATAAAATAAAATGGCATTAACCATTCTATCCCTATCTTAATAAAGACAAATCTCTAATAAGAATAATGATATAATTCATGAGAAAATAGTATTTTGGAATTTACCCAAGTGGAATAAAAGTTGTTTAATTAACTTAAATAAAATAAATCTTCCAAATAAAATTTATGGAATTAAAACTATATTTAATTTCATGAGAATAAAGGACAAGTACCAAATTAAAAATGATTAATAAATATTTTCCAAATAGTTCTAGGTGAATATTTTGACACCCTAATAATTGAATAAAACTTACTGAAAAGGTTTTGTGGAAAAATGAAATTTAAATAAGGATTAAAATTATATTTCATCTTATTTGAATTAAAACAAGGACCTACATTAAATAATTAAAAGACCCCAAAAACAATAAAAATTTATTCCAAAATTGACTTCAAATTATATTACTAATCAGTATTTAAACCTACACAAATTTTGGTTGAGGTTTGAATTCAAATTGATGTTTGAAATAATTAAACAAAATCAAAACAAAAATTAGAAATGGAAAAAGAGAAAATCATTCAGAACAAAAAAATGAATAAGTCGACCCAACCCATCTGGCAGCCCACTAAGCCCATCAGCAGCCCACCTGTTCACCCCCGCAGCGATTCGTTTTTCACTCAGAAGTTCACCCGCACAGAGTATGACCACTGGGCCCCCACTTTCTTTTTCTCTCTCTCGCTGACAATGCAGCCCCACTGCCCCGTCATCATCGTCAACCCCGCGACCTATTCATCCCCAAACCTCGCTGCTGTTTCTGCCGTGATTGCGCGCCTTCAATTCGCGTTAATGGCTGATTAATCCCTCGCGGCAACGACGCACTCTTAATCGCCCACATCCCCTCTCTCTTTTCCCCTCAGACGCCACACACTCTCCGCCCCTAGGCTGCCCGAATTTCTCGTTGCAACCTTGCTGCCCCGACGACCTTTCCCAGACGATTCCGGCGAAGCCAGACCTCCGCACCGCCCCTGGACAACACGAGATAGACCAGCATTCCCGTACAAATCTCCCAGTAACTCCAACTCGCCCGCGCGTGCTCTGCAAGGTCGACAACGTCTTCGCCAGAGCAGCTCCATCGTCTGCCTCCGCTCCGACGAGCACTACTGGTGATACCAGACCTCCCCTCTCCCTCTCCTTCACACGCGCATACTCTCCACGACCCTACGCATCTAACACCACCTTTATTTTTCTCTGGCGTGCACCGTAGCCTCACCACCGTCTTCAACAGAGAGCACCCGACGCCTTCGCGAACTCCGGCGAGCAATCGCCAGCACATGCAAGCGCCCCTTCGTCTACAACTAGCACGTCGAGCTTCCCCACGTCACTGCGATCACGGTGAGCTATCCCTCTCCCCTTCTCGCTTCCAGCATCACTAGCTCCGCCATCGTCTGACTGCGCGCCGCTACATGCCGCTGCCAGCGCCGCTGCTTAATGGTCAAGGCGATTAGATCCGTAGGATCTTGGTCTGACGACTAATATTAGAACTAACCGAAGGGGTATCGAGTGATATGAGCCGCGCGATTAAATTTAGATCCAATGGCTGTTGTCTGTCGATCCAACCAAAACGGTACCGACGAGTAGTATCACGCCACGTGGCCCTGTCCGTTTGAAATAAAAACAGAAATGTCTATTAGATGTTCCAATTTGAAAAATTCATAACTTTCAAACCACACGTCCAAATTTTGAAAATTTTATATCAATTGATTCAGCAAAACAATTACTTTCTGACCATGCCCTTTGTTTAGTAAATTGCTTCTGTTAAATTGTTTGTTTTTGCAGAAACATGTGTAGGCATATTTAGAATATAAAAATTGTTCTAAAAGGATTTTTGTGATAAAAGCTTTGGCAAATGGTTTGTTTTGAACCTACTGACCATAGAAATAAATTGGTGGTTTCAAAAATGTATTTGGTGAAGCAAAGGAATAATTCTTTGATTTAAACCATTTCTAGTCAAATAAAAATATTGTTTATTGGTTAAAAATGCTTTTGGGAGAAAATCTTTGGGAAATGTTTTGGAATAGACTCTCTGACCCCAAGCACCAAGTTTTATGATTTAAAAATATATTTGGTGAACCATATAAAAGTTGTTACCTTTGCTAAAGACATTTTCAACCACATAAAATAATGACTTGGTTTAAAAATGGTTTGTGAAGTGAAATCTTTTGCAAATGATTTTGCCACTTTATAAAATGGTCATTTGGTGTTTTCAAATGTTTATAACCTATTATAAACCACTTTTGTAAATAAAACAAAGTTTGGCATGCTTGCATGCATTGTTTTGTTTCTATCATTTTATGTGATGTTTTGCTTGAATGGTATATTGAAATTGTGCCCTTGCTTGATTGAATTGTGCTGATTTGAAGAGTGTGATCATTGCAAAGACAAGGAGTGAACTTATATTCTCTACCAAAAAGGCAAGTGATGCTTCATACTTTTAACCCATTATTTTCACTATGCATTAGTGATATTTCTAAGTAGGACTTGCATGGAATTTTGCTAAGTGTAAACTATGCCATGGGAAATCCTAGTAGATGAAACCTTAGTAGAATTACCTAAGTTAAGATTCCTACTACTATAATGCTTAGCTTAGCTAGTAGAAAACAAGGGTGGAATATATATTCATGCTATCGAATATTTCCAAGTCAAGGACTTGTGTTTTGTTTAATAAAAAAACTAAGTGAATGAATCACCTGGGTGGAATGGAAGGAATGGTTTGTGTTGAGTGGTTCACAAGGCCCATTTCTATGGTTTACCTTGTGTATCTCACTTGTGGATGGCCACCCAGGAACAAAGAGATTTGAGATGTCAAATGTTGGGAAGCTTCAAGTGCAGCCACTTGGCATTATGGGCTCTGCCTGGATCATATAGGTTGCAAAAACTTAGCCAAATGGACAGTTGGTGGTAGGGGATTGATAGGTTGGAACGCATACATTCTAGTCTAAGGGAAGGCTTCTGAAAGATCTTGTCTTGGTGAAACCAAGTCTTGTGGGGAAAGTGCACCACCTCTGCAGAGTGAAAAATCTAAGTACTTAGCCATGTCCCTGGCAAAGGACAATTTGAGCATCAAGAGATGGAAGCTATCAAGAATCTCCTCATCCCAATTTCTAAGTTAAAATCTTGTGGTTGAACAAGGGTTGAAGGATCACCAATTTCTATTAGGAGATGCCTTGGGAATGTTTTTGTCAAGCAAAGACTTATTGTTTTCAAATAATAAGGAAAATCTATTTTGAGCAAAGAAAGCCTAAGCTCCACTTAGCCAAATGCATATAGATGATAGACTCCACTATATTACCATAGTATCACTTCCCAATACAATTCAAATGTATTGACCCTTGTGGCTGTAACTTATTATGTTGCAGGTTTGTTTGATGTTAGAGAAGTTTATTGATTAGGATTACAAGTCTACAACCAACATGTCTGCCTGTGGCACTTTGAAGATGAAGGACCCCATGCTATTGTTATACCCTGCTGCATTGTAATGAGATAGCCAAATGAGCTATGTAAGATGTAATAAGTTATTTTATTCCTGGTTATAAAGTTGTATTATGACCTTTGTTTCTTGATATTACATCTTAACTGTGGATGCTAGCTATTGATCCAGGGACTAGCATTGTAAACACGGGGATCTCTACCTTATTAAAGGTTGGGAACCTTACAGGACCCTAAGGAAGCGAAGCTCATGCGGAAAGGAAGAAGCCAGGAGATGACGATGATGACCCCGAAAAGGATGAGCTACTGACGCACCCTTTAGATGCTAGCCAGTGGAAAGCATTGGACCTCAAATTCCCAGAATTCGGTGGAGATTCGAGGAACATCAGGCTTGGTGCGAGCACCGATGGACTCAATCCGTTCGGTAGCCAGAGCAGCACGCATAGCACTTGGCCCGTGTTTGTATGGATGTACAACCTCCCTCCATGGTTGTGCATGAAGAATAAGTACATACAAATGAGTATGCTAATTCAAGGGCCGAAACAACCTAGTACCGACATCAATCTGTATCTCGGGCTGTTGAAAGAGGAGCTAGCCACGTTATGGGAATTTGGAGCCAATACTTACGACGCCATCACACAAGATTATTTCACTATGAGAGTCGCGTTGGTCACTACGGTGCAAGACTATCTAGGTTGCGGGTATATCTCGGGGCAGGTTATCCAAGGATTCTGCGCATGCGTTAGGTGCATGGATAACACAAGCTATCTCCAACTAGAGAAAGATCCAGGGTCTTTGAAAATCGTGTTCATGGCGCACAGGAGGTGGCTCGGCAAGAATGATCCATGGAGAAAACGTGGAGACCTGTTCGATGGCAAATCCGTGACCCGAGGAATCCCAGAGCATAGGAGCAGCGAAGAAGTGGAAGAGTTCCTCAAAAACTGGAAAGATTGTCCTAAGCCTGGAAAGAAGCGAAAGAGGCAGCAAGACAAGCCGCTGATGAAGGTATGGAAAACAAGGTCTATTTTGTGGGAGTTGCCATACTGGAAGTTTCTCCGCACGCCTCATAGCCTCGACATCATGCATATCAAGAAAAACGTGTGCGAGAGTCTGGTCGCCACCATAATCAACATGCCAGATAGGATGAAAGATGGTCAGAAAGCAAGGCACGACCTGATATTCATGGGTATCCAGAAGGAGGTTCACGGAGGACGCACTACTCCTGATGATCAGGAATATGACGATGATCATGAGTCAAAGATGACACAAGGTCGTCGGAAGGGTAAAAAGTTCAAGAAGAACGAATATTACTGCCCTCCTTCTTGCTTCACTCTAAGCCAGGATGAGATCAAACAGTTTTTCAAGTGCCTTCTAGGATTCAAATTTCCTTACGGCTATGTGGGCAAGATAAGCAGATACCTCGACGAGGCGAAGCAGAGGTTCAGTGGCATGAATTCTCACGACTGTGCCGTGCTAATGATGCAGGTACTTCTGGTTGCACTAAGAGGGATAATGGACGAGCACATCCGTGAAACGTTATTTGGCCTCTGCAAATTTTTCGACGTCATCTCTAGGAAGTCGATTGGCGTGAATCAGCTCGGGAGGCTACATGAGGAGATCGTGGTGATACTATGCGAACTTCAGGTCTACTTCCCACACGCATTCTTCGACATTATGGTGCATCTGCTGGTCCATGTCATGGAGGACATCGTCCAACTCGGGCCGATGTTCCTCCGCAGCATGATGGCGTTCGAAAGGATGAACGGACACATCAAAGGATACGTTCGCAACAGGTCCCGTCCAGATGGAAGCATAGCCAAGGGATTTCTGGCTGAAGAGTGCATCTCTTTGTGCATGAATTATCTAGACATCGAGAACCCTGTCGGTCTTCCCATCAACAGGCACTTTGGCAAGCTCGAAGGATCTGGTCACCGAGAGGGTCGTCGCATACTGCATGCAGACTTCGATTTTCGACGCGCAGACATTGATCGAGCAAACCTCATCGCGCTACAGCATTTAAAACTGGTCGATCCTTGGGTACAGAAGCACAAAAGGTTAATCGAGAAGAAGTACAGTGACCGGGCTATACAGAGGACGCAAGGAGAAATAATCAAAGATGACAACTCAAATTTCACGCGTTGGTTTAGGCAGACATTCCTTGATAATCCCCCGCGATCGCATTCTTCTGACACGGAAAAGATCATATTCACCTTATCGCACGGACCGATGCAAAACCTAGTGACCTATCAGGTGTATGATATCAATGGCTACACATTCTACACGGAGGAAAAGGACAACAAGTGTGATTATCAGAACTCAGGCATAACGTCGGAATTCTACACCGATGACAACGTGAAGGAAAGATTCTACGGAAGAATCGAGGAAATCTGGGAGCTCGACTACTGTGGAGAAAAGGTGCCGATGTTCCGTGTCAGATGGGCAAAGAGCGTCGAAAGAGAAGACCGGTATTTCACAACCATGGTTATACCCGAAGCAGCCAAATCCAAGGCCGCCGGTGCGAACATGGCCGCAAAAAATGAACCGTGGGTACTGGCTATGAAAGTGGACCAATGTTTTTTCATTACCGACCCGACAAAGCCTAGTCGTGTTGTCGTGAGGAGAGAAATAAGAAACATCATCGGAATGGATGGAGTCGCCAACGAGCAAGACTTCGACCAGTACGGTGATCCAAAGATTGAATATGACGACGACTATGATGCAGCAACATACATCACAAGAAGAAAAAGGACAACCCTACCCAAAAAAGGTAGCCCGTTCGAAAGAAGAAACATTAAAGTGTCGAGGCTAAATTATTCAACTACGACAAAGAAGGGAAAAAATATTGTAAAACGCTAGCTCAAAAAATATTGTAAAACGCGTGGTCGAAAAATATTGTAAAGTGCGGGTGGTCGAGTAGGGTCGTGCCCAATTCATATTATTATGGACAAATTATTATGAAATTTAGTTATACTTTGAATCATATTATATGTACCACTTTTATGACATATATTATCACTTTTGGGCATTTTTGGAACATTTATAAGTATTTATAAAATAAAAACAAAACAAATATGGCATATATTACCACTTTTGGGCATTTTTGGAACATTTAAAAGTATTTTTAAAATAAAAATAAAAAAGAGGGCACCAGGATTCAAACCTGGGTGCTCAGAAGTTTAGAATAGAGCAGTGGGCAGAACCAGTGGGATACGGTAGTGAATCTGTTAGATAGTGGGACGGCTTTTTTCTTATACAGTTGCTAGAGGAGATAGGCGTAGCGCACTCTGGCATAGTGCGCTACGGATATCTGTAGCGCACTATGCCAGAGTGCGCTATGCCTATCTTTGCCTTATCCACGTGCACGCACAACCACGTCCCACATCCCCGTAAGACGCGCCCACCCATCCCGCTCGAGCCCGAGCCCCTGCCGCCGCTGTCGATCCGCCGCTTCGCCAGCCCTGCCAGCCGCCGCCACTCGAGGAGGAGACCATGGAGGAGGAGGCCCGCGCTGCTGCCGATCCGTGGAGGAGGAGGTCGTCATCGCTGCCGATCCATGGAGGAGGAGGTCGCCGTCGCTGCCGATCCGTGGAGGAGGAGGTCGCCAGCGCTCTAGGAAAAGGAGGCCACCGCCGCTCGAGGATGAGGAGGAGGAGGCCGCCGCCTCGCCCGCGCGCTCGTCGTCGTCCTTGTCTCAGAGGTGAGCCTTCTCCCCTCTCTCCCTCTCTCCCCTCTCCACTTCTCGGTTGATTTAGGTTTAGGTTTAGGCTTAGGCTTAGGCTAAGGCATTGATTCATTATAGGTTTAGGTTGATTTAGGTTTAGATTTAGGTTTAGGTTTAGGCTTGATTCATTGTAGGAAACGGAAATAGAGAGCTTGACAATGAGCAAACAGAAGATGTTCTATCTGAACAAAACAAATGTAGTTCTTGTCTGAATGATCTGTTAGAAATAGAGAGCAAATAGAAGATATTAGAAACAGAGAGCTTGACAGTGAGGTTGTTGACAGTATAGAATTTTTTGACAGTAGGTTTATTGAGAGTGAGGTTGTGACAGTATAGAAGATGTTAGAAACAGAGAAAATGACAGTGCTTGTAGTTGACAGTGAGGTTGTTGATAGTGAGGTATATAGATAAAGCAATGCATTTTAAGAATTTTATAGTTAGCATTCTAGCTTGTAGCTTGTAGCAGTAGCTGGTAGTAGGAATTTTAGATAGTGAGGTATATAGATAAAGCAATGACAGTGCAAAGCTTTACAGCTTTTCTACAAATCTGCAGCTGCGCCTCCTCATCCCCTCTGTCGATTTTCCTTCATGTCCTGATGAGTTATGATGAAAAGTTCGATGACCAAACGACCTTGCTTCCTACCTGCTCCCACTGCAAGATCAGCTCACTCATCTGAGTTGGTGTAAATGTAGATAAGGTTCTTTTTTTGTGCATGCCAATTGCCAAAGGAGGACAGAATAAAAGTTTTAACAATTTTTATTAAATGAGTTTATGTACAGTCTATGTACAAGAATCTAGATAAGGTTAGCAAATTTAGCTTGTTAAAATTATTTATAAATGACATGGGGGATTCTGCTAGGATCACCAAGAATCAATAGGCTTCATGATTACATATATAAATTTTTCTCAAATATTGCAGGTTTTCCATCCCAATGTGTGTTCAGTAACTGTTTTAGTACTGATCCTGATGAAATGTGATGCTGATGAAATTTAGTTATGCTGTATATACTGATCTCAGTAACTTTTTTAGTACTTTTTTAGTACTGATCCTGATGAAATTTAGTTATGCTGTATATACTGATGAAACAATGTGTATATACTGATGAAATGCTCCTGCTGAAATCCTAGTTATGTTGTATGGTTTGAGTACTGATCCTGGTGATGGTTTTAGTACTGGTTTGCTTGCTGGTGATGGTCTAGTAGTACTGATCTGTGGTGATATAATTGTAGCACTTGAAATTGTGCTTGTGCTTGTATATGAAGCACTTTATTATGCTGTGTATGCAGGTTCTTGTATGAGATGAGTCCCGATTTTTGTCGGAATGTTGATTAACTTCCGTTTCGGCAGAAATCTGTCACTCCTAGTTTAAGAAAATTAGCAAAGGTCATGCCGGATTTTTCCGTGCATTTAACCAATTATTTGTTTTTTATTAGTGCAAAGATGTGTGACAATGACGAGGCTGGATGTTCTAAGTGCATCAGCGCTGAAGGAGAACTCAGACCTCTGAATAAACAATTGACATTCTGGGAGGTAGCCCAACGGCTACAAGACGATGAAGAATACCATCCTTCGGAGATCGAGGATGATGATATGGAAGACGTGGAGGAAGAAGCCGAAGGAACGGCGGGTGATGAAACCACTGATGGCAGCGAGGGCACAGGGAGTGGTAGCAATCCTCCTAAGAAGAAGAAGAAGACGAATGAACGGCGCCCGAACACGGTCGGCACCGTCAAGGAGGAAATTACCGAAGTGAGCCCATTAGGGGTTCCTTTGGAGCCCGCCCTTGTCGTCAAAGGGTACGGTGGGCAAGTGGAGGCAATCACCCGGACAACCATCTCGATCAACCCCGAGAATCTTTGGCATAAAGATAATGGCCACTTGCGCACACTCTTCGAGAAGCTGCACGCAAGACACAAGTTCCCCGCTAAGTATCAGAACACAAATTATCATGGGAACAAAGTAAACAAATCCTCCCTCACAAATATGAGCACCGCCCTGGCCAACTGGAGAACCCGGATAAAGAAGAAGATCTATAAAGAAGGCAAAAGTCTCGAGGAGATCCAGAAGATTGATCCGTGGATCACCGAAGATCAGTTCCGGGAGTTCAAGGAGAGGTGTGAATCCGAAAGAGCCGTGGCCAATAGTAATCGGGGAAAGGTGCTGCAGGCGATGAATATAGGTCATCACCATCTCGGATCTACTGGATACAGAACCACGGAGGACAAATGGAATAAGGAGGACGGAGAGTATAGATCCAAGGGGATAGAAAACCCCTTTGCGAAATTCGAACCCGGGCAGGTTCGAAACTTCATCAGGGCCCGTTACCATGTGGACCCAAAAACCAAACAACTCACCGCGGATCCTGCGGTGAAGGAATTCGAGGAAATTGTGGTAAGTAATCTAATTACCGCAGATCAACTCGATTGCATTCTAATCGATGATCTAAACGATTCACTGTTACTTCTTCTGTAGGAGGAGGAAATTGTTGCTAGTCATGGATCCCAGGGTTCCTCATCCCAGGGGTCGACGGCGGCTACCCGGTGGGATAACCCTTTTAACAGGGTGATGAACTGGGCCAAGAAAATAGAGCCGGTTACGAAGAAGCCATCGTCGGCTGGCCATCTGGCCGGCCTCGGGGGTAAGAATTGGGTGGATCATTTGGGTCCACCGCCGAGGACGCATGTGGCGCCGTCGGGAAGGAGCGAGGAGGAAAACCTCGAGGTTCAAGAACTTAAGGAACAAGTGGCGCGGATCCCGCAGATTGTCCAAGACAACCTGGCAATCACCCTCACGTCCTTCATGCCTACCTTGGTGGAGTCAATAGCGAACTGGAGTGCGGGTGGTCGAGTAGGGTCGTGCCCGATTCCAAGCATGGTCAGCAGCCACTCGAACCAAAAAGGCGCCGACAAATCAGGCGAACTACGTGTTCGTGACTCCGCCCGCTAGCACCGCGGTGCCGCAAGTGTTGGTGACTCCCTCTGCCATCACCACAGCGCCGGACATGTTGGTGCCCCCTGCCATCGTCACGGCAGCATCAGAGCTCCAAGCACCCGGTAGGGAGAATACACCTGCGGCCAGCACCGCGCCATCAAGCAGCCCTTGCGTCTCTTGCACGCTTGTCGCCGTATGCGGTGCCTCGACATTAGCCGATCTCGACGCCATCACGGTAAACAAATTGCTTTAGAGCCTTTCACGCCATCTATTACTCTTATGGCATCTCTAACGACGCCGTACATGTTTTCCGCAGACGGATGTTCCTTGCACTCTCTTATGCTACGTGAATAACGAGCTGAGGGATGTTGCCAAGGGTACCATCGTTCAACCCTTGCAGCGCACGTTCCACTCAAGGCCGATGCCATATAGCATGCACAGGGTTAAAATTAGTCGGGTGCTAAGGGGCTGCGACGACCTAGAACCTCCCATTCAACCCCCAGGAGCGGATGAAGAAGAGTCGGCTGTCCTCAGAAGTTGCTTTGGATTATTCTTGCAATGGGCGAAGAGCATGATCCGTTTGGGGACGGCGGGGGCCATCACGCCACAGACAACAACACCGCTTGTCGTGCCAGTGAAAAGCGGTGGCAAGGCTCCCTTATCGCCCTTGCCGTCACCTCCACGCGGTGGGTCGGATGATCATGTTGATGATATGCACATGGCGCAGGATCCGGCCGAGGACGAGAAGACTGGAATGATCACTTCTTCAACACTCAGTTTAGCAACGAAGACCTAGCTGGTGGCCCCACAAATAAAGCCACTATCACCAAGCGTCTGTTTGGTTCTCAGGAGACGCCTCCAGCTTGCGCCTTTACAGAGCCAGCTGATACAACCAACCAGCCCTTTATTCTAAGCCATGACACACTACATAGGTCGGCCGGTGCTCAGACTGTGGTGCCTGCCCGCTCTCCAAAAGTAAAAAATGGCAGGAAAAGAAAATCTAGCAGCTCGAGCCAGCCGGTGGCGTCAACTGCGAATCCGATCAGGTTTCGGGACGGGCCACCAAGACCCGAGGGTATTATGTGGAGGATTTATGTGGCGGGTGAGCCCATGCTACCTAAGAATTTGCGGAGGCTCGCCAGTTCGGAACTGCAGAGTGTGCATGACGGCGTGCTGACGATAGAGAGACGCCTTCTTTCGGAGAAAGATCCCTCGCACCCGGTATTCGTGGTTAAGGTGCCACCAGGCTTGGGCTTCGTCGACAATGCCCCTGCGGGTCTGTTCTTCCCGCGGTTTGACGACATCTTCAATATGCAGATCATTAGAGAGAACACACCGGGCATCGCTATAGTGGACCCCTACTACATGCGTGACGGCTGCTTGGGTTCCCCCGCTGAACGACGTATCGTGGCCTCATACCTAAAAAAAATCCTCGTGTCGAACAAGACAAAGGAATACATTCTCGTGCCTTACTTTCCCGAGTAAGTCTTTATTCACTCGCCACCGTCGATTGGCTTTATTAGATTATCATCATTCTTTTTCCAACACATTCCATTTGAATTTTTTGCGCAGAGATGAACATTGCATGCTCATCTCCTTATCGCCGAAGCATTCCCACGCCATGTATTTCGACTCGGGGAGTCTAGAAAAGAAGAAAAACTACGACAAGATCAAGGAAGTTCTGGATGATGCTCTCACTGGCTATGCCTCGACGGAAGGCACCACCTTCGTGCGTACGAAGGTCAAGTTCGGCAGGCACGTCTTCAACCACGTAACGGAGTTCCCCTGCGTGAAGCAGCCGGAGAACAGTAAGAAGGAAGCCTACTACGCACTCCATCACATGAGGGTGTTCCTACTTGACCAGCAGAATTGTATGCTGCCAGATCATCTCAAACAGTGGGCCGAAGCAAAGGCCAAGATCACTGATTCAGATATTAGACAAGAGATGTATCGCATCCAACAGCAGTTCGGGGCAATCATCTTTCGTGATGTCATGACTTCGGGGGGGATCTTCTACGGAGGAAATATCCCGAATAACCGTGACATAGAAGATCGCCTAGAGATGCAGGGTTACTATAGGAAGTTCATGATGAGACAAGGCGTCCTCCCATTCCCTAAGCCAAGCCAGAAGGCTTGATGTTGGCCTAGTTGTAGTTACAAACTATAGATGACCTTTGTGTGTTTGTGGACAAGTGTACATGCTACTATACTTATATTATTAGGTTTATGAATCATCGCTTACTTCTTTTGCTTATTATTATTATATATCAATCAATGCTTGGTTTTTTTGCTTACTCTTTGGTCCTTTGCTCATTTTGGTCCTTCTTTTTTTCCTTACTTTATTAGTCTTTTTTCGAGAATAATTCCGATGATTGAAATGTCGTGGCACAATATATATGTGAATGTGCTACGACGGGATTGTGACCTTGTGATATGTCCAGGTGTTGTGCATCCTACTTGGCTCACAGTTCCATCGTAGTATATTCCTGTGTCCAACGACCAATGTATATATATATGAGGCATTCTTTTTGATTTACTTTGGTCCTTTTCGAGAATAATGCCGATGATTGAATTGTCGTGGCACACTATATATGTGAATGTGCTGTGATGGAATTGTAAGCCTTGTGTTATGCACAAGTCCAGATGTTGTGCATCCTACTTGGCTTACGGTTCCATCATAGCATATTCCTGTGTCCAACGACCTAGCTAGTTATATATGAGACATTCTTTTCGAGTCACTTTGGTCTTTTTCGAGAATAATGCCGATGATTGAAATGTCGTGGAAAACTATATATGTGAATGTGCTGCGATGGGATTGTCCGCCTTGTGTTATGCATAGGTCAGGTGTTGTGCATCCTACTTGGCGGACAGTTCCATTGTAGCATATTCCTGTGTCGAACAACCTAGTTATATATGAGGCATGCTTTTTGAGTTTGGTCTTTTTGATTTAGGAGTACTTTCTATAAGTGTATCTTCATATGCGACTTTAATTATATATGTTTTTTTTCAATCATCGGTTAATTATTATTTTCAACTTGTAGATGGCGTGGTACGTCGTGTACAAGGGACGGGTTTCCGGAGTCTACGATGATTGGGAAGACTGCCGGAGATAGGTGCACCGTTTCAGCGGCAATAGCTACAAAGGGTACAACCCTATGGCAGAGTCGGAAGCTAGATACACGCGCTATCTAGTGGGAGTTAGGACAAGGAACCGTATGAAGACCTACACCTTCGTCGCGGTGATCATGCTTATCTTCTTTGGTTGTTTATCCCGCGTTTGTGTCTAGCTAGTTTAGATGTCTAGGCGATCTTTCGAGCTCTAACTTGTTCGATCGACACATGTATTCGCATGTCACCAACTACTCTGTAACTTGATCGAAACAATGTATAACTTATGTATTCATGTATGAGACTTATCTATATGTATTTGTTTCAATCTTGTTTTGCGAATTGTGTATTTATATATAAATATATATCTTATATCTATGTGTATATCTATGTGTATATCTGCCTATATAATCTGTATTGTATATCATCTGGCCCTGAAATTAAAAAAAGAAAAAAAAGACACTCGTGGCGCACATGGCACAGCTTCTGTGGCGCACTACAACTAAAGTGCACCTGCGCAGCTTAGTGGCGCACTGCAATGTGCGCCACAGAAGATCCAAGGCGTAGCGCACCTGCCAACATATCCGTGACACACTAGCAGGTGCGCTACGCCTATCTCGACATAACCGTGGCGCACTAGGTAGTGCGCCACGGCTAGAAGATAGCCGTAGCGCAAGGCCCGTGGCGCACCACTAGTGCGCCACGGATGGGCCTTTTAGGTGCGCCACAGACGACCGTTTTTCTAGTAGTGGTTTCCCAAGGATTCAATAAACCTTGGTCTACTAGGGAAAAAGTTATTATACTACATCCATAATCCAGATCGAAGGTATTAGTTCGCACCAGTCATCTTGTAGTTATGCATAAATCCTTTGTAGCTTGGTGGGAGCGATTGCAGAACCCTATCCATCATGAGATCAGATGGAATCTCACATCCTAGTGTCTCAAGATGTTTAGCGTAGCCCGTCATCTTAATGATGTGCTCGTTCACAGAGATGTGCTCTTCCATCTTTGCGTTAAAGAACTTATCGGAGATCTCATATCTCTCATCACGGATTTAATCCCCAAACATATTTTTGAGTTCCTCCACCATAGCATCAGCATCAGTAAGTTCAAAGCGCTTTTGGATTTTAGGCTCCAGCGACTGGAGGATCGCACACCACACAAGAGTGTAGTCATCATACTTTGTGTATGTTGCGCTCTTCCTGAGGCGCATCGTCTACAGGGGCGTCACCTAGCGGACCGTCTAGCACATAAGAATTTTTCATGCCCACAAGGATAATCCTCATGTTGCGGTGCTAGTTGGTGAAGTTAGACCCATTGTCTTGTAGCTTTTCTTTATCTTGGAATGCATTGAAATTGAAAGAAGGGGGTGCCATGATCTACGATATATATGCAAAGACTATTTAGACTAGGTTTATAAAGATAGACTTAAAGTTAATTCAAAAATCACTATGAGAATTCCCACTCAAAAACGACATCCCTATAGTCATTTTTAGCTTCAATGGCGAGCATTATATGGACATCATATCATTCAAATGACTCATGCTTTACCTTTTGGTTCATGTTCCGAGGCCATGTCTTTACATTGTAGGCTCGCCAAGTAGAATCTTAATATTCACATGTATAAATCTGGCTAACACCCGTTGTATGCGAACGTAGAGTCTATCACACCCGATCATCACGTAGTGCTTCAAAATGACAAACATTCTTCACGATGAATACTAAGGAAAAACATATTATTATCTTGATATTCAGTGAGAGGGATCATCTTATAATGCTACTGTGGTGCTCAAATACTACCGAGATGATCAAATCAAAGCAATATAAGATGCATCAAAGGATAAACATCACATGCAAGAATAATGTGATATGATATGGTCCTCCTCGCATTCGATCTCCATCCTGTGTGTCATGGTATGATCTCCATCATTCCATTGGCGTGTCACCAAGGCACATGGCACCACCATCTTGTTTGTTCTCCACTAAACTAAATTACATAGATTTCCATTTCCGACACGCAGACCATAAAATTAAAAGGACAACTATATGACTCCTGCCGGTTGTTTTAACTTACAATAAAACACATTGCATACAACAATTTTTGTATAAAAGACCATATCACATTACATGCCCTGCAAAAACAAGTTAGACGCCTCTAATTTATTTTTTTCATATTTTATGTGGCTGTGGGATTTTAGGGAAAAAACTGTTATACCTACAAACATGAGCCACGGTGATAATCAAGTTATCAGAAGACTATTGTAAATCAGATATTAACTATAGTGGGAGAGACATACCCCCTTTTATCCACGTATGCAAAAGTAGTTGCATGGAAAGCATGGAACAAGTCTCATATGCGAGGGCATGTAAAGTTTTTCTAGGCCGCTTCATCACACTATTCCACTAATCTACAAAGTACACAAAAGTATGCAAGAATATGATCATCAACGCCCACATCTCTATGTGTTCTAACCGTACAAAGCATCTACACATAGACATATCTCTAATACCACTGATGGGGTTCGTTGCATTGAAAACAAAAAAAATCATATCATTGCAACTGCCAAGATCGAATCTAGGCGATACTTGTAATGGTTTTACCCTCTGTAAGATCCCACCCTTACCCTCTGTTTGCAACTGCCAAGGACTTACCCTCTGTAAGATCACACCCTTATAAAGGTAAGGATCCATGTGATTGCAATGCTAGTCCCTGGATCAATTGCTAGCATCCACAGTTTAAGATGAAGTACACAGAAACAAAGGTCATTATTACAACGTCATTCCATAGATAACGTAGTCTTTTACAACTCCATAGCCATAGGCTAGTAAAAGAGTTCAACTTAACAATATAAAATAGAAGTCTTCATCTTCATGTGCCACATGCAAGCATGTTGAGTGTAGACTCATAACCCCTAATCATCATCAGAGTAACCTGCAACATCACAAGTTACAGCCACAGTGGGTCAATACATTGGAATAGTATTGCCAAGTGATAACTTAGTAGAATATTAACATCTAGTTACTACATGAATTTTGCTAAGTGTAGCTTAGGCTTGCTTTGCTCAAAATAGGTTTTACCTATCAGTTGAAAACACTAAGTCTTTGTTTGGCAAAAACTTTCCCAAGGAACGACCAATATAAATTGGTGAACCTTCACCCTTGTTCAACCACAAGTTTTAACTTAGAAAATTGGGATGAGGAGATTCTTGATAGCTTCCATGTCTTGATGCTCAAATTGTCCAATACCAGGGACATGGCTAAGTACTTAGATTCTTCCATCTGCAGAGGTTGTGCACTTTCCCCACAAGACTTGATTTTCACCAAGACAGGACCTTTCAGAAGCCTTCCCTTAGACCAAATGGACGTGTTCCAACCTATCATCCCACTACCACCAACTGTCCAAATGGCTAAGTTATTGCAACCTATATGATCCAGCCAGAGCCCATAATGCCATGTGGCTGCACTAGAAGCTTCATGGTAAACCATAGAAATGGGCCTTGTGTAACCACTCAACACAAACCATTCTTTCCATTGCACCCAGGTGTTTCATTCACTTAGTTGTTTTATTAAGCAAAAACATAAGTCAAAGACTTAAAAATATTTTCCATAGCATGAATATATTCCACCCTTGGTTGTTATTAGCTAGGCTAAGCATGGCAATAACAAGTATTTTAACTTAGCGGAAATTCTAACATTTTTACAACTACTAGGATTTCCCAAGCATAGCATATAGATACATAGCAAAATATTCATGCAAGTGTAACACCCTCACCTGATAAGGCTGAGTTCATGTGTATAGTGCCAATCCCTGGATCGGTTCACTGGCACACACAGTACAAAATGTTACCAAATGTAACTGTGCATCATAAATACAACGAATATGATCCAGAATTTACATTATTTATTCAAGTACACGGCGGAAAACGAATACAAGGTAGATCTCCATCCTTCAAATGTGCCACAGGCAAACAATTGTTGAGTGGAGTCTCGCGACCTATGACCGATCACTCAGATACGATATAACCTGCAACATGAAACGTTGCAGCCATGAATGGTCAATACATTGAATGTATGGCAAGTAGGCTAAAGTGGTTAACAACAGATCTATCAACTACATGCTTATTTGGCCAAGTGAAGTTCAGGCTAATTTGCATAAAGCAATAGTTTTATCCTAACATTTGTAACAAAGTAGTTTTCCAATATGATAAATAGGACACTCTGGTTCACTCCCAGGTGCTCCTACCCAATTATGTCCACCCAACAAATTTTAAGTAATTAAGAAATAACCGGGGACACGGCTAAGCACTTAGTTTATACACCCTGCAGGGGTTAGTACACTTTACCCATGTGACTTGGCCAGCCCAGCTCGTACCACCACTCTCATATTGGGTGATGATAGGGAGAAGTCCAAGAAGGAACCGTTTGGGAAGTAGCTCCCCAATCCCGACGCGCATCGGTCCAACCTACACTATCTACATCTCTGGATACACGGGTTCGAGTTACCACAACCTACTGAGTTCAACCAACCGCCCATTTCATTATTGACACATGGTTGCACACGAAAGCTTCCAAACAAAGAAACCAATCATTTCTCAGTGTCCTGGGCGGCATTCCCCACCAAAATCCACACTCGATGACCCAATCAATGCCATTCCGCCCAGGTGGTTCATTAAAACATGTTGGTTTGTCATTTAGCAAAACATAATCCTTTCAAAACATATAACTTTTCATGATGTGATTCCCTTCCTCGTCTAAATAGCATAGCTAAGCAATCTACCAATACGATGGCTCATAAACAAGGAATACTAGGGAATAATATGGGACATAGCATAGCATATACACATCAATTCCTACATATGCAATTCTACAAAACATCTACAATGCATAGGAAAATAGTAGGACATTTATGACCAAGATAGCACCACTTGCCTTTGTTGTAGATGTAGTCGATTAGATAATCCTCACAATTATAATGGCATCTTCCACAATAACCACAATACTTGCAATCATAGTAGTTGCAATCACAGTAGTTGCACTCCTCGCTATCTAACGTTTGAAGCAAACACAACAAACACCATTCAAAACATTGCAAACATACAACAGATGCATGCACGACGATTTAATGAGTCACAATGGTTGCATTTAGTGTTCTGAACATAATTAGATTACATGATGCATGTGGAAAGTCATTTAATGCACTAAAGCTTTTATTACTAAAGTTGTATCGATTTAATATGGCGTATACCACTTTAATTGAACTAAAGATGTTTATGTCGTATTAAATTGTAAACTAGATGCTACTGGATAGATAATGCAATTTAGAGACAGTGGCAATTTGAATCACCTAAAAAGGAGTTATAGATATTTTCCTATGATTAAAACACTATTTCAATGGGTTTAAATATTTCTGTATGAATTTCTGTTTTAACAGTGCCAAATAATTTGTCATGAAATTTCTCTGTATAGCTATTGTCAATACAAAACCTTAGCACTTTGATTCACCCTAATCGGAGTTATAGATCTTTTTGTATGATTTATAAAGTTTTTAATGGGTTTTAAATGATTCATATAGTTTCTGTTGTCTAAAAATCAAACTAAAATTATATCTGTAATCTTCACGGAATTGTGAATCCAGGGACATATTATTTGTAATTTTGTGAGCAATATTTATTTTCTTATGAATTTATTACTCTAAATAAGCCATTAAACCATTTAAATCTTCACGGCAAAACCTTACAGTAAAATGCTGAACTAATTGCATATTGATGATCTACAGGGAACCAGCTTTTCATCGGTATATCATTTATATTTTTGTGACAAGCAATTAATTTACTATGAATTTAATGATTTATAAAGCCATCAAAACTAACTAAATTGCTACAGGTTAAATAATCTGCAAAGGCTAGATCCAACCAGATATTATTAAAGTACATTACAGTATCTTCAATTTGATATATTGTTCATATTTTTCGGAGTTACAGATAATTGTCTATGAATTTATTAACCTAAAAGACCATTAAAACTAATTAAATTACTGCAGTAACTACGTACAGTAAAAGTTGGATCTAATCTGATAAGATGATTCTACGTAAAATTATCTTCAATTTGATATATTATACGCAATTTTTGGACGTGGTATGAATTTCTAATGAATTTTACAAGTTAGATCTATAATATGCAATTTTAAATTCGAACGGAATATTTCAGGGAATATTCCGCTGACTGGACAGGTTGACTTTGCAAGCTGACTGAGACTAGATGTTGACCTTACATTGACGTGGCGTTGATGAGGAAGATGACCGGGATGACGATATGGCACGCACCGGTTTGATTGGATCTCGACCGTCTGGATAGGATCCGGTGGCTAGAAGAAGAGATTGACCCGATTTTGGCTCAGAATAGACAAGAAATAGATTTGTGTTAGAGAGACAAATCCGTAGGTCAAATCAAAAAACTCAAAACATGAAAGTTGTGGGGAATCATTATTCCTACCTTCTCACCAAAGGAATTTGGATTTGAAGTAACGAGCGCGAGTAGATCTTGGATTTACACCGTAAGATCTGAAATATTGCGATACGAAATTCTCCGGCTGTGGTGGATGAAAAGAGGTGAGGTTTGTCGGGATTGAATGATTTCGACGCGTTCTTCAACTTTTGTTTTTTTGACCGAAGGCAAACGACGAAGTCTAGATGGGTTAAAAAGCGAAATAAGATTCGGGCATATGTAGATTCTGGATTTCAAGAAGAAAAACTCGTACAGCTGTGGCTCCACGAGTTTATATGGAGGTTTAGGATGGTTTAGAGATAGGCCTTGAAGTAGAGAACAAGTAGAAACAAACGGAAGTCGATTCGGAGTTGTAGATAAAAAGTTATAGCAGTTTGAGTAGAGATAGGTCTAACAAACACCGATTTGCACGCTTTTTTAAAGCAAACCAATCGATCCCGTACGCGTGGCCTGGCCGGCTGGCTCGGTCCGGTCGGACCGGGTGGGTCGGCCCGTTTTTTTTATACTTGTTTCCCTCATATCTTTTGCATACGAACTCCAAATGACATGATTCTTGTTTCTAATTTTTTCTAAAATCGAATAGATCATTATAGGATGAAAATTTTAATCTTTTTACTAGTTTGGAACTAGTGGGTTTATAAATTCTTGTATATTTCATTTTATTTATATCTTTATGTGTTTGTATTTGTTCCATAACTTTTTCATACTAGCTCCAAATAAGCTCAATTTTGTTTCTAAAATTTTGTAATATTAATTGGATTCTTTTAGGCTATAATTTAGCAATAATCTCTGTCTTAGCAATAGTGGGTTTTAATAAGTCAATTTAATTACCCTTAGGAACATTTGGGCGAATCAACTATAGGATTTAGATACCAGGATTTGGATTCAGTTTGTGAGAACTTTGCATGGATGAAATGCTTATGAATGCTTCATGGTTTTCATTTTGAAATCTTGCACACCAATTCCAAAATCCATAATCAATCCATGCCCTTTTGCCTATATGGCTACTTAGGTCATAACAAAAGAATATAAGATTTTGAATTCAAGGTTGACAGGATTTTCTATTCAAAAAGTTTCTTCTCTTTGAGAATTTTCATTATAGTCAAACAATCAATCAAACCTATTTATTTATTTCACATTCCAAAATTAGGAGAATTTTGCGATGTGACAGACTACCACCCTTCAAAGAAATCTCGTCCCGAGATTTGGGAAGGCTAGAAAGAAAGAGAGGTTCGGGATCCATTAGGATGCTACCACCCTTAAAAGAAAAATGACTAGGTCACTTCTTGAGGATTTACTTAGCTCAGATTGGTTCTCCTTTAGACTTTTGTTGACGCAATGTCTGTTGCACATTCTAAACTTCATGATTAACATATTCCAAGAAAACACTACTTGAACTAGCAGAACTCTCATGGTGGGCAAATAGGGAACATTTACTTCACGGGGCCTATCACGGTTGGGATTCATCCTTACCGTACATCCTATGCTTAGCAATGGATGCTTTTAGAAGGGTGTAACAATATACCATTCTAGGGTTTAGGCTCAACGTCGACTCTCTGCTAAGGTTGAAAAGGACACTCAAGATTCGCAAAGCCAACAGTACAAGAGCGAATAATAAGAGTAGTAGGAATGGTGATCAATCCATCCTGCACCCAAATCATTACCCTGTATGAGGATAGGTGAATCACGTTTTTCTATCACTCGGGCATTCTCTCTTGCCTTGAAGAATGTTTCCATGGGGACGAACTAATGCTCGATGTATACTCCCATGTATTCAATCAATGAAGCTACTACTGAAACTAAGCTATGATACTTCAACTTTTAGGTTGGGTAATCTACTACATAACATTATGTGCAACACTTCATACTTTCACATCCTTTTTCCATTAGGTGAAGCACTCTATTTCCTAAATGTATTGTGTTGTCAAACCTTCCGCTTAACACATCATTATATCTCCAAGGGTTCAAGATAGGAAAGAATAGATTCTATAGGAAAGAACGACTAAGAAATTAATCCTACCCATAACTATATGAAGCAATCAATGTCACAAACAAGCAAACAATCATAAGGAATCAACACACAAGCAAACACTTGTATAATAACATTACAGGGGTCTAAGTATAGCGGTATATAACCACAAAATAGTTTGAAAGCATTGGGAACAATACTAGAGTAAAACAGAGTAACATATAAGCAATAAACTAAATCTGTCAAAACGGTACAGCAGGTCTAACGAATTTTTCTGGGCACCTTAAACTCGTCAGGAATTTTAGCCAATTTTTGTGCATGTACTACAGGTAATTACTCTCCAGATCCTATTTTTTTGGATTTTTATGAGTTACCAGTAAAATATGCAAAATCGCGCGGTACAACAGGTTATGCTGAAAACTACACCAGTAAAGTCACGAATTTCAATCAATTCACACCATTAAACTAATTTAAAAACCTCATCACAATTTCAAAAACATTAGAGTTCAAAACTAACTGATTCTAAACAAAGCATCACACAAAATAGCTCAATACAACCAAGCAAACAACCTATATTGTCATACCATATAAGTTGGTAAGAACAATATGCTAACACGATAGCGATGATCTCCTAAAGAGATAAAATATGGTGGTCCATAACTAACCAAACTTGGTGAGATGTTTATTTATGTCATATTATTTATTGTTTTACTTATATGCTAACCCTCATATAGGTATCATAATAATGGACAACTATAAATTTTGAACAAGAAGAGGTTATAGAAAATATAGACAAGGAATATAAGAACATCTAATAAGTAGAAAATATGATAGTTCCCCTAATAGAGGTCTGTTACTGCTAATCCATTTCTAAGGTCACGATCCTACAGTCAACACACAGCTCTGATACCATCTTGTAACACCCTCGCCTGATAAGGCTGAGTTCATGTGTATAGTGCCAATCCCTGGATCCGTTCACTGGCACAAACAGTACAAAATGATACCAAATGTAACTGTGCATCATAAATACAATGAATATGATCTAGAATTTATATTATTTATTCAAGTACACTGCAGAAAACGAATACAAGGTAGATCTCCATCCTTCAAATGTGCCACAGGGGAACAATTGTTGAGTGGAGTCTCGCGACCTATGAATGATCACTCAGATACGATATAACATGCAACATGAAACGTTGCAGCCATGAATGGTCAATACATTGAATGTATGGCAAGTAGGCTAAAGTGGTTAACAACAGATCTATCAACTACATGCTTATTTGGCCAAGTGGAGTTCAGGCTAATTTGCATAAAGCAACAGTTTTATCCTAACATTTGTAACAAAGTAGTTTTCCAATACGATAAATAGGACACTCTAGTTCACTCCTAGGTGCTCCTACCCAATTATGTCCACCCAAAAAATTTTAAGTAATTAAGAAATAAGGATGAGTGAGAAATATCATAGCATCAGTATCAGGTTGCTCAAATTGTCCATAACCGGGGACACGGCTAAGCACTTAGTTTATACACCATGCAGGGGTTAGTACACTTTACCCATGTGACTTGGCCAGCCTAGCTCGTACCACCACTCTCATATTGGGTGATAATAGGGAGAAGTCCAAGAAGGAACCGTTCGGGAAGTAGCTCCCCAATCCCGACGCGCACCGGTCCAACCTACACTATCTACATCTCTGGATACGTGGGTTCGAGTTACCACAACCTACTGATTTCAACCAACCGCCCATTTCATTATTGGCACATGGTTGCACACGAAAGCTTCCAAACAAAGAAACCAATCATTTCTCAGTGTCCTGGGCGGCATTCCCCACCAAAATCCACACTCGATGACCCAATCAATTCCATTTCGCCCAGGTGGTTCATTAAAACATGTTGGTTTGTCATTTATCAAAACATAATCCTTTCAAAACATATAACTTTTCATGATGTGATTCCCTTCCTCGTCTAAATAGCATAGCTAAGAAATCTACCAATACGATGGCTCATAAACAAGGAATACTAGGGAATAATATGGGACATAGCATAGCATATACACATCAATTTCTACATATGCAATTCTACAAAACATCTATAATGCATAGGAAAACAGTAGGACATTTATGACCAAGATAGCACCACTTGCCTTTGTTGTAGATGTAGTCGATTAGATAATCCTCACAATTATAATGGCATCTTCCGCAATAACCACAATACTTGCAATCATAGTAGTTGCAATCACAGTAGTTGCACTCCTCGCAATCTAACGTTTGAAGCAAACACAACAAACACCATTCAAAACATTGCAAACATACAACAGTGCAACATTACAAGAAAACAATGATGAACAGATGCATGAACGATGATTTAATGAGTCACAATGGTTGCATTTAGTGTTCTGAACATAATTAGATTACATGATGCATGTGGAAAGTCATTTAATGCACTAAAGCTTTTATTACTAAAGTTGTATCGATTTAATATGGCGTATACCACTTTAATTGAACTAAAGATGTTTTTGTCGTATTAAATTGTAAACTAGATGCTACTGGATAGATAATGCAATTTAGAGACAGTGGCAATTTGAATCACCTAAAAAGGAGTTATAGATATTTTCCTATGATTAAAACACTATTTCAATGGGTTTAAATATTTCTGTATGAATTTCTGTTTTAACAGTGCCAAATAATTTGTCATGAAATTTCTCTGTATAGCTATTGTCAATACAAAACCTTAGCACTTGGATTCACCCTAATCGGAGTTATAGATCTTTTTGTATGATTTATATAGTATTTAATGGGTTTTAAATGATTCATATAGTTTCTTTTGTCTAAAAATCAAACTAAAATTATATCTGTAATCTCCACGGAATTATGAATCCAGGGACATATTATTTGTAATTTTCTGAGCATTATTTATTTTCTTATGAATTTATTACTCTAAATAAGCCATTAAAACATTTAAATCTTCACGGCAAAACCTTACAGTAGAATGCTGAACTAATTGCATATTGATGATCTACATGGAACCAGCTTTCCATCGGTATATCATTTATATTTTTGTGACAAGCAATTAATTTACTATGAATTTAATGATTTATAAAGCCATCAAAACTAATTAAATTGCTACGGGTTAAATAATCTGCAAAGGCTAGATCCAACTAGATATTATTAAAGTACATTACAGTATCTTCAATTTGATATATTGTTCATATTTTTGGAGTTACAGATAATTGTCTATGAATTTATTAACCTAAAAGACCATTAAAACTAATTAAATTACTGCAGTAACTACGTACAGTAAAGTTGGATCTAATCTGATAAGATGATTCTACATAAAATTATCTTCAATTTGATATATTATACGCAATTTTTGGACGTGGTATGAATTTCTAATGAATTTTACAAGTTAGATCTATAATATGCAATTTTAAATTCGAACGGAATATTCCAGGGAATATTCCGCTTACTGGACAGGTTGACTTTGCATGCTGACTGGGACTAGATGTTGACCTTACGTTGACGTGGCGTTGATGAGGAAGATGACCGGGATGACGATATGGCACACACCGGTTTGATTGGATCTCGACCGTCTGAATAGGATCCGATGGCTAGAAGAAGAGATTGACCCGATTTTGGCTCAGAATAGACAAGAAATAGATCTGTGTTAGAGAGACAAATCCATAGGTCAAATCAAAAACTCAAAACATGAAAGTTGTGGGGAATCATTATTCCTACCTTCTCACCAAAGGAATTTGGATTTGAAGAAACGAGCGCGAGTAGATCTTGGATTTACACCGTAAGATCTGAAATATTGCGATACGAACTTCTCCGGCTATGGTGGATGAAAAGAGATGAGGTTTGTCGGAATTGAAAGATTTCGACGCGTTCTTCAACTTTCGTTTTTTGACCGAAGGCAAACGACGAAGTCTAGATGGGTTAAAAAGCGAAATAAGATTCGGGCATATGTAAATTCGGGATTTCGAGAAGAAAAACTCGTACAGCTGTGGCTCCACGAGTTTACATGGAGGTTTAGGATGGTTTAGAGATAGGCCTTGAAGTAGAGAACAAGTAGAAACAAACGGAAGTCGATTCGGAATTGTAGATAAAAAGTTATAGCAGTTTGAGTAGAGATAGGTCTAACAAACACCGATTTGCACGCTTTTTAAAGCAAACCAATCGATCCCATATGCGTGGCCTGGCCAGCTGGCTCGGTCGGGTCGGACCGGGTGGGCCGGCCCATTTTTTTTATACTTTTTTCCCTCATATCTTTTGCATACGAACTTCAAATGACATGATTCTTGTTTCTAAATTTCTCTAAAATCGAATAGATCATTATAGGATCAAAATTTTAATCCTTTTACTAGTTTGGAAGTAGTGGGTTTATAAATTCTTGTATATTTCATTTTATTTATATCTTTATGTGTTTGTATTTGTTCCATAACTTTTTCATACTGGCTCCAAATAAGCTTAATTTTGTTTCTAAAATTTTGTAATATTAATTAGATTCTTTTAGGCTATATAATTTAGCAATAATTGCTGTCTTAGCAATAGTGGGTTTTAATAAGTCAATTTAATTACCCTTAGGAACATTTGGGCGAATCAACTATAGGATTTAGATACCAGGATTTGGATTCAGTTTGTGAGAACTTTGCATGGATGAAATGCTTATGAATGCTTCATGATTTTCATTTTGAAATCTTGCACACCAATTCCAAAATCCATAATCAATCCATGCCCTTTTGCCTATATGGCTACTTAGGTCATAACAAAAGAATATAAGATTTTGAATTCAAGGTTGAGAGGATTTTCTATTCAAAAAGTTTCTTCTCTTTGAGAATTTTCATTATAGTCAAACAATCAATCAAACTGATTTATTTATTTCACATTCCAAAATTAGGAGAATTTTGGGATGTGACAGCAAGCCCTATAAAAAATATTTCTAATGCAGAGGCAAAAAATATTGGGATAAAAATATGAAGCACCACTTGCCTTGGTAGTTGGGGCAGTAGCAACAATATTCACAACCACAATCACTATTAGCACCAAAATCTACACATAAAATGATAGCACCAAATTCACATATCAAAAATATACAAGCAAAAATATATGAGTGCATGCAAATGCCATGTGATGGTTTTTTTCCTAAATCAAACAAGACAAGTATACAATACTGAATTACAAAAAGACAAATACACACTAAATAAACTTTATTTAGTTTTTAAATCATTTTTCAAATAATTTCTATACTCAAAATAAGCCTATGAATGTCTCTGCAAAAATAACCAATTTTACAGAAGCAAAACATTAAACAAATTGCATGGTTGGATAGAATTATTTCTCCTGATTCCAATGATATAAAATTTGCAAAATTTGAACGTGTGGATCAAAAGTTATGAATTTTGAAAGTTTGAACATCTAATAGATCTAAATTCTGATTTTAAATCTAAACTCAGGCCACGCGGCGTGTTCTGATTGGCTGATGCCGTTTCGGCTAGATCGACCAACGAGAGCCGTAGAATCTAAATGAAAACGCATGGGCCAGATCTATTCGTACCCCTTCGATAAGTGATCTATTCCTATGCGCTGGATCTACAACCAACAGTTGCCAAGCATGCGACCATGGATGGGCGGCGCTAGCAACAGTGGTGCGGCGGCGTCGCACTATCAGCGGTGTTCCGGCGGCTACGGAGGGGGCTGGGGTTGGTCGAGATGCTTACCAGACTCGCGAGGTCACGCTGATGCTCAACGACTCGCTGGTGTGGACGGGGGCGTGCGGTGTTGGCCGGAGAAGCTCGTCGGAAATATTGCAGACGTCGGGTGCACGGTGATGGAGACGTATGCGACGCTCTGGATCACCCTAGCACAAACCAAGTGTATCAGGAGGTGCGCAAGGTCACGGCGAACACTACTGGGTCAAGGAGGAGACAAGGGGCGGTTGGTTTTTACCTCAATCGCTCGTCGGAGTCGAGCGACGGTTCTGACGTTTGCGGGCGTGAAGGGGGACGGCGGACTGGGTCACGAGAAGACAAACAAATGGCATCAGGATACGCGCAAGAACATGCTGGTCACGCTCGTTTGAAGAAGAGGCAAAGGGGCGCTCGGAGCTCACCAGAATCAATCGCCGGAGGTCGTCGGTACCGTGGTGGTTTGAGCTCGAGTGCGCGCAGCCTGGTGGCAGAGTGAGCAAGGAAAGTGAGGGGAAATGACCGTGGTGGCGAGGTGATTAAGTAGCCAGGAGCGAGGCGAGAATTATGCGCTGAATCAATGGGATTTAAGCGAGGTTTAACGCGGCGTCACTACGCGGTGGTAACGGCGGAGTGGCGTCTGCGCGCGAGAATCTGGGGAAGATGACGCTAACGTGGAGAGGGCCCACTGTCAGCGGCTGCGGGGTATGCTTCGCGCGGGTGAGAGAGGGTAGAGGGGGAACTGTTCCGGGTGGGCTTAGTGGGCTGGATTCTGTGCTGGGCCAAAATGGTAGCGTAGGCCTTTTCTGTTTTCATTATTCTTTTTCTATTTCTATTTTGATTTTCAGGAAACATTTTCAAATGATTTTCAAACCAAAATGAATTCAAATTTGTTATGAATTTTGTAGGATGGGTCCAGCTCTTAATTGAGCATTTAGCACTGTTGTTCACTCAAACTTACTTTGGTCCTTTGAAATTTTAAAAGAAAACAGTGGCTTTACCATTTTTTAATTAAGGTATAAAAATGTTTTTAAATTCATATTTTGTTTTGAAATTTTTGTCCAAGTTTTGGAAAACATCAGTCAACCATAGGATCAAATATCTTTGGTTTAAAACAAATAATCTCTTACTAGAGAGTAGCATTGGGCCAATGCCTTGCTTACATAAAATAATAGACATTCAAATGCCTCTGTTTTGAAATGACAATGAATATGATCCTAAAATTATTATGAATGCATGGATGATATGCAAACTTTGAAATCATGATTTTTGGGATGTTAAAAATCTAACCCCCTTAAGGTCAATATCGCCCTCGAGATTCGGATTGGCTAGCAAATAGGTGAGGGTTATCTTTCCGTCTGTCCATCAGTCTGGGGGTGAAAAGGAGTACTAAATTCCAATATCTTTCCCAATGAATCATGTAGTTGCCTCCAAAAATGAGAAGTGAATTGGGTTCCCCTATCAGACACAATACTCTTGGGTACTCCATGCAGACATACAATCCTATTCATATAGATCTTGGCCAACTTAGCACTTGTATAGGTTGTCTTCACGGGTATGAAATGAGCCACTTTAGTGAGGCGATCCACTACTACCCAAATATAATCATATCCAGACCTGGTCCTTGGAAATCCGGTGATGAAATCCATGCCAATCTTGTCCCACTTCCAATCAGGAATTGGTAGTGGTTGTAACAATCCTGCTGGTTTCTGATGTTCCGCTTTCACTCTACTACATACATCACACAAGGCATTATGTTCGGCGATGTCCTTCTTGAGATTATTCCACCAAAATCTTTCCTTCATATCCATGTACATTTTGGTGTTACCCGGATGAATGGAATATGGTGAGTTGTGTGCTTCTTGTAAAATCAGTTTCCGAAGCTCCGGATCTTGCAGATACGTTTTCCATACCATAAAGTACCCTGTTCGTCTTCATGGAATCCTTTGGCTTTTCCCTTACCAATCTTTTCCTTAATCTCTTCAATTTCCTTATCTGTCTTTTGGGCTTCCCTGATTTTTTCCAACAATGTGGGTTGAACATCCAATGACATGAGATGTCCTTCAGGCACAATCTCCAACCTGAGGTCTCTATATTGGGTACATAGATCATCTGGCAACTCTCCCTTAGTAAGGCCATTCGCAAATACCTTACGGCTTAGAGCATTTGCTACAACATTTGCTTTACCGAGGTGGTATTGCAAAGTCAAGTCATAGTCCTTGATGAGTTCTAGCCATCTTCTTTGTTCATGTTGATTTCTTTCTGAGTGAAGATATACTTCAAACTTTTGTGATATGTGAACACTTCACATTGCTTTCCCAAAAGATAATGTCTCCATGTTTTAAGTGCATGGACAACAGAGGCTAACTCCAAATCATGAGTAGGATAATTCACCTCATGAGTTTTGAGTTATATCGAGGCATAAGCCACAACTTTCCCTTCTTGCATCAGAACTGCACCTAATCCATGATGAGATGCATCACAATACACTTGGAAATCCTTCTCCAGATCTGGTAGGCATAGGACTGGTGCTTTCACTAGTCTCTTTTTCAATTCTTGGAAACTGAGTTCACATCCTTCAGACCAAGCAAACTTCTTGTCTTTCTTTAGTAACTCCGTCATTGGCTTAGCTACCTTGGAGAAATTTTCAATGAATCTTCTGTAGTATCCTGCCAAGCCAAGAAAACTACGAACTTCTTTTACTGACTTAGGAGATTCTCATTCAGTTACAGCTAACACTTTTGCGGGATCAACTGCTACACCATCTCCTGACACAACGTTCCAAGAAATCCAACTTCATTCAACCAGAATTCACACTTGCTGAATTTGGCATACAGCTTATGGTCTCTAAGCTTCTCAAGTATCAAACACAAATGTCCTTCATGCTCTTCTTTGCTCTTGGAGTAGATCAAAATGTCATCGATGAAAACGACAACAAACTTGTCAAGGAACTCCATGAACACCTTGTTCATCATATTCATGAAGTAAGCTGGTGCATTGGTCAAACCAAATGGCATTACGGTGTACTCATACAATCCATACCTAGTGGTGAAAGTTGTCTTAGGTATGTCTTGTTCCCTTATCTTAAGCTGAAAATAGCCTGACCGGAGATCAATCTTTGAGAACACACAGGCTCCCTCTAACTGATCAAACAAGTCATTGATTCCGGGCAAAGGATATTTGTTCTTGATAGTCACCTCATTGAGTGAATGATAATCTATGCATAACCTTTGACTTCTCTCTTTCTTTTCCACAAACAAGACTGGTGCTCCCCAAGATGAAGAAATTGGTTGAATAAATCCTTTCTGCAACTGTTCTCCAAGTTGTTTCTTGAGTTCTTTCAACTCATCAACTGACATCTTGTAAGGTCTCTTTGCTATTCGTCCTGATCCTGGTAGCAAGTTAATCAGAAATTCCGCATCTCTATCTGGTGGCACTCCTGGCAATTCTTCCGGAAACACATCCGGATATTCTCTCACAATTGGCACACTTTCTATACTAACCCCCTTAAGAGAATTTAGCTTACTCCCTTTTGATTGAAAGTTAGTCTTGGATCTAATCCTTTTATTTTCTGGGGATGTGAGTGTGACAGTATGATTGGCACAATCTGGCACTCCCTTGTACTTAGTCATCCAGTCCATTCCCAAAATGACATCCAATCCTTGGGAGTTTAGGATTATCAAATTAGCGGGAAACTTATACTTCCCAAACTCTATGACTAGGTCATGACATCCTGAGTTCACTATCATTTCTCCACCAGGAGAACTTACTTTTATAGGACACCCAATAGTTTCAACTGGAAGTTCATTTCTTTCAACAAATGCTCTTGATATGAATGAACGCGATGCGCCAGTATCAAAAAGAATAAGTGCTGGAACAAAATTGAGTTTGAACTTACCAGCCACAGCATCAAGTTCCTCATAGATCTCTTCCACATTGATGTGGTTCACCTGTCCCTTCTGGAAAGGGTTGGGCTTGTTGGCACCTTCAACCTTATTTTCTGGGCACTCATTTGCATAATGCCCCATCTTCTTACACTTGAAGCATTCAACCTGACTGAGATCCTTCTTGACAGGTTGGCTTCCACTGCCACTTCCACTTCCATTGTGGTGGCTCTTGTATCCACCCTTGTGGTTCTTGTACTTGTCGTTATCATGAGAACGGTGATGCTTGTTGTCATGATGGCGGTTGTGGCTGTGGTGGTTGTTGTACTTTCCATGTTTGTGGGATCCAGAACTCCCACTAACATCATGATGGGAACGCTTGTGAGATGATCCCGAGCTATGCTTGTCAGAGCTGTGCTTCCTCTTTCTGCTTTCATCTTGTTTCATCTTGTTCTCCAAGATGGTAGACTCGTCACAAAGTGATTGGTAAGTGGGGACATTGGCCATAGATAACTGCAGATTCAGTTCATCATTCAGTCCTTCGAGGAATTTCTCTTTCCTCTTGGCATCGGTATCAACTTCATCCGGTGCATAACGCGCCAGATTGTTGAACTCCTCAATATAGTCGGCCACGCTACGGTGACGCTGTTTTAGGTTATGGAACTCCTTCTTCTTAAAACTCATCACTCGGGATGAGATGTGAGCTGTACGGAAACCATCTTCAAAGATATCCCATGTCACACCCTCAATGGGAGTGGTGATCTGGAAGTTATCCCACCAAGTGGCTGCTGGTCCTTCCAACAGATGTGCTGCAAATCTGACTTTCTCCTTGTCAGTGCAGCCGATAGTTACCAAATCCTTGTTCACTAAACGTAGCCAATCATTGGCCACCATGGGATCAGTAGTTCCTGAGAACTTTGCAGGCCTCAGTCTTAGGAATCTGGTGAGCATGTCAAATCCTAGTGGATTGTTCTGATTGTTGTTGTCGTTGTTGTTTTTATTGTTGTTGTTGTTATTCTGATTCTGCATGAAAGTGGTCATCCTCTGCATCAGCTGTGCCTGTGCTGTCATCAGCTGCTGCATCTCGGGGGTGACATTGTTGTTGTTTGGGTTGGGGTTGGCACGTTGATGAGGCATCTGTGGTTTTCATAAGGATAAGAATGAGATACCCATAGATGCTTAACATGCACAAAACATTACATAGACAATCACCAAAACAAGCATCAAAATAATCATAAGATTCAACGACATAATCAACAAGTTTGAAGAAGTAAAGACACCATAGCAAGCCACACACATGTCGGATGGTCATTGCGACTCAATAATCATAAGCATGGTAAATGAAAGATAAATGAGTAGTCATCACTACTCCTCTGCATCAACCTCCTCATCAACAAGTGTAAGACCTGCATTCTCCATAGCGGTCTTGTATTCCTCGACATTGGTAGTCAAGGCCTCTATCTTGGCCTTAAGAGCCCTCTTCTGTGAACGAAGTCTCTCAATCACACTCTGCTGATGCTCGAGCTCGAAGTCCTTGGTCTCTAGCTCTTCCTTCATCTCCTGGATCTTCTTGTTCCGGTCTTGGACTCTCTTTTCCTGGCTCTTGAATTTCATGTCCTGGCTCTCAAACTTGGCCTCCATTTCCTTGACTATCTCGTCTTGCTCCGCGAAGAGCTTGTCCTTCTCATGAAGCTGCACCTTGAGTTTGTCATTGCTAAGCATGACGTTGGTCCTATCAGTATCTAGGTGCCTAATGAGAACCTCTAGGTCCTGAAGGTACAGACGAATCGGCTCCACCGACTCTCTAGCAGCAACCTCGAACTCAATAGCCTCACCCTCCTCGTCGCGTCTTCCGAAGGCATGAAAGTAAAGACCTCTAAGCTCTCTGGAGTGCCTCCCTACCAGACGCCCAAGTAAATCCTGCATGACTACATCTAAGCCTCTCTCCTTGTCGTCATGCATTAGCTTGAAAGTGATAGCCTTCGTGGCTGGCTCAGTCTGGCGTCCTGGCTGAGTAACTTTGAAGCCCCAAAGGTCCTTCCTCTCAAACTTGGTGAGGGGAAGCGTCATGATGCTCGGGAGCGGAAGGTTGAGCACACTAGTGAGCTCAATAAGACGAGTGCCAAAACGAGTTCCCTTGAAATCTTCAGCCGTGCTGATAGTAACATTAGGCATCTATTTTATAAGATAGAGAAAAGTTAGAATCAACATCAATAGATAAAAATCACAAGACATAGTATCACAAGCATATCTTTGGCAACAAACACACAAGTCATGGCATACACAAATCCATTACAAGCATCAATGGTTCAACATAACTTAGATAAATTTTTTGTAAATAAAACTATAAGTGTGGTGGTCCAACTAACGAAGTACATTACAATCCCATCTCACTTGCCTAGTTGGCAAACAGGGCATCCCTAGAGGCAATCTGGCGATCCTGATCACATGACTCCATTGCTAAGTCTATGATGTCCTCTCTTAAACGTTGGTTGGTAGCCTCTAACTCTTGGGTATGCTTATTTTCTTCCCTAAGGTCATTTTGGGTGTTAATCATTCTGCACTTGAGTCTATCATCAAGATCCTTGATGGCCTTCCAAGCTGCATCTCTTGCAGATCCAAAGAATGTGGTGTGCATTACTAAGTTGGTGACCATGCAGAATCCTGATTCCTTGTGGTTGTCTTCCTTGTTTTTGTACAAGTGAAGTTGCACCCACCAGTACTCCACTCCTTCATCTATCATGGGGAAACCTTTGTACACAGCTGCACCATGTATCCCCATGGCAACCATGAGGTCCTTGAGGGCCTTGGGGAATTCTGTCTCACACTCCAAGGTCATGGTCATGAGTGGTCCCTTCCTCATGGCTTTGTTGATGGAGTTCATCTACAAATAGAGTTGAGAAAGAAGATTAGAAAAGTTTACAAGAAGAAAAGACAAGTGTGGAAATTGTTGAAATTTTTTTCTTAGTGGTTTCTAATCCAGTCCTAGGGTTATAATCCTACAGGCAACACAGTGCTCTGATACCATCTGTAAGATCCCACCCTTATAAAGGTAAGGATCCCTGTGATTGCAATGCTAGTCCCTGGATCAATTGCTAGCATCCACAGTTTAAGATGAAGTACACAGAAACAAAGGTCATTATTACAACGTCATTCCAGAGATAACATAGTCTTTTACAACTCCATAGCCATAGGATAGTACAAGAGTTCAACTTAACAATATAAAATAGAAGTCTTCATCTTCATGTGCCACAGGCAAGCATGTTGAGTGTAGACTCATAACCCCTAATCATCATTAGAGTAACCTGCAACATCACAAGTTACAGCCACAGTGGGTCAATACATTGGAATAGTATTGGCAAGTGATACCTTAGTAGAATATTAACATCTAGTTACTACATGAATTTGGCTAAGTGTAGCTTAGGCTTGCTTTTCTCAAAATATGTATTACCTATCAGTTGAAAACACTAAGTCTTTGTTTGGCAAAAACTTTCTCAAGGAACCACCAATATAAATTAGTGAACCTTCACCCTTGTTCAACCACAAGTTTTAACTTAGAAAATTGGGATGAGGAGATTCTTGATAGCTTCCATGTCTTGATGCTCAAATTGTCCAATACCAGGGACATGGCTAAGTACTTAGATTCTTCCATCTGCAGAGGTTGTGCACTTTCCCCACAAGACTTGATTTTCACCAAGACAGGACCTTTCAGAAGCCTTCCCTTAGACCAAATGGACGCGTTCCAACCTATCATCCCACTACCACCAACTGTCCAAATGGCTAAGTTATTGCAACCTATATGATCCAGCCAGAGCCCATAATCCCATGTGGCTGCACTAGAAGCTTCTTAACATTTGGCATCTCAAATCCCTTTGTTCCTGGGTGGCTTTCCACAAGTGAGATACACAAGGTAAACCATAGAAATGGGCCTTGTGTAACCACTCAACACAAACCATTCTTTCCATTCCACCCAGGTGTTTCATTCACTTAGTTGTTTTATTAAGCAAAAACATAAGTCAAAGACTTAACAATATTTTCCATAGCATGAATATATTCCACCCTTGGTTGCTATTAGATAGGATAAGCATGGCAATAATAAGTATCTTAACTTAGAGGAAATTCTAACATTTCTACAACTACTAGGATTTCCCAAGCATAGCATATAGATACATAGCAAAATATTCATGCAAGCCCTATACAAAATATTTCTGATGCATAGGCAAAAATATTGGGATAAAAATATGAAGCACCACTTTCCTTGGTAGTTGGGGGAGTAGCAACAATCTTCACAACCACAATCACTATTAGCACCAAAATCTACACATAAAATGATAGCACCAAATTCACATATCAAAAATATACAAGCAAAAATATATGAGTGCATGCAAATGCCATGTGATGATTTTTTCCTAAATCAAACAAGACAAGTATACAATACTGAATTACAAACAAGACAAATACACACTAAATAAACTTTATTTAGTCTTTAAATCATTTTTCAAATAATTTCTATACTCAAAATAAGCCTATGAATGTCTCTGCAAAAATAACCAATTTTACAGAAGCAAAACATTAAACAAATTGCATGGTTGGATAGAATTCTTTCTCCTGATTCCAATGATATAAAATTTGCAAAATTTGAACATGTGGATCAAAATTTATGAATTTTGCTAGTTTGAACATCTAATAGATCTAAATTCTGATTTTAAATCTAAACTCAGGCCACGCGGCGTGTTCTGATTGGCTGATACCGTTTCGGCTGGATCGATCAACGAGAGTCGTAGGATCTAAATGAAAATGCACGGGCCAGATCTATTCGTACCCCTTCGATAAGTGATCTATTCCTATGCGCTGGATCTAAAACCAACGGTTGCCAAGCATGCGACCATGGATGCGCGGCGCTAGCGACGGCGGTGCGGCGGCGGCGCACTATCAGCGGTGTTCCGGTGGCTACGGAGGAGACTGGGGTTGGTCGAGATGCTTACCAGACTCGCCAGGTCGCGCTGATGCTCAACGACTCGCTGGTGTGGACGGGGGCGTGCGGTGTTGGCCGGAGAAGCTCGTCGGAAAGCTTGCTGACGTCTGGTGCAAGGTGACGGAGACGTATGCGACACTCTAGATCACCATAGCACAAACCAAGTGTATCAGGAGGTGCTCAAGGTCACGGCGAACACTACTGGGTCAAGGAGGAGACAAGGGGCGGTCGGTTTTTACCTCAATCGCTCGTCGGAGTCGAGCGACGGTTCTGACGTTTGCGGGCGTGAACGGGGATGGAGGACTGGGTCACGAGAAGACAAACAAATGGCATCAGGAGACGCGCAAGAACATGCTGATCACGCTCGTTTGAAGCAGAGGCAAAGGGGCGCTCGGAGCTCACCGGAATCAATCGCCGGAGGTCGTCGGTACCGCGGTGGTTTGACTCGAGTGCGCGCAGCCTGGTGGCGGAGTGATCGAGGAAACTGAGGGGAAATGACCGTGGTGGCGAGGTGATTAAGTAGCCAGGAGCGGGGCGAGAATTATGCGCTGAATCAATGGGATTTAAGCGAGGTTTAACGCGGATCCACTGCGCGGTGGTAACAGCGGAGCAGAGTCTGCGCGCGAGAATCTGGGGAAGAAGACGCTAACGTGGAGAGGGCCCAGTGTCAGCGGCTGTGGGGTATGCTTCGCGCGGGTGAGAGAGGGTAGAGGGGAACTGGTCTGGGTGGGCTTAGTGGGCTGGATTCTGTGCTGGGCCAAAATGGCAGCGCGGGCCTTTTCTGTTTTCTTAATTCTTTTTCTATTTCTATTTTGATTTTCAGGAAACATTTTCCAATGATTTTCAAACCAAAATGAATTCAAATTTGTTCTGAATTTTGTAGGATGGGTCCAACTCTTAATTGAGAATTTAGCACTCTTGTTCACTCAAACTTACTTTGGTCCTTTGAAATTTTAAAAGAAAACAGTGCCTTTACCATTGTTTAATTAAGGTATAAAAATGGTTTTAAATTCATATTTTGTTTTGAAATTTTTGTCCAAGTTTTTGAAAACATCAATCAACCATAGGATCAAATATCTTTGGTTTAAAACAAATAATATCTTACTAGAGAGTATCATTGGGCCAATGCCTTGCTTACATAAAATAATAGACATTCAAATGCCTCTGTTTTGAAATGACAACGAATATGATCCTAAAATGATTATGAATGCATGGATGATATGCAAACTTTGAAATCATGATTTTTGGGATGTTACACCCTTGAAGACCGTAAGCGGGATAACGTTCCCACAAATAAGCGTGGTTATTATAGATTATACACAACTATCCTCAAGGACATGAAGATGATCAGCGCCAAAAAGGGGAAGCGCCTCTTTAATCGGTCACACGTTTGGTGCACCGACGACCTCCGTCCTTGCTCTAGTTGGGCAGTGGAAGTACTGGATCCTCAGGAACTTCAGCAGCACTAAGACATGGTGGTGGTGGTGGAGAAGATCTTGAACAGGGATTCGCCTAAGGACCATGGTTGTGGCAATGGGCAAGACTATCAAGAGGAGGAAGATTCTGACCAAAGGGCATATGAGAGGGAGAAGGAATGAGTGAGAGAGGAGGTGCTCCACCCCTCCAATCAAGAGTCATTCCTTTAAAACTATTTTTAATTCACTGGATTTAATGATAGTCATTTGATGAACACTTCATTTTATGAGTACGTTATTGAATGAACACTTCATTAAATGAACACATCAACAATTCAATCCCCTGCAATATTTCGATACACTGAAACTATTTCGGCATATTTGTCAGAACAATTCCCGTGTTATCTAGTATTTTCTCTAACGTTCCCTATCCACTCAAATGCGTCGAAAATCCTTCAGTGTGTCTCCCTATGGGTTCATGAACTAAGTGGACATGATCGAGACTCTCTCTAATAAATAATCATTAGCGGGACCTAGAGATCGATAATGACTCCCACTGATTCGATGATGAACAAGTGATCGCATGAACCTTTTTTGCAGTAACCAATTCTTTTTTTGTCGTGATATTTTACTTGCCCGAGATATGATCATTTGGTATCATCCATACCTAGTTATATCTTGTTACCTACAAGTACTATTTTCCCATTCATGTGTTATAACATTCTTAGTGATCTTATCACTTGCTTGCAATCCATGTCAATGTTGTATCACAAAGAGGGCCCTGAGTATATCTCTCCGTCATCAGGATGGACAAACCCCACTATTGATCCATTAGTCTCAACCAACACTTTTCAAATACTCAATGACATATTTATAATCACACAGTTATGTTGTGACGTTTGATGGAATCAAAGTACTCTTCCATATTTAGTGATTGACGTGATCTCATGTTCTAAGGATTAGAGTTTCTTAGAATGAGATAGCAATATAAACTCGAGGACAAGATCATATTGCTAAATATACTATGGGTGAATGTTCATCACATCATTCTCTAATAACATGACCTTGTTATTAACAACATCCAATGTTCATCATCAGGAAACCTTCATCATCAGTTTATCAACAAGCTAGTGTAATGAGAGGCATTACTACAGACATTTTATTTTGTTCATTAAACACACATGTTGTTGGAGATATGCCCTAGAGGCAATAATAAATGTAGTTATTATTATATCTTTGTGTTTATGATAAATGTTTACATTCATGCTATAATAGTATTAACAAGGAAACCTTAATACTTGTGTGATTTGTAAACTAAAATAGAGTCCCTAGTAAAGCCTCTTTATAAATACTAGCTTGTTGGTTAATAAATGATTGTGGTTTCCCTATCATGAACATTGAGATGTTATTAACAACAAGATCATATCGTTAGGAGAATGATATGGTGGACATACTCCTATAGATAAGCGTAGCATAAAGATCAAGTCATTTTAATAGTTCATATGCTATATGCTTTCTGATACATAGTAATCTAATTCCTTCGACCATGAGATCATGCATATCACCTTCACCGGAAGGATGCTTTGATGACATCAAACACCACACCGTAACCGGGTGGCTATAAAGGTGGCATTGAGTGTTCAGAAAGTATTGGTTGAGACACATGGATCAAGAGTGGGATTTCTCCATCCATATGACGGATAGATATACTCTGGGCCCTCTCGGTGGAATGTCATCCAATTAGCTTGCAAGCATGTGACTGGCTCACAAGGGATCACATATCACGGGAACGAGAAAAGAGTACTTATCAGTAACGAGGTTGAACTAGGTATGTAGAGATACCAACGATCATAACCTCGGATAAGTAAACTATCATGAGACAAAGGGAAATTGGTATCATATGTAACTGGTTCATTCGATCACAAAGTAATCGTAGAAATATGTGGGAGCCATATGAATTTCCAGATTCCTCTATTGGTTATTGTTCGGAGAAGTGTCTCGATCATGTCCGCATAATTCAACGTTGTTTGAGTAGTTATGGAATGATGAGTAAGAGACCGAATGTTGTTCGGAGTCTCGGATGGGATCCGGGATATCACGAGGAGATCCGGAATGGTCCGGAGAATAAGATTCATATAAGGAAAGTCATGTTTCGGGGTTGGAGAATGGTTCCGGTGTTTTCATCGGGAATGTTCTAGAAGGTTCCGGAATGTCCGGCACTCCGGAGGGGAAGGGTACATGAATGTGTCATAACAATTTGGAATGATTGCATCATGTACTAGGTGTCATCGCTAAACAAAATAAAGGGTTTAATCAAATCCTAGTTTGAAAAGTCAAACGCCAATTTGAGAAGTCAAACGGCTATTTTGTGAGGTGGAGGGAGAGTAGGAAACCTACTTGGGGAGGAGTTCCCTCCCTCCACCGCCGGCCCACTTGGAGACCGAGTTGGGGAGGGATTCCCCTCCCCTTGGCGCGCCCCCTCCACCTATATAAGGAGGGGCAGGGCTGCCCCTCCAAGCACACAACACCACGCCCCGCCAACCCTAATCCTAGCCGCCGGCGCCGCCACCTCCTGCTGCCGCCGCCTAGGGCAAGCCGCCGCTGCCTAGGCAAACCCTAGCCGCCGGCCTTGCTCCTCCTTGGTGCGTCTAAACCCTAGATCGCCGAGGCTCTCTCTCATAGTCCACCATACTCGCTCCGGCTTAAGGCGAAGCCCTGCGAGATCTCTCCTCTACTTCCGGTACCACGCCGTTGTGCTGCCGGAATCGCGAGGAGAGTGCTACAACCTCCGCTGCCTGCTGGAACAAGGGAGAGGAAGGTATTCGTCGAGTACCGAACGTGTGACCGACTGCGGAAGCGCTGCCGGAACGCAGCGCCGGAAGGATCGTCTACGCGATCTTGAGATCGGCAAGAGCACGACTACATCACCCACGAGAAACCGCTCTCGTTAAACACTTTGGAATCTTCGAGGGTGAGTTATTCCATCGACTCGTTGCTACAATCTAGTAGATAGATCTTGGCTTGTTTGTTTGTATGCGGTAGAAATTTTTTGTTTTCCATGCTACGAATCCCTACAGTGGTATCAGAGCCGTGTCTATATGTAGATCTGTTGCACGAGTAGAACACAATGGTCATTGTGGGTGTTGATGCTTTTGTTGTCGATTGCTTCTTGTGTACTTTGCATCTTGCGAGATGATGGGATGAAGCGGGCCGGGCTAACCTTACATGACATTGTTCATGAGACTTGCTCCACGCTTGACATGCAACTTGTATTGCATAAGTGGCTTTGCGGGTGCCTGTTTCTCCCAACATAGTTAAGATTCAATTTACAACGGGTGATTGACAATACTAGTATCAATGTTGTGGTTCTTGTTCGTAAGTTAGAACGACACTTATTGAAAGCCCCAAACCACGTAAAACATGCAAAGAAAGTAGAGGCGTTTAACTTTGTTTTGCAGGGGTGTGTTGTGATGTGATATGGCCATGATTGTGATTATATTTGATGTATCCAATGTTCCTTATTGTAAGTTGGCAACCGGCAGGAGCCATATGGTTGTCTTTAATTTCTGTTAAGACCCGCGTGTTTATTCAAAGTAGTTGTAATAGTTGAAGCTGGTGGACGACAACCATGGAGCGGCATCATTGACCTTGATGCGATGCCGGTGATGATGGAGATCATGTTCATGCTTGAAGATGGAGATTGGAAGCACAAAGAAGAAAGGCCATAACATATCACATATTATGAATTGCATGTGATGTTAATCCTTTATGCATCTTTTATTGCTTAGTTAATGACGGTAGCATTATAAGATGATCCCTCATGCACATGAATATAAAGTTCTAAAGTGTTCACCCTTAGTAAGCACCGTTGCTAAAGCTTGTTGTTTCGAAGCACCACGTGATGATCGGGTGTGTTAGATTCCGCAAGTGTATACAACGTGAGCAAGCCAGATTTGCCCATGCGGAAGCTAAGGTTTGATCTTGACGAGCCTAGCATGTACAGACATGGTCTCGGAACACGGATCACCAAAAGGTAAAGCATGAATCATATAGTAAGATATGATGAACATATCGATTGTTCGCCATTGAAGCTACATCGACTCTCGTGATGATCGGTGTTGATGTGGTGGATTTGGTTCGTGTGATCACTAAAACAATGTGAGGGATATTGTTTTGAGTGGGAGTTCACCTAGATTAATTTAACTATTAATTAGAACTCAATTTGTCATAAACTTAGTCTAAACTATTGCAAATATGTTGTAGATCAATGGCGGCCGCTACCATCAATTTTAATGCGTTCCTAGAGAAAGAAAAGTTGAAAACAATGGAAGCAACTTCGCGGATTGGTTCCGCAATTTGAGGATTGTCCTCACTGCTGGTAATTTGACCTATGTGCTGGATGCACCACTGGGTGACCCACCTGCACCTACTGCTACCGATGAAGTAAAGAATGTTTACCTCGCTCGGAAGACTCAGCACTCCATAGTTCAGTGTGCTATCTTGTATGGTTTAGAATCGAAGCTTCAGAAAAGGTTTGAGAATTCAGACCCACATGATATTGTCCGTGATCTCAAATTGATATTTGAGACTCACGCGGCAATTGAGAGCTATGAGGCTTCTGAAAAGTTCTTTAACTGCAAGATGGAAGAGGGCAGCTCCGTCAGTGAGCATGTGCTTAAGATGTCTGGGCACGCAAACAAACTTCAAAGCTTGGGTATAGTGATTCCTAATGCTTTGGGGATATATCGTGTCCTCCAATCACTACCACCAAGTTACAAGAACTTTGTGATGAACTACAATATGCAAAACATGAACAAGCAGTTGCCAGAACTCTTCGCCATGTTAAAATCTGCAGAAGTGGAGATCAAGAAAGAGCATCAAGTGTTGATGGTCAATAAGACCACCAAATTCAAGAAAGGCAAGTCTAAGCAAAAGGGATACTTCAAGAAGGGTGGTAAGAAAGTTACCGCGCCGACGAAGAAGACCAAGGCTGGACCTAAGCCTGATACTGAGTGCTTTTACTGCAAGGGAGAAGGTCACTGGAAGCGGAATTGCCCAAAGTACTTGGCGGATTTGAAGAACGGCAACATCAAGAAGAAAGGTATATATGATATACATGTTATTGATGTGTACCTCACTAGTACTCGTAGTAGTGCCTGGGTATTTGATACTGGTTAGGTTGCTCATATCTGTAACTCGAAACAGGTGCTGCAGAATAAACGGAAGCTAGCGAAGAACAAGGTGACGATGCGCGTGGGAAACAGATCAAAGGTTGATGTGATCGTGGTCAGCACGCTACCTCTTCATCCACCATCGGGATTAGTTTTATACTTAAATAATTGTTATTTGGTGCCTGCGTTAAGCATGAACAATATATCAGGATCTTGTTTATTGCAAGACGGTTACTTGTTTAAGTCCGAGAATAATGGTTGTTCGATTTATATGAGTAATATGTTTTATGCACATGCACCTTTGATAGATGGTCTATTCTTATTGAATCTCTAGTGCAAGTGGGAGACTGTTGGAGATATGCCCTAGAGGCAATAATAAATGTAGTTATTATTATATCTTTGTGTTTATGATAAATGTTTACATTCATGCTATAATAGTATTAACAAGGAAACCTTAATACTTGTGTGATTTGTAAACTAAAATAGAGTCCCTAGTAAAGCCTCTTTATAAATACTAGCTTGTTGGTTAATAAATGATTGTGGTTTCCCTATCATGAACATTGAGATGTTATTAACAACAAAATCATATCGTTAGGAGAATGATATGGTGGACATACTCCTATAGATAAGCGTAGCATAAAGATCAAGTCATTTTAATAGTTCAATTGCTATATGCTTTCTGATACATAGTAACCTAATTCCTTCGACCATGATATCATGCATATCACCTTCACCGGAAGGATGCTTTGATGACATCAAACACCACACCGTAACTGGTTGGCTATAAGGTGGCATTGAGTGTTCAAAAATTATTGGTTGAGACACATGGATCAAGAGTGATTTGTCCATCCATATGACGGATAGATATACTCTGGGCCCTCTCGGTGGAATGTCATCCAATTAGCTTGCAAGCATGTGACTGGCTCACAACGGATCACATATCACGGGAACGAGAAAAGAGTATTTATTAGTAACGAGGTTGAACTAGGTATGTAGAGATACCGACGATCATAACCTCGGATAAGTAAACTATCGTGAGACAAAGGGAAATTGGTATCGTATGTAAGTGGTTCATTCGATCGCAAAGTAATCGTAGAAATATGTGGGAGCCATATGAATTTCCAGATTCCTCTATTGGTTATTATTCGGAGAAGTGTCTCGATCATGTCCGCATAATTCACGAACCGTAGGGAGACACACTTAAGGATTCGACGTTGTTTGAGTAGTTATGGAATGATGAGTAAGAGACCGAATGTTGTTCGGAGTCTCGGATGGGATCCGGGATATCACGAGGAGATCCAGAATGGTCCGGAGAATAAGATTCATATAAGGAAAGTCCTATTTCGGGGTTGGAGAATGGTTCCGGTGTTTTCATCGGGAATGTTCTAGAAGGTTCCGGAATGTCCGGCACTCCGGAGGGGAAGCGTGCATGAACGTGTCATAACAAGTTGGAATGATTGCATCATGTACTAGGTGTCATCGCTGAACAAAATAAAGGGTTTAATCAAATCCTAGTTTGAAAAGTCAAACGCCAATTTGAAAAGTCAAATGGCTATTTTGTGAGGTGGAGGGAGAGTATGAAACCTACTTGGGGAGGAGTTCCCTCCCTCCACCGCCGGCCCACTTGGAGACCAAGTTGGGGAGGGACTCCCCTCCCCTTGGCGCGCCCCTCCACCTATATAAGGAGGGCAGGGCTGCCCCTCCAAGCACACAACACCACGCCCCGCAAACCCTAATCCTAGCCGCCGGCGCCGCCACCTCCTACTGCCGCCGCCGCCTAGGGCAAGCCGCCACCGCCTAGGCAAACCCTAGCCGCCGGCCTTGCTCCTCCTTGGTGCGTCTAAACCCTAGATCGCCGAGGCTCTCTCTCATAGTCCACCATACTCGCTCCTGCTTATGGCGAAGCCCTGCGAGATCTCCCCTCTACTTCCGGTACCACGCCGTTGTGCTGCCGGAATCGCGAGGAGAGTGCTACAACCTCCGCTGCCTGCTGGAACAAGGGATAGGAAGGTCTTTGTCAAGTATCAAATGTGTGACCGACTGCGGAAGCGCTACCGGAACGAAGCGCCGGAAGGATCGTCTACGCGATCTTGAGATCGGCAAGAGTACGACTACATCACCCACGAGAATCCGCTCTCGTTAAACACTTTGGAATCTTCGAGGGTGAGTTATTCCATCGACTCGTTGCTACAATCTAGTAGATTGATCTTGGCTTGTTTGTTTGTATGCGGTAGAAATTTTTTGTTTTCCATGCTACGAATCCCTACACATGTATTAATGTTTCCTGTTAACACAATTATATCATGAGAAAGAAACATCTATTGTAAACCTATAATAATATAATAACCATTTGTTATTGCCTCTCGGGCATATTACTTTCAATTCAGACACTGTGCGGTTTATTTGATGCAGATTATAGAATTCTCTCCTCTCTAGACTCATAACTCTAGATGATACATGGTTTATTTTGAAACCTTCTTCAAACATCTCCCAAGTGACAGTATCAATAGGATGGGTAATCTAGAAAGTTTCCCGCCATGAAGCTGCATGTCCTTCAAGTAAGTGAATAGTAAATCTCACTTTCTCTCCACCGTGCATCCAGCTATTACTAAGTCCTTATTCACCGAGAATAGCCAATCAAGTGCTATCATAGGCTCAGGTGGGCTTGAGAATTTTGCAGGCCTCAGTTTCATGAATTTAATGAGTGCATCCACTTAGGTTGGGTAGTTGTTGTTGCCATTGGTGTTGTTCCCATTGTTGTTATTGTTGCTATTATTGTTTGCTATGAACTGGGACACTACTTACACTAGTTACGTCTGTGCTGCTAACAACTACTCCATCTTAGTGGGTTGACAATGAGGCGACCTTTGCTTGGGATATCATAGATGAGTATAGATAGAAAAGGACTAAGAGAAGTAGTTTCCTACGGTTACACAATATATTCAACAACAAACATCACAAATAAACAAGCAATCAATCAATCATAATCAATAGTATTGACATATCTCAAGGTTTGATATGATCCGTAGCTAATGCGATATCGATATCCTAACGATGAACAAGATGGTGGGCATCATCTAACTACTTCTTAATATCTTAATGTAGACCAAGGTCTTCATGCTTGCGCTTCCTCACATGAGTTCTCATTAATTCTCTTATTCCAGTTTTCAGTTTCTCAATCCTATTCTTCATTGCATCATTATCCTTTTCCAAGTCATCAATCTTACCTCTCATCAATTTCATGGTATGGTCTCCATTGTATGTTTTAGAATCGAAGAGTATGGGAATTGAAGTGATCAGATGATACTAGAGTGAAGTATATGAAGATAAGAAAATAGAATGAAATAGTATTTATAATTCTTATGGCTTTCCTATTCCATTTCTAGGTCACGATCCTACAGTCAACACACAGCTCTGATACCATCTTATAACACCCTCGCCTGATATGGCTGAGTTCCTGTGTATAGTGCTAATCCCTCGATCAATTCACTAGCACAAATAGTACAAAATGATACTAAATATAACCGTGCATCATAAATATAACGAATATGATCCAGAATTTACATTATTTTACATATTGTACATAGTGGAAAATGATAATTAAGTAGATCTCCATCCTTAAAATGTGCCACAGACGAATAATTGTTGAATGGAGTCTCGCGACCTATGAACGATCACTCAGAAACAAAATAACCTGCAACATGAAACGTTGCATCCATGAATGGTAAATACTTTGAATATATTGGAAAGTAGCACTAGTATGTGGATATAAAATGGAATCTACCAATTACATGCATATTTGTCTAGGTGGAGTTCAGGCTCATTTGCTAAAAGCAATATAACTTTTCCCTACTTTCAAAATACTTCTCTTTGTTCAAATCAGCTTTTCTAAGGACATACCAGCATAAACCCATGTTAAAACAAGACAGTACAGCTTCCAAACAGTTCCAGGTCTAGTTGCTCATAGGTGTCCATAACCAGAGACACGGCTAAGTACTTAGATTATAACACTCTCGAGAGGTTTGTACACTTTACCCGCATGACCCATTCAACCCCTTTTACCAATACACTCATTTTGTGATATGGTCAGGATAAAACCAAGATGAAGCCTTTCAAAAGTAGAACCCTGAGCCCTCAGTATGGGCCCATACCAACCTACATCGCCTACATCTGCTAGTCACGTCGGGTTAGGTTCCCACAACTTACTTAGTCAAGACAAATATTGACATGCGGCTGTACTAGAAGCTACTATACAAGAAACATATCCAATCTCTGATGCCTAGGTGTGCTTTCCGCAATAAAACTATCCAACATAATCAATCCATCACACCCAGGATATTCATTAAATTTCATTTGTTTTCCTTATAACAGAACATAACTTTTCATAATATAATCAATTATAATTTTCCTTTTGTGTATTTAATAAGCATGGCTAAGAAACTACAATACGATGGCTCAAAAGAATTCAATTAATGGAAATATGGCAATCATGCATGGGTGTCAAAGCATAGCATAGTTGTATAATAAAGTCCTACACATGCATCACTACTAAAAATCGTACTATATGTATAGGAAAATAGTAGGACATTTATGATATCTCTACTTGCCTTTGTTGTTGATATATTCATTCATATAATCCACACAATAGAAAAGGTTGCACTCGTCATAATCGCAATAGTTGCACTCCTTGCAATCTAACGTTTGAAGCAAGGCACAACAAACACACCATTCAAACATTGCAATTATTCACAATACAATAAAATAAATGATGGAAAAATGCATGCATGACAATTTAATAAGTCACATTGGTTGTATTTAGTTCTTTGTACATTATTAGATTACATGATGCATGTGGAAAATCATTTAATGCAATAGGGTATTTATTATTAATTCTTGATTGCGATTAAGGTGGTTTTATTAGATCTATTGCAACTTCTATTCTAATTTTTGAATCAAATTTGTACCTGAGGTGTACTAGACATAAGACATTAATTAGGATTAGTAGGAATTGGATTTGCCCTAAACGGAGTTGTAGATCTTTTTCTATGATTTAATCACTATTTAATAGAGTCTAAAGTATTTAAAAACTGAACTTCATCAACAAATAAACCCAAAATTAGATCTGTAATCTACACGAAATTATGAATCCAGGAATATATTATTTATATTTTTTTGATCTATAAATAATTTATTATAAATTTATTATTTCAAAATGCTATTAATTTTATTTAATTAATTACCAATAACTTGTCCTTCAAATGTTAGATCTAACCTAACAATATTAATCTGCGTAAATATCTCCAATTTAGATATAGTATGAATTTCTAATGGATTTTTCAAGCTAGATCTATAATCTGTAATTTTAATTCCATTATAAAAATTGAACAGAATATTCGAGGGAATATTTCGCTTATGGGGTAGGGCTGACTAGGAATGCTGACTGGGCCTTGTCAACACCCGGATTTTTAATCCCATATGCCTGTTATGCCATACATCGCAATCCCAGGATTACCATTTTTGCGAGACATAACAGATTTGGATATCCCAGTATATCATCCATTACAAACCATACATAAGGTCTTACAAAAATTAGGATCTCATGATCCAGTTCTTAATACAACTCAAGCAGCGGAATAACAAAATAATAAAGATAGCGTAGGGAAAGCTCCATCTTCGGGGTCACAGGCAATGCTGACGATGGGAGATGATCCTAGTTGTCGTAACCTTCCTGCGGTCCATCATCCTGATACTCTTCTTCATAGTCTGGCCACGGTAATAGCCAGGGACAAAGCCATGAGTACTCTTTAAGTACTCGCAAGCTAATACTAACAAGTTAAGGGGGTTTTGTAGTTAGGATACTAGGCTCTAGGGTTGTTTTGCAAAAAGTCAGATTTACCTCTACTAAGTTCAAAAGCAAAGAAAAACTAGTTGAAAGTTTGATAACACCTACGTGGGAATTTGAATTTCATATCACAACTCTGTTGTGGTCAAGTCAAAGTCATAATTCATTTCACAAATCATTTTGAAAACATCTGACGGGGGAACAGTATGGCCACTCCAACTGTCCATAACCGCGGACGCAGCTATTCGAATAGTTTGACACCCTGCAGAGATTGTACACTTTCACCACAACATTCGATACATCCATCAGGAACAAATCCTGAATTCACCATACTCAGTATGCGGATAATCAACCCTAACCTTTCAATTAAACGCCCTAGTATAGGCACCTCTCCTGTGAGTTTTGCCTCCCAACCATGACCAACTGTCATCTTGGGTACTACATAGGTGGACAATCTTCACAAGGTGATTTTTGAGAGTTGGAATCAACTCAAAAGCTATTATGGTCATATTTTGAAAAATGTTTGAATGTAGAAAAGCTTCTGCCTTGTTATTTTTACCAAGGGTGATCTACAGATCCAAATGATTTGAATCCAATGGGCTTGGATTAAGCATTTCAGTACCTTTCTAACAAAATTAGTTTCATGCATTTTGGTTCATTGAATCGAGCGGGGTTGCTTTTTGAATCTATGTACAGAACTGTGTTTGAATTAAAATAGAAAAATCTAAATTCAAACGGTTGGGTCACGCGGGAGAGGTTAATGGGCCGGCCCAGTGTCACTCCACAGCGCGGGGCTCAGCTGACAGGGGGGTCTACCAGTAAGCGGCTCATAACGCGCGAAGCGGTACAGGGCTATGTGGGTCGTTGGATTAGAAGGGAGATCGACGGTTGGGGATCGTCATAGACGACAGACCTGTCACCCGCGAGCTTGAACCCTAGCGGCTCAGTGGGGGTGCATAGGGGGCATACCAGGGCTCCAGCAACGACGGCGAGGTGGGCAAACGAACGAGTGGTCGATGGCGAGCTCTGGGACGGTCGAGGCAGCTCCGGGGGTGGTCGCAATCAGCGGCCCCCTTCTCCTCCAGAGGCGGCCTGCTCTGGTGCAATTCCGGTGAGCTGTTGCTCCTCGTGCTCCGGCTAGAGGGTGGAACAATCAGTGAGGTGAGGGGAGTGGAATGGTGTGCTTCAAATGGCTGGGGGTGGCCTCCTTTTATAGGCTCGACGGCGAGACCGAGAGGGATGGGCAGGCGACGATGGTGACATAGCGACGGGCTGCTAGCGGCATGACTGAGGGTGGCGATCAACACGCGGTCTCCTGGCGATGCTCTAGAACTTAAATGCGGGCTTACGGGCGGTGGTAAGTGGTCGGACGAGGCGGTGTCTTCAATGGCGAGCGATGGCTGTGAGGCATTGGGCGGCGAACGGGAATGTCTTGCGTGTTCCTTGGGTCATGGCGAAGCGGTGAGCACGGGCTGTGGTCGAGGGGCGGCGTGTGCGCGCGTGCCGGGTGCGGCGCTCTAGAACGTGCTCGGCATGTCGCAGTGGCACTGGGCGCGGGGCGTGCTCGATGGTCCATGGCTTGCCTTGGCTCAGGGAGGGGACAGTGGGCGGCAGGGAGGTGCTGGCTAACTCCTAGACATGGCGAGAGAGGGGGAGGTGGTCTGCTGCGGCGGCGGCCAAGTTGGCCGGCGAGGTGTGCTCGGCTTGCTCACCATTGATGACAATGGCCAGCTTACAGTGAGTCTAGGGGTTTCCAATTAGGCTAGATGATCTATTAAATGGTTGTTGTGAGCTAGAGAGGGAACATGTTAGGCCAAAACACTATTAAAAACAGTGAATTTCATTTGGTTTAAATTTTCCTGCCAAGTGTTTGATGAAATGGCCACAAGAAACTTTCTTTTGAATTTTGAAAAGATTTTTGGTGGGTGTGCTAGGCATGTGTTGGAGACTCTGTGGTTGCTTGGGTTTTGAAAAGTGAGCTTGTTTGAGTGGTTTTTGAAATAGTGGGATCTTCCCATATGAGATAGATTCAATTTTAAACTTTCATTTATACTTAGCATTTGAATGTTTTTGGAAGATCACAAAGTGGGCCTTGGTACCTCATTATGAGTACTAACAAGGGGTGCAAAGATCCACAAATGTTTCTGTTAAGTTTTGAGTGCTTGGAATAGCCAAAGTAGGCATGAGAGTTAATTTGGCCAAAGTGACCATTCACTTCATTTGTTCATTTTGAGTTGTTTGTCTTTAGGAAAAGTTTGGGAATGATTTAGATGATGTTTATTTCACCTAAGAATCATTTTACAAGCAAAGAAACATAGAACCATGGCAATTCAAAAGACTCCTAATTTTAAATACATATACATATGAATGCTCTCATATTTTTAGATAGGAAAGTTTTTGTTAACCCTAATTTTGACGATTAGCATTTGATGATCCATGTTTAATATTTTTGGGATGTTCCAAACCTTCCCCCATTAAACAAAACCTCGTCCCGAGATTTGAAAAAGGACGAAAAAGATTACTAGGATTTAAAGAGATCTGGGAACTCTGTCCTGATGTGATCTTCTCGCTCCCAGGTAGCTTCTTCTTCCGTGTGGTGGCTCCACTGAATCTTGAGAAACTTGATGCTTCAGGTTCTGGTAGTTCTGAAAGGTTCTTACAAAATACGGATGGGTACTTCGGGATAGGTCAGGTCATCGATGATCTCTATGGTCCGGTGATCAATATTCTTGAAAACTTTAGTCTTCTCCGGAACTTCGAGACATTTATGAAGTAATGAGATATGGAACACATTGTGCACGGCGGACATTTCTTCTGGAAGTTCCAATTGATACGACACTTCTCCTCGACGTTTCAGAATCTTGAAGGGGCCGATATATCTGGGTGCTAACTTTCCCTTCAGTTGGAAACGCTGCATTCCCTTTAATGGTGACACTTTCAGATACACAAACTCTCCGATGTTAAAGCGAGGTCTCGATGTCTCTTGTCGGCATAACTCTTCCGCCTTGACTTGGCGGTCTTGAGGTGCTCATGAATCTTGTGAACTTTCTCTTTTGCTTCTCGTAGGATGTCGGGTCCGAAAATCTGACTCTCTCCTATTTCCGACCAATTCAAAGGGGTGCGACACTTCCTTCCATACATGAATTCAAATGGGGCCATTTGCAAAATAGCTTGATAACTGTTGTTGTATGAAAATTCTGCGAACGGCAGACAGTCTTCCCATTTAGATCCATACTCTAACACACATGCTCTCAACATATCTTCGAGTATTTGATTTACTCGCTTCGTTTGTCCGTCGGTCTGAGGGTGATAAGCTGTGCTGAAATCTAGTCGGGTTGCTAAACCTTCTTGGACTTTCTTCTAGAATCTCGAGGTAAACTGAGTTCCTCGATCCGATACGATGTTCTTGGGGACTCCGTGCAAACTGACGATTCTAGCGATGCATCACTCCGCTAGCTTAGAACTCTGATATGTGGTCTTGACTGGTAATAAATGGGCAACTTTGGACAATCTGTCCACTATGACCCAGATAGAATCATTTCCCCTACTAGAAGTAGGCAATCCGGTGATAAAGTCCATTCCAACGGAATCCCATTTCCATTCCGGAATCTGCAATGGTTGCAACAATCTTGCGGGTCTTTGATGTCCCGCCTCGACTCTCTGACATATATCATACTTGGCGATATAGTTTCCAATTTCTCTCTTCATCTTATGCCACCAAAATTGTTCCTTCAAATCCTGATACATCTTCGTTCCTCTGGGGTGGATAGAATAAAGAGTATCATGAGCTTCCTTCAGAATACCTTCTTTCAACTCTGAATCTGCTGGTACACAATGTAACATCCCCTGCCTTTAATAAGTAGGGTCCCCTGTGTTTACAATGCTAGTCCCTGGATCAATAGCTAGCATCCACAGTTTAGTTGTGATATCAAGAAACAAAGGTCATAATATAACTTTATAACCAGGAATAACATAGTTTTATTACATCATACATAGCTCATTTGGCTATTACATTACATTGCAGCGGAATAACTATAAGCATGGGGTCCTTCATCTTCAAAGTGCCACATGCAGATGTTGGTTGTAGACTTTGTAATCCTAATCAATCAATCTTCACTAAAATCAATCAAACCTGCAACATTACAAGTTACAGCCACAAGGGGTCAATACATTTGAATTGTATTGGCAAGTGATACTTTGGTAGTATAGTGGAGTCTATCATCTAGATGCATTTGGCTAGGTGGAGTTGAGGCTTGCATTGCTCAAAATAGATTTTTCCTAAACATTTTTGAAAACACAAAGTTTTTGTTTGGCAGAACACTTTCCCAAGGCATCTACCAATCAAAGACTGAAGATCCTTTCCAAGGCATCTACCAATCAAAGACTGAAGTGCTTGGCAAAATCACTTTTCCTCAATCAATGATTTCAAGATTCTTGTACCAAGCCATCTTTCCATCAAAGATTGAAGTTTTGTCAAAATCATTTTCTTAACCAAAGATTGGAGATCCTTAAACAAGCCATCTCTCAATCAAAGATTGAAGAATTCAAACAACCCTTGTTCACCCACAAGTTTTAATTTAGAAATTGGAATGATGAGATTCTTGATTGCTTCCATGTCTTGATGCTCAAATTGTCCTTTACCAGGGACATGGCTAAGTACTTAGATTTTACACTCTGCAGAGGTGGTGCACTTTCCCCACAAGACTTGGTTTCCCAAGACAAGATCTTTCAGAAGCCTTCCCTTAGACCATCATGGACGCGTTCCAACCTATCAAACACTACCACCAACTGTCCATATGGCTAAGTTCTTGCAACCTATATGATCATGGCAGAGCCCATTTTGCCAAGTGGTTGCACTTGAAGCTTCTCAACATTTGACATCTCAAATCTCTTTAGTCCTGGGTGGCCATCCACAAGTGAGATACACTAAGGTAAACCATAAAAATGGGCCTTGTGAACCACTCAACCAAAAACCACCAAGCAAGTCCCATTCCACCCAGGAGATTCATTAACTTTGTTGTTTTATTAAACAAAACATAAGTCCTTAGACTTAGAATATTTTTCCATAGTGTGAATATATATTCCACCCATGTTTTCTATTAGCTAGGATAAGCTTGATAGTAATAGGATTCTTAGCTTAGGAAAATCCTACTGAGGATTCATCTACTAGGTTTCCTATAGCAAGGTCTATACTTAGCAAAATAAAATCCATGCAAGTTTTTCTTAGCAAAACACTAATGCATAGTGAAAATAATGGGACAAAAGATATGAAGCATCACTTGCCTTTTTGGTAGGGGGTATAGGTTCACTCCTTGATCTTGCTAGTCTCACACTTCATTACAAGTCAATCAAGCAAACACAATTCAATTCACATTCCAAACCAAAGTCAAACAAACAATTTCTCACACACAAAGTAATGGGATCTAAGTCATGCATAAGCATGCAAAGGTTGGTTCTATTGTAAGGATGGTCTCCACTAGGCTTCTAAACTTTGTAGGTTCCAATTTGGTCATTTACCAAAATGGCAAAGTCATTTGCAAAAGGTTTCACTACAAAAGCCATTTTTATTTAAAACCACATTTCTATTTGACTAGAAATGGTTTTAAATCAAGGATTCCTTATTTTGTTTCACCAAATGAGTTGCTATTGCAAAACTTGGTGTTTGGGTCAGTAGGTTTGGTCCAAACCATTTTCTCAAAGTTTTCTTTTACAAAAACATTTTTTTTGTAACCAAAATCTTAAGTTTTAATTAGCTAGAAATGGACTAAACCAATTAATCCATTCTAAACTTTTCCAAAATCATTTTCCAAACTATGGGTTGGTTCCTAGGGTCAGCAAGGTCACAACAAACCAATTTGCAAAGGTTTTAACCTTAAAAACATTTTCAAACAATTTTTCTAGTCTTAGCAAGCACACAAAAGAATCTGCAAAACCAAGCAATCTAACTAATACTATTTTCTAAACCAAGGGTATGGTTGGCTAGGTCTTGCTCTCCTGAATCCAACGACATAAAATTTGTAATTTTTGGACGTGTGGATCCAGAGTTATGGATTTTACAAAATTGAACATCAATTAGATCAATTCTGTTTTATATCAAACCAGCAGAGCCACGTGTCATATTCTTATTCGGTGTGGATCAGCGTTGCGGTGCGTTGGATCTAACTAGATCGTGCGGTCCAGAGGACATACCCATTCGCGTTTAAGTGATTCTATCTAAGCCTCAGGATCAAGATCCAACGGTCCTAGACTAATGACCTAGAACTGGCGGCGCTGATGGTGGCTAGCGGCGGCGTAGCTGTCGGTCGACGACGGAGGCGACGCTACAGGAGGTGAGGGGGAAATAGGAGATGCTCACCGGTCTCAGGGGGTCACGGCGATGCTCGAGGAGGTGTTGGTCGGGCGAGGGGCGCTCGGGGGCAGCTGCGATTACTCGCCGGAGTTCGTTCTGGCGACGGCGTGCTCTGGTTGCGGTTGGGAACGGTGCTGTGGATCACCTCGAGACAAAATGATAACGCGGTTAGATTCACAGGGTCAAGGCGAAGTCGAGTGCATGAACGAGAGGTAGAGGGGCGGCCGGAAACTACCTGTGGGCTTCGCCAGAGAGGGAGCAGACGGTGGCGACGGTGGTCGTCGTCGTTGCCGAGCCTGCAGGGCACTCGCGGGCGAGTTTGATGCACTGGCAGATGCGCCTGAGAGTGGGGAAGCTGCTAGCGCGCTCAGGGAGGCTCGGGGTAACGTTGGCTGGTCGGAATCGCTCGCGGAGGGTCGTCGGAGCAGCAGCGGTACAGAGAGAGATTGGAGCGGCCTGGGGGCGAGCTTGGGGGAGGAGTCTGAGGGGAAACGGAGGAGAGAGCGAGGCGATTAAATAGGCATCGTCGCAGGGGAGTAAAGGCCGTGGTTAACGCGAATTCAAGCCGCGAAATCAAAGCCTGCAACGGCCGGCGAGGGAGAAGGCGTGGTCATCGCGGGGTTGAAGACGATGAGCTGGCTACGTGGGGTCTACCTGGCAGTGAGGAAGAGAGAGAGGAGGAGTGGGTCCCGTTTGTCTGTGACTGAGTGGGTTCACTAATTGGTGCGAAACGTTTTTCTGCGCGAGAGGGAACTGGGCTGGTTACTGGGCCTTAGTGGGTTGCTGGGCTGGGCTGTCCTTTTCCTATTTTTTATACTGTCTGTTTTCTTTTTCCTTTTCTATTTCTTTTTCTGTTTGAATTTTCAAACAATTATTCAAACAATCAAACCATTCAAAACAATTCAAACAATCACTCAACTTTGCACTTTGAATTTGGTTCTGTTTTTCAACATAATCCAAATCTCAAAGTAATTTATTATTTTTATTTATTTTAGGATCCATTTAATAATTAAATAAAATGGATCTTTAGTTATTTAATAAAATAGGGTTTTGATTTAATTAATATAATTTCCCAATTCCTTTCAGTAGGTTTTTAATTGTTTAGTTGGTTCAAATAATTCATCTTGAATTATTTGGAAAGTATTCTAATATGATTTATTAATCATTTAAGATTGGGTATTTGTTTTAATTCCAATGGAATTTAATATAGTTTTAATTCCCAAATTTTTATTTGGAGGTTTTAATTTATTTAAGTTGATTAAACAACTTTTATTCCACTTGGGTGAATTCCAAATATCATTTTCTCATGTATTCTTATTTAGAGATTTGTCCTTATTAAGATAGGGATAGAATGGTTATTGCCATTTTATTTTATTTGGAATATTCTTTATCCTTTTATTTTATTTGGATAGGGATTAAAATCACTCCATTTACTTAATGGATTAGGCCAAGATTTGATTTGGTCTTTAAATATTCTTTACTTAATATTTTTATCTTTGTCTTATAAAAATCCATATCTTTTTATTTATAGATCCAAACTTGGTGATTCCAATTTGTGAAATCTTATTTATTATTTGTTTATCCTTTTAAATCCTTTTAGGATTTAATGCTCACCACTTGGTATGGATTTTAGATGAGGGCTTTAATGGCTTTGGAAATTCAATTTCCTTATTTCATTATAATCCTAAGATTTTGTTTATGGTTCCAATTTTGAGTGAAACCAACTTCTAAGGCTTTATTTTATTTCTATTTGTCTTTCTTGATCATTTGTGAATGTTTGTTGACCAATTTTGGTATGGATCAAATCCATGGATTTGGAGATAACTTGGGAAATGATTTTTATTCCATTAGGATTTAGGGTTTTGGATTTATTTTCCAAATGTTTAAATTTCTAGATACATTCATTGAGGAATGCATTTCACTTGATTTGGATTTTGTTGAATTCAAACTTTAGCCAAAGTTTGTTCAAGATGGGATTTTAAGTTTCCTTTTAGAAACAAAAGTTTCTTTTCACCCTGATTTTCAACAAAGATTTATTTTGTTTATTTATTTTTCACATTACAAGATTTGGAAAATCTTGGGATGTGACAGGCTACCACCCTTAAAATAAATATCGGCCCGAGATTTGGGGAGGCTAGGGGTTACAAGCAGGCTCAAACAACTAGGGTACTACCACCCTTAAAAATTTTCCAACTAAACTACATCTTGGCTTGCTTGGAATCTTGGAAAACTTCTTCTTGGAAACTTCTGCATAGTGCCCTTGTTTTCCTACTTGACTCATGGGCCAAGGTTGAGTTTCTTCATAGGCTTGTTCAACTTGTTCTTCATCTTTTCTGGATAGTTGCTTGCATAGTGTCCTGGTTCCTTGCAGTTGAAACAGTGGATATCTTGGAGTTCTTTACGTTGCTCTTGTGGACAAATTGCTACATAATGGCCTGGTTCTTTGCAGTTGTTGCACACCACTTGGTCCATCCTTTTATTCTTCATGGTCTCTGGGCATCCACTGGGGTAGTGTCCCATTTCCTTACATTTACGACATTGCACAAGGCTCATGTCTTGCTTTGGTTTCTTTAGTCCTTTGAATTGGGTTGTCTTGTTTGGAGGTATAAGTGGTCCTTTTCCTTTGGTAGACTTGGATCCTTCTTGTTTCCTTTGTTCAACAATGGAATAGATGGGGCATTGGATAGGGACATGATTATTTCCTTCACAAAGGAAACAAGTAACTTGAGATGTGGGGCATTGGCCAACTGGATGTTCCTCTTCACAATTGGGGCATTGATCTTCATGCTCCTTAGATGTATGATCCTTGTCTCCACAAATAATGCAAGCTGGGGCTCCATCTAGAATAACATTCCTGTCATCCTTGTTGTCATACACTCTTTTTGGATAGTTTTCTTGCATGCTGATCATTTGATTAGCCACCTTAAGCATCAGTTGGGATTGTTCTTCCAAAAACCTTTTCAAGGTAGGGTCTTTATCACTATTGTTGGCTATGAACTGAGCTGTCAGTTGGTTCAACTGGTGTTGGGTTGCTAGGAGTTCTCTCATGTTGTCCTCTTGGTTGTTGTTGTTGTCACCATCCTTGATGTTGGAGTTTCTTGGAGAGGTCATCTGTTTTGGTTGGATTGGGATTAGAATAGGCAAAAGAGTACTAAGGAATCAATTCTATTCACACACATCACAATTCACACAAGCAATGTGCAAGCAATCACAAACAAACATTTCACTCAAACAATCACAGTTCAAGCACATACTTAGGCAATAAAATATTTTTGTTACACCACATAAGTTGGTGGGTTTGACTTAAACTAAAATATGGTGGTCCATCTATATGGTTCACTTGGGATCTTTCCATCCTTCTTGGTTGATTCTTCTTGAATGAGGTCTTTGTATCCTTGAAGAATTCTTGGTCACAAATCTTCAAAGGTAAAGATGGTTCCTTCTAAGTTGTTTTTCCTTAGTCTTCAATTCTTGAGCAAGATTTCTTGTCTCACTTGTAGTCCTTAGGAATATCTAAGGTTGAAGTCCTTGTTGAACATGCTGAAGATGTTGAAGTCATTTGAGTAGAAGAAGTTGAAGTTATTAGAGTTGAAGGTGTTGAAGAAGTCCTTTGCACATGATGAAGTCTTTGGCCATGGGGTAGGTTTTTCCATCAATTTTGAATATAGATGAGGTGTAGAGTTGAAAACCAAAATGGTTGAGGAAAGAGTATACAAGATTGTTTTGTAAATAAGTTTTGGAACAAAACAACTCCTATTTTTCTAAGGGTTTTTGTCCAATCCTAGGGTTTACAAATCCTACAGGCAACACAATGCTCTGATACCATGTAACATCCCCTGCCTTTAATAAGGTAGGGTCCCCTGTGTTTACAATGCTAGTCCCTGGATTAATAGCTAGCATCCACAGTTTAGATGTGATATCAAGAAACAAAGGTCATAATATAACTTTATAACCAGGAATAACATAGTTTTATTACATCATACATAGCTCATTTGGCTATTACATTACATTGCAGCGGAATAACTATAAGCATGGGGTCCTTCATCTTCAAAGTGCCACATGCAGATGTTGGTTGTAGACTCTGTAATCCTAATCAATCAATCTTCACTAAAATCAATCAAACCTGCAACATTACAAGTTACAGCCACAAGGGGTCAATACATTTGAATTGTATTGGCAAGTGATACTTTGGTAGTATAGTGGAGTCTATCATCTATATGCATTTGGCTAGGTGGAGTTGAGGCTTGCATTGCTCAAAATAGATTTTTCCTAAACATTTTTGAAAACACAAAGTTTTTGTTTGGCAAAACACTTTCCCAAGGCATCTACCAATCAAAGACTGAAGATCCTTTCCAAGGCATCTACCAATCAAAGACTGAAGTGCTTGGCAAAATCACTTTTCCTCAATCAATGATTTCAAGATTCTTGTACCAAGCCATCTTTCCATCAAAGATTGAAGTTTTGTCAAAATCATTTTCTTAACCAAAGATTGGAGATCCTTAAACAAGCCATCTCTCAATCAAAGATTGAAGAATTCAAACAACCCTTGTTCACCCACAAGTTTTAATTTAGAAATTGGAATGATGAGATTCTTGATTGCTTCCATGTCTTGATGCTCAAATTGTCCTTTACCAGGGACATGGCTAAGTACTTAGATTTTACACTCTGCAGAGGTGGTGCACTTTCCCCACAAGACTTGGTTTCCCAAGACAAGATCTTTCAGAAGCCTTCCCTTAGACCATCATGGACGCGTTCCAACCTATCAAACACTACCACCAACTGTCCATATGGCTAAGTTCTTGCAACCTATATGATCATGGCAGAGCCCATTTTGCCAAGTGGTTGCACTTGAAGCTTCTCAACATTTGACATCTCAAATCTCTTTAGTCCTGGGTGGCCATCCACAAGTGAGATACACTAAGGTAAACCATAAAAATGGGCCTTGTGAACCACTCAACCAAAAACCACCAAGCAAGTCCCATTCCACCCAGGAGATTCATTAACTTTGTTGTTTTATTAAACAAAACATAAGTCCTTAGACTTAGAATATTTTTCCATAGTGTGAATATATATTCCACCCATGTTTTCTATTAGCTAGGCTAAGCTTGATAGTAATAGGATTCTTAGCTTAGGAAAATTCTACTGAGGATTCATCTACTAGGTTTCCTATAGCAAGGTCTATACTTAGCAAAATAAAATCCATGCAAGTTTTTCTTAGCAAAACACTAATGCATAGTGAAAATAATGGGACAAAAGATATGAAGCATCACTTGCCTTTTTGGTAGGGGGTATAGGTTCACTCCTTGAGCTTGCTAGTCTCACACTTCATTACAAGTCAATCAAGCAAACACAATTCAATGCACATTCCAAACCAAAGTCAAACAAACAATTTCTCACACACAAAGTAATGGGATCTAAGTCATGCATAAGCATGCAAAGGTTGGTTCTATTGTAAGGATGGTCTCCACTAGGCTTCTAAACTTTGTAGGTTCCAATTTGGTCATTTACCAAAATGGCAAAGTCATTTGCAAAAGGTTTCACTACAAAAGCCATTTTTATTTAAAACCACATTTCTATTTGACTAGAAATGGTTTTAAATCAAGGATTCCTTATTTTGTTTCACCAAATGAGTTGCTATTGCAAAACTTGGTGTTTGGGTCAGTAGGTTTGGTCCAAACCATTTTCTCAAAGTTTTCTTTTACAAAAACATTTTTTTTGTAACCAAAATCTTAAGTTTTAATTAGCTAGAAATGGACTAAACCAATTAATCCATTCTAAACTTTTCCAAAATCATTTTCCAAACTATGGGTTGGTTCCTAGGGTCAGCAAGGTCACAACAAACCAATTTGCAAAGGTTTTAACCTTAAAAACATTTTCAAACAATTTTTCTAGTCTTAGCAAGCACACAAAAGAATCTGCAAAAACAAGCAATCTAACTAATACTATTTTCTAAACCAAGGGTATGGTTGGCTAGGTCTTGCTCTCCTGAATCCAACGACATAAAATTTGTAATTTTTGGACGTGTGGATCCAGAGTTATGGATTTTACAAAATTGAACATCAATTAGATCAATTCTGTTTTATATCAAACCAGCAGAGCCACGTGTCATATTCTTATTCGCCCGTACCGGTTCGGTGTGGATCAGCGTTGCGGTGCGTTGGATCTAACTAGATCGTGCGGTCCAGAGGACATACCCATTCGCGTTTAAGTGATTCTATCTAAGCCTCAGGATCAAGATCCAACGGTCCTAGACTAATGACCTAGAACTGGCGGCGCTGACGGTGGCTAGCGGCGGCGGAGCTGTCGGTCGACGACGGAGGCGACGCTACAGGAGGTGAGGGGGAAAGAGGAGATGCTCACCGGGCTCAGGGGGTCACGGCGATGCTCGAGGAGGTGTTGGTCGGGCGAGGGGCGCTCGGGGGCAGCTGCGATTGCTCGCCGGAGTTCGTTCTGGCGACGGCGTGCTCTGGTTGCGGTTGGGAACGGTGTTGTGGATCACCTCGAGACAAAATGATGACCCGGTTAGATTCACAGGGTCAAGGCGAAGTCGAGTGCATGAACGAGAGGTAGAGGGGCGGCCGGAAACTACCTGTGGGCTTCGCCGGAGAGGGAGCAGACGGTGGCGATGGTGGTCGTCGTCGTTGCCAAGCCTGCAGGGCACTCGCGGGCGAGTTTGATGCACTGGCAGATGCGCCTGAGAGTGGGGAAGCTGCTAGCGCGCTCAGGGAGGCTCGGGGTAACGTTGGCTGGTCGGAATCGCTCGCGGAGGGTCGTCGAAGCAGCAGCGGTACAGAGAGAGATTGGAGCGGCCTAGGGGCGAGCTTGGGGGAGGAGTCTGAGGGGAAACGGAGGAGAGAGCGAGGCGATTAAATAGGCGTCGTCGCAGGGGGAGTAAAGGCCGTGGTTAACGTGAATTCAAGCCGCGAAATCAAAGCCTGCAACGGCCGGCGAGGGAGAAGGCGTGGTCATCGCGGGGTTGAAGACGATGAGCTGGCTGCGTGGGGTCTACCTGGCAGTGAGGAAGAGAGAGAGGAGGAGTGGGTCCCGTTTGTCTGTGACTGAGTGGGTTCACTAATTGGTGCGAAACGTTTTTCTGCGCGAGAGGGAACTGGGCTGGTTACTGGGCCTTAGTGGGTTGCTGGGCTGGGCTGTCCTTTTCCTATTTTTTTTCTGTTTGTTTTCTTTTTCCTTTTCTATTTTTTTTTCTGTTTGAATTTTCAAACAATTATTCAAACAATCAAACCATTCAAAACAATTCAAACAATCACTCAACTTTGCACTTTGAATTTGGTTCTGTTTTTCAACATAATCCAAATCTCAAAATAATTTATTATTTTTATTTATTTTAGGATCCATTTAATAATTAAATAAAATGGATCTTTAGTTATTTAATAAAATAGGGTTTTGATTTAATTAATAGAATTTCCCAATTCCTTTCAGTAGGTTTTTAATTGTTTAGTTGGTTCAAATAATTCATCTTGAATTATTTGGAAAGTATTCTAATATGATTTATTAATCATTTAAGATTGGGTATTTGTTTTAATTCCAATGGAATTTAATATAGTTTTAATTCCCAAATTTTTATTTGGAGGTTTTAATTTATTTAAGTTGATTAAACAACTTTTATTCCACTTGGGTGAATTCCAAATATCATTTTCTCATGTATTCTTATTTAGAGATTTGTCCTTATTAAGATAGGGATAGAATGGTTATTGCCATTTTATTTTATTTGGAATATTCTTTATCCTTTTATTTTATTTGGATAGGGATTAAAATCACTCCATTTACTTAATGGATTAGGCCAAGATTTGATTTGGTCTTTAAATATTCTTTACTTAATATTTTTATCTTTGTCTTATAAAAATCCATATCTTTTTATTTATAGATCCAAACTTGGTGATTCCAATTTGTGAAATCTTATTTATTATTTGTTTATCCTTTTAAATCCTTTTAGGATTTAATGCTCACCACTTGGTATGGATTTTAGATGAGGGCTTTAATGGCTTTGGAAATTCAATTTCCTTATCTCATTATAATCCTAAGATTTTGTTTATGGTTCCAATTTTGAGTGAAACCAACTTCTAAGGCTTTATTTTATTTCTATTTGTCTTTCTTGATCATTTGTGAATGTTTGTTGACCAATTTTGGTATGGATCAAATCCATGGATTTGGAGATAACTTGGGAAATGATTTTTATTCCATTAGGATTTAGGGTTTTGGATTTATTTTCCAAATGTTTAAATTTCTAGATACATTCATTGAGGAATGCATTTCACTTGATTTGGATTTTGTTGAATTCAAACTTTAGCCAAAGTTTGTTCAAGATGGGATTTTAAGTTTCCTTTTAGAAACAAAAGTTTCTTTTCACCCTGATTTTCAACAAAGATTTATTTTGTTTATTTATTTTTCACATTACAAGATTTGGAAAATCTTGGGATGTGACACACAAAGATGTCCTTTGTACCATAGAACTCCTTCTTCATCTTCGGTAAATTTGGGTACTTTGCCTGTACTGATACGATGCTTGATTCCGTCGATACTAGCATTTCCTTTCTGCGCCTCTTTGATGTGGATGATCAAAGTGGGTTGAAGTTCTATGCTAGCCAAAAATCCTTCACTCACTAATTCCATTCAGAAATCTTCCATCTCCTTGTGCAAACTTGGTTGCTCCTTCAAAATAATGGAGTTCAAGCGGCACGGCAATCTACTAAGGGAATCTGCTACCCCACTGGCTTTACCGGGGTGATAGTGAATGTCCAGGTCGTAATCCTTTATTAGCTCAATCCATCTTCTCTATCTCATATTCAGCTCCTTCTGAGTGAATATATACTTCAGTATCTTGTGATCCGAATAAATCTCACAACGGTTTCCCAACAGGTAATGCCTCCATGTCTTCAGGGCTAGAACTACGGCTGCGAGCTCGAGGTCGTGGGTTGGGTAGTTCTGTTCATGTTGTTTCAGTTGTCGAGATATATAGGATATAACTTTTCCTTCTTGCATTAGCACACATCCGAGACCGATCTTGGATGCGTCACAATACACGTTAAAGGGTTTCGTGATATCCGGCATGATTAAGATTGGGGCTGAAATCAATCTTCTCTTGAGTTCTTGAAAACTCGCTTCTCATTTGTCCGTCCATTCGAACTTCTTGTCCTTCTTCAGCAATTGGGTCATGGGTCTGGCGATACTCGAGAATCCTTCTACGAACTTGCGGTAGTATCCCGCCAATCCAAGAAATGCACGAACTTGGGTTTGAGCGGTTGGGGCTTCCCAATCTTCGACATCTTTCACCTTTGCAGGGTCAACGGCAATTCCTCCGGCTGATACAATGTGGCCGAGGAATCCTACCTCCTATAACCAGAATTCACATTTGCTAAACTTGGCATACAACTGATGCTCTCTAAGGGTTCCAAGAATGGTCCTTAGGTGTATCTCATGTTCTTCTTCTGATTTGGAATAAATCAGAATGTCATCGATGAAAATAACGACAAACTTATCCAGGAAGTCCATAAAAATCTTATTCATGAGATTCATGAAATAAGCGGGGGCATTGGTTAAACCAAAAGACATGACAGTATACTCGTATAATCAATATCTGGTGGTGAAGGCAGTCTTGGGAATATCCTCTGCGCGAATCTTGAGTTGATGATAGCCAGTTCTAAGATCAATCTTAGAAAACACTTTGGCACCAGTCAACTGATCAAACAAATCTTCTATATTGGGCAATGGGTATTTGTTTTTGATAGTGACATCATTCAACTTCCGGTAATCCGTACACAAACGGTTACCTCCATATTTCTTGTCCACAAACAAGACAGGTGATCTCCATGGTGACGCACTTGGTTGAATCAATCCAATTTCCAGCATGGCATCTAGTTGCTTCTTCAGTTCTGCTAGTTCAGACGGGTTCATACTATATGGTCTCTGGGCTATGGGTCCTGTTCCAGGGATTAGTTCAATGATAAACTCGATATCCCGATCTGGGGGCATACCGGGCAAAACATCTGGAAATACATCGGGGTATTCACAGAATATCCGGACTTGGTCAATGGTAGGTTGGGCTATACTCTTGTTGCACTTGAATTGACGAGGTAAGTTTCAGATACATGCTCGACTAATACTCCAGCTATACTGGTCATGGTGATGGATTTCTTGGCATAGTCAATTAATCCTTTATGTTTTGACATCCAATCCATTCCTAGTACTACTTCCAAACCTTTAGTTCTGAGTACTATCAGATTAGCATAAAAATCTATGCCATGGATTCGGATAGGGACGGCTTTGCAAATTTGCCTAGCTTTGGTGGTTGAACCGGGTATTTGAACAATCATAACATGCTTTAGTTTGGTTGGTTGAATCTTACTAGTGCATGCAAATTCTTCGGTGACAAATGAGTGCGATGCACCAGAATCAAACAACACTCTAGCAAGTACTGAATTAACAGAAAACATACCCAGCACGACATCTGGCGCTTCCTGGGCTTCTTCAGCATGCATGAGAAAAAGACGGCCGTTGCGGTTGAGCGAGTTCCTTGGGGCAAACCTTCTCCCGGGATGAACACGACGCTGCTGCTAAGCTGGGCCATTCGCATTAGGGGCTGCGGCATTCTTCTTGGGGCAATCATTGGAGTAGTGACCCTTATTTCCACAGTCATAACAAGTCACTTGCGACTTGTCCTTTGCTACAACAGGCACAGCATTGCTTCCAGTCCTCGGGGAAGTGTTGGTGTTGGTGGCGGCATTGTTGTTGTTGAACTTGGGTGGTGCACGGTTGAAATTGCTAGAGTTGCCGGGGTTGTTATGGTTTCCTCCGGGCCTTGGGTTTCCACGGTTGGGATAGGTCGGACGGTTCATCGGGGGTCTGTTGGTTCTCGGGGCAAATCCTAGAGATGGGTTGGGGCGATACTTTGGTGTATGATGGGTTCCTGGCTGATGCATCATGCGAAGCTTGCGGTTCTCATTGGCTTGGTTGATCTTTCCTTCCATCTGAATGGCAGAGTCGACGAGGGCTTCAATATCAGCAAAGGGTATATTGACCAACACCGTCTGCATCTCATCGTGCAGACCATTCAAGAATATTTCTTTCTTCTTGGCTTCAGTGTCGATCTCATCCGGGGCATACCTAGCTAATGACAAGAATTTGTCACGGTATTCCACTACGGTCATCCTTCCTTGCTTCAGTTCCCTGAATTCATCTCTCACCCTCTTGATCAAACCCGGTGGCACATGGGTTCTACTGAACTTGACCTTGAATTCCTCCTAGGTGATCATATGTCCTCCGGTCATTGCATGAATGTTGTTCCACCATGTTCTTGCATCTCCGGCTAGATAGCAGAACTTTCTCGTTAGCTTCCACTCCGGTGACTTCCAGGTTGTTTTCTATGGTTTGCAGCCAATCATCTGCATCTAGGGGCTCTTCTGACTTAGTGAAAACAGGTCGGTTGGTGTTCTGGAAATTCTTGAGCTTAGATCCATGGTTGTCCTGATTTCCTTGGCCTTGATTGTTGTGGGCCAGCTGAGCTATCTGCTGAAGGGTGGCTAAGTTGGCTTGACGTTCTGCCCTTTCAGCTTCGCGGTTAGAAACCAACATTTGCAGGATCCGCAACATCGGGTCCGGGGATGAACCACTTCCTCCGCGAGGCATCTGAAGATTGAGATAGATCATGACAAAAGAGGGAAATTTCTAAGGTTCAGGGACTTTAAAAAGTTTTTAAAGTTTGACTCGGATTTTCTAGCAACTTGCTTTTCATTCATTCTTTCATAGCACACGATACAACACACACCACAACAAAGGAAAACAGATAGTTTTAAGAACCATTCTGGAAACTATGATACAGTGGGACCAAATAAAGCTCACTAATGCTAGTGCTCAAGTGCTACTACTCCTCGGAGTCGGTGTAATCATCATCCTCATCATCCTCATCGTCATCGATGAAGGATAAATCCTCATCATCGGTGAAAAAGTCCATGGCTTGATCCTCCAGAAAGTCATCATCATCGCTGAGATAGGAGTAGGGGTCTCCACGAAGATCTTCTCCGGCATTCTCCCTTTCCTCCAACTGCATGTCTCTCTCGTGGATGGTCTCCTCCAAATCCATGATACGGTGGCGAAGACGGGCAATGATGCGCTCCTTCTTGTCGAGCTGACGGCGACGAGACTTCTGATACTTCACTAGCATGGCAATGGTCTGATCCTTTGTCTTGACGATGGCGGACTTGTGGTTGGAGTAGTCACGGGCATTGTCCAATTCCTCCTGACGATCATACATCATGAAGCTAAGATGGTCCAACTGAGTCTTCAGCTCGTGGTGATATGGGGCTTCCAGTGGCTGTCCCATTGCATCACGCCTTGGGTAAAACTCAAAACGGGTACCCTTGATCTGATTGATACTCTGCCCACATAAACGGGCAAGAGCTTCCTGCATTGACCTGGCTAGTCCATCGAGCCAGTTGTTCTCTCTTAAGGTGAACTGAATTCCCTCTGCAGTGGGAGGTTCAATCTTTCCTCGGAGACTTGCAACAACTATCCACTGCATATCTTCTCCTTCCTGATCATTGAGCTGAGCTCAGAAGAACTCGGGGTGCGGACGCTCCAGAAGTTCCGAAAGCTGGTCCAAGTCACGCTCAAAAATGAGGTCTCCTCCATTTCCCAATTGATAAAACTTGATGTACTTCACGTCCATCTATAAGAATATAGGATGAGTAAGTTAGTAGAGTGATCAAATGTGTCAAATTTTATGTATTTTGCAAGAGTTTTTGAGGAACATGAATTTTCATGAAAGAATCCAAGTGATAAGAATGAGAAAGTTTTCGTAAATACTCACTTCCTTTGGTTTTGAAACTAAGTTTTTGATTCAATGTCCAGTCTAACTAGGGTCTCCTATGGTCAGGATGGCTCTGATACCAACTTGTCAACACCCGGATTTTTAATCCCAGATACATGTTATGCCATACATCGCAATCCTAGGATTACCATTTTTGCGAGACATAACAGATTTGGATATCACAGTACATCATCCATTACAAACCATACATAAGGTCTTACACAAATAAGGATCTCATTATCCAGTTCTTAATACAACTCAAGCACCGGAATAACGTAATAATAAAGATAGCATAGGCGAAGCTCCATCTTCGGGGTCACAGGAAATGCTGACGATGTGAGATGATCCTAGTTGTCGTAACCTTCCTGCGGTCCATCATCCTGATACTCCTCTTCATAGTCTGGCCACGGGAATAGCCAGGGACAAAGCCATGAGTACTCTCTAAGTACTCGCAAACTAATACTAACAAGTTAAGGTGGTTTTGTAGTTAGGACACTAGGCTCTAGGGTTGTTTTGCAAAAAGCCAGATTTACCTCTACTAAGTTCAGAAGCAAAGAAAAACTAGTTGAAAGTTTGATAACACCTAAGTGGGAATTTTAATTTCATATCACAACTATGTTGTGGTCAAGTCAAAGTCATAATTCATTTCACAAATCATTTTGAAAACATCTGACGCGGGAACAGTATGGCCACTCCAACTGTCCATAACAGCGGACGCGGCTATTCGAATAGTTTGACACTCTGCAGAGATTGTACACTTTCACCACAACATTCGATACATCCATCAGGAACAAATCCTGAATTCACCATACTCAGTGTGCGGATAATCAACCCTAACCTTTCAATTAAACGCCCTAGTATAGGCACCTCTCCTGTGAGTTTTGCCTCCCAACCATGACCAACTGTCATCTTGGGTACTACATAGGTGGACAATCTTCACAAGGTAGCCTCAGCTCAGACCTTGGCCGTGAGGGAACCCATACTAAGGTATATAAGTTTCCAGTCAAGCCCTACCCAATTTTCTGGTATTGTGGTTGTACGATAAAATTGGAATGGTATCGCATCCAGTCAACCATCAGTTTTATAAAGGGCTAAGGCTCATGCCTCAACATTTTCATCATCAAAATCATCTGGTGTTCGGAAACACATGTCAAAACATTTCAGTAGAATGACTCATCATTCCAAGGTTTTCATAACCATTTTCACCAAGTATTCCCATCTAAAGTTGATCAAGTTTTATGCTTAGCACTAGCTCTACAAGTGGGGTTAAGTAGTAATGAGGTGTGGTAAACAAGTGGAGATTAATTAAGTTCAATCTCATGCCTTAGGATGACATCAAGATTATCTACTTAGGCCAAATTTAATGCTCTTTATGCAACCTTCAAATATCTTTCTATCATCTAGAATTTACTATGTAAACTCTAAGAGAAAGCTTTGATAAAGAAATAAAGTATAATGCTTATAAGAAAAACTGGGATGGTTTATCAAGTGGTATAAGCTTGCAAGTAAAACTTGCTTGGTTTGGCTTGCTAATATAGTGGTATAAACTTGCTAGGTTGCAAGTGTTAGCTTGCATAGGTCAATTTGTGTAGTAAGTCTTGCCTTGAGCAGAGCAGTGGTTGAAGTTCTCCTCGGCTTCTTCCTCATAGTATCCTCCTTCCTCCTCATATCCTTGGTCGGTACTAGTGTCTATAAATAAATACGAGGTACACAATCACCAAACAATACTTAACTATTTTCAATCATCACACAAAGGTGTACTATAGATGATCTAGCATCATCACCTATCATTACAAGATTAAAGCATTTGTCTTAGTTATTTTAATTTGAGAAAAGTAATTTATACTCATTGAAAAACTACTCAAGATTTAATATTCTCCAACTGAAACATGGGATCATGTTCACACGTGTCATCACCAAATATTTCAGTACATGGGAATGTGATTTAAAGTGGTGTCACAATTTAATAAGGTTTAACCTTTTTATTTTAAATAAATAAAGTGACTAGAAATGCCTATGTGGCATTCTTTTGTTATTTGAACATTATTTCTGTAAGTAAACCTAAATGTTTTTATATATTCTGAAAGGTATGATCAAATGTGATTTTTGAGAGTTGGAATCAACTCAAAAGCTATTATGGTTATATTTTGAAAAATGTTTGAATGCAGAAAAGCTTCTGCCTTGTTATTTTTACCAAGGGTGATCTACAGATCCAAATGATTTGAATCCAACGGTCTAGGATTAAGCATTTCAGTACCTTTCTAACAAAATTATTTTCATGCATTTTGGTTCATTGAATCGAGCGGGGTTGCTTTTTGAATCTATGTACAGAACTGTGTTTGAATTAAAATAGAAAAATCTAAATTCAAACGGTTGGGTCGCGCGGGAGAGGTTAATGGGCCGGCCCAGTGTCACTTCGCAGCGCAGGGCTCAGCTGACAGGGGGTCAACCAGTAAGCGGCTCATAACGCGCGAAGAGGTACGGGGCTATGTGGGTCGTTGGATTAGAAGGGAGATCGACGGCTGGGGATCGTCATCGACGACAAACCTGTCACCGGCGAGCTCGAACCCTAGCGGCTCAGTGGGGGTGCATAGGAGGCATACCAGGGCTCCAGCAACGACGACGAGGTGGGCAAACGAACGAGTGGTCGATGGCGAGCTCAGGGACGGTCGAGGCAGCTCTGGGGGTGGTCGCAATCAGCGACCCCCTTCTCCTCCAGAGGCGGCCTGCTCCGGTGCAATTCCGGCGAGTTGTTGCTCCTCGTGCTACGGCTAGAGGGTGGAACGATCAGTGAGGTGAGGGGAGTGGAATGGTGTGCTTCAAACGGCTAGGGGTGGCCTCCTTTTATAGGATCGACGGCGAGACCGAGAGATATGGGCAGGCGACGGTGGCGACATAACTACGGGCTTCTAGCGGCATGGCTGAGGGTGGCGATCGACGCGCGGTCTCCTGGCGATGCTCTAGAACTTAAATGAGGGCTTAGGGGTGGTGGTAAGCAGTCGGACGAGGCTGGCTCTCTCAGCGGCAGAGGCGGCGTCTTCGACGGCGAGCGGTGGCTGTGAGGCATTGGGCGGCGAACGGGGATGTCTGGCGTGTTCCTTGGGTCATGGCGAAGCGGTGGGCACGGGCTGCGGTCGAGGGGCGGCCTGTGCGCGCATGTCGGGTGCGGCGCTCTGGCGCGTGCTCGGCATGTCGCAGTGGCACTGGGCGCGGGGCGTGCTCAGTGGTCCACGGCTTGCCTTGTCTCGGGGAGGGGACAGTGGGCGGCGGTGAGGTGTTGGCTAACTCCCAGACATGGCGAGAGAGGGGGAGATGGTCTGCTGCGGCGGCGACCAAGTTGGCCGGCGAGGTGTGCTCGGCTTGCTCACCATTGATGACAATGGCCAGCTTACAGTGAGGCTAGGGGTTTCCAATTAGGTTAGATGATCTACTAAATGGTTTCTGTGAGCTAGAGAGGGAACAAGTTAGGCCAAAACACTATTAAAAATAGTGAATTTGATTTGGTTTAAATTTGCCTACCAAGTGTTTGATGAAATGGCCACAAGAAACTTTCTTTTGAATTTTGAAAAGATTTTTGGTGGGTGTGCTAGGCATGTGCTGGAGACTCTGTGGTTGCTTGGGTTTTGAAAATTGAGCTTGTTTGAGTGGTTTTTGAAATAGTGGGATCTTCCCATATGAGATAGATTCAATTTTAAACTGTTATTTATACTTAGCATTTGAATGTTTTTGGAAGATCACAAATTGGGCCTTGGTACCTCATTATGAGTACTAACAAGGGGTGCAAAGATCTACAAATGTTTCTATTAAGTTTTGAGTGCTTGGAATAGCCAAAGTAGGCATGAGAGTTAATTTGGCCAAAGTGACCATTCACTTCATTTGTTCATGTTAAGTTGTTTGTCTTTAGGAAAAGTTTGGGAATGATTTAGATGATGTTTATTTCACCTAAGAATCATTTTACAAGCAAAGAAACACAGAACCATGGCAATTCAAATGACTCCTAATTTTAAATACACATACATATGAATGCTCTCATATTTTTAGATAGGAAAGTTTTTGTTAACCCTAATTTTGATGATTAGCATTTGATGACCCATGTTTAATATTTTTGGGATGTTATAGGCCTAGATGTTGACCTAACAATGATATGGAGGTGACGAGGCATACTGACGAGGAGGACACATGGAGATCTATTACTTGCCAGTGTCAGTTCACTAGAGATCTAATCTCGATCGTTCAGAGAAGATCCGACGGCTAGGAGAGGAATTTGGCTCCAGATCGGTTTGATTTTGGCTCACAATAGATTAGAAATAGATTTGTGTTAAAGAGGAAAATCCGCACATCAAATCAAAATACTTCCAACATGAAAGTTGTGAGGAATCATTAGATCTACCTTTTACCAAAGAAATTGGGTTATGAAAAAATGAGCACGAGTATATCTTGGATTTACACTGTTAAATCTGAAATATTATGATGCGAAATTCTCCGTCTATGATAGATGAAAAGAGGTGGGGTTTGTCATGATTAAAAATTCAACAAGATCTATAGCTTTCCTGGTGTAGCCGAAGGCAAACGACGGAGTCTAAATGGGTTAAGAAACTAAATATGATACAGGAAGGTGTAGATTCAGGATTTCGAGAAGGAAAATTGATATAGCTATGGATCTACGAGGTTTATATAGAGCTTTTGGATGGTAGGAAGATAGATATTGGAGTAAGAAACAAGTAAAAACAAACGGAACTTAATTTGGAGTTGTAGATCTAAAGATATTAGAGATTGAATAGAGATAGATATGCAGAAATGGATTTCACACGGATTTTGATGCAACCTGGGCATCGATCATTCAATGCAGGTGCATGATGTCTCCTCTGGCCGCTAACTATCCTAGCCGCTGGCTGGATTGGGCCGGACAGTTTAGTTTTTTCTTTTCTTTTCTTTTCTTTTTCTGTTTTCATTTTATTACTTTCTCTCATAATTTCTTCATATGAGCTCCGAATGATATAAATCTTGTTTCTATAAATTTATAATATTCAATATATTATATTAAGGTAATATTTAGTAATATTTTGTGTTCTAAAATAATGGATTTTATAAATCCCATTTAATTCCTTATAGGTATAAAGTAGCACATTGTCCTTTAGGGTTTTGTTTAACATTTGAATTTGAAATCTTTGCAAATTTTTGTATGATGCAATGCTCAAGAGTGACATGCAAATGAATTTTTTCTCCTCCCACTTTCTAAAACCTTGGGATGTTATGAAGCGGACGAGATCCTTGAGGAGGTGTGTGGACGTCTTGCAACAGTGAAGGACTGCGAGGTGACGCTCGCGGTTCGCGAGAAGGTAGCTGCCCCCTATGAGTTACATGGGCATGACCCTTCGGGTGCCCAATATTGGTATATATGGTGCGGCCCAACGGAAGTCTCAATCTAAGATATGCCAAGATCCATGAAGCCCATTGATATGTTGGAAATGTATCTATAATTTTTTATGCTCCATGCTTGTTTAGTATCTAATTTTCTTTACTTGTCCACACTTTGAGGTGCTTTTTACATGTTTTCTGGTACTAACCTATTAACAAGTTGCAACAGTGCCAGATGCCTGTTTTCTGCTATTTTTGGTTTCAGAAAAGTTAGAAAAGAAATATTCTCTAAATTGGACGGGACGAACGCCAAAGTCAATAACTTTCCATGGGGAAAAAGAAGTCCAGAAGAGAGCCGAAAGGGCTGGCCAGGGGGGCCAGACCCACCCCAGGCACGGGGTTAGGTGGACTCGCTGGGTAGGGTTTGGCGACCCTGGTCGCCTCCCGGACTCCCCCCTTCGCCTATAATAAGCCCCCGATATAGAAACTCTCGGTACCCGATCAGAAATCCACGAAACCTTCTATAGCCGCCGCCACCATCGTCCCTAGATCGGGGGCGATCTGAAGTTCTTCCTGGCACCCTGCCGGAGGGGAGATCATCCCGGAGGCCTTCTCTTTGGTATGATTCGTGATTAGTTCCACCTTGGACTATGGGTCCATGTAGTAGCTAGATGGTTGTATCTCCTTCTTTGTGCTTTCATGTACAGATCTTGTGAGCTCCATTCATGATCAAGATCTAATCTATTTGTAATCATGCATGTTGTGTTTGCGGGGATCTGATGGATATTGAGATTATTATGTTGGTTTGATTAATGGTTCTATCTTTATGATTCTATCATGTCTGTGTTGTTTGTGATCTTGCATGCTCTCCATTGCTAGTGGTTATCTTGTCCAAGTAGTTGCTAGTGACTCCAAGAGGGAGTATTTATGCTCGATAGTGGGTTCATGCCTCTAGTTTCCAAGGGAAGTGACAGAAATATCTTCGGTTGTAGATGTGTTGTTTCTACTAGGGAGAAAACAACGGTCCCTTGTTCATGGAACATGTGGATTGTTTACCTTACACACTTTGCTTAAAGCGGTTGTTTGTTGCTTGCAACTTAATACTAGAGGGGGTTCGGATGATAACCTGAAGGTGGACTTCTAGTCATAGATGCAGTTGGATTACGGTCTATGTATATTGTTGTATTGCCCAATCAACTTCATAGGATCTTTCTAGCTAGTAATTGCATTGTTATGCCTTGCTCAGTTCCTGTCAATTGCCTCGCTGTAATTTTTTTACCCTTCATGCCATGTTGTTTGTCTAAGGAGAGCACCTCTAGTGAACTATGGACCCCGGTCCAATCTTACCATTGATACATCTTCCACTGTTACTTGTTTACTTGATGCAAACCATTATCTTCCACACCATACGTTTAATCCTTTGTTACAGCAAACCGGTGAGCTTGACAACCTCACTGATTCATTGGGACAAAGTCTTGAGTTTGTGTTGTGCGGGTCTCCACGTTGCTTCCAACACCTGTGTGACGTTTCCTTCCTCCTTCTAGTTCGATAACCTTGGTTTCTACTGAGGGAAATCTTGTTGTTGTACTCTTCATACCTTGCTCTTGGGGTTTCCAATGAAGCACTCTTCCTCCCTATTGAGTGTAGCATCAAGTAATTTCTGGCGCCGTTGCCGGGGAGGCTAAGGACGTCTTCACTAGGGGGGTCCTTCACTTCCTTTCTCTTTACTTTGTTTTTTGTTTGCTTTGTTTCTTTTGCTTGGTTTTGTTTGCCTCTTTCCAAAAAAAACCAACAAAATAGTCTAGTTTGGTTTGCTTGCTTTATTCAAAAACACACAAAAATTAGTTCCTACTCTAGTTGTTGGTCGGTTGCCTTGCTTAATCATGCTTTATATCAATGGATGGTTTCTTTGAAACTAGTTCTTATTGGCAAGGTGGGTTCACGGAAGACCAAAAGTATTATTATAAGGAACACCGTTTGTCACAAAAAGGGAAACACTTATGCGAACAAATTGATAAGTTGAATACTATTGCTAGAGACGTGTGCTCTACTTATAATGTTACTTATTGCTTTGATAAGTCTTGTTGCTGTAGGAGGTATAAACACCTGCCTTTTCAATGTGAGTATAATGATAATGTTACCATATCTTCTTATGTTAAGGGAAATTATGACTTTTATGATGTGGAACAAATTGAAGAATTTATTGCTTTCAAGGGTGCATTTGAACTTGCTAGTTTGCTTGAAAATACTGATGATGCACCTTATGAACATGAGGTTTATGAGATACTAAAATTCTTCTTTGATAATTACAAGGAAGCAAATGGCTATATTCTTGAATATTTTAATAGATGCTCTCCATAAATGGAAGAGTCTAATGCCTTGCAGGAGCCTATGGAAGAAGAAATTGTTGAAACTGGAAGCTCATTAGATGAAAAAGAGGAGGAGAGTGATGAACAAAAGGAGGAAGAATGGATCTACCCATGTCTGCCTTCTAATAAGAGTAAATCTTTACCTCATATTATTTGATTGTCCCCCATGCTTGCCAAAGAAGGACTGTTATGTTCCCGTGGATCCTTTTGAAATATCTACTTTAGATAGAACCTGTGAAGGTTTTAATCCCACTATTTTTGAGCTTGATAGAAATTATGTGTTTGTAGATCATGAAAAGCCTGCTTTATGTGATAGTTATATTGTTGAGTTTATTCATGATGCTAATGAAAGTTATTATGAGAGAGGGAAACATGGTCTTATGTATCTCAACAATATTAAGTTTTCCCTCTTCATGTTGAAAATCTTGAAGTTGCACTTGTTTTGTTTTCACATTCTTGTTACTATGTGCTTCTTTGATTTATTTTCTTACAAGATTCCTATGCATAGGAAGTGGGTTAGACTTAAATGTGTTTTGAATTTGCTTCTTGATGCTCTCTTTGACTTCAATTCATAATTCTTATGAGAGCATCTTCTCAAACTTTTTTGCCTAACTTAAAGGCGTTAAAGAAAAGTACTTGTTGGGAGATAACCCAAAAGTTTCCTTGAGTCTTGGAAGTTATTACTTCTATAATGACCTCTCCTTATCCTTTTTGTTTGCTTTTTGTGCCAAGAATGACCTCTAATGAGAGGGAAGTAAGATTTGTGGAGTTGCTGTCCCGAAACAGATTTCTGTCCTCCACCAAAACAATTCGTGAGGAGGCTCTGTAACTCAGATTGAGCTCAACATTTATGAATAAATCCCCCCGTATGTTGGATAACTTTCTTTAGTTCAACACTTTTTGATTTGAGCAACATAAAATGTTCGAAAAAATTCGTTTCTACCTATTGGTCTGTTTTGACATATTTCTGCCATTATTTGCATTTGCTTCTTATTGATTCCTTTTTGAGTTCTCTTCAGGTAAATTGAGTTTCTTTGAAGGACTTACTACAGTAGCTTGTGTTTTTAGTGAAAAGCCTTGCTGTTCCAAAGCTTTGCCAGTGGTCTAATATCTTTTGAATACACTAATGTTGCTAATGAAGATTGTGTGAAGGTTTTTATGAAGGAAAAATTTCAGGTGTAGAGAGAGAATGATGCAATGAGATGGAGAATGGAAAAAATCTCAAGCTTGGGGATGCCACCATTGTGTCACCCCAAGAAATATCCAAGAGGTACAAGCGTCAAAGCTTGGGGATGCCCAAGGCATCCCCTTCTTCATCGATAAAAAGCTCAGGTATGTCTAGACACTTCACTTTTATTGTTTCATGCACAGTTGTGTTGTTCTTGGAGCGTCTTAGTTTTCGTTTGCTTTGCTTAGTTTGTTTAGTTTGATTTAGTAGTTTGGACCCCCGCTCTCGCTGTGTTGTTTTACAAATAAGTTTGCTTGGTGTTTGGAAAGGAGTAGTAAGTTCTTGCTTGAAGTGCAAGAGGAGCTTGCATTGACTGAGACTAAGACTTTAGCATGACATGCTAGGTGTTGTTTTTGCATTATGCTTAGTTATTATTTCTGTAGCATGTCTTGTTCCAAACAATTGGGATTTCTTAGTGTGCCTTGAATAAATTATGCGTTGTATTAGCATGCAAAAGCATAGTATTGTGGTATTCTCCTTTAATGTTTTGCTTGGGTTGACTTGGCACATGCTCACACCATGTTATGACTATGACAAGCCACCATTAGCCTCTGTGATCATTTAGTCCTTGACTTGTAGTACCACTCTTTTATTTGATTAGTTTTCTTTGTTGCATTGCATAAATATGGCCATTATTGCTCTCTTAGTTGGTTGCTCCCAGTCTTTTGCTAGCCTCCACTTGTATGAGTAAGTTCTACTCATCCTTCCAACTCCCAAGAAACCAAGTTATTCCAAAGTGTCCACTATAAACTCCTATGCATGGTGTGTTACACCATTCCAAGTATATTCTTGTTTTCAACTATCTTCCAATTAAAAACTATTTTGTTATGTGAAAACTTAGTGATTAAAGCCCTCACGAACTTGATGGCACACATTTTATTCTTTGCCCCTAATAAAATTGAACCATTGAGGAAACTTTGTTGTATATGCTTGCATTTATAAGTTGGGATTAGCAGAACCGTGCTGTCATGGGGAACGTTTTCAAAATTGCACTTGTACTTTTTGTACTCCGTTGATATCATGCTCTTTTTGTCTATGGATGTTACCGGTGTGAAATGAAGTGGGAACTTGTAAGTCCATGGAGTTTGTATTCTGTGTTAGAGAAATGCATGGGCCGTTATCCTAAGCCATGCCTAATCATGGTGGAAACTTGCAGCATCACCATAGTGATCTATCTATGAAGCATCCTCAATAAAAAGATATGCATATAGTAAATAAAAAAGATTGTTGAGATGCTCATTGTCTGCTTGCCTTGTCATTTTGGTTATGGGAAAGCTCTTGTACCATGTGCAAGGGGTACCGTGTTGGTAGTTCTCAATGATATGCAAATACTTACAGTGACAAGAACTTGCCTGGGCCCTAAGTTGAGTATCCATGAGGTGTAGCCCTCATAGTCAAGGGAGTTGAGATTGCCAACTTATACTTTGTCAAGCATATACTACAGGTTTGCCACTTTAACCTTAACCACTTCAAGATGCTTATGATAGGGGCAATGAGGGCTGAAAGCTAATAAGTACCATAATTTTTGGAAGCTCTTTTTGAAACTTGTAATCCCTGCTTCCTTTACAAAAAAGGCCTTTCTTCCACCATTAATTGAGTCTCCACCTTCTACCTTTAGGCACCATTAAGAGAGCATAGTTGTCATTCTGTGTGCAATGTTCTAAAGCTTACTAATTGATGCATATTGTGTTATTACTTGCTCTTGTGCTATTTTTTGCTAGTCACGCTTGTGAACTTTGCAGGTGTCCTATGCATTATATTGCTACTCTATGAGGGACAAGCTGATTGCCACTATGCTATGTTTTCTGCATGTGAAACAAACAAACGTTTTTAATGCATATTATTCATGATCTTTGTTTGTAGCTTGCCATGTTGCATGCATAGTTACTATGTCCTACTATTAGAACTCCATCTTTCATGCACATGTTTAGAGTTCTTTGATCCCAGCTTTCAATGCTTGCAAATGGTTGGATCTTTATTGTGAGGGTGCATGTTCACCTCAAAAATTATTCTTTTATCACTTACCTACTCTAGGACGAGCAGGAGTTAAGCTTGGGGATGCTGATACATTGGAAACGTATCTATAATTTTTGATGCTCCATGCTTGTTTAGTATCTACTTTGATTTACTTGTCCACACTTTGAGGTGCTTTTTACATGTTTTCTGGTACTAACCTATTAACAAGTTGCAACAGTGCCAGATGCCTGTTTTCTGTTGTTTTTGGTTTCAGAAAAGTTAGTAAAGAAATATTCTCGGAATTGGATGGGACGAACTCCAAAGTCAATAACTTTCTGTGGGGAACAAAAGGTCCAGAGGAGAGCCAGAGGGGCTGGCCAGGGGCGCCAGACCCACCCCAGGCGCGGGTCAGGTGGACCCGCTCCTGGGTAGGGTTTGGCGACCCTGGTCGCCTACCAGACTCGCTGCTTCGCCTATAAGAAGCCCCCGATATAGAAACTCTCGGTACCCGATCAGAAATCCACGAAACTGTCTGTAGCCGTCGCCACCATCGTCCCTAGATCGGGGGGATCTGAAGTTCTTCCCGGCACCCTACCAGAGGGGAGATCATCCCGGAGGCCTTCTCTTTGGTATGATTCGTGAGTAGTTCCACCTTGGACTATGGGTCCATGTAGTAGCTAGATGGTTGTATCTCCTTCTTTGTGCTTTCATGTACAGATCTTGTGAGCTCCATTCATGATCAAGATCTAATCTATTTGTAATCATGCATGTTGTGTTTGCGAGGATCCAATGGATATTGAGATTATTATGTTGGTTTGATTAATGGTTCTATCTTTATGATTCTATCATGTATGTGTTGTTTGTGATCTTGCATGCTCTCCGTTGCTAGTGGTTATCTTGGCCAAGTAGTTGCTAGTGACTCCAAGAGGGAGCATTTATGCTCGATAGTGGGTTCATGCCTCTAGTTTCCAAGGGAAGTGACAGAAATCTCTTCGATTGTAGATGTGTTGTTGCTACAAGGGAGAAAACAACGGTCCCTTGTTCATGGAACATGTGGATTGTTTACCTTACACACTTTGCTTAAAGCAGTTGTTTGTTGCTTGCAACTTAATACTGGAGGGGGTTCGGATGATAACCTGAAGGTGGACTTCTAGTCATAGATGCAGTTGGATTACGGTCTATGTATATTGTTGTATTGCCCAATCAACTTCATAGGATCTTTCTAGCTAGTAATTGCATTGTTATGCCTTGCTCAGTTCCTGTCAATTGCCTCGCTGTAATTTTTTTACCCTTCATGCCATGTTGTTTGTCTAAGGAGAGCACCTCTAGTGAACTATGGACCCCGGTCCAATCTTACCATTGATACATCTTCCACTGTTACTTGTTTACTTGATGCAAACCATTATCTTCCACACCATACGTTTAATCCTTTGTTACAGCAAACCGGTGAGCTTGAAAACCTCACTGATTCATTGGGACAAAGTCTTGAGTTTGTGTTGTGCAGGTCTCCACGTTGCTTCCAACACCTGTGTGACGTTTCCTTCCTCCTTCTGGTTTGATAACCTTGGTTTCTACTGAGGAAAATCTTGCTGCTGTACTCTTCATACCTTGCTCTTGGGGTTTCCAACGAAGCACTCTTCCTCCCTGTTGAGTGTAGCATCACCCATGATGATTCAACAGATACGAAGCCTACAAGGACACAGACTCCTGTAGTTACAGGACAAGGATAGTCAAATACTAAACTAGATACAAACTCTACACTTCTAAACAACTTGTATTGGTACCTAAGCCCTAGACTCCCCATATATAAAGGCTAGGAGGGGCCAACAAGGTGGGCACGCTATCCAACGATACAATACACACGCCTTTCTCTCTCTCGGCGAGATAGAATCTAGTCGACTCAACGTGTTTGTACTCTATAATGATAATATGAGCAGACAAGCAGGAAGTAGGGTTTCCTCTACAAGGGTCTGAACCTGGGTAAATCGCCTCCCATGTTTGTCTATTAAGCTGACAAAATCACTAGCGCTCTCTTTTTCACGAAACCCTAAGTCCATAACCATGGGCACTGCTGAGATCACACCTTGTTGGTGAGCAAGAGGCCTTGGTCGGCCGCTAGGAGGCCCTAGACGCCCATGAGAAGGAACTCTTGGCCTCTAGAGAAGAGGTGAGCTCCAAGAAATGAGACCTTTAGCTGCGCGAGAAGGGGTGAGCTCTAGGCATCTCGAGCTCATGCATCAAGAGAAGTAGGTGGCCACCCGCGAGATCGACCTTGATATAAAGGAGAACAACCTGAGAATGGAGCATATCTTCCTTGAGAAGATGGAAGACAAGATTGCCGAGGGCCAGCAGGAACTCCAGCATGCCAAGTATAAGCATGACGTGATTGTCAAGAAGGTCAACGCCAAACTCGCCACCCAAGAGAATGAGATGCAAGATAAGATCTCCAAGAATCTCACCAACAATCTCCGGAGGGCCCATGAGGACGTCTCGAAGAAACTTAAGATACGAGAGGATCGCTTCTAGGAGAAGCAAAAATCTCTTGTGGAGGCGCATAAGAAGCTGGAGACAAAACTCCATGGCATCCATGCTGACCACGACCGAGCGAAGAGCACCAAGCGCACGGCCAATGGAGAGATTGGGAGGCTCCAAGGGGATGTGGACTCCCTAAACATGCAGGTCAAGCCCGTCACAAAGCTTGTAGAGATAACCTAGCAGGAGAGGCTGGAGGCACTGGCCCTAGCATACGAGCGTTTCAAGATGTTTCGTGATCTCGCCAAGCACACTGGTCCCTCCATGGAGCGCATTGAGGCGCACATCTTTCAAGCCCCTCCAGATTTTGTTGTCGACAATCCGTCAGGCTTCCTCCAGCTCTTCACCATAATCATGGAGGTTCTAGGGATGGTGTCAGCGTATCTTACGAGCACCATCGAGGAGGAGTGCCACGAGTTGATTAGCATCGCATGGATGTGGCTCTTTAGTAACCTCCACGCCAACCTAGTGTTCGACTTTGCCATAGTGTTGAAGTCGGTGGAGCCTAACCTCATAGTCAAGCTTGGGGATGATACCAAGGAACACGTGGAAGCCCTCGTAGCACTCTACCAGTGGAAGGTGGGTGACGGCGAGGTCAACAAATCTTCCGAAGAGGAGGGCTCTGACGAGGAGCCAGGCGAGGTGCGGAGGATAGCACCTCGTCACCATGAGGCTTAGGCATGGGATTAACCTGTATCCTATACTTTGTATAATAAACGTGTATTCGTTAAGACACTTCCCTAGTGGCCTTGTAATGTAAGTATTTTTGCTTGTGCAATTTATTTTTACCCCCATCACTTTGTCCCTAGCCCTTCGCAAAGTGTGGGATGAGAGAAAAGAGAGGTGCAGAATAGCTTATACTTAGTCTTGGCGAGGAGTTGTTCCTGCGAGTTGCACATTGTGAAGCTCTCTCCTGGAGCGAACCTCTCGTGAGTTATGGAGAGGACACCTTGTGGGCCTCAACGAGGGCGCCTTGTGGGCCTCAGGAGATACCTCTTGTGAGGCTTGGCGAGGGAACCTAGTGGGCATCATTGAGGGGACTTTGTGGGCCTCGGGAGAAACCTATTGTGAGGCTTGGCAAGGGCACCTAGTGGGCCTCGTTGAGGGCACCTTGTGGGCCTCAGGAGAAACTTCTTGTGAATCTTGGCGAGGGCACCTGTTGGGCCTCCATGAGGGCAGCTTGTGGGCCTCATGGAGGACCTCTTGTGAGTCTTTGGAGAATGGTATCTTGTGAGACTTAGGCGAGGAAACCTTGTGGGATTTGACGAGGACCCCTTGTGAGGCCTCGTGAAGCACAACCTGTGAAGGCTTCCCTAGAGGACTTGCTTCCATTCTGTATTGATAATATAGGAAAGTCCCCAGCAAGGACACCTTGTGGGCCTCAGGAGGGTCATCTTGTGAGGGCCCTGGCTACTTGTGTAGTAGGTTTTAGTATGTGTTGTGCTTTAGGGGCATCGTCATGCTAGCAGAATCACAAACAGGACAAATGCATGCACTCTTTGGTTCATGTATAGGTGTTACACGAGGAGATCAAGAACCAAGGACCTTGGTGAGGTGATGTCCATAGGATGACCAGTCCCATGAGCCAAAGCTCAGTCACTTGGGCTTTGTGCTGATGGGATGGGACCTAGAGCGGCCACCATGACTAGCCCCCTCTTATGTTATACACAACAAAGAGAGCATGAGCGCATACAAAACATGAAATATATTTCTTATCAAGGTAAGGATACACGAGGTGGGATTGGCGAGAAGTTCGTATTTTAGTCTTGGATGAGGTTGTTCATTACGAGGGATCCACAAGGTGGGTGGGAACTCTCATGGACTGGTGTCGATGCTCAAGAGATGCTTCACGGGTAGAACTTACGGAGGTGATGAATGTTCCATGAGTTTGCCATGAGGAAACTTTCTCAAGTCATGACACGCCAGGCCAGGGAAATTTGCACGACCCTGAAGGGGCCTTCCCACATCGACGAGATCTTGTTGAGGCCTTTTCGGGAGAGTATCCTCTAGAGGACAAGATCACCAACCTCGAGCGTGTGAGGATGGATGTTGCGTCTATGGTAGCAAAACGAAGGCCTTGCTGGTACTGGGCGGCGCAGACGACTGCCTGGAAACGAGCCTCCTCGAGGAGCAGCAAGTCATCCTCCTACGGGTAATATTGGCGAGACTTGTCGAAGGCGAGGACTCATGGAGGCCCATGGGTGAGCTTGGTGGTAGAACATCTTCCACCCCGTAGACGAGGGAAAAGGGTGTTTCATCGGTGGGCTCTTCCATCCTGTAGACGAGGAAAAAGGGTGTTTCACAGGTGCGCTTGGTCATTGTGGTGGAAATTTACCAGAGCACGGATAGGAGCGCATTGATCTACCCCTTGCCTCTGGCCTTGAGATTGTTGAAGCTTCTGGTCTTGAGGCCCTTGAGCACCTTGGAGTTGGCACGATCAGCCTGCCCATTTCTTCGTGGGTGAGTGACGGAGGTGTAGAAGATCTTGATGCCGAGGCTCGATCAGTAGGAATTGAGTAAGCTGCTGGTGAACTGGCTACCATTATCAGTGATGATGCGGTTGGGCATGCCGAAGTGGCACACAAATCCCTTGATGAACTTGATAGCAGGCCTTGCCGAGATGGTGTGGATAGGCTCCACCTTTGCCCACTTTGTGAACTTGTTGATGGAGACGTAGAGGTAGCGGTATCCCCCGAGATCGCGAGGATAAGGTCCCAAGATGTCCAACACCCACCGCAAACATCCATGAGAGTGGAATGTTTTGGAGTTCTTGTGCTAGTTGATGGACCTGCTTGGCATGGAATTGGCAGGCCTCGCATGCCTTGATGACCTCGGTAGCATCGTGGAGCATTGTTGGCCAGTAGAAACCATTACGGAAATCCTTACCAGCGAGTGTGCGTGACGAGGAGTGGTGGCCACACTCTCCAGTGTGGATGTCGATGAGGAGCGCGTGTCCTTCCTCTACGGAGACGCTGCATAGTGAAACCCCGTTGGGGCGCCTATGGTAGAGGTCTCTGTCCACTACGCAGTAGCTCTTGGACTGGTGAGCTATGCGCTCAGGCTCAGCATTATCCTCGGGGAGAGTAGTCCTTGAGCTCGTCGATCCAGCTTGTGGCTTGGTGAGTGATCGCCATCGTGCGCGGGCCACAATCTAGAGCGCATGTTGTGGGTGGCAGTGAGAGTTTCTTGGTGAGGGAGGCATCACTATCAGCTGGTGGCTTGACCATGGCATCAACAACTTCTCCTTGAAGACTCATGGGTTCTATGGCTTGCGCTTTGATGTGCGCCTAGCGAGTTCGTGCACCTCCATATTGTCTATGCGAGGAGTGTGCTTCAGCTCCATGCCAAGAAAACACTTCTCGAGCTTGTGTACTTCCTCTAGGTAGGAAGCCATGTGGTTGTCCTTGGCTTTGTAGTGCTTGTTGGAGAAGCTGACGAGCTGTGAGTCTCCCAGTAAGACGATGCGCTTGATGCCGAGAGTGATCGCAGCACTGAGCCCGGCAAGGAGGCCCTCGTACTCGGCGATGTTTTTGGGGAACTTTTCTTCTTCCTTGAAGCGAAGCTGCACAACATAGTAGAGTTTTTCACCGGTTGGTGAGGTGAGTACTGCTCTAGCCCCCGTGCCCTCTCATGCGAACACGCCATGGATGTTCATGGGCCAGTGCCCAGGAGACACCTTCCTTGTAAGTTGCGCTAGAAAATGTTCTTGATGGAAACAACTATGAGAGTGTTGTAGCAAGTGTATTTTCCCCACAAGGGTGACTTGGGGGTTTATATCAAACTCTTGGGGAATTGGCTTAGATATTTTTTCTTCCTCTCCTCTTCAAGAAACCTATAAAGAAATTTTTTGTCTTGTGTCCCCAACTCCACCGTGTGGTTGTCAAGCACAAGGTTTCCTATTAGTAATATGAAATAACAACAATATAAAATAAAATAACGCAAGTAAAAGAACTAGGCAGGGAAAGTAAAAACAATAAAAGGATAGTTGTTTTGGGGTTTTGTGTGTATGCAAGTGAAGAAAGTATTTTTTTTATTTTCAAAATAATAAATTGTAGGAAATATAAAGTGTGATAGTGGTGTTGGAAACGTGTTTCTTATGGTTTAAAATGGACCTGGGTTCATGGGTTCAATTTCATACTCTCTTTTTGGGTTGCAATGGACACAAACAATTCATCAAAGACATAATATTGGTGGAACTTCTACATGTGTTTGATAAGAATTCATATGGGCATCATGTCCTAATGTAGAGCTGATGCAACACATATCTCTTATACTCCTAAAGAAAGGGAAAACTCCAAGCAATCTTGAATTAAGAATCAACAGAGTATAGCCTTAGGTATTTTGACATGATGTTTGAATCACAAATATGCTACCTTGACCAAACAAGATTATCTAGATGTCACAAGATAATTATAGAACATGAATTCACTTTATCCCTAGTGAGGCATCAAAAGAAAGGTAAATACCATAGTAGATCTTGAATTTGTTGCCACTATTCAATCACTACCACCATGCTACTCTATCTAATACGCACTTCTCCCCAGACATGCTCTTGCATACAAGTTGGATCAGAACGATTACTTAAGAACGGGGTACATGATATGCATCCATCAATACACCTTAGACATAATAGGTTCCAATCTCCTATATCAAATCATAGAATAAAGATCCACCACATAAGAATTACAAATATGACCATAATCATATTGGGCAGCTCATATGGTACTAGATCTATGAAGAACAAGAGAGAGAGAGAGAGATCAAGCTACTACCACAAGGTTGACTACTCCCTCTTCATCATGGTGATGATGGTGGAGTCATTGGATAAGGTAGAGATCGCTCTAGCGGCGGCTCCGGCGGAGTTTCCCCCTCCAATCTTTGCTAGTTCTGGCTCTGTTTTGCTGTTTCGATGTTTCTATGCCGCCTCCCTCCAGGAACTACTGAGGGGGCCTTTTATAGTGGTTTTTGGGTCATAAGAAGGCGATGGGAGAAAGACCAAAGCGAATCGATGGTCGAGGAGGAAAAGAGCTTGGGTGGCGCGCCCACCATTACTAGGCGCGCCTCCAAGGCTATTTTGGGGCTGCTGGCTCATCTGGTGAGGTCCAAGTGCTCCTGGTGCTTCTCTTGATGAAATATTGATTCTCCCGAAATCCCAGCTCCTTTTGACTTTGTTTAGGTCCCTGAAAGGAAAAAATACACAAAACAAGGTTTTCTTGTCATGCAGAGTTATAAACAAAATAAAGGGGATCATTGGTAAATCCCCATAAATCAATGTACAACATGAATATAACATCATATATGTAGCAAATATGTGGGAATTCATAGAAAGGAACTACAAAGTTCATGTATGCATTTTACATGCATCACCTGGGTAGGACGAGACAGTGGTCATCCAGTCCCATCACCATCGATTGCAACTACATCGCCCAAGGAAGGGGAGAGGCCTGCAACGCCGCCCTTCTTCCTACATGGTACACGGTGAGAGGTGCCTGACCTAGGAATTCATCTGTATCACGCATGCAGGATGGCGATGTAGTGACCCCTTGGTGTATAAGAGGAGCGCCTCTATCCGTAGAGAGGATTTCAGCTATTTGGCAAGTGACATTGTACTAAGTTAAACACACTAGATAGTGTAGAGGATAAAATATAGGCTATTGAGATAAAAAGAGTTAGAGGGGAGGAGAAGAGAAAACATAAGAAGAGAGGAGGAAGCCTAGGAAGCATTATCACTGACCAGCAAGAGAGTTCATTTTTTGTGTAAGCAAGATAGATCACCAAATAGTACAGAAAGCAGGACGTAGGGTTGTTAGCCAAAGGGTGGCCTGAACCTAGCTAAAAGACTTTCGTGTTTGCTATGTTTCGTCATTGTTGAACTCAGAGCACCTCCCTCCCTCACCAAACAAATAGGGGTTGTCGCACATCCCCGGTGTACGCATTCTAACACGCGACATCTGGCACGCCAGGTAGGGGGTGCCTGCTTCGTCCAAGACTGGCATTTTTTAGAAGCGGGTTCATCATCTCCGCCGACGATGTCGATGTCTCCTAAGAAATCGGGGGGTGCCGGGTCAAAAAGCACCACCATCGACCTGCCTATGGTGCACACTCAGTCTCGTGGACCCGCAGGGAGCGAAGGCGCTCCCATCAAGAAGAGAGCTCTGCATGGGGATCCCAATGGGGACCCTCGATCGCCGTCGACTCATCGCCAGGACACACCTTCGCCGGAGCAACCTATGGAAATGTAGGGGGCATATACCCCCGTGGTCGCCGGCACAGAATGAGCGGCTGACCCTCTAGAAGGGGAAGAAGGAGGCGCCACAGACGGTGGGACTCGCACTGGGGGGAACTCACCACCTTGGTGCAGCGCCTCACCCGCATGAGTAACGACGTTACTCCCGTCGTGCAAACGAGAAGACCGTCGGGCCTCGGCAGCCAGACGGCATATGCTCCCAAGGCGTCCGACACCTCACACAAGGGGAGAGGCGGTGGCGGCCATCAACGCCCTAATGATGTACCAACCATCTCCTGACACCCTAGCATATTACAGATGGCGAGTGATGGGGGAATACCAATCGGAGTATACCCACGAAGCGGATTCGCCAGCTGGATCGAGCTGACTGAAACCTATCCCTGAGCGGGTCGACTCGCCCAATTCGGCGACTGGCGCATGCTGGACCCAAACGACTGGTGCCGACTGGAGGCCCAAGACAGCGACTTTAATACAAAGCCCACCAAATACTTGTAAACCCTAACTGGCTGCAAATATAAAGCCACCAGGGGCACCCCCACGGGGTAGGTCATATTGGCATCTTCTTCCACATCTCATTAGATCTAATCTCCCTCCGCCTACGGCGGCTCCCTTGTAAACCAATCTATGATCATATACTGGATTGATAGCAGGACGTAGCGATTCTCCACCGAGGGGACGTGAACCTGGGTACATCGTGTGCCAATCTCGCTCCCGGATTCTCCTACGTCGCCTTGCTCCCTCTACGTAAGCTACCCTAGTAGCATCTGCCATGCAATACCACGACAGTTGGCGCCCACCGTGGGGCAACCGGTGCTTGGAGGTGATAATCCGGGCGGGATCCCTCTCCATCGACGCCGACCAAATCACATCGACCTGGTTCCAGCCAATTGCAGTTCAACACCACGCCGCGTTGATGAAGCTCCTTCATGCGGGAGAATATTCCTTAATTGGGAACGATTTGTCTCTAAGCTGATCCAATCTAGGTGGCGACGCTTGGCCTCATGCGGCTCGGTGCAACGACGTTCCAGGCTCAAACGCAATAAGCGGCAGCCAAAGCCAACAGATCAGTCCCTGGTCGATGGATAAAGTGCATGCTTTCCTTATTATTCTATTCATATTTAATTTAATCTATAGTACCTGGATTGCCGGCATGCTTGGCGACGGCTGTGAGCCCGTTCGATCCAGAGGCAGTCGTGCGTTCAACAAACATGGCGTGGCTAGACCTGAGTTGCAGCGCAAGCGGCGGCCGCCGCACATCGAAGTTCCATTAATATATGGGCAATCTGATCCAGCCAATTTAGGTACGTACTAGTTTTTAACCTAGTAAAAGGTGAGTGCTGATCTAATTGGGAATTACAACACCTTACCAAACTCCCAATCGCATGCCCTGTGCTATTTTCCTTCTTTTTTGGTTCATGTCAGATTAAACTATCAATACTAATCATTGTCATTTTCTTCGTGAACCTGTATGGAATAAATCTGGGAACTGCCCGAGTCTGCCTCGAGACTAGGGCCGATTTGTTTTCCGGACGAGATCTCTCGCCGTCGACCACTGGGTCGAGCGTACGGCACAAAAACTGCCACCAGGGACTTGGGGTTGGAGCTGATCGATCATGTCTGGTTGCTAACAACAGCAACAGGCGCATGTATAGATAATGACTCGATAAGTCAGGGGCACGTAACCAACCATGATCGGCTTGCTTGAGCTTTGCCGATTACACCAAGTTGGTTTCACATGCCGACAAGTTAAATTACCTTAACACGATTCGGAGATCCGGTCGGACACGCTGCCGTGGCCACTTTGGAAGACTCCATCGATTGTGCTACCACAAGCTGCTTCACCGTCGTAGCTGCCTACAATTCCGCCATCGACGACTCGGCTATGGCCGAATAATTTTCTCCTAGTTGATCTTATTTTAAATATTTTATTTGTATACTAATAATCTTTTTACTAAATGTGTGTTGATGCATATGTGCGGAGAAGAAGCAAATTGCACTCTCGCGGCCCGGATGCGTGCGGCATGCCTACCCGCCGCGTACTCGCCACGTCCGGTGACTCGTCCATCGCGCGACATGCTCCGGACCTCGCCTAAACGCGGACACGCTTAAACGCGGACTCGCTAGGCTCGAGGACTTGCCCATTGCAGACTCGCCTGCCGCGTCGACATCGTCATAGCACGATCTCCATCCGCCGCGTCAACTTCGCCATAGCGCGACATCCATCCGCCGCGTTGACTTCGTGTCCGCCGTGTCGACTTCGCCATAGCGCGACCTCTGTCCGCCGCGTTGACCCTGTCCGCCGCGTCGACCATTTCCGGCTACGTCGAATGCATACGCCGTGCCTACTAAGGGACCTTCATCGTCCGAGTTGCCAGAGAGGGTCACATGCCACGCTGCATGGACTCACCACTGGGCTTCTCTTCCCCTCAGGAAAAATCAATTCGCCTTTGTCAACCTTTGAAAGAGCGACTCACAATGGCCAAGTAGTGCAGACGAGGACTCGCAAACCGAGCCTCGGATCGTCCATGAAAAACGCTAACCGAGAGCCATCATTGGAGTCGCCTTGCTCGACTGGCCTTCCGGGCCAAGACAAATGGTAGTGCTATACAAACAGCACCATGTCCTCCTCAACCTTAGACAGTGCGACTCGCACGTCTAAGTACTGCGGACGAGGACTCACAAACCGAGCCTCATATCGTCCAGGAAGAACGCCAAGCCGAGATCCATCTTTGGAGTCGCCATGCGACTGGCCCCCCGGCCAAGACGAGAGACTCGCTAACAGAAACAACGCAATCAACATCATCGCGGACTCGCAATCATCGCGGACTCGCCGCGCTCGGGGACTCGGAGCTCGCCCGACCTCGCCACTCGCCACGCTCGGCAACAACCACTACTATTTTCAAAATATGAGCCTCAAGTCGCCTCTGCAAGCCAACTCGGGTCTCGGGGACTACACCTAGGCATGCTGCGCGTACACGTGGTTTCACGACCGCGGCTCGCCCTCGTCGACTCGCCACCGCGGACTCGCCCTCGCATACTCGCGCTCGGGGACTCGCCACCGCGGACTCGCCCTCGCGTACTCAACGCGCTCGGGGACTCCCCACCGTGGACTCGCCCTCGCGTACTCAACACGCTCGGATACTCGGCGCGCTACAGATAGCGCCAGTCGCCGGTCGCCCAACTTCGCCACTCGGCGCGCTCGGGAGCACGGCACTCTCTGGTCGCTCGACGTCGCCACTCGCCACGCTCGGGACTCGGCACGCTCCACGTTTGGGGACTCTCCGCAACTGGCAGCTTCACCGACACCCTGCGTATTTCGCCAACTGGCCATCACCGACTGGCTCACGCCTCCCGCTTCACGATTCTTTTCTCTGTTCAGGAGCTCGTCGCCGATTTGCTACAACCCATCGTCAAGACTCTCCGCGCCCTGCCTCAAGCCCGCGTCGAATCGACAACGCGCTTGGGGACTACTGATGGGGGAATACCAATCGCGGTATACCCACGAAGCGGATTTGCCAGCTGGATCGAGCCGACTGAAACCTATCCCTGAGCGGGTCGACTCGCCCAATTCGGCGACTGGAGCATGCTGGACCCAAACGACTGGCGCCGACTGGAGGCCCAAGACAGCGACTTCAATACAAAGCCCACCAAATACTTGTAAACCCTAACTGGCTGCATATATAAAGCCAATAGGGGCACCCCCACGGGGTAGGTCATATTGGCATCTTCTTCCACATATCATTAGATCTAATCTCCCTCCGCCTACAGAGGCTCCCTTGTAAACCAATCTATGGTCATATACTGGATTGATAGCAGGACGTAGCGATCCTCCACCGAGGGGACGTGAACCTGGGTACATCGTGTGCCAATCTCGCTCCCAGATTCTCCTACGTCGTCTTGCTCCCTCTACGTAAGCTATCCCAGTAGCATCTGTCGTGCAATACCACGACAGTGAGTAGACATGGCCAGATATCTAGAATTTATCAACTCAGGCCCCAAGTCGTCTCAAGCACGCTCACAATTGCACCATGATCTAGACCACATGGTCGCGCATGGACCGACCACCCCAGCAGACCCTCCTTGAGTGCCACCCACAATTGGAGGTCCGGGGGCTGGAGCACGGGAAACTAACAATCAAGATCGTGTATCTATGGGATCATCTACACCCGATTAGCCACATCTTGGTCTGGAGGCCCACGTAACCACCGCCGATTGTGCGTGCCCCACAGAGGCACGTCACCCGACACACCGGCATAATGAATAGGATGGCAATCCTGGCCCGAGTCAAGCGCGAGAAGCGGGATTGGTTGCTCTAGAGTTTGGTGGCATGTGTCACGCCTCCAAGCCGAATCTACACCAGTTAACATGGCCCACCAAATTTCGGCCCATCTTCCTCGTCAAATTCGAAGGCACCGCCAACCCGCGCAAGTTCCTACAAGTATACTCTACCGCCATGGTGGAAGTTGGCATCGATGAGAAGATCTTGCCCAATTGGTTCCCCATGGCCTTGAAGGGGTCAGCCATGTCTTGGCTGATGCACATCGCCAAGGAATCTATTGGATCATGGCCCAAGCTATGCACGTGCATTATTAACGCCTTCGAGGGCAGGTATAAGCGCACTAGGACCCTGATGCAGCTCCATTTTATCGCCAAGGGAAGGACGAAAGGTTGCGCAATTTCATGTTGTGTTTCTCGCAACACGTTCACACCATCCCCCAGGTGGAACATGCTGCCATCATCGGCGCCTTTACCATGAATGTGAATGTCGTCAAGATGATGGAGGAACTCAACATGAACCCCTTCAAAACCGTTCATGAGCTTTACGTGCTTGGGGACAATTGCTCCTTGGTGGAAGAAGGGTGACTCACCCTAAAACAAACCGCCCAGGAGATGAAAGAGGCCAGAGGGAACTCCGAGAAGAAGAGGAAAAAGGAGTCGAGACAAGTCCTAGATGCGAAGTCTGGACCTTCCATGGGCTCCGAACAGACGCCGGCAACTTTGGTGGTAGTCTCCAAGCCCACCAGTGGGCCTTGGTGTCCCATCCATTTTCCATCCTGCGTGACCCTCGCGATTGTTGATTATGACTGCAAGTGCACAGATTATTTGTAACTAGTTTTGAAATAAAGATATTGATCCCACGAGAAGCAGGAGGCTGAAGTCTAAGAATTCTTGAATTAAATAATAAAATAGAAATGCTGAAATAAAGTTCTAAGTAACAACATAAAATTCGAGTGTTGTGTAAAAAGGTGTTTTGGGGTTTTTGGTATAAGAGAACAATGATTAAAGTAAACAAAACTAAATAAAGAAAATAAGTATCGCGTATGTAAAAGAGATTTGAAACTTCAGTGGGGAAATCGTTCTCAGGGATTAGCGGATACACCACTAGCATTATAAAAGGCTAAGGTAAAGATTATTATCATAAACATTCTCAACTATGTATGTGTGGGAGGAACTCCGTATTTGGACAATGATGTAACAACCACTGCTCAAATCATCCTCATAACCACAGCAGACAACAATTAACATCAATTGAATTACTACGCTATTAAGGAACATAATCCCGCAGGACGTATCCCATGGTGTGGATAGTGTTTCGTGAGTTTCCTCGATTCCCAAGTTGATACGTAAGGGGTGCCAACAGATTTATAGTCACTGTAAGTGCTAACACACCTCCGTCTACCAACAAGTAGTTCCCTCCATCAAGTCCCCACAAGAGGCAAATATTGAGAGGTCGATTTCTCATAACATCAAGATGAATACAATCTAACACATGGTCACAGCGATGAATATCATAATAAACTTTATCTTATTTCAATCTCATGCTAGGGTTTCTTCATCTCCCCGAGAACTAATGATCTACTCAGACATGGAGGCAATCAACACCATGCCAAAAGTAATGGAATCTATCATAGATGAATAGTACTTGTATAAATCCACAATGAGTACGGAAATTATAACAAGATCTAGACAAGATGTAGATGGGATGGATGGAGATGGTGATGATGTAGCGGTTGATGTTGAAGATCGATGCCTTAGCCTCTTGAATCTGCGCAGGGCGAAGATGCATCCCCGATGGATGAGTTCCCCCTCCAGATGCCCTCTGGAGGTGAGGTTTCGGCGATTTCTAGGTGTTCTGTATGTCGTCTCTCTGATCCAGTTGCACGGGGTGAAACTATTTGAGGAGGCGGTGTCGGCGCCAACTATACGGCAGGAACTATACGGCGGGAACTATATGGCCGGAATATTTCTTCCTGCCGTATAGTTGGTCATTAAACCTTCTGTACCCTCCATTTGCTTCGGGTTTTCTTCTGGTGCTATTAATATTTTCCAAATAAGCAATTTACGTTTTTTTTGGCTCCTTTTCACTCCAATATGACTGATCCAAGAATTGTGTCCATCATATCCATCATCTGATCTGATCCTAGTGAAAATAAACATAAAAAGTGCGTGTGAACGCCGTAAAATAACAAGATCCTACCACTACAATGCAAAATAATAATCTAAAACATGATGCAAATATGCACTAATCAACTTCCCCAAGCTTAGACTCTTTCTCATGTCGAGCAAGTTTAGCTTAATGGATGTGATCCTCATATTCATGAAGTGGAGTCGATAAAATAAATGCGGCAGTTGCAGCATATGTTTATCATTAAGGATACATATAAATAATTTCATGAATAGTACATTACTCGAATCATCCGAATAATATTAGTAAGCTTCCACATCTTAGGAATTAACAGGTCACAAAAGATTAATCTCAACATGATGTAAAACTATTCGGTTCAACCGAATGAGTTAATGAGGTAGTCCCAAGTGTTTTTAGGATTAACATATTCACTTGGGATTCAAAATCTCAAACATCTCTTTGTCTTACTACAATATAGTGGTATATTCCTATTTGCTCTTTGCACATTCGCTCTTTTTCTTCATCTTTCTTTTTCTTCTTTCTCTATATATATTCATGCTCACACTTTTGTTTAAGTGTTGTGCAAAGGAGCTAGCCATATATTCCACTTCATGTAGGAATTCAAATTTTAACGATCTCAATTACCAAATTCTAAATATATATGAAGCATCTTTATAACTTGAGTATTCTACCTCAACTTGTTCTCACTCTATTTGATAGTACTTATAATTTCTCTTTTTTTTAGGGTTTTTCTTTTTCATCTTAACTAGCACAGTGGCCCTCGCAAAGCGAGGGAATCATCTTTGTTGTGTCGAAAGTGTTAAATATTTTGTCATACACATGTATTTATATTCTATGGTATTTTCTCTTGATTGTGAAATTACACTAACATTTTAGACATGTTTACATTAGATACAATTGTTGAATTTGTCTTTATATGATTATGTTGCTACAAATAACAAAAAAAATTATAAAATGTGTTATACAAAGAATCTATATAGGCATCGGTTCAAGAGGACACCAACTAAACTAAACTACTACTCGCACACCTTTAGAGTAATTGATATGTGCTTGCTAACGTAGGTGTCGATGCTCCTTGTGATTATGTGAATTGTTATACACAACAAATCTAATGTTCTACGCAGATATAGTGCTAAACAATTGCTACCAAAATTTCGTAGATGTGATATTATGTTCTGGATTGAGAGGGTATCTAAATGAAATTATTTAGTGATATACTCACATGTAAAAGCCTCATAACTCTGATATGATTCTGGCCATATGTACTGCTGTCACAATATATCCTCGCTCAAGAAGCCTCTGATTTTATATCAACAAAGTATAAATTTCAGTGGTACTTCATTATAGCAAACAATTAGTAATCATAATTTAGAGGATAACGGTTGAAAAATGGATCTGTAATCAATGCAGATTGCACTGGTTGAGCATTATCCAAGAACCACCTAAGAAAAATTGATCCAAACATGTATCTGTAATTCCTATGTGACATGCAAAAAACGCAATAATGCATATATGGCTTCAAAACATGAATTGTCTGCAAGGATATGTTACTGCCGTATTAACTTCACATGATCAATCTCTCTGCTGATGGTAAGTGTAGTACGAAAGCTCAAGATTGGAAGACCGATGGTGCGAGACAATCTATGCTACTTCTAGACATGTGCCAAAATTGAGTTAATTGCGCTAGTCCATTAGCACTAAAAATGAAATATTAACTGGGCACAATCAAATATAGATCAAAGAACATTAGAGATCCTTAAAGAAAAAAATGTAAGTAAAGTTTGTTACCAGCAATGACTTCTGATTCAATAGACCCCCAAAGGAATGAAAAAAAGAGACGAATTAGATCAATGGCTTGGATCGACTGATACCTCTTAGCGAGTTGGGGCATGACTAGGATTCAAAAAAATTAAACCATGTATGTACTGCCCACCAAAGCCCCTTCAGGCCCAAAGCACGTCAATATGCGGGTATTCTATGGATGCAACGTTGAAATTTAAGTGTCTAGCTCGAATACAACACTTGCATGTGTCTGCTGACGAGGCAATGTCGTGTACGTGATTTAGGGTGTGTTATTTTGGGCCCGTCGACGGGCTACCCTCATGCGCCCTCCTCTAATACGTACGGGTGTAATTCTACCCTTTAGGATGTTTACAACTTTTAGAGTAGGGGGTCTATGAAATCACACCTCACCAGCAATTTGTTTGATCTAGGTATTAATCTCCGCTTAAATGTCAACTTGGATTTGTGTTCCTCATTAAAATCTTGATGATGGACACCCTAGGCCGAAAAAGTAGAAGCAACTGATGACAGCTGGACAATTAAATACATGTTTGAAATCCATCCTACTCGTACGGTGAGATAAGGTTGTGTTTTAGATGACACTGTCAGGACTTTTAGATGTTCTTCTCTAATCTGACAATAAACAGGGAATTTACTCAGCGTATTCTAAATATTCTGATTTATACCAGAAAATATGAAGGGGCTATTTTACCAAGTAGTACATCATAGTTTTTCTACTTGCGGCTGCCTCCAATCCTCTCATCACCTCTCTTTGAGCGCCTACATATTGTTCCCCTTGACAGCTGTGAAAGTGGTGTAGCTCTCCACATTGAGAAAGGACATTAGGGACTATCTAGAAGATTGAAAACAATCGAGTGAGGACATGCATAAAGGGTGTTTTATGCTGGTACATAGCTCTATATCTAGATAACATAACATCTGCACCCATTGGTTGTTGTGCATAACGGATGTTTGATCCACTGATTTAAACAATGCTATTATTGCTCTCAAAATGTATAGAAATCATAAATTCGGCAGTGATTTCTTCTCTTAATTATTATAAGACCTGTTATCTAATAAATGTTAAAAGAAACCTACATTTCAACATATGGCAATGAAAAACAACGCATTAATTAACTTATAGACATTTGGGAAATTTTAGTTGAGAATTTTAATCTGGTATGTAGTGTGCTTCATACAGGTAGAATTGGCCCCGTTTGGTTTTGCCACCAGAAATAGAAATACAAATAGATACAAAACTGCCCCCACTTGGTTTGCTATATCATTGTTCCCTGGCCTATATTATGTTACCAAAAAATTTCATAGACAAACGTCAAACCAAGCTAGTCATGTATCTGTTAAACCGATCTGATTTTAACTGAGGTACCAAATTAACTAAAACCTATAGAATATTCCATTAAAAATAAGTACATATATAAGTAATATTGGAGGATTGGATGCTGAAACTAATCACGCACATAATCTTCTCCATGCTCATGGTGATCGGCTCGTTTCCGGAGCGGATCAAGTAGGCACAGGTTCACATACTGCAGTTGTGGAATGCATCACTTCTGTATATACAGATTATAGTAGATCTGCAGGTGATCACGGACCGAATCTGCTCCTTGATCTTGATGACCGATCGGCTTGTTCTCTTGAGGCAAAGTTTGGTGATGGATGCATCCATGATTGCTTTGTTGGAGCCTATCAAGAATTTCATGAATTCCTTTTAGATCAAAATTTCAAGGGTCACAAATCTGACCAAAAAATTTCAAAAACAAAATATGACCTGATATCTAAGCCACCACATATATTTGTTTGCAACATGGAGAATATGATGGGATTTATGGCCTTGCACAGGGACATGGCAATGAATCATCTGGTGTGTTTCCATCCATCGGCAAACAAAACGATGCCAACCAACCAACCGGTGTCTAGGACAGAAGAGTTCTGATTAGGAGAATTCTTTCCTTTATGTTGGCGATTTAGGGTTTGTGGGATATACGCTTTAGTTGCTCGGCGTCAAGATTCAGTGCCTACCTTTTTTGATGTGGAATTAATTAGATAATACACAAATGGAAGAAATAGCTACTCACGTGAGATCTGGATGGTTTGAGAGATTCAATCAAGTAGCATGTTGTCGCTGCAACTTGGTAGATCAGACATCTGAGCCTGAAAGAGCCGATCATGTCTTCCAGCCTTCTGACCAACATGCTCCCATAAAAGAGAGATAGGAGGACGAAGGACTGGTACGTTGCCGTGGGAGAATGTCGGCGGCGCTAGGTAGGGTTACTCCTCGTGAATTCTTTTAGGGCAATCATGTTTCTTCTGATTTAGTCGTTCCTGTTGTCGGTCGGCGTGACAAGAGAGGATGTGGGAATATGTTAATGAGATCGATGGTTATAGATTTTTAACCCATCAAAATAAACGGTCGTATGTTCCTAATTTTTGTGGGAAATCTATATCTATATCTATACCTAATAATAAAGCACGAAGTGTTTCTCCCGGTCCAACACTTTTTTGGACGGATTTGCCCTTCCACTAAACCATATATTATAACCAACGCCACCGGTAAGTTAAAAAAAATTTATTCTAGACACGCTAAGTCCAGCCCACGTTAAACAAAGAGGCTTGATTGAAAAAGAAAAAACAAGTAGAGTTCGATCGGGTTTAGCCTTTCCTAGCTCATACCCTCCTGTTAAAAAAGAAATTGTTCTACGCACGCCAAGTCTAGCCCTCGTTAAACAAGACGCTTGATGGAAAATAAAAAACAAGTGAAGGTCGATCGGGTTTAGCCTTTTCTAGCTCATAACCTCCGGTTCCTCTATATATATACGTGAGTTGAGGAGACTTCCGATGAATACCAATATATATACCTGCCCTAACCCATGGTCTTCGATCTATCGCATCTACTCCACCCAACATCTCCGACGGCGAGACCTGGAGGGATGGTGCCGGCAAGCGCACGGAATTGGCCGGCCATGATCTTTTGATGCGTCTCGGGATTATGAACCAGCCACGATCTCTAGATACTTTACGTGCTTTAGTTTCTAGGGATCCGAAACACGTCTTGGTGTCATCTAGCAAGATTCTTATGATCGGATCAAGGGCCAAGTTTCTTGTAGGAAATTAGGTCGATTTTTGCTTCTCTCATTCTATTTGAAGAAAAAGAATCGATGCACTTCAGGCTCTTGGACGAGAATTTGCATCTGCTCCTTCCACGAACAAGCGCAGATTTTCCTCTACTTCCAATTTGCACCGGGGTGGATTTCGTTTCTCAATGCATCAACAATATGTTAGCTTTGAGAGATTGGAGGCGCTGGTGAATTTTCTATCGTGCTGTTGGTGTGTAGGTTTGGTGGCATGATACAAATTCTCCGACGCAGCCGCAGCTGCAGATCCACGCCGTGCGGTTGCCGTTTAGGAGTAACACTCCAACTCTGGCTGAGTGGCTTAATGCATAGTATTCTTTTTCGATGATCAAAGCAGCTAGGGAAAAAAGGAGTACAAGCCCGTGCTACATAGCCATCTTGGCGTTCGACCAACTTCACTGGAACTCCCTCCAGTCATGCTCCATCTAAGTGAGATTTATAGCCATCATTTTTTTGAAATTAGATTTAAAGGCATCATCGTGAGCTGACGTAACATGGAAGAGATCTACACCATGTATTTTTCATGCAAGAGTTTTATATGTTGCCAATGGGCCATGGTTTTCTAAGACCATGAGATATTTAGGAGAAGTTCATATTTATAGTATGTATGTGATTCGAATATTTCTATCATCTACGACGTGTGAAAATTATTCTACTATTCTAGCGAGCATGAATTAGAGGCGTAAATTTCAGTTGTGCTCGCGGATTTTTATATACTGACCGACGAACTTATATGCCATTGTAGGTGCCTTGAAAAGATGGAAAACCGTGGGCCTTGAATAAGTGAGCGTGAAGTCTATCATCTATGCAGTTGTACAAACCATTTAGTTTAGAGGTAAAGCTCTCTACTGTTTGATGATGCTGGTGGTTAGAACCAAACAAATGAATTCATGTGGAGCGCCTTCTTGTTCTTGATGAATTTGAGCACAAGGTGAGCCATTTTACAACACAATGGTAGGATTTCAATGGGAAAAAAGAAGGCCAGTGGGCAATATTCAGAGATGGCAAACACTCCAACATGAGTTCACGTAGAACAATCTATGTTGCTTTCTCTAAAGGGAAAGACACCGATGATTGGTGATGTATTGCTAGAAATTCAGATTGAGAAATTATGTTTGTTAATGGGAACATCGATCCGGCGAATGTACCTACCCATGAAGAAAATGTTGCGCTAATCCAGAGCATCAAAGGGGCAAAAGTTAATCCCGAGCATCAAAGTGGCAGATGTTCTAGGAGTTTGCTGATGAAGAAACAAGTGTTACCAAGGGAGTCATTTTTGCGCCCCTCTTCTTTTGCATCCGGCCTAGACGACTATCCCTGCAAGATGTCCATAGGTGCCCCTCCCTTTCTCTAGCGTCGGCGTGCTGAATCGGGACAAGACGACTGCTATTGAGGACTGGTTCTGACATAATGCTGGTAGCTTTTTTCTATTCCGTATGTGTGCTACAAGAATGTGAATTTATTTTACTTGCAAGAACACTAGCATATTTCCTGGTGGCTCGCGCCCTTTACTTGGAGGGCTTAGCAAAATTCTCACATTTACTTGATTTGGATTTTATGAGTGAAGTTATTGCTTGGAGGTCCTCACAAGGGGTGGATGCGGTTTTGGCGGTAGCGAACAGGTTGCCTTTGCTCCTGTGGCTACCCATTCTGATGTTTCTATGTTCATGGTTCATCCATTCCCCTCTCCACCAGCCCACCTAGATGCAAGGTGATTTAAATTGATCGTATACTGAGAAGTATCGAAAGGCTGTTGTTTCTATTTAATTTTTCTTTTCCTTCTCAATTTTTGTGTTCTGCTTTGTTCTATGGTATGTGTGTTTGTTCCTTTGCCCTGAGTCTTAAGACCTCAAAATACATGTATTTCTACCATTTTTTATAACATATTCGACCAATTCAATCACATGTACATCTGTTATTTTACAGATTACGAGTTACACATTTGAAAAAGTTGAATAGAACTTGCTGGAACGATAGGTGTCGTCTCCAAGTCGTGCATATATAGATTATGAGTCTCTCTTAGAATTTTAATTTTGACCAATTTGTTTGCAAGATGGTTCCAACCATTTTTTTTTCTCTTTCGGTGCAACGCACGGGCATGTTTCCTAGTTCTAGCTTATTTATCTTTTTTCTGGCTAGCATGTATATTACTTTTAGTATATAATAGATTAATTAGATAATCTCTCCTTTTTGTAAATCAAACCATTGACCTACAACATATTAATCAAATTATCTTTATATGTTCAGTTAATACCAATGGTGTGGAAGACTCCTATTGCTATCATCAAGTGCAAGTAAAATCATACTCAAGCTTTTCATATATCCAATAAGACAAACTCAAACTCAATAATGCTCCATATATTATAATAAAATTAGAATTTCATAAGAGGGATCAACTATTTCTGAAGAGAATTCTAATGATGCAAAATTTATTTATAAGCTCGAACTAATGCAAAACTAGAATAGTAATAAAAACTTATAAGATAGATTACAAGGTCTTAAAGATCTCCCCAAGGTTGGAATCAAGCCAGGCAAGATCAAATAATCCCTCGCAATTATTTGATACCATGTTTTATTCCAGTTCACTGTGGTGCTATGGCGCATGGTATCTTTTCTGCAGGGGCCAACTTGAGACGGGGGGATTGATTGACAGCTTCCAGTTCTTTGACACGCAGGTTGTAGAAAAGATTATTCCGCTCCAGCACTTTGACTTGTTCTTTAATGAGCTCATTTTTGCTTTGGAGGGTTTGTATCACCATAAGACTCATAAAAAATCCTGCTTCTGTGGTTTGCTTGATATCTTCATCGAGTTTATCAAGATAAAATCGCAGCCATCGAACATGTCTGGGCGTCCCTAGCGCCTCCTTCTCCATTACCGCGACCTTCAACTCGAGAGATTTCAACTCCTTTTTTTGGCGTTCATGGTCGGCGTCAAAAAGCTCCATGGGGACGCCCTTGATCTCCTTATCCTGCTTGTTATTGCTCCCAACCTCCATAGGGACTTCTCTCCTTGGCTTCTTGGCTCTCGCCTCACATGAAGACAAGAGGTGGATTGGTCCCTACTGATTGTGATTAGAGAGAGAGGCACAATGGCAGTATATAAGAGGGGTCAGAGGTCGGTAAAACTCGCGAGAAACACCAAATTCATGTCCAAGAAAAGAATCCAAACATATTAGGAAAAGGAATCGCGGCTTTGGAGGAGTCCTGCTCCGTAACGACCAACTATACAATCGCGGCCCGTATAGTTCCGGCCGTATAGTTGGTTTCAGGCAGATATTTCCAAATATCTCGAACCCAGGTTGGTTAGATTACCGACTAGGAATCGACAAAGCATTTTTTAATGAATTTTATAAGAACGAAAACGGGTCGATAATACAGAAGCTTTGATGACCCACTATATGGTGGGAGATTTTTCTCTGGCCGTATAGTTGCGACCGTATAGATATTGCACACCGAAAATTATTTCGCAAGGGGGATACAGTACCTTTAATGACCAACTATACAGCAGGAGATTTTTCTCCGGCTGTATAGTTGCACCCGTATAGTTACAGAAACCCCTTAAAAACTTCAGAAAACAAGAGGAATTCAAAGGAAAAATATTTAGAAGTAGAAACTATGAATACAAAGCACTTATAGAGTAAGAAAACTTACCTTTCACTTACCGTTTATTTAGTCGGGAGTGACAAGCTCCTCCAACAACAAGGACTTCTTCTTCTTGGGAGGATTTGACCTTAGTTCATATAATAGTTCTCGAAAAAAAATCACCAGGACTAAAGCTCCTTTCAATAAGGTCAGTGTCTTGCTAGGCAAATATAGATGATGCATCCACTACCTTTGCTTCTTGTCTCTGCATAATCTGCAACTCAAATTCTTGAAGTAAAAGGATGCAACGGATTAGTCTTGGCTTATGAACCTTCCTCTCGAGGAGTTCTTTTAAACCATCACAATCCGTATGAACTCTTACTTTTGCATCAAAAATATAAGAACAAAACTTATCACAAGATAAAAATACAGCAAAGAGTTCTCTCTCTTCCTTAGGATAATTCTTTTGATCACTATGAGAGTTCTACTAGCATGATGTATAATATTAAATCTATGACCTCTGTGTTGTCCCAGAGTTACTTCTACAGCATCATCACTAGCTTCACATATTAAATCAAAAGTCATATCCATATTGGTGGTTTAATGATAGGATCACGAGATAAAGCATGTTTAAGTTTATCAAAGGCAATAAGGCATTTATCATCAAAATTAAATCTTACTCCCTTTTGCAACATATTTGTTAAAGGTTTACAAATTCTAGAGAAATTCCTAATGAACATTCTATAAAATCCCACATGACCAAGAAAACTTCTTATACTTTTTATGTCCCTTGGTTGTGGCATTCTCTCTATTGCTTCTACTTTAGCCCTATCTACTTCGATGCCCTTACTTGATACCTTGTTTCCAAGGACTATGCCTTCTTTGACAATAAAATGACACTTCTCCCAGTTTAGAACAAGATTGGTTTCTTCGCAATGTTGCAAAATTCTATTGAGATTATCCGAGCAACTAGTAAAAGAAGTTCCATAGACAGAAAAATCATCCATAAATACTTCCATTATTAGTTCTATAAAATCTACAAAAATAGCAGTCATGCATCTTAGAAAATTAGCTAGAGCATTACATGAACCAAAAGGCATGTGTCATTAAGCATGTAAACCATAAGGACTAATGAAAGTTGTTTTAAGTTGGTCATTAGGATGAACGGCTATTTGGGAAAACCAGAGTATCCGTCCAAGTAGAAAAAATAAGTGTGGTTTGCTAACCTTTCTAAAGTTTGATCTATGAACGGTAAAGGATAGTGATCTTTCCTAGTTTCCTGAAATCTATGCACATCTTATGTCCAACAATAGTTCTAGTAGGTATCAATTTATTGTTTTCATTAGGAACAACAGTAAAGCTGCCCTTTCTTAGGAACACAATGAACATGACTTACCCATTCACTTTCTTTTACAGGATAAATTATACTTGCATCCAATAGGCGTACTATTTCTTTTCTTACCACTTTCTTCATTTCAGGCTTTAGCCTTCTATTAAATTCTGCAACTGGTTTAGCACCTTCTTCCACGAATATTCGATGGACAGTTATCATGGGACTAATACCCTTCAAATCGTCCATTGAGTACCCAAAGGCCTTGCGGTGCTCCTTTAGTACCTTCATGAGTTCTTCTTCTTCCCCTGATATTTTAGCACTAATAATAACAGGGAATTTATTAGTATCATCTAAGAATTTGTATTTAAGATTATCTGGTAATTTTTTTAATTCTGGGGGTGGTAATTCTTCATCCCGTCTCTTTTCTGTCTCTTCAAAAGCTTCATTAGTTGGAGGTTCTAAGATGGTAAGTGAATCAAATTCACTTTCTAATTCTTCTAGAGACCTGTCCTCCACAATTATTTCTTCATAATTTGAGTCTTCATTTATTTCTTCTTCTTGATTACTTAAGAAAAGAGCTGCCATCTCCTCAATAATTTTCTCTTTCTCTTCTTGTTGTATAAGTAGAGGTTTGTCTTTAAATTTGGAAAAGTAGAATTCTTTTTCCGCTTTCCCAAGCTTAAGAGATACAGCCTCCTTTTTGAAGTCGACTGTGGCACCTACGTCACTCAAAAAGTTTCTTCCAAATATGATTGGGCAAAGAGTGTCAGCTGGCATATTAACAACTACAAAATCAATAGGGAAATTTTTATTGCCAATTGTGACAGTTGCATCTTCAACTACTCCCATTGGAATTCTAAGATTTTTATTGGCTAGCATGATTATCATATCGGTATTTTCTATTGTAGCCGGTGCTATCTCTTCTTTTATTTCTAAATAAAAATCATAATATATAACATTAACTTTGGTGCCAAGATCACATAAACCGTAATGCGAGGTTTCTTTAAATATGTAGGAAAGAATAGGCTTACCCACATCTTTTACCTTAGTCCCACCTTCAACCAATATAGAAGTCTCTTCATCAAGTTCAACTATGTTACAATGTGAATACATAGCCATAATTGCTTCCTTGGTTACCTCTTCATCTTTGGTTTCATCTAAATATTCTTCAACTATTGGCACACTTTCCTCTTCTTCTTTCTCCTATACTGTTTTAACTTGTTCATATTCCAAAATATGCTTCTGTGAAGTGTTAGGGAAAGGTATCTCATACATTGGTTCTAGGGAGGCCAATGTTTCTTTTACTTCTCTTTTCTTCTCAGGTTCGGGTAGTGGATCATACTTGGTTGAAACCTCTTTTGGAGCTTTGATGTGTTATGTAAAAGCTTTAACAACTTGCAACATAAGATCTGAATCTAAATAAAGATCTTTAGATAATTCATTAATATTGCCTTTCTTATTATAGTCATGCATACAATCATAATCTATTTTTGTGCCTCCTTCACTTCCTAGACCAAAATTCCATGAAACTCTATGATCGTGAATTCTATTAAATAAAGCCCAAGATTTAGTTATGGGTAAATCCATAAAAGATCCTCTCGCGCAAGAGTCTAGTTCAATTTTATTAGGTTCAATTAAACCACCATAAAAGATATGCAACAAATACCATTCAGGCAAATCATGATACATTGATTAAGTAAATATTTAAATATTATATAAGCTTTTATTAGTCCTTCATTAGGACGGTTGCTCCAAGTCATTATAAGACGCCTGATCCCAAAATATTTTGATAATGAATAATATTTCGATAGGAATTCGCAAGCTAAGTTATCCCATGTAGTAGTGGCTTCTGAGGGTAGAGATCTATACCAAGAGAGAGTTGTACTTATCAAAGTTTGACTACAAGGTTTAACCCTTACCTCATTGGCGGTATACCTCGTTAATTGGAAAATGCCACATATATATTTGAAGCATGCAATATGCTCATATGGATCAGGATCTTCTTCATCTTCAGTAAATTGCTTCTTGTGTAAAATACCAAGTAGTAGAGGATTTATTTCAAACCCCCTTGTCTTCGCGTTGGAGTTGTCTTTTTTATAAATATCATAGGGCTTACCAAAGTGGTTGAGTGGATTACCACTAGTCATATGCTCAAACTCCATCATGTTGGTGAAAACCTGTAACTCAAAACAAAACTTAACAAAACTAAAGTAAATAAGCAAAAACAAAAGGACCTATAGCGCTTAGCTCCCCGGCAACGGCGCCACAAAATAGCTTGATGACTGCAAGTGCACATATCATTTGTAGCTAGTTTCGAAACAACTATATCGATCCCACAGGGAGAAGGAGTCTGAAGTCTAAGAATTCTTGAATTAAATATTAAAATAGAAATGATGAAATGAAGTTCTAAGTAACAAGATAAAATGCGAGTGCTGTGTACAAAAAGTGTTTTGCGGTTTTTGGTATAAGAGAACAATGAGTAAAGTAAACAAAACTGAATACAGAAAATAAGTATCGCGTATGTAAAAGAGATTTGAAACTTCAGTCGGGAAAAGCGTTCTTAGGAATTAGCGGATACACCACTAGCATTATAAACGGCTAAGGTAAAGATTATTATCATGAACATTCTCAACTATGTATGTGTGGGGGGAACTTTGTATTTGCACAACAAGGCAACAACCACTGCTCAAATCATCCTCATAACCACAGCAGACAGCAATCAACATTAATTGAATTACTGCGCTATTAAGGGACATAATCCAGCATGACGTGTCCCATGGCATGGATAGTGTTTCGTGAGTTTCCTCGATTCCCACATTGATACGTAAGGGGTGTCAAAAGCTTTATAGTCACTATAAGTGCTAACACACCTCGGTCTACCAATAAGTAGTTCCCTCCATCAAGTCCACACAAGAGGCAAATATTAAGAGGTCGAATTCTCACAACATCAAGATGAATACAATCTGACACGTGGTCACAACGATGAAGATCATAATAACCTTTATATTATTTCAGTCTCATGCTAGGATTTCTTCATCTCCCCAAGAACTAATGATCTACTCAGACATGGAGGCAATCAACATCATGGCAAAAGTAATGGAATCTATCATAGATGAATAGTACTTGTATAAATCCACAAAGAGTATGGAAATTACAATAAGATCTATACAAGATGTAGATGGGGTGGATGGAGATGGTGATGATGCAGCGGTTGATGATGAAGATCAATTCCTTAACCTCCTCGATCTGCGTAGGGCGAAGATGGATCCTTGGTGGATGAGTTCCCACTCCAGATGCCTTCTGGAGATGAGGTTTCGGCGATTTCTGGGTGTTCTGTATGTCATCTCTCTAATCCAGTTGTACGAGGTGAAACTATTTGAGAAGGCGGTGTCAGCGCCAACTATACGACGGGAACTATATGGCCAGAGAAAATACTCCCAAACCGTATAGTTGGTCGTTAACTCTTCTATATCCTCCAATCTCTTTGGGTTTTATTCTGGTATTATTGATATTTCCCAAATAAGTGATTTACGTTGTTTTTGGCTCCTTTTCACTCCAATATAACTGGTCCAAGAATTGTGTCCATCGGATCCATCATTTTTCCTGATCCTGGTGAAAATAAACATAAAAGGTGCATGCGAACATCGTAAAATACCAAGATCCTACCACTACAATGCAAAATAATAATATAAAACATGATGCAAATATGCACTCATCGCCGATCTATCCAAAATATTGCTGAGTCCCGCCAGAAGGGGTACACAAAGCGACAATTCTTCGGCGTGGCTGGAAACTTCTACATCTGCAGCGCAGCTAGCTACCACACAAAGGATTTCCCCAAATAGGACAGTGGGGAAGGCGGCGGAGGTTGCGGAGGAGGACGAATGGGAACTAGGGGAGGCCATGGCTGTCGAACTCCGTTCCCTCGTGAGTGCAGCGACAACAGCGCCGCCAGTGAAGACCCTACGAAGGATGAAAAAGATGACGATCAAGGCTGCCAAGTAGTCCGTGACAGTGCATGCATCCATGGAGGGGCATATGCTTTGGCCTTCCGGGGGAATTCAAACGTCTCTCCCGAGAGGTGAACGCAGTGCTTCCTAGCACCGAAGTGCTAGGCCCCTTGAGGTGGTCGCATGTGATGGTCATGTTCAACGCCGCTAATCACTCAGACCGCGTTACAATAGTGGGCATGATCCTGCTCATGGTGTCGCCCATCATCCACAATGACCGGGTCACCATGATGCTGGTAGACAAAGAACTCGGCCTCAATATATCATTTGCGAGACTAATGAAAAAACTACAGGTGGAAGAAGATCAGCTACAACCCACCAGAACGTTCTAGGGTGTTACCCCGGGAGCCACCCAGCCGGTGGGCAAGATTATGTTGCCGGTAACCTTTGGCACCAAGGACAACTACCAGACGGAGACCATGATGGTCGACATCACGGGCATCCACCTACCATACAATGACATCCTTGGATGTCCGACGTTGGCACAGTTCATAGTAATGGCACATCCCGACACCACAGTGACTAAAGCGTTTCCGGGCTCTGGCCCCGTGTAATCCGCTGTAAGTTAGGGGCGTGTCTCACGTTTTCGAGCTCCAGCCCCATGTAATCCGCTGTGAACTGAGAGCTTGTTCCCCATGATTTATGTTTTAATAAAAATTAGTTGCTTTCGAGAGTCGTTTTTCCTTTTTATTCATTTTATCTACATCTTTGGTGTGTGCATGTTTTAGCATGAAAATTATGTCTCTTTTGGTTGGACACGGGCCCTAAAATAGCTGGGAAACGACGTGGGATCTAGATCCGCTCTAGGCAACGGACATCATGCTCAGATTTGCTCTGAGCACTAAATCGCATAGACTCAGGGCTCGTGTCTAGGTTCTCAAGAAAAGGCGGCCAGCCCATGCTCTCTACAACACTCGGGAAGATTAGCGTGTGGTAAAGAAAGGAGAATAAGCATGTGCCACGTAAGGGAAATGGAGAGCACCATGGCACCGGTGACTCCGCGACCACCATCAAGGAAATCTGGAGAATTAGCTGACCACCCTCGCAATAAAACACGTGGAAATCAAGAGATCCCATGAAGGCCGGAGTCTTGCAGCACAACCGCCCTCGGATAAGTCTTAAGCATGGGTATTTATTATACACTAGACTTCTTCCTGCGTCCTCAGCGCACGGTTAGTAGACTGTAGACAGAACACCTTATAATATGATCGATCTGTTCTAGAAATGCTAAATGATAGCTTTTTTTTGGAACAACTGCTGAGAAAGATGGAGAAAACCATCTATCCTCAAAACGTACATGTACACCTATTTAGCAGCAGCTCGCGCCCACGAGTAATGTACAGTAGTCAAATTTTTTAAGCCAGATCGTCGTATAACAAACACTGAATGGATACATACGTTGTCTGATAAAAAACCAAAGTTGAGAATAAACTAAATTAATGTAAAGTGACATGATGATAAAATTTAAAGAAAAAACAGTAAAACAATGAACTCTGACTTCCGTGCCGCTTCTGTCCCCCAACCAACCTTCCTTGTCGGGCGTTCCGTAGCCTTCCTGGCGTACGCGTGATGGCGGGTCATTAAGGCGATGGACAGTTCAACGGGGCTTCCTACTAAGTGTGCTGTCAACAGGGCTGTTAAAAAAGTTCGGACTCGACAAACTGTGCGAGTTCGGCGCGTTAACAGCTCGGCTTGAGTTTGATTCGTCTCTCTAACAAACCAAATCTGTTTTCGAGCTCTCGAGCTTAGTCGAGCCGAACTCAAACAGTTTGATAAAGCTCGTGATTTATGTACAGCCGCAAAATTGAGACTACTATTATTATTTCATCTGTTATAAGACCGCTAAAATAACTATGCTAACATGTTGCCACTGTATTACTATTATATGAAACTCCAAGCCATTTCTGCTATTCCGTTTTCAAGCTTTACTATTTTCTTTGCTATGTAGTTGCATGTCGATATACTAAAATTTTCTTACTGAGCTTCAACGAACCGAGCTCAAGCCTACTCGAGCTTCAGTCGAGCCAAACTCGAGCTTAGATGTAGGCTCGAAGCTCAACCTAGGCTCGCTCGAGCTCGGCTCGAGCTTCTACCGAGCTCGAGCCGAGCCTAACAATGTCCGCGCGAGTTCGGCTCGTTGACAGCCATACCTAGCTTCTTATTATCTCGAGAACTTAAAGCTCACACACTTTTCAAAGTAAAGTTTGACCAAATGAATTAAGCAATAAAATCTTGATTATATTGTACATAATTAGTACCGTTGGGTACGTATTAAAAAATATTTTTCAGTGATAATAGTTTTATATCAAAACTCTTTACGTATTTAAAGTAATTCTTAGTAAAAAAACACGCAAAAAAAGTACGCTTTAAATCCTAAAACAGAGGGAGTAGAATCCTACAGATGAAATGGGAAGCATGCCTCCGGCCCAAGCCCACACATGTCACGATGGTACTCTCATGTGTGCTTCACCATACTGTGATGGGAAAGCCACGACACGAGCAACCGATGCACGTTCACGTGCACTGACACACTGACACGGTGGTACAATGCAACATACTTCTTTCCCATTGCAACCGCTATAAGTTCAAGTGGACAAACCCCTTAGTTGTGCGCACACTTCAAAGCGACCAACAGGTACTAGCTAGAGACTGACACGCCCAGAGCACGCACTGGACATCGACCAATACGCACACAACACACACTGGCCAACCTGGCGATGGACATGGAAGCGCGGCAAGATTTTGCTAGCCGGGCCCTATGCATGCGCTTTCCATTAAGTCACTAACGTTGGAAACGATTGAGTGCAAAAAGTTCACTATCCATTTTTCAATAAAAAACAACTAATGTATGTGCTTGCCGTCATTCCCACCAACAAATGGGAACGGTGACGTAAGACTAGTCACAATGGGAAGTATTATATAGTAGTATCATGTATATGATACTAGTATATGATACCATCTCCACAATGCATAGTATCATGTAGTAGTATCATAGTATTAGTGTATTTATTGTTTTTTAGAATCTCAATGTAAAATTGTGTACAAGATTTATTTGAGATTATTTTTTCTAGTTTCATGTGCTATGATACCGTATCTACCTATGATACCAATACAACCTCTTTCATATTAATTGCGGTGACACATAAGCATTTTGCATGCATGTAGTGCATGATACTACCTATGATACTCCCATTGGGGCTAGTCTAAGGCCTTTCACAATAGCGTGTTTCTTAGCACGTATTTATAGTAGTAGTTAAAACTTAAGAAACAACAATGACAATGCATTGTGTTTTAGATAGTGTTTTTTAGTGGTGTTGCATTTAATAATTTTAGTCTCATGCATGTGTGTGATTGCCTAGCCAAGTTTTTTGTCTATGATACCATGCAAGGGGTATAGCTTAGCTAAGATACAATAACACTTTTTTTTTCACTAAATGACATGCCACATAGACAAAGCACCTAGGATACTACGCTAAGAAACACCCATTGTGAAAGGTCTAATGGACGCCGAGTTTAACCGCTCCTCGCACCCATGATGAGATTGACATACATCGACAGGTAATCGCCATCGCTTCATTCTGAACCACTTCATTGCACATGATGGACCCGAGCCATGGCAATGCCAGTGGCAGAAGGGCCTTTCACGCGTGATTGTCAACCTGGTCGTGGAACCGTTCGCGTCTGCGAGTCGCTATCTAAGACACACTATTTTGCGCATCCGTGCCAAAACACCGCGACAGAGGCACGCGTCGCAACCGCCATGACATCGGAGTGTGTCTCCCTAGACGTGACGAACAAGAAGAAGGACGAGAGGAAGAAGAAGAGGAAGAAGAAGAGGAAGAAGAGGAAGAAGAGGAAGAAATAAGTCTACTCTGACGACGACTCTGTCTCGCTTAACGAGGAGGCGTTCATATATCAGTTGGAGGCAGAAGTAGAGGAAAGTGACATGGATCAATGGGACTAAGAGGAATTGGAGGAGGAGCACTCCGATGAGAATATGGCACACACACACACCTAGGTAGAGGGGGCACATTGAAAGAGGAATCAATGATGAGAGAAACAACAACGATGACAAGAGAAACAATGATGACGACCAGGATGGGGATCATAGTGACAACGTCGACGATGATGAGTACTGGGACGAGGAGGACATTGATTCGAAAGACAATGGTGACGGAGATGAGTAGTTAACATTGTTGTGTCATAAGTATTATAGAAGACCACCTTCCATTGCATCATATACATCGTAAGTATCGTTATGTCGTAAGTATTTAACATTGTTGCATCATAAGTATTGTAAGTACACTGCATGTAGTTCGGTTATTGTAACTGTGTTGTAAACAAGGTCTTGTTATTTCGCCGAACACATGCATGTGTTAGATAGGATTTCAACCCTAGTGGGCATGCTCACTACCAAAGCCATGGCATCCATCCATGGAATAAGCCTAAACTTGTCAAGGTGGTGCCTATTGCCAATGCAAATAACTTCAACTAGAAATTTCTGGGTTCTATGAAAAAAACTTGATTTTTCATTTTCTGAATCCAGAAAATTGAATTCTAGGTGGTTTTTTCCAAAGGAGATGCAAGAATACCTCATGTCTAATGCCATCCAACATTTCCCCCAAATTCTAGGTCATGTTGGATGGAAATTTCTGGGATATTAGGATTTTTCTCATGGTGGAGCTATATACTATCTTTTTTTTCAGTAATGCTTGAATAATTTAAAATTTGAACTGTAGGTACCCTAGGCATTGGTCTCAAAATTCAAACAAAAAATGGTTTTGGGTGCCTCTGAGGTGTCCCAGGCTGGAACAGTGCTCAAGATTCAAAATTTAGAAAGCTTCGTGCGACTACGCGCATCAACAAGTTTGGCCTTTTTTGAATCAAACCAAATAAATTCAAAACAAATCAAAAAAATGGAAACATGCGACATGGGGTCCTTATTTTTTGCCTAATACCTAAGTAAAATCATAAACAAGACATGGAGATACTTTGGACATGCAAACCTTCACCCGGATAGCTATCGAGTAGGAGTTAGCTTGGTCATGTAGATACCCTAGGCAAGTTTGTCCTTTTTATTGACCCTAGTGGTCACGCTCACTACCAAAAACATGGTTGTTCCGGACTGTTGGATCGCAATGCATCGATAACTTGTACTATGTTTTCTGGTGAGATTTGCGAGCATGCCTTTTTTGCAACCTGATTGGTTGGCTTCGGTGAAGTTTCTGTAACTTGTTAGCCTCTAGTAATGACGCCCTCTTATCCTTCTTCAACTCGCCCCCACTTCCCTGTTTCCTCACGCACCCACAACCCACAATTCCCCATCCCCCAACGATGCTGCTTCCCCATGCATGGATGCACCACGCTTCCCCACTTCCACAATGTGTGGCTATTTAAAGACTCATCGCTCCTATCATGGGATCATGGACCACGTGCGGGTACACTACAACACAGAAAGCCATGGCCAGAGCTCCTAGCGTCAAGGGAAGGCCCAGGACTGGCCTAGGGGTCATGGTCATGGTGGGCATGGTGGCAGGGCCCTTGGCCGTGGTGGGCGCGGCAGTTCGCTGCCTCCACCGCATGGTGGCAGGGTCATGCCAGTCCTAGGGTATGTGGTCGTGGTGGCCATGGTCCTCTATCTCCGTCTCCGTTGTTGTCGCCCCTAGATCCCCTGAAGCAGCTTCTCCCTAAATAATTCACGGTGATGCTCGACGTCCAAGATCCCTATGAAATTGATATGTGGGAGGAAAGCAGCCATGACAGCTGGCCCGTCAAAGTATTGGTTCGATGGTAACGTCTAGATGTACCTCTTCCATAGCTAGAAGGATTTCTCCGAGGTGCACGACCTCGACGAAGGCCTCTTCCTGACGTGCAAGTACTACGACGACCAGGTGCTCACCATAAAGATCAACAACGACACCATGTGTCACATGTGCTATGATAGCAACACCAATGAGGCGGAGGACGTCGACGAGGTGCAAAATGCTCACCGGGTGGAGCACCAAGTCAATACTAAGGCGATGGCAAGTAGGGTCCACCGGCCTGTGCGAGACCACAACATTGGCGGAAGTTACTTTATGTTTTTTAATTTTGACTTATATATGTAAATTAGTTGGAATAAGGAAAAACAAATGGACTCATATTTTATGCCATATTATCTATGTAAATTGCCATAGACCATATCGCAGATAGCATTATATAACACACGTTCCCACATTAAAGTATAAACATAATTATAAGAAACAATTTTTGAACAGGATTGTAAGAAGAAAAGCAACATACTAATTAGTACAATTAATAAAGGGTAACCTATGACACACATATTACCACCTAACCATACAATTTCTAGAACTTCATGTCTTGGATGAGGGGAGGGAAGAGGGCGAAGTAGGTGGGGAAGGGGGAATGGAATAAACTAGGGGTGGGCCCCATGATTTTAGTAATCATACTATTTTTCGATGAGCTCTCTCTTTCTCTCTATCTTCATCTCCTAGTCAACCTCCTCCTCATCGGTGTGGTAGTATAGGCGGCACATGGCCCCATCAATGATTTGGACGATGAGCTTGTTGTTGCTACTAACGTTGAAGATGAGGAAGTGCCCGACCTGCAGGGAGTGTGCACGGGAGAACTGATCCCAACCGTTTTGTATGTACATGTGACCTTCATCATCGAAATGCACTTCCATGGACCAGGAGCAGCGCCAGCTATTATACTCCCGCAACTTGATTTCACGAGGATATTGTTGGCAATATGCTAAATGGGTATCACCATTGCATGTCTCTAAACTGGCTAACTCGGGTGGACCATAGTTGGTAGAAAGGCCCATGGCCTGCTAGACGGCCCAGTTAGGTGGATCCAGAAGGAAGGCCTATGCCGGATGAAGGAAGGCTACGGTGTAGTTGTTATCCAACCCGGAGCCTTGGAGTGCAAGATACGTAAGACTAATTTGTGTCAGTGTAGAACTATGTAACCTGTTTGGCTAGGAATTTTCCATGTAACCCTAGGTTCGGTAACCTTTATAATACGAACCTCTGAGAGCCTTTAGGGCAATAACTCATATCACCGTGCATAGCAAATCGATTCCTGTAACTCAGCGTATTGTCATTATAATGATTTATAGTAGGAGTAGGATTCCGCCACCGTTGTGGGATTTGAACCTGGGTAAGTTGTGTTACCTCATACCCGCCAACTCACCACCTTACCCTACATCTCTAAGAACTCTCTGTGAGGACCCTTCCATGGCATACTTGTCGGTAATACCACGACAGTTGGCGCCCACCGTGGGGCAAGAGGCACTTCGAGCTCTACATCGGGCGAGGTCCAATCTCTTCACAGGAATTGGCGACACCATATCCATTGGGCGTGTCCTCTTCTTCAAAAATGTTCCGATCATCCATCCTAATGAGTTCTGGGTCTCGGCAAAATCGAACCCCACCTACTACTGCATTGTTCCAATTGGGGAAATACATCTCTTCATTGGCGAAACCGGCGCGGGCACTAGTTCCCAAGAAGTCGGAGGATCGTCAAGGCCCGCATGACCGCCTCCGGGAAGTATACGTTCGCGGAAGGATCAAACTCGGGTCTCTCTACGTAGTTTTCCGGCTTAGATTAGAAAAATTTAAAGCCCACCCAAACCGCCCCTATGCAGGATATAATAGTGGAAGACCAATGCAAATCCGCCAGGTTACCCCGTTGATCGCAACAATTGTGGCCACTTTCATTGGGACTCCAAGTGCAGAGTGTTGTAGCAATATTCTTTTCCCCACAAGGGTGACTCGAGGGTTTATATCGAACTCTTAGGGAATTGGTTATGGAAGTGTATTTGTCTTCTCCTCTTCAAGCAACCTGTAAAGTAAAATAATTTGTCTTGTGTCCCCAACTCCACAAAGTGGTTGTCAAGCACAAGGTTTCATATTAGTAATATGAAAGAAAATATAAACCAAACTAGAATAAAAATAGTAAATAAAGTAAAGTAATGCAAACTAGATGATATGGAAGATAGTAGAGTTGTTTTGGTGTTTTTATAAGTGATTGCAAGTAGGGAAAGTATTTTTGTATTTTCAAAATAATAAATTGTAGAAATTATAAAGGATAGTAGATGCAATGTTTCTTATGATAAAAATCGGACCGGGGTTCATTGGTTCAGTTATCTACTCTCTTTTTAAGTTGAAGTGAGCACAACACAATTCATCAATGATAAAGATTCATCGAAATTCTATATGTGCTTGATAAAGGAATTAATATGGTAATAACATTCTAACATAGAGATGGAATACATATCTCTTATACTCCTCAAGAAAGGGAAATCTCCATGCATCTTGAATTAAGAACAAATCAGAGTAAAGCTTTAAGCAATATTATATGATGTTTGAATACAAATTGGCTACCATGATCTAACAAGGTTATCACACTATCACATGATAACTATAGCACATTATTTTACTTTATCCCTAGTGAGGCAACAAAAGAAAGGTAAAAAGAAAAGTAGATCTTGAATATTATTTGTCACAATTCAATCTCTACCACCATGCTACTCCATCTAACACACTTCTCCCCATACAAGTTCTTGCATACAATTTGGATCAAAACAATTAATTAAGAACGAGGTGGATGATATGCATCTACCAAAACATCTTACACAAAATAGATTCCAATCTCAAATATCAAATCATAGAACAAATATCCACCACATAGGAATTACAAATATGACCATAATCGTGTAGGGCAGCTCATATGGTACTAGATCTATGAAGAACATGAGAGAAATAGATCAAGCTACTTCCATAAACCCATAGCCCGATGGTGGACTACTCCCTCTTAATCATGGTGATGATGCTGGAGATGTTGGAGAGGGTGGAGATCTCGCCGGAGGTGGCTGCTGTGGAGTTTCCTCCTCCAATCTTTGATGGATCTGACTCTGTTTGGTGGTGTTTTCGTCTCTAGTGTCCTCTCTCTAGGACTCCCGAGGGTCCTTATATAGGGATTTTAGGTCAAGAGAAATCCGTGGGCGAACGGCCGAGGATCAAACGAGCATGGATGGTGCGCCCTCCAAGGCTGGGCACGCCACCTGGGCTCATTTGGGCCTCGTGGCCCTCCAGGTGGGATTCTTGTGGTGTAGATGCTTCTCATGGATAAATATTGGCATTCCCAAAAGTACAGGTCCATTTGACTTTGTATAGGTCCTGAAACATCAAAAACATTGAAATAGGGTTTTTCTGCCCTGCCGGGTTATAGCCAAAATAAAGGGGATCATTGGTAAATCATCAAAAATCAATATAAAACATGGATATAACATTATATATGATGCAAATATGTGGGAAAACATGTTTACAAACTACAAAGTTCATGTATGCATTTTACATTCTTCACCCGTGCGCCTGGAAAGCAGTGGTCACACTTTGTCGGTGTTGTGACGATCTTCGATCTAGCTCGTTGCGTTCAGAGAGATGGTGAGAACCCCCAAGATTACCTCGCCAGATGGCTTTGGCTGAGGGACGACTTGGAGGGATAACCCAGCGATGACGTGGTCTACCACTTCGTCGAAGGACTAATGCGCGGCACACACCTCCGCAATTCGCTTAGGAGGAAGCAGGCCACTGGAAACCTCACTCTCGCTCAGATGGTTAACACTGTTAACAGTTTTGCCGTTGTCGATGACCAGTCCTAGGACGACCTTGTCACCTTACCCGGGCCACCACCGCCATCACCTAATGTCCCTGCTACCTCAGCATCATCCTCCGCCATCAAAGAGGTCGACGCTCCTTCCAACTTTGTTCTTGACGCACTCTATGCCAACATCAGCATGGACTCAGAGGAGGTTGACGTCATCGTAGAAGAACTTAACACTACCATAAGGGAAATTGAGGAGGAGATCAAGCGTGAGGAGCGTGCCGACAAGATCATCACATCCCATCAGGTGCTAGTGGCCATCGGGAGTGTGATCGAGGAAGATCAGCAAACCGGAGCAGCTCCACCAAGCCAAGAGACAACAGGAAGGAAGTGTCCGAGAATGCCGATGATCCACTAGATCCGGTAAGGGCCATGACTCCCCCGATAATCCTCGTGAAATAGCCGCATGAACTTTCCACCGGACCTAGCAATGCCAATACGACACATCTGCCGCCACCGCCATCTACTTCTGCAGCCTCCCAAATCACTCCAGCAGATAGAGTGATGTACGAGAATTTTCTCATCTAGCCCATGACCGTGGCCCATATTTGGACCGTCGTCTAGCTTGATGAGAAATGCCAGCAACTCCTGGAGGAGGCACAGAACATTGCGGAGCAAGGCACAAAGCTAGATCGAGATCTGGCCAGGGCATAGAAATCGATCGAAATAGCCATGGAGATAGAATACAAGAATTTTCTCAAGAAGTAAAAGAACAAGAAGGCTCTGGTTCATGTTGTCAATGATCCAGGTGTATGGCATAACTTTGGGTGGGCCCCGACAAAGCCAGCACAAGCTAAGCCATACATTGACAAGGATGGAAAGCAGGTCATGCCCACGCTCTCCCTCAACATGGTCGTCGCCAACACCTTACTTGAGCAGGATAGATCGCCCGCAACTCTGGATCAGTTCTATGACCTTGTCACCAAGGCCATCAAATAACAGGAAAAGGCCACCTCTCAGAGGCTGGAGACTGACCTGGCAAATTGCCATTCTACCCCCCTCCCCCAGCAGCATAGGGCAAGATCTCCTCACAATGTCGGATCTCGCACGGGTTTGTCAGATTGAAGATGGAGGGATGCACGCAATAGGACAGATGCTATCCCCATATCCTCCGACCATGGAGGTAAATATGAGCCCCGTCGCTCGCCCCCACCTCCCTAGAATTTTTGGCATCACGAAGACCCAAAGGCTCGACCATCGTACGAGCATGCCTCCACCTAGACGCCCGCAGGGCGACATCGTAATCCGCGGCAATGTGGAGTAGCCTCAGCATGACGGAGAGCCTAGCGTCAACAACGGGCACAGGATCAGGTCGAACCATGACCCTCCGTGTTCAACAAGCAACCGCGACATGCGTGAGGGGTCGCAGGAGGGAAACAGCAAGAAGGCTAACCCACCGCCGCCACCGCCACCGTAGCCACCTAGTAGCCACTATGGCGGAGGAGGACCGCGTCACTCATGCATCCCTTCCCATGGCGGAAACAAGCACAAAGGAAACCCAGAGCCGTACAATGCGCTACACCTAAGGACCATTCTTGGAACCCTTAGAGAGCATCAGTTGTATGCCAAGTTTAGCATATGTGAATTCTGGTTACAGGAGGTAGGATTCCTCGGTCACATTGTATCAGCCGGAGGAATTGCCGTTGACCCTGCCAAAGTGAAAGATGTAGAAGATTGGCAAGCCCCAACCACTCAAACACAAGTTCGTGCATTTCTCGGATTGGCGGGATATTACCGCAAATTCGTAGAAGGATTCTCGAGTATCGCTAGACCCATGACCCAATTGCTGAAGAAGGACAAGAAGTTTGAATGGACAGACAAGTGTGAAGCGAGTTTTCAAGAACTCAAGAGGAGATTGATTTCAGCCCCAATCTTGATCATGCCAGATATCACGAAGCCCTTCGATGTGTATTGTGACGCATCCAAGATTGGTCTCGGATGTGTGCTAATGCAAGAAGGCAAAGTTATATCTTATCTATCCCAACAATTGAAGCAACATGAGCAAAACTACCCAACCCATGACCTCGAACTCGCAGCCGTAGTTCTAGCCCTGAAAACATGGAGACATTACCTGATGGGAAATCGTTGTGAGATTTATTCGGATCACAAGAGCCTAAAGTATATATTCACTCAGAAGGAGCTGAATATGAGGCAGAGAAGATGGATTGAGCTAATCAAGGATTACGACCTGGACATTCACTATCACCCTGGTAAAGCCAACGTAGTAGCCGATGCCCTTAGCAGATTGCCGTGCCGCTTGAACTCCATGATCTTGAAGGAGCAACCAAGCTTGCACAAAGAGATGGAAGCTTTTTGAATAGAATTAGTGAGTGAAGGATTTTTGGCTAGCATAGAACTCCAGCCCACTTTGATCAGTCAGATTAAAGAGGCGCGGAAGGGAAATGCTAGTCTTGAAGGAATCAAGCGTCGTATCGGTACAGGCAAAGTACCTGGATTCACCGAGGACGAAGAAGGAGTTTTGTGGTACAAAGGACGCCTTTGTGTACCATCAGATTCTGAGTTGAAAGAAGTTATTTTAAAGGAGGCTCATGATACTCTTTATTCTATCCATCCCGGAGGAACTAAGATGTATCAAGATTTGAAAGAGCAATTTTGGTGGCATAAGATGAAGAGAGAAATAGGAATCTATATCGCCAAGTGTGATATATGTCAGCGAGTCAAGGCAGGACATCAAAGACCCGCTAGATTGTTGCAACCTTTGCAAATTCCGGAATGGAAATGGGATTCTGTAGGAATGGACTTTATCACTGGACTGCCTACTTCTAGTAGGGGAAATGACTCTTCTGGGTCATAGTGGACAGATTGTCCAAATTCGCCCATTTCTTGCCCGTCAAAACCACATATCAGAGTTTGAAGCTAGCGGAGTTATACATCGCTAGAATCGTCAATTTGCACGGAGTCCCTAAGAACATTGTATCAGATCGAGGAACACAGTTTACCTCGAGATTTTGGAAGAAAGTCTAAGAAGGTTTAGGAACCCGCTTAGATTTCAGTACCGCGTATCACCCTCAGACCGATGGACAAACGGAGCGAGTAAATCAAATACTCGAGGATATGCTGAGAGCATGTGTGTTAGAATATGGATCCAAGTGGGAAGACTCTCTGCCGTTTGCAGAATTTTCCTACAACAACAGTTACCAAGCCAGTTTGCAAATGGCCCCATTTGAGTTTATGTACGGAAGGAAGTGGCATACCCCTTTGAACTGGTCGGAAGTAGGAGAGAGTCAGATTTTCGGACCCGACATCCTACGAGAAGCAGAAGAGAAGGTTCACAAGATTCGTGAGCACCTCAATACCACCCAATCCCGATAGAAGAGTTACGCCGACAAGAGACGTAGAGACCTCACCTTCAACATAGGAGATTTTGTTTATCTGAAAGTGTCGCCATTGAAGGGAATGCAGCGTTTCCAACTCAAAGGAAAGTTAGCCCCTAGATATATCGGACCTTTCAAAATTCTGAACCGTCGAGGAGAAGTATCGTATCAATTGGAGCTACCCGAAGAGATGTCAGCAGTGCACAATGTGTTCCATATCTCGTTACTTCGCAAGTGTCTCGGAGTCCCCGAGAAGACCGAAGTGTTCAAGAATATCGACCATCGGACCATAGAGATAAACGATGACCTGACCTATCCCGAAGTACCCATCCGTATTTTGGAAGAAGCCTTTCGAACTACCCGAACCCGAAGCATCAAGTTTCTCAAGATTCAGTGGAGCAACCACACAGAAGAGGAAGCTACCTAGGAGCGCGAAGATCACATCAGGATGGAGTTTCCCGATCTCTTCAAATCCTAGGTAATCTTTTCGTCCTTTTTCAAATCTCGGGACGAGATTTTGTTTAAGGAGGGAAGGTTTGTAACATCCCAAAAATACTAAGCTTGGATCATCAAGCATTAGTCATCAACATTTAGGGTTAACAAAAACTTTTCTAAATAAAATTATGAATGCATGCATATGTGTATGCATAGATTTTGAAATTCTTTGGAACCACGTTGTTTGATTGTTTCATTGCTTGTAAAATGTTTCTTAGGTGAAATAAACATCATCTAAAACATTTCCCACACTTTTCCTAAATACAAGTAAATCAAAACAAATATATTAAAGGAATGGTCACTTTGACCAATTTAACTCCCATGCTTACTTTGGCTGTCTCAAACTTTCAGAACCTAACAGAAACTTTTCTGGATCTTTGCACCCCTTGAATGTACTCCTAACAAAGTATCAAGGCCCACCTTGTGATCATCCAGAAACTTTCAAATGCATAGTTTAAATGACAATTCAAAATTGAATCTTTATCATATGGGAAGATCCCACTTTTTCAAAAACCACTCAAACAAGCTCAACTTTCAAAACCCAAGCATCTGCAGACTCACCAGCACCAACTAGCAAACCCACCAAAAATCTTTTCAAAATTCAAAACTTGAAGTCATGCGGCCATTTCATCAAACAGGTTGCAGATACAAATCGAACAAACATCAAACACTATAGTGTGCAGTAAAATTGGCCTAACTTGTTCCCTATTTAGCTCACAACTAGCTCAGTAGATCATCTAGGAAGATTAACCAAGCACTAGCACCACTGTGAGCTTGCCATTGCCATCAATGGTGAACAGCCAAGCACACCCATGTCACCCCCATGTCGACAGCAAGCTAGGAGGAGACACAAGCCTAGCCAGCATGTCTGGGAGGCAGCCCACCGTCCATCGCCACTCCCTGTCCACCGCTCGAACCTTGCCAACCACTGGACCACACGCACGGACCGCGCCCAGAGCACCAGCGAGCATGCCGAGCGTGCGCCAGAGCACCACCCTCGACCGAAGCCCACAGACCGTGCACCGCCCTCGCCGCATGCATACACAATCCCCACCCACCCAGGAGACCGCCAGACATCCCCGTTTGCCGCCCCGTGACGTACAGCCACCGCTCGCTGTCGAAGACGCCGCCTCTGCCGCGCAGAGTGTCGCATGTTCCAGACCAAGCCGCACCGCCCCACGCCTCAAAACCATGTCGTTGAGCATCGCCAGGGAACACCGCACTGTCCCCTACCATCGCCCATGCCAATAGACGCCTGTAACATCGCCCCCGACGAGCTCACCATGCGCCCCGTCGGTCCCCTCGCTCGACTATAAATAGAGGCCACCCCCGCTCGATTTCTTCACACCATCTCACTCCCCTCTCATCACTGATCGTGCCACACTGTTCCCAGAGCAAGGCGAGCACCACCTCGCCGGAATTTCACCGGAGCCCGCCGCCTCTGGAGAAGAAGGGAGCCATCGATTTCGTCCACCCCAGGAGCTGCCGCGACCACCCCTCAGTTCGCCATCGTCGACTTCGTCGTTCGCCCGCCTCGCCGACCCTCGCCAGCACCCTAGTGAGCCCCCAGCAACCCTCACTGGCCGCGCTAGGTTTCTTTCTCGCCGGCATTGTCTCGCGTCGACGATGACTCCCAGCCGTTGGATTAGAATCAGATCGAACGACCCACGTTGCCCCGTACCGCTTCGCCCTCCCTGTCTCGCTGGCAAGTGGGGACACTGCGCTTAGCAGTCCGGCCCACTTAAGCAGCCTGCGGGAGCACTGCGCTTAGCAGGCCGACCCAGTAGCTTTTCCTGCGCAGCCCAGTGATTTGAATTAAATCTTTTTCTTTTTAATTCAAACACACTTATGTACCCATTTTCAAAATTCAATCCAGATCGATTCAGTGCACCAATTTGAATGAAACAAATTTTGTTGAAAAGGTATGTGAATGCTGAATCCAAGCCCGTTGGATTCAAGTCATTTTGATCTATAGATCATCCTTAGTAAAAATAACAAGGAAGAACCTTTTCTGCATTCAAACATTTTTCAAATTTAAACCATACTAGCTTTTGAGTTGATTCCAACTCTCAAAAATCACATTTAACCATACCTTTCAGAATATATAAAAATATATAGGTTTACTTGCAGAAATAATGTTCAAGTAATAAAAGAATGCTACATAGGTATTTCTAGTCATTTTATTTAAATAAAATAAAAGGGTAAAACCTTATTAAATTGTGACACCACTTTAAATCACATTCCCTTGGACTACAAAATGTGGTGATGACATGTGTCAACATGATCCCATGTTTGGGTTGGAGAATATTAAATCTTAAATAGTTTTTCAATGAGTAGAAATTACTTTTCTAAAAATAAAAGGGATTAAACCAAGCCTTAACCTTGTAATGTTAGATATGATGCTAGATCATCTATAGGACCCTTGTGTGTGATGATTGCAAGTAGTTAAGTATTGTTTGGTGATTGTGTACCTCATATTTATTCATAGACGCTAGTACCGACCAAGGATACGAGGAGGAAGGAGGATACTACGAAGAAGAAGCCGAGGAGAACTTCAACCACTGCTCTGCACAAGGCAAGCTGATGCTATACCTATGCAAGCTTATATTGACATTGATGCAAGCTAACACTTGCAAGATACTTTACCTATACAAGCCAATACTTGCTTGTTACCATGCCTACTATATGCTCTAAGCATATATGATCATACCCACTTGATAAACCAATCCTCGTTTTATTTGCAAGCTTCTTACTTTATTTCTTTATCAAAGCTTACTTAGAGTTTACTTAAGAGTTTGGTAGATATTAGAAAGTTATCTGAAGGTTGCATAAAGAGCATAAAATTTGGCCTAAGATTAGACACCTTGATATCATCCTGAGATATAAGGTTATACATAGTTGAAACTCCCCTAGTTTACCACCCCTCATTATGGCTTACCCCCACTTGTAGATGCTAGTGCTAAGCATAAAACTTGATCAACTTTAGATGGGAATACTTGGTGAGAAAATGGTTATAAAAACCTTAGAATGATGGATCATTCGATTGAAATGTTTTGTACATGTGTTTCCAAACACCTGATGATTTTTGGTGATGAAAATGTTGAGGCATGAGCCTTAGCCCCTTTTATAAAACTGATGGTTGTCTGGATGCAATACCATTCCAATTTTATCGTACAACCACAATACCCGAAGATTGGGTAGGGATTGACTGGAAACTTATGTACCTTAGTATTAGCTCCCTCACGGCCAAGGTCTAAGCTGAGGCTACCTTGTGAAGATTGTCCACCTGTGCAGTACCCAAGATGACAGTTGGTCATGGTTGGGAGGCCAAACTCACAGGAGAGGTGCTTATACTAGGGTGTGTAATTGAAAGGTTAGGATTGATTATCCGCATACTGAGTATGGTGAATTCAGGATTTGTTCCTGACGGATGTATCGAATGTTGTGGTGAAAGTGTACAATCTCTGCAGAGTGTCAAACTATTCGAATAGCCGCGTCCACGGTTATGGACAGTTGGAGTGGCCATACTGTTCCCCCGTCATACTTTTCAAAATTTACTTGTGAAATGAATTGAGACTTTGACTCGACCACAACAAAGTGTGACATGAGTTACAAGATCCCACTTAGGAGTTATAAAATATTGACTAGCTTTAGAACTTAGTAGAGATAAATCTGGCTTTTGCAAAACAACTCTAGAGCCTAGTGTCCTATTATCCAAAAACCCCTTTACCTGTTAGTATTAGTTTGCGAGTACTTAAAGAGTACTCATGGCTTTGTCCCTGGTTATTCCCATGGCCAGACTATGAAGAGGAGTACCTGGAAGATGGACCCCAGGAAGGTTACGACAACTAGGATCATCTCCCATCGTCAGCATTGCCTGTGACCCCGAAGATGGAGCTTCGCCTACGCTACCGTTATTATTACGTATTCCGCTGCTTGATGTTGTATTAAGAACTGGATCATGAGATCCTTATTCGTGTAAGAACTTATGTATCGTTTGTAATGGATGATGTACTATGGTATCCAATTCTGTTATGTCTCGCAAAAATGGTAATCCTGGGATTGCGAGGTATGGCATAACAGGCATCTGGGATTAAAAATCCGGGTGTTGACAGTGGACAGCCCACCCAAACATGCAACGTCGCAACCGCGACGACGAGCCTTCATCATACGAGAAGCTATCAGGTCCTTGCACCATCCACTTCTACATCGACAAAGAAGATGGCTAGAAGAAGGCCAGCCATATGCTCAAGGACTGTCGAGAGTTCCAGAAGCTTAGCGAGGGCCTCACCCAGATGCAACGCCAAGAGGTGAACCCAGGATTCGCACCGGCCCTAGGGGCCGTAGCGCACGGCTCTCCGCCACCACCACCTGGAGGACCTTCGCAAACTGCAGCTGCACCAGCGCAGAACAACGACGCGGATGGATACCCGCCACCGATAGGGTCCATGATGATCCAGAAGGGGCACCCAACCAACAGGGTGTAGAAGAATATCACCCGCCAAGTCAATCTGGCCGCGACCTCCCCACCAGCCATACCTGAGTACCTCAGCGGCTCGGAGTCCTGCATCATGTTCGAATTATTCAGATCACCCACATCAGATACCTCGCCCAGGTCACTCTGCCCTGGTGCTCAAGGCCCAGATCGAAGGATTCGAGATGAACCGCGTCTTCACGGATGGTGGCAGTGGCATCAACCTGATGTTCGCCAGCACACTCGCAGCCATGCGGATCCCACTATGCAGCCTAGAGCCGTCGGACACGACATTCCACGGCATCGTCCTAGGGAAGGGCATATACCCCTTGGGCAAAATATGGCTCGACGTCATCTTTGGAAAGCCCAAAAACTTCCGGCGTGAGCGGCTGGAGTTTGAAGTGGTGGACTGGCCATCACAGTACCACGGCATCCTCGGGCATGTGGCATTCGCAAGATTCCTGGCAGTACCGCACTACGCATACCTTCTACTAAAGATGCGAGGATCTAGGGGCGTCATCATCGTCCCAGGAAGCTTCACCAGGTCGGACAGCTGCGACAAGGACTTCAACAGAATCTCCTAGTTGTTTGGCATGCAGGAGGGGCTCACAAGACTCAAGAAGGTGACAGACAACGGGGCACCCCCCGTCACCAGGCAAAAAGCACCTGATATGTCATTTGACTCCATAGTAAACACAAATAAGGTGCAGGTCCACCCGACGGACGCCTCCAAGACGGCGTTGATCTCCAATGACTTGAGTCTCACATAGGAAAGCGCGCTCATCGAATTCCTCTGTGAGCGCTGGAAATTTTTTGCCTGGTGTCCTACGGACATGCCAGGAGTTCCTAGGGAATTCGCCAAGCATGCATTCAATGTGTTTCTAGATGCGAAGCGAGTCAAGCAGTCGATGCGTCGGCTGTCCAAGCCAAGAGCCGAAGCCATCGATATCAAAGTCAAAAAACTCCTCGATGCCAACTTCATCAGGGAGATCAAGGAAAGCGAGTGGCTGGCCAACCCCGTGTTGGTCCCCAAGGACACGGACATCCTGCGGATGTGTGTGGACTTCACATCGCTTAACAAGCATTGCCCCAAGGACCACTTTCCTCTCCCACAGATCGATTAAATCATCGAATCCACTGCAGGATGCGATAAACTCTCCTTCCTCGACGCCTACTCGAGCTACAACCAAATTCGAATAAAGGCCGAAGATCAGGAGAAAACAGTGTTCATCACGCCGTTCGGGGTGTTCTGCTACAATACAATGTCGTTCGGGCTGAAGAACTCAGGTGCCACTTAACAGAGATGCATGCAGGCATGTCTGAAAGACCAGATTGGTTGCAATGTCCAGGTCTATGTTTACGATATAGTGATCAAGACAAAGGAGGCTCGGACGCTCATTGACGATCTCCGCAAGACGTTCGACAACCTTGATCGCTACAAGATCAAGCTGAACCCAGACAAGTGCGCTTTTAGCATCCCGTCTGGCCAGTTACTTGGGTACTTCATCTCCTAGCGTGTCATCAAGGCAAACCCGAAGAAAATCAGGGCTATACTAGCCATGGAGAAGCCAAAGAACCTCAAGGGAGTCTAGCAGCTAGCTGGGTGATTCGCGCACTCAGCATATTCATCAGTCGCATGGGTGAGAAGGCTCTCCCCTTTTATCAACTATTGTGTAAGGCCGACAAATTCGAGTGGACGCCCGAAGTAGAAGATGCATTCGAGGACCTCAAACGCCTTCTCTCCACATCATCCGTCCCGGTCACGCCGAAGGAAAGGGAGCCTTTGCTGCTATACATAGCAGCCATGCATCAGGTGGTCAGCACCGCACTCTTGGTCGAACGACCCAAAGATGGCAAGACACACGCGGTCCAGCGCCCAATTTACTACCTCAGCGAGGTACTGACCCCGACAAAGCAGAGGTACACTCATTACCAAAAGCTAGCATATGGCGTATTCATGACGGCGCGTCGGCTGAGCCACTACTTGCAGGAGCACCAGATCATGGTCGTTAATGACGCCCTGCTATCGAACATCCTGAACAAACCCAACGCCACGGGGCGTGTAGCCTTGGGGGCATCGAGTTGTCTCATCAAGACATCATCTACGAACGGCGCACCGCCATCAAGTCTTAGGTCCTCCCTAACTTCCTTGTCCACTGGATGGAGCTCCAGCTGCCGGATACTCCGGACATGTCGTAGTCATGGACAATGCACTTCTATGGCTCCAAGCGTGAGGCTGGAGCAGGGGCCGGCGTCATACTAACGTCCCCTCAAGGCAACAAAATGAAGTATGTCAACATGATCAAGGTTGGATGAAACTCCGCACATCCAACAATGAGGCCGAATACGAGGCAATCATACATGGCATGAGGATGACCAAGGTGTGCGGCGCAACATGCCTCGTCATCTACGACGACTCAAACCTTGTTGTCCAACATACAATGAACGAGTGCGACGCCCATAGTGCCAACATGATCGCATACCGTGCGCTCTACAACTCACTCGAATGGGACTTTGACGACTACGAACTTCTGCATGTTGGTAGGGAAAGCAACGAAGAGGCCGACAAGCTCGCCAACATAGGCTCTACCTGCGCTCGGGTACCACCAGGGGTGTTCCTCGAACAAATCTGCGTACCTTCCATCAAGCGGAAATTTCCAAAGGGCTCAGCCGAAGCTGCAGAGCACTCGGGGGCTGCGCCACCCGAACGACAAGAAGGACCCAAAAAGCTCGACACGGAGGTTGAGCTGGTAAGCCTTATGAAGGTCATGGCGGTTGAAGAAACACGGATGCAACCGTACCTCCGCTACCTGATAAACAAGCAGCTTCCTGAGGACCCGACAGATGCCCGGCGCATATCTCGCCCATCAAAGTCCTTGACCATCATGAATGGCGAGTTATACAAGAGCAGTATTTCGGGTGTGCTCCAATGATGCGTCACCATCGGTGATGGCAAAAGCATCCTCATAGACATCCATGAGGGTATCTGCGGCCATCACGCAGGAAGTTGCTCCCTGGTTGCCAAAGCTCTACGAGTTGGCTTCTATTGGCCAACCGCAATGAACGACGCCAAGGAGATAGTGCAGCGCTACAACGCCTATCATAGGTACATGGACAAGCCACACGCGCCAGGATCAGATCAGCAGCCTATTCCAGTGGCATGGCCTTTCGTCCAATGGGGCCTCGACATGATCGGCAAACTACTAAAGTCCTCGCCAGGAGGCCATGTATTCCTCCTGGTAGTAGTCGACAAATTCTTGAAGTGGATCGAGGCCATGCATGTCACCAACCAAAGCGGCAAAACTGCTATCAAGTTTTTCGAGTCCATTTTCTATAGGTTGGGAGTACCCCATAGCATCATAACGGACAACGATTCGAACTTCATCTCGAAGGAGTTCTGAAGATTCGATGAAAACCTCAGAATCAACTTGTCATACGCCTCTGTGGCAGATCCGCAGACCAATGGACAGGTCGAAAAGGCCAACGGCCTCATTGGCAATGGCATCAAGAAGCGTCTGCTACACCCACTATAAAGGCTTGCGGGAGCCTGGGCGGACGAGCTACCCTCTGTCCTCTGGAGCCTACGCACAACACCAAACAGCTCGACTGGCTATACGCCCTTCTTCATGATGCACGGAGCCGAAGCTATGCTAACTGCTAAGGTACGCTACAAGGCCCCACAGGTCATCGTCTACAGCAAAGCCGAATCATCGGCCGCAGTCGAAGCACCGTCTACATGCTGGATGAGGCACGCGATATTGCCGCAACATGCTCAGCGGTGTATCAGCAGAGCCTCCGAAACTACCATAGCCACCGGCTGTGTCCAAGGTCCTTCGTCGAAGGAGACCTCGTCCTGCAACTCAAGCAGGAAGGGCACAAGAAGCTCAAGTCACCCTGGGAAGGACCCTACATCGTCACCGAAGTCATCCCAGGTGGAACCTACCGCCTCTTAGACGTTGAATCAGGAGTCGAATACTCCAACCCCTGGAACATCGCATGACTATGACGCTTCTACCCCTAGTTACCCTTTTACTTTCAATAAGGCTATTCAGCCAAACAATGTACCTCCTCGCTTATGATGAATAAAAGCTAAGTTCTTAGGCCCAAAATCATTTTCCATTATATTATTTATCGCTAAACACGCTCGGGGGCTGCGCCTCACCTTACGAGTTTGTCGATTGACAACAACGCATATAACCCGATTAGCTGACCACGTCAGGCTAACAAAAAGGACATGCCTACTCTATAATCATACAACTCACTATGTGCCAATACATACAAAATTTACAAGGGCATCACAAGCCCACTCGAACAAATACAGACTTTACATTATATCATTTTTTGTTTACATGACTTAACTATGCTGGAGCAGAACATTTGTCCGCTCCTCAAATACATCTACAATTCCTTCGGCATACTACGCCACAACCACGTACTGTGGACACATATCCCACGCCATGCCTCTCGCAGGAGGAGGAGGTCCAGCCGATATCTCCACCAGGTCGAAATCGCGATGATGCAGTCGAACAAGCGACAGGGCCGCCTTCATGCCTGCCACCAGTTGATGACGCACCAACTCCTTGACATGGCTTGTGTCGTGAAACTTTCCAAGAAGACCCAAAAAGCTGGAGGGGGCAGAATCCAAGGGGAACATCATCGCCCAAATCGCTACGAGCGACGACCTCGCCCGCCTTAGCACTCCAAGCACTTGATGAACACAATCTTGCGCCGTCGCAAGGACGATCGCTCGATCACGGTCCATCTAGAAAAAAACACCGGCTTCCAGCTCTTGTTGCTTCAAGCAATTCATTTGAATCGCCACGCTCTCCTTCTCTTCCTTCGGAAGAAGATTCACAACTGCATAATGCAACGGGTGAGCTAACATAAAAATTGGCACACTCGAGGAGGCAACAAGTTCAAAAGGGCTTACACTAGAGTTGCTCGTCCATCTGCCGAAATTCTTCAAGCAGAAACTCTTCTCTGGCAATGGCTCGCTTGGCCTTGGACTTCCACACATCCACGTGACCATGGATGTTGAGGATGTCCTTCTCCAAGATTCAGACGCATTCACGCAAAAACGGCAACTGCGACAACTCGTTCAATGATGCAGGAGAAGGTGTAACCACTAGAACCGCACCCGAAGGATCCTAAGGGTGCACATGCAAACATCAAAATCAAAAACATTTGACAACAGTCGGAAGATGCATTCATATATACAAATAAGGCAACTACGTGGCAGAGTGACACTTGTTCATCCAAAATATATTACATATGCAAAAGAGAGAAGCTAAAACTAGGGAAGCTACAAAGCAGAAAGGGTCTAAGCGCCAGCACCCGGAGCAGCTTCAGATCCAGACTGCCTACTCTTGGCCACTCGCTGCTGCTCCAACGAGTAGTCAGCCAGGAGACTATCAACTTAGGCCCTAAATGCTTGTAGTGGGAGGCGAAGGTGACAAACGCTACCTCAGAGCCATCCGCCATTGTCGGCATCCTGGACATGACTTGCGCCAGATCCAGTTGGGCTCCGGACGCCATCACCATCTCCAGCCCCATAGCAGCGCCGACCCCCTTCTGCGCGCGCTTGTACTTCACAGGAGCATCATCCGCCAGAGCCTCCGCAAGGGAGTCGACGTCCTGGAGGGCAACTCCCTTGGCGTTGATCTCCTTATAGAAGCTAGTGAGTGCTTTCTTGGCCTTATCGAGCGACTCCATGGACGAGGTGTAGTGATCTTTGATCGCTGCAACGGCATCTGCCAAAGGATCACCGTGCTCTAAGGCGTCATGATTGAACGTAACACCTGAAGCATATGCAAAAAAACGGCAAAACCATCAGATGAGGAGGAAGGAATCGCAATCGAAGCATTTAACACTCAAAGGAATTGCAAGGTGACCTACCGGAGACAGCCTTGGCAGTAGCCATAATCTTTTCAGCCATGGACTTCTCCTGGGTCGCTGCGACGGCCGCGAGCTGCTGCTCACGGTCTTCAGCCTCCTTCTGCTGACGCTAGAGGGCCTCTGCAGCATCCTTCGCCTGTTTCTCTGCTTTGCTGAGACTCTTTTCGAGTGCGTTTAGCTTGTGGAGAGCATCGTTGTTCTCATCTACAGCATGGGGCGGCAAAGGGTGAATACAAGGACAACTTTGGAGGACTCAAAACAAAGGAAAAAGAAACCTACGCACCTCGGGGATGCTTGAGCTTTCCTTCCAATGAAAGGTGCTGCTCAATCAGGCAGTTGGCGTCACGCACAAAGGGTTGCGAAGAAAACAACAATCTTGCTAAATAAAAGGGCTCGGGGGGTCCCCTCACGCAAAAGAAGAAAGAAACTTATGTTGTCTGCTGTGGACTCCGAAGGTTTTTCTATCATCTTTCGCATAACGAGTGCACGAGCCTCCCGCCACGCAGAGCTCGAATCCTTGTTATCGGAGTTGTCCACCATCTTGGGAAACAAAGACGTCGGCTTCGATTCCGCGATCATCTCTTCGGTTTCCTCCTCGAGGGACTCCTCTGAGTGATGACTACTAGCACTTACAAAGAGCCAAATCAACAACAAGCTAATGCTTAGCACATCAATAGAATAACAAGATTTGACCAGAGCAACTCACAATGGTATGTTTGACAGGCTGAATATAGGAGCCTCCTTCTTCTTCTTCTTCTTGGCCGGTGGCTGCGGGGCCATCGCCCGAATAGGCACAACCGGTATAGGGGCGGAGGTCGCACCCACATCCCCACCGTGGTGCTCGAGGAAGGAGGGACCCTTCAGCATCGGTGGTGTCGCCCCATCCGAAGTCTCGCTTTGCGACCTCTTTCAAGTCCGTGCTTCGCTCGGCTCGGGGGCTTCCATGGAAGGAGACTGCGCCGGGGGAAGCTCGGATTCGGACTCTGCCTCTTTGTTTTTCGGTGCATCCGTGTACTTCTCAGTTAGAGGGGCACCATCCCCGCTACCTTGTGGCCCTGCAAATTGAAGACAAGATATGCAACATAATAAGTATCGATAACAAACAACCAAGCACTCGAAAACAATGCTATGCGTAACTACAAGTTTCACCTGGGGGACGGCTTTCTTGGCACTGAAAGGGGCAGTCAAGGACTTCCCCGGGAGGTCCTCATCGGCTTTGTACTTCAGCAGAGGCCGAAGAGCCTTATCAAGGTTAACCGAGGACACCTCCTCAGGCAATACCCTTGTCGGGTCATTGGGGCCAGCATACAGGAACATCGGGTGTGCCCTCGCTTGGAGAGGCTGCACCCGACGCTTGATAAAGGTGCGGATGATGTCGACACTATTGACCTCTTTGCCGGTCACCATCTAGAGAGCCTCCATCCGCTTGTAGAGCTTCTCCACCTCTTCGGATTCACCCTCCAAGATGTCGTTCCCCCACGACCTCTTTCGGATGATCTCTTGGGTGGAGTCGAAAGGGGCGAGCCCATAAGGATGTAGAACAACTTCATGTGCCATTGCTGGATGGACTCGCAAAGGTAGAAAGAGAAAAACTGGACACTGGAGCGGATAGAAATTCCGCAGCCACCTAGTGGATAGACACCATCGATGCCAGATTGCCTCTTCACGGAGTAGAGTCTCCGGAAGAGGCCAAAGTGAGGATCGATACCGAGCCAGCACTCGCAGAGGGTAATGAAACAAGCAATAGGGAGGAGATAATTGGGAGACAGATGGTGAAGCTGAATCCCATAGAAGAAAATAAGCCCACGAAGAAATTCGTGGGCGGGCAAAGAGAGACCCCAGATGATAAAGGCGTAGAACATAACCCAAAGCCCTTCGGGTGGGCGCGGGATTACCTATTGGCCTGGAAGGATGGCGTCTTCCTTGGTATTCGAGATCAGGACGGCCTCACGCACTTTGTGCAAGTGCTACTCGCGCATCTCCGTGCACCACCACCCGCCGTCGGTGGTGCGGCTCGGAGCAGTGGCCTTCTTCCCAGCGCCGACGGCGCTTGAACCCGCTGCAGCGGATGAAATTTTCTTGGACTTGCCCATCATGGAGCGGCGAGTGCGGCAATGCGAACGAAAAAAGGCTAAGGGAAATACATGAAGGACGTCCAGTGCGGGATGAGAGCACGAGCTTAAGAAATGGTGGCAATGGCTAAAAGGAAGAGGCAAATGGTGAAGGGGTAAAATTTCTCTGTTTTCCCCACGGTATAAAAGGGGTGAGGACGACGAAGCAGAGTCGTCGATTCAGAAGCCCTAACGCGTGCCCCAGATCTCACCATCCATGTGTCATCACCAAACTGAACCGTCGCAAGCATGTCATCCACTACGCACGAAAAACAAGGAGACGCTATAATTTTCGCGATGTTACGCGTGACTAGTAAAATTCAAGTTATGTGGTAGGACCCACGATCGTCCCGTCGCATCGTCTCTGCTGCCGCAGACGGTTGAGCTCACTGATGGTCAGCAATGACGTCATCAAAGCGAAGCCATCAATGGCTCGAAGATTTCGACTAAGCATAAAGAATTTACTCGGGTCTACGACTCAACCAAGTACTCAGGGGCTACTCATATCTGGAGCATTGGCCGTGCACCTGAGAAATTACAAAGTTAACAGCACCTCGAAGAGATCTTCAAGTCCTACGTTGAGTCTGCGACTCCACTACGGACTCGGGGGCTACTCCAATAGGGAGCGCTGGTCGCGCATTCGAAAAAATGCGTCCTTCGGATAGATAATGGAAGCAAGAGCGAACGATTGAACTAAAGTCTTTGCTCGAGTCTACAACTCGAATAGACACTCGGGGCTACTCCCATAGGGAGCGCTAGTCGCGCACCCTATGAATTATTCGAGTGAGATCCTTCGGATCAAGTACGACAAAAATCTTTTTGGCAACTTTGCCCAAATTAACACTAAGTGAGAAGCAGTCTCCTTGGTCACCCAAAGCACCTCCGCGGTGATAAAACTTCGGATGTTGTGTCTGCGATGCAATGATAATCCCTACAGATATCATCTGATGGCCTAGTAACACACCAGACTGCGCTCTGCCAGTAAATTGTCGTGTCAACAGGCACGATGAAAATCCCGACGGACGCGTTGGGTACATCACTTGAAAAACACTGGGATTCGACTCCTATAAGACCTCAACGTCCTGAGATGAATTACACCAGCATTCGTTCCAGATCAAGTCCGGGGACTCAAGTCTGATGAAGATCGTGTTGTTTTGTCCTATGACAGTTAACTGACCCTGATCCGTTGGATGAGTCAGGCACACGTATCAGCAATCCCTATGAATTAATATGTTTATTCCTAAAGACAGGTTCGTGTGAGAAGCACCTGAAAGAATGTAGAGTCTCCAGTCGAATCTACGATTCGATTGAACACTCGGGGGATACTGATATGGATATACCCTACGGGTGCATAATGTTGGTATACCCGGTCCAGCTTAAAGAAGGCCCACATGAAGACCTGCAGCCCAGGAAGATTTCGGGTGGCCCAAGCCCATGGCGAGTTTGACTCCTTGGAGGACAAGTCTAGATGTAGATAGAATTTCAAAGGGTTCAACCCTAATCTGTAACCAACTCGAACTATTCCCGAGACCTGGTCTATCTATATAAGGGCCAGGAGAGCATGGCGAGAAGGAACAACTCACCTTATGTTGGGGATATGCTATATGGGTATCCTCATAACATGTCTCTTATCCGGATAACCCGGGTGGCCCACAGTTAGTAGCATGGCCCATGGCCTGCTGGGTGGCCTAGTTAGATGGATCCAGAAGGGAGGCCCATGCCGGATAAAGGAACGCTACAGAGGAGTCACCGACGTACCCGGAGCCATGGAGTGCAAGACACGCTAGACTAATTGTAAGCAGTGTAGGACTCTGTAACCTGTCTGGCTGGAACTTTTCACTGTAACCCTAGGACCTGGCGACTATATAAGTCGGGCCTATGGGAGCCTTTAGGGCACAATCTAGTATCGATTAACATACACCTCGCACAGCGAACCAATCCCTGTAACTCGGCGTATTACCCTTATAGTGATTTATAGCAGGAGTAGGATTCTGCCTCTGGCGCAGAGGAAACGAATATTACATATTGTTTTTCATTCCTCTGGCGCAGGAGACTTGGATGTGGCATCGTCAGCAGCAGGAGAGTCATCCTCCTCGAAGTTGGCGGTGTTCAGGGACCCGGAGGAGCTTTGGTTGTCGCCGTCAATAGTCTCCATGGGCACGAAGATGTTAGGGTCGACCAACTCGACGACTCTGGTATCAAAACCCACGAGCGACGCCAAGATAGCTTTGTGATCTATTTTCAGGCCATCGTCGTCCATGTCGGGGATACCGGAGGTCACCATGTTGATGTTGACATTTTTGTAGTGCGCCTTGACCATTGACAGCGCCATCCTCGCGCCGTCCCGGGTACATGAAGCTTTCTAGCTTACAATACACTCGGGGGCTCGGCGCAAGATCTCCGAGAACTTCATCACGGAATCCACCGCTTTGATGTTAATCTGGAGGGGCTTGGCTATCTCCTTGGTCTGCTTGATGGCGGTGTTGATGAAGTTGCCGGCAAGGACCATGCATTCTTTTGGCAGAGGAGGCGACTGGGTCAACCCAATAGGAGCTACAAATTTCGATAAAGGAACGCATGTGTTCAATAACACAAAAAAGTTTAGAGTATCTAGCTTATAGAAGTACAAGGTGGAGAATCACTTACTGAAGATGCTAATCTCAGCCTGCTGGAGAGTTTCCACCATGGAATCTCGTTCTTGTCGGAGGATCTTGTATGCTTCGAGATTGCGCTGATTTTGCTCATCGGCAGCTTTCTTCTGCTCTTTCAACATCGCGATCTCCTCCTTCAAGTGGTTCATCTCCGTGTTGGCGGACTCTTGCAAGACTTTCATGGAATCCTCGTGCATCTTCAGCATATCCTTCCTCTCCTTCTTAAGGATCTTGTTTTCGCCATCCAGCTGCTGAATATGCTTGGATTGCTCCACAATGTCCTTGGCCTTGTCAATGGCTTCTGCAAGTCGAAGAAAGAATAGTACACAATGAGTACTCGGAGAATGTTGGCACAAGACCAAGTTGGAATACGAAAAAGAAAGGAAAAACAGATGCTTGCTCTTGATGATTTGTTCCTTCAAGAAGGCATTTTTACCCTTTTTGGCTTCCAAGTCCGCACGCATCTTCTAGAACTTCTTGTTGGCCACGCCTCTCCGAGCATTCTCATTCTGTGGAAAGAAAATTTAATGTTGTTTAGTCTACTTGGAGCATCTAGCCGGATAACTATCCACCTAGAGGCTTGGGGGCTACAATGAGTTTTTAACTTAGCAATATGCTCAGTCTTTCTTTAAGCATCTAGTCGGAACTGATTCAGTTTTCAACTAGAAGCTTGGGGGCTACAGTATAGAGTTTTTAAACTCAGCCATATGCTTAATCTTTCTTTAAGTATCTAGTTGGAACTAATTAAGTTACAACTAGAGACTTGGGGGCTATAGTATTGAAATTTACAAACACTGCATATGCTACTCTGAAAGTATCTAGTCGGAATAATTCATTCAAACTAGATACTTCGGGGCTACAGTGAGAGATTTTCTAGCTTACTCACTCTTAGAGCATTTAGATGCAAAGACCTATTGTTTTCCGTCTAAATCCTCGGGGGCTACAATGGGATACTCATATAAAATGCAAAAGGCAAATGAAACTTACAAGTGCAATGATCTTGAGGTTGGTAGCACTCTCGGCAAGCAACTTGCCGAAGGAAAGACTGTTTGCTCGACAGATATCTGCTTGTTAGAGAAGCACCTCAAGACCGCATGTTGGAGATGTCGGTGTTGCACCAGGAACCAAAGCGGAGCTACTCGGCGTAAGTTCCGGATAGACTATCTTCGGGAATTCTACAGTTGTCCTGGGTCCGGAGGCACCGCCTTCGGCAGACGTTTCACCCACCACCGCCGCCTTGCCGCTACCGATGTCATCCTTATCCGGAGCTTCAGCCATTTGGGTACCGGTACTTTCTTCCATTGCCTATTCGCCAACAACGACAAGCTCCGCGAAGGCGCCTGAGTCCACTTCCATGATGGAAGGGCCAGATGCATCTTTGTCCTGTGAGCTTGTCGGAGCAGACGTAGGCTGGACGCTGGGAGTAACAGGGGCGATGGCGGGAGATGCGTGGGGAGACACGTCACGATGCAGCATATCTTTAATATTTCTAGAAGCCCCCAAAGTTTTGGAGGTCTTCTTCAAACTAGTAGTGGCCTTCTTCCTGAAACATGCAAAAAGTATAAGTACAGGAATAAGACGAGCAATGGAAAAATGTCGGAGAGAAAGAAGCTTACCCGATAGGGGGTGCTTTGGCAAAGGGGATCTCGGTAACCTTTCTTTTCTCCGCCTCCAGGGCAGCAGTGGGCTTCTTGGAGACTCCACTCTCCGTCTTCTTCTTGCCTCCATCGCCAGCGTAAGAGGTGGAGCTCTTCCGCTTTCGCGCCAGCGGGACATCGTCGTCGAACACGACAGTGAATTCCTTCATCTTTGGGTCATATATTTGGACAGCCATGCTATCCTCATCTAGACTGCTGAGCTGTTAAGTGAAATCCCACAAGTGTTAGATGAAGATGGTAATGGTTAAACGGAAGAACTGGAGTATATGTCGTATACGGAAAATAAACATCATACCTGTGGGCACGTGTCATCAACGAACATGTCACGGTGAAGCCTCGCTTCCTATCCTGCACCTTGACGATGTCCTTGAGTCGAAGCTTGACGGAGTCACTCGAGAAATTGTCCTCGGATATGCGAAGGCTATCCTTTCTATCCTTGGTGTACTCATGCATCAGCTTCGATCAGTGCTGCAGAGGCTGGATCCGTCTGATGAACCAGCACATGGCTAGGTCCAACGCGGTCAAACCAGTGTCTAAGAACCACTCTATCCGCCTTATGGCGCGGGAGGCTTCATCGTCGGAGGGAAGGGTGGCTTGGGACCTCCATGTCGGGGCTTCAGCAACGGCTCCATCGACAAAGTCCGGATATGTTTCTTCTCGGCCAGCTAGAGGGATATCTAGGCCGTAGAAGTACATCTGTTGCCAGTTCTTGCAAGATTCATGGCCGACGATGTCGGGGAACCACCGGCCAGGCCGGATCTTAAAGCTAATTGTCCCGCAGTTCCTAAGGTCGTCCTTGCCGGCTTCGGCTTCCCGCTTGACAGTGAAGAAGTAAATAAAGAGATCTAGCCTAGGCCTAATCCCTAAGTAACCCTCACAGAGCGTCGTGTAGTTGCTAAGCACGAGGATGCTATTGGGGGAGAGGTTCTGAGGCTGTACTCGGTAATGGCTAAGGACAGCTAGGAAGAAATTGGAGATGGGCAAGGAAACTCCGCGTACCAATTAGGCTTTGAGTTACACCTTCTCTCCGACTTGGGTAGAAGGGGTGACCTCGCCGACCGGCGCCGCCCGCCAGATGAGCCCCTCCGCCATAGGGAGGTAGCCCTCGACGAGCAGCTCCTTGATGTCGCGGTCTGTGATGTCCAAGCCGTGCCAGTCCCCTTTGTGGGAATCGCTTTCCTCTTCCAGCAGCTCCAGCGCCGCTGGATTATGGTCGCCGCCGGTGGATTCGACCACCGCGGACTTGGGGATCACCAAGCCCTTTGGAGGCACGAGAACGGTGCTCGCCGGCTTGGCCACAGCATCGCCTGACGCCGCCATGGAGGGAGCAGAGCCACTGCTTGCCATTGGAAGGGGGGAGGTGGTGACTGGAAGGATTGAAGGGCTAGGGTTTTTTGCGAAACACGCGGAGAGCTCGAGGAAGCGCTTGCTGGAGAAAGAAGACGACGCAGGAGGAGAATGAGGTGAAAACCCCCTGGCTTCAAGATTCGTGCAAGACGATCGAATGGTTGACGCATGGACGACGTGTGCGGGCGCATGCGCGGAAATTTCGCCACGTTTCCAACCGCCACCGCCAACCATTCGTATCGCTCGCGCGGGAAAAAAGGACATGATTGTGTTATCTGCATGTGTGAGTTACGAGGCATTTCTGACCTATGTCTACGTCGCCCTAGCTGTCACTAGCAGGTGAACCATCACATCGGAATATTCCGGCATGGGCGGATCCAGTCCGGCTATGGAAGAGTACGATAGAAGATTCAGCAATTCTTCGACTTACAAGTTGAAGACGGAGAAAACCTTGCAGGGTTCTTGGGAGGACTACAAGATACTGCTTGACGATTTGTCGACATCCATCTAGATGGAGCATTCAACCTGAAGAGGCAAGATGGCGCAGGATCTCGGAGTTCTCCGGGGGCTACTGTTGGGGATATGCTATATGGGTATCATCATAGCATGTCTCTTATCCGGATAACCCGGGTGGCCCACAGTTGGTAGCATGGCCCATGGTCTGCTGGGCGGCCCAGTTAGATGGATCCATAAGGGAGGCCCATGCCGGATAAAGGAAGGCTACGGAGGAGTCACCGACGTACCCGGAGCCTTGGAGTGCAAGACATGCTAGACTAATTGTAAGCAGTGTAGGACTCTATAACCTGTCCGGCTATGACTTTTCCCCGTAACGTAACCCGAGGACCTGGCAACTATATAAGTCGGGCCTATGGGAGCCTTTAGGGCACAATCTAGTATCGATTAACATACACCTCGCACAGCGAACCAATCCCTGTAACTCGGTGTATTACCCTTATAGTGATTTATAGCAGGAGTAGGATTCCGCCACCATTGTGGGATCTGAACCTGGGTAAGCTGTGTTACCTCGTACCCATCAACCGTCCGCCTTACCCGATGTCTCTAAACACGCACTGTGAGGACCCCTCCATGGCGTACTCGTCGGCAATACCACGACAGTTGGCGCCCACCGTGGGGCAAGAGGCGCTTCAGGCTCTTCAGCGGGCGAGGACCAAGATCTTCGTGGGAATCGGCGAAACCGTAGCCATCGGTCGTGTTCTCTTCTCCGGCAGCGTTCCGATCATCCCTCCCGACAAGTTCTGGATCCCGGCAAAGACAAACCCTACACGATGCTCGATCGTCCCCATCAGAGATATCCACCTCTTCATCGGCGAAACCGACTCGGGCACTAGTTCCCTGGGAGTCAGAGGGGCATCAAGGCCCGCACGAACCGCATACGGGCAGGATATGTTCGCGGAAGGATCGATGTCGGATCTCTCCTTGGAGTTTGCCGGCAAAGATCGAAAAAATTTAAGGCCCACCCAAACCGCCCCTGTGTAGGATATAACGGTGGAAGATTGGTACAAGTCGGCCGGCTTTGTCTGTGCGTCTGGACAGCAGAGATCCAAGTTCGTCGGAGTGGTGACCATCTTCGATCTAGCGCATTGCGTTCAGAGAGAGGGCGAAAACCCCCGCGATTATCTTGCCAGGTGGCTCCATATACGGGTCGATCTGGCACATTACCCCCAATGATGATGCTATGTATCACTTTGTGGAAGGACTGGACCAAGGTACGCTTCTAGGGATACGCTAAGGCGGTAGCAGGCTTCAGGACGCCTCACCTTTGAAAGCATGGTGAATACCGTCAACAACTACGCGGAGGCTCAGGAGGCAGCTCAGACAGCCCTCGCGCTCCTTGACGGATCCCCTCCGCCTCAGCCACCACCGCCACCGCCTCCCGTCATCATCGCCGCAGCTGCGCCACCGCCTCTAGTCATCGTCACTGTTGTTGCACCTCCACTGCCTATCATCGAGGAAGCCTCAGCACCCTCCGACTCGGTGCTTGACGTGCTCTACACCGACATCAGCGCAGATTCAGAGGAGATATACTTCACCCCGGAGGAGCTAGACTCTGCCATGCGGGAGATGGAGGAGGATTACAAACGCGATGAGCAGGCCAACAACACCGTCACGTCCCGAGAGGTGTTTGTCGCCATTGGGACATCGATGGATGAAGATCAGCCCGGACGAGCTCCGCCTACAGCGCTGGACAAAGGGAAGGGACCACCTATTACTTCCGACAACAATCACACAAAGGTCATGCCCCCTCCGCCTAACCCAGTGCAGCAGCCGCAGGAACTCGGCACCGGTCCGAGCAACAACGACACCGCAAACCCTCCACCTCAGGCATCTACGTCTGCCGCTGCCCAAGTCACTCCAACCGATAGGGTGATGTACGGCAATCTCCTCGTCGAGCCTATGACCGTGGCTCATATTCGCAATGTAGTCCAGCTTGACGAGAAGCGCCAGCAACTGCTGGAGGAAGTACATGCCATCGCGGAGCAAGGCGCAAAGCTAGATCGAGATCTGGCCAACGCGCAGAAGTCAATAGAGAAAGCTAGAGCAATGGAGGATGAGTACAAGACTCTGCTACAGCAGCAGAAGGCTAAGAAAGCTTTGGCTCGCGTCATCAATGATCCTGGTGTACGGCGAAACCTAGGATGGGCTCCCTTGAAGTTGGCACAGGCCAAACCATACATTGACAGTGAAGGCAGGCAGGTGATGCCCACTCCTCTCCTCAACCTCACCGTCGCCAAGACCCTTATGGAGGAGGATAGATCACCTGAAGCAGTGAACCAGGTCTATGACCTAGTCGCCAAGGCGGTGAAACAGCAGGAAAAGGCCACCTCTCAGAGGCTTGAGTCTGACCCAGCGTTTTGCCAGTCTAGCCAGCATAAGCCGCCAAGGGACAGATCTCCTCTTGATGTCGGGTCCCAGACGGGTTCGTCAGAACAAAGACGGAGGGCTGCGCGCAATAGGAAGGATGATATTCCCATATCCTCCAACCACGGAGGCAAGGCCCAACCTCGTCGCCCATCTCCATCGCCCTGCTCCCCTGACATCGCGAAGATACCAAGTCTCACTGTCACACGGATATGCCTCCACCAAGGCAGAGCGGCATCGTCATCCGCGACAACACGGAGCAGACACGTCGTGATGGAGAATGCAACCAAGGACACAAGAGCAGGTCCCGCCACGGTCCTCCGTGTCCGACAAGCAACCGCGACAAGCGTGAGGCATCGCAGGAGGGTAACAGCAATAAGGCTAACCCACCGCCACCTCCGCCTCCATCGCCACCAAGCAGCCACCATGGCGGAGGAGGCCTACGTCGTTCACGCAGCCCATCCCCTGACGGCAAGAAGAAGGAAAGAAGCCCGGAGCCATACGATGCACGTTCGCGTCTGGACAAGATCCACGAAGCCCCGAAGGACCATACCTGGGACCACGTTGCTTTGGACCTGTGATACGGTCCGCAACTTACCCCAAAGGTTTCCGGATTGACAAGACCATCAAGCCCTATGACGGCACCGCCAAGCCAGCTACATGGTTGCAGGACTACGGAAACGCGGTGGAGATCGCCGGGGGTAACCCCAACGTCATCGTCAAGTACCTACCATTGATGTTGGCGGGCACGGCCCACCAATGGATTGATGACTTGCCAGAAATATCCATCTGCAATTGGTTGGACTTGCAAGAAGCGTTCACCAAGAAATTCGAGGGTACGTACAAACATACATGTACTGTTGGCGATCTACAGCGGTGCGTGCAAGCGAAAGACGAGACATCTCGCGCCTACCTCTCTCGCTGGCTGGATATGAAGAATTCCTGCACAGGAGTGCATGCTCAGACCGCCATGGCCGCCTTCATCGATGGTTTGGAAAGGGGCACGTTGCTCCGACATAAGTTGAAGCGCTTGCAGGACAATCACCAGCTAGATCTGAACCAGATGATTCAGTTGGCTAGTGAGTTCGCAGCTGCCGATGATGATGCTCGCCGCTCCCTGACGGCAACGGCTGTTCTAACTCAGGCTCGGAGGAACAGCAGCACAAAGTGGAAGACCCCGCCAGAAGAAAAGCAAACCTCCGACATGGTCGCTATGAATTTTGCAGGACGAGGTGATGGCGGACAACATGGCCAAGGACGGGGAGCTAGTTGTGGGAGATATATCGTGCCTCGTACACCTCAACACCAACGACAAGGCCACCCACACCAATCGCCACTGCAAGTTCGTCAATGACCTCAAGGAGGACCCAGAGTCCGGCTACAAACGAAGTCAGAAGAACAGACCGCGAGGCAAGGGAAAGGGAAAGAAGAAGGAGGAGGAGTCCAAGGATTCAAGTGACATGGACGAGGACATTGACCCCAAGCACGCCGCCAAGAGCGACGGCAAGGGCAAAAACCCCTTCAAGAAGAAGGCGGCAGTTTTTCATAGTTTCCTTGGCACCCCCACCGTCCGACAACAGAAGACCTCCATGAGGATACTGGTGGCCACTTTACCCCCAGTTCCCCAATACCTGCGCTGGTCGGAGATTCCAATTACTTGGGACAGGAAGGATCACCCAGACCTCATCGCTACGGAGAACCAATACACCATGATCATCAACCCCCCGATTGACGGCAATGAGTTAACCAAATGTATGGTGGATAGTGGAAGCAGCATCAACATCATGTACCTGGATACACTGCACAAGATGAACTTGATGGAGGCAAACCTAAGGCGGCCTAGCACCATATTCCATGGCGTAGTTCCTAGTCGGGAGGCTCGGTCCCTTGGGTGCATCACACTTCAGGTTGCTTTTGGCGATGTCAACAATTACAGCCAAGAACGCATGACCTTTCAGGTGGTCCCCTTCAAAAGCGTGTACCACGTCATATTCGGCCGCGACATATTCCACACCTTCATGGCCAAGCCATGCTTCGTCTACAACAAGCTCAAGATACCCGGACTAAACGGTGTCATCACCGTATCTGGAAGCTTTACCAAGGCAAGGGACTACGAGATTGGAGAAGCAGCCTTTGCGGAAGCTGTCCTCTACAGCAAAGAATTCAAGGAGATCCAGAGCAAGGTCGATGCCTTGGAGATGCCCGCGTCGAAGAAACAGATTTATGACTCCGCCCCAGCATTCAAGGCCGCCATCGAGACCAAGCCAGTGGAACTTGTGGTAAGCGATGCCTCCAAGACCACCGCCATTGGGACGAACCTGGACCCCAAATAGGAAAGCGCGCTCGTCGAGTTCCTCCGTGAGAATAGGGACATCTTTGCCTGGCAACCTGCCGACATGAAAGGTGTACCTAAGGAACTTGCCGAGCACAGCTTGAATATCGATCCAAAATGTGAAGCAGTGAAACAACCTCTACGACGCTTCAGAGACGAGAGGAGATGCGCCATAGGCAAAGAGATAGCTAGGTTACTTAAGGCTAGTTTTATCCGAGAAGTACTTCACACCCGATGGGTGGCCAATCCTGTACTTGTCCCCAAAAAGGGAACCAAAGAATTAAGAATGTGCATTGATTACATCGGCTTGAACAAAGCATGTCCCAAAGATCCGTTTGCTTTGCCTCGCATTGAACAAGTCATTGAATCGACGGCTGGCTTGGAGCTTTTGTGTTTTCTTGATGCATACTCAGGATACCACCAGATCAAGATGATGAAGTCAGACCAATTGGCCACTTTGTTCACTACACCTTACGACACATTTTGCTATGTCACGATGCCCTTTGGGTTGAAAAACACAGGTGCTACGTACCAGCGGACAATGCAGCATTGCCTACACGATCAAATTGGTCACGCCTATGTGGACGATATAGCGGTGATGTCTAAAAAGTCAAACGACTTAATCTCCGACTTAAAAGAAACCTTTGATAATTTCCGGAAATACAACATGATGCTTAACCCTAAGAAGTGTGTCTTTGGGGTTCCAGCCGGCAAACTGTTGGGATTTATCGTTTCCCAGCATGGAATCGAGGTCAACCCAGAGAAAATCAAGGACATCTTAAACATAAACCGTCCGACATGAATAAAAGACATACAACAGCTAACAGGTTGCGTTGCAGCAGTTAGTCGTTTCGTCAGTCGACTTGGAGAGAAGGCTCTGCCGCTGTACAAGTTGCTGAAGAAGGCGGACAAATTCACATGGACGGACGAGGCAGATGCATCATTGAAGCAGCTCAAGGAGATACTTTCTTCAGCGCCTATCCTTGCAGCACCCGAGCCTGGAGAACCCATATTAATTTACATGGCGGCCACCAACCGGGTAATCAGCATCGTCGTTGTGGTAGAGCGGAAAGAACCAGGCTATGAGCAAGGAGTTCAACGACCAGTTTACTATGTAAGTGAGGTCTTGACGGAGTCCAAGCAGCGTTACCCGCACTACCAAAAGATAGCCTACGGAGTTTTCCTTGCTTCTCGGAAGCTGAGGCACTACTTCCAGGAACACCGTATCACAGTTGTGAGCAAAGCTCCACTGTCTGACATCATCAACAACAGTGATGCTACAGGAAGGGTCGCGAAGTGGGGCATTGAACTTGCCGCCTTCGACATCACCTACAAGAGATGCGACGCTATCAAATCACAAGCCTTGGCGGATTTTATCGTAGATTGGACAGAGATGCTAGATGCCACCCCAATGTCGGAGCCAGAATACTGGGTGATGCACTTTGACGGATCAAAGCTACTTAATGGCTCAGGGGCTGGTGTACTACTACAGTCACCAACCGGGGAAAAGCTACACTACATTCTGCAGATCCACTTCGAGGCTACAAACAACATGGCGGAGTATGAAGCACTCATTCACGGACTACGCATAGCCAAGGATATTGGCATCAAGCGCATAGTTTGATGTGGAGATTATGACTTGGTTGCCCAGCAGGTGGCTGGCACCTGGAACGCGTGAAACCCTATGATGGCGGCATATCGAGACGAAGTGGACGAGATAGCCAAGAGATTCTTGGGCTACGAGGTCAAGTATGTACCTAGGGAGCAAAATGGGGCGGCTGATCTGCTGTCTAAGCTTGCATTAGGGCGCAAACGAATTCCGCCTGGAGTTTACCTGGAGCATCTACGGACACCATCCGTGAAGGGAGTGGATGCGGACAACCTAGACAGAGTTGACTCTTTCGTTCACATGGTGACAAAGGTCCCTCTGGCTTGGACAAAACCGTTCATGAAATATCTTGTACACGAAACTTTGCCTGACGACAAATTCGAAAGACGGCAAATAGTATGTCGAGCAAAGGGCTATACCATAATCAATGGACAGCTCTACAAAAGAAGCACTACTGGTGTATACCTTAAGTGTGTTTCCCAGCAAGAAGGTATTGAAATCCTTAGCGAAATCCATATCGGAGATTGCGGGAATCACGCCGCTCCTCGATCGTTGGTAGCTAAAGCCTTTCGGCAATGATTCTATTGGCTGGCCGCGAAGGCGGACGCCGACAAGCTGGTTGAGACATGCATGGGATGTCAGTATTATGCCCGACAACCACATGTTCCTGCTGAAGAATTGCGAACAATACCAATAACTTGGTCGTTTGCAGTCTGGGGGCTGGACATGGTTGGTCCATTGCAGACGGCACCATGTGGTTTTACGCATCTGCTAGTAGCAGTTGATAAATTCACCAAATGGATAGAAGCTAAACCCATTAGAAAGCTTGATGGGGCAACTGCCCTTAGATTTTTCCGGGATCTAGTGGTGAGATTTGGTCTCCCACATAGCATTATCACCGACAACGGTAGCAACTTGTCACTTGGAGAAGTGGAAGCTTATTGTTGGGAGAAGGGCATCCGACTTGACCTTGCATCTGTGGCACATCCACAGTCCAATGGTCAGGTTGAGCGAGCCAATGGATTAATTCTACAGGAAACCAAGCCACATCTGGAAGCGCCGTTGCATAGAGCAGCTGGAGCCTAGGCGGAGGAATTACCATCTGTGATGTGGATTTTACGAACTACACCCAACAGATCCACCAGCTACACCCCTTACTTCATGGTATATGGAGCAGAAGCCATTCTTCCTTCCGACATCCTTCACGATTCACCAAGAGTTGACGCCTACGACAAAGATGATGCTGAAGAATCCAGACGCCTAGATGTGGACCTTCTCACGGAGGAGCGTGTATTGGCATGCCAAAGATCCGCCATCTACCAGCAGAATCTACGCAGCTACCATAGTCGCCGTGTTCGGCATCGCTCGTTCAAAGAGGGGGACCTGGTGCTCCGACTTAAGCAGAAGAAGTCACGCAAATTATCCCCGCCATGGGAAGGACTGTTCATCATAAGCAAGGCGATCCTCAATGGGTCTTACTACCTTGTTGACAATCGTGAACTGAAGGATAGACCCAACAAGGATCATAAGTATAAGCGACATGACCCAGATGATGACTATCCAGAGCTTGATCGGCCATGGAACATAGCACAGCTACGTCCTTTCTACACTTAGCATTTTTTATCTAATGTGTACCTATTATATGATCAATGAAATAAAGCTCTCTGGTTCACTCATATTTCTGAGTCTTTTACCTCCTTTAGTGTTCATTTTTGGATCGTATAAAACCTTTATGCACAAGCTTTGCGATTGCACTTGTGAAAATTCCGCCTATGGGCGTTAGCTTAAGTTTTCTGGTCTACACGTTCTTTGTTGTTTTATGTGGATTCTGGAGTAGCGACTTTTGGCACTTATTTTCGGCGATTTTGTGCTTAGGTTATTGACGGTGCCATTGGGCATCATCGCCTGAGCGCATAGTTTCGACAACGAGTCTTCCGACTCACGAAAAGTCAAGCATAAAAACCAGAGTAATGGATAAACCAGCACTTTCTTAAAAAATATGTACATGCTGGAACCAGTTCTTGAGTAGCGGGAAATAACAACCATTGTTTTCCGCCTTAAGTTAACAAGTAGTTTTTTCCGCATAAAAATTCCAGAGGAAATGAATATTACATACTGTTTTTCATTCCTCTGGCGCAGGAGACTTGGATGTGGCATCGTTAGCAGCAGGAGAGTCATCCTCCTCGAAGTTGGTGGTGTTGAGGGACCCGAAGGAGCTTTGGTTGTCGCCGTCAATAGTCTCCATGGGCACGAAGATGTTAGGGTCGACCAACTCGGCGACTCTGGTATCAAAACCTGCGAGCGACGCCAAGATAGCTTTGTGATCTATTTTCAGGCCATCGTCGTCCACGTCGGGGATACCGGAGGTCACCGTGTCGATGTCGGCATTTTCGTAGTGCGCCTTGACCATTGACAGCGCCATCCTCGCGCCGTCCCGGGTACATGAAGCTTTCTAGCTTACAATACACTCGGGGGCTCAGCGCAAGATCTCCGAGAACTTCATCACGGAATCCACCGCTTTGATGTTAATCTGGAGGGGCTTGGCTATCTCCTTGGTCTGCTTGATGGCGGTGTTGATGAAATTGCCGGCAAGGACCATGCATTCTTTTGGCAGAGGAGGCGACTGGATCAACCCAATAGGAGCTACAAATTTCGATAAAGGAACGCATGAGTTCAATAACACAAAAAAGTTCAGAGTATCTAGCTTACAGAAGTACAAGGTGGAGAATCACTTACTGAAGATGCTAATCTCAGCCTGCTAGAGAGTTTCCACCATGGAATCTCGTTCTTGTCGGAGGATCTTGTATGCTTCGAGATTGTGCTGATTTTGCTCATCGGCAGCTTTCTTCTGCTCTTTCAGCATCGCGATCTCCTCCTTCAAGTGGTTCATCTCCGTGTTGGTGGACTCTTGCAAGACTTTCATGGAATCCTCGTGCATCTTTAGCATATCCTTCCTCTCCTTCTTAAGGATCTTGTTTTCGCCATCCAGCTATTGAATATGCTTGGATTGCTCCACAATGTCCTTGGCCTTGTCAATGGCTTCTGCAAGTCGAAGAAAGAACAGTACACAATGAGTACTCGGAGAATGTTGGCACAAGACCAAGTCGGAATACGAAAAAGAAAGGAAAAACAGATGCTTGCTCTTGATGATTTGTTCCTTCAAGAAGGCAGTTTTACCCTTTTTGGCTTCCAAGTCCGCACGCATCTTCTAGAACTTCTTGTTGGCCACGCCTCTCCGAGCATTCTCATTCTGTGGAAAAAAATTTAATGTTGTTTAGTTTACTTGGAGCATCTATCCGGATAACTATCCACCTAGAGGCTTGGGGGCTACAATGAGTTTTTAACTTAGCAATATGCTCAGTCTTTCTTTAAGCATCAAGTCGGAACTGATTCAGTTTTCAACTAGAAGCTTGGGGGCTATAGTATAAAGTTTTTAAACTCAATCATATGCTTAGTCTTTCTTTAAGTATCTAGTTGGAACTAATTAAGTTACAACTAGAGACTTGGGGGCTATAGTATTGAAATTTACAAACACTGCATATGCTACTCTGAAAGTATCTAGTCGGAATAATTCATTCAAACTAGATACTTCGGGGCTATAGTGAGAGATTTTCTAGCTTACTCACTCTTAGAGCATTCAGATGCAAAGACCTATGGTTTTAAGTCTAAATCCTCGGGGGATACAATGGGATACTCATATAAAATGCAAAAGGCAAATGAAACTTACAAGTGCAATGATCTTGAGGTTGGTAGCACTCTCGGCAAGCAACTTGCCGAAGGAAAGACTGTTTCCTCGACAGATATCTGCTTGTTAGAGAATCTCCTCAAGACCGCATGTTGGAGATGTCGGTGTTGCACCAGGAACCAAAGCGGAGCTACTCGGCGTAAGTTCCAGATTGACTATCTTCGGGAATTCTACAGTTGTCCTGGGTGCGGAGGCACCGCCTTCGGCAGACGTTCCACCCACCACCGCCGCCTTGCTGCTACCGATGGCATCCTTATCCGGAGCTTCAGCCATTTGGGTACCGGTACTTTCTTCCGTTGCCTATTCGCCGACAACGACAAGCTCCACGAAGGCGCCTGAGTCCACTTCCATGATGGAAGGGCCAGATGCATCTTTGTCCTGTGAGCTTGTCGGAGCAGACGTAGGCTGGACGCTGGGAGTAACAGGGGCGATGGCGGGAGATGCATGGGGAGACACGTCACGATGCAGCATATCTTTAATATTTCTAGAAGCCCCCAAAGTTTTGGAGGTCTTCTTCAAACTAGTAGTGGCCTTCTTCCTGAAACGTGCAAAAAGTATAAGTACAGGAATAAGACGAGCAATGGAAAAATGTCGGAGAGAAAGAAGCTTACATGATAGGGGGTGCTTTGGCAAAGGGGATCTCGGTAACCTTTCTTTTCTCCGCCTCCAGGGCAGCAGTGGGCTTCTTGGAGACTCCACTCTCCGTCTTCTTCTTCTTACCTCCATCGCCAGCATCAGAGGTGGAGCTCTTCCGCTTTCGCGCCAGCGGGACATCATCGTCGAACACGACGGTGAATTCCTTCATCTTTGGGTCATAGATTTGGACAGCCATGCTATCCTCATCTAGACTGCTGAGCTGTTAAGTGAAATCCCACAAGTGTTAGATGAAGATGGTAATGGTTAAACGGAAGAACTGGAGTATATGTCGTATACGGAAAATAAACATCATACCTGTGGGCACGTGTCATCAACGAACATGTCACGGTGAAGCCTCGCTTCCTATCCTGCACCTTGACGATGTCCTTGAGTCGAAGCTTGACGGAGTCACTCGAGAAATTGTCCTCGGATATGCGGAGGCTATCCTTTCTATCCTTGGTGTACTCATGCATCAGCTTCGATCAGTGCTGCAGAGGCTGGATCCGTCTGATGAACCAGCACATGGCTAGGTCCAACGCGGTCAAACCAGTGTCTACGAACCACTCTATCCACCTTATGGCGCGGGAGGCTTCATCGTCAGAGGGAAGGGTGGCTTGGGACCTCCATGTCGGGGCTTCAGCAACGGCTCCATCGACAAAGTCCGGATATGTTTCTTCTCGGCCAGCTAGAGGGATATTTGGGCCGTAGAAGTATATTTGTTGCCAGTTCTTGCAAGATTCATGGCCGACGATGTCGGGGAACCACCGGCCAGGCCGGATCTTAAAGCTAATTGTCCCGCAGTTCGTAAGGTCATCCTTGCCGACTCCGGCTTCCCGCTTGACAGTGAAGAAGTAAATAAAGAGATCTAGCCTAGGCCTAATCCCTAAGTAACCCTCACAGAGCGCCGTGTAGTTGCTAAGCGCGAGGATGCTATTGGGGGAGAAGTTCTGAGGCTGTACTCGGTAATGGCTAAGGACATCTAGGAAGAAATTGGATATGGGCAAGGAAACGCCGCGTACCAATTGGGCTTTGAGGTACACCTTCTCTCCGACTTGGGTAGAAGGGGTGACCTCGCCGACCGGCGCCGCCCGCCAGATGAGCCCCTCCACCATAGGGAGGTAGCCCTCGACGAGCAGCTCCTTGATGTCACGGTATGTGATGTCCGAGCCGTGCCAGGCCCCTTTGTGGGAATCGCTTTCCTCTTCCAGCAGCTCCAGCGCCGCTGGATTGTGGTCTCCGCCGGTGGATTCGACCGCCGCGGACTTGGGGATCACCAAGCCCTTTAGAGGCACGAGAATGGTGCTCGCCGGCTTGGCCGCAACATCGCCTGACGCTGCCATGGAGGGAGCAGAGCTACTGCTTGCCATTGGAAGGGGGAGGTGGTGACTGGAAGGATTGAAGGGCTAGGGTTTTTTGCGAAACACGCGGAGAGCTCGAGGAAGCGTTTGCTGGAGAAAGAAGACGACGCAGGAGGAGAATGAGGTGAAAACCCCTGGCTTCAAGATTCGTGCAAGACGATCGAATGGTTGACGCATGGACGACGTGTGCGGGCGCATGCGCGGAAATTTCGCCACGTTTCCAACCGCCACCGCCAACAGTTCGTATCACTCGCGCGGGAAAAAAGGACATGATTGTGTTAGATGCATGTGTGAGTTACGAGGTGTTTCTGACCTATGTCTACGTTGCCCTAGCTGTCACTAGCAGGTGAACCATCACATCGGAATATTCTGGCATGGGCAGATCCAGTCCGGCTACGAAAGAGTACGATAGAAGATTCAGAAATTCTCCGACTTACAAGTTGAAGACGGAGAAAACCTTGCAGGGTCTTGGGAGGACTACAAGATATTGCTTGACGATTTGTCGACATACATCTAGATGGAGCATTCAACCTGAAGAGGCAAGATGGCGCAGGATCTCGGAGTTCTCCGGGGGCTACTATTGGGGATATGCTATATGGGTATCATCATAGCATGTCTCTTATCCGGATAATCCGGGTGGCCCACAGTTGGTAGCATGGCCCATGGTCTGCTGGGCGACCCAGTTAGATGGATCCATAAGGGAGGCCCATGCCGGATAAAGGAAGGCTATGGAGGAGTCACCGACGTACCTGGAGCCTTGGAGTGCAAGACATGCTAGACTAATTGTAAGCAGTGTAGGACTCTGTAACCTGTCCGGCTATGACTTCTCTCTGTAACCCTAGGACCTGGCAACTATATAAGTCGGGCCTATGGGAGCCTTTAGGGCACAATCTAGTATCGATTAACATACACCTCGCACAGCGAACCAATCCCTGTAACTCGGCGTATTACCCTTATAGTGATTTATAGCAGGAGTACGATTTCGCCACCGTTGTGGGATCTGAACCTGGGTAAGTTGTGTTACCTCGTACCCATCAACCGTCCGCCTTACCCCACGTCTCTAAACACGCACTGTGAGGACCCCTCGATGGCGTACTCGTCGGCAATACCACGACACCTTATACACACACCTCATGCCAGATTGCATCTGCGCACCCCCTGTAACCTTCAGTTCCATCGTAATCAAAAATAGACAAGCAGGAGTAGGGTTTTCCCTCCGGGGGCCTGAACCTGGGTAAACCTCGTGTCCCCGTGTTGCTTGCCTGTTAACCGTCTCGCGACTTCCAGTATCCCCATCTTCTCCAAAACCCAAGTCCATAACAATGGGCATTGATGAGTCCAACCCTCGTCACTTACGTTGGGTTGCCCTTTATCAAAGGAACTTACCACATGAACTCGTTTTGCTAGTGGAACATACCTTTCTCCTGCTTCAACCTTTTTGGGAAAATACCGGATGATTTCAGCATCATAAACATTGAATATTATTTTCCCCTCGGCACAATCAACTAAAGCTCCTGCAGTACTAAGGAAAGGTCTTCCAAGTATTATAGATAATTTTTCATCATCTGGCATTTCGAGAATAATAAAGTCAGTGGGAATAACATGCTCATATATTCTAAGTAGAACATCCTCGATCATACCAATGCGTTGTTTAGTGGATTTGTCAGTCATCTGTAAAGTGATAGTAGTAGGGGAATAATCCCCTAATCCTAACCTTTTATAGAGGGAATATGGCATTACACTAACTCCTACACCTAAATCACACAAGGCATTGTGAATATTAGTTTTGCCAATTGAGCATGAAATAGTTAGTATTCCAGGATCTCCTGGTTTAGACAATAGCTTCCCATTAGCACGGTAACTAGTCACCATGGCAACGGTTTCAGTTATCTCTTTATTTCTATTAAAATATCACGGAGAAATTTAGAATAGGTAGGAACTTTTATTGCATCCGCAAATGGAATTTCTAGATGAAGATCACCTAATGCTTTTGTGAAAGAGTAATAGATTACCTGATCCGGTGCTTTCTTTTTGCGATCTGGATATGGAAGTTTCTTACTCTTATCTTTTACCTTTTGTGGGGGATCAGGCTCTTTAGTTCCTTTCTTTTTTGTTGCTTATCGCTCGTCTTCTTTTCTACTGCAACAACTTCATCTTCTTTGCTTGTTTATTTTTCTTCTCTTGGATCAACGGTCTCTGCATCAGAGTCATAGCGGTCATCCTGTGCATCATTCTTCTCCTCCAAGGTTTGATCTTGTGTTTCCTGAGCAGTCTCATCTTGAGGATCCACCAGTGTATCATCTTCTTGGCTTGCTTTGAGCAAGGTTTTTCCCTTCGATCTTTTTCAGCTTCATATTCTGGTGGTCCTAATGGTCCTTTAACAACTGCACCTCTCCTTGTAACAACATTAGTAGAAACAGGAATATTTATATCATCTTGAAGAAAAATTTGATAACCAGATGCTATTTGTTCACATTGGGTTTCAATCATACTAACGTACTTGTGAAATAATTTTATTTCTTGCCCAATATGGTCATAATTTTTTGTTAGTTCAGCCAAAATCTTCTTGTGTCTTTGAAATTGCTTATGCAAGTTATTATGAGATTTGTCATGTCGATGTTTTAATTCTTGAAAATCTTTTCTAGTTTCATCTTCTTTAGTAAAAACTTGTAACAAATCTACTTTGTTTTCCTTAACAAGTTCAGAAGGTATAATTTTTATTTCATGGTTTTGCGTACTTTAGGCATAAGATCAGGAATTATACGAAGTATTCCCTTTTCCGTCTTAGTGCCAAAATCAGGATCATATAAAGAGTCATTATTAGCCTTAGTAGACATCAATTCCAAACATGCTTTAATAGTTAAAGTATTTATCGATCCTCCTGCTGATAAATCAAGCAACTCTCTGCATTGAGTATTAAGACCGTGGTAAAATAATGTCAAACAGTTGATTCAGAATAGCCATGATTAGGAATACTATTGATCATTCCAAAGAATCTATCCCATGCTTGTGGGTAGTTTTCTCCCACGTTCTAACTGAAGTTGTCTATATGATTTCTAATTTAAGTTACCTTTTTAAAAGGATTAAACATTTTTATGAATTTAACAATGCAGTTTTCCCAACATTTAATGTAATGACGAGGGAGAGAATATAAATAGTCTAGAACCTTACCTTTAAGACACCAACGAAATAATTTTAAACGGGAGAAATTCTTGGCAAACCTTTTGGTCCAAGTGATGTTATCACATCGTCGAACTCTCTAAGATGTTTTCCTGGGTCTTCATCTTCCCTTCTGCTAAAAGCTTTTTCCTACAAATTTTTAATAATCTCACCATCAAATCGATATTCTCTAACTCCAGGATTAGGAAATTATATTGGTTGTTTAAGAAAAGAAAAATTTGGAGCACTGTATTCTCTGAGAGTTTTCTCAGGTTTCTTGGGAGTTGTCCTATGAATGGACATGATTTCCATGAAGTCACTTAGGTTTTCAACTTCAACCTTGTTCGATCTCAAAAGTTTTTCAATAATTTCCTCATACCTTTGAACAGGCATGCGATCAATATAATTTGGTAGATAAGTCCTACTAGAGCGTGTAGACCCTTTGTCTCCTAGGGAGACCATTTTATAGTGGAAACACCTGAAATGTTAAGAGACAAAACACTTAGTGCTTAGCTCCCCAGCAACGGCACCAGAAAATAGCTTGATGGCTGCAAGTGCACAGATTGTTTGTAGCTAGTTTTGAAGTGAAGATGTCGATCCCACAGGGAGCCCAAAGGTATGTGTTTATGGGTGAAGTCTCTGTCCCACTCAAAGTTGTCACAGGTCTTCGAGTGAATTGACTGTAAATGTTGAAATGAGAATTGAATTTGGATTAAAGGAATGTATTGAAATAAAACTAATATGTAAACTTCATAATTAAAAAGCATAAAAGTAAAGAACGGTTGATTGGTTATTGTTTTCTGCAGATGGCAAAGTAGGCACGGGGAGATTTAGTTCATGGTAATAGTGAATGTTCCATGTGGATGAGTGATAAGTGTAACAATTATAATCTTATAAGTATATGTCTAGGCGAGCAACCCATAATTAGCCAGAACTCCTCTTGGTAGATTTAATCCCAACTTCAATAATCCTACTAGCCTATTACCAAAACCATGGTCAGTCACTAGACGATTAAGATCCTTCAGGTTGCTTAGCAATTAAGCTCCTTGGATCGAACTAATGCAATAATCATAGTGGTTCCTCGTGATCCTCGAGTCAAACTAGTTTCCCATTGATATCCCCGTGTCAGTTGTGGGTCGCCGGTCTGCTAGCGAACAATATCCTATCTCTGTAGAACAAAGCATCATGTTGTCTGGGCCCTTAATTGGACAACAAGCATTAAGCACCCCATGGATAATGAAGCACACATAATATAGTAATTAAAATCAAACACAAACTTAATGGAAATTATATAGGCACATCACATCTCACCAATCCCTTACATCTCCCATGCCTAAGGGAACTTACTCACACATGAGAGAAGAAAGCATCATCGATATAATTAAATAAAGTGAATTCTTCTTGATATTACCGTGGAGATCCACAATAAGGATAGAAATAAATCCAACACAATTCAAGATGGGATGAACAATCTCAAACCCTAGTCTTGGAAGGTGGATATCTCTCTCTCTCAAGAACAAGTAATGGCAATGGAGGTGTGGTGGCTAGGAGGTCGAAGATCGTGGAGCGAGATGAAGATCGTCTTCTCCTTCTTCTCTGGATCTCTTCTTTCTCCCTTCTGGATGGGATGGCGGCTGTTGTGTTCTGTTTTCGACCTTGGCCTCTTCATGAAAGTTGTCCCTTTTAATAAGACGAAGGCGATGGCAACTATACGGAAGGAACTATACGACTAGAATAAATATTCCCGCCGTATAGTTGCTCGTTAAAGCTATTGTATGCCCCCTTGATTGCTTCCAAAAATAGACTTGCTTGTTTTCATATGAATATTGTGTGTTTGCTGTTAAAACCCTCTGTTGATGTTTAGAACCTGAAACGCACATTAAAAACCAAGTTTTCTTTGCTACCGGAGTATTAGCGTTAGGTAAAGCTAGAAACCATCAAATCCAAATGAAAACCATCAAAAATGTGTCGAATCTCACAGCTATTAAGGACGTAGAGCCCAAGCATGCTAACAAGGGATGGCAAGGGAAAGAACCCCTTCGAGAAGAAGGCTCCCATCTACCACACTTTACTTGGCACCCCAATTATCCAGGCATAGAAGACCTTGCTGAGGATACTGATGGCCACCCTACCCCAGTTCCCTAGTACCTTCGCTGGTCAGAAGTTCCAATTACTTGGGACAGGACAGATCACCCTGACCTTGTTCCAACACATAACCAGTATGCCATGGTCATCAACCCCCTGATTTACGACAACGAGTTCACCAAGCGTCTGGTGGATAGTGGAAGTAGCATCAACAATATGTACCTGGATACACTACACAATATGAACTTGAGGGAGACCAACCTAAGGAAGACCAACACAGTGTTTCATGGCATTGTTCCTGGCCAGGAAGCTAGGTCCCTTGGGTGCATTAGCCTTCTGATCGCCTTTGGTGATGTCAACAATTACCGGCAAGAGCGCATGACCTTCGAAGTGGTCCCATTCAAGAGCATGTACCACGTCATATTTGGACGCTACATCTTCCACTCCTTCATGGACAAACCATGCTTCGTCTACAACAAGCTCAAGATACCCATACCAAACGGTGTCATCACTATTGCCGAAAGTTTCACAAAGGCAAGAGACTGCGAGATAGGAGAAGCAGCCTTTGTCAAAGCCATCCTCTATGGCGAAGAATTCAAAGAGAACCAACATCAGGTCAATGTCTCGGAGATGCCGTCATCGAAGAAACAAATTTCTGATTCCAATCGCGCATTCATGGCCGCCATTGAGACCAAGCCGGTGTAACTTTTGGTAGGCAATGCTTCTAAGACCACTGCCATTGGGACAAACCTGGATCCCAAATAGGAAAGCACGCTCGTCGAGTTCCTCCGTGATAATAAGGACATCTTTGCCTGGTAACCTGCCGACATAAAAGGTGTTCCTAGGGAACTTTCCGAGCACAGCTTAAACATCAATCCTAAATGCAAACCGGTGAAACAACCTCTATGATGCTTCGGGGACGAGAAGAGGCACGCCATAGGCAAGGAGATAGCTAGGTTACTTAAGGTTAGTTTCATCCTAGAAGTCCTTCACACCCGATGGGTGGTCAATCCTGTACTTGTGCCCAAAAAGGGAACCAAATAATTAAGAATGTGCGTAGATTACAGTGGCTTGAACAAAGCGTGTCCGAAGGATCTGTTTGCTTTGCCTTGCATTGACTAAGTCATTGACTTGACGGCTAGCTTGGAACTTCTGTGTTTTCTAGATGCATACTCAGGATACCACCAGATCAAGATGCAAAAGTCACATGAATTGTCCACTTCGTTCATCACACCCTACATAACTTATTGCTATGTCACAATGACCTTTGGGCTAAAAAAACACAGGTGCTACGTACCAACGGACAATGCAATGTTGCCTCCATGACCAAATTGGTCAGAACGATCATGCTTACGTGGATGACATCGCGGTGATGTCAAAGAAATCAAATGACCTCATCGCCGACTCAAAGGAAACCTTCGATAACATCCAAAAGTTTAACATGATGCTTAACCCTAAGAAGTGCGTCTTCGAGGTTCCTGCCAGCAAATTGTTAGGCTTCATCGTTTCCCATCGTGGAATCGAGGTCAACCCGGAGAAGATCAAAACCATCCTCAACATCAAGCGTCTGACATGCCTAAAGGACATCCAACGGCCAACAGGGTGCGTCCTAGAGGTAAGACGGTTCGTCACCCGACTTGGAGAGAAGGCTATGCCGCTATATAAGTTGCTGAAGAAGGTGAACAAATTCATATGGACGGACCAGGAAGATGCAGCACTCCAGGATTTGAATAGGATACTTTCCTCCGCACCTATACTTGCAGCACCACAGTCAATGGAGCCTATGTTAATCTACATGGCGGCCACCAACCGGGTTATCAGCATCTTCCTTCTGGTGGAGTGGCAGGAAATAATGTATGAGTAGTTGAGTACAACGTACAACGACCGGTTTACTATGTAAGCAAGGTCTTAATAGAGTTCAAGCAGCGTTCCCTGTACTACCAGAAGCTAGCTTACGGGGTTTTCCTTGCTTCTCGGAAGTTGAGGCATTACTTCCAAGAGCACCCACTCACAGTAGTGAGCAAGGCTCCACTGTCTGACATAATCAACAACAGTGACGCTACAGGAAGAGTAGCGAAGTGGGGCATCGAGCTTGCCGCCTTCGAAATCACTTACAAAATACACGACGCTATCAAATCATAAGCATTGGAGGATTTTATTGCAGATTGGACGGAGCTTCCAGAGGATACTCCTATGCTAGAACCGGAATTTTGGGTAATGCACTTTGACGGATCAAAGCTACTCAATGGCTCGAGGGCTGGTGTATTGTTAAAAGGACAGAAACTATAGTATGTCCTACAAATCTACTTCAGTGCTACAAACAACATGGTGGAATATGAAGCACTCATTCATAGACTTCACGTAGCCAAGTATATTGGCATCAAGCGCATAGTTTATTGTGGAGATTCCGACTTGGTTGCCTAGCAGGTGGCTGGCACCTGGAACACGCGGAACCCTATGATGGCGACATATCGAGATGAAGTAGACGAGATAGCCAAGATCTTCGAAGGCTACGAAGTCAAGTACGTCAAAAGGGAGGAAAATGAGGCGATAGATTTGCTGTCAAAGCTTCGATCCGCTTGCAAACAGTTCTGCTAGGCATTTTCTTAGAGCATCTACAAACCCCATCCGTGAAGGGAACAGACCCAGAGAATCCGGATAGAGTTGAGTCATTTGTTAATACAGTAAAAATAGTCCCTCCAGCTTGGATGAAATCGTTCATGGACTACCTCAAAGACCGAACATTGCCCGCCGACGAAGTCAAAATCTGGAAAATAGTACGTTGAGCAAAGGGCTATACCATAACAAATGGGAAGCTATACAAAAAAAGCACCACAAGATTATTCTTCCCAGCTGTAAGGTATGGATATCCTTCATGAGATTCATCTTGGAGATTGCGGGCATCATTCCACTCCCTGATCTTTGGTCTCCAAAGCCTTCCAGCAAGGATTCTACTGGCTGACCGCGAAGGCGGATGCCAACAAGTTGGTTGATACATGCATTGGGTGCCACTATTATGCATGGCAACCACGTGTTCTAGCTGAAGAATTGCAAACTATACCAATAACTTGGCCGTTCGCAATCTTGGCGCTTTACATGGTTGGACTGCTGCAGATGGCACCTTGTGGGTTTACGCATCTGCTCATAGCATTTGAAAAATTCACTAAATGGATAGAAGATAAACCCATTAGAAATCTCGATGGGGCAATAGCCCTTAAGTTTGTCCGGGATCTAGTGGTGAGATTTGGTCTCCCACGTAGCGTCATCACCGACAATGGCAGCAACTTGTCACTCGGATAAGTCGAGGCTTACTATCACGAGAATCTAATGGTCAAGTTGAACAGGCCAATGGATTGATTCTATAGGGAATAAAGTCGTGTCCAGAAGCACCGCTACATAGAGCAGCTAGAGCCTAGGCGGAGGAATTACCATCTGTCTTGTGGAGCTTAAGAACTACTCCCAATAGATCCACTGGCTACACCCCTTTCTTCATGGTATATGGAGCCGAAGCAGTCCTACCCTCCGACATCCTCTACGATGCACCAAGAGTCGCCGTCTACGACGAGTATGACGCTAAAGAATCCAGACGCTTATCTGTGGACCTGCTCGAGGAGGAACGCGTTCTGACATGCCAGAAATCCGCCATCTACCAGCAGAAGCTACGCAGCTGATGCATGTAAAATGCATGCATGAACTTTGCAGTTTGTTAACATTTTTCCCATATATTTGCATAATATATAATGTTATATCCATGTTTTATATTTATTTTGGGGGATTTACCAATGATCCCCTTTATTTTGACTATAACCCGGCAGGGCAGAAAACTCTGTTTTCAATGATTTTGATGTTTTGGGACCTATATAAAGTAAAATGCACATGCACTTTTGGGAATTCCAATATTTATCCACGAGAAGCATCTGGAGCACAAGAATCCCACCAGGAGGGCCAGGGGGCCCAAGATAGCCTATGTGGTGCACCCAACCTAGGTGGGCGCACCACCCATGCTGTCTCCCTCCTCGGCCATTCGATCGCCTTGATTCTTTCGCCCACGGAGTTCTCTTGACCTAAAAATCCCTATCTAAGGACCCCCCCCAGGGAGTCCTTGAGACGTAGCACACCAGAAATGAAAACACCACCAAACAAAGTCAGATCTAGCAATGATTGGAGGGGGAAACTCCACCAGAGCCACCTCTGTAGAGATCTCCACCCTCTCCAACATCTCCGGCATCGTCACCATGATGAAGAGGGAGTGGTCCTTCTCTAGGCTATGGGTTTGTGGTAGTAGTTTGATCTATTTCTCTCTTGTTCTTCATAGATCTAGTACCATATGTGATGCCCTACATGATTATGGTCATATTTGTAATTCCTATGTGGTGGATCTTTGTTCTATGATTTGATATTTGAGATTGCAATCTATTTTGTTTAAGATGTATTGATAGATGCATATCATGCACCCCATTCTTAATTGCTTGTTTTGATCCAACTTGTATGCAAGAACTTGTATGGGGAGAAGTATGCATTAGATGGAGTAGCATGGTGGTAGAGATTGAATTGTGACAAACAATATTCAAGATCTACTTTGGTTTTTACCTTTCTTTCGCTGCCTCACTAGGGATAAAGTGAAATCATGTGATATAGTTATCATGTGTTATAGTTATCATTTGACAGTGTGATAATCTCGTTAGATCAAGGTAGCATATTTGTATTTCAAACATCATGTTATATTGCTTAAATCTATACTTTGATTTGTTCTTAATTCAAGATTGCATGGAAGTTTCCCTTTCTTGAGGAGTATAAGAGAGATGTATTCCATCTCTATGTTAGAAAGTGATGCCCATATTGATTCCTTTATCAAACACATATAGAATTTCCATGAATCTTTATCATTGATGAATTGTTTTGTGATCACTACAACTTAAAAAGAGAGTAGACAAGTGTACCTATGAACCCAGGTCCGATTTTTATCATAAGAAACACCTTTCAATTGCATCTAATATCATTTATACTTTCTACAATTTATTATTTTGAAAATACAAAAATACTTTCTCTACTTGCAATCATCCATAAAAACCCAAAAACAACTCTACTATCTTCCATATCATCTATTTTGCATCACTTTACTTTATTTACTCTATCTACTTTAGTTCATTTATATTTTAATTCATATTACTAATACGAAACCTTGTGCTTGACAACCACTTGGTGGAGTTGGGGACACAAGACAAATTATTTTACTTTACAGGTTGCATGAAGAGGAGAAGACAAATATCCTTCCAATTCCCCAAGAGTTCGATATAAACCCTCAAGTCACCCTTGTGGGGAAAAGAAGCTTGCTACAACACTCTGCAATTAGAGTCCCAACGACAGGTGGCCACGTTTGTTGCCATCAAGACTATTTTCTGGCGTTGTTGTCAGGGAATTGCTAAGGAGCTACATCAAGCTAGAATCACACTCCAACTCCACGGGAACTGCCTATTTTCTCGCACCATTGAAGAACAAGGTATTTCTTAAAGAAACTGCCAAGACTATTTTCTGGCACAGTCATCTTCATCAACTTGTGCAACAACCCAAGATTGTGGAGGTTGCACCACTATGAGATTTCTCTTCTCCTTTTAGATTTTTAAAGTATTTTACTTTGTCTTGTTTTTAGTCTTTTTAAGTTTTCCTTAAGATACAAAAAAATTAGTATCAACTTCTTATTTGCAAACATGGGAGAAAGAGGAACAAAACTTTGTGACTACACAAACACTCCTAATGATCAATTCATAGCTAGTCCTATTACCACTCCTGCATCCACTACTGAAAGTTTTGAAGTAAGTCCTGGTGTTTTAAATCTTATAACCAAAGAAAAATTTGGGGGGAGTGCTAGTGAGGATGCCTCTATGCATTTGCATGTTTTTTGTCAAAATTGTGATATGCAAAAGTTTAAAAATGCGGAAAATAACATTGTCAAACTTTAACTATTCCCATTTTCACTAAGTGGTAGAGCTAAAGAATGGTTATTATCACTTCCTACTGCTAGTATGATCTCTTGGGATGACCTAAAAGAAGCTTTCATTAAGAAATAGTACCCACCTGTTAAGATTCTACAAAACAGAAATAGTATCCTATCATTTATACAAAATGATAATGAACATGTAGCAATAGCTTGGGAGAGAGTTAAAAACATGCTTAGATCTTGCCCATCACATGGATTAAATGAATGGACAATATTTCATTCTTTTTATAATGGCCTAAATATTATGTCAAGAAGCATTCTAGATTCCACTACGGGGGGTGCATTTATGAGTAAAACTATGTCTGGAGCTAAAACTATCCTAGAAAGCATGCTCCACAACCATAGTCAATGGCATACTAAAAGAGCACCAAACCCATCTAAGAAAGTTAACTCCATTGAAGAACTAGACTCCGTAGGAAGTAAACTTGATGCTATATTTGCCTACATATCTAAGCAAAATATCGATAATGTTCCTCTACAAGAATTAGTAACAAACACCAATGAAAGTGTAGATGTCAACTACATAAGAAACTTTGGTAGTAATGGATATGGGAGAAACTATAATACCTCATATGTTAGACCACCTTATGCTACAAACAACTACGGCAGCCGTCCTTTTATTCCATATCCTAATGCTAATGAAAATAAATGGAAACTTGCCACTATTCTACAAGCTAGTGAGAACTTGGATAAACAACAAGAGCCTAATAAGAATCTTAGTGAACAAGTAGATCACCATTCCACCATGATAGAAGAACTTCATAAGTCACTTTCATCCATAAGTTCTTATATTAAAGGCTTACAAAACCAAGTGGCTGGTTTAGACAAAGCTCTATCAAAACTCGCTGATAATCAATCAACCTTGTTAAGTATGTCTGCAGGAAAATCACAAGGACCACCAGCCATAGGTATGAATTTTCTTACCATCACCACAAGTACTCCATCTTTGGAAGAAACTTACAATGAATTATAAACAAGTATGATTGAAAAAGAAAAGAATCAACAAATGATAAACAAGTAGAAGAAATCAAAATGCTAAGTGAAACAAAAGAACCTCTACTTGATCTTGATAAATGTAGCTTGCATGAACTCATTAGCTTATTGCAAAAGTTTTCCCAAGATCCATCTTTTAATGGTCATCAAGCATGATTTGGTTTCTACCTAGCAAATTATGTCATAAAATAAAAGATTGAAAAGTATAATAATGAAGCTATGATACCACATAATCTTGGGGATGTATGGATCCCCAAGATATTAATCACTATTGGAAAATAGACACATCATGCTATTCTAGATTTAGGATCTAGTGTCTTGGTTTTATCTAAAGATCTATATGATTTACTTGATTTGAAACCTATGGAAAAATGCTCTATATATATTTTACTTGCTGATGATTCAACTAAACATGCTCTAGAAAAAGTTCAAGATATCATGGTTGAATTACATATGACATTTTTACCTGTTAATTTTATTGTCATGGACATGGGTAGCAATACCTCAAGTCCTATAATACTTGGTAGACCATTTTTGGGAACCACATGTGTAGTCATTGATACAAAATAAGGAAATGTGAAGTTTAAATTTCCTAACAAGAAGTGTATGGAACACTTTCCAAGGAAGGAGGTAGCAAAGAAGCACAAGCTATCTCATGAATTCCATATCACCTAAACCAAGTAAGTAAAGCCTAGCTATATGGCTATAAAGAAAACGCTTTCTGAGACACAATACAGTTACTTTATTTTGGAATTTTATTTTAAACTCTTGATATGCCAAGAGAGTTTTGTTTTGGTTTTCTTTCTATAATTTCTAATGAAGTACCAAGTGGAACCCATTTTGGATGTTTTAAAAGTTGCTAAACATATGGAGTATCAAATTTATATAGAACAGTTTTTATTGCACGAATTTTATAATTTTTTATATAACTCCGATTGCACTCAAATTTATACATCATTTACAAATTTTCATCCTATGTATGCACAATTTTTTTCTAAAATTCCTGACATGTCTAAGCGGGCGAAACAATTCGTTTTGCTGCTGTTGAAAATCTGGACAGATTCTGACATGTTTTGTTTTAACCATTCCCAAGTGTTATAAAACGATTTTTATGAGTCATCTTATATGATAGGGATATGTAGAAACATTATATGCTTGCTGGAACATTTATAAAGAATTTTTTATTTGATATATATGTAGCAACTATTATGCTATTGTGCCACTAATGTCACCACTCAGAAAAGAGGTGGGATAAAAAGTTTTGTGTTAAAGTTTTTTGACAAGGAATATAGGAACATCACACCAAGAGAAATCCAAGTATGGTGAAAACCATAAGCTTGGGGATGCCCAAGGAACCCCACTGGACCTAATAAACTCTTAGTTTACAAACCTCTAAACTTTATTTTTTGAGTAACATAGAACTATCATAAAAACTTGGAGCGTCTGTTTTGTCATTTTATTTTTGTTTTGCATTGAAAAGACCAGCACCATTATTTTAAATGTTTATGATCAAGCTAGTAAAAAGAAATTTTGACATGATGAGATTAAAAATGAATAAGGATGCCTTGAAATAAAATAAAAAGGGAAATAAAAGCAAAAGGCTGAAATTCATGTTGTGTCTAGTTCTTAAGCTCAAGTACTTTATATGAAGCATGATTTTTTTGTGCCTATTAATTTGTATACTTTTCTTGTGTATATTTATGTTCAAAATTAAGGATAAAGGTGAGAAAATAAATATTGACGTTATGAACTAGATGGGACACTCTTTAGATCTCTTTTTCCTAAGCCTTCACAATACAAGCTAAGACTTGTTCCAAACCCCATAAACTAGACTAGACATATCCACCTATTTATGGAAAAAGCTACTTTAAAGTATAGTATGTATATTAATCCTCCAAAAATTCATAAAAACACCTTTTTCATGTATTTTAAAGCTCATAAGAAAGTAAGGTTTGGGGTGATACCACTATGGAATTTTTTGTGTTTTACATCTTATTAGTTGTTGTTGGCTAAACCATGCTAGCATGGCACAAGCTTTAAATGTTTAATGTTGATAATTAATCATGTTTAAGTTATACCTATGGATTGCATCGATGTGAAATAAAGTGTGCACACTGGAGTAGTCGTGTTGAGAGAAAATTATCCTGAACCGCTTGTCAAATTCATGCACCATGCGGCAACTCATGGTGGAAACTTACAGCATGATGATCCTTGTTGATATGATCCATATGTCTATTTTCCTTGTTCTTTTAGAGCATATATACTGCCTCCTCCCACCTTGAACATAACCAAGGAATTATGTTAACTATATGCTAAATGAATAAAAAAATAAAAAAATAAAAGAAGAGGAGGGCATATAGCTACATAAGGAGCAAGAGGTACTTCAGTGATGCGGTTTCTAAGACCAACATGACCATATAATGATAGGTCTAAGTTGAGTAGCATGAGGAGTGCAAGTTCATAGGTATGGTGCATGAAACAATCAACTTGTAAGATGTTTAACGCATCAAACATATGAAGCTTTGAAATAAAAGATACTTGGAACCCCATCCTTATTAGTATTGTTGGCATGAACTACATAGCTCAAAATTTTATTTTACATTCTTTATGGACGATTAACATATGTATTCAATGCTTACTTTTGGTACGACATGCAAAACATCTCAAGGGAAGACATAAAACTAAGAAGTGAGTCTTCTAGTCAAGGGCATTAAACTAAGAAGTAGCCCAAAATAAAGGCATAAAACACCAATTCCAATCAAGAAAAGAGTCTCTTATTCTATAGGTTCATAAAAGTGTGCTTGAAGGTTTGTTTTGTTCATCATTTGTTTTATCACACCATTACTTATTGTTCAACATATTTATAGATGTGTAAAAGATACAACTTGATAGTATACTTGCATATTATGTTTCATTGTAAGGAATTGAGCCTATGAACTTTACATGATAATCAAGGAAGCAAAGGTAACAAACTCAAAAGTCCATGTTTATTTTTTATCACCTTCATGCTCGAGGACGAGCATAGGTTAAGCTTGGGGATGTTGATGCATGTAAAATGCATACATGAAATTTGTAGTTTGTTAACATGTTTTCCCATATATTTGCATCATATATAATGTTATATCCATGTTTTATATTGATTTTGGGGGATTTACCAATGATCCCTTGTATTTTGGCTATAACCCGGCACGGCAGAAAAACCCTATTTTCAATGTTTTGATGTTTCATGACCTATACGAAGTCAAATAGACCTGCACTTTTGGGAATGCCAATATTTATCCACGAGAAGCATCTGGAGCACAAAAATCCCACCAGGAGGGCTAGGAGGCCCAAGATAGCCTATGTGGCGGCCACCCATGCTATCTCCCTTGGTCGTCCGATCGCCTTGACTCTTTTGCCCATGGAGTTCTCTTGACCTAAAAATCCCTATATAAGAACCCCCCAGGGGGAGTCCTCGAGACGTACCACACCAGAAATGAAAACACCATCAAATAGAGTCATATCCAGCGAATATTGGAGGGGGAAACTCCACCGAAGCCACCTCCGGGGAGATCTCAACCCTCTCCAACATCTCCGGCATCATCACCATGATGAAGAGGGTGTAGTCCGCCTCCGGGCTATGGGTTTGTGGTAGTAGCTTGATCTATTTCTCTCTTGTTCTTCATAGATCTAGTACCATATGATCTTCCCTACATGATTATGGTCATCTTTGTAATTCCTAAGTGGTGGATCTTTGTTCTACGATTTGATATTTTAGATTGGAATCAATTTTGTGTAAGATGTATTGATAGACGCATATAATGCACCCCATTCTTAATTGCTTGTTTTGATCCAACTTGTATGGGGAGAAGTGTGTATTATATGGAGTAGCATGGTGGTAGAGATTTAATTGTGACAAACAATATTCAAGATCTACTTTTGTTTTTACCTTTGTTTTGCTGCCTCACTAGGGATAACATGAAATCATGTGATATAGTTATCATGTGACAGTCTGATAATCTTGTTAGATCAAGGTAGCATATTTGTATTTCAAACATCGTGTTATATTGCTTAAAGCTATACTCTAATTTGTTCTTAATTCAAGATTGCATGTAGGTTTCCCTTTATTGAGGAGTATAAGATAGATCTATTCCATATCTATGTTAGAATGTGATACCCATATTGATTCCTTTATCAAACACATATAGAATTTCCATGAATCTTTATCATTGATGAATTGTTTTGTGATCACTACAACTTAAAAAGAGAGTAGACAAGTGAACCCATGAACCCAGGTCCGATTTTTATCATAAGAAACACTTTTCCATTGCATCTACTATAATTTATATTTTCTACTATTTATTATTTCGAAAATAAAAAAATACTTTCTCTACTTGCAATCATCCATAAAACCCCAAAAACAACTCTACTATCTTCCATGTCATCTAGTTTGCATTAGTTTACTTTATTTACTCTATCTACTTTAGTTTACTTATATTTTATTTCATATTACTAATACGAAACCTTGTGCTTGACAACCACTTGTTGGAGTTGGGGACACAAGACAAATTATTTTACTTTACAGATTGCTTGAAGAGGAGAAGACAAATATCCTTCCAATTCCCCGAGAGTTTGATATAAACCCTCGAGTCACCCTTATGGGGAAAATAAGCTTGATAAAATACTCTACACTTGGAGTTCTAATGAAAAGTGGCCACGTTTTTTGCCATCGGCAGCTACCATAGTCACCGTGTTAGGCATCGCTCGTTTAAATAGGGGGATCTAGTGCTCCGACTTAAGTAGAAAAAGTTGCACAAACTATCCCCGCCATGGGAAGGACCATTCATCATAAGCAAGGTGCTGGTCAATGGTTCCTATTACCTCATCGATAATCGTTAGTTGAAAGATAGGCCAAACAAAGATCATAAGCGCAAGTGACTTGACTCCGATGATGACTATCCGGAGTTTGATAGGTCGTGGAACATAGCACAACTAAGTCCCTTTTACACTTATCATATTTTATTATATGCCATGTACCTTTATATGATCAGTGAAATAAAGCATTTGGTTCACTAATTTGTCTGAGTCTTTTACCTCCTTTAGTATTCATTTTTGGATCATGTAAAACCCTTTATGCGCAAGCTTTGCATTTGCACTTGTGAAAATTTTGCCTATGGGCATTAGCTTAAGTTTTCTGGTCTACATGTTTTCTGTTGTCTTTATGTGGATTATGGAGTAGTGACTTTTGGCACTCAAAGCTGGCGATTTTCTGCTTAGGTTCTGAATGGTGCCACTAGGCATCATCGCCTAAGCGCTTGGTTCTATTCTAAGGGTCTTCCGTCTCACGAAAGGTCAAGCGTAAAAACCGGAATAATTGATAAGCCAGCACTTGCTTAAAAAATATACAAATACATACATGCTGGAACTAGATATAGAGTAGCTGGAGGCTTGACGCCAAGTTTTTTGCCTAAATCACAATTGTTTTCCGCATATTACATCACTAGAAGACAAAATATTACAAAGTGTTTTTCACTCTTCTGGTGTAGGGGACTTTGAAGCTGCAACATCGCAGACCGGAGAGCCATCTTGTTCATCAACAAAGTCAGTGGTTTTGAATGACTCGGAGGCTGCTAAGTCGTTGTCGATGATCTCCAAGGGCACAAAGATGTCCGAATTTACCAATTTGGAAACCCTGGTATCATAGCCAGCAAGGGAGGACCAGATAGCGTCGCTGGCCTTGTGTACCTCATCATCCATGTCAGGCATACCAGCGGTCACCATATCGATGTCGGCATTGTCGTAATGTGCCTTGACCATCGTTAATGCCATCCTAGCACCGACACGAACAGAGGAAGCTTTCTAGCTCACGATACGCTCGGGGGGCTCAGCGGAGGATTTCCGATTACTTCATCACCGAATCCACCGCTTTGATGTTGATTTCTAGGGGCTTGGCATCTCTTTGGCCTGGGCGATGACAGTGTTGATGAACTTGCCAGCAAGAACCATGCACTCCTTCTAAGTCGTAGCCTTATCACCAAAGTTGGCTAGGCCAATGGGAGCTGCTTTTCTGACAAAGTCAAAAGGGTCATGAGTTCAAAAATTACGTTAAGTACCTAACTTGAAGAATAGTGAATTGAATATGGAGGAAATTTACCAAAGACGCTGGTCTCAGCTTGTTGGAAAATCTCTGCTAATGAGTCTCGTTACTTCTGGAGGATCTTGTATGCCTTAAGGCCACATGCATTTTTCTTGTCGGCAGCTTTCTTCTATTCCTTGAGGGTCACGATTTCCTCCTTCAGGCGGTTTATCTTGGTGGATGATGATTCTTTCAAGGCTTTCAATGCTTCTTCGTGCATATTCAGGGTATTAGTCCTTTCCTGCTTCAAGATTTTATTTTCAACATTGAGCTCTTGGATATGCTTGGATTGCTCGACGATGTCCTTGGCCTTGGCGATAGCTTCTGCAAGTCAGAGAAATAATAGCATAGTGAGTATTCAGAGAATGTAAACCTGAGAACAAGTCAAGAATGGAACTAAAAAGAAAACAGACTCTTGTTTCTGGTGATCAATTTCTTCAAAAAGATAGTTTTACCCTTTTCAGCTTCTAGCTCCTTGCGGATCTCAGCAAACTTCTCGTTGGCGGCAATCTTCTGTGAATTCTCATTCTGCAGAATATAAAAGTGCTTAGTCTACTTGGATTATCTAGCCAGAACTATCGAGTTCTGCCTAGAGGCTCGGGGGCTACAGTACAAGTTTTTTACTCAAAGCTATGCTTAGTCCTTTTTTAAAAGCATCTAGCCGGAACTAATTCTGTTTCACCTAGAGGCTGGGGGCTACATTATCAAAATTTACAAACACCATGTATTCTACTATGAAATTATCTAGTTAGAATTATTCATTCAAACTAAATACTTGGGGGCTACAATATGACGTTTCTTGCTTAGTCACTCTTAGAGCACTCAGACCAAAAGACCCATGGTTTTCCATCTAAGTCTTCGGGGCTATAGTGGGATATTATATGTGAGATACAAAGGTATAAAATACTTACAAAGGCAATGATCTTGTGGTTGTTGGCGGCTTCTGAGTACAAACTACTGAAAGTAATTGTATTTCGTCGGATAATCTCCGCCTGCTTAAGCAGCTTGATACACCCAATTTGCCTCTATTCATTGATGTTTGTCTTATTATGAGGTATTACTTATGGATTTTTCATCTGTTTATGCATGTTGGATGATTCTTGGAGGATGGAATTCCGGAGTCTGGATTCTGATGGAAAAGAAGGCGTTTCGGTGCAATTTTGCAAAGATTAGAAAAATACCAGAAAAATATGGAAACATATTATTTTACCAAAATACGAAGGAAGCCAGAAGGAGGGACGAAGTGGGGACTCAGGGGGCCCACACCCCCTAGGCGCGGGCCCACCTGACCCCGTGCCTAGGGCAGGTGTGGCCCACCTACCCGGCCTCCGACTCTGCCTTTTGCCTATATCTTCCCTACGGAACCCTAATACTAGCAGAGCGACCACAGATAGATTTCCGCCGCCTCTGGGGGCGGAAAACATCGAGAGAGAAAGATCTCTTCGGTACAAAGATTTCTGTCGGGGTAATTCCTTCCTAGAGAGGGGAGATCGTCGCCATAAACATCATCATCAAGCTAGGCTTCATCGGGATCATCATCATCATCATCCACACCATCATCTCCAGCAGCACCATCATCTCCACTCCATCCCGCTGTAACAGTTATGTTGGATATTGCTTTAGTTCTTAGGGGGGACTTTCCCCATGTTGATTACTATTGTAGCTGATGCTTGTGAGTGGAACCATTGGATTATTGTTTATGTTCAGATTGTTATCCATTATCATATCATCTTTGATCTTGATCCATATGATGTCTTGTGAGTAGTTCGTCTAGTTCTTGAGGACATGGGAGAAGTCATGTTGTTATTAGTGGATATGTGTTGAGTTATTATTCAATGGTTTAGTATTTAAGTTGTGGTGATATTCTTCTAGTGGTGTCATGTGAACGTCGACTACATGACACTTCACCATTTATGGGCCTAGGGGCATGCATTGTGTATTTGGCTATTAATCGTGGGGTTGTTGGAGTGACAGAAACCTGAACCCCCGTTAGGACACCTTTGCACAAGGGAGTGTAGGATCTCAGAGTTTAAGGCTATGGTTAGATTTATATCTTAATTACTTTCCTATAGTTACAGATGTTTGCAGGGGGTTTAATCACAAGTATGTATTAGTCCTAGGAAGGGCGGTATGTTATCACAGGTTCACCCACACAACACTTACAACATCGAAGAAGAGTACTCAGCTATTTGAAGCCAAAGCACTTGACAGAATTCCCATGTATCCTCGAGAACGTTTGGTCCTTATAAGTATTTCCACCGCTTGTCCTTTGCTAAGAAAGGATTGGTCCACTTGCTCCATTTGTTCGTTACTTTTGTTACTTGCTCTTTGTTTTTTTGCCTTGTCAGAAAACCACTAAAAATCTGTTTGCTAAGTATTCACAGGGATTTCCTGCTCCATACCACTGTTCAGCACCTTCTGCTCCTCGTTGGGATCGACGATCATATTTATTGAAAGTACTACGATATACCCCCTATATGTGTGGGTCATTATGACTACTTTCTGGCGCCGTTGCCGGGGAGTGAAGCGCTATTGAAGAGTGGAACTGGTAAGGGGAACTTTTACTGTGAGTATTGCTTTTGTTACTGCTTGTTACTTTGTTTCTAATATGGATGACCCACTTGGTTTTCTGTTTGGGAAAACTACTACCGCTGCTAGGGTAGTAGATGAACCACCACCTGTTGAGAGAGATCCTTTCAAGATACCTACAAGTATTGTTAATCGTGTTATGGATAGTTATTATTTTGGGGATGGAACTGTCCATCCTGGTGATCACTTGCTTTTTATCCATGAATTATGCGGGTTGTTTAAGTGTGCAGGTATCACAACTAAACAGGCGAAGAAGAAGTTACTCTCCATATCCTTGAAAGGGAGAGCTGAAGAATGGTATAAGTTGTTGAAGAATGGACAATCCATGGAATGGGAGGAGATGGCATCTCTCTTTTACTCTAAATTTTATCCTCCTAGTGAAATCCATAAGGATAGAAATCTTATATATAACTTTTGGACTCTTGATGGAGAGAGTACAGCTCAAGCTTGGGGGAGATTGAAGTTCCTAATGCTTAAATGTCCTATTCATGAACTCCCTAACAATATTATTCTCAATAACTTTTATGCTAGGCTTTCTCTTCATGATAAAGATTTACTAGATGCTTCTTGTGCTGGATCATTCACACGTATGAAGGAAGAAGCTAAATGGGATCTCTTAGACCGTATTCAAGATAACACTGAGGCTTGGGAGAATGACAAAGGAAGAAAGACAAGTATAAACTATGATTATGAATGCACTAAATATTTTATGGGTACTGATAACTTCCATGATATTAGCAATGAGTTTGGTCTTGATTCCCAAAGTATTGCCAACTCTTTTAAGGCCTTTGCCTCTTACATATAAATTCCCAAGAAGAAGTGGAGTAAGTACCATGCTCCGTATAAAGATGTTGTTAGTCATGTTCCAGTTAGAAGTACTCAAGTTTGTACTACTAATCATATTGTGCCTAAACCTCATGTTGAGAAAATGCCTTTCCCAGCTAAGGTAAAGGAGTATTCTATGATTATTAGTGCAAATAACAAAGGTACAATGAAAACTGTGGAGCCTGGTAAGCAATTGAATGTTGAACCTATGGTAGCTATAGTGAAAGACACTGTCACTAGAAATAGAGGGGATGAGCACATTGTCTTCTGTAAAGACGCTACTAATATTATCTCTCATCCTAGTAAGGCTAGAAAAGCTAGTGTTCCTGTGCTTTCTGTTAAAATTGGTGATCATTGCTACTATGGTTTATGTGATATTGCTCCTAGTTCTAGTGTTATTCCTTATGAGCTTTACAGGGAAATTATGCATGAGATTGGTCCTTGTGAGCTTGAGGACATTGATGTGGTTATTCACCTTGCTAATAAGTTGACCATTTGCCCAATTGGTATTGTAAGATATGTGGAGCTTCTTTGTGGTAAGATTAAGTACCCTGCTGATTTTCTAGTGCTTAATTCAGCAGCTAGCAAAACTTGTCCTATCATTTTTGGTAAACCTTTCTTAAACACTTGGGGAGCTATTATTGGTTGTAAGAAGGAAAAAGTTTTAACTAAGTTTGATGGATATTCTTATGAGTTTAACTTTTCCAAATTTGCTAAAGCTCCTTGTGAAAATACCTTGCCTAATAAAGATTTCAGGATGGAACAACTTGCTTTACTGATTCGGTTTATGACCTTGGACCACTTTTCAATGACAGTAAGTATGCTTACTCTGATGATAAAGTTGTTACCAGTGATAGTTATATTGTCAACTTTATTCAAAGTGCTACTGAAATTTATTTTGAGAGAGGGAAACATGGCTTTATGCATCTCAATGATGTTAAGTTTCCCAGTTTTATGTTGAAAGCTTTGAAGTTGCATCTGTTTTGTCTTCCTATGCTTGTGGATTTTTGTTTCAACAATTCATTTTCTCATGACACTCCCATGCATAGGAAGTGCGTTAGACTCAAGTGTGTTGGTTATTTGATTCTTGATGCTCTCTTTCCCTTCAGATATATATCTACTTTGTGAGCATTTTTGGAAGTTTCAAGCCTAACTTAAAGGCATTAAAGAAAAGTACTTGTTCGGAGATAAACCAAGAGTTTTGTCGAGTCTTGGAAGTTATTACCTCTGTAATAACCGCTCCTTATCCTTTTTGTTTTGGTTTTTGTATCAAGTTCAACTACTTTTGTGAAGTAGAGGAGTTGTGAAAAGTGGCTGTCCTGGGACAGATTTTTGTGTTGTATTGTAAAACTTCGTCAGTGAGCTCAGTACATCGGATGGAGCTGAATTTTTATGAGCTTGTTCTCCAAGTTGTTACCCAACTTTTATTAGTTCTGCACTTTTTGATTTGAGCAACAGAAGGTCTTCGAAAAAATCAATCTTTACCTGCTGGTCTGTTTTGACAGATTTCTGCCATCATTTGCATTTGCCTCTTACAGAAGCTTTTGTTTTGGTGGGTTTTCAGTTGAAGTGTTTACCAAAGGTTTATTGTTTTTGCTTACACTAATGTTGTCATTGAGTTTGTGCAAGGGTTTTGTATGAAGAAATTTTCAGGAAAAATAGAAAAGGAATCTGCAGAGTTCGTCTTTGAATAGGTAAATGTGGTGAAAAAAGAAGGTTCGTGAAATCCCAATCTTTTTATATTTTTGGCGTTTTCAATACATAAGGTAAGTTACGAGACGAAACTGAAGAGGACCCGGAGTCCGGGGTGGACAAACCCACCCCAGGTGCGGGCCCAGCCTGGCCGCGCCTGGAGGGGGTTTGACACCCTCGAACTCCATCTCCGCCTTGTTTCTGTGTCAAAACCTTCCTTATGCATTGGAACTTCGTAATATATAACCCCCAGATCCCCCGAGGTTCGTGCATCGTGTTATCTTCGTGTTTTCGTTTTGATCTGTTTCTGTCAGGAAATCTTCTCAAGTTTAGAGCACCATGTCCTCCGCCAACGACAAAGGCAAGAAGCCCGAGGAAGAAGAACCTCAAGTCCCCAAGGAGGAGGAGATTCTGGTAGGGTATGAAGGTGGCATGGAGGAGGACAAGCAACCAGACACTCGTGCTACCGTCGCGAGCATTGGTTTGGTGGCAAGACCTACCAAGCTTAAGAGGACGGCACGGATGTCTACATGAGGGAGAACTCTGCATCATATCCTCTCTCCACGCACACTTCCTCCTAGTTCCCCTTGTTCTAACCGTGCAAGGAAGAAACACACTAATTTGGAAGAATGGAGAAAGAATAACAAGGACTAGGATCCTCAGTCCGAGTTGATCATGGGCTGCATTGAGCATAATTCGGAATTAATTCGTACTCTGACCTTCGATATGGAGGATTTGAAGAAGCTGATTGAGGAGCTTATCAAGAGAACACCACCACCACCAAAGGAGTAATTCGTCATCAGGTTTGGCATCCCCTTGGCTTGTTCCAAGCTTGGGGGAGTGCCGCGGTATCACCACCATTATCTTTTATCTTTTACCTTTTTAGTGGATTCGTATCTGTGGTAGAGGGGTTATCTTATAGTTTGGTTTGCATGTGGAAGTATCTCTCCTTTAGTTTATTATCTATGTATCCCTTGGTGTGAGTGCCTTTATTGGAATATTAATGAGAAGTCTCATCTTTTACTTTTTGCACTTCTTATTTTAGTTTGCAATCTCTATTATATGATGGATCTTGTTGATCAGTATTGGCACCACTTTGGGATCATCAAGTGGATCTAAATTGGTTTTGGCAAACCGAGTTCTGGTTAGTAGCATTACTATGAAAGAGAAAAAGAAATAAAAAGCTTACATGTATTTTGTATCATTTGTTTTCTTTCTTGTTGGCTCATAAGCTTAGTATTCTTTATTTAAGATCCTTTTGTGTCTTCAAGGAATATTGCATGTTTGGCTTTATTACTTGTATGTTTGCTTATTTCTTTCAACTCTCTTGCTTGCTACCCAGCCTTGCTATCCAAAAACCTGTTTTGAGAAGGCATACTTCTCATGATTCCAAAACCCTTTGAACCAAAAACCTTTGCCACTTGTGTCCACCATATCTACCTAGTAGTTGTTTCTATTCCTAGCAAATTCTCAAGCTTCATCTACCTTTCGAATTAAAAAGTATTTTGTTATGTGAAAACTAGTTAGTAAAGCTCTCACGAACTTGATGGCACACTTTATTTCTTTGCCCCTAATAAACTTGAGTCATTGTGAACATCAAAGTTGTATATGCTTGCATCTATACGTTGGAATTAGCAAAACCGTGTTATCACGGGGAACGTTTTCAACATTGCACTTGTACTCTGTACACAGTTGATATCGTGCTCTTTTATCTATGGATGTCAACGGTGTGAAATAAAGAGGGAACTTGTAAGTCCATGGAGTTTGTATTCTGTGTTAGAGAAACGCCTGGGCCGCTAGCCTAAGCCTTGCTTAATCATGGTGGAAACTTGCAGCATCACCATAGTGAGTCATCTATGAAGCATCCTCAATAAAAAGCTATACATATGGTAAATAAAAAGATTGCTGAGATGCTCATTGTCTGCTTGCCTTATCATTTTGGTTATGGGAAAGCTCCTGTGCCATGTGCAAGGGGTACCCCGTTGGCGGTTCTCAATGATATGCAAATACTTACAATGACAAGAACTTACCTGGACCCAAAGTTGAGTATGCATGAGGAGTGGCCCTCATATTCAAGGGACATGAGATAGCCAACTTATATTTCGTCAAGCATATACTCCATCTTTGTTCACTTTAACCTTAACCATCTCAAGATGCTTATGATAGGGGCAATGAGGGCTCCAAGCTAGTAAGTATCATAATATTTTGGAAGATCTTTTTGACTTGTAATCCCTGCTACCCTCTAAGAAGGGACCTCTCTCCTAGTTACCAGTTGAGTCAGTAAACCTACTTCCTCTCTATCTCCAGCAAGCATTTGAGTTTTTGTGTTTCAAGCTTTCATATGGTGATTTATTAAATCGTGTTCTTTATCTTCCTTGTTTGCACAAAACTCTTATCTATTGAGTATTACTTTGAAAGCCTTCACTTGTTAAAAAACCTTTTTAGCAAAGAGTGCTCCTGTTTTGAAATGTCTACAAAAAGCTTTTGTGAAACTGTTTGCCAGGTGTTCTCTAACCAAGAACAAGTTTGCCAATTCCAATTATGATTTATCTTTATGCAACTCTATTGTGACTGTTGTACTTGGTTGCAAGCTAAGTTATATAATGGTGAGTTGCTTTCTTCTATGAGTTGTGCAATGGTAAGTGTGATGCTTCTTGTTCGTATTATTTTATCGACACATCACTCCATAAACCTGTGGACATGTTTACTGAGCTCAGTATTCGCTTGGGGACAAGCGAAGTCTAAGCTTGGGGGAGTTGATACGCCCAATTTGCATCACCTTTATATATCATAATTTACCTCTATTCATTTCTGTTTGTCTTATTATGAGGTATTACTTATGGTTTTTTCATATGTTTATGCATGTTGGATGATTCTTGGAGGATGGACTGCCGGAGTCTGTATTCTGATGGAAAAGAAGGCGTTTCGGTGCAATTTCGCAAAGATCAGAAAAATACCAGAAAAATATGGAAACATATTATTTTACCAGAAGACGAAGGAAGCCAGAAGGAGGGACGAAGTGGGGCCTCAGGGGGCCCATACCCCCTAGGCCCGGGCCCACCTGACCCCGCGCCTAGGGCAGCTATGGATCACCTGCCCGGCCTCCGACTCTGCCCCTTCGCATATATCTTCCCTATGGAACCCTAATACTAGGAGAGCGACCACAGATAGATTTCTGCCGCCTCTGGGGGGCGGAAAACACCGAGAGAGAAAGATCTCTCTGGCAGACAGATTTCTGCCAGGGGAATTCCTTCCCGGAGAGGGGAGATCATCTCCATCAACATCGTCATCAATCTAGGCTTCATCGGTATCATCATCATCCACACCATCATCTCCAGCAGCACCATCATCTCCACTCCATCCCACTGTAACAATTGTGTTGTATATTGCTTTAGTTCTTAGGGGAAACTTTCCCGGTGTTGATTACTATTGTAGTTGATGCTTGTGAGTGGAACCATTGGATTATTGTTTATGTTCAGATTGTTATCCATTATCATATCATCTTTGATCTTGATCCATATGATGTCTTGTGAGTAGTTTGTCTAGTTCTTGAGGACATGGGAGAAGTCATGTTGTTATTAGTGGATCTGGGTTGAGTTATTATTCAATGGTTTAGTATTTAAGTTGTGGTGCTATTCTTCTAGTGGTGTCATGTGAACGTCGACTACATGACACTTCACCATTTATGGGCCTAGGGGATGCATTGTGTATTTGGCTACTAATCATGGGGTTGCCGAAGTGACAGAAACCTGAACCCCCGTTAGGACACCTTTGCACAAGGGAGTGTAGGATCTCAGAGTTTAAGGCTATGGTTAGATTTATATCTTAATTATTTTCCTGTAGTTACGGATGTTTGCAGGGGGTTTAATCACAAGTATGTATTAATCCTAGGAAGGGCGGTATGTTAGCACAGGTTCACCCACACAACACTTACAACACCAGAGAAGATTACTCAACTATTTGAAGCGAAAGCACTTGACAGAATTCCCATGTGTCCTCGAGAACGTTTGGTCCTTATAAGTATTTCCACCGGCTTGTCCTTTGCTAAGAAAGGATTGGGCCACTTGCTCCATTTGTTCGTTACTTTTGTTACTTGCTCTTTTCTTTGTTGCCTTGTCAGAAAACCACTAAAAATCCATTTGCTAAGTATTCACAGGGATTTCCTGCTCCATACCACTGTTCAGCACCTTCTGCTCCTCGTTGGGATTGACACTCCTATTTATTGAAAGTACTACGATACACCCCCTATACTTGTGGGTCATCACAGCTCCTCGAGACCATATGTCAGAGAAGTTGGGGCCGCACCAGGAGTACCAGGTGCCAAGGCGGAAGCAGCTCTGGACTGCCTTGGGATGATCGTTGGATCTATAGGCCTAGAGATTTCCGCCTGGCCCATGGTCGATGCAGCTTCGCTTCCCACCACTAGCTCCTTTCCTTTCTCGGTGGCATCCTTAGATGGAGCTTCAGCCACTTGAGAGGAGGTACTCTCCTGCGTCGCCTGGCTTCCAGAAGCGACAAGCATATCAACAACATATGGGACATCCTTTGAGGGATTGTTGACATGGTTATACCCCGCGGGTATACGTCTTCAGCATACCTAGTCTAGCCCAAGGAAGGCCCACAACAAATATATGCCGGCCCATGAAGATTTTCGTGTGGCCAGGGCCCATGACGCCTTCGGATCCTTGGAGAGCAAGACTAGAGTAGATAGAAAATTCAAAGGGGTAAACCCTAAAACCTGTAACCGACTCGGTCTGTGCCTGGGACCTGCCTAACTCTATATAAAGGCTAGGAGGGCACGACCTAGATCTCTGACCTCATATTTCCGCATACACACCTCCACGCCAGATTGCATCTGCGCACCCCTGTAACCTTCGGTTCCGCCGTAATCAAGAGCAGACAAGCAGGAGTAGGGTTTTCCCTCCGGGGGCCTAAACCTGGGTAAACCTTGTGTCCCCGTGTTGCTTGTTTGCTAACTGTTCCGTGATCTCCAGCATCCCCATCTTCTCCAAAACCTAAGTCCATAACAATGGGCATTGACGAGATTAAACCTCGTCAATTGGCGCCGTCTGTGGGAACTAGGGACGCTGATTGTGCGATCGTGACGGTCCCAACCCGAGCAATCTACAACTCCGCGGCTTCGGAGAGTCATCTGCTCTTCGGCGCCTTCGACTTCACCGCCCACTCACCGGCCACCATGAAGGACTTCGAGCCCGTTGGCGACGGGCTCGAGATCCTATTCGGGAGCTTCTGCTTCCAGGTAGGGCAGATTGGCACTCTTCGCCTCCCAGAGCGGGTGCCCCTGCCGTTGATAAGGCCTGCTTCGTGGGCTCCACACCCCGTGCTACGCACCACATCGTCAACAGATGAGTCCTATGACAGCAGCAGCTGCAACTCCGATCTGTGCGACCTGCCGTCGGATGAAGGGACCTACGGTTCTGGATCCGAAAGCTGCGACAGCAGCGATCCGATCTACAAGCGCTACCAGTGTGTCGCGGTCATCCAGGATCAAGAACGCAATCCGCCACCCCACCCGCAGGGTAGAAACGGTGGAAACAGAAGAAGCCAATCCCCCCACCCAACAGGGAAAACAACAATCGGGTCATCCACCTCGACGAGGAGGGATGGACTCAAGCACGCGAGGCTGTGGCAGGCAACAAGATCCTGCTCGCTAATGCATCACGAGATCTATTGATGTCATACCACATGCTCCTCATCGAGGAGCACAAGAAGCAGATCAAGATGCAGGAAGTTCTGGACAAGCGCAAGCAGGTAGCTTCGGAATCCAGTGCACGGCGAGCCGTGCTCTCCGCCATGGTCATCGGCTCTAGCTCACACGGCAACAACGGGAACAAGCACCGTTCTCGGATGGAGAACATGGACCCCAAAGAATGCCACGAGGTGACCCGAGCCCTCAACGCGTACTTCATGGAGATGGACGCTGATGGCAATGTCATCCCAAAAACTCCACAAGCTACGATCATGGCAGCCACAGCGTACCTCGCGTCCCACCCACCTACGGAGGGGGACCTGAAGTGGGCCATGCACAAGTCCGCGCTTACCGGGCTCGGACTCGTCGGAGCTGCGCTCCACGGAGAAGCTCCTACGAAGCCGAAAAAGAAGGCTACGGTCAGATTCAACCGCAGCCCCACACCATCATCCGAAGACGAAGAGCATGACCTTCCTCGAAGGCATAAGAGCTCATGCCATCGCAGCCATGACTACGACGCTCGAAATGACCTAACGCAGCGCAAGATCGACAAGGCACGCGCCAAGCGCGTATGCTCGTCTGAATCCGAGATGGACGAAGACGAAGGAGAACTCTGCGGAGCCCGATGCTTCAGCAGATCTGTTCGACGAACACGGATGCCGCGCAACTTCAAGCTCCCTTCGGACACTCCGAAATTCGACGGCACGCAGGACCCCAAGGCGTGGCTCAGTGACCACTTGTTGTCCGTCAAACTACACGGTGGAAGCAGGGAAACTGCCATGCAATGCCTTCAGCTGCAGCTGACAGGCGCAGCTCGGATCTGGCTAAGTAGCCTATCCTCAGGGTTCATCCGCAGTTGGGAGGAGCTGGCGTACAGTTTCGTCCGAAACTTCAAAGGCACCAGCAAGAGGCCTGCCTCAATCGAGGAGTTGCGAGCCTACACCCAACGAACGGCCGAATCCATTCGCTCGTACATACTGCGCTGGTCCAACACCAAGTACTCCGCAGCGCACATCTCCGAAGAAAGGGCCATCGACGCCTTCAAGGATGGCGTCAAGCGCCAGGACTTCAAGGAAGAACTTGGGCGCGTCAAGCCCAAGACACTCGACCACCTCATGGACATCGCCAACAGGTGGGCCGATGGCGAGGACTCTGTCCACCGAGCGCACTCGGAGGAGGAAGATGACTACGGTCGGCAACGTGAGCGCCGTAGCAAGAGAAGATCGCGCATCTATGATGATTGCGACGGACCTGACATGGTCGCGGCTGGCTACGCCGACCGCCGCAATGACGGCAACCGAAACAACGGCGGATACCGCGGAAACAATTTCCGCGACGGAGGACGCCCGGTAGCGCCGCGATCGCGATGACAGACCCTCGGCATACGAAAAACTGTCGGGTCCATGTACCATCCACTTCTACATCGACAAACAGGATGGCAAGAAGAAGGCAAGCCACATGCTCAAGGACTGTCGCGAGTTCCAGAAACTCAGGGAGAGCATGGCTTAGATGAGGCAGCAAGCCCCAAACCCTGGATTCGGGAAAGCACCCGCACCAGGTGAGATCGCGCATGGAGCTCCTCCACCGCCACCCGCATGAGGCCTGAACCACCCAATCGCACCCGCATAGAATAACGGTAGGCACGGGTACCCCCCGCCGAAAGGAGCACTGATGATCCAGAAGGGGCGCCCAATGAATAGGGTGCAGAAGAAAATCACCCGTCAGATCAACCTAGCCGTGACAACTCCACCTGCCTGTTGGAATTATGCCCTAGAGGCAATAATAAAGATGTTATTATTATAATTCTTGTTCATGATAATGTTTATATTCCATGCTAGAATTGTATTAAGCGGAAACTTTAATACTTGTGTGGTTTGTGAACAACACCGTGTCCCTAGTATGCCTCTATGGACTAGCTCATTGATTAATGATGGTTAAGGTTTCCTAACCATGGACATGAGTTGTCAATTAATAATGAGATCATATCATTGGGAGAATGATATGGTGGACAGACCCAAACTAAGCGAAGCAATTAGATCGTGTCATCGTGTTCGTCTTTGCGAAGATTTTCTTATGTCAAATATTGTATTCCTTAGACCATGAGATAATACAACTCCCTGGTATCGGAAGAAAGCTTTGAGGTCATCAAACGTCATCCTATGAGAGGGTGATCATAAAGGTGTCTCTCAGGTGATCGGAAAGTATCTGTTGGGTTGTATGTATCGAGATGGGATTTGTCCCTCCCAAGTCGGAGAGATATACTTCGGGCCCACTCGGTAATCGATATCAACACCGCTTGCAAGCATGTGGTTAAGGAGTTAATCAAAAAGTGATATCGGATTACGGAACGAGTAAAGTACTTGCTGTGAACGAGATTGAACTAGGTATGACGGTACCGACGATCAAATCTCGGGCAAGTAAAATATCGCGAGACAAAGGGAATATATATGGGATTGATTGAATCCTGACATCGTGGTTCATCCGATATGATCATCGATGAATGTGTGGGAGTCAATATGGGTTTCCAGACCCCGCTGTTGATTATTGATAGAAGATCATGTCTACATATTCTCGAACCCGCAGGGTCACACACTTAACGTGTCTTGACGCTAGGATAGATTGGATAATTGGTTTATGAGTTTTTCTTCGGAGTCTCGGATGGGATCCGGGACATCACGAGAGGTTCCGGAGTGGTCCGGAGAATAAGATTCATATAAGGCAGTGCAGTTTGTGGAGTTCGGAATTGTTCCGGGTTAATCGGTATTGTACCGGAAGCTTCTAGAACCTTCCGGAAGGGGACCAACGTGGCCCCACCTTCCGAGAGGGGGCATGGGACTATGAGGGAGTGCCCTGGCCGCATTGGGCCAGGGGCACAGGGCCCCATAGGGCCCAGCCGGCCAAGAGAGGTTTAAACTCTAGATAGAGCTTCTAGAAGGGAGGGGTTTCCTTGCCCCCCACTCTTCCTCCTTGGGGCCGCCGACCTTGGCTTGGGGGAGGGGATAGGGCTGCGCCCACCCCTCTATATATAGAGGGCTGGGGGCGCACCAACCCCCTACACCTTCCCCTCCAACCCTAGCCGCCCTGCTGCCCTCCTCTCTCCCTCCCGACTGCTTGTAGGCAAAGCCCTGCTGCAAAAATTCTCCACCAATTGCACCGCGCTGTCGCGTTGTAGATCCAACCCATTTCTCCACCATACTTGCTGGACCAAGGAAGGAGGAGACATCGAGGTGCTGCACGTGTGCATCTCACGGAGGCACCGCCACTTGTGGTGCTAGATCGGATCGGATCGCGGGGAGGAGAAGCGAGTACGACTACATCACCCACGTTCCGACGAACATTCCGCTGTGCGAATCTTCAAGGGTATGAAAATCTAATCCAATCTCTCTCGTTGTTTGCATCTCCTAGATTAGATCTTGGCTTTCCCTCTGTTCGCATCCTTAGAAAATTTTGATTTACTATGCCGCGAAACCCTTCACTGCCATCCCTGAGTACCTCAGCGGATCGGAGTCTTGCATCACGTTCAGCCGTTCGGATCACCCTTGCCAGGTCCCTCGCCCAGGTCATGCTGCCCTGGTGCTTGAGGCGCAGATCGGAGGGTTCGAGATGAGCCGCATCTTCATGGACAGCGGCAGCAGCATCAACCTGATGTTCGCAAGCACCCTAGCAGCAATGCGGATCCCGCTGTGCAGCCTGGAACAGTCAGACACAACGTTCCATGGCATCGTTCTAGGAAAGTGCATATTCCCCTGGGAAAGATATGGCTCGACATCATCTTCGGCAAGCCGGATAACTTCCGATGCGAACGGCTCGAGTTCGAAGTGGTGGACTGGCCATCACAATACCATGCCATCCTCGGGCGTGTGGCATTCGCAAGATTCCTGGCAGTACCACACTACGCGTACCTGCTACTCAAGATGCCAGGACCCAGGGGCGTCATCACGGTCCATGGGAGCTTCACCCGATCGGACCACTGCGACAGGGACTTCAACAGAATCTCCCAGTCATTCGGCATGCAAGAGGAGCTCGTAAGGCTCCGCGAGGTGACGGACAATGGGGCACCCCCAGTCGCACGACAAAACGCACCCGATATGTCCTTTGACTCCACAGTCAACACAAAGAAGGTGCAGGTCCACCCGACGGATACCTCCAAGACGGCGCTGATCGCCAACGATCTCAGCCCCGCATAGGAAAGCGCGCTCGTCGAATTCCTCCGTGAGTGCTGGGAAATCTTCGCCTGGTGTCCTGCGGACATGCCAGGAGTTTCCAGGGAATTCGCTGAGCACGCACTCAACGTCTTTCTAGACACCAAGCCCATCAAGCAGTCCATCCGGAGACTGTCCGAGCCACGGGCCGAAGCCATACGGATTGAAGTCAACAGACTACTCACTGCAAACTTCATCAGGGAGATCAAGGAAAGCGGGTGGCTCGCCAATACTGTGATGGTCCCCAAAAAGGACACGGACATCCTGCGGATGTGCGTGGACTTCACATCGCTGAACAAGCATTGCCCAAAGGACCACTTCCCTCTCCCTCGGATCGATCAGATCATCGATTCGACTGCAGGATGCGAGAAACTCTCCTTCCTCGACGCCTACTCAGGCTACAACCAGATTTGACTCAAGGTCGAAGATCAAGAGAAAACGGCGTTCATCACGTCATTCGGGGTGTTCTGCTACAAGACAATGCCCTTCGGGCTAAAAAACGCAGGTGCCACGTACCAGCGGTGCATGCAGGCATGCCTAAAGGACCAGATCAGTCGCAATGTCCAAGTCTATGTCGACGACAGTCATCAAAACCAGGGAGGCGAGAACACTCATCGACGATCTCCACGAGACGTTCGATAATCTCGACCGCTACAGGATCAAGCTTAACCCCGAAAAGTGCGCCTTCGTCGTCCCATCGGGTCAGCTGCTTGGTTACTTCATCTCCCAGCGAGGGATCGAGGCGAACCCGAAGAAAATACGGGCAATCATGGCAATGGAGAAGCCGAAAAACCTCAAAGGTGTCCAACAACTAGCAGGACGAATAGCGGCATTAAGCAGGTTCATCAGCCGCATGGGCGAGAAAGCGCTGCCATTCTACCAACTGCTACGCAAGGCAGGCAAATTCGAGTGGACGCCTGAGGCGGATGATGCATTCGAAGATCTAAAGCGGCTACTCTCTACCTCGCCCGTCTTGGTCACGCCAAAGGAACGCGAGCCCTTACTACTGTACATAGCAGCTACACACCAGGTGGTGAGCACCGTACTGGTGGTCGAGCGACCCGGAGAGGGCAAGACCCATGGGGTCCAACGCCCAATCTACTACCTCAGCGAGGTATTGACACCAACAAAGCAGAGGTACCCTCACTAGCAGAAACTCGCCTACGGCGTGTTCATGACGACTCGTCAGCTGAGCCATTACTTCCAGGAGCACCAGGTGATGGTCGTCAACGAGGCACCCCTGAACAACATCCTGAACAATCCGGAGGCCACAGGACGCGTGGCCCTGTGGGGCATCGAGCTGTCACCCCTAGACATCGTCTACGAGAAGCGACTCGCAATCAAGTCTCAAGTCCTCCCGGACTTCCTTGTACACTGGATGGAGCTGTAGCTGCCAGACACCCCAGACATGTCGCAGTCATGGACGATGCATTTCGACGGCTCCAAGAACGAAGCCGAAGCGGGAGTCGGGGTCATACTGACCTCCCCGCAGGGCGACAGGATGAAGTACGTCCTTCGGATGAAATTCCGAGCTTCCAACAACGAGGCCGAATACGAAGCCCTCATCCACGGCATGAGGATGGCAAAGATCTGCGGTGCAACGCGCCTGGTCATCTACGGTGACTCCAACCTCGTCGTCCAACAGACGATGAATGAGTGCGACGCACATGCCGCCAACATGATTGTGTACCGCGCACTTTACAACGCACTGGAAGGAGACTTTGACAGCTGCGAGCTTCGGCACGTTGGAAGAGAAAGCAATGAGGAGGCCGATAGACTCGCCAACATCGGCTCCACCTGCACACGGGTGCTACCAGGTGTGTTCCTCGAACAGATCTGCATGCCATCCATCAAGCGGAAATTCCCCAAGGGATCACCCGAAGAAGCAGAACACTCGGGGGTTGCGCTACCCGAAGGACAGGAAGGACCCGAAAAGCTCGACACAGAAGTCGCCGTGGTTAACCTGATGCAGGTCATGGCAGTCGAAGAAACTTGGACACGGCCATACCTCCGGTACCTGATAGACGGAGAACTGCGTGACAGCCCGACGGATGCCCGGCGCATATCTCGCCGGTCCAAAGCCTTCACCATCATCAATGGCGACCTGTACAAGCGCAGCATTTCGGGTGTACTACAAAGGCGCGTCACCATCGGTGACAGGAAAACCATCCCCCAAGACATCCACGAGGGCATCTGCGGCCATCATGCAGGCAGTCGCTCCCTTGTCGCCAAAGCTCTACGAGCTGGATTCTACTGGCCAACGGCCATGAACGACGCCAAGGACATCATCCGAAGATGCAACGGGTGCCAAAGGTTCGCCGACAAACCCCACGCACCCGGTTCGGAGCTCAGGCCCATACCTTTAGCCTGGCCTTTCGCCCAATGGGGCCTCGACATGATCGGCAAGCTGCCAAGGTCCTCGAAAGGAGGACACGTCTACCTCCTGGTCGCAGTCAATAAATTCACCAAGTGGATTGAGGCCATGCCGGTCACTAACCAAAAGGGCAAAATTGCCGTCAAGTTCTTTGAATCCATTGTATACAGGTTCGGTGTGCCGCATAGCATCATCACCGAAAACGGATCGAACTTCATCTCCAAAGAATTCCAGGACTTCTGCGAAGGCCTCGGAATCAATATCACATATGCCTCAGTGGCGCACCCGCAAACAAACAGGCAGGTGGAGAAGGCTAACGGCCTAATCAGCGCTGGCATCAAGAAGCGCCTCATGATCCCACTCGAAAGACTCGCCGGAGCCTGGACGAAAGAGCTACCCTCCGTCCTATGGAGCCTGCGCACCACGCCAAACAGCTCAACCGGCTACACGTCGTTCTTCATGGTGCACGGAGCCGAAGCCGTGCTACCAGCCGAAGTACGCCACCAGGCCCCGCGGGTTGTCGCTTATATAGAAGCCGAATCCACGGCTCCACTCGAAGACGACGTCTACACACTCGACGAAGCGCGAGACATAGCAGCAGCTCGATCAGCGGTGTATCAGCAGAATCTCCGCAACTACCACAGCCGATGGCTGCGCCCAAGGTCCTTCGTCGAAGGATACCTCGTCCTGCGACTCAAGCAAGAACGACCGAAGAAATTCGAGTCGCCATGGGAAGGACCCTACATCGTCACCGAGGTCATCCCACGTGGCGCCTATCGCCTCAAGCACGTGGAGTCTGGAGTCGCATACTCCAACCCATGGAACGTCGCACAACTACGACGGTTCTACCCCTAGCTACCTCCCTCTTTACTTTCAGTAAGGCTATTCAGCCAAGGCTACTCAGCCGAACAATGTACCTCCTCCATTACGATATGAATAAAGTACTACCTACTCTGAAGAATAACCTGAGCACGCTGCTCAAATAGTTCTACGATCTCTTCGGCATACTGCCTTACAGCCGCGTAATGCGGACGCATATTCCACTCACCACCATCTGGCCGAAGAGGTGGCCCAGCCGCTACAGCGGACAGATCTGCATCAGGACGATGCAACCTCACAAGGGAGAGCGCAACCTTCACCCCTGCGATGAGCTGATGCCGCACCAATTCCTTGACATGATGCATGTTCTGAAACTTCGACAGCAGACCAGAGAGAGTTGACGGCGCATCATCCAGCGGAAACATCACATGCAAGACAGACGTGAGTTAAGCCTTCACCTGACGAAGCTCCCGCGATACCTGGTGAACGCGATCTTGCACCGTCGCAAGGACCATGGCATGATCACGGTCCATCTAGAAGAACCCATCGGCTTCCATGTCCTGCTGAGTCAAGCAGTTGACCCAAACAGCAACACGCTCCTTCTCCTCCCTTGGAGCAAGGTTGGCACCTGCAATACTTGCAAAAAATTAAGATGCAAGGCTAGCAGGCGCATCCGAAGTAATGGGCAACAACTCGAAAAACTCACACTGAAGCTGCTCGGACAAGCAAAGCAACTCCGCCATCAAGTACTCCTCTCTGGCAGCACCTCGATCTGCCTTGGATTTCCAAAGGTCAGAATGGCCACGCACCCCAAGCAACTCTTTCTCGAGGCTACGAACACGGTCTTGAAGAAACGCAAGCTGCGACGCATCATCCAAGGACGGCCGCAGCTGCGCTGCAGGCGAAGTGTCAACGGGATCAGCACCCGAAGGATCCTAGATTGACAGAAAGACAAGGACATGAACAAGCAGTTGAAGGAGCACGAAATTCAGCACATTCATTAAGGTGCAGCAAGAATCACTACGTGGCACAAGGATTGTTCATCAAAATATTTACAACAAAAGAGGCTACAACTATCCTATAACTACAGCGCCTAAAAAGCTGCACCCTGAGTAGCCTCGGAGCCGGATTGCCTCGCCTTGGCTTCTCCCTGCTACCTTATCGCGTACTCGGCCAGCAGATCAATTAGCTTCGTCCCGTAACGCTTACAGCAAGCAGCATAGGTGGCGAAGGCTACCTCGGATCCATCAGCAGTCGTCGGCATCCGGGAAGTGACCTGGGGAAGGTCCATCTCCGCTCCAGCCGCCAAGGCCATTGCCAGCCCGACGGATGCGCCAATGCCCTTCTGCTTGCGCTTGTACGCCACAGGTGCGTCGGCTGACAGCGCCTCCACTAAGGCATCAACATCGTCGAGGGCCACGCCCTTGGGGACAAGCTCCTTGTAGAAGCGCCCAAGGACCTCTTTGGCCTTGGCAAGCGAGTTGACAATGGTACTGCAGCGGTCTTCGACCGCCGCAGTCGCATCATCCAGAGCACCGCGGTCAAATTTGATGCCCGCGGCATCTAAGACAACAACGGAAGCAGAATAAATAAAAGAACAGGAAAAGAAAGACCAAGAAATCAAAAGGTGAAGGTGGAGATACTCACCCGAAACAGCCTTGGCGGCCGCCATAAGCTTGCCGGCCACCTCTCTCTCGCGCGAAGCAGTGGCGGTGGCGAGCTGCTCCTCGCGGTCCGTAGCCTCCTGCTGCAGGCGCTCCTTAGCCTCGGCCGCATGGGCCAACTCGAGCTCGAGGCGCTCCCTTGCACCAATGGCAACCTCGGCCTTCTTCTCCGCTTGACCAAGGCTCTTTTTGAGAGCATCAATCTCACGAAGAGAGGCGTTGTGATCGTCTGCAGCAAGCAATACAAATGTAGGATCGAAGGACAAAATTCAAGAAGAAACAAAAGACCAAGGCATAACAATACCTTGAAGTTGCTTGAGGCTGGCCTCCAACGCCAGGTGCTGCTGCACCAGTTGGTTGGCACCTTGCACAAAAGGCTGCAAAAAAGACCCACTAGTCAAAATAAGAGCTCGGGGGCTACGCCTAAAAGAACGAGCAGACGCAACTTACACACATAAAAGCGCTCGGGGGCTCCCCCTGAGACTCGAAGGAATAACAAACAAACAAACTACCCTACAAATGCCCGGGGGCTCCCCCCGAGGTAGGAAGAAAAGAGATAATCAATAGATCATCCAAAAAGGCTCGGGGGCTCCCCCCGTAGAAGGAAGCAGAATTACTTACATGATTCGATGGCGACTCCGAAGGTCCGCTTGCAGCCTTCTGAGGCGCAACCACCCGAACCTCCTACGGAGAAGGGTCTGGAGCAGCGCCTTCAGAGGTGGCCACTGTCTGAGGAGGAGGAAGCACGACCTTCGACTCCCCCATCATCTCCCGAGCACCATCACTGGAGGAGTCGTTGGAGGAGTGGCTGCACAAGGACAAGTTAGCACACGAACAAAGTAAACAGGCAAGAAAAGGCAATAAAGGACTAAGAAAACTTATGATTCAAGGTCGCTCAAGTCGAAGGCGGGAGGGGTCCTCCGGACCTTCTTCTCCTCTTTCTTCTCTTCCTTCTTCTCTTCCTTCTTTTCTTCCTTCTTCCGCTTCGCCGGCGGGTGTGGTGCCACAGCCCGCACGGGAACGACAGGAATCAGAGAGGAAGAGCCTCCATGCCCATCACTGTGACGTTCAAGCCACAGCAGGTTCCTAGGAGTCGGTGGAGTCGAGGCATCCAAAGACTCACTGGAGCTCCGTGTCCGCTTGCGAGTGTGGTCCTCGCTCGACTCGTTGGCCTCTTCAGCCGGAGATCACGCCGATGGCAGCTCGGACATGGAATCCACCACTTCATTGTCCGGTGCAGACGGAAACAATTCGGGAAGCGGTGGCGACATGCCCGACACTTTGAACTCCTACACAAAAGAACAAAAATTGTTAGCAAACAAATGCAAGTATAATGCAGTCGAAAATAGCGCTACACGCACATCCTGGATCTACACCTGTGGAACTGGAAGTGAAGCAGAGAACGGAGAAGTCAGCGACTTCCCCGGGATATCCTCTCCAGCCTTGAACTTCAGCAGTGGACGAAGGGCCCCGTCGGGATCTCCCTTGGAGAATTCTTCGGTTGAAACCCTAGTCGGATCACGACGACCAGTGTAAAGGAACATCGGGTGCGCCCTAGCCTGGAGCGGCTGCACCCGACATTTGATAAAGGTGCGGATGATATCCACACCATTCACCTCCTTCTCCGGAGTCAATTGGAGATCCTCCACCCGACGATAGAGCCCCTCTATCTCCGCTACCTCGCCATCCAAGATCTGGTTTTTCCAAGACCTTTTCGGCTCGATTTTCTGGGAGGGGTCGAAAGGAGAAAGACCAAAATCCTACCCAACTATCGTGGAGTCGTGGATGTAAAACCGTCGCCTCCGCCAGTACTGGACAGATTCGCACATGGAAAAGGAGAAGACAAGAAGATTGGATCGAAGGGAGATGATGCAACCCCCAATGGGATAAACACCATCAGAACCAGATTGCCTCTTCATGGAATAGAGTTTCTGGAAGAGGCCAAAGTGCGGCTCGATACCGAGCCAGCACTCGCAGAAAGTAATGAAACAAGCAATGTGAAGAAGAGAGTTGGGGGAAAGATGATGCAACTGGATGCCGTAAAGAAAAAGCAGTCCACGAAGGAAGTTGTGGACTGGGAAGGAAAAGCCCCGAAGGACAAATGCGAGGAACATAACCCGAAACCCAGCGGGGGGACGGGGAATTACCTTGTTGCCAGGGAGTTTGACGGCCTCCCTATCTTGCGGGATTAAGCCCCGCTCATGAAGCTTGCGGAGATCGCTCTCCCGCGTATCCGATCGCCGCCAGCCACCGTCGGTGACATGGGTAGCGGCAGCACTCTTCTTGCCTCCAGCAGCGCTGGTACCAACCGCAGAAGAAGACTTCTTAGGCTTCCCTATTGCGGTGCGGCGGTGCCGGCAGTCAGAACGTAGGAGCGAAGAAGGAAATGTTCGAGGATATTCCAGCGCGCAGCAAGAAATCGCAGAGAACAATGGTGAAACGAGAATGGCTGCGGTGAAAACAGACTAATTTTTCCCCAATGATTATAAGGATGAGGACGATGCACGATGACCGTCCATCGAGAAGACCTAACTCCAAAGACAAGATCTGAACATACACGTGTCAGCATCGCAGCGAACCGTCGCTCACACGCCGTCCACTACGCGCGGAAATCGAGGAGACGCCGTAATTATCTCCATGCCGTGCGTGGCCGGTCAATTCAAGGTCACAAGGTGGGACCCATGTTCGTCCAGTCAAGTCATCTCTAGCGCAGCAGACGCTTGAGGTCACCGATCGTCAGCACTGACGTCATCAAAAGCTATACTTGCAAAAGTCACAATTCTTCGGTTACAAAGCTAAGAGTACTCACTCGAATCTACGATTCGACTAACTACTCGGGGAATACTCCTATCAGGAGCGCTGGCCGCGCACCCGAAAATGAACAAAACACTACGGCAATGAACTATTTCTTCGAGTTCTACGTTGAGTCTGCGACTCCACTACGGACTCGGGGGCTACTCCCATAGGGAGCGTGGATTCAAGCATCCGAAAAATTTGTGTCCTACGGACCTGAAGCTGAACAGTGGCTGAATCAAAGTCTCTGCTCGAGTCTACGACTCGAACAGACACTCGGGGGCTACTCCCATAGGGAGCGCTGGTCGCGCACCCTATGAATTCTTCGACTGTGATCCTTCAGATCAGCACGCAAAAAAATTCGGCAACTCTTCCCCATTAAACGCTAAGTGAGCAACATCCTCCTTGGCCACCCGAAACACCTCCACGGTGATGAACATTCGGATGCTGTGTCTGCGACACAAAGATAAGACCTACAGATATCATCTGATGGCCTGGTAACGCACATGACTGCGCTCTGCTAGTAAGAACCCGTGCCAACAGGCGCGATGAAAATCCCGACGGACGCGTTGGGTACATCATTTAAAATCACTGGAATTCCACTCCTGTAAGTCCTCCGCGGCTTGAGTCGAATTACGCCAGCATATGTTCCGGGTTCTAGTCGAGGGACTCGAACCTGAAGAAGATCGTGTTGTTTTATCCTAAGACAGTTAACTGACCCTGATCCATCGGGAGAGTCAGGCACACGTATCAACAATCCCTACACATTCTCTTAAAAGACAGAGTTGCATCCGAAGGATTGAAGAGTCCTCAGCCGAATCTACGATTCGACTAAACACTCGGGGGCTACTGACATGGTTATACCCCGCGGGTACACGTCTTCAGCATACCTAGTCTAGCCCAAGGAAGGCCCACGACAAATATATGCCGGCCCATGAAGATTTTCGGGTGGCCAGGGCCCATGACGCCTTCGGATCCTTGGAGAGCAAGACTAGAGTAGATAGAAAATTCAAAGGGGTAAACCCTAAAACCTGTAACCGACTCGGTCTGTGCCTGGGACCTGCCTAACTCTATATAAAGGCTAGGAGGGCACGACCTAGATCTCTGACCTCATATTTCCGCATACACACCTCCACGCCATATTGCATCTGCGCACCCCTGTAACCTTTGGTTCCGCCGTAATCAAGAGCAGACAAGCAGGAGTAGGGTTTTCCCTCCGGGGGCCTGAACCTGGGTAAACCTCGTGTCCCCGTGTTGCTTGTTTGCTAACCGTTCCGCGATCTCCAGCATCCCCATCTTCTCCAAAACCCAAGTCCATAACAATGGGCATTGACGAGATTAAACCTCGTCAATTGTTTTCCACCTCCATGACGGAGGGTTCAGATGCGGCCATGGTCGGCAATCCGGCAGGAGCGGCAAACGGTTGAACGGCAGGAGTATGGGGAGCGATGGTGGGAGAGGCCTGGGCCAGCATATCATGAATATTTTTAGAAGCTCCAAAAGTCTTGGAGGTCTTCTTCAAACTCAAGTTAGTCTTTTTCCTGAAACATACAGATGATTAGTGCAAGTACAGGAAGAAGCAATGAAAATGACAAAGTCGGAGGAAAAGGGGCTTACACAACAATTGGCGCCTTGGTCAAAGGGATGCCAACAGTCATTCTTTTATCCACCTCCAGGGAGGCGGTGGATTTCTTGGAGACTCCACTCTCCTTCTTAATTTTTCTTGCCTCCAGCAGCAGTGTCAGAGGTGGAGCTCTTCCGCTTTCGCGTTGCCAGAGCATCGTCGTTGGACACGATAGTGACATACTTCATCTTGGGGTCATAGACTTGAGGAACCATGTCGGTCTCCTCCAAGTCCCCCAGCTGTTAAGTGGTTATTGTGTTAGACAGACTGATGCTTTAAAGGCAGAATAACTTGAGTATACGTTAGAAATAAAGTAATCAAAAATTACCTTTGGGCACTTGCCGTCCTTGAACATTCCATAGGTGATGGTGAAGTCGCACTTCCGGTCCTTCACCTTGACTAGGTCCTTGAGGCGGAGTTTGATGGAGTCACTAGAGAAGTTATCCTCGGAGATCCTGAGGGTATCCTTCTTGTCCTTGGTGTACTGGCACATCAGCTTATCACGGTGCTGCAGGGGTTGGATATGCCTTATGAACGAGCACATGGCTAGGTCCAAGCCGATCAAGCCTTTTTCAACGAGCCATTGTATCCGCCTTACAACGAGGGAGGCTTCGTTGTCGGAGGGCAGGAGGTCTTGGGACCTCCACGTGGTGGCTTTGGCAGTGACCCCATCGATGAAGTCTGGGTACGAGCCTTCTCGGCCAGCCAAAGGGATTTCTAGGCCATATAACTGCCAGTTCTTGTAGGACTCGTGTCCTACGATGTCGGGGAACCGCCAGCCAGGGCAGATCTTAAATCTAATCATTCCGTAGTTTCTAAGTTCATCTTTGCTATCTCCGGCTTCCCTCTTCATGGTGAAGAAGTAAATAAATAGGTCTAACCTAGGCCTAATCCCGAGGTATCCTTCGCACAAAGCTAGAAAAAATTCTAAGTGCTAGAATGCTATTGGGATATAGGTTGTGAGGAAGAACCCAGAAGTGTTGAAGAACTTGGAGGCAGAAGTTGGAGATCGGGAGTGCGATGTCACACACTAGCTGCGCCTTGAGATACACCTTCTCTCCGACTTGGAGAAGGGACCGCCTCGCCGGCCGGCGTCAACCGCCAGACTAGGTCCTCCGCCGCAGGAAGATACCCCTCGGTGACCATCTCCTCGATATTCGTAGTAGAGACGTTCGAGACCCTCCAGACCCCCTTATGGGAATCTATTTCCTCTTCTAGCAGCTCGAATGCTTCCGAAGTTTGGTCGCCACCGATGGTTTCCACCACCGTGGAGATTGGCACCACCACCCCTTCTGGCGGGATTTGCACCATGGTCGATGGCCTCTCAAAATCATCGGCGGTCACTGCCATGGGTGTGGGTGTTCTACTCCTGGCCATTAGTGAGGGAGGGGGAACTGACATATGGAGTAGTGTCTAGGGTTTTTCTCATGGGGGAGCTTGAGGAGTTCTTGGCGTGAGGAAGAAGACGATGTAGGGGAGAAAATGCAGGTAAACAAAAAATGACCTACATAGTTAAAATATATAACCCCAACATCAAGATCGTGCAGAATGATCCAACGGTTGATGCGTGGACGACGTGTGTGAGAGCGTGCACGGAAAAAGTGCCACGTTCCCCAGTTGCCGCTTGACGTTTTGGATTTTATGCGCGGGAAAGTTTCTATGATTATACCTATTGCAATATGTGAGTTTCGAGGTGACCTAGGCTACAGTCTACGTCATCTTACTGATAGCAGCAGGTAAACAGTCCCATCTGAAGATTCTGACATGGACAGATCCTGTCCGTCTACGAGAAGAGTAAGGTGGATGATTCAGTGATTCTCCAACTTGCGCATCAAAGATGGAGAATATTGTAGGGTTCTTTGGAGTACTACAATATATTGCTTGATGAATTGCCGACATCAGACAGAGCATTCAAACTAAAGATTTCTTCTATCGCTTTGCTTCTTCACGGATTAGGCCGATGAGATGATGCGAGTGTCGACCCGATCTTCGGATGAACCTTCGGAAATATTTTCAGGCGAGCATTCTCCCCCTTTCTACCTATCTTACTTTTATAGTCTTTATTTCCTTCTGTTGATCTATTGCTATCTGTGTTGCGATGCTTTAGTTTTCGTACCCATGATACCCTTGCAGCCACTATATTGCCTTGTACACCCCCTATTACCTGTTGTTTGGTAGATAGTCGGCCTTGCATGTCGTAGTCGCTTGCTCAGGTGTTGTTTCGTGTCGTCAAGTGCTATAATTGTTGGAAGGTTGCCATATGCTTAATGTCGGACATGATCATGACTCAAATTATAACTTGATATTAAATTGATGGGAATAGATAACTAATGCAGAGGCACTGGTGGGCAATAGATGTGATTTGGTTTTTAACCGCTCACTGGTGTACCGTAGGACCCCGAGTACTTGATACATGTTACTTGACTATTCGCACTATCCGCATGTGGGACCATGAATCCCCTTAGCGAGAGCTTGAATCATATCTTATTTCTTGGGGCCACAAACTAGTTTGGGGTTTTATTACTATCCTATACCTATGCCATGCTTATTCCATGTTTACTTCTTTATTTACTATTGTTGCTCGTGGAGAGCATTTACTACTGTACTGTTTAGGTAAGCAGAGTGTTTTCGCGGTATCGACAATCTCAGTCACACTTTTGGGTTCTCAGTCGTTTACAGCCGTCGCCGCACACCCTGGGTCCGTCGCGGAGCCGGCCAACTTTGTTGCAGGTATCTTAGTGGGGTGGCCCCCATGTGCTTGCTTTGGGTCGAGGAAACATCGTGTCTGAAACCCCGTCAACATAACATTGGGTGTATGTTTTGTGATCTTGTACCTACCTGATCTAACAACAAGGGTGTAGGTGCGTGTGGAAACTTTGGTGCACCCCTGCAGGGTTTAATCTTTTCGAAAAGCCGTGTCTGCGATTATGGATGACTTGGAGCACAGTTCTCGATCATAGACAATCATCACTAAAGTTTACTTTTATAATTTGACTTGTATCTGATATGACTAGGAAGTTGGATAACCACCATGGAAAGAATGAATACAACTGCCAACCGTGTGAGTTTCCTCGGCAAGACTTCCTTGTTTGGTCTCGAGGGGGAAATACCAGGATGGGTATGTTTGGTGGTAGTATCAGCTTGGTTCCAAATATGTATTTATCATCTCTTTCTGATAGCCGACAGTTTCCTTGAGTATATATAGGTTGTTTAGTGCATGTTGCGCTGCCGCTTCAGTCCACCATACCTATGTAGGCGAGGACCGTTGAATTCTAAGACTCGTTGTGTACTGGCCTCAATACTGACCGCTCTCTTTTTCCTTTGCCCTTTGTTGGCACCCCTTTTATTTGAGAAGGTTTTGAGATCAACGTCGTTAGCAGGGTTACCCTTCCGGCTTGGCCTGCGCAGGGTTATGGACGCCATTGGTTAATCTTTAGGGGCTCTTAGTCCAATTTGCATCTTGTCCGAACTAGGACGCTGTATCATTTTCAAAGTGATTTGGATCTTTGTACCATATATCTGTATTCTTGACTCGTTGAGTCATTGTTGTATATATCTGTTCTGTGGGTCTCATCATGGACTATTGTGTAATGATATTACTTTGTTTTCCACCCGCATGCAAGTACCTGGTGGGCACCTTTGAATTGTTTCTACGCGGGTTTGGCGGGAATCCCTAAAACTTGCATAGGGTCGATCTGAGGGTGTTACACAGAACAACACCGGTAGTCATCTACTCCAATAACAACGCCTTCAAGAAGGAAATAGTGCACAAGCGTCATCGTTGTCCGATCAAAGATCATAGGTTTTCACCCTAGAGAAAGTCCTTGCTCGCAAAACAATGACTTCAATAAGTCCATTGCCAGGCACAACCAGTTAAGGCCACACCTTGGATTTTCACCCTGCAAGGTAAGACTAGGAACTCCTCCTGTGTTGTATCCCCCACAAAAAGTCTATTGCGAGTCACAGATCACGCATCCAGTTCTTTGTCGCCACAAAGACTCAAATCATCATCGTTGCCCTCATTTATCCGCTTTCCTGACATTCTCCACATCTGACTTCACCATGGCTCGTTGAATGGCACTTGGTGGGAACAAACAATGGAGTTTTGCCATGCTCCCGCTGAAATCAAATGGTCAGAAAAACATGGGTATGCACGACCTAATACCTTCCGATCCAGCAATATCTAGGCCTGATGCGACCATGGGAGTTCGTCGGCGGAGCCTTCGGGAACTCGACACTCCAGCCAGATCAACGAGGGAAAGCATCAAGCAGATCTCTTTTTCGCGCGGGAGGAACCCTATGACTGCCTCCATTATTTGGGCCGAACCAGCAGTCCCCACACCACTAGCGTCTATCGGCAATTGGAACGAGCGGGTCAGCCATTAGCCCTTTCGAGCCCATGGAAAAACCCAGAGATTGAGATGACGCCAGGAGCAGCATCGCCGCATGGAAGCCACCTCCAGGATCACACCAGATCCCCTTCTGCTCTTCCACGCCTCCCATCCGAGCCGCCAGCCTACATTGTTGTTGTGTCACTGCCCGTAGCCCGGATCCACCGGTGCAGCCCCAAGGTGCCTACCCCCGCGTGAAGGAGATCGACGGAGGCCGCGCAAACCGCCTGTCACCTTTGGTGACCAGCGTGACCGCCACCATCGACCGCGAAAGAGGGTGCGGTGGCAGCGGCTAGAGAGAGAGGGCCTGGCGGTGGCCTACTGGGGTTTGGAGGTGGGCGCCCTGGAGTCGTATCACGCGAGAGACCGGGGGCGGCTAGGAGTGGCTAGGAGATCAGGCTAACTATGTAAAGCATGTTTTGGAGGTCTATGCTTCTGCTACGGGCCAACCCAGTCAAATACTCCTTATTGTTTGGCAAAGCGTGTCACGCTAAACACTCCGTATGAAAGGCTTTTTGGAGGAGTGGTGTGCTCTCATCCAGTCTTTTTGTCTAGAGGAAGTGTTGCCATAAATGTCAACGATGACACTAGAAATTATTTTTAGACCAAGAAAGGACTAAGGCAAGGGGATCCATTATCGCCTATACTATTTAACATAGTGGCTGATATGTTGGCTATCCTTATTGAGAGATCCAAGTCTGATGGCAAAATTGAAGGACTGGTTCCGCATCTAGTTGATGGTGGAATCTCTATTCTTCAATATGTTGAAGATACAATCTTATTTATGGAGCATAACCTGGAGAAAGCTAAGAATCTGAAATTAATATTATCGGCATTTGATCAAATCTCTGGATTGAAAATTAACTTCCATAAGAGTGATTTGTATTGTTTTGGCGAGGCTAAAAATGATGCCCACTTTTATGCCAAACTTTTCGGCTGTGGCCAGGGGAAATTTTCAATCAATTATCTGGGAATACCGATCCACTATCGTCGTCTCACAATTACTGAATGGAAACTCGTTAAGGAAAGACTTCAAAAACGTCTTAATAGCTAGAAAGGTAAATTGCTATCCCTTAGTGAAAGACTTGTACCCATTAATTCAGTACTCACTAATATGATACTGTATATGATCTCGTTTTCCAGCTACCAAAAGATGTCTTAACAAAAGTGGATTATTTCCGCTCAAGATTCTTTTAGCAGGGGATAGTGAGAAAATAAAATATCGACTGGCCAGATGGAATATGGTTTGCCGACCCAAAAAATGCGGTGGACTGGGCATACATGATTTGCAAGTCAAAAACACCTCACTACTGGATAAATGGCTTTTCAAACTTCTTATAGAAGGAGTCTGGCAAACCATTCGATGGAGGAAGTATGTTGGCTCAAAAGTTGTGTCTCAAGTGGTTTGGAAACCTATTGATTCACGCTTTTGGGTTAGACTAATGGCATCCAAAAACATTTATTCTAGTTTGGTGCCTTCAATATTAAGGATGGATCACATGTTAGGTTCTGAGAAGATAAATGGCTAGGACAAACCCCTCTTCACGAACAATATTCGGCCCTATACTCGATCGTTAGGCACAAAGAGGATGCAATTTACACGGTAATGAAAAATAATCCTCCTAATGTGTCTTTCAAAAGGAGTCTCATAGGCCCGAGACTGGTGTCTTAGAACAATCTTTTATTAAGATTATCCATGATACAGTTGTCCAAGGATGTGGACGAATTCAAATGGAAATTAATATAGAGTGATAACTTTCTGTTGATTCCATGTATAGAGCTTTGATCCAACCTGATGTTTCAGTCGATGATAATAGTAAAATTTGGAAGATGAAAATATCCCTTAAAACGAAGATTTTCGCTTGGTATCTCCGTAAAGGGGCCATTCTCACAAAAAAAATCTTATTAGGAAGAATTGGCATGGAATGCGTTTTTTGTCACCATAATGAGACAATACGCCATTTATTCTTCCAATGTAAATTTGTCCACGCCATATGGTCAATTATCCAAATAACCTCTGGTTTATCTCCTCCGCGTTCGGTAGCTAGTGTATTTGACAACTGGCTGAATGGAATTAAGGATAAATATGAGACTTTATTTAGGGTGGGAGCGTTTGCCATTATTTGGTCGGCTATATAGAAATAACAAGAATTTTAATAACATTGTGTCTTCTCCCCTGCAGGTTATCTATCGAGTCAAAGCGATCCTCCGATCATGGGCCACTCTCCACGTGTGGAGTTCCGCGACTTATTTGCTGAGGGCTGTACGCGATTGGAGAACACAACGAGGGATATCTTCTCCCGACATGGATGGCAACGCGATTTAAGGATAGATCTGCCATAGCGCGTTTGGAGGACTTCTACCATTATTCGTAATTCTGGTACTTTTGCTTTGGACTTGAGTTATGTGATTAATCGGATGTGCGCATTCTAGCTATACAGAGGCTAGATGTGAACTTACTATTGAGTAATTACTACATTCCTCTAAGAGCTTAAGCGTGAACTGCTGGGAGCTCATTCAGTCCTGCGGTGCGTTCTGCTGGTTTTGGATCGCTGTTTCTGGGCCGTTCGACGTGGCTGTGGACGTGTCGCTGCTCCTGAATTCTCGTAATAATAATAACTTAATTTAAGTTTGGTCGCATGCAGAGGCGCTGAAGCCATTTGCTCCGCTCCCTACCGATTGTTGTCACTGCATGTGGGCCTTTGCTTCTGGCTGCCGCTGCTTGTGGGCCGGAGGGGTGGATCTTTGCGCGTTCTCCCTGGAGGGCGGTCCGTGCTCCTCGAGACCTCGACACATCCGTGCGCCTCCTTTTCCTCGCTTTCCCCTTCTGCACTGCGCCCTCTCCTATCCCCATTGTGGCCGGCGTCGTCCCCTCCTCTCCCTCCCTCCGTTTTTGCCCCCATCCTCATCAGAAGCCAGGACGACCTCCTCCTCCCTCTTTCTCCGCTCCCTTCACCTACGTGTGGACCTCCAGTTTCCGGGAGTTGGAGGGAAACGTCCGCTGAATTCCTGGCGGATCCATGGCGGTAGGCGAGTATAGAGGCAGGGTGTCCACCGCTTATCTTCCTGCCAGTGTTCCGCCGTCGATGGAGGTGCGGGGGCCCTAGCGGAAGGAGACGGATGCGGATCCATGATGGGGACCTCCACCTCAGGGGCACGTGCAATGCGCAGTTCAACCAACTCTTCTTGCGCTCCGGGGGCTGGAAGTTCATCCTCGGCGTCAAGGACACTGACGTGGAACACTCAATCAAGAAGTCCTAGGAGGCCGTCCTCAGGTTCTTCTCCTGGCTCGGCCTCGACTTCCTTAACCATCGCGAGTCCTTGCGTATTTTGTTCTGGTTTTGCGGTTTCCTTGCGTTCCTGTTGTTGCCGTCTTGATAGCCCACGGTGGTTGTGGACGTGGTCGTTGCGGCGCTGGGCCGGTGAGGCTGCCCGGGGAGGTGGTGCTTGCTTGCACATAGTATTCTTGCTAACGTGAACGTGACTGCGTGCCTATTGTTTCGTTATTGATAGCAGGTAGAGCTAGCCCCTCTTATTTTCCCTATGCTCGATGCTTAATAATGGAAGCACGTGTACATGGGGAAGTGGGCAACTGCTTCAGATGCAGAAGTACAACACGAGTTTAGGTATTTCTAGGTCCAATGCTTCATCTGCTCGCTCAGGTAGATGCATTGGCTGTAACTTATGCAGTATACATCAAGTCATCATTGTAGTTTTTCTCTTCTCATCATCGTTACTTTCCATGGGTATTTATCACAGAGCTTGACCCAAATGTTAGTGAATATCTTAGACAAAAAGTCTCTCAATATGTTGAGATTTATTATGTGAAGATTCCCGGTCGGGAAACGGTGCAACTTACATCGTGCAGTTTCTTCAGCTATCAATGATTAGCCCAGGCATTTGATAATTTTGAGTTCTTTCCCACATAGATATTTATTTGGTTAAATTGCCTCTGTCACCATGATGAAATTAGAGATGCAAGTGGATCAAGGGGTACAATATACCCTTTTTGGGCACATTATCCCCAATCATGTTGAGTTTTTCAGTGGTTTTAGCTACCACCAAATTGATCGCAGTAGAACTGCTCCAGCTATAAATTCATGGTTCTTTACAAATGCACGTGTTGGCATATATGTTTTTGGACAGATTTCCGATTATTTTCTGCTATGATTGGGTACATGAAGTACTCTGATGAAATCGTCGTCACTTTGGGATGTGATTTACTTGAATGAAAGGTTTAATCCAGCATCAGATAGACTGAAGTATAGAACGTATCGCTGGTCATACCTCATAGGAATATTAGACCACTTGAATGTAGTTTGGGCTCTGATGTTGTTGAATAAATTAGCATTGTGGTTTTACTAAATTGAAACAATATAAGCCAAGTTGTGACCGTAATATTCCTAACTTTGTAGCTTATCAAGGAATTTTCATGTTCATATCACATCTATCCGTACTATACAAATTACAGACTCCCTTGAAATTATATCCCATGTTAATGAAGAAATAAATACTAGCTGTCCATATTCCAGGATCCAAGTTTTAAGGTCCGGATTATTCTTATTGCTTGCAAAGAAAAGCTCTTCTTTATCATCTCATTGTTATTTTTTGGTCCCAGCACAGAATTTATGCATCATCTCCTCTCCAATATAAGGCATCTTGGGGATTGAAAAATGTTGCAGAGGCAGCAAATGGTTGGAGAACCGTTTCCGTCGATCGATATTTCCAATGGCGTAATTTACAAGGATCATGGAGGCCGGATTCCAGAATGTTAGCCAGCCTTTCCTACAAATTTGCCATGGCTATCATGGCCATGACCACGGTACAACAGTTTTCTCTTACATGTGTTAGTGTGTGGAAGCCTCAAAAAAAATACCATATCTATTAACTGATTTGCATCCATTTAGAAAATTATTTTTCATTTACTCCTCGGATTGGAGTGGAGAGGATGCTAATAGTTTTGGTTGATGCATAGGTTCACAATTTGCAGTCTTATTCTCTGAGTTGGTGCCTCCAGATTTTGTATTTCCCGGTTGACCCTTTGAGAGCCTATGAATTTAGTGTTTAGGTAAATGTAATGGTCGTACCTATGTATGCAAGAAACACCTGGCTACAAGTCGAAAATACTCTTGTGCATATAAGTTTATAAAGAATTTTATTCGCATCAAGCTAACAAGCCTTGAATGTGCATGTAGCTTTTCAAATACAAACTACTAAATGAGCCTTAATGTAACTGACCTCTTATCCACCATCATGTCCGATTTTGCGCACTGGATGTTTTAGTAGTATGTTTGGTATGGCAGGATTTGTTGCTTAAGCACATACTGTGAGTAAAAAGTTCTCTTTATGTAAAGAAGATGAAATATTTTACCATATAATGATTTTTTACTCCGTTTTTAAGATATAATTTACTTTTATGGAACCAACATTTTATATACTTCGCTTTCGAGATAAAAAAATTCAAGTATTGTTGGATAAAGAATACTTATCCCAAAACCAGTAAACATGTATTCAACACTAGAGTTGATTGCATTGGATAATTTAAAAATTGCATAGGAACTTTGTTCTGGAACTATTCCATTGTGTATGCAATCAAGCTTCCTTTTTGTACTCATGTATGCAATCAAGATTAAGAATGAAATCTTGAGGACTACAGAACAATCTCTCTTCATATTTGGAATTTGTATGCAAACTCATACAGGATGTTAGGTATGCTCATTCAGTTTCACTTTGGCTTTTACAAATCAAATATCGTACAACTTGCAATATACCTGTCTTAGTTACTATTAGGCCATTTTCTGTGCTGCAGTCTACATGAGTGTAAATTTAAGTACTAATTAAGGATAAGATTTCTATTTATTTCATCATGTTTAGGATTCTAAGCATGTTTAGGTTCCCATGTTCACCATGTAAATTTGTGGCTATTTTTTCAGATGCATCAGAGGTATTTTCGAATCAGATAGTTTACAACTTACAGTTTACATGTCTTAATTATTACTAGACCATTTTCTATGCTGCAGTCTACATGAGTGTATATTCAAGTAATAATTAAGGAGAAGATGTCTATTTCTTTTAACATGTTTAGGCTCCCATGTTCACCATGCAAATTTGTGGCTGTTTTCTCAGATGCATCAAAGGTATTTTCATGGAAAATCACTTACCATAACGCTGATATTCGTGCATAGTAGTGTGATTTCCATCCAAACATAATATATCTAATGTTGTGCTTAATTCGGTTCATCACATTTCATGTTGTATGTAGCATTTTAAGTATATGTGCCTATCTGCGAATTGTCGAGCCTTACACTATTCAGTTCTTTACGGAAAGGCTTTACATATTCATTTAGTTAACAGACATTTGGAGTGATATATGTAAGACATTGCTATCACACAAAAAATGTTTGTCCATGTAGCTAGACACTTAAAGTAGAAACCTCTATTTTTTCATACCGCTCTTTAAAGTCCAGTCTATAAAAATAGAGGTTTCTACTATACTCATGTAGACATTTAGTTAACAGACATTTGGGGTGATATATGTAAGCCATTGCTATTAAACAAAAAATGTTTGTCCATGTAGTTAGACACTTAAAGTAGAAACCTCTATCTTTTTACACCGCTCCTTAAAATCCAGTCTATAAAAATAGAGGTTTCTACTGTACTCATTGCATACCCTTTACTCCAGCTGTACTCATGCAGACATATTTTTTGGCTAATTTTCAGCTTCCCGGAAGAAGATTTTATTGGACTGCCTTCTAGAGATCTTACGGTGTCTCATAGGGATCTACTAGGATCTACTAAGACAGGTGAGGATGGTACCTGTATGCCACGAGGCTTATTTATCATACCAAGTGCTGCTCGGTAGACTGAGATGTCAAAGAGCTGTATAAAGGGTATTTTCATATTAGTCCTCACTCCTCGCAGAATACTAGACAAGGTACAAAAGTTGTGGAAAGATGGCATTTATCTTCCTATTCCTATGATTTATTCTATTTCGTCTCCTTGCATATATGAGTATATATATATATATATAACCTAAGAGTTTTGTATAACATCTCCATATTGTTTTGAGTAAAGGAACTAATGATCCAATTCTGCCACTCTAGGCTTTGCCACCACTTTCTGATATAGTGGTTAGCAACCTAATTTTATCGTCTCATGCTTGGATTTAGAATTCTTTTCATGTCTGGATGATATAGGAGGTGTTGGTGTTTGATTTTTTTCTTATTATGGTATTCAGATAAATAACTGAAGGGTGGGTGCGTTTCTGTTATAGATGTTCTATTTTCCCCCTTGAAGTTACTTCTTGCGATTGCGGCCTCACAAAGGAAATTTCTATAACATATCTGTTTTAGTCCATTTGATAAATCTCAAACTTCATGGCTATAGCAGGGGACACAAGATAGCCGAGTTTCAGTAAGATGCATGGTAAAGCAAAGTTGCATCCAATAGTACTTAGTTTCTTTCAAATTACAACAGGTGATAACCTCATGTGCCATATAGAAACCGGACCTTTCCATTGAGTATAACAAAAAAACCAAGAACTCACTTCAAAATAATTATGTTTCAAGATTACAGCTTCTTTGTTTCCTACTTGATTAGAAGTATTTTTGTCGGTAGCATTGTTTATCAAAAGCATCTCTCTAGGGTACTTATTTGTTTTAGCACTATTTGTAATGGTTAGTATTACTTGGATAGTATTAATTGACTTGACATTAGTGTTTAGTGTATTTTGTAGATAATCGATATCTCTAATGACATATTATCTCCGTTCCTAAATATAAGATGTTTCGGTAGGCTAATATTAGTACTCCCTCCATCCCAATATGTAAGGCGTCTAAGAATTAGTCAAAAGTCAACGTTTTCCAAGTTTGACCAAGTTTAAGTTGGAGTGTATCATAGCCACAGCTCGGATATGGTATAATTGACTTAATTTATCTTTTTTGTGGCCTTTTATGTGGCCTATCAGAGAAGTCTGCCTCTATGGACGTAAAAAGGGGACACATCTACATTAAATATTTTTTTCGTTCTATCCACCCCTGTATTTCTTATGAGCATTTGATGTTGTATCCGGTTTCTCTGATCACGTGAACTCATGTCTTATACTTTCAGCAGACCCTTAAGCAAGTGGCTGAAAAATCAAGTCATGTCTGTGATACAACATCAGTAGGCACATCGATGATGCTTGGGATGGAGAAACCTAAAAGGTAGAAGAATTTCTCTTGCTACCTGAATGTTATCTATGGTCGCTATCATAGCCTGATAGCTGACAGTCACATGTGGTCTTACTTAGGTCTCAGATTGGTGCTATTGCATCCAGTGTAATTAACTAGCTGTTCATAGGAAAGACAGTAAAATTCTACCGAGAGGGGACTATCTAGGAATCGTGTCCTGTCTTGCTTTGACAAATCAGAAGTTAAATTGACAATATTCTGTTTTGTTATCGGTGGTTCACTTACATGACGCTCTTTGCTAATGTGCCTCACAATGCTAGCTCGAGATGTGCTGATTTCTGGTCTTATTGTGTCATTTTTACATGTTGATCTTTGTAATCAGTTTACCATTGTGATGTATTATCATACTCTCTCTGATCCAAATTAATTGACTCGGATTTGTTTAGATTCGGATGTATTTTGCCATGTTTTAGTGCTAGATATATCCAAATGTAGACAAACTTGAGTCAATTAATTTGGATCGGAGGAAGTATTGAAAATATGTTTCTTAGGTAAATACTAAAGCATGTTCTGTATTCTGCAAAACTACAACCAATCAAATGTATCGAGACATAAAAAACACGCCAAGACACCATGTAAGTGGCGTGCTATGCGTGCAAAAATTTAAACAAATGTAGAACGTTTATCAGTGCCACCAAATACATTGCACCAGCCATTATTATGCGACAACCCTGTTTAGGCGGCAGCCCCCTACTGTATGGCCACGTCACCATGTGATACTGTAGAAACATAAGTTTTGTGCTTCTACAGTGCCGTAAGTTCGTCCGACTCAGTCTCGAGACTTCCATGCGTTTCCGCTGGCGATTTCTCCCCAATTCCCAACCCACATCTATCATCTATGTGGTCAAAGCGGTGAGGAAGAGGAACCAGTCCAATCCCGTTTCTCTCTTCCTCTCTTCCTTCCCATGGTGGTCCAGTCCAATCCTGTTTCTTTTTTCCCCCATGGTGGTCACCCAATCCTATCTCTCTTCCTCCCCATCCAGCATCGAGGAGGCACTTGCGAAGGCCGCCATAGAACGACAAGGTCCCGACGGCGTCGGCGCACGGGAGGGTTGCAGGCAACACCAGATACGTCGAGAAGCAGGTGCGCTACCTGACTGCTCCCTTCTCCTCTCGGTTTTCTCTCTACCGCTTCTTCTCTCTCACGCTCTCTTTCCACAGGTCGGACCAGTGGTGCGGTCGCCGGAGCAATACGGGTTTCCAACGGCGCCGTCGCACGGGAGACTTGCAGGCCACACTGGACGCGTCAAGGAGAAGGTACGCCTGGCCACTCCCTCTTCCCCTCAACTTTCTCTTTCGTGTCCTCCCCTCTCTCATCTAATAGAGGGTGCAGCGAGGCCAGAGACGTCCTCATCGATCACGGCCTCGGCGGCGACGGTAACGGGGAGAACGAATGAGGATGCAGATGCTCGCGACGCTCAACCTCTGCTACCAGAATTTACTTTTTCGTCAACAGGCATTTCTTTTTTTATTCATGTTCTTCACTGTTACAGCAAGAACTGGTCATCGGCAATCAGTGATATTTCATGCCGAATTATGTCCAATTGCCCTACGGGATTATTCATTAACACTGCAACTCATTAGGATTGCAATTTGTTACGCATCATTTAGCCAATTGTGTTTCTTCTACTTGCATCTCTTATTCTTTTATGTGAAAGTGCAATAGCTCATATAAATAACAAGCCAATTGCTTTTGTTCTTATTGCAGGTTTCATATCCTTTTATTGTAAGTGCAGTAGCCCATTTAAGTCGCAGCGTGTTGAGAGTAATAACCAGTGATCAAATTTCTTATGATATAGATGATGTTTCTATCGCAGCTGTAGTGCTTCTTTGTTTCTTAGTTGGATTTCATAGGAAGTGTTCTCCAAATAATAAGAAAAACTTCAATACAGCAAAGCGGGAAGTAACAAATGTTCCCGTGTGAGAATTTTCCCTGATCTCTTCATACTTCATATTTAATTTTATTTAAGATACTGGCTATGTTTATTTCAAGCCTTCTTGGCTTCTTGCATGCATGATATAATAATCTCTGTAAAAAACTGATTTCGCTTTGTTGGTATTTGAGTTGACTTCACTCATGAAAGGAGACGGTTGAATTGATGTGTTTGTACATTTTCTAACAAAATACCTCTGCATTTTGCAAAATATTAGGGTTGGAGCTACAGCCCTGAACCAAAAGGGAAATACCTTGATGCTGACGGAAGTAAGGTATTGTACACATTCTGAAAACACAAAGAAACAGCACTGGACTTCTTCTGCTTCGGTGGCTGAAACGGAATATAGGTGATTGCTTCATTGCCGGCAATAATGAGGGATCTCGGGAGCCTCGGTGTTAAGAGGCGAAAGGTGCCATGTTGTCCATTCAGCATGGGGCCTGTTGAGTTCTGTTCTGCTGCTGATATTGTTCAAGCTTTGGCTTGATTTGCAGGGTCCGAAGCAAATTGTGACGAGCTATAATGTGTCGGTGCAGGTCTAATCTTACTCTCTGGTCCTCATCAGTGAACTATTTACTACGACTCCCTCCAGGTCGGCTATCCTTGACATTGTCAAGGACATCAAGACCGTTGGTGAGTGCTTTCTACGAATTCTTTTCTAGAAGAGCTCGGACCAGTTGTTATTGTGTGTGGTTCAGGTGTTTTGTATGGCTCGAACCTGTGCCTTAGAGATTGCTATACGTGTTTTTGATCAAATTGTTTTGCCTAACTAATACAGCACAAGTTGAAGGAAACGAAGGTTGTAAGTCTAATACAGCACAAGTTGAAGGAAACGAAGGTTGTAAGTCTTTTGTTGCTTAAATCTGAGTTCGCTTATGATCTTATTCTAACATAGATCGCACTTCTGTTCCAGCTGCTGACATGCTGAGCGTCGATGATGCTATCAATTTTATTTCATAGCTTTTGTTATCCACAGAGTGTAATCTTGCTTCCGCAATGAGAAAATTTCCTGAATAGTATTGAGTTAGCAAAACAAGACCTTTTGTCTACATCGCGCTACCTGAAATGTATTGGGTAAGTGCTTTTCCTTCTAATTATTATCTTTATATATTTGTGTTGGAATGCAAGTTGTGCACTACATTATTCCATGTATGATATTTCTGATTTTCTTAACCGGTTCATTGTAATGTCTTCATATATGTTTACTCATTTGATATTATATTGCAGAATAACTTGCATGTCACACTTTCTTCTTTAAGGGCTTCTGCTGTCGTCTAGATATTAGGGCTCCCAAGAAAGCTTAACCCAGTTATTTTACCTATAATGGCTGCAATAAAAATAGAACAGGCAAAACAGTTAGCTTTGTGCTTAATTTAGCAATTTCTACTCTGGCACCTTCTTCGTACGCAAATATTGTTCAGCATTCTGGGTCATGAATGCTCTATGGAGGTTGCCGATTTAGAGTGTTTTCTTGGTATGGGCTCTAGGTGTACCTCTCTTTTTCCGTTGTACGTTCTTTACCTCTTGAAGTAGATTAATTTTCTTATAGATAGATTTGGAACCTCATGGCAGGGCTTGATTTCTTGGATCAATCTACGCCCCTACTAACAAGTTAAATAAAGGAAATAAGGCTACATGAACCAACAGGTGCTGCTGCTAATAAGATGATCGATCAAGTCAATGAGAAGCAAGAGGAATAGGATAACGCTGTCATGCAAAGGATTCTGATTACTCCTACTAGCTACGTCCTGAATGCGCATACAACGTCCCATACACCAAATTCATAGATCAAGGTTCTGCTTTGCTTCTCATCCTGTACACAAGCTAGGAGGGCCTCCAGTTTTTCCCTAATGTCTATTTGTAATGAATCTTTTTGAACACCTGTGTAGGAACGTGAATTTCTTAGCCTTAAATGGGTATTATGGACTGTGGTACATCTGATAAAAATTCCTTCAAGCTTTGCCTTTTTCCCTGTATAGCTATGGTACATAGCAAAACTGAGATTTATTATGAGAGTTGTTTAATATAAGAAAGTCAGCTGTGTTTGTAGAAGGATATTATGTTCCTCCACTCCACAAAATTCTGTCTGATCCTTTTTCTGGCAAAAACTTTGTTAACTCGAAGTACTTTGCTTACTGGCTTTAGGACTGCACTCTCCTTGAAAGCATAGTATTTTCTTCGTTTTCTATTCTAAACAAATATGTATGTGTTCCTGTTGATTTAGGAGTTTTAAATCCAAGTTTTATTTGGTTTATTTGCATCTCTGACTTTCAGTGTAATATATGTGCAATCCGGTGTGAATATATTTACTATAATTCTCTTATATCCAATCCAATGTGAATATATCTACTATAATTCTCTTATATCGAGCGCATTGGCTAACATCTAACAACTACCCAAAATTCGTGTCGGCGTTGAACCTAGCCATATACAGATATGAGTCAACACAACGACACGCCGCGCCAAATTTCCTAGTAAAACGTCTATTTCCAAAAAAGAAGAAGTCAGAAGTATTTTGGGAGTCACTTTATTGGCTTTTGATGGCAAATACGTTGGGTTGCCTATCCATGATGGTCGTATGTCCATAGAAAAATTACGAAACCTGCAGGATCAGTTAGTTAAGCCTGTGGGGTGATGGAAATCTAGCTCACGCAGGAAGAGAAATATTTATTTTGACGGGAGTTTTTTAAACTGTCTTTCCCCGACTTGTGATGATTTGACGCAACTAGTTCATAACTTCTTATTTTTTTAAAAAGAGTATATATTAATATCACAGGAATACTAATTACACCCGGCCTCTACAATAACGCGTGCCCTAGCGGCTCAACGAATGCACACTTCACAAAAAAAAAATAGAAAAATAGAAGTCCCGTTACAGAGACCTAATTCTCAAAACAACGACACTGACACCATCAAAACAACATCAGTAGTCCTCCACTCCAATAACAACGCCTTTAAAAAGGAAAGTCCAAGCGTTGTCATTGTCCGATCAAAGATCATAGGTTTCACCCCGGAGAAAGTCCTCGCTCATAAAACAATGCCTTCAACAAGGTCATTGCCAGCACAATAAGGCCAGATCTTGGATTTTCACCCTGCAAGGTAAGACTGAGAACTCCTCCTGTGTTGTCTTTCCGCACCAACTGTCGCTGCAACGAGTCCTAAATCACACAGCAAGGTCTCCGTCGCCACAAGAACTAAAATCACCATCATTACCCTCATATTTCCGCTTTTCTGACATTCTCCGCATCTGACTTCACCATGGATCTAAGAATTGCACTTGGTGGAAACAAACAACATAGCTTCGCAATGCTCCCACTGAAACCAAACGGCCAAAAAAACAAGGTGCGCACGATCGGATACCTTCCGATCCAGCAATCTTCAGGCATGATACGCCCATGGGAGTTGCCCAGCGGAGCCTTCCGAAACCCGCATCTCCAGTCCAGATCAACGACGGCAGACATCAAGCAGATCTTTATCTTCGTGTGAAGGAAACCAAAGAACCACCTTCTTTATTAGATCCGACACAGCGATCCTCACACCGCTGACCGGTTTCCAGAGAACGGATCGAGCAGGCCGACCATCGGTGCCGATGAGCACGTAGGCTTAGCACCGCCGCTAAGGGTGCGCCTTCGCCTCCATCCTGCAGCACCACGTCCGACGCTACTTCCAGATCCCAGCCACTCCCGGTCCAGCAGCCGCTGGCCCCGAGCACGAAACCACCGCTCCACGCAGCCCTCCACGCCACAGCATGGTGTCGCCTCCGTGCCGAGCCATGCCACCAAGCTGGACGACACGGGAGGGGTTATGAGGAGGGAGCTGGCACGCCTTCAATTTACAAACATATAGTAGTACTGATTCCTCAAAACTTTTACTGGGGTGCAAAGAAAGATAAAAGGAAAACAAAATGAAAGTCTTGGGAGAAATTTCAGAGGCCAAAGAGGCAAGTGAAACTAGGCTTCCGTGATTATTGAGTCTTTAATCAAGCGTTCCTCGCTCTTTAAGCTTGGACAAACAGCTTATGTATTCAGGTTTTAAAGGCGAAGTACAATATAAAAATTTTTAGCAAGCTGTTTTAGTTTGCTAGAAAAACTTATATTATAGAACGGAGATAGTAATTTAGAGAAAACTGTTTTCTCAAAAAATGCTTCGTCTACGTGGCAAACAATCTTCCATGGTTTGGACCTTGTAAAAAGAGGTTTAATTTGGCGGGTCAGCAATCGGTCAGAGTATTCGCATCTAGAGAGATCAACGGATACATAGACCTCAGTCATTCAAACCAATATCACCTAAGGGCAGGTGTAGGCTGCGGACCTGCGGTTTGTCTCAGAGCCTATTGACCAGCATGGTTGATGGAGGATGGATCTACTTCAGCAATATTTTGTCCCAGCTGACAGTAATAAGATTGCAAGATCAAACTTTCGCCTCGTTTGGAACCAGATCATCTTGCGTGGGCTCCAGATAAGGATAAATATGGCTTGTTCTCGGTTCGTACTTTCGTAGTGCCTACTAGTTCGCGATGGGGGAAGTCTGGAGACCGACGTCTGTCTCATCTACCTCAGCTAGCTCCGGATGGTAATAGAAATGTTTGGGATTTGATTTGGAAATCGGACGCGCCGCCCAAGGTACAGCATTTTGCTTGGAGACTTGCACCAAACTCCCTGCCGACCTGGAGAAAATAAATAGAGAACAAATCTGGAGGTGTCTGATAAATGCCCTATTTGTGGAATTGAAGCTGAGGACGGCTTCCACCCTTTTATTCATTGCCCATTAGCCAAGGAGTTATGGGCTGTTATGGCTGAGGTTTGGCAACTCCCTGATATTGGTACAGTCAAAAATATGGGTACTGAATGGCTCCTCAATTTGCTCATTAAGATTCCAAAGAGTAATACTAATATGTTTTCGACGATGTTATCGAGATCCTGGCATGTTCGGAATGAGATCCCCCATGCCACCTCCAGCTGAAGTATCCAGGAGATTCTTAGTGAGCTATCTTGATTCTTTGATCCAAATCAAATTTCATTCCGGGAAGGATATTATCAAGGGAAAATTCAATTTATATACTCATGACATTGCAAATCAAGTGGGTAATGATCAACGGCTGAAATCAAAGCCTGCAATGGGTTCTGCCTCCATATGGCTGGTGCAAAGTCAATACTCCCTCCGTCACGGTTTGGAGGGCGTTTTAGAGAGATTGTTGGGACCTAGGTAGGTGCCGATTGAGCCAGATTTGTGTGAAAAACATACAAATTTCTTGAGAGAAAATAACATATTAATGATTCGGCGTCCTATTAAACATAATTATTTAATGAAAACGAGAAGTTTAGGCGCATGCATTGGTAAAGTTGCATGCAAGAATTAATTCCTTGACTGCATGTAGTAGGAAGTGGGGAAGAAAAAAAAGGACATTAATTTTGTGATTAAGTCTAACGCGCCTAGAAGAAGAGGAGTTTTGAAAATGAATGGTTTTTGTAAGACGCCCTCCAAACCGTGACGGAGGGAGTACTGATGGTTCCTTGCCGTGATGCTTTGGAAGCCGAGCTACATGCAGTACTTGAAGTCCTCTGATGATTGAAACGGATTGCCTGGAGTTAACAAAATTGATGGGGAAGGAAGAGCTGGATAGATCTGTCTATTCGACTACTATAGAGGAGACTAAAACTTTGCTTAAAGTTAGACAAACACGTGTTACTCATATCAGTAGAAATCAAAACTCTAGGTCAGTAGAAATCAAAACTCTAGCAGCCATTTTATGGCTAACTATGCTAGGAATAGTAATCGTACAACAGTGTGGCTGTCCTTTGGTCCAGAGGGTTTAGTTGATTTATGCAATACCCCTGTAATTATTTGATGAGTAATACAAGTGATTTCGCAAAAAAAAAGTTATTTTCAAACATGAAGGCAGAGGAAGCAACGGGGGAGGAATCTTTAGCTATTTTGTTTGGCCGGCATGTATGGTTTGTTGATCCCCAGATTGTATTCCTGTAAACATTACGGTTGAATAAAGCCTTCATGATCCCCCAACTTCCTGCTTAAATGATTGATTGGTACAGAATTTGGAACAAACAACAAGTGTAAAATGGAAAGCACCAAACCATTGGAGGTTTTCCTACGAAGAGGGAACACCCTCTGCACCAATTGATACACACAACAATTCATTTGTTAGGGAGAACATTAAGGATCTAAGAGATACAACAAACAATTGGAGGAGTTAGTTGTAAAATAAGCAGAGACACCACTTGATACAAACGTAAACAGAGAACTGAGGCTGGCTCTGTGGCTGGAGTTCAGGGTGCTGGACCCGCCCACCCAAGTTTGAATCCTGCGCAAGACGCGGATTCCTAGGGGGTACTATTCGTGTTGACAAGGCATAGAGAGGTCTCATTTCTAACAACGTATATCCAAGGGAGGGGATCATTCCCTTGTTGGTAAAACGATTTTTGAATGAACGGCACAAAACCAAAATAGTTCTCCATAACTTAGCTCACGAGAAGGGAGAAATGGTACTATCTTCTCAAAGCTCACACAATAAACATGTGGAAAACCAAAAAACTAGGACTGCATCTGCAAAATAACTCATATAACCCTTAAGTTATAGGAATCAAAGCCGATGGCAGGCAAAGGACTGTGGTGCCACACCTCGTGCTTGATAAACCAGGAAAATACAACAAAGCCCTCCATGGTAAAAGATCAGCTATAAACATGACAAACAAACCCATGAGACTGATCCAAAATTCACTCATTACAACAAAGAACACATTTTTTTCCCTCGTGGAAAGGTCTAAAAAATAACCACTCCTACCAAAGATTCAAAGAAGGATTACAAAATGAAGGGCATAGAACACTACAAAAAACTGCTGCAAAAACTACTTCAACTCTGCCCCGAGTGAGATCGTCCTGGACGCCTCTTGTGATGCCTGGAACTTCGAAGTACCTGGCAATGGAGTTTATCACACAAAATGACTATGAAAACACATGTGTTCTTTGTTCCAGTACTTACCTCCTTTATTGCGTGTAGTATATCCAAAACCTCTGCAAAGGTTGGTCTTAGAGCTGGATCTCTGTGCCAACATTTCTGGAGTAGACCCACAAGCATAGGATGAGTATCAGCAGGAATGGTAGGTCTCAGATCCTGCAAGACAAAATAGGATTGGCTGATCATATTCTCGAATTTCCTACTCACTCCGTCCTTATTTAGGTGGCACTCGTGCTTTTCCAGGTCTAGGTTTGACCACCGATTTGACCAAAGAAACAAAGGTTATGTGTGACCAAAATTATACTATTGAATTCGTATTCGGATAAAGCTTCAAACGGTATATTTTTTATAACATGTGACACATGTATTATTAGTCAAATGAATGGTCAAAATTAAAACAAGGAAATCGAGAAGGCCACGTGCATTAGGACGGAGGGAGTATTTGATTGCATGAGATCTCTAAGTCAGCCCTGTGTTCTTCCTTTGTTTTCCTTGGGCAAATGAAGATTGTTGTAGTCTTGTAGACTCATAGTAACAATTGTCAAGTAATAATATAATGTACCTTTTGAACAACAGCTACAGCTGCTTGAAGAGGTGTCATGTCTTCATAAGGAAGCTGAGAACAGGATTCGACAACAATTAGTAAAATAACAGTTCAGCACAGCTGTTACTTGTATAATATATCTGCAAAAAAGAAAGACAAGAACCTTTCCGGTCATCAGCTCCCAAAGGACTATCCCAAAACTGAAAACATCTGCCCTGTGGTCGTAGGGCGAGTGTTCAATGACCTGCAAGCAATTAGTCAGAAAAATAACTAAAAAGAGAAGTAGTCTTGCTCTTAAGAGGCAAAATGATCAACCACGCAGTGAATATGACACATGTATGGAGTTAGCTATTACGAAAATTGTGTACCCCAACAAGGAAAGGAGCTTGAGGTCTTTGCACAGATGCAATATATTAAGAAACCATCTGATATGTTTTACTTTAGTAATATGAACATACATCATACTACTCCCTCCGACCCATATTAGTTGACTTGGATTTGTCTAGATTCGGATGTATCTAGACATGTTTTAGTGCTAGATATATCTGAATCTAGACAAATTTGAGTCAACTAATATGGGTCGGAGGGAGTACTATATTATGCCATTATAAAAGCAAAACGAGGACTTGCATCGTATGTGATCCATACATCATAATATACAATCAACTGAACAGAAAATAGCTACACTTAAGCAATGGGATCACAATTGATGGAAGGTTCTTTCACAGAAAAGGCAAATTAACCTCGGGAGCCATCCATCGGTAAGTTCCTGTTTCTGCAGTCATAACTCCTGACTGGTCTTTCACCCTTGCTACCCCAAAGTCTGCAACCTTAACAACCTGCAAGTATATGAGCAGTTTGTATGAAAAAATGCAGGTCCAACAAACCATAAAAATCATTAAAGGGTCAAAGTATTTCGAATTAACTTAACTTTTAGTTGAGTAAAGCTAACAATACCGTAGGTTTTGAGGTTGCAGTTGCAGAAAACCCAGAGGTTTTATGCCTTGTAGGCTTCTAACTCATAACTCATGGTTTTGCACCATATAGTTTAAGATAATCCCAATTCCCACCCATGCTGACATGCAGTTAATGAGCAGTTTTGTGCTTGTTGTGGTTGTGCCAATGTTGTGAACACTACAGAGCGGTGCAGCAGGTGAGACCAACATGATAACTCGGATGGGAATTGGTTAGGGTGGGGTCTCCAGCAACCATACGGCATAAAAACCTTGGATCAAGTGACAGAAGCGATAACTCATAAGTTTTCTGCAACTACAACCATAACACTTGGATTTCTAGAATTTACTCATTTGTTTTCTTGGAATAGTATATAAATATTAAGGCCAACACAACCACTTCAACTTGGTCATGGATCGTTCCCAAAATAGTGTCACGCTGAACACTACAGATTCAGGAATCCATGATTAGGTTCATCATAGTATGCAGTTTGGCAAAGTATTTGCTTGTGATTGTCAGCTTACATCTGTACAAGTAACAAAATGAACCAGCTGTCTAATTCATCAGCAACCAGGAGGAAAGAACATAGTATAGCCGGGGCATACACCTTCACGTGAATATTTCATATAGTATGGTCTTAGACCAAATGTAGTATCCGCGTACCACCAGTATGAGAATAACAGCCACTAGGCCGTCCATGATTTCTTTCAAAGTATCTTCACACTGTCAGGATATAAGTACCAAAACAGTTCACATTGACAAATCGAAGATCCTTAACTATATCAAGAAAGTGGCAGGTATAGTCGAATTTTAATTTATTGACAATGATGTTTACATGACATGTCAACAATATATCATAAGCAATAAATTACCTGATCATCCATGAGAAGATTTGCAGTCTTCAAGTCCCTGTGGATAATGTTAATCTGATGTAAGTAGTTCATTCCCTTGGACACGTCAGATGCAATTCTTAGCACATCTAAGAGCTGAAAAGTGCCTCTATGGTTGTAAATATAATCGAAGATGCTTCCTCCACGCATGAACTCTGAAAATGAAAAGATGGTAACTAAATATAACATGAATGGTGCTCCAAAATGATGTTAACGTGAGCAATTATGCATAAGTTCTATGACGTACTAGACCTGTATACCTGTAACTATACACATAACCGGTGGTCTAGTGCATGCACCAATAAATTGCACAACATTCTTGTGACGAACCTTTCTGCAAAACAGAATTAAATAAGGAAATAAATCAAGCAGAAACACTTAATGCTTCATCAATTAGAAAAATTAAAAGGATACAAACATATTGATTCATCTTGAGACAGGTAAGTGTCCAGTGAATGAAGAAAACTTTTAGGCTGATATTTTTATCGATTATTGGTGCACCGTTCTTAACTACCAGTCCTGTATTCCAGTAATTATCTTCTACCCTTGATACTACTTTTACTAAGATCTACTCGTAATTTTGACCTGACTAGCGAGTCCAAATTCTGCATAACTAGTTCTTGCTTAAGAGTAACATCATGCTACAGCTTGGAGCCTTTGAGACACAAATTATTACAGTGAGTCCAATTTTCATTTGAGTTCCTGTCAGTAGAAAGGAATATAATCCTAATATACGTATTTCTTCGCGGAAGATCAATAAGGATTGAAGTAGGCTATTTTCTGCGGAGGGACTGAAATAGGCTGTCAACAGAAAACATATAGAATACGTAATCCCGTTACTCACTTCATTATATATACTTCCTGTGCAAACTCACGCAGCATATCGACGCTAACCCGCTCAGGCTTGAGTACTTTGATTGCTACATCTTGGCTACAATATGACCCATGGTATCTGATGATCAATAAACAAAAATAGGTTAGTAATAAACAGAGACGAAGGACAAGTTTTACATCCACTATGGAGCCTAGGCACCCAAATCGGTATGTACATTGAGATTTGCAGCTTTTGGTCTAGGTATCTACTAATACCCACAGAAGGTGTGTTTATGATATCAAGATAACCCAGCATAAATATGTGGAGTGTATAAACATTGCACACCCAACTTCAAATCACATATCTATCATATACATATATCAGATTTTTTTGGTGTGGGTGCCTAGGATCCTTGGAGCTTTAAGTAATTTACCCAAAGTGGAATTGCTACTTCAGTTTATAGAACATACAGATCACCAAATGACCCAGCTGCCAATTTTCGTTCAAATTTGAGAAGCCTTGGATCAACTTCCCAAACATCAGTTGAATCAGCTGGTATCTGGACACAATCAGCTGGAGAAGAATCCTCCAATAGCTGATGGCCCATGCTAACAGGCGTGGAATGGACCAACGGCCATGCTCTGTACTGCATTAGTAGGTAAAAAAACTTAGAATGTGAACACATGTACAGCAGAAGACTTCTAATCTTAACCTGCACATAACAGCACAACTAGTGATTGTGTTTCGTCATTTGCAGAATGTACTTCATAAAATTATGTTACTCCCTCTGATCCATAAAAAGTGTCGCTCATCTAGTACAAAGTTTGTACTAGCTTAGTACAAAATGAGCGACACTTATTATGGATCAGAGGGAGTACATGTTTAACTAAGTTACATGGATTTTGTCCTTGCTAAAATTATTAGACCAAAACAATGAATCACCTAACAGCTCACCTAACAGCAACAACAATTTTCCCGATTCAGATAATGCTCATGATTGTATGACTCTTGAAGATTTACTTAGGAGTCAGGTTCATTCTCAATTAAAAGGCCTGCTTGCCTCTGTCAGGGATATTCCCGTCTCATCAACATTTAAATGGGTTCAGAAAACAACAGCATAGAGGTCTCTGACTAATTATTCCTTTCAATAAACACAAAAAACTGTAAACAGAAGAACTGACATAGATTTACACAATGTCGATACTCAATAGTATGAAGTTAAATAAACTAAACTGTGTTCCAGAAAGAGCATTACTGCATCCCGTTACCTTTATTTCCTCAATTCCCCTCCTCAATGTATTTCGTAGAACGCCAACCTGGAATTTTCAAGAATTGTTTCAATATAACAGCAAATTCGAAAAGGTAAGCACATGCAGTAAGTTGTAATTAAGTGAAGACTACAATTTTAACATCTTAGCAAGCTTCCAAACCATAAAAAAATGAAGACATTTGATTCGTTATAGTACACTAGAGGGCCCAAACACCAAAGCATTACATGTAATGCATGCTGCCACAAATACAGGATAAATATCTCATGGTGGCATGTACCAAAGTGATAAGAGAATTAGAATAATACAAGGAAAAAATATGTTTAGGTTAGCTTGCAGCTATCTTAATTATGCAATAGCTAAATTCAAATTTATATCCTTTTTATTAAAATTTGAACTGCATTATTATCATATTATGGCATTGTTAGAGCCAATTACAAGTCAAAGTTATGTGGATTTAAAAAAAACTGAAGAGCAGTCCTTATACCACATAACAATTGAAGATTTTTCTCAAAACTGTTAAGTATTGTCAATAGATCACGAATTAGTCATGATCATAGAACAGCCCCTGGCATATGCAGCCAAGTCTATTAGGTCTGACTGGGGCAAGGAATTGGGAGTATGCGTGCATACCTTCATGGCTGGACAACTGGATTAGTTAGACAAATATATTAATTTTCAGATAATTGGGATATCATATTATCTTTACATGATTGGTCCATTAAATGTCTTTGTAGGGTGACCAGCTATATAAGAACCAGAACGTAATCTGCTTGGATGAAGTAATGGAATAGCTAAGTCCCCGCTTCCTGAAGTCAAGCTCCGGTATCTCCCTCCGGACCCTCCCTTGTGTGCTCTTGTTCACAAATATAAGGCTCGCTCACAATCGCATACTACTCCCTCTGATCCAAATTACTTGTCGCAGATTCATTGAATCTAGACATATTTTAGGCAACATTTTGCCTAAAACTGCGACAAGTAATTCGGATTGGAGGGATGTACTCTCTTTCTGTATAATGCCCTTGTTGGAGTTAGGTTTGATGGTGTAGCGCAGCTAATATTTGTGAACAAAAGCAACAACCAAAAACACCAGACATAAACAGAGAGGTAACTTCTGGTAGATTAAGATTTAATGTTCCCAGAACAGATCATGGATTAGTAAAGTTCCTAGAATCCTTGCAAATTTTGATCTGTTTCAGATTCATCAATATCATAATAGCTAAAATATTTTTTGAACGGGAAAACGCTCTCTGCTTGTATTGGTGGGTATCCCTTTTCTAACCCATTGATGTTCCCTAATATCTGCTCATGTTCACATCCACATCACAGTAATCTGAACTGTGAGAGTATGTGCATAGATCTCAGGGCATATTCAACAATTAAGATAGTGGTATCAATGTACTACCCACCAAACAAGCACAAGATCCACTCCCTTTTAGAATATATGTGAACATATTTATATTTGGAAAATTATTTGAATCACAAATATGTTATACTATTTAATACAAAATCTTTTCTACCTCTTACTCTCTAGAATTTGTAAGGTCTACTGACACAGGTTCCCAAAACTGCTAAATTTGGTCTGGTCAATATTAGTACAATGCACTATATCAATGTGAATCCAACTGTACCCTCAAAGTAGAAAAATCCCCCGCGCAGAGGAGGAGGATGAGGTGGACTTCGTTGACTGGTGGTTGAAGGTGTGGCACTCCACCCCCCGCGCCTTGCGCAAGGGTACTTCGTCGTTGGTCATGCTGACGGCCTGGTGGATTTGGAAGCAACGGAACGCCATCGTCTTCAACATCTTGCCGAGCCTAGGAGGGCTGCTGGACACGATTCGATCCGAGGCTCGATCTTGGGCAGATGCTGGGGCGAAGGGCTTGCGTGGCCTGATACCCGCCGCTTAGATCTAGTGTGTAACATCCCAATTTCAGCAACTCTGGTTTATTGTCCAAAAGGCAAAAATCTTGAATCAGGCTTTCGCCCCACTATATTAATATAGCAAACAACCGATACAACCGGGACCGGGATATCACTGTTGGGGCAGACAGCACAAAACCAGTCCAAAAGAAACAAAAAAGAAAAACAATGCCGACACCGACGGTGCAACGCAAAAGGAGATGACTCGCCACCGCTGCGCCCCCCGGAGAAATTCCACCTCGCTCCTAGCACTTCGAAGCGTCGCATACCAAGCAGCACCTCCAAGAAGGAAAGCAACGACGACAACGCCGCTGCCCGAACCAGTCCATTCCCCCGGTACGCTACAGGGGGTGGGGCGGGGGTACACCCGACGCCCTTCAGGAAGGACGGCGACACCCGCAGGCGTCACCACGTCGGTGCCGAGATGGCAAGGATTTCTCCCGACCCCCAAAAGAAACCCCCGGACACTCCGCTTCGCTCCACCAAGCTTGCCGCGTACCAACGCACGCCACCACGGTCTTGCAGTCATCGCCATCATCGCAAGTCATCACCATCATCGCACCGTGGCTCCGATTGCGAGGCCGGTAGACCAAAAAGAAGAAACTTTGGCAAGGTCGGCGGGACAATAGCACGCGGAAGAGAAATACCTCCGCCGCCGGAGGACGGTAGCCGACCGGATGTAGCAGAAGGGGAAAACCAGGCCTTCCGGCCCAGCCGAGCCCAAACAGGCCCGTAAAGCCCCCGCCGCCGCACTGCAGCAAGGGCGCCATCGACAGCGCCAAGCCCCGCACCAGCTCCTCCTTCACCGTCCACCAGGAGAGCCACCACCGCACCGGACAGCCCGCCCAGGCCCAGATTAAGCCCGGCAGGCCCAGATCTGGATTGGAACTGCGAGCTCCACCAGCGAGGAGCCGTTCCCCGCCGCCAACAGCAGCACCTGCGCCACCTGCACCACCCTCGCCAACGCCAGGAGCTCCGCCGCCGCGCCGGACCGCCGCCACCTGGGGACACCTCCCATGGCCTCGCCGTCCCGCGCAGGAGAGGCTACGTGAGGGTAAAGACTGGGGGCCGCCGCCGCCAGCGCCGCCCGATCCTAGCCCAGTGCCGGCCGCTGACGACGGCGGGAGGGAGAAGTCAGGGAAGGCTGCTACGATCCGGTCGCCCGCGGGGGCGAGCCGGTCGCGAGAGCTGTCGTATTTTCGCGAGGCAAAAAAAACCCTTTTTCTTGTTGTGTTGCAAAATTTGTTTACTTGTTGGCTTGTGCTCTTGCATTTGAATGTATAATAGATGATACACTCCTTATCTCAACCCATGGTTAAAAACTGTTTTTCAAAAGAGATGTCTTGGCTTAATTTTCATAATATTCTCAAATGTTCTGACTTTTCAAAACCTGAACCAAGATAACTTTGTCTTAACAAATGTTTTACTAGTCTCTATTGACAAAATTATGGAGAGCTATAATATATAATCTCCTTACGTTTTGAAGACAGAACTCCCAACTACTCTTATCTCTAGGTTTTCTAAACCTTTTCATAAAACCTTTTTCACTCTTTATCTTGGTACAAGTACCAAGAAGCTCTCATCTTACTTCAAAACACAACCACCTCAAAACACCCATCCTTACCCCAAGCTAGGCTTGATGGTAATCCCAATAGTGGTTGAATGCTTGATCAGATGAGTTGCCTTGATCTGCTGTTTGATAGATTGTTTTGATCTTCTGATTGATTTGTCTGTTTAGGAACTAGAGTGAGCTAATCTAGGAGCTCATCCTCTAGGATCAAACCAATAGTTAAGATCACCAATCTTAACCAAGTATCTCCAAGCTTGGTCTCTCCTTAGTCACTAGAGTGACCCTCTAATCACATTCACATTCACCAGATCAACCCTGAGCTAATCCTTGTTATTAGCCTCCAACTCAATAAACACCAAATATAAACTTGGATCCCCTCTACTCAATCTATACCTCAATATCATCCACTTGATGATGAGAATGGACCCTTGCATCCTCTCCAAACCTTCCCACTTTCATACTTGTCCAAATCCACAAATCTGCCAAATTTGGCTAAGTTTGGAATCCTTATCTGGATTCAATCTTTGAGACTCCACCTATTTTAACCTGTGTACATTTCTGAAAATGTACTTGAACCATCTTGTAGTACATCATGAGTACTACCAAATCCCACTCTTGCCCTTGGCTAAACCCTTCTTGGACCCACTCATCCTTGATGGTTTAGTAGGCAAGAAAATAATCTTTTCTGCAAATCTCATCATCATGCCTACTTTGGTAGAAGCTCCCACCTCCATGCTATCTTCCTTTGACCAACTCTTTGCATGGTTATGACCTACTAACCATAGTCTATCAATCCACACTTTACTTGTTTCCATTGGAGCTCTGTGCTTCTTAAACCCACAAGGTTTAGGAGGCTTCATGATAATCTGATATGGCAGCCTTAATTTCAACAAAGTTTGTCATCACTCCTATTCTACCTCAAATGCAATCAAGCTCAACTCTGGGTGCCTTGATCATCTCTATGACTTGGTCTATCCATCCATCTACCCCTTGCATCAAGGTGAGCTCTGAGCTCACTAATTTAACAAGGTTTAGGTGGTATAAAAGCAATAATGCACTAGATCATCAACTCCATGTTCTCTTCCAAAACCAAGTTCCATTTGCAAAACCCAAGGTTGCTATTGCTGTATACATCAAGTTTACACCATACACCTTGGACATAAACATTTACCAAATAATTCCCATAATTATTTAGGCCCTAAAACTATTTAAATTCCTTCCTCTGCAAAATCCTCAAAACCTTCCCTATAAAGGAAAGATTGTTTTTCTCCAAACCACTTCGCCAAAACAAGGCACACTTGAGGCCTATATATCATATCCTATCCTCCCATCTCAAAAGTAAATCTTTTTGAGATGCTTTATTATTTCTTTTTGCCTTTTTTTCTTAAATGGCAAAAACAAGAAATAATAGTTCAAAAATACTTCCCATCTCAATAAATCCTAGGAAAATTATCCAAAGTGTAACTTGGTATTTAGGACCATCTCAAATCAAAAACCACACTTGTTCATTGCAAAAATATCAACGTATCTTCTGAAAACCATTTCAGCAATATTTGGTTGAATGATATTTAGTGGACATTAAATCCTTAGAAAAATCTCAATCAATTTCTAGGGTTATACCTTGACCTCATCCATCTACCAACATCATCTCCCCATCCTGTTAAGACCAAATTGCTAGACCTCCTTCATAACTATCTTTATGACCAAATTTGCAAACTAAGCAAATTCTTTAAACACAACCCCATCAAACCTTCCCCAAACTGGTCAAACAAACTTACACAACGCACTATCACACCCCTGGTCGAGCTACACTGTAGCAAGCACTGTAGCTCACTTATGCCCTTGTCCCTTAGTGTTTGGATACAAAGGTCATTACTTGTCCCTCTTTTACTCAAGGTTGTTGCCACCTCTCCCCTCTGCCCACACCACGACCAGAAACCACTCCCCCTCGCCCACAGCAACCTCCCCTGGTTTCTACCCCTCTCTCCTTGCCCTCCATGGACATGGTCCACCCTACACCTCTCCTCTTCGATTTATGAGGCTAGAGGCCAAACCATCACTCCCCCTCTGCCTCATTTGCATCCTCTCACTCTCACTTACCTCCCTAGAGCACCACTCCTCCTCCCCTGTCTTATCCTGGCCGAGCGAAGAAGAAAGAGACATTCCATCCATTGCTCGAAATTCGAGTGTAGCTTCCTCTCCCTCGCCCTTCCCTCTCTGCATGTTACCTTCTCGTGCTCCGCTCCTCACCCTGCATCTAACCATGCTATTTATTTGGCCCAGGACAGCCTCTAGACGCTTCCCCGACGAGGCTCGACGTTGGCGCCGTCCGTGTTATCACGGGAGCCACTCTCCTTTGCGGAAACGGTGGTTGCCACCCATCTCCGAGCTCCCCTCGCGACGCCGCGTCTTCCCCACCACCACCTAGTCGCCTGCTCACCCTCGGGTGAGCCCCCTGCAACCGCCGCCGCCCGCTAGGGTTTCCTCCTCTGTTTCGCGTGACTGGAGGAAGGAGATGACTAGGCATTGTCGATCTCCTCAAGATTCGGCGGCCCTCATCCCTCTATACCCCTTCGCCCCTCTCTCCCACCGACCGCTGGGCCTCGCCCCGGACGAGATTAGATTCCCCCTCCTAACATGGTTATACCCTACGGGTACGTAACTTCAGCATACCTAGTCCAGCCCAAGGAAGGCCCACGGCAAATATACACCGGCCCATGAAGATTTTCGGGTGGCCCAGGCCCATGACGCCTTCGGATCCTTGGAGAACAAGACTAGAGTTTGAGTACAACTTGTAACCTACTCGTATCGGTACCCGAGACCTAGCCTCCCCATATATAAAGGCTAGGAGGGTTCAACGAGGGGGAGAACTACTAGATTACGACATACACATCTCCACACCAGATCGAATCTGCGCACCCCTGTAACCTTCGGTTCCGCCGTAATCAAAGAGCAGACAAGCAGGAGTAGGGTTTTTCCTCCGGGGGCCTGAACCTGGGTAAATCTCGTGTGCCCTGGTTGCTTGTCTGTTAACCGTGCCACGATCTCCAGCATCCCCATCTTCTCCAAAACCCAAGTCCATAACAATGGACATTGACGAGATTAAACCTCGTCACCTCCCGCTCAATGAGGCGCCCGGCTGGGCCAAATCGAGCACCACAGCCCAAGACCACCCCAGATCTGGCCCGCGAGAACCCCTGTTATTTTCCTTTTCTTAAAATTCAAGAACTGCCTTTTTGCCACATGGTTTAAATCCCAAATAAAATGGAAATAGCATGAAACTTGATAAAAGTAAATTTCCCATAGTGCCCTGTGGTTTTCCTAAGCATGCAGTACAAACCACCTTCCCAAATGCCATCTCATTATTCTCTGGTATTTTAATTACCTGAAGGTATCCAAAACACTATTAAATTTCTCCAGAAAGTTTAGTAAGGCCAAATGGCATGGAACCAAATGGTATTACAAGACATCAGAGACCCCTTGCATGTCACCATGGCCTAACCCTAAACTGATTCCTAGTTTTCCCCTAGAAAAAATAACAAAAACAAGCCTTTTTAGCCTTTAGAAAATTCTCCAGGTCAAACCAAAGGTGGTATTGACCTAATTCCAACTCTCAGGGCTCATAAACCACCTTACCCTTGAAACCCTAGGAGCCCAATATTTATTGAGCTCTGATTGATTTATTATGAATTAAACTATTCTGTGCATGGTTATTTCACTAATAAAATCACTCCAGTAGTTTTGTATATCCTAAAATAGTGATTCCAATTTCTACAGAAAGGTATTGCAAATACCTAACATGTGTCTTTGGATTCATATCAAAAGTCCTTATAGATTAAATCTGGTGAAGAAGTCAATTATCTACCAAAACTAACTTTGGGAATTTCCTGACGGCATTCTAGTAAATATTTTGAAGTGATTCCAGCACCCTCTGAGTCAGTCCATCAAACCCTACCTAACGCTAAGAGGAAATAATTTTTATACACTGATATCATACAGAACCTAGCCTTGGTCTAGAACCCCTCAATTAAGTAGTTCTTGGACTATAAACCATATTGGAATTCCTTTGAATGTTTCCAAGTCTTTTCCCAATCTTTTAAAGCCAATCCTCCCAAACCCTACTGAAGTATAGCATATGCTCTCTATTAATTTGTTGTATTGTATCAATGCTTGTATTCCTTGTTTTGATTGTGGTATTGCTTATATGCATGTATGCTTGATGACGGCGATAGTTGCGATTGCATGACGTTGAGAAGAAGGAAGCCCCTTTATTATTTATATTGGTATTCTTGGTTATTTAAAGAAGTCCAGGGACACTTCGCTGGTCAGAGGCAAGCCACCATTCCTGAACTGCTATATTTGACCTATCCCTTTTATCACTTGTTTTGCATCTCGTTTATGAATTGCATTACTACTGGCATGTTCTGTTTTAACAACACTGTGTTAGTAACTTGGCTTCTCCAAGTTATGAATGAGTGTCTATTAGGACACCTACCCTTATTGACACCCACTTTGCCCCTTTAGATCGAAGTTATGATGACTAACATCTCACCTCCTTGAAAACCACGTTTTTTGATGAATAAAACTATTTGGGGTTTCCCCTACTACAATTGTTTCACAACTATGAAAACCCTTGGAAAGAGGCATCGTTTCCGAGTGGATGTTTTAATAAAGAAATAATAGTTAATGAGAAAGAAGGATGATGCACAAGAGAAAGAGAAGGGATGTTCTACACCTTTACCAGAACAATTTTATCCGTGCAACCACATTACCCCAGGAGCTAGGGCTTAGCTCGTAGTTTGTTGTCTTTAGCCTGGGCAGTCCCTACATGTGCTATAGGGGAGAAATCCCCTGAATTCCGGGCGGGCTCTTCAATGATCTTCGGATCTGGACCTTGCGGACTATCTTTGGCAGGAGCCGGTGCAACAATTGGGTCTCCTGCGGACGATATGATTTAGGAGTAGAGAAGGAAGTGTAGTCACCAAGTTACGGTATATTGCCAAGCTGCGAGTTTGGGTATACAGATGTGCAGAAGGGAGGACTATGGCCCTGAAGTGCCACATACCCGTCGCCGGGGAGAACAAACCCAAAAGGGGAAGCTCTTTGCTAGGGATGACAAATGAAAGGTTAGGTTTGAATATCCGAACCCCCGTTTACTTCGAGTAACGGGCCATGGTTGAATTCCGGCGGATGTATTGATTCTTGTGGGTAAAGTGCACCAACTCTGCAGAGTATAATCTATTCCAATAGCCGTGTCCACGGTTAAGGACGGTTGGAAAGGTGATCGCTAGGAGTACCCTTAAAATGAGTTTGAGAAGTAACAGAAAGCAAGAACTAAGGTTTTGTTTTGACCCTAAATGATCCAAGAGGTTTTAAAAAGGGGGTTACTATAGAAGTATTTTATAAAAGTTTTATAAGTGGATATGGTTATATCCCGATTTTCAAAAAGGAGGCATGGTTTCCAAAAACTCTTTTTCAAAAAAGATATAGAGATGCCAAATTTAAGCTTTTCGAGAACAACCGTATCTTAGAGCCATCTCGCCACAGCTGAAATTGCATTATCCTTGTTTTACCCCATCTCGGTGGTCTTGCAAGTACATTCAAAGTACTCACCGGTTTGTCCCTAGCTATTTACTTGGCCAGATTTTCAAAAGCGAGGAATGAAGAGGCTAACGTCTATTCGAGCTAGGCCGTCCCAGTCAGTCGCCTGTAGGTTAAGGCATGACATGGGCTCTACGTTCGAGGATGATCCGCTGCTAATGTTTGTACTACCATAATGGTTACAATGTAAGCCTTCTACTCCATTACTTATGGATGTTGTATTGATACTTGTCGGTTATGCTCACGGCTCACTGATCATGGGAACGTGAATTGCAGGCATAACGGGGACTTTTCGGACCATAAATCTGGGGTCTCACATAGTGGGTTGAGCTGTCCGGGGTGTCCGCTTGTCAAGAGCGTGTAAATATTTGTACAAAACTCGCTTTTTCTATCAATGAATCAAAATGCAAGCCTTTTTGCGTTTTCGCGAAAAAAATCCAAACTCCTATAACTAAACAAATTAGAACATTAAATCTGAATATATCATTTACCCTTTGGCAACCGTTGTCCATTGCCATATCAGCTTAGATTCCCTCGTGTTCAAGACAACTAGACAATAAGTTAACCATGCTACCAAGAACGGAAATTATTATCTTTCTTGTCAAGAAAACAATAATGCTGATCAAGGTTGCATTACCTCATACTTCCAACCATCAACAACAAAGATATCCAAGGAATAACCATCACTTGTTGAAAATGCATGCGCTTCTTGGATATTAAGACCAAGTTCCCCAAGTAGAGATGTTAGCTGCATGAAACAATAGTATATTTCATATATTATTCAATAAAACAACTAGCCATAGCATATCATGATGGACCTAAGTATAAAAAACATACTGTGCTAGGAATAGAACCAACTAATCAAGTATATACTGTAGAAGTAGGATATAAACAGGTATGTGTTTTCTTTCCATTAGTTGCATGATGAAGCAGAGAGAGGTTTTATATAGTTATTATTTGTAGTGAGACTAACCACTATTGTGCTTTCATTACCAGATGAATAGACGCATACTCTGCAACTGATGCAACAATAACTATAAGAGAGTATAGTCTGGACAGACATGTGGAGGCAGTTTCACATCTAACTGGATGTATATTATTAGTCTGTTCTATATCCATGCATAGCTGAACAAGAGGTCTGAGTTAGATATGGCACAACTAAAATGTCGACAAATGCAAATTAAAAACGTTTAAAAATTTAATGTGAAGACAGAAACCAGTTCATGTGTTATGCACATGTCAGTTTGAGCATCATCTCTACTCGTGCACCTACTGAATCACATGTAGAGATACTGATATGTGGTCAAAGAAATCAAAACTGAGACTATGGCAAAGTGTTTCAGCAATAATAGTATAGACCAACCTATAAAACAAACACACTGCAACGCATATCAGTCCAGAAGGACCACTTGATTACTGCCTCAGAGACAGACATTATATAGTACTCCCTCCAGTTCATGAAAAGATTCAGTAGGTTCCAAAACTTTAACTACCAATATTTTCTAAACTATTTCGACCTGAAACTGAAGCATACTTTAACAACTTCAAAATTTAATTGATAGTATAGATATAATTTAATACAAATTTGCGATCAAAGTTACATTTTGGACAGTATCAATGTCCAAAACGTCAGTTTTCATGAACTGGAGCGAGTACACTAGCCAACATCACTGTGAACACCGGGAGGAAGGACTAAACGCATGTTAGTTTTGTCATTCTCTAGATTCGACTGAACTCCCTAGGCAAGGAGCATCCATTTAGAGCACCAGATTTGAGTGAATAGGTATTGCACCAAAAGCATACCTCGGAACAAAAAGGAAAATAAAGCTCACGAAGTGTAAGTGCACGGAACAAAGCTGGAGCCTGGTATACCAAACGCCATACTGGCTGCAAACTACATATGCTAGCAGAAATTTCGTTACTAAGCAAACCCAGTTCCACAGCAATAATGTGAAGCACCATGCATTAGCTTCACCATACTTGTTAATTTTACAACAATTCTGGATATACACAATTAGTTATATTACTTTTGAAATTTGCAGGGGCATATCATAGCACATAAATATGCTATTGCTGTGCAAATGATAATTTCCATCTCAATAAGAAGATGATACTTTTACCTGACTAAGACGCTTTGGCTTATCATCACATGCAAATATAACTTCATACAGAGGCCTGTATTGACATTAATATCAGAAAATACTGGCCCTCTTAACTCATTGTTAGCAAAACGTAGTTGAATCCAAAAGGGACCCACAAATAACACAAAGGAAATGCAGCAAATTAATTTGCTTACATACTCCGAAAGAATGAAAAATATATAAATAGTTCAACTATATTTTTCATACAATATTACATACATCAACAGGCATCCTTATATTTTATGACGCAACTCAGAACTAATTTGTGAACTGCACAATATTAGAGAAGCTGAAAACAAAATCACCTTTGATCATTTGATGCAAACGCTGAGCATTGAGGATCTTGTTCCACTTTCCTAATGGAAGTTGCTGAATCAACTTCAGTGCTTCCATCAACTGTAACAATCTAAAGTAAATTCTTTAACATACAACAATGTGTAGGTCATGAAGTTGATTCAAATAACATTCTCATAAAAGACTAGAGATGTTTAACCGCTATGTGCAGTCCAATAGATATCAGTACAAATATATGAGAGTTTTTCCATGCAATCTCCCTATGGTTGATCAGCAGTACAGGAGTTTTGATCCCTCAAGTGAAAGACAATTTTAGAAATAGCTATAGTAACTTCTTTATATCAAAAGCAGCCCTTGAACACAATAAGTCCAATATTTTCATAATAATTGCCTCAACATAATGAGTGCAGTTCATGAAGTCAATGTATGTAATACAGTCATGAAAGATAGTGAAAAATTAAGCATAGTAGGATACATAACATTACAAGTAAGAGAAATTTTATGCATCTAATTTTCCCTATTTTGACCAGGAGACAAAAGGTTGATAGTACATTTTGATTCTTCAAGTGCGAGATCCATAAGAAAAATAGCTAGCTGTTAACAGGTACGGTTTAAAACCATAGCAATGTGACCTAGTTCACAGTAATTCCCATGAACACAGTAAAAACAATTGATGGTTTCCTGCATATCATTTGTTATGGCAACAACACAAGATATAACATAATAAACACCATAACCTGATTATGTAAATGCAAGGGTTTGAATTTAGATAGCAGCCCGTTGAAGATCAATAAAATGAAGAACAGAGGTTGTTTTACGAGTTAATCACCTGTGAACGGCGAACATCAAAGACCAGCCCATTCATCGGTTCACGGGCCTCCTCAAGCAATCTCTTGTGCAACAGAACATCCTCAACCCGCTCGATATTCACATCCAACGCATACCTGCCCAAAGCACAAGGCCAAGCATGTCTGTGATTAGATCGCAATGAGGGGACTTATCCAAGCTAATGCTAGCTCTAAGAATATCACTACAGCTCCCAGGGACTGAAAAGGAGCATAAATATCCAACTGTGGCACTTCACAAACAAACTTACCAGTTGATTAACAATCTACAGTTCCTATTGACGAGACAAGCTCATCAAAAAATATGGAACAATGAGACCAGCCACAAAGAAAACAAACCATGTTCCACCAAAGAGTAATTACAACTTCTAGGTTGTATGCACCATAAGATTCGTAGAAGTATATTGGCCAACCATGTGCATGCTTTAATTCATATGACTCTACAAGAATCAACGAAGAATCATCCATACGATGATATATGTATATGGATAGACCTACTAATGACACCGAACAAGAACAGATCTTCCGCGTTCCATGAAAAAAAAAGCATCTGATGCCCTTCCTAACTAAACAGCGTGACCTACTAATATAGCATTATTGGTGTTGTACTATTGATTTGTAGTACAACTGTTTGCAGGACAGCCAAACAGGTGGCACTGGTTGGGATAATCTAGAATTGTTTAAACTAACAAGATAATTAAGCCATCTAACAGATCCATAAGAAAAGCGGTATTTTGAGGACCTAGGGATAAGCGCATGTGCAAGTTTGATCAGCGGCGGGCGTAGTCTATAGTACCAGTTAGCTACAGCGGCTACGGATAGGGATCCACTGGACCCTCAAACCAGTCAAGAAAAAAACCAAGAAAAAAACCAAACACGTCCTTGGAAGAAATGCAAGTAAGTATTGATGCAACAAAACGATACTAGAGTGGCTCATAAAAAAACAAAACCGGCTAGCTAGCTATCGATCATACTCATAAGTTCATAACAATCGAACAGTACCATATATACTAGCATCGTGCAGATTATGCTTCAACGCCTAGGCGTCAAAATTTCGCAACAGCTAGGCAGATCGCATGCCCGCGCGGACAGAAGCTAGACAGATAGTCGGTGTACTTTGAGGCGGAAAAAATATATGTGAGAGATGTTAAGCGGAGTAGTAGCGGACCTGGCAGGGAGGCTGTGGAAATGGGCCCAGAGCTCGTCGTCGAGCCCGGGGCGGGCATCGGACGCGGGGCCTCCGCGGATCCGGCGGAGCACCTCGCGGTAGGCCTCCGCCTTCCGCCGCCTCCCGGCCGCGCCGCCGCTGGCCGAGGACGGGTGTAGAGGCGGAGGCGACGCGCCGCGGCTGCCGCAGGACTCGGCTGCCATGGACGGACACTAGGGTTCGCGCGCGGCGGGGAGCCGGGGCGGGCGGCGTGGTGGATGGGAGATGGACTGTAGTCTACTCATGGACGCGACCTCGCTGCCGGAGGCGGCGCTTTATAAGATGAGAGAGAAGGAATGAGTATGTTCTGGATGGGAGAGGTGATGCTGAGTCATTGAGACGGGGAAACGGGAAGCTGCTCGTGTGGGGTTAGATTCGATACCACACTTTATTGCACATCAGCCCCTTACTTTTTCTGTATTTCTAAATCATGTTTTTTATAAATAAAAAATCAAGTTATACCCAAACATGTATAGAAACTAACAAACAGACATAAAATAGTTATCTTGAAAAATTTATGGATAAAATACTAAAAGATTGAAAAATACAAAACGATTTTTCGGATTTTTGCAATTACTGAAGTCAGCGACCGCCTCCAGCTCTAGTGTCACGGAGACACACGCTGAAAGAGACGTCAAGCATTCATCATTGCTAGATTTAAAAAAGAATAATCATGAACAAGACTTTGTGAGTCGATGAATAGACATGTCGCATGTAGCGAGGCTCATATCGATATGACACGCCAAAAGGGGATGTCTCGTGTTGTCTTGGACCAAGGTTTGTCACCTCCCATCGACGAAGTTGGAGAAGAATGACAAATCCAACACCTCTAGACCAATATCTTAGCTCTCGAGAAACCACCTAGTCCCAGCCGTCAGCACAGTCGATGATAATGACTGCAGCGACACACTGAGAAACTAATCTTGCTAGATCCGAAGAATGGCCAGAATACCAAGTTGGCGATATAAATGATTAAAAGGGAACCGATGCCTTTGCCAATGAAAATTGGTAGGAGTTGGGTCCCCTCTACCCCACCTGAGAAGGCAAGAGGGGGGAAAAACAGTTTCCCTTGAGGCACTTGTGCCGTATTTATGCACCCAACTACGCCAGTTTTCACTCTGAGTATTCCGTTTTCCGATGTATATATGGTACTTTCAAGTTTGTAAGTTTACAAGTTATCGATTTGTTGAAGCTAAAGCGTTTATATTTATATTAGATTGTCTTTAGTTAATATGGTTGAATTTAATATCCTAAATCCTGGAAAAGAAATTAAGATGTCTTGGACTTCTTACGGTTTCAAGTAGAAATTTATATCTACCATACTTTTTTGCCGCGGTCATCATTGTCGACATGAATAAGTGTTAACGGGCAATGGCTTGAGTCAAAGTTGAATGGGGTGTGTAGAAATACTTGAGGTGGTCGTATGAAGTAGTGTGTTGATTGTTGTCATAGTGTTTGACGCTCGCAGTGCTTCACCGTGTCATCGTCTCGTAGCTCACCGAGTTAGAATTTTGTTTATGTGACGTGTAATTAACAAAAACTTTTGATGGAATCGTCTACGGATTCTACACTAAATCATAGGCATAGAGCATTAAATCTCATACTATTTGCGTAATTAGACCGTGCAAAAATATATGTAGGCTATTCACAAACGACTGTCGGGATTACAGCATCTCCACTCACGTTTTCAGAACGCCGATCCCAGAGCGAAAATTAGGTCCGGACGCTAAAAACTCGTCTAGTCGCGTTTTCAGAAACCTCTTTTCGTTCGGATTTGGACCAACTTAGATCCGAGTTTCCTAGGCCATTCTCAGGATCCCAAAAACGCTCTGGAAACGTCGGACGAAGCGAATTCGGCGAAGAAAAAAATAGCAGGCGAGTGGGCCCGCCCAGTCAGCATATATTCGCCCATATTCATCCAAAGTTTGCCAAAGTTCATCCATATTCGCCCAAAGTTCGCTCATATTCGCCATATCCGTCCAAAGTTCATCCATATTCATCCAAAGTTCCATATTCGCCCGTATTCGTCCAAAGTTCGTCCATATCGATCCTATTTCCAAAGTTCGCCCAGAGCCGCTTATATTCGTCCATATTCGCTCAAAGTTCGCCCATATTCCCCAAAGTTCGTCCATAACGACCATATTCTTTCAAAGTTCGCCGATATTCGCCAAACCACATATTCATCAAACCACTTATATTCGCCAAAAGTTCGCCCAAAACCGTTTATATTCGTCCAAAGTTTGCTAAAATTTATTAAATTTAAGCTAAACGCAAGAACTCGTATGCAACACGAGTGAAAAACTCGACGTTTTCAGACCAAAAACTAGTTTCATCCGGACCAAATATATCCGTCCAACTAATCTCTTAGAATCATACCGGTAGGAGCCGACTACCATGAATAAGACGAGCCCGATGGGGCACATGCAAACCCAACATGTCGGGTACGTGTCACCCTCACCATCTGCACAAGTCAGTCAAATTGCTGCGATCTCTACCAACCATCACAATAGTCTCTCATCTACTCAAAGTAGTTGGCATACACCTTGAATGCGTATGTCCAACTCTGCTTATTTCGTGCATTACATAATCTACGGGCATTAACCGTTTGAAAAAACTTAAAGTCTATGCAGCGAATGTTTTCAATATTTGAATGAGAGAGTTTGTCAACGGATCAGATGGGGGAGAGATACGACTAAAGGCAATAGAAAGCAGTACTGAGGTATGCAATGTCAGTCTTTAATACAGTATACCAAAGCAAATTTGTAAGGCTATATGCACAGGCAATTGCAAGGTTTATGGTGGGTAGGAGTGGTAACACGCCGCAAAATACACTAGGTGGCGTGGTGACAAATACACGCCGCAGAATACACTGGGTGGCCGCAAAATACCTAAGCATGAAGGGATGGAGATTCGGCAACACTAGCTGGAAGGATCTTTCAGGATTCGTTGTCTAAGAGCATCTCCACTCACATTCCAGAACATTGATCCTAGGATAAATTTTAGGTCCTGACGCTTAAAATTGGCCCAGTCGCGTTTTCAGGACCCTATTTTTGTCTGGATTTGGGACAACTTTTGTCTAGACTTTTCAGGCATTTCCAGGATCTCGGAAAAGGCCTGGAAACGCCGGACGAAGCGAATTCGACGAAAAGAAAAAAAGACAGCGAGTGGACCCGCCTAGCCAGCGACAGAAGCCGAGTCATCCCCATCCTTCCGCCTCGGAACCCCGCGACGGACCGGCGGCCAATAACTTCCCATTGTTCCCCTTTTCCTGCCCTTGCCGCTATACCCCTCTCGCTCTCGCCGTTCGTCTCGGCCTATAAAAATTGTACCTCTCGCCGTCTCTTTTCACACTCTCTCACAGCGTTCCCAACTACGGCGAACTCCAAACGCTCGAACCTTTCCACTTCCACAACTCCGGTGAAAAGCCATGGCCGAGAGATTTCCCGGTGACACCGCGGCGGTGAACGGCTTCGGCTGCCGCACGCTGCAGCCGTGGGAGGCCCGGATGCTCCACGACGCGGGCTATATGGCGTCGTCGGACGTTCATCTCCCCCTCGGCTGGAATCTCAGCGCCGGCGGGATCCCGATTCCGCCAGTGCCGACCGACAAAGACCCGGATCTCGCCGAGGATCTGGGCAACCTGGTCTTCTGGGAGCAATTGTTCGCCGTCAGGCGGCTCCAGGAGCTCGCCCGCCACGAGGGGCCGCCGGGCTCGCCGCCGAAGCGCACCAATGCGGCGTCGCGTCACGGCTGGTGGAGCGCTCTTGGACGAACGCCCGTCGCCGTGCTGGCGCACATCCACGCCGGCAATAACCCCCGCCTCGGCATGTAGAAGCGGCGTCTGGCATCAGCGTCGGCCACGGCGGCGTCTTTTTATGTTTTTGTGATTTAAATTCGATGTAATATATATGTTCTCGTACTAATTAATGAAATCCGTCTATATTTATCCAAATTTCGCCGTGTTTAATTAAATTTTAGCCAAACGATGGAACTCGGCCTACGAACACAAGCGGGAAACTCGGCGTTTTCAGACCGTTTTGTCCGGACAATATGATCCGGATTTTGTGCGGAGAACGGCCAACGAAGTAGGGATGCTCTAACAAACTGATTGCAGGAATATGTGCTCGTTGCGGTCCGTCTATAGAACGGATCAGTAGGTGAATTCCCAAAGAGCCAAAGACACGAGAACGGGGGCATGGCCGGCCGGCAGCTAGCAACACCAGAACCCCTCGGAAGTCCAAACCTAAAAGCAGGGATAGCGTTTACTATCTTGAGCAAACCGTGTCTAGTGTGTCGACAGCAAAGCCATCTGGGAGAACGCGCGTGGCATCTAGTATTTCTTTTCTGAGACAAATTGTGCGGCATCTTTGGGCATATTCGATGGCACATTGCGCAAGCGTCGATCTCGATCGTGTATTCGTGTGTACAAGTCATAGACTCGTACTGATCTTCACGCTTCACAGTACATATGGTGCAAGTCATATTGATCGTCAAAACCCCAACGGGTCGTTGGACGTTCATATGGCAAATCTGTACGAAGGGTACTCCATACATATTTCGTTATTACTGTCTATCTTCTACTCTCTCATTTCTAAAATATAATATTTTCTCCGTCTAGAAATAAGTGATTTAAGTTTGTCTAGATTCATGTACCTATACATAAACACATTACATAAGTATGGTGATTCAAGTGACTTATTTCTAGACGGAGAGAGTATGTTTTACTCCCTTCGATTCATAATAAGTGTCTATGATTTAAATACTATTTTAATATAAAATTTGTACTCCCTCCGACCCATATTAATTGACTTGGATTTGTCAAAATTTACACTATTTAGTATATAGGTTCATCCAAAATTTGACAAATCAAAGTCAATTAATATGGACCGGAGGGAGTATTAAAGTCTTGGCACTTATTTTGGATTGTAGGTAGTAGCTTTTCTCTGAAATATATGTATTTAGATAACTTTTAGTATATAAGTTTACTTATTATAATCTAAACCTACACACTACTAGATATTAGAACATGTAAGCCTGTGCAGAAATTCACTAGTGAAAAACATGTCTTCGGTTTAATCTGAACAAAGCCAGCAATTTTGGCCTGTCACGAACCGCGACTAGTGCTAGCACTAGTCCCAGGCCGTATTACGGACCGGGACTAGAGATCCGGTCCGGTCCGGGACTAGTGTTTACGGCCATTTCTAGTCGTTGGAGGCCTCACGGCCCGAGACTAATAACCTGGAGCGGGCCAGCTGCCCTTTTCGGGGACTATAGTTCCGGATCGTATCACGGCCCGGGACTAGTTGTCCATCAGTATATATATAGCTTCCTGTCCACCTGTCCTAAACCATACTGTGGCTATTTTACTCAAAGAAGCAAGTCGAGTTCATGCCATTTTTTTTCTCAAGATTTAGTTTGCAACCCCTAAATCCAAAGTTTTAAAAGGTTAGAACTTTATTCTTTCATCTCTTATTGCTACTTTAGCTCTATAATGCTCTAGAAGTATAGAGATATAGATCAATGCATGTATGCTCTAAAAGTAGAAGGATTTTGATATGTGTAACAAATTTTGATTAGGCACATAGTTACTGAAAATTTAAATGTGTAATTTTAGAGTTTTAGAGCTTAGAATGGAATGAGATTTTCACTGATAGAACAATAATCAAAAACTCCACATTTACATGTTAATTGTTTTCTCCAATTCACAAATTGGTGCATGTAAATTTTTCAAAATTCAAAATGAATGCTCTATAAGCTCTCAATATAACTTGTAATAATTTTATCATGTTGTGTAATGGTTTTTGATATACTTTTACTATAATGCAGATGGTCCGGGAATGGATGTACGGTACTGACCGACGCTCTGGCGAGTTTATTAATAGCGTGCATGAATTTATCCGTGTTGCTGATGCAAATAAGCGCAATGGTTTTGTATTCTGTACATATAGTGGATGTAGGAATCAGAAGGATTACTTTGACTCAAAAACCCTTCACAACCACCTGTTGAAGTCCGGCTTCATGCCCAGTTATAATTGTTGGACCAAGTACAGAGAGAGAGGGCTTATAATAGAAGACAATGAAGAAGAGGAGGAGGATGGCAACTATCATGGTTTCACTGAGTTCGGAGATACTTTCATGGGGGATGCTGAAGGGGAGGATGAAGAAGAGACACATGATGAACCCGCTGATGATCTTGGTCGGACCATTGCCGATGCACAAAGAGACTGTGAAAATAAAAAGGAGAGGGAGAATTTCAATCACATGTTAGAGGATCACAAAAAGTTGTTGTACCCAAATTACGAAAATGGTCTGAAAAAGCTGGGCAGCACACTGGAATTGCTGCGATGGAAGGCTGAATGTGCTATACCTGACTCCTCATTTGAGAAGTTGTTGAAAATAATGAAGAATATGCTTCCAAAAGATAACGTATTGCCCGCCAGTACGTACGAAGCAAAGAAGGTTGTCTGCCCTCTAGGTTTAGAGGTTCAGAAGATACATGCATGCCCTAATGACTGCATCCTCTACCGCGATAAGGAGTACGAGAATTTGGATGCATGCCCGGTATACACTGCACTTCGGTATAAGATCAGACGAGATAACCCTAGTGATGTTGGGGGCGAGCCCCCCCCCCTCCGAAAGAGGGTTCCTGCCAGGGTGATGTGGTATGCTCCTATGATACCATGGTTGAAACGCTTATTCAGAAACAAAGAGCATACCAAGTTGTTGCGATGGCATAAAGAGGAACATAAGTCAGACGGGATGTTGAGACACCCCGCTGATGGGTCGCAATGGAGAAAAATCGATAGAAAGTATCCGGACTTTTCAGATGACGCAAGGAGTTTAAGGTTTGGTCTAAGTACAGATGGCATGAATCCTTTTGGGGAGCAGATCTCCAGTCACAGCACCTGGCCCGTGACTCTATGCATCTATAACCTTCCTCCTTGGTTGTGCATGAAGCGGAAGTTCATTATGATGCCAGTGTTGATCCATGGTCCGAAGCAACCCGGCACCGACATTGATGTTTACATAAAGACATTAGTTGAAGAACTTTTACAGTTGTGGTACAAACCCGGCATACGCGTGTGGGATGAGCACAAGCAGGAAGAATTTGACCTCCGAGCGTTGCTTTTCGTAACAATCAATGATTGGCCTGCTCTTAGTAACCTTTCAGGACATTAAAACAAGGGATACAATGCATGCACGCACTGTTTAGATGAGATCGAAAGTATATATTTGGAACATTGTAAGAAGAATGTGTACAATGGTCATGGTTGATTTATTTTGGCCAAGCATCCCTTAAGAAAGAAAGGCAAGCATTTCAACGGTCTGGCATGTCACCAGACGAAGCCTAAGGAGCGTACTGGTGCTGATATATTTTGATATGGTCAAAGATTTGGATCAAATAGTAACCTTTGGAAAGGGTTCTGGCGGAAAATCTGTTCTAAAGGATGCTTACGGACACGCACCCATGTGGAAGAAGAAATCTATATTTTGGGAGCTACCATATTGGAAATTCTTAGAGGTCCGCTCTGCAATCGATGTGATGCATGTGACAAAGAATCTTTGCGTGAACCTGCTAGGCTTCTTGGGCATGTATGGGAAGACAAAAGATACATCGGAAGCATGAAAGGACCATCAACATATAAAAGACCCATATGTCCTGCATCCAGAATAGTTTTAAGGTCATGCTAGCTACGCTCTTACCAAACAAGATAAGGAAATATTTTTTGAATGCCTGAGCAGTATTATGGTCCCGTCTGGCTTCTCGTCGAATATAAAGGGAATAATAAATATGGCAGAAAAAAGTTCCAAAACCTAAAGTCTCATGACTGCCACGTGATTATGGCACAAATGCTTCTGATTGCATTGAGGGGGCTTCTACCGGATAATGTTCGAGTACCCATTGTGAAGCTATGTGCATTCCTTAATGCAATCTCTTAGAAGATAATCAATCCTGAAGATCTACCATGGTTACAGAATGATGTGGTCCAATGTCTTGTCAGTTTCGAGTTGGTGTCCCCAACATCCTTCTTCAACATTATGATGCACCTACTGGTTCACCTAGTCGAAGAGATTTCTATTCTCGGTCCTGTATTTCTACACAATATGTTTCCCTTTGAGAGGTTCATAGGAATCTTAAAGAAATATGTTCGTAACCATGCTAGGCCAGAAGGAAGCATCTCCAAGGGCTATGGAACAGAGGAGGTCATTGAGTTTTGTGTTGAATTCATTCCTGACCTTAGGCTGATTGGTCTTCCTCAATCGCGGTATGAGGGGAGACTGAGTGGAAAGGGAAATTCTTACACCGAAGCACATTATACAGTTCTACAGAATTCTATCTTGGCAGCCCCGTATATCGAGGAACACAAGAAAATTTTACGCTCCAACAACCCTGGAAAGCATGACTCTTGGATTAGAGATGAACACATGAAGAGTTTCAGCGGTTGGTTGCAACATCTCATCAAAAACAACACTCTTGGAGATAATCTATACTTGTTGTTTAGGTCACCATCTTCGACTATATAGACTTTCCAAGGGTACGAGATAAATGGGTATATATTTTACACGATCGCCCAAGATAAAAAGAGCACCAACCAAAACAGTGGTATCCGCTTTGATGCAACAAAAAGCAATGGGTCAAAGACCACATATTATGGTTACATAGAGGAGATATGAGAACTTGACTATGGACCTACTTTTAAGGTCCCCTTGTTTCGGTGCAAATGGGTCAAGATGACAGGAGGAGGGGTTGAGGTAGACAAGAAGTACGGAATGACATCGTTGGATCTCAACAATCTTGGGTACTTAGACGAACCATTCGTCCTAGACAATGATGTGGCTCAGGTTTTCTATGTGAAGGACATGTCTACCAAATCTAGAAAAAGAAAAAATAAGCAAAAGAATACATCAGACGATGAGCCAAAGCGCCACATAGTTCTTTCAGGAAAAAGAAACATCGTGGGAGTGGAGGACAAGACAGACATGTCAGAAGATTGTGATAAGTTTTAAGAAATTCCGCCCTTCACAGTGAAGGATGACCCAAGCATCATGTTAATGAATGAAGATGCTCCATGGATACGGCGGAATCAGAAAGGGACCATCCATTGCTCCGGCGTGAGCTCGTGGTAGAAGTGGTTCATGATGGCCGCCTGGCGTGCGGAACCTTGAGGGACAGGAACCCCTCTAGCTCTCAGCATCCAGCTGGCGGGCGGCCGGTAGCTCGGCGGACAAGGGTAGTTGGAGGTGCACAGCGCCTCGGTCTCCTCGAGGGTCAGAATGGCCCAGTAGGCGTTGTCCATTGTTGTGAGAGAGGAAGGTTTGGATGTGTGAATAACCATGGAGCGATCCCCTAGATATAGAGGGAAAGGGCGGAAAAACTTGGCTGGCGGGAAATATCTTTAGTCCCGGTTAGTGACTACAACCGGGACTAAAAGCTTTGGTAAAAAGGAAAGGGCGGGAAAACTTGGCGGGAAGCGGTGTGAAATGACGGGAAATATCTTTAGTCCCGGTTAGTGACTATAACCGGGACTAAATGGATATTATATTAAGATTCTTTATATTTTTTGATAATAATAGACATATTATTTGTTTTATTTGGATTTTTACAATAGGAGATATGATTTTCCAAAGTTTTATATTTGATGTGAATTAAAAAAAGAAAATTTACAAATGAAATAATTTATAAATGATGCAAATATATGTATGGATATTATATTAAGATTCTTTATATTTTTCTAATAATAATAGACATATTATTTGTTTTATTTGGATTTTTACAATAAAAGATATGATTTTCCAAAGTTTTACATTTGATTTGAATTAAAAAAGAAAATTTACAAATGAAATAATTTATAAATGATGCAAATAGATGTATGGATATTATTTTAAGATTCTGTATATTTTTCTGATAATAATAGACATATTATTTGTTTTATTTGGATTTTTACAATAGAAGATATGATTTTCCAAAGTTTTATATTTGATTTGAATTAAAAAAGAAAATTTATAAATGAAATAATTTATAAATGATGCAAACAGATGTATGGATATTATATTAAGATTCTTTATATTTTTCTGATAATAATAGACATATTATTTGTTTTATTTGGATTTTTATAATAGAAGATATGATTTTCCAAAGTGTTATATTTGATTTGAATTAAAAAAAGAAAATTTACAAAAAATAAACTAGTCGCGGGTCATGGCTGGACCCGGGAATAGAGGGTGCCTGCACGCGCGAAAACAAAGCGGCTAAAAAAATACACTAGTCCCGAGCCGTGGCTTAACCCGCGACTAAAGGGGGGAGGGTCTTTAGTCGCGGGTTAGGCCAAGGCCCGGGAGTAGAGACCTTCTAGTCCCAGGCGGTGGCTTTGCCCTGGACTAAAGGTTCGTCCCTATATATTCTGCGCGCCACCACCCATGCCCAGCACTTGGCATTTTTCGACGAAGACGAAGACGAAGCACAGACGACGCATCGAAGACGCGGGAGAGGTGCTGCCCGGCCGCCGATTCCACCGTGCCGCCGCGTGCTCCGCCGTGCTACCGCTCCGCCATGCCGTGACGTGCCGCCGCTCCACCGTGTCGTGTTGCCGCACGCCGCCTCGCCGTGCCGCCGTGCATCGCCCCGCAACATCGCCGCCTCGCTGTGCCGCCGTCGTACGTGCTGCCGCCGGCTTTGGTGAGCTCGAGGGTGTTTTTTTTAGTTATTAGGATTATGGTTTTAACACAAATAATATTAGGGTTATTATAATTAGGATTATTTTTTACCACAAATAATATTAGGATTATTGTTTTTTTGTTTTAGTTATTAGTATTATTGTTTTACCACAAATAATATTAGGGTTATTAATTAGGGTAATTGTTTTTTTGTTTTAGTTATTAAGATTATTGTTTTACCACAAATAATATTAGGGTTATTAATTAGGGTTATTGTTTTTTTGTTTTAGTTATTAAGATTATTATTTTACGACAAATAATATTAGGGTTATTAATTAGTGTTATTGTTTTTTTTGTTTTAGTTATTAAGATTATTGTTTTACCACAAATAATATTAGGGTTATTGTTTTTTGTTTTAGTTATTAAGATTATTGTTTTACCACAAATAATTTTAGGGTTATTGTTTTTTGTTTTAGTTATTAGGATAATTGTTTTACCACAAATAATATTATGGTTATTAATTAGTGTTATTAGGGTTATTGTTTTTTTGGTTTTAGTTATTAGGGTTATTGTTTTTTTCTAACCTGTTTAACTCTCTTTCTGTTATAGTTAATTAAGTCATGGATCCATCCAAAGATCCTGGTCGCATTGGTGAAGGTTTTCTTCAGGGCATGATAAGAGGTGAAATTCCTCTTAATATTACTACCGGTGAAGATATTTTGCTCGAGGAAGAGATTTCCTCATATCTGAATCCATCCGGTGATGGACTAGAGGAAAACCTGATGTACCAAGGGGAAGGGGGATGGACGAAGGGCAAACAAATAACAACAATAATGATGGCCCCTCGACAGGATTCGGCGAGGTACATATATATAAAGCCTCGTGTTACCTCTATTCATTAATTGATCTAGATATATCAATATATATATATATATATGTTAATCACTCTCTCTTCTTCTTTTAGCCCACCGGATCGAAGCAATCGACAGCTCGAACGAAACGAGGGCCGAACAAAAAGTTGCATGGTAATCAGAGGTTCCCCATCGAAGAAATAGATGATGATGGTGAACCGATTGCTCCAGAGAAGCACCGTAGGATGTTTACAAATCAATGCGGGGTGCTTGTTAGGGACAACCTGCCGATCACCATCCAAGAATGGAATAAGTCAAAGAAACCCGGTGAAGAATCCAACAACTATGTCACCGGTGATGCCAAAGATGACCTTTTGCAGAAGCTCATAGCGCATTTCATACTACCTCCAGAGTATGAAGAATGTGAGGCAGATGGTATTACCCCAAGGCCGGGTGGGTTTGAAAAAAGAGTGAAAGTCAAGGAGTGGGCTCTGAGCAAGATGGTCAAACTGTACCGGAACCATAAGAAAAGTTTATACGCGAAATATGTCGCGAAAAAGAAAACTCCAGACTTCAAAGGAGCAAACGAGAAGTTGAGAGAACAGTGGCCCGATTTTGTAACGTACAAGCAATCTGATAAAGCTAAGGCAAAGTCGGCAAAGAATGCGTTAAATGCTGCCCAAAAGAAATACCATCATAAAATGGGGACAGGTGGCTACAAGAGTGCCGTCCCTAAGTGGGAAACTATGGAGAAGGACATGAGGGCTAGAGGCGTCACTCCTGGTACATATGGATGGCCCGAGAGGTCAAAGCACTGGTGGTACAGGCACGGGGGATCGTTGGACCCAGAAACAGGGAAGACATTATTTCATGAAAAATTCTAAAACCCTCCGAAGACTTTGTTCAAGTAATGAACGATGCTCAATTGGGATTGTTCCATCCCGAGAGAGAGAACGACGAGATGACACACGCCCTAGGGAATCCTAAAAAGGGTGGACGAACACGAGGCAAAGGCGTCGGTGTCTCGTGGAAGAAAGGGTTTCCTCAGTATGATGCCAGTTACAGAAGCCGTCAGAGAAAGAAGGACTGGGAGGCAGATCGGATCTCCAAGGTAGAGCAGGACCTAGCTGATCTGAAGAACCTCATGCAAGAAATTAGCCAAAGGCCGTCGTCAACTCATCCGCGGGCTGATGATCCTGCATTGGATCTTAGCCAGCGGAGAAGCAGGGTGGCTTCCACGGAGGTCCGGGCTGATGATCAAGCACTGTTGGATGATGCACCGGCTCCTCGCTACCCTGTGGATGATGTCAGAGAGATGGCACAATGTGAGCTACATCATCCAATGAACAACCTGTCCTTCAAGGTGGTGATCAGCACTGATTTACCTTGTCTACCTGGAGCACTCCACCATTCACTTCCGATTCCACCCGGCTATGTTCGTGTCACGGTGGATGACATTGTGGAGGATTTTGTGGACCTAGAGATTGAAATTGCTAGGCCTGAAGGCCTTACGAAACTAGGAGATGTCAAGCGCAACATCATTCTATGGAAGAAGAAGTACATCAAGTTTCCAGGCTCGGCACCAAGGCCACCGACTCCGAGGAATCCAAGTCCACCCTGCCCCGATGATCGTCAACCTCCAAGTCCACCCCGCATCGAATATTGTCAACCTCCAAGTCCACCCCAACCCGATTATCATCAACCTCCAAGTCCACCCTGCCCCGCTGACGATCGCCGCATCAGGAGTACATCAACTCGATCTCTGCCTCCGCCCAATACTCGATCTCCGCCTTCGCCTCCGTGCAATTGAAGGGAATATGCCTGAGAGGCAATAATAAAGTGGTTATTATCGTATTCCTTGTTTATGATAAATGTTTATTTTGCATGCTATAATTGTATTAATATGGAAACGTTAAGACATGTGTGTTTCATAAACAAAAAGGAAGTTCCTAGTTATGCCTCTCTTATAAACTAGCTCGTTGATTAACAAGATGATCAAAGGTTTCCTAATCATGGATATTGGATGTTGTTAATAACGAGGTCACAACATTAGTGTAATGATGTGATGAACATTCATCCGAAGTATTGCATTATGATCAAAGTCATTGAGCGGAAGAGTTTCTTGATGACATCAAACGTCACACCGTAACTGGGTGATTATAAAGATGGCTTTAGAACTACTAAAGTGTTATGTTGAGCCTCATGGATAGAGAGTGGAATTTGTTCATCCCGATGACGAATAGATATTCTCTAGGCCCTCTCGGTGATATCACATTGATTAGCTTGCAAGCAAGTGATTTGATCACTAGAATGTTATATCACGGGAACGAGAAAAGAGTGCATGTTGGTAACAAGATCAAACTAGGTATGGAGATACCGATGATCGAATCTCGGACATGTAATATATCGTGAAACAAAGGGATTAAGATACTAGCGTAAAAAGGTTCCGACGATCACAGGAAAGTCATCGTTGAATGTGTGGGAGTCAGTATGGATCTCCAGGTCCCGCTTCTGATTATTGATCGGAGAAGGGTCTCGATCATGTCCGCATTATTCGTGAAACGTATGGTGGCACACTTAAGGGACACTAACATCCAATTGGAGCAAAAGTTTTATGCTGAAAAGAATAACAAGCGCAGGAATTTATTTCACTAGATACCGAAACAGGTTTTCGGGTGAAATTGCAGAAAGTGTTTTTGCATGTGAAATGAAATACTAGCAAGGGGTTATATGTGAATGTTTGTTATTAAAGTAATTTACAAAATTCTGAATAAATAAAAGAAGTTTTATTTAATGAGAGTTTGTATTAAATTTGGTGGAAATTTAATGGGAATTTGAGTGCATTTTTGAGTGGAGGAAATTGAAAGCCATTTGAGTGAGTGGAGTGTCCACCCACATGAATGAGGAAGAGGTGGGGGCAGCCCCATGGCTGGGCGCCATGCCCCTTGGGTGCCCCCCTTCTCCTATAAAAGGCACCCCTCTCCTCTCTCTCACTCACACCTCCTCGTGAAGGATCTCTCCCCCCTCTAGAATTTATCCCCCATGGTATCAGACTAGCGAGATACATGTTCCCGGTGGCTATTCAGAAAGAAAGAGTTGTGCTTTCGCTGCATCGCTGGAGCGAGGAGGCGGAGGTTGCTCGGTGTCTTGTACGTATGTGCGAGAATGGATGCGCTGCTATTTTGCAGCGCTAGGACTTCCTCTCGATCTTGAGATCAGCAAGAGATCGTCTACATCAACCACTGTCAACACCCGGATTTTTAATCCCAGATGCCTGTTATGACATACATCGCAATCCCATGATTACCATTTTTGCGAGACATAACATATTTGGATACCACAGTACATCATCCATTACAAACCATACATAAGGTCTTACACAAATAAGGATCTCATGATCTAGTTCTTAATACAACTCAAGCAGCGGAAATATGTAATAATAATAGCAGCGTAGGTGAAGGTCCATCTTCGGGGTCACAGGCAATGCTGACGATGGGAGATGATCCTAGTTGTCGTAACCTTCCTAGGGTCCTTCGTCCTGATACTCCTCTTCATAGTCTGGCCATGGGAATAGCCAGGGACAAAGCCATGAGTACTCTTTAAGTACTCGCAAACTAATACTAACAAGTGAAGGGGGGTTTTTGTAATAGGACACTAAGCTCTATGGTTGTTTTGCAAAAAGCCAGATTTACCTCTACTAAGTTCAGAAGCAAGAAAAGCTAGTTGACATTTTATAACACCTAAGTGGGAACTTGTATTTCATATCACAACTCTGTTGTGGTCAAGTCAAATTCTGAATCCATTTCACAAGTCATTTTGAAAACATCTGACGGGGGAACAATATGGCCACTCCAACTGTCCATAACCGCGGACGCGGCTATTCGAATAGTTTGACACTCTGCAGAGATTGTACACTTTCACCACAACATTCGATACATCCGTCAGGAACAAATCCTGAATTCACCATACTCAGTATGCGGATAATCAATCCTAACCTTTCAATTACACGCCCTAGTATAAGCACCTCTCCTGTGAGTTTGGCCTCCCAACCATGACCAACTGTCATCTTGGATACTGCACAGGTGGACAATCTTCACAAGGTAGCCTCAGCTCAGACCTTGGCCGTGAGGGAACCCGTACTAAGGTATATGAGTTTCCAGTCAAGCCCTACCCAATTCTCGGGTATTGTGGTTGTACGGTAAAATTGGAATGGTATCGCATCCAGACAACCATCAGTTTTATAAAAGGCTAAGGCTCATGCCTCAACATTTTCATCACCAAAATCATCTGGTGTTCGAAAACACATGTCAAAACATCTCAGTAGAATGATCCATCATTCCAAGGTTTTCATAACCATTTTCACCAAGTATTCCCATCTAAAGTTGATCAAGTTTTATGCTTAGCACTAGCATCTACAAATGGGAGTGAGTACTAATGAGGGGTGGTAAACTAGTGGAGTTTAACTAAGTACAATCTCATGCCTTAGGATGACATCAAGATTATCTAGCTTAGGCCAAATTTAATGCTCTTTATGCAACCTTCAATTATCTTTCTAGTATCTACAATTTACTCAAGTAGACTCTAAGTAATAGCTTTGATAAAAAAAATAAAGTAGAAGCTTGCAAGTAAAACTAGGAGGGGGGTATCAAGTGGATATGATCACATATGCTTAAGGCATCTAGTGGTCATGGTAACAAGCAAGTATTTGCTTGCATCAGTATCAGTATAGGCTTGCATAAGTAGAGTATCTTGCAAGTGTTAGCTTGCTCAATCAACTGGTAGTATTAGGCTTGCCTTGTGCAGAGGAGTGGTTGAAGTTCTCCTCGGCTTCTTCTTCGTAGTATCCTCCTTCCTCCTCGTATCCTTGGTCGGTACTAGCGTCTATGAATAAATACGAGGTACACAATCACCAAACAATACTTAACTACTTTCAATCATCAAACAAAAGGGTTCTATAGATGATCTAGCATCATCACTAATATTACAAGATTAAAGCTTTGGCTTATTTCTTTTATTTTTAGAAAAGTAATTTCTACTCATTGAAAAACTACTTAAGATTTAATATTCTCCAAACCAAACATGGGATCATGTTGACACATGTCATCACCACATATTTAAGTACATGGGAATGTGATTTAAAGTGGTATCATAATTTAATAAGGTTTAACCTTTTATTTTAAATAAAATAAGTGACTAGAAATGCCTATGTGGCATTCTTTTATTACTTGAACATTATTTCTGTAAGTAAACCCATATGTTTTTATATATTCTGAAAGGTATGATCAAATATGATTTTTGAGAGTTGGAATCAACTCAAAATCTATTATAGTTTAAATTTGAAAAATGTTTGAATGCAGAAAAGCTTCTGCCTTGTTATTTTTACCAAGGTTGATCTACAGATCCAAATGATTTGAATCCAACGGGCTTGGATTAAGAATTTCAGTACCTTTCTAACAAAATTGGTTTCATGCAATTTGGTTTACTGAATCGAGCTGGGTTGATTTTTGAAACTAGGTACAGAACCAAGTTTGAATATAAATAGAAAAGGCTAAATTCAAACTAGTGGGCTGCGCGGGAAGGGGTAATGGGGTGGCCTAGTGTCACTCCGCAGCGCGGGGCGCAACTGATAGGGGGGTCTACTGGTCAGTGACTCTTTAAACGCGAAGCTGTACGGGGCGATGTGGTGCGTTGGATTAGAATGAAGATCGACGGCTGAGGGTCGTCATCGACGATGAACAAGTCACCGGCGAGCTCGAACCCTAGCGGCTCAGTGGGGGTCGTGGGATGCTTACCGGGGCTCAGGCGAAGGTCGGCCATGCGGGGGAACGATGAAGTCGACGACGGCGATTCTCCTGGCACCGACAGCTTCTCCTAGGGCGGCTCCAGTTGATGGCTTCCTTCTTCTCCAGTAGCGGTGGGCTCCGGTGAAATTCTGGCGATGCGCTACTCGCCTTGCTCCGGCTAAGGGGTGGAACGATCAGTGAGGTGAGGGGAGTGAGATCGTGTGAAGAAATCGAGCGGGGGGGGGGGGGGGGGGGGGTGCGTCTCCTTTTATAGGCTCGACGGCGAGACCGAGAGGGATGGGCAGGCGACGGTGGTGACACGGCTACAGGAGGCTAGAGGCATGGCCGAGGGTGGCGATCGATCGGTGGTCTCCTGGCGATGCTCTATGATGTAAATGCGCATGTAGGGGCGGTGGCAAACGGTCAGGAACGCGCGGTGCTCTACGCGGCAGAGGTGGCGTCTTCGACGACGAGCGGTGGCTGTGAGGCATGGGGCGGCGAACGGGGGTGTCTGCGAGGTTGCGGGGACGGTGGTGATCACACGTGCACGCGGCGAGGGCGACACGCGGTCTGTGGGCGTGGGTCGAGGGTGGCGCTCTGGCGCGCTCTCGGCACGCTTGCAGAGCGGCTTGGCATGGCTTGGGCGTGTGGTCCAGGGGCTGGCATTGCTCGCGGCTGGGACAGGGAGTGGCGGTGGGGTGCTAGATAGCTCCCAGACAAGGTTGGCAAGGCTAGTGTGGCCTCTAGCTTGCTGTCCACACTGGGGTGACATGGGTGCTCTTGGCATGCTCACCATTGATGGCTAGGCTTGCTTACAGTGCTGCTAAGGTTAGTTAAATAAGCTAGATGATCTAATAAAGACTAGTTGTAACCAGAGAGGGAACAAGTTAGGCCCAAAACACTGCTCAACATAGTGTTTTGATTTTGTTTGATTTGCATCTGCAACCTGTTTGATGAAATGGCCGCATGAACTTAAGTTTTGAATTTTGAAAAGATTTTTGGTGGGTGTGCTAGGCATGTGTTGAGGATTCTGTGGATTCTTGGGTTTTGAAAATTGAGCTTGTTTGAGTGGTTTTTGAAATAGTGGGATCTTCCCATATAAAATAGATTCAATTTTAAACTGTCATTTAAACTATGCATTCAAATGTTTTTGGATGATCACAAAGTGGGCCTTGGTACCTTGTTATGATTACTATCAAGGGGTGCAAAGATCCATACATGTTTCTGTTAAGTTCTGAAAGTTAGAGATAGCCAAAGTAGGCATGGGAGTTAAATTGGCCAAAGTGACCATTCACTTAATTTGTTTGTCTTTGGGAAAAGTTTGGGGATTGTTTAGATCATGTTTATTTCACCTAAGAATCATTTTACAAGCAAAGAAACACATAATCATGGAAATTCAAAAGAATCCAAATTTTAATGCACACTCATATGAATGCTTTCATACTTTAATTGGAAAAGTTTTTGTTAACCCTAATTTGGATGATTAGAGTTTGATGATTTAAGTTTAATATTTTTTGGATGTTACAAACCTTCCCCCCTTAAACAAAATCTCGTACCGAGATTTGAAAAAGGACGAAAAGATTACCTAGGATTTGAAGAGATCGGGAAACTCCGTCCTGATGTGATCTTCGCGCTCCCAGGTAGCTTCCTCTTCTGTGTGGTTGCTCCACTGAATCTTGAGAAACTTGATGCTTCGGGTTCTGGTAGTTCTGAAGGCTTCTTCCAAAATACGGATGGGTACTTCGGGATAGGTCAGGTCATCGTTGATTTCTATGGTCTGGTGATCAATATTCTTGAACACTTCGGTCTTCTATGGAACTTCGAGGCACTTGCGAAGTAATGAGATATGGAACACATTGTGCACGGCTGACATCTCTTCGGGTAGTTCCAATTGATACGACACTTCTCCTCGACGGTTCAGAATCTTGAAGGGTCCGATATATCTGGGGCTAACTTTCCTTTGAGTTGGAAACGTTGCATTCCTTTCAATGGCGACACTTTCAGATACACAAAATCGCCGATATTGAAAGCGAGGTCTCGACGTCTCTTGTCGGTGTAACTCTTCTGTCTGGACTGAGCTGTCTTGAGGTGCTCACGAATCTTGTGAACTTTCTCTTCTGCTTCTCGGAGGATGTCGGGTTCGAAAATCTGACTCTCTCCTACTTCCGACCAATTCAAAGGGGTGCGACACTTCTTTCCATACATAAATTCAAATGGGGCCATTTGCAAACTGGCTTGATAACTATTGTTGTATGAAAATTCTGCAAACGACAAACAGTCTTCCCACTTAGATCCATATTCTAACACACATGCTCTCAACATATCTTCGAGTATTTGATTTACTCGCTCCGTTTGTCCACCGGTCTGAGGATGATACGTGGTGCTGAAATCTAGGCGGGTTCCTAAACCTTCTTGGACTTTCTTCCAGAATCTCGAGGTAAACTGAGTTCCTCGATCCGATACGATGTTCTTGGGGACTCCATGCAAACTGACCATTCTAGCGATGTATAACTCTGCTAGATTCGAACTCTGATATGTGGTCTTGACGGGTAAGAAATGGGCGACTTTGGACAATCTGTCCACTATGACCCAGATAGAGTCATTTCCCCTACTAGAAGTAGGCAATCCGGTGATAAAGTCCATTCCAAAGGAATCCCATTTCCATTCTGGAATCTGCAATGGTTGCAACAATCTAGCAGGTCTTTGATGTCCTGCCTTGACTCGCTGACATATATCACACTTGGCGATATAGCTTCCGATTTCTCTCTTCATCTTATGCCACCAAAATTGCTCTTTCAAATCTTGATACATCTTTGTTCCTCCGGGGTGGATAGAATAAAGAGTATCATGAGCTTCCTTCAGAATAACTTCTTTCAACTCAGAATCTGCTGGTACACAAAGGCGTCCTTTGTACCACAGAACTCCTTCTTTGTCTTCGGTGAATCCGAGTACTTTGCTTGTACCAATGCGACGCTTGATTCCGTCGATACTAGCATTTCCTTGCTGCGCCTCTTTGATCTAGCTGATCAAAGTGGGTTGAAGTTCTATGCTAGCCAAAAATTCTTCACTCACTAATTCCATTCGAAAATCTTCCATCTCTTTGTGCAAGCTTGGTTTCTCCTTCAAAATCATGGAGTTCAAGCGGCACGGTAATCTGCTAAGGGCATCTGCTACCACGTTGGCTTTACCAGGGTGATAGTGAATGTCCAGATCGTAGTCCTTGATTATCTCAATCCATCTTCTCTGCCTCATATTCAGCTCCTTTTGAGTGAATATATACTTCAGGCTCTTGTGATCCGAATAGATCTCGCAACGGTTTCCCATCAGGTAGTGCCTCCATGTCTTCAAGGATAGAACTACGGCTGCGAGTTCGAGGTCATGGGTTGGGTAATTTTTCTCATGTTGTTTCAGTTGTCGAGATAGATAAGATATAACTTTGCCTTCTTGCATTAGCACACATCCGAGACCGATCTTGGATGCGTCACAATACACATCAAAGGGCTTCGCGATATCCGTCATGATTAAGATTGGGGCTGAAATCAATCTTCTCTTGAGTTCTTGAAAACTAGCTTCACATTTGTTGGTCCATTCAAATTTCTTGTCGTTCTTCAGCAATTGGGTCATGGATCTGGCGATACTCGAGAATCCTTCTACGAACTTGCGGTAATATCCCGCCAATCCGAGAAATGCATGAACTTGGGTTTGAGTGGTTGGGGCTTGCCAATCTTCGACATCTTTCACTTTTGCAGGGTCAACGGCAATTCCTCCGGCTGATACAATGTGGCAGAGGAATCCTACCTCTTGTAACCAGAATTCACATTTGCTAAACTTGGCATAGAACTATTGCTTTCTAAGGGTTCCAAGAATGGTCCTTAGGTGTAGCTCATGTTCTTCTTCCGATTTGGAATAAATCAGAATGTCATCGATGAAAACAACGACATACTTATCCAGGATGAAGCGCCCCGGACAAACTTTACATGTCCTCGCACATGAGACTTGTTCCACGCTTGACATGCAACTAGTTTTGCATAAGTGGCTAGCGGGTGTCTGCCTCTCCTACTATAGTCAATATGTAATTTGCAATGAGTTGTCAACAATTTGGTTATCCTCATTGTGGTTCATGTTCATAGGTATGAACGGTTCTATTTTCGAAAGCCCTAAGCCACGTAAAACTTGCAATGGATAAATTAGAGGCGTCTAGTTTAGATTGTTGCAGGGCTAGTGTTATAATATGGTAATGTTGTAAGTAGAAGTATGAGATGATACTCTTACAACACACATAACGTGTAAGTTCCATAGACCTTGGCCTTACACATAGAGGTATGATAGTGATCATACCATGATGCACATGATGGAGATCAAGTGCAAGAACCATATCATTTCACTTATTAACATGTGATGTTTGATTGCATCTTATATTGCTTGTTTGGCATTTTATTAGCATAATTAGATGATCCCTCATTTAGATATCAATATAAAAATGTGTTCTTCCTTAAGTATGCACCGATAATGTTTCGTCGCTTCAAGACATCATGTGATGATCGGGTGTACTTGAATCTACGAGCATATCTCGGGTGTAAGATAATTACACACGCGAATACTAAGGTTCTTACTTGGCGAGCCTAGAATGTACATACATGGCCTCGGAACACGGACCGAAAGGTTAAGCATGAGTCATATGTTTTGATATGATGACCATCGGACTTGGTGTAGTGGATTTGGTTCATGTAATCACCAAAAAGGCACGAGGGATGTCGTTTTTGAGTTTGAGTTCATTTCTAATTTGGATTAGTAGAACTCAATTTATCATAAATTAAACCAAAGTGAATTTGCATAATTTTTTGTAGTCATTGGCATTCGTTCACCACCTTATGCATAGTTGTAATTGAGATAATAGAACTATAGAATTCTGGATATATACTTTACAAACTGGTATCGTATTGTGTTGAGTGTCAATCTAAAGTTTAAAGTCCTATTGCAAACTTTCAGCAAACTCTGTTTACTCCGTGAAATTTGATAATTATTATTAAATCGAGAGTAACAATTCCAGTGTTAGTATCTTAAGTATCATGTTTGTCTCCATGATTCTTGATTGTTTTAATATCAAGTTTATCTAGGAGCTGAAAGAATTGTTTCAGAAACCATCATGTATGGTAGATATAACGATATCTGAAACAATGTTTTGGTTGCAATATGATAGAGTATAATATATGTTCTCATATTGGATGAGAATTTGCGAAGGTTGGAGATCCTAGACATCCTAATCATCCAAAAAGGTTTTGGAAAGTAATGTTATACTCACGATTATCCTTTATAAGCTATATTAGCTTGATCATGAAAGTCGTCATGATAAGGATGAATAGAAGATGTATGTAAAGTGTTTACTATACTAAAAAGATTACTAAAGAATGGATTTTGAAAGAATACCGATCATTTGATGATGGTGATCTACTTCAAAGTGCAAGTCCAAAGGTATTATTATTTGAATATACACGCTTTGGACTATGTGTCATGTATATGGAGCCACTATTGATGTTGATAGATTCTTTTAAAAAGGAAAAAAGAAATGCTGAAAGAGAATCTATAAAATATATTTGGCAGAAAAGAAAAGATTGGAAACATCCAATTTAGGTATATGGATGATATACATGTTATGGTTGTATTCTTTCCTTGTTAGACAATGTGGTTCTTGGGTATTGGATACATAATTGGTTGGTATGAAATTTCATACGGAATGACGCAATTCATAAACCACAATGGCCAAAGTAACTAGCAAGAGAATATGTGATGATGTTCATCGAAAACAAACAAACCGTTGTTTGTATTTCTCGTTGACATCAAAGCTTGACTTCAAGATTTGTTTTAATAATTACCGTATTCTATATAAGATGGATGATTTACAAATCTAGTTGGAGAAATCACATCCATAAAGCTAATGCTAAAATGTCGCAAGACAAATGATTGAAAGATCACTTACGAAGTGACATCGCCGTTTAAATTATATTGGAAAAAAAACATGAAGAATCTCCATATTCATGGATTTTTGGAGTCTTTGATTTGATCAAGTGACGTTTGTGATACTTTCCTCAGGATAATTAAAAACTTCGTTCAAAGGCCAAAGAAGAACGAACGACTAAATTATTGAAATTTATACATATCGATGTATGTAGTCCATTATGTGTAGTCGTAAGCGATGGACTTCAACTTCATATGTTTTCTCTGGAAATTTGAGTGAATATTCACTTAATGAGAAAGAAATATGAAATATTTGAAAATGTTTCAAAGACTTTCAAGATGAAGTAGAAAATCATTGTAACAAGAAAATAAATGATTTATGATTTTATCATAAAGGGATTTATTTGAGTTACAAGTGTAACAAGAAAATAAATGAATTATGATTTTATCATAAAGGGATTTATTTGAGTTGCAAGTTTAGCAAAACACCTAGATTTATATCTCCCGAAACACCATAGGAGTATGGAGTGTTTGATATTTGAAATAAAACCTTGTTTAACATGGTTGGATCAAAGGTGTTATTTATAAAACTGCCATTATGTTTTAAAAGATTAAAAGCTTTAGAGACTACCGCTTTTACACTAAAAAGACCTCCATCTTGATCCGTTTAAATGACACCATATGAGTTATGGTTTGGGGTAAAATCCAAGTTGTCATTTCTTAAATTTTGGTATGCTAAACATAAGTAGGATGTTTACAACCAAAGTCGGATGAGCATGTCTTTGTAGGTTATTTCGAATAACCATTGGATATTCCTCCATAACACCGAGGACAAAAGGGTTTATCGCTTGAAATGTGAAGTTTCTTGAAAAAGGATTTTTTCGCAAAAGTTAAGTGGGAGGACAATAGAACTTTGATAAGGTTAACGAACCTTAGCTAAATGTGCTGAGTTGCGCAGCGCCGGAAATCGTTCCGGAGGCTGCCATAATGCTCATAGCTTATGTGCCTCAAAGGTTGTGGTCACGGAGATCTAAGTTCTTATTGAACCAAGTCAGTCAGATAAACAATCAAATACTGAGATTTGAGAGTAAATCATTATTGTTTGACAATGATGAACCGAATACATGCAAAAAAGCGATGATGGGCCCTGACTCTGTCAAATGGCTTGAAGCCATAAAATCCGTGATAGTTCCATACACGAGAAATCAAGTTTTTGAACTTGGAAGACCCTCCGAAAAGGTGTAAAAACCTATCGGTCGTATTTGGATCTATAAAGAAACAGACATGGATGTTTCACATCTATGAAATAGTCGACATGTCGGTAAAGTATTTTACGACAATATTCAAGGATTTGACTATGACAAGGATCTTTCATAGCGATATTTAGTCTGGACGGATTAAAGTAGCAACCACTACATATAATTTGGTATATGGTAGATGAATAAACAAAACAAAGTTCTTCTAATAGAATGGTTACCTAGGACGTGTACATGACACAGTCCAAATGGTTTTGTTAATTCAAAGGATGCTAAAAGGGCATGCAAACTTCAATGGTTGAAGTAAGCATCGTGGAGTTGGAATCTTCATCGTGATGAAAAGGAGTTTTCATCAGGAGATGATGAAGATGCTTGCATTTGCAAGAAATTAAGTGGGAGTGCTGAGACATATTTCTAATACATTATGTGAAGGACATCTTGTTGATTAGAAATGATGTAATTTTTATTGACAAAGGTTAAGAATTTAATTTTTGATGAATGACTTAGGAAAAACCTGAATATTTAGCATGAATGTCTATAGTGGATAGACTAACGCTAATATGGTTGTGCCAAACATACATATATGAGATATTGAAGGAGTTCAATATAGAAACGACAAGAAATGGTTCTTGTCGCATGGAAAAGAATTGAATCAAGATTCAAGTGTATCGACACTTGATAAGTGAAACAAGATTCAAGTGCTTTGACACTTGATGAGTGAAATCACAAGAATGTTTTGATCAATCATACCATGATATGTACACATCCAAATATGTCCTATGCTCTAAGTGTTAGGAGCATATACCAGAATGAATGATAAAATGATCATTGGACTATAGTGAGGATATTCTTATGATCTTTTAGAAGAACTAAGAATATATTTGTGTAGAGGTGACAAACAATTACAAATAATTCATTGTAAAGCGTTACATTGATACTAGTTTTGTCACAAGATACAAATTAAGTTTATCTCAATTTAAACTATGGGTGGCACAATGTAGTGAAAAGGAGATTCCATGATGGATTTGGATGAATTCCAAAGTTAAGACATTGTGACGGATACTACAACAAAAGGCTAAGTATATGACTGCTATAGTAGCAGCAAAGGAGGGCATTTGTGTCAAGTAGTTTGTTATCAAACTAAGGTGTCGTTCGCAACGGGCTAACACTAAAGATATATTGTATGACAATAGTATCGACATGATTTAACCCCAAGGAACTAAAGGTCTCACCAAAAGACCAAATTTATACAATGCCATCTCATTGGAGAATGAGTGATGCGTGAAGACACAAAGACATGTAAATACACACGGGCCTGAAGCGTCAGATCCATAGATTATGTTAACCACTTGAAATTGCATATATGGAACACCAGAAAGCCATAGGTGTTCAATACGCAAAGTTTTCAAACTAGATTATTGTCTCTAGTGCAAGTGGGAGACTGAAGGGAATATGCCCGAGAGGCAATAATAAAGTGGTTATTATCGTATTCCTTGTTTATGATAAATGTTTATTTTGCATGCTATAATTGTATTAATATGGAAACGTTAATACATGTGTGTTTAATAAACAAAAAGGAAGTTCCTAGTTATGCCTCTCTTATAAACTAGCTCGTTGATTAACAAGATGATCAAAGGTTTCATGATCATGGACATTGGATGTTGTTAATAACGAGGTCACAGCATTAGTGTAATGATGTGATGAACATTCATCCAAAGTATAGCATTACGATCAAAGTCATTGATTTTATATTGCTATAACAACTTACGAAGTGATCCTAATCCTTAGACCATGAGATCATGTCAATCACTAACACTGGAAGAGTTTCTTGATGACATCAAACGTCACACCCTAACTGGGTGATTATAAAGATGGCTTCAGAACTACTAAAGTGTTATGTTGAGGCTCATGGATCAAGACTGGAATTTGTTCATCCCGATGACGGATAGATATGCTCTGGGCCCTCTCGGTGATATCACATTGATTAGCTTGCAAGCAAGTGATTTGATCACTAGAATATTATATCACGGGAACGAGAAAAGAGTGCATGTTGGTAATGAGATCAAACTAGGTATGGAGATACTGATGATCGAATCTCGGACATGTAATATATCGTGAAACAAAGGGATTAAGATACTAGCGTAAAAGGTTCCGACAATCATAGGAAAGTCACCGTTGAATGTGTGGGAGTCAGTATGGATCTCCAGGTCCCGCTTTTGATTATTGATCGGAGAAGTGTCTCGATCATGTCCGCATTATTTGTGAACCATAGGGTGGCACACTTAAGGGACACTGACATCCAATTGGAGCAAAAGTTTCATGCTGAAAAGAATAACAAGCGCAGGAATTTATTTCACTAGATACCGAAACAGGTTTTCGGGTGAAATTGCAGAAAGTGTTTTTGCATGTGAAATGAAATACTAGCAAGGGGTTATATGTGAATGTTTGTCATTAAAGTAATTGACAAAATTCTGAATAAATAAAAGGATTTTTATTTAATGAGAGTTTGTATTAAATTTGGTGGAAATTTAATGGGAATTTGAGTGGGTTTTTGAGTGGAGGAAATTGAAAGCCATTTGAGTGGGTGGAGTGTCCACCCACATGAATGAGGAAGAGGTGGGGGAAGCCCCATGGCTGGGTGCCATTCCCCTTAGGTGCCCCCCTCTCTCCTATAAAAGGCACCCCTCTCCTCTCTTTCACTCACACCTCCTCGTGAAGGATATCTCTCCCCCTCTAGAATTTATCCCCCATGGTATCGGACTAGCGAGATACATGTTCCCGGTGGCTATTCGGCAAGAAAGAGTTGTGCTTCTGCTGCATCACTGGAGCGAGGAGGCGGAGGTTGCTCGGTATCTTGTACGCGTGTCCGAGCACGAATGCGCTACTGTTTTGCAGCGCTAGGACTTCCTCTCAATCTTGAGATCGGCAAGAGATCGTCTACATCAACCACGAGTTTGTACTCGTTAAGCTTTGTCGGTCTTCAAGGGTATGTTCTCTACGGATGTATATCCGCCCATTGCTTGTATCTAGTAGATAGATCTTGGTACATAGTTGTTCCCATCGTAGTAATTTTTTTCTATGTTGCGAGCCCTACAACAATACTACTACCTCGTCAAAGAAACGGAAGGCCGACGCTCCCCCGCGCCCCACATCGAAGAAAGGTCAAGTGGCGAAGATAGTCGACATCCCGCCGGCTCTTCCAAAGAGACCTTATGACAAGACCGATGAGGAAATTGCCGCGGATGTGGCTGCCCAAGTTAAGGCGCATTTTGCACCTAAAAATCCTGAGCCAAAGACGGTATATGATGAAAAAACCAAAAAGTGGGCTAAGTCCTTTCTTGAGGAACCATCCCAGATATCGATGAATCTGGAATCAGACTATGACCGGGAGATTATTAAGCAAGCAAAGAAGAAAAAAAGCACAAGCGCAAAAAGCGGGAAGCAAGTTGCCCAGCTCGAACAATAGAAGAATCAATCGGTCGCCCCGCTCAAAGTGATTTCAGACCTCGACAAGGCCTTTAGAGCTGAAATGGATAGGGGCATGCAAATAATGGATCCCAAAGCCAATACTAATGCTGCACTAATGGGCATCACTGTATCGGAGGCCAAAGCACTTGCCTACGAAGCAAATATGTCTCTTGGTCAATATTTAGGCTATGAAGATACACCAGTATGTCAAAGGGGAGGCTCTAGTCAGTAATGAGGAGCTCACACGTCTATCCACACATATGCGACATTTGCACACATGGTACATGGTGCAAACAGAAAAAAAGCATCGGAAAGATTGGTTTACGGTGGACGTTAGAAAGGAGCATCACTTCAAACCATACTTGATACAGGTTCAAATGACCGAACTGTTTCAGTTATACAACCAGCGTGCCCTCGACAAATCTATCATTGGTTGCTACTGTCTATAAGTGCTTTATTTCTATAATTAAGTTTGTAGCTCAGCTCATTCATTGCATTTAATATATTATCCTAACTATATATCCTTTTGTATGATATTATATTCTACAGAATGAAGATGCTTGAATGCAAAAGAGCTAGAAGATATGACGTTGGGTTCATTGACCCATATATCATTAATGAATATACGTTAAAAAATCACCCCAAGGATGTGGAGGAAGACCTGTGTAGGTTCTTAACCGAGAATAATTTTGTTAAGGAAATACTATTTCCTTACAACTTCAAGTGAGTGTTTCTATCTTGTACACATTTTATTTTTGCTTACTCGATGAGCAATGCATGTATGCTTATGTAAACGTTCGCAGATTCCACTGGATCTTGCTAAACATTCAAGTTGACATGTATCTAGTTGAAGTCCACGACTCATTAAGTTGGGACCAAGAGAAGTGGAGCAACATAAAAGCAATGCTCCATAAGTAATTTCAATCATTATCGCATTATATCGGCCTCTTTCGTTCATTTTTTGATATCAAGTAACTAATAACTCCTTTGTTTATTTTCTTTTCCAAGCAGGTGTTGGACACGGTTTAGACAGAAAATACCAGGTCCATTCAAAGAGGAGCTAACTTATAAAAATAAAATGGTGAAGAGTTTACAACAGCCACCGGAAACTCATTTATGTGGATACTACGTCTGCGAGTATATCCACGAGTTGACCAGTGAGCGGAAAGTAGATTCACATTATATTTATGATTTGCGGAAGAAACTAGAGCCAGACCAGCGCATATGAGCAATTCAAGAGAAGCTGGCGGGATTTCTGATGAAGGAGGTCCTTGATGTACATGGAGAACATTATGCGGATGACGTGGAACTCGATATGCCTTAGTGATCTCCATGTAGTTGATATGATATATATATCATCAATGACCATGTAATTTGAAAGCATTTCTTCCTTTTGATATGATTGATTATATGTATGCTTGCAAGGGATCGATTAATTATATAGATGCATCAACGTGTACTGTGTATGTAGTAGCGTAGAATATGTGTACTGAAATATATGTTTGAAATTATAGTGAAACACAAAACGAAAAAGGAACGAAATGAAAAAAAAAGAAAACAAACAATCTCTATCGCGGCAGAGAAACACACAATTCTCTGTCGCGGCAGGAAACCGTATAGTCCCGGGTGGTGTTACGGCCCGGGACTAGATGGTTTCTGCCCCCGGCTCGCTGAAACAGCCACGTGGATGTTATCAGTCACGGACCGTAGGGAGATGGGACTAGAGGGGGGCCTCTAGTCCCGTTTTGGCAGCCCCGGACCCAAAACCGGGACTAGAGCCAGTTGCGGCCCGGGAGTGGAGGCCTGATTTCCACCAGTGATTGCAATTGGCTAAACCAGACATTTATACTCTAGTTTATTTTCCTTCACAACTGAAATTCAAACTTTAGATTTAGTACAAAATTTTGAACTAGCCCAAACCGGCCAAAAATGAAACCGGGTTTGCACAAACTTAAGAACAAGGCTCAAACATCTTATATTTTGAAATGGAAGGAGTATATATTCGATTATTGCCTTTCACGGTATTTAACTTAGAGAATTTAATTCCTATATATACCATTAAAAGGATACTCCCTCCGTCCCGAATCAATGGGCACACATGCGCTGTACAAAAAGAATTTTACAAAAAAAAATAGGAGATTCAAAATGTTCCAAATTGACGTAGATTTAAAATCCAAATCTAAAAATCCCAACGGTCGCAATCCCCGGCGGCCACGATCTCCGGTCCATTTCCAGTGCCCCTCCCCTTTGTAGTCCTCGCATGAGGCTGATGTCGAGCGAGCTTCGGTCCCCCTTCCCATCATTGTCCTCGGGGGAGGAGGAGGCCAGTCGCGAGCGTCATCGTCTTTGGAGGAGGAAGGGGCTATTCCAGCTCTAATGCCCCACCCCGTCTTTGTCCTCGAGAGGGGCAGAAGCCAGATCCCCGTCAACGTCCTCCCCAGCCTCAAGCTCCCTCGTTGGTAGCTCCCCCATCATCGTCCTCCCTGTCGACATCTCCCTCAATCTCCCTTCACCGCTTAGCCGGCCTACGTGCTCCATGGCCGTTCTAGGACTGATCACCAGCCTCTCAATAGGCATCATCGCTAGCACCCTAACATGAACAAAACTTACAAGTGATATCTTAACCTCAATTTGAAAAGTAATTTAAACAAGAATGTTGATTGAAAAGTAATTTGGAACAACTATGGTCATAGTGCACCATTTATTTTCATGAACACTTGAAATCTACTACTCCCACAATCTTAGAATAGCTTGGGCAATAAATGGACGGTGATCTAACAATTAGGTCAGTGATATCCCACAAGTATAGGAGAACGTGTGTAGCCTTTTCGATAAGTAAGAGTGTCTAACCCAACGAGAAGCTAAAGGTATGATAAATATTCTCTCAATTCCTAGCAACTACTGATACAACTCTATGCATACTATACGTTTGCATTATCTAGGAAATATAACTGGAGCAACAAAACGAGTACTAGAGAAAGCTTTGCAAGATAATAAATAACAAAAAAGTAAAGCTAGTTGCTACAGCAATAAAATACACTAAACTAACAGAACCATGAGTGTGGAATAGTGGTGGTAATTGTGGTGGTCTTATTCAAGTTTAATTGGCGAATAAATCGGGTTCATTGTCTTCGATGCAGTTTTCTATGTGGGAGAGGCTAAATATACATGTGCTTCACTACTTGGAATTATATGTACTACATGATTGGATTGTTAGCAAACATCCGTAACTACTAACAATGCATTAAGGTTTCTCCAACCATAGCCTTAAGTTAATGGTCCTCTTACTCCCATACGTGCAATGTTCCGGTTCGCGTCCTTAGGTTTCTGTCACTCCGGCAGAACTTCCCCCTTCCTCTTACACATACTACAAACCCTATGATGTTTACTCCATGCGCACACAAATATAATAGACACCAAAGGACTGTACCATATCAACATACAACTCTAATGAACCAAAGACGTTCAACCATTCAATCTAAGAACAAAGAAACTACACAAACATGACATAGATCATATGATTATAACTTATAGCATAAAACACCATGTTTACATAGGACGGTACAGAGGTGTGTGGGAGGATGAACCACTGCATACTAGGAGGATTAGGTGATGGAGATGGCGATGAAGATGGTGAAGAGGGCGACGGTGGCGCGGGCGGTGGCGCGGGGGACTCCTTCTCTACCGCCGGTAGCGTGGGGGAGCATCGCCCCTTAGCCCCCTTCCTTTATGGTTTCTTGGGAGCCCTTGGTGGCTGGAAATTCATGGGTGGAGGTGTCTCCCACGAATTAGGTTTTCTTCTTTTATATAGCTTTACGGATTCCCGTCATCCCATCTTGGATTGCAGTAAATCGGGCCTAGAGGGCCCGTCCGGACTCGGAATCAGCTAAATTTTATGTCTAGAACGATTGTCGTGAAATTTTCTATAAATTTGTAGTAGAAGAGTTTTCCGTTTGACACCATATTCGATTCGAAACATGACCATCTTCATAAAGAGTTATGAGACAGATTTCTGGAAAATTCCAATTTGACTCCAACAAGGGTTTCACTTGTATTCTTGATAATTCCTACACATCAAAGTGTAAAACAAGAATATTGTGCACTTTTGCAACTATTAGTCCAAATAAATCATGAACTTTATATAAAAAGAAGTGTCAAAAGCATAATATTAGCATGAAACCATAAAAAATTATAGATACGTTATGGACGTATCAGTCAGTCATACTGGTTATTGCGTTGTTAGTGTGCTTCTTGGATATCAAGTTGGGAACAATTCTGCCAAGCCCGGTTGACAGTACCTGGAAATTAATCTCATCTAGGAAATCGAGATAGGTGAACACCAAGCTTCAATACAAGAGAAGCTCGAACAAGGAGAAGCTAAGCCAAGGAAATGCTCGGCCAAGAAAAAGCTCAGCAGGAAGAAGCTAAGCCAAGGAGAAGCTCGGCCAAGGAAAATCTCGGGCAAGGAGAATAAAAAATGGGTGACTAGATACGATATATTCACAACATACTCCTATGTGTGTGTACTTTTGTTGTAATTATGAGTAATTGTTTGTTTGTTTTCATGAACATCACACAATGCTTAAATAGAGAGGGGGGAAATGACCTTCTGTATTATATGCATTGGTTATGTTTGGAGTATATAAATACCGGGAAATGAAGAGAGAAGAGGAAAGATGTCATAGAGGTGAGTGCAATAAATTTTGGTCTCATGTTGAGGAGATGCTAAATGGGTATCACCATAGCATGTCTCTAATCCGGCAAAACCGGGTGGCCCATAGTTGGTAGCAAGTCCTATGGCCTGCTGGCCGGCCAGTTAGACGGATCCAGAAGGAAGGCCCATGCCGGATAAAAGGAAGGATAAGGTATTGTTAAAGATCAACCCGGAGCCCACAAAGACTAGTTAGTATTAGTGTAGGACTCTATAACCTGTCCGGCAAGGACTTTTATCTGTAACCCTAAGTTCTGGTGCCTTTTTAAGTCAGACCTCTAGGAGCCCTTAGGGCACGATAAATTACAATAACTCACATAGCGAACCAATCCCAGTAACTCAGTGTATTGCCATTATAGTGATTTGTAGAAGGAGTAGGATTCTGCCACCATCGTGGGATCTGAACCTGGGTAAATTGTGTTACCTCGTACCCTCCAACTCACCACCTTCCCCCACCTCTCTAAACAGGCTCTATGAGAACCCCTCCATGGCGTACTCATCGACAATACCACGACAGTTGGCGCCCACCGTGGGACAAGAGGCGGCCCAATCTCTTCGTGTGAATCAGAAAAATTGTAGCCATGGTCGTGTCCTCTTCTCTGGCAACATTCTGAATTCTAGATCCCGACGAAGTCGAACCCCATCCGCTGGCCAATTGTTCCAATCGGGGACATCCACATCTTCATCGGCAAAACTGGCTCGGGTTTAAACTCCGAGGAAGTCGGACATGCATCAAGGCCGACACAGACCGCCTCTAGGCAGGATACGTCCGCTCTTTGAAGTTTGCTGGCTTAGATCGAAATAAATCAAGTCAACTGCATCATCACTGACAACAACAACAACTTGTCACTCGGAGAAATCGAGGCTTACTGTCACAATAAAGACATCCGCCTTGACCTATCATCTGTGGCACACCCACAATCTAATGGTCAAGTTTTTTTGACAATCAATACTATACCACGTTATATTCATAGTGGAAAATAGTAGATGATAGAGATACATAAGATGACTCCATCGATTACAAAATAAAGTTTAAAGAAAACTAGCAAATCTTTTGAGGTCTTCAATCTTTTTCTTCTTCCAAGACATAATCTTGCACTATTCTAAAGGCAGCCGAATACTGACAAATATCAAACCATAACCTGTGCCAAGGATACGTGCACACGCACAACCATTAGGGTAATCAATCAATATAGGAAAGAGATCCAACACAAGTACTCTAGGGAAAATTAACCGAACATCCTGATCGATGTCGTTGGTGAACCGAGACTATGAATCACCATTGTCGAGGATGTAGCAGCTGAGACAAATATTGCGAGGATAATTCCCTCGCCACAACAATGAGAAAAAGTCCAAAATTGATCTGATGAAGGAAGATCTCGAAGACTATACCTATAGAATCTTAATCTTTCAACACGACCATCGTTGCCAGGAAAGAGATCTCGTCGTCGAATGAAATGCCAAATATCACTTATTGTAGATGGTGGCATCTCCATTAACACATATGTCAACAAGATGAGAACCAAAACACTAATCTAATATTTGAAAACACTACGTTTAGTGAAACTCCACCCATAGATCGGGTTCCACACCCCTCCCGATGCCGACGAGACCGGCCGGGTGAGGGGAACCGATGTATGGAGGAGGTGGAGATGTTGTGGATAGGTCAGGAGAGTAGGCGGCAACAGAGAGGTATTTCTTTTCACGTAATATAATGGTCAAGTTGACAGGGCCAATGCACTAGTTCTGCTAGGAATCAAGCCACGCTTAGAGGCACCGCTACATAGAGCAGCTGGAGCCAGGACGGAGAAGTTATCATCTGATAAGGGGTAACCTCGGCAATGACCATTGTTATGGACTTAGAGTTTCGTGGAAAAGAGAGCGTTGGGAATTCAGTCGGCTGATCAGACAAACAAGGGAGCGATGTAGTCTGATTATGGAGAAAGCTTGATTACAAAGTTGCCGATTTGCTAGTTGAGATCTCGCTCACGGTGGATTATAGTAAAATCTAAGGTGCCCTCTCCGTTGGGTCCTCCCAGCCTTTATATGAGAGGCTGGTCCTGGAGCCGTATCCGGAAAGGTTACGTATTTACAAGTATAATGCAAACTCTATGTCCTTTCATGACTATTCCTTCATTGACAAGGCAAGCTTTTATTCGTCGAGTGCTTCTTGGATTTAATTGAGCCTCTATAGGCCGTAAGCTTTTATGCACCTAGGTAACTAATCATAGGCACCCGATAGGTCATACCCATGTCAGTAGCCTCTGAGACTCTATTCAAATTGTAGATCCGGGTTGAGTCTCAAAACACTGTCTAGCTATAAGCCGAGTTTTTGTTACATACAGATATTTTTAAAATTTTATTTTATCATCGTAGGGATTTGGTACAATGACCCTGGTGCATCCGACGGATCAGGAACTAGTTAATTGCTCTTGGGTAAAAACATCATGAACCTACATCAAATTCAAGTCCTCGAGATTGAACTTGGTATTTGCTGGCGTAATTCAGTTTGGATTTCTTATCGAATACTGAATTCTAATGATTTTATTTTGGGTACACGACGCGTCCTTTGGTACTTTTCATCGTATCGTGGATACGGATTAAATACTGGCAGAGTGCATTCGTGTGTGATTACTAGGCCACACAGGACAGATCCTGGGGTCTTATCTTCATGTCATAGACACAACATTCAGAAATATTATCATCGCGGATGCGGTCTGAGAAAATTTATTGTCTGTCTTGTTTGGTTGTTGGAATAGCTGAAGTTATCGACTTGCTTAGTTGAAGTTATTTTTATCGGGTGCTCCTGATGGGAGTATCCGTATGAGGATACAAGTATGTAATACTCATAGGTTTGCTTCTTTGAAAGTCTATATTTTCTATCGGGTACGCGACAACGCTCCGGATGGGAGTAGCCCCAAGAATACATACGAATACTTGGATTCAAGTGTAGGCTCAGAATTTATGCTTTATCCTTGCTAAAATGTCGACTCCATTGGAGGATTTATTTTATCGGGGGCGCGTCAAGCGCTCCCTGATGGGAGTAGCCCCCGAGGCTATATTGCGTTGCTTGCGTTGGAGCATAGCCTCGAAGTAGATCCTCTACCCGATGTAAATATTATGCTGAATTCTATCGGGTGCGCGAAAGAGCTTCTGATGAGAGTAGCCCCCGATGCTATGTTCGAATGCTTGCATCAGAGCATAGACTCCAAGTCTTTTATTTGGATGAATATATTTCTTGTCACTTGATATTTTTGACCACTCATGACGTCATAGATGACGAAGAAGGCGTGCCGCAGTTCTGCGAGAAAAACAAGACCTGATGGGATGTGACAGTAGTGGTTCCTGTTATTTCAGTGCATGCTGACAAGTGGGCGGCGCAGCGGTGTTAATTGTACCGAGTGGCCCCGTGTTCGCGTGAAAATCAAGGCGTCGTGCGGTCACCGCCATATTTACCGCGAGGTTTTTACTGCCCATGATTTTTTCCTTCTTACTGTTGGAGCCATGCATCACCATCTCCTTTGCTGTGGGGCTTCATCGCCTTTGATCAATGACACAGATTTTCCCTGTCTTTCTTTATATTATGAGGGTCTAGGAATTTTACTGCTCACCCTCCTTCGCAATCATCTTCTTACTCCCTTGCGCCGCTCTGGAGCTCCATTGCGTTCTCGCTCCTAGTTTTTTTTGCAAAGTGCCATTTTTATGTCCCCTTTAGAGCCACCATGGGTAGATCAAGGGAAGCTTCCTCCGCCGCCGATGCCACCTCGAGGAAGAAGAGAGCCATCAGCTGGGTGGCCTCCAAGTGCATTGCGCGTGATTGCGCGAGGTGTGGAATTTCAACCTGCTGGAGGAGGTCATTCAAGCTCCCTGGCGATGAGGTCGTGCCTGCACCCGAATCAGGATGTCGGGTAATGTTCCTCTCTTTCTTGTACCACAACCTATATCTCCTAGCCCATGAGTTCTTTCATGGGCTTCTGTTCGTCTACGACGTGTAGCTCTACCGGCTCACGCCAAATTCCATCCTCCATATCACTTTTTTAATTACTCTCTGTGAGAGTTTCCTCGGGATTCATACCTATTGGGGCATGTGGAAACATTTATTTTTTATTCACCACAACGTCTCTAACACCGTTGTCCACGATGTCGGAGGCGCGATTATATCCGTATACTCCGATGTTAATTATTTTGACTTGAAAACTACGGATTCCATCCAAGGTTGGAAAGAAAAATGGTTTTACATCAAGGACCAACAAGTCGAGAGCCAGAAGTTCGGGTTAGCCCCCTTCGACCCGAAGAAAACTTGTAAGAGGCTTAACTCTTGGAGCAGCGCCCCTCCGCTGAAGAAATGAAAGACATCCAGCCTCTTCTGGACCGGATCGAGAAGTTGCGCACCGCACAGTTGTCAGGTCTACAGATCATGGAGTATTTTCTGCGGATTCGCATCCAACCTCTCCAGGCCCAGCTAGCTGGTATGCGGATTTATGCTGGAAGGAAGGATCCAATGAGGGTTACATCCGAGGATCTGCCAATTAGTGTCCTGGAAAATAGGGTGCGCTCGTTCACGACGATGAAAAAAAATAACCCAATTCCTTCGGACCGTCGGGTGAAACCCTTCGGAAAAAGAAATTTGTGCACAAAGTAAGTTTTTTTGTTTTCTTGCACTTTATACTTTGCAATCCCTCATCGCTCTTTTTTTAGTTTTCTAACTTGTTTTTCTTATGCTTCACTTTGATAGGGCCATGGACATTTGTTGTGTATGCCTCCATTTCCCGAGTTTGGCAAGCTACCCGATAGCACCACCGTATCCGAAGGATATGCTGAAGCTCCGGTCACATCCGAGGATGACGAGGCTTCCTGTGCCCACTCCTCACAATATTGTGTCAGTTCCCTTAGCCCATTATGAGGATTTTGATGTAGCAGCTGCGGCTGGGAAACAGAAACGTGTTGAGCCTGTTGAAAGGATCGAAGACTTTGATGATTCAATAGGCTCCAAGCCACAAAAAATCAAGCCCATTTCTGATGCCCTTCCTCGTATGGGGATATTTCGGATGCCTCAGGACATCAGTTTGTAAATCCTTGTCCCTTATTTTGTTTGTATCATTCAGTTGGAAGAACCATTTGAATAAAATCTAGCTTTTTCTTAGGAGTGACGAGGATGAGGACAACTCTTCAAAGTCGTCGAATGGTGCTTCTTCCCAATCTCCTCCGGCCAAGTCCATCGGCCTATCGACAGGCCCAGTCAAGCTTTCGAAGCAGGTTGCGGCGAAGCTGGACCCGAAGGATGCATCATCTCCACCTCCCGATACACCATTGAAGAAGAAAAAGACCGCAGGCAAGGATGTGGCAATAGCCGAAAACCGGTCAGAGCCCGACATGAAAGATGTGAGTATCATGCTTCTTTTGATTTTCCAATATTTTTTCTCTACTCCAGTCCCCGAGTAAATTTTCCTTGCCTTGTACAGCCACTGATGCGTGAGATGGTCGAAATGGCCTCTCGATTCATCGAGATCCGTCATGAAGCCAAAGAGTCCAAAGGTACTACTTTCTTGTTCTCAACTTGTATCCTTATGCTAACATTTCACTTATCTGATGTTGTAATCACATTTACTATAGCTACTGCTAAGGAATCTGTGGTTATTTGGGACCAGGCTCTGCCACAGGTGGATGAGCTGGATGCCGAGCTTAAAAATATGAAATCATCGCTTGAGGAGGCCAAAAAGACCGCTACTGCCGAAATCGAGTCTTTCAAGAAGAAAACCGACATCGCGGCTGCCCGGGACGAGGATCTTCGACTTTTCATAGAAGCATCGATTTCCCCCTTGACCAGTAAGTTGTGTCACATGCTTTTCTGCTCTTTATTGGTCAGATATTTTATCGAGTTCTGAATTACTGCATTTTTATGCAGAAACGACTGGCCATTCCCTGACTTTGTAAGAGCATCAACGATCTGATCCTTTGTCGGATGTTGTTGGGCTCTTGGAAACAAACAACGTGCGCGGGCGCAATCTTATGACTCGCTCACGCCGCGCCTTCAAAACTATGCGTGCTGATATCTTCCCCGAGAAGGAAGTACCCGCTAATCTGAATAATCTGGTGATAGTATTCAATGCCGATTGATACGTCCAATTTGCATCACCATTCTATATCATAATTTACTGTTATTCATTGATATATTTCATATTAAGAGGTGTTACTTATGTTATTTCATCTGTTTTTGCATATTGGATGATTCTTGGAGGATGAACTGCCGGAGTCATGATTCTGATGGAAAAAGCAGTGTCTAGATGCAATTTTTGCGAAGATTAGAAAAATACCAGAAAAATGATGGAAAACTATATTTTTCCAGAAGACGAAGGAAGCCAGAAGAGGAGGCGGAGTTGGGCAACAGGGGCCCCACACCCCCAGGCGTGGGCCACCCTGGGCCGCGCCTACAGGGGGTGTGGCCACTCTGGCCCACCTCTAGCTCCACCCCTTTGCCTATATCTTCCTCCCGAAACCCTAAAGTTCGGAAGAAACCACAGAAAGATTCCGCCGCCTCTGTGGGGTGAAAACTAAAGACAGACAAAGAGCTCTCCGGCAGACAGATTTCTACCAGGGAAATTCCTTCCCGGAGAGGGGATATCATCGCCATCAACACCGTCATCAAGCTAGACTTCATCGGGATAATCATCTTCATCATCCACACCATCATCTCCACCAGCACTATATCATCTTTGATCTTGATCCATATGATGTCTCGTGAGTAGTTCGTTTAGTTCTTGATGACATAGGAGAAGTCATGTTGTTAGTAGTGGAATTGTGTTGAGGTATTATTCAATGGTTTAGTATTTAAGTTGTGGTGCTATTCTTCTAGTGGTGTCATGTGAACGTCGACTACACGATACTTCACCATTTATGGGCCTAGGGGAATGCATTGTGTATTTGGCTACTAATTTTGGGATTGCCGAAGTGACAGAAACCTGAATCCCCGTTAGGAAACCTTTGCACAAGGGAGTGTAGGATCTCAGAGTTTAAGTATGTGGTTAGGTTTTTATCTTAATTACAATATTGTAGTTGCGGATGCATGCAAGGGGTTTAATCAGAAGTTTGTATTAGTCCTAGTAAGGTCGGTACATTAGCATAGGTTCATCCACACAACACTTATCAAACCAAAGAATATTAATCAACTATATGAAACGAAAGCACTTGACAGTATTCCCATGTGTCCTCAAGAACATTTGGTCCTCATAAGTATTACCACCATCTTGTCCTTTGCTAAGAAAGGATTGGGTCACTTGCTGCAATTATTTGCTGTCTTTATTTACTTGCACTTTATTTCCTTGCTTTATGAAAAAACCCTAAAAATCCGTTTGCTAAGTATTTACAGAGATTTCCTGCTCCAAACCACTAGTCAACACCTTCTGCTCCTCGTTGGGATCGACACTCCTATTTATCGAAAGTACTATGATACACCCCCCTATACTTGTGGGTCATCAAGACTATTTTCTGGCGCTGTTGCTGGGGAGTGAAGTGCTATTGAAGAGTGGAACTGGTAAAGGAAACTTCTACTGTGAGTATTGCTTTTTATTTATGTTTGTTACTTTTTTTCCAATATGGATAACCCACTCGGTTTCCTATTCGGGAAAGCTACTACCACTGTTAGGATAGTAGATGAACCACCACCTATTGAGATAGATCCTTTTAAGATACCTACAAGAATTGTTGATCGTGTTATGGATAATTATTATTTTAGGGATGGAACTATCCATCCTGGTGATCACTTGCTTTTTATCCATGAATTATGCGGGTTTTTTAAGTGTGCATGTATCACAACTGAACATGTTAAGAAGAAGTTACTCTCTATATCATTGAAAGGAAGAGCTGAAGAATGGTATAAGCTGCTGAAGAATGGACAATCTAAGGAATGGGAGGAAATATTACCTCTTTTTTATTCTAAATTCTATCCTCCCAGTGAGATTCATAAGGATAGGAATCACATATATAACTTTTGGCCTCGTGACAAAGAGAGTACAACCCAAGCTTGGGGAGATTGAAGTTACTAATGCTTAAATGTCCTATTCATGAACTCCCTAATAATATTATTATTAATAACTTTTATGCAAGGCTTTCTCTTCATGATAAAGATTTATTTGATGCTTTTTGTGATGGATCATTCACATGTATAAAGGAAGAAGCTAAATGGGATCTTCTAGGTCGTATTCAAGAGAACACTGAAGCATGGGAGAATGACAAAGGAAGAAAGTCAGGTATAAATTATGATTATGAATGCATTAAATCTTTTATGAGAACTGATGACTATCATGATATTAGTACTGAGTATGGTCTTGATTCTCAAGTTCTTGCCAATTGCTTTAAGGCCTTTGCCTCTTATATTGAAATTCCCCAAAAGGAGTGGAACAAGTACCATGCACCTTATAAAGATGTTGTTAATCATGTTACTGTTAGAAACACTGAAGTTTGTACTGTTGATCCTATTTGGCCTGAACCTTATATTGAGAAAATCCCTTTCCCTGCTAAGATAAAGGAACATTCTATTGTGGCTAATGTGGTTAGCAAAAGTACAAAGAAAGCTGTGGAACCTGATGAACAAATAAATATTGAACCTGTAGTAGCCATTGTGAAAGACCTTGTCAATAAAAATGTAGAAGATGGGCACATTAATTTCTTTGAAGATGCTTCTAATATTGTATCTCATCCTAGTAAAACTAGGAAAGATAGTGTCCCTGTGCTTTCTGTTAGAATTGATGATCATTGCTATTATGGTTTATGTGACATTGGTGCTAGTTCTAGTGCTATTCCTTATGAGCTTTACAAGGAAATTATGCATGAAATTGGTCCTTGTGAACTCGAGGACATTGGTGTGGTTATTCACCTTGATAATAGAGATACAGTCTGCCCTATTGGTATTGTAAGAGATGTGGAGGTTCTTTTTGGTAAGATTAAATATCCTGCTGATTTTCTAGTGCTTGGTTCAGAAGCTAATAAAACTTGTCCTATCATTTTTGGTAGACCTTATGTGAACACTTGTGGAGCTATTATAGATTGTAAGAAGGAGAAAGTTTTAACTAAGTTTGATGGAGAATCTTATGAGTTTAATTTTTCCAAATTTTCTAAAACTCATTACGAAAATGAATTGCCTAATGAGGATTTCAGGATTGAACAACTTGCTGCCATTTCTCTTGCTCCTAACAATGCTTTGTAGCAATATATGGAAGATAATGAAAGTGAGGTCTTCATGAAGGAACAAAATGAGATTGACGAGATTTTCCTTCGTCAACCTGAGATGCTTAAGAATAACCTACCTGTGGAAGACTTGGGTACCACACTACCACCTAAAGGGGATCCAGTTTTCGATTTAAAACCTCTACATGATGATCTTAAATATGCTTATCTAGACAATAAGAAAATATATCCTGTTATTATTATTTCTAAACTTTTAGGAAAGGAAGAGGAAAGATTATTGGAAGTATTGAAGAAACAACGAGGAGTTATGGGATATACTCTTGATGATTTAAAAGGGATTTCTTGTACTATATGTCAGCATGCTATTAACATAGAACCTGATGCAAAGCTAGTTGTTAAACATCAATGTCGTAAATCCTAAGATGAAGGAAGTGGGAAGAAATGAGGTATTAAACCTTCTTGATGCTGGTATAATTTTTCCTATTGCTGATAGTAGATGGGTTAGTCCTATTCATTGTGTCCCCAAGAAAGGAGGAATAACTATTATACCTAATGAAAATAATGAGCTTATACCTCAAAGAGTAGTGGTTGGTTATAGGATGTGCATTGATTTTAGAAAAGTGAATAAAGTCACTAAGAAGGATCATTATCCTCTGCCTTTTATTGATCAAATGCTAGAAATGTTGTCTAAGAAGACTCACTTTTGTTTTCTTGATGGTTATTCTGGATTTTCTCAAATTTCTGTGAAAGCACAAGACCAAGAGAAAACCACTTTCACTTGTACCTATGGAACTTATGCTTATAGGCGTATGCCTTTTGGTTTATGTAATGCTCCTGCCACTTTTCAGAGATGTATGTCTTCTATATTTCATGGTTTTGTGAAGACATTGTGAAAGTTTTCATGGACAATTTCTCTGTCTATGAAACTTCTTTTGATAATTGTTTGCACAACCTTGATAAAGTTTTGCAGAGATGTGAAAAAACTAATCTTGTTCTTAATTAGGAGAAATGTCACTTCATGGTTAATGAAGGGATTGTTCTTGGACACAAAATTTCTGAAAGAGGTATTGAAGTAGATAGAGCCAAAGTTGAAGCAACTGAGAAAATGTCTTGTCCTAGGGATGTAAAAGGTATTCATAGTATCCTTGGTCATGCTGGTTTCTACAGAATGTTTATTAAAGATATCTCCAAAATTTCGAAGCCCCTTACTAATCTTCTCCAAAAAGATGTACCTTTTGTTTTTGATGATGTTTGTAAGGAAGCTTTTGAAACTTTGAAGAAAGCTTTAACTACTGCTCCTATTGTCCAACCACCTGATTGGAATTTACCCTTTGAAATTATGTGTGATGCTAGTGATTATGCTATGGGCGCTGTTCTTGGGCAACAAATAGATAAAAAGTTGAATGTTATTCATTATGCTAGTAAGACTCTTGATGCTGCTCAAAAGAATTATGCTACTACTGAAAAAGAGTTCTTAGCTCTAATCTTTGATTATGATAAGTTTAGGCCTTACATTGTTGATTCAAAAGTTACCACTCATACTGATCATGCTGCTATTAAGTACCTTATGACAAAGAAATATGATAAGCCTAGGCTTATTTGATGGGTGTTGCTTTTACAAGAGTTTGATCTGCATATTGTAGATAGGAAAGGTGGTGAAAATCCTATTGCTGATAATTTATCTCATTTGGAAAACATTTCTTTTGATCCTATGCCTGTTAATGATAGTTTTCCAAATGAATAGTTGGCTATAATAAAGGTAAGCCTACGAGAGAGTCCTTGATGCTGATTATTCTAACTTCATTGTTTCCAAATATTTGCCTCCAACCTTTACAGCCCAACAAAGAAGGAAATTCTTTTATGATCTGAGGCATTACTTTTGGGATGAACCACATTTATATAAAGAAGGAGTAGATGGTATTATGCAGATGTGTTCCAGAATATGAACAACAAGAGATATTGAGAAAATTTCATAGCAGTGCTTATGGAGGACATCATTCTGGAGATAGAACCGCTCAAAAAGTTTTACAATCAGGTTTTTATTGGCCTACTCTCTTCAAGGACGCAAGGAAGTTTATTTTATCATGTGATGAATGTCAAAGAGTTGGTAACATTTCTAGACGCAATGGAATGCCTATGAATTATTCTCTTGTTATTGAACCTTTTGATTGTTGGGGATTTGACTCTATGGTCCCTTTTCCTCCTTCAAAATGTTATATACATATTCTTGTTTTTGTTGTTGATTATGTTACAAAGTGGGTGGAAGCCATACATACGAATAGTGCTGATGGTAATACCTCTTTAAAAATGCTTAAAGATGTTATTTTTCCTAGGTTTGGTGTGCCTAGACATCTCATGACTGATGGAGGTTCTCATTTTATTCATGGTGGTTTTAGGAAGACTCTTGCTAAGTATGATGTTAACCATAGAATTGCTTCAGCTTATCACCCTCAAACCGGTGGGCAAGTAGAACTTTCAAATAGAGAAATTAAATCTATCTTGCAAAAGACTGTTAATAGATCTAGGAAAAATTGGGCTAAAAAGTTGAACGATGCTTTATGGGCTTATAGAACTGCTTATAAAAATCCTATGGGAATGTCTCCTTACAAAATGGTTTATGTTAAAGCTTGTCACTTGCCTCTAGAATTAGAACACAAAGCTTATTGGGCAGTGAAAGAACTAAATAGAGATTTTAGACTTGCTGGTGAGAAAAGATTGCTTGACTTGAGTACCTTAGATGAGTGGAGAAGTGAAGCTTATGAAAATGCTAGACTCTTTAAATAAAAAGTAAAAATATGGCATGATAGGAGAATTCTCAAAAGGGAGTTCTATGTTGGTGAGAAAGTTCTTTTGTATAGGTCTCGTCTCAGATTTTTTGCAGGAAAACTACTCTCAAAATGGGAAGGACCTTTTGTTATTGAGGAGGTGTATCGTTCAGGAGATATTAAAATATCTTCTTTGAGGGACAACACTACACAGGTGGTGAATGGTCAAAGGCTCAAACATTATATTTGTAGAGATTCTTATAATGAAGATGTTGATATTATTAAAATGGTGACTCCGGAAGAATTTATTAGTGACCAAACTCCAGAATCTGCAGAGTCCGTCTTTGATTAGGTAAAAGTGCTGAAAACAAAAGGTTCATGAAAAACTTGTCTGTTTATATTTTTGCTATTTTTACTCTATATGGAAGGTCACGAGACGAAAAAGAGGAGGAAACAGAGCCCGGGTGGGACACACCCACCAGTGGCGCGGGCCCCAGCTGACCGCGCCACCAGGGGTGTGAGCCCCCTGGAGTCCGTCTCCGACCCGTTTTCGCATAGTACCTTCCTTATGTCGTGAAACTTCGTAATATATAACCCCCGGATCCCCCGAGGTTCGTATATCGTGTTCTCATCGTGTTTTCGTTTCGATCTGTTTCTGTCAGGATTTTTTCTCAAGTTTAGAGGCACCATGGTCTCCGCCAACGACAAGGGCAAGAAACCCGTGGAAGATGGTCTTCAAGACCCCAAGAACAAGGAGGAGATCTTGGTTCAGGATGAAGAAGATGTGAAGGAAGACGAGCATCCGGACACCCACGCTACCGCTGCGAGCATTGGAGTGGTGGCAAAACCTATCAAGCTCAACAGGACAACACAAATGTCTATAGGAGGGAAACCTCCGCATCATTGCCTTGCTCCATAGTCACTTCCTCCACGCACCAAGAACCCCTTCCATACTCTTATACATGAGTAGCCATATCAAAAGTTTCCCAAAGGAAAGTTGCCCTCTAGTTGGGATATGCCTCGTTCTAACCATGCAGGGAAGGAACACTCTAAGGAGGAAGAGTGGGGAAAGAATAACAAGGACTGGAATTCTCGGTCCGACATGATCATGAACTACATTGAGCGTAATACAGAGTTGATTCGTACTCTAACCTTTGAGATTGAGGATTTGAGGAAGCTGATTGAAAAGCTCATCAAGGGAACACCACCACCACTGAAGTAGTAATTCGTCATCAGGTTTGGCATCCCCTTGGTTTGTTCCAAGCTTGGGGGAGTGCCGCGGTATCACATCACTATCATTATCTTTTTACCTTTTTAGTAGATTCATATCCTGGATAGAGAAGTTATCATATAGGATGGTTTGCATTGTGGAAGTATCTCTCCTTTAGTTGGTTATCTATGTATCCCTTGGTGTGAGTGCCTTTATGGAATATTAATCAGAAGCTTCATCTTTTACTTTTTGCACTTCTTGTTTTAGTTTGCAATTTTTATTATATGATTAATCTTGTTGATTAGTATTGGTATCACTTTGGGAGCATCAAGTAAATCTAAATTGGTGTTGGCAAACCAATCTCTGGTCAGTAGCAACACTTTTTGAGGTTTGAAAGGAAAAGAGAAAAGCATTTACAGGTATTTTATATCATTTTCTTTCTTTCTTGATTGGCTCATAAGCTTAGTATTATTTACTTAAGATCTTTTGTGTCTTCAAGGAAGATTGCATTTTTGGCTTTATCACTTGTATGTTTGCTTGTTTCCTTTAACTCTTTTGCTTGCTACCCAGCCTTGCTAGCTGAAACCTGTACTGAGAAGGAATACTTCTCATGCATCCAACCCTCTAAACTAAAACCTATGCCATTTGTGTCCACCATATGTACCTATTAGCATTATTGCTATTCCAAGTAAATTCTCAAGCTTCATCTACCTTTCAAATTAAAAATTCTTTTGTTATGTGAAAACTAGTTAGTAAAGCTCTCACGAACTTGATGGCACACCTTATTTTCTTGCCCCTATTAAACTTGAACCATTGTGTCATCGAAGTTGTATATGCTTGCACTTATAAGTTGGGATTAGCAGAACCATGTTGTCACGAGGAACGCTTTCAACACTTGTAAATATCTACCTAGTTGATATCATGCTCTTTTGTTTATAGATGTCGTCTGTGTGAAATAAAAAGGGAGCTTATAAGTCCGTGGAGTTATGTATGTGTGTTAGATAAACGCCCGGGCCGCTAGCCTAAGCCATGCCTAATCATGGTGGAAACTTGCAGCATCACCATAGTGAGCAATCTATGAAGCTTTCTTCTTATAAAAAAGAGAGACTTTGAAAAGAGGAAAGAGAGAAAAAAGCACCATTTTCCCATGGTAAATAAGAAGATTGATAAGATGCTCATTGTATGATTTCCTTGTCATTTTGATATGGGATAGCTCCTGTATCATGTGCAAGGGGTACCCCGTTGGTGGTTCTCTATGATACACATGTACTTACAATGACAAGAACTTACCGGTAACTAAAGTTGAGTAGCATGAGGAGCGGCCCTCGTACTCAAGGGACATGAGATTGCCAACTTATACTTCGTCAAACATATACTCCATCTTTGTTCACTTTAACCTTAATCACCTCAAGATTCTTATGATAGGGGCAATGAGAGCTCAAAGCTAGTAAGTACCATAATCTTTTGAAAGATCTTTATGAACTTGAAATCCCTGCTTCACTCTATGAAGGGACTTTCTTTTACTTCTTAGTTGAGTCAGTAAACCTATTCCTCTCTATGTCCATCAAGCATTTGAGTTGTTGTGTTTCAATCATTCATATGATGATTTATTCAATCATGTTCCTTATATTCCTTGTTTTGCACAAGACTCTTATTTGAATGAGTATTACTTTGAAAGCCATCATTGTGAAAAGCCTTTTATGTTTGAGCAAAGGGTACTCCTATTATAAACTCCTTTACAGAAGCTTTGCTTGAAAATTGTTTGTCATCTGTTCTCTGACCAAGAACAAAGTTTGCCATTCCCAATTATGATTTATCTGTATGCATCTTTATTGTGACTCCCATACTTGTTACAAGTTAAGTTATATAATGGTGAGTTGCTTTCTACTATGAGTTGTGTATTGGTAAGTGTGATGCTTCTAGTCCGTATTCTTTTTATCGACACTTCACTCCATAAACCTATGGGCATGTTTACTGAGCTCAGTTTTTGCTTGGGGACAAGAGAGGTCTAAGCTTGGGGGGGAGTTGATACGTCCAATTTGCATCACCATTCTATATCATAATTTACTGTTATTCATTGATATATTTCATATAAAGAGGTGTTACTTATGTTATTTCATATGTTTTTGCATGTTGGATGATTCTTGGAGGATGAACTGCCGGAGTCAGGATTCTGATGGAAAAAGCGGTGTCTAGATGCAATTTTCGCGAAGATCAGAAAAATACCAGAAAACTATGGAAAATTATATTTTCCAGAAGACGAAGGAAGCTAGGAGGGGAGGCAGAGTTGGGCTACATGGGGCCCACACCACCTAGGCGCGGGCCACCTTGGGTCGTGCCTATAGGGGTGTGGCCACCCTGGCCCACCTATGGCTTCGCCCCTTCGCCTATATATTCCTCCTAAAACCCTAAAGTTCGGGGAGCGACCATAGAAAGATTCCGCCACCTCTGCGGGGCAGAAACTACAGAGAGAGAAAGAGCTCTCCGGCAGACACATTTCTTCCAGGGAAATTCCTTCCCAGAGAGGGGAGATCGTCGCCATCAACACCATCACCAAGCTAGACTTCATTGGGATCATCATCATCATCCACACTATCATCTCCACTAGAACCATCATCAGCACTCCATCCCGCTGTAACAATTGTGTTGAATCTTGCATAGTTCTTAGGGGAAAATTTCCCGGTGTTGAATACTATTGTAGTTGATGCTTGTGAGTGGAACCATTGAATTATTGTCTATGTTCAGATTGTTATTCATCATTATATCATCTCTGATATTGATCCATATGATGTCTCGTGAGTAGTTCATTTAGTTCTTAAGGACATGGGAGAAGTCATGTTGTTAGTAGTGGAATGTTTTGAGGTATTATTCAATGGTTTAGTATTTAAGTTGTGGTGTTATTCTTCTAGTGGTGTCATGTGAACGTCGACTACATGATACTTCACTATTTATGGTCCTAGGGGAATGCATTGTGTATTTGGCTACTAATTGTGCGACTTCCGAAGTGACAGAAACCAGAATCCCCGTTAGGAAACCTTTGCACAAGGGAGTGTAGGATCTCAGAGTTTAAGGATGTGGTTAGGTTTTTATCTTAATTACTTTATTTTTGTTGCGGATGCTTACAAGGGGTTTAATCACAAGTGTGTATTAGTCCTAGTAAGGTCGGTACATTAGCATAGGTTCACCCACACAACACTTACCAAATGAAATAAGATTAATCATATATAGGAAACAAAAGCACTTGACAGTATTCCCATGTGTCCTCGAGAACGTTTGGTCCTCATAAGTATTACCACCGCCTTGTCCTTTGCTAAGAAAGGATTGGGTCACTTGCTGCAATTATTTCCTGTTTTTATTTACTTGCACTTTATTTCCTTGATTTATCAAAAGCCCCTAAAAATCCGTTTGCTAAGTATTTACAGAGATTTCCTGTTCCAAACCACTAGTCAACAACTTCTGCTCCTCTGTAGAGGTCCCAACCTGATAAGGTAGAGATCCCTGTGTTTACTGTGCTAGTCCTTGGATCGAATAGCTAACACCCACAGTTTAAGATGTAATATCAAGAAACAAAGGTCATAATACAACTTATAACCGGGAATAAAATAATTCATTACAACTTACATATCTCATATGGCTATCTTATTACAAAGCAACATATATAACTATAAAGTATGGAGTCCTTCATCTTCATATTCCACAGGTAATCATGTTGGTTATAGACTTGTAATCCCTACTCAACAAACTTCACTAACATCAAACAAACCTGCAACATAATAAGTTACAGCCACAAGGGTCAATACATTTGAATTGTATTAGCAAGTGATATCATATTGATATGGAGAATTCTAACATCTACATGCATATTGAGCTAAGTGGAGTTTTGGCTGGCCTTTACATAAAATAAGTTTTCCCTATCCTTTGAAAATGGTTTTTCTATTTTTCAAAACATTTCATCACACAAGGCACACTGGATACACACTAGGTGCTACCCTTGTTTACCCAACAAGTTTTAACTTAGAGAAATTGGGATGAGGAGATCCTTGATTATTTCAATGTCTTTGATGCTCAAAATGTCCATTACCCGGAACAGGGATAAGTACTTAGGTTTTAACCTCTCGAGAGGTGGTGCACTTTTCCCAGAAGACTCGACATGCATCGAGACGAGACTTTTCAGAAACAATCCCACAGATCAGCACAAACACATTCCATCCTATCATCACTACCACCAACTGTCTGCCTATCGAAGTTCTTGCAACCTAGTTGGTCAAGGCATAGCCCATATGCCATGTGGCTGCACTGGAAGCTTCTCAACACAAAACATCTTAAATCTCTTTGTTCCTAGGTGGCCAACCATAAGTGTGATACACAAGGTAAACCATAGAAATGGGCCTTGTGTAACCACTCAATACAAACCATTCTCACCATTCCACCCAGCTGATTCATTCACTTAGTTGTTTTATTAATCAAAAACTTAGTCATAGACTTTGCATAGTATCATAACATGAATATTCCACCCTTGTAATCTAATAGCTAGGCTAAGCATACTACTATAACTTGTATCTTGTCTTAGGAAGATTCCTACCAAGATATATTCTATAGGATCTACTATAGCATATCGATATATAAAAATAGTCCTATCATGCATACTACAAAAATATCACTAATGCAATATTGAAAAGATAGGACTTTTGATGAACAAGTATCACTTGCCATTTTAGTAGAGAATCTAGGTACTCTCTTTGATCTTGCAATTGTCACACTTCTCAAGGTTCACTATAATACAATCAAGCAAAGCACTCATTCAAAACAAGCATTCAAACAAAAACAAAACAATAAACAAAGAAATGCATGCAAGCATGCAAAAGGTTGTTTTATTTAAAAAGTGTTTTCTAACAAGGTTCTAAACAAGTCAGAACATCTACTATTCTTTTTATAAAAGTGGGGATTCATTTAAAATCAATTTAGTGAAAATAGGCCTTTTAAATCATTTTTGTTTTACTAGAAATGCTTTTATTCAAAGGAATAATTTCTAGTGTCAACAAAATAGTTTTTTAAATTCAAAAGTTGGTGTTTATGGTCAGAGGGTTCAAAACAAACCATTTGCAAAAGGTTTCACTCAAAAATCATTTTTAGAACAATTTTTATACTCAAAATAGTCCTATTAATGTTTCTGCATAAACACCTAATTTTTTAGAAGCAAATGACCAAAACAGGGCCATATTTGCAAAGTACACATTTTTTGAATCTATTGATATAAAATTTATAATTTTTGCACATACAGATCAAAAGTTATGGATTTTAGAAATTCAAACAACTAATAGATCAAATTCTATTTTTAAAACAACAGCCTGGCCACGTGGCGTGTTTCTACTGGCTTGTACCGCTTCGGGTGGATCGGGCAACACAGGCCATAGGATTTAAGTAGCATCGCACGGCGCAGATAGGTTGATACCATTTCGGTAAGTCATCTAATCTTCATCGTTAGATTTAGATCTAATGGGCCAGAGCGCGCTGACCAGAGACTGGCGGCGCTAGCGACGGTGCACAACGGCGGCGCGTCGGGTGGTGGCGTTCTGGTTGTTCTAGGGGGAAAGGCAGGGTACCAGGTTCGCGAGGTCAAGGTGGTTCTCAAGGTGGTCTCAGCTGGCGAAGGGGCGCACAGAATCGTTGTGTATTCCTCGCCGGAGATGTTCCTGGCGTTGGGGGATGCTGGAAGATGCGCATGATGATGTCGAGTGAGCTAATGTGAGCTAGGGGGCAGGGAGTGGCCGGAGTCTGCCGGAATTGGCGCCGTAGCTCGTCGGTGGCCGCGGCGGTGCTAGCTAAAATCAGCGCAGCCTGGGGGCTCTTTGGGTGCGGCGTCTGAGGGGAAATGGAGAGGAGGGGGAGAGGATTAAGAGGGCGTGGTCACGGGAACGTATTGCTGGCGCAGTTACTCGAATTCAATCGAATTGGAAATGTCCAGAAACAGTAGAGGGAGAAGGGCGTGGTCAGTGTGACGTTGAAGACGACGACAACGTGGCAGGGTGGGGTCGGCTTGTTAGGGAGAGTGCGGGTGTGGTGTGCGGTGAGAAAGGATCCGCGGGGAGAGAGGGGTGAGCCGGGTGGGCTGGTTAATGGGCCTGGGGTTTCTGGGCTGGCTGGTTTGGGTTTGTTTCTGTTTGTTTTTTCTTCCTATTCTTTTTTCTTTTTCCATTTCTATTTTCTGTTTTTATTTGAATCTATTGTTTTAAACAACAATTTGAATTCAATTGTTTCCAAATCTTTTTAGTAGGTTTCATCCACTTATTAGTGTGTTATTTAATCCAACTCAAATATATTTTTCTTGTGATTTAATATCCGTTTAAAATAAGTGAGGCAATTTGTCTTTATTTAAATAAAATTGAATATGGTTCAAACCCATATAATTTTATTCAAATAATCCTTTATTCCTTTTTATTATTCAATAAATTTTATTCCATTTGCTTAGGGATCTAGCCAAGGTTTAAATTGCCTTTTAAATATTTCTTATTTATTTATTTCTTTCTTTCTTTCCTTGTCTTATAAAATTCATATCTTTTTATTTATAGTCCCAAAATTGGTGATTCCACTTTGTATAATTTTATTTAATATTTATATATCCTTTTAAATCCTTTTAGGATTACTTTGCTCACAATTTAGTGTTGATTTTTGTTAGGAGCTTTATCAGCCTTGGAAATTACTTTCTTTTATTTTATTAAATTCATAAGTTTTTATCCATGTGTCCAAATTGAGTGAAATCAATTTCCGTGGTTCTATAACATTTTTGTTTACCTTTTTTGATCATTTAGAAATGTTTGTTGCTGAATTTTTATATGGAACATAGCCATAGTATTAGAGTGATCTTGGAAATGATTTTCTTTCATTAGGGTTTAGGGTTTTGGTTCAACTTTTCCCAAGTTCTTTAAATTCAAGATTCTTTCCATGCATGAATGCATTTGATCTTTGGAATATTTGTTTGTTGCTCTCCTAATCAAATTTTGTTCAAGTAGACTTTTGATGTTTCTATTTAGAAGCAAAAAGTTTCTTTTCACCCTAAATTTCAACAATTGTTTCTTTTGTTTGTTTATTTTTCACATTTCAAAATTTGGAATTTTTTTGGGATGTGACAGACTACCACGCTTAAAAGGAATCTGGTCCCGAGATCCGGGAAGGCTAGAGGTTACAAGTTGGCTTCAAGATAACTAGGGTACTACCACCCTTAAAAGGATTTTAACTAGATTACATCTTGGCTTACTTGGTGTCTTGGTGTAACTTCTCTGGACAGTTGTTTGCATAGTGTCCTTTGTTACCACATTTGAAACATGTGATAAGGTTGATGTCTCTCACAGGTTTGCTTGTCTTGTTCTTCACCTCTTCTGGACAATTTGATGCATAATGGCCTAGATTTTGCATTTGTTGCACATCACTTGGCTAATGTCTTCTTTTATCTTTGGTATCACTACCTCTTGTTTGTTTTCTTGGCCTTTCTTCTTTTCTAGACATTCATTAGCATAGTGTCCCATCTCCTTGCAATTGTAACATTGCACCTAGCTAATGTCTTGCTTGCTGGGGTTGGGTCTTTTCTTCTTGTTCTTGGGTTTCTCCAAAGCTAGGAGGGCTCTTAGTTCATCTTCTTCATACTTCACAACAAATGTGGGAAAACTTCCTCGGTTCTTAGAACGGTTCCTAGGATAACATCCACGTTTCCTCTTTTGTCCACCATAGTGGGTTACAATGTATGGAGGTGCATACTGAGGTTTGACTTTGTCTTCATCCTTCTTGGTAGAAGTTGTACTTTCATGAATGTTTCCAAAGACTTGATGTATTCCATCCTTAGCTTGATGTTTCATCTGTTGAACTATAGGATAGATGTGGCATTGAACAGGGACATGGTCAATTCCTTCACATAGGAAACAAGAAACTTGAGATGTGGGGAATTGTCTAGCTAGATGTTTCTCTTCACAATTAGGGCATTGGTCCATATGCTCTTTATAAATGTGTCATATGTCTCCATAGATTTTGCAGACTTGAGTTCCTTGTATAATATCATCCTTGATACAATTGTTTTCACAATCTCTTTGGGAAGGGTTGTTTCTCATGTTGATCATCTGATTGGTCATCCTTTGCAACAATTGAGATTGGGATTCCAAGAACTTTAGCATGGCTAGGTCTAACTCAATGTTGTTGGCTAAAAACTGGGTTGTCACTTGATTCAACTGGGCTTGGGTTGCTAGCAGTTGTTCTGTCATGTGCATCTCATCCTTGATGTTGGAGTTGTGGTCTCTTGGAGAAGTCATCTGCTTGGGTTGGGTTGGGATTAGAATAGACAAAAGATTTATAGAGGAAGAATTCTACTCATACACAACAAATCGCATAAAGCAATGTGCAAGAAATCACAATCATGCATTCCACTCAAACAACAAGATTCAAACATATTTTAGGCAACAAAATATTTTTGATACACCACATAAGTTGGTGTGGTCAATAAATCGATTTAAACTAAACACTAGTGTGGTGGTCCAACTATAGAGTTCACTTGAGATCATTCCATTCTTCTTAGTTGATACATCAGGAACAAGATCATGGTATCCTTGGAAGAAATTCTTGCACCTTGGTCACAAAGTTCAAAGGTGATGATGGTTCCTCCTAAGTTGTGTTTCCTTAGTCTCCAAGTCTTGAGTATTATTCTTATCTCACTTGTAGTCCTTAGTGATGCCCAAGTTGAAGTCCTTGATGAAACTGAAATTGAAGTCATTGGTGACGGTGAAGTCCTTGCTCATGTTGAAGTCTTTGTCCAATAAGTTAAAAAAGGGAGGGATGTAGAACCAAAACAAAATGTCGAGGAAAGAATTTACAAGATTGTTTGTAAATAAGTTTGAACAAATAGAACTCTTATTTTTCTAAGGGGTTTTGTCCAATCCTAGGGTTACAATACTGCAGGGAAAACAGTGCTCTGATACCATCTATAGAGGTCCCAACCTGATAAGGTAGAGATCCCTGTGTTTATAGTGCTAATCCCTGGATCGAATAGCTAGCACCCACAGTTTAAGATGTAATATCAAGAAACAAAGGTCATAATACAAGTTATAACCGGGAATAAAATAATTCATTAAAACTTACATAGCTCATATGGCTATCTTATTACAAAGCAGCATATATAACTATAAAGTATGGAGTCCTTCATATTCATATTCATATTCCACAGGCAATCATGTTGGTTGTAGACTTGTAATCCCTACTCAACAAACTTCACTAACATCAAACAAACCTGCAACATAATAATTTACAGCCACAAGGGTCAATACATTTGAATTGTATTGGCAAGTGATATCATATTGATATGGAGAATTCTAACATCTACATGAATATTTGGCTAAGTGGAGTTTTGGCTGGCCTTTGCATAAAATTAGTTTTCCCTATCCTTTGAAAAAGGGTTTTCTCTTTTTCAAAACATTTCATCACACAAGGCACACTGGATACACACCAGGTGCTACCCTTGTTTACCCAACAAGTTTTAACTTAGATAAATTGGGATGAGGAGATCCTTGATTATTTCAATGTCTTTGATGCTCAAAATGTCCATTATCGGGGACACGGCTAAGTACTTAGGTTTTAACCTCTTGAGAGGTGGTGCACTTTTCCCACAAGACTCGACATGCATCGCGACGAGACTTTTCAGAAACAATCCCTCAGATCAGCACAGACGCATTCCATCCTATCATCACTACCACCAACTATCTGCCTGTCGGAGTTCTTGCAACCTAGTTGGTCAAGGCAGAGCCCATATGCCATGTGGCTGCACTGGAAGCTTCTCAACACAAAACATCTCAAATCTCTTTGTTCCTAGGTGGCCAATGATGTCTACGCACTTCTATTCTTGTAGACAGTTGTTGGGGCTCCAAGTGTAGAGGTTTGTAGAAGAGCATCAAGTTTCCCTTAAGTGGATCAACCAAGGTTTATCGAACTTAGGGAGGAAGTGGTCAAAGGTATTCCCTCTCAAGAGACACTGCAATCAAGATACAATAAGTCTCTTGTGTCCCCAACACACCCAATACACTTGTCAGGTGTATAGGTGTACTAGTTCGGCGAAGAGATAGTGAAATACAAGTGGTAACAGTGCCAGAAAATAGCTTTTGACTTGTTGTTGACATGGGAGAACGTGTGTGAGTGCCAGAAAAGAGCTTGACGGTGAGGTAAAGACTAAAGCAAGCAAACATGCAATAGATCTAGATGCAAACGGTGTTTCAATGTTTATAAACAAGGCCTAGGGATCATACTTTCACTAGTGAACACTCTCTCATATAAATATCCTCTCTTCATGATACTACTCTTAACTACTCTCTGGTTGGACACTCTAATCATCGGTACGGATATAACAACACTCCTCAAAGTCCGCATTCCCCAATCTAGATAACCCCACAATGTCACCTTGAGCGCTAGATGGTTCCAACAGACACCACAATTTCATAGAGACATCCAACTCCAAATATAACTCATAACAAATATTTAACCTAGCCAAAGTGCCACACACGGTATGCACGTTGTCACTTTCACACATGTGGGTAAAAGCATAGATCTATTAAAGCACAAATAGTGTTTATGTAGACTCAAACCTAAGTGCCACCATGGCGTGCACGCTGTCACTTTCACACACATGGAGAGAGCAGAGATCTAATGAAGCACTTGAGTAACAAAGTAGATCTACTTGATTACAAAGCTCATGACCACAACAAGATCATGCATAGAGAGAGAGATGAACACATAGCTACCGGTAGATCCCTTACCCCAGGGGAAGAACTACTTGTAGGGTTTCGTAGCATGGAAAACAAAAAATTTCTACCGCATACAAACAAACAAGCCAAGATCTATCTACTAGATTGTAGCAACGAGTTAATGGAATAACTCACCCTCGAAGATTCCAAAGTGTTTAACGAGAGCGGATTCTCGTGGGTGATGTAGTCGTACTCTTCCCGATCTCAAGATCGCGTAGACGATCCTTCCGGCGCTGCGTTCCGGCAGCGCTCCCGCAGTCGGTCACACGTTCGGTACTCGACGAAGACCTTCCTCTCCCTTGTTCCAGCAGGCAGCGGAGGTTGTAGCACTCTCCTCGCGATTCCGACAGCACAACGGCGTGGTACCGGAAGTAGAGGGGAGATCTCGCAGGGCTTCGCCTTAAGCCGGAGCGAGTATGGTGGAGTATGAGAGAGTCCCTCGACGACCTAGGGTTTAGACACGCCGAGGAGGGGCTAGTGCCGGCGGCTAGGGTTTCACCTAGGCGGCGGCGGCGAGTGCCCTAGGGCCGGCGGCGGCTTGGAGGCGGCGGCGGCTTGGTACTAGGGTTTGGAGGAGAGGATCTTGTGTGTCTCTAGGAGGGAGCCCTGCCCCTCCTTATATAGGTGGAGGGGCCGGCCGGCCAAGGGGAGGGAGAGGAGTCCCTCCCCAACTCGGCTTGAAGGGTGCGCCGCCGGTTGGAGGAGGGAACTCCTCCCCAACTCGGTTTCCCCTTCCTCCTCTTTTCCTCTTTCCAAATTTAGCCGTTTTGACTTTTCAAACTAGCTGTTTGACTTTTCAAACTAGGATTTGAATTAATCCTTTATTTGGTTCAGCGATGACACTTAGTACATGATGCAATCATACCAACTTGATACAACACATTCATGTACCCTTCCCCTCCGGAGTGCCGGACATTCCGGAACCTTCTAGAACATTCCCGATGAAAACACCGGAACCATTCCCCAACTCCGAAACGGGACTTTCCTTATATGAATCTTATTCTCCGGACCATTCCGGATCTCCTCGTGATATCCCGGATCCCATCCAGGACTCCGAACAACATTCGGTCTCTTTCTCATCATTCCATAACTACTCAAAACAACGTCGAATCCTTAAGTGTGTCTCCCTACGGTTCGTGAATTATGCGGACATGATCGAGACACTTCTCCGAACAATAACCAATAGAGGAATCTGGAAATTCATATGGCTCCCACATATTTCTACGATTACTTTGCGATCGAATGAACCACTTACATACGATATCAATTTCCCTTTGTCTCACGATAGTTTACTTATCTGAGGTTATGATCGTCGGTATCTCTGCATACCTAGTTCAACCTCGTTACCAATAAGTACTCTTTTCTCGTTCCCGTGATATGTGATCCCTTGTGAGCCAGTCACATGCTTGCAAGCTAATTGGATGACATTTCACCGAGAGGGCCCAGAGTATATCTATCCGTCATATGGATGGACAAATCCCACTCTTGATCCATGTGTTTCAACCAATACTTTCCGAACACTCAATGCCACCTTTATAGCCACCCAGTTACGGTGTGGTGTTTAATGTCATCAAAGCATCCATCCGGTAAAGGTGATATGCATGATCTCATGGTCGAAGGAATTAGATTACTATGTATCAGAAAGCATATAGCAATTGAACTATTAAAATGACTTGATCTTTATGCTACGCTTATCTATAGGAGTATGTCCATCATATCATTCTCCTAATGATATGATCTTGTTGTTAATAACATCTCAATGTTCATGATAGGGAAACCACAATCATCTATTAACCAACAAGCTAGTATTATATAGAGGCTTTACTAGGGACTTCAAATTAAGTTTACAAATCACACAAGTATTAATGTTTCCTTGTTAATACTATTATAGCATGAATGTAAACATTTATCATAAACACAAAGATATAATAATAACTACATTTATTATTGCCTCTAGGGCATATCTCCAACAGTCTCCCACTTGCACTAGAGTCATCTAATCTAGATTACATGGTAATATACCGAACACCCATGGCAGTTTGGTGCTGGTCATGTTTTGCCCTCGGGAGAGGTTTAGTCAACGGATCCGCCACATTCAGATCTGTGTGTACTTTGCAAATCTTTATATCCCCATCTTGGATATGTTCTTGAATAGCGTGAAAACGTAGCTTTATGTGCTTCAGCTTCTTGTGTGACCTTGGTTCTTGCGCATTGGCTATGGCGCCCATGTTATCACAGTAGATAGACATTGGGTCCAGCGCACTAGGAACCACACCTAGCTCTGTAATGAACTCTTTCATCCATATCACTTCTTGTGAAGCCTCCGAAGCAGCCATGTATTCCGATTCAGTTGAAGATCTCGCCACAACGCTTTGCTTTGCACTCCTCCAGCTAACTGCTGCACCATTCAAAATAAATACGTATCCAGATTGTGATTTAGAATCATCCGGATCGGTGTTCCAACTAGCATCGGTGTAACCATTAACAACAAGCTGTTCATCACCTCCATAAGAAAGAACCATATCCTTAGTTCTTCTCAAGTACTTAAGGATGTTTTTGACCGCTGTCCAATGATCCACTCCTGGATCACTTTGATATCTGCTAGTTAAACTAACAGCATATGCAATGTCGGGTCTAGTACATAGCATGGCATACATTAGAGATCCTATGGCTGAGGCATAGGGAGTCTTACTCATCCTTTCTCTATCTTCTGCCGATGTCGGACTTTGAGTTTTACTCAAGGTCGTATTGGGCAACATGGGCAAGAACCCTTTCTTGCTATCTTCCATTCCAAACCTCTTTAGAACTTTGTCCAAATATGTACTTTGTGACAATGATATTTGGCGTTTCGATCTATCTCTATAAATCTTTATGCCTAATATGTAAGCTGCTTCGCCAAGATCCTTCATTGAAAAACTATTATTCAAATATTCTTTGACACTATTAAGAAGGTCTACATCATTCCCAATCAACAATATGTCATCTACATATAGTATTAAGAATGCTACAGAGCTCCCACTCACTTTCTTGTAAATACAAGCTTCTCCATAAGTTTGTATAAAACCAAAACTTTTGATCACCTTATCAAAACGTTGATTCCAACTTCGGGATGCTTGCTTCAATCCATAGATGGACCGTTGAAGTTTGCATACCTTGTTAGCATCTTTAGGATTAACAAAACCTTTGGGTTGCATCATATACAACTCTTCATCAATGTCTCCATTGAGGAATGCTGTTTTGACATCCATCTGCCATATCTCATAATCGTAATATGCAGCGATTGCTAACATAATCCTCACAGACTTTAGCTTCGCTACTGGTGAGAAAGTCTCATCGTAGTCAACTCCTTGAATTTGTCGAAACCCTTTTGCGACAAGTCGAGCTTTATAGACAGTAACATTACCATCAACATCTGTTTTCTTCTTAAAGATCCATTTGTTCTCGACAGCCTTCCGGCCATCCGGTAAGTCCACCAAAGTCCACACTTGGTTTTCGTACATGGATCCAATCTCGGATTTCATGGCTTCTTGCCATTTATTGGAATCTGGGCTCATCATCGCTTCCTCATATGTCTCAGGGTCATCGATGTTGTCCACCAACATGACACTCATAACGGGATCATACCAATCTGGAGTGGTACGAGTTCTCGTTGACCTGCGAGGTTCTGTAGCAACTTCAACCGAAGTTTCATGATCATTATCATTAGCTTCCTCTCTTATTGGTGCAGGCACCACAGGAACTTCTTCCGGCGCTGCGCTACTCGCAATTTCGAGAGAAGGTTCGACAACCTCGTCGAGTTCTACTTTCCTTCCAGTCACTTCTTTCGAGAGAAATTCCTTCTCTAGAAAGGATCCATTCTTGGCAACGCAGATTTTGCCTTCGGATCTATGATAGAAGGTATACCCAATAGTTTCCTTCGGGTATCCTATGAAGACGCATTTTTCCGCATTGGGTTCAAGCTTGTCCGGCTGTAACTTCTTTACATAGGCTTCGCACCCCCAAACTTTAAGGAACGACAATCTAGGTTTCTTCCCAAACCATAATTCATACGGTGTCGTTTCAACGGATTTAGATGGTGCCCTATTTAAAGTGAATGCGGCTGTTTCTAATGCATAACCCCAAAATGATAGCGGTAAATCTGTAAGTGACATCATAGAACAAACCATATCTAAGAGAGTTCGATTACGACGTTCGGACACACCATTACGCTGTGGTGTTCCCGGCGGTGTCAACTGCGAAAGTATTCCGCATTTCTTCAAATGCTCGCCAAACTCGTAACTTAGATATTCACCTCCACGATCAGAACGTAGAAATTTAATCTTCTTGTTACGTTGATTCTCTACCTCACTTTGAAATTCCTTAAACTTCTCGAAAGTTTCGGACTTATGTTTCATGAAATAGATATACCCATATCTACTCAAGTCATCCGTGAAGGTAAGAACATAACGATAACCACTGCGCGATGCTACACTCATTGGACCGCATACATCAGTATGTATGATTTCCAATAAGTCCGTAGCTCGCTCCATCATACCAGAAAATGGAGTCTTAGTCATTTTACCCATCAGACATGCTTCACATCTTTCAAGTGATTCGAAATCAAGTGATTCAAGAAGTCCATCGGAATGGAGTTTCTTCATACGCTTCACTCCAATGTGACCAAGACGACAGTGCCACATATAGGTCGAGTTATCGCTCGATTTCAAACGTTTAGCCTCAATGTTATTAATATGTGTATTTCCACTATCGAGATTCAATAAGAATAGACCATCTATCAAAGGTGCATGTGCATAAAACATATTACTCATATAAATCGAACAACCATTATTCTCAGACTTAAATAAGTAACCGTCTCGCAATAAACAAGATCCCGATATAATGTTCATGCTTAACGCAGGCACCAAATAACAATTATTTAAGTATAAAACTAATCCCGATGGTAGATGAAGGGGTAGCGTGCCGACCGCGATCACATCAACCTTTGATCCGTTTCCAACGCGCATCGTCACCTCGTTCTTCGCTAGCTTCCGTTTATTCTGCAGCACCTGTTTCGAGTTACAAATATGAGCAACCGAACCAGTATCAAATACCCAGGCACTACTACGAGTACTAGTGAGATACACATCAATAACATGTATATCAGATATACCTTTCTTCTTGATGTTGCTGTTCTTCAAATCCGCCAAGTACTTTGGGCAATTACGCTTCCAGTGACCTTCTCCCTTGCAGTAAAAGCACTCAGTATCAGGCTTAGGTCCAGCCTTGGTCTTTTTCGTCGGCGTGGTAACTTTCTTACCACCCTTCTTGAAGTGTCCCTTCTGCTTAGACTTGCCTTTCTTGAATTTGGTGGTCTTATTGACCAACAACACTTGGTGCTCTTTCTTGATCTCCACTTCTGCAGATTTCAACATGGCAAAGAGTTCTGGCAACGTCTTGTTCATGTTTTGCATGTTGTAGTTCATCACAAAGTTCTTATAACTTGGTGGCAGTGATTGGAGGACACGGTAAATCCCCAAAGCATTGGGAATCACTATACCCAAGCTTTGAAGTTTGTTTGCGTGCCCAGACATCTTAAGCACATGCTCGCTGACGGAGCTGCCCTCTTCCATCTTGCAGTTAAAGAACTTTTCAGAAGCCTCATAGCTTTCAATTGCCGCATGAGTCTCAAAAATCAATTTGAGATCCTCGACAATATCATATGGGTCTGAATTCTCAAACCTTTTCTGAAGCTCCGATTCTAAACCATACAAGATAGCACACTGAACTGTGGAGTACTGAGTCTTCCGAGTGAGGTAAACATTCTTTACTTCATCGGCGGCATCAGCTGCAGGTGGGTCACCCAGCAGTGCATCCAGCACATAGGTCAAATTACCAGCTGTGAGGACAATCCTCAAATTGCGGAACCAATCCGCGAAGTTGCTTCCATTGTTTTTTCAACTTTTCTTTCTCTAGGAACGCATTAAAATTGATGGTAGGGGCTGCCATTGATCTACAACATATTTGCAATAGTTTAGACTAAGTTTATGACAAATTGAGTTCAAATTAATAAATTTAACCTAGGTGAACTCCCACTCAAAACAATATCCCTCACATTGTTTTAGTGATCACACGAACCAAATCCACCACATCAACACCGATCATCACGAGAGTTGATATAGTTTCAATGGCGAACAATCGACATGTTCATCATATCTACTATATGATTCATGCTTTACCTTTCGGTGATCCGTGTTCCGAGACCATGTCTGTACATTCTAGGCTCGTCAAGATCAAACCTTAGTTTCCGCATGAGCAAATCTGGCTTGCTCACGTTGTATGCACTTGCAGAATCTAACACACCCGATCATCACGTGGTGCTTCGAAACAACAAGCTTTAGCAATGGTGCTAACTAAGGGTGAACACTTTATGACTTGAAATTTATGTGCATGAGGGATCATCTTATAATGCTACCGTCGTCTACTAAGCAATACAAGATGCATAAAGGATTAACATCACATGCAATTCAAAATATGTGATATGATATGGCCTTTCTTCTTTGTGCTTCCGATCTCCATCTTCTAGCACGAACATGATCTCCATCATCATCGGCATTGCATCAAGGTCAATGACGCTTCTCCATGGTTGTCGTCCACCGGCTTCAACTATTACAACTACTTTGAATAGACACGCGGGTCTTAACATAAATTAGAGAAAACCATATGGCTCCTGCCGGTTGCCAACTTACAATAAGGAACATTACATACATCAAATATAATCACAATCATGGCCATATCACATCACAGCACACCCCTGCAAAACAAAGTTAGACGCCTCTACTTTCTTTGCATGTTTTACGTGGTTTGGGGCTTTCAATAAGTGTCGTTCTAACTTACGAACATGAACCACAACATTGATACTAGTATTGTTAATCACCCGTTGTAAATTGGATCTTAACTATGCTAGGAGAAACAGGCACCCGCAAAGCCACTTATGCAATACAAGTTGCATGTCAAGCGTGGAGCAAGTCTCATGAAGGTTAGCCCGGGCCGCTTCATCCCAACATCCCGCATGATGCAAAGTACACAAGAAGCAATCGACAATAAAAGCATCAACGCCCACAATGACCATTGTGTTCTACTCGTGCAACAGATCTACATATAGACACGGCTCTGATACCACTGTAGGGTTTCGTAGCATGGAAAACAAAAATTTTCTACCGCATACAAACAAACAAGCCAAGATCTATCTACTAGATTGTAGCAACGAGTTGATGGAATAACTCACCCTCGAAGATTCCAAAGTGTTTAACGAGAGAGGATTCTCGTGGGTGATGTAGTCGTACTCTTCCCGATCTCAAGATCGCGTAGACGATCCTTCCGGCGCTGCGTTCCGGCAGCGCTCCCGCAGTCGGTCACACGTTCGGTACTCGACGAAGACCTTCCTCTCCCTTGTTCCAGCAGGCAGCGGAGGTTGTAGCACTCTCCTCGCGATTCCGGCAGCACAACGGCGTGGTACCGGAAGTAGAGGGGAGATCTCGCAAGGCTTCGCCTTAAGCCGGAGCGAGTATGGTGGAGTATGAGAGAGTCCCTCGACGATCTAGGGTTTAGACACGCCGAGGAGGGGCTAGTGCCGGCGGCTAGGGTTTCACCTAGGCGGCGGCGGCGAGTGCCCTAGGGCCGGCGGCGGCTTGGAGGCGGCGACGGCTTGGTACTAGGGTTTGGAGGAGAGGATCTTGTGTGTCTCTAGGAGGGAGCCCTGCCCCTCCTTATATAGGTTGAGGGGACGGCCGGCCAAGGGGAGGGAGAGGAGTCCCTCCCCAACTCGGGAAGGGTGCGCCGCCGGTTGGAGGAGGGAACTCCTCCCCAACTCGGTTTCCCCTTCCTCCTCTTTTCCTCTTTCCAAATTTAGCCGTTTTGACTTTTCAAACTAGCTGTTTGACTTTTCAAACTAGGATTTGAATTAATCCTTTATTTGGTTCAGCGATGACACTTAGTACATGATGCAATCATACCAACTTGATACAACACATTCATGTACCCTTCCCCTCCGGAGTGCCGGACATTCCGGAACCTTCTAGAACATTCCCGATGAAAACACCGGAACCATTCCCCAACTCCGAAACGGGACTTTCCTTATATGAATCTTATTCTCCGGACCATTCCGGATCTCCTCGTGATATCCCGGATCCCATCCGGGACTCCGAACAACATTCAGTCTCTTTCTCATCATTCCATAACTACTCAAAACAACGTCGAATCCTTAAGTGTGTCTCCCTACGGTTCGTGAATTATGCGGACATGATCGAGACACTTCTCCGAACAATAACCAATAGAGGAATCTGGAAATTCATATGGCTCCCACATATTTCTATGATTACTTTGCGATCGAATGAACCACTTACATACGATATCAATTTCCCTTTGTCTCACGATAGTTTACTTATCCGAGGTTATGATCGTCGGTATCTCTGCATACCTAGTTCAACCTTGTTACCGATAAGTACTCTTTTCTCGTTCCCGTGATATGTGATCCCTTGTGAGCCAGTCACATGCTTGCAAGCTAATTGGATGACATTTCACCGAGAGGGCCCAGAGTATATCTATCTGTCATATGGATGGACAAATCCCACTCTTGATCCATGTGTTTCAACCAATACTTTCCGAACACTCAATGCCACCTTTATAGCCACCCAGTAACGGTGTGGTGTTTGATGTCATCAAAGCATCCATCCGGTAAAGGTGATATGCATGATCTCATGGTCGAAGGAATTAGATTACTATGTATCAGAAAGCATATAGCAATTGAACTATTAAAATGACTTGATCTTTATGCTACGCTTATCTATAGGAGTATGTCCATCATATCATTCTCCTAATGATATGATCTTGTTGTTAATAACATCTCAATGTTCATGATAGGGAAACCACAATCATCTATTAACCAACAAGCTAGTATTATATAGAGGCTTTACTAGGGACTTCAAATTAAGTTTACAAATCACACAAGTATTAATGTTTCCTTGTTAATACTATTATAGCATGAATGTAAACATTTATCATAAACACAAAGATATAATAATAACTACATTTATTATTGCCTCTAGGGCATATCTCCAACACTACTCCCTCCTCATCATTGGAATCAACAACGGTGATGAAGATGGCGATGGAGATCGATGGAGATGGCTCCGGGGGCACTTCCTCGTCCCGACAGGATGCCGGAACAGAGACTTTCTGTCCCCCGAATCTCCCTTTCGGTGCCGGCGGTGCTACGGAGGTTTTTTTGGAAGTATGATCGATGATTTAGGGTTTTCTCCCTGGGGGATTCTTATAGGCGTAGGAGGCAAGGCTGGGAGGCATCCGGAGGGCCCACACCCTACCCAGGCGCGTGGTAGGGCCCACCCGCGCCTAGGAGGGGTGTGGTGGCCCTAGTTCGGCTCTCCGTCTCCCCTCTGGACTTCGTGTCACCCACAGTAAAATATTGACTTTGGCTTTTGTCCCTTCCAATTCCGAGAATATTGATTTTCTGCCTTTCTGGAACCAAAAACAGAAGAAAACAGGCAACTGGCACTGTGGCAACTTGTTAATAGGTTAGTTCCAGAAAATATATAAAAGCACCTCAAAGTGTAGACAAAGCAAGGCAAAGTAGATACTAAACAAGCATGGAGCATCAAAATTATAGATTCGATTCCTACGTATCAAGCATCCCCAAGCTTAACTCCTGCTCGTCCTCGAGTAGGTAAGTGATAAAAAGAATAATTTTTGAGGTGACATGCACCATCAAAACCAAGATCAAACCATTTGCAAGCATTGAAAGCTGGGATCAAACAACTCTAAACATGTGAATGAAAGATGGAGTTCTAACAATAGGACATAGTAACTATGCATGCAACATGAAAGGATACAAACAAAGATCATGAATAACATGCATTGAAAAACGTTTGTTTGTTTCACATACAGAAAACATGGCATAGTGGCATTCAGCTTGTCCCTCATAGAGTAGCAAATAGATGCATAGGACACCTTCAAAGTTCACAAGGGTGACTAGAAAAAAGTAGCACAAGAACAAGTAATATCACAATATGCATCAATCAATAAGCTTTGGAACACTGCACACAGAATGATAACTATGCTCTCTTAATGGTTCCTAAAGGTAGAAGGTGGAGACTCAAATAATGGTGGAAGAAAGGTCTTTTATAAAGGAAGCAGGGATTTCAAGTTTCAAAAAGAGCTTCCAAAAATTATGGTACTTGTTAGCTTTCAGCCCTCATTGCCCCTATCATAAACATCTTGAAGTGATTAAGGTTAAAGTGAACAAAGATGGAGTATATGCTTGATGAAGTATAAGTTGGCAATCTCAAGTCCCTTGAATACAAGGGCCACACCTCATGCTACTCAACTTCAGTCACCTATAAGTTCTTGTCATTGTAAGTATATGCATATCATAGAGAACCGCCAACGGGGTACCCCTTGCACATGGTACATGAGCTATCCCATAACCAAAATGACAAGGAAAGCAGACAATGAGCATCTTAGCGATCTTTTTATTCACTATATGCATAGATTTTTATTGAGGATGCTTCATAGATAGCTCACTATGGTGATGCTGGAAGTTTCCACCATGATTAGGCATGGCTTAGGCTAGCAGCCCAGGCATTTATCTAACACAAAATACATACTCCATGGACTTACAAGTTCCCTCTTTATTTCACACCGGTGACATCCATAGACAAAAGAGCAAGATATCATCTGAGTATGAAGTACAAGTGCAATGTTGAAAACGTTCCCCGTGACAACACGGTTCTGCTAATTCCAACGTATAAGTGCAAGCATATACAACATAGACGACACAATTATTCAATTTTATTAGGGTCAAAGAATATAAAGTGTGCCACCAAGTTTGTGAGGGCTTTAATCACTAAGTTTTCAAATAACAAAGAGACTTTTTAACTAGAAGATAGTTGAAAACAAGAATATTCTTGGAATGGTGTAACACACCATGCATAGGAGTTTATAGTGGACACTTTGGAATAACTTGGTTTCTTGGGAGTTGGAAGCATGAGTAGAGCTTACTCATACAAGTGGAGGCTAGCAAAAGACTGGGAGCAACCAACTAAGAGAGCAATAATGGCCATAATCATGTAGAGCGAAAAAACATTACTAATCAAAACATAGAGTGGTACCACAAGTCAAGGACTAAATGATCATAAAGGCTATGGTGACTTGTTCATAGTCATAACATGGTGTGAGCATGTGCCAAGTCAACCCAAACAAAACATCAAAGGATAATACCACAATACTATGCTTTTGCATGCTAAAACAACGCATGATTCCTTCAAGGCACATTAAGCAATTCTAATTGTTTGGAACAAGTCATGCTACAACAATAATCACTAATCATAAGGTCAAAATAACATCTATTCATGATAAAGTCTAAGCCACAGTCAAAACAAGCTCCCTTTTGTACCACTAATAGCATGAAACTTCCTACTCTTTTCCAACACCAATCAACCTATTTGAAACAACTCACAAAGATAATAATCAATAAATATCAGTGAGCTTGTCTCACAAATCCACAAAGAAGAACTAAAAATTTCTAAGCTGAAAGCACAAGAAAACTAAAGCTAAACACAGTGCTAGCAAAAGTGAACACTCACAGAACAATAATAGTGGAAACTAGAGTGTTCTAGGCAATCAAAATAGAGTGTGTGTCTCTCTAAAAGAAGTGTGCTGGGATCCAACCAACTTACTCAAGCAAACTAAAACCAAAAACGAAAACTAAGACGCTCCAAGAACAACGCAACCTGTGCATGAAACAATAAAAACGAAAGTGTCTAGAAAGACCTGAGCTTTTTTATTGATGAAGAAGGGGATACCTTGGGAATGCCCAAGCTTTGACGCTTGTACCTCTTGGATATTTATTATGGTGACACTGGGGTGACATCCCCAAACTTGAGCTTTTGTCCATTCTTTATCTCATTACATCATTCTTTCTCTACACCTGAAAATTTCCCTTCATACAAAACTTCACACAATCTTCATTAGCAACATTAGTGTATTCAAAAGATAATAGACCTTTGGGTTTAGCTTTAGAACAGAAACAATTTCACTAAAAACACAAGATACTGTAGAAATTCCCTTAAAAAGCTCAATTTACCAAAAAGAACCCAAAAAGGAATCAATAAGAAGCAAATGCAAATAATGGCAGAAATCTGTCAAAACAGACCAGCAGGTAGAAACCATTTTTTCGAAGACCTTCTGTTGCTCAAATAAAAAAGTGTAGAACTAACGAAAGTTAGCTAACATACTTTGGGATTGATTCGTAAAATATCATCTCAATCAGAATTACAGAGAATCCTCATGAATTTTTATGGTGGGGGACAGAAATCTGTTTCAAGACAGCAACTCCCCTAATCTTACTTCCCTCTCATTAGAGGTCATTCTTGGCACAAAAAGCAAACAAAAAGGATAAGGAGAGGTCATTATAGAGGTAATAACTTCCAAGACTCAAGAAAACTCTTGGGTTATCTCCCAACAAGTACGTTTCTTTAACGCCTTTAAGTTAGGCATGATAGTTTGAGAAGATGCTCACATAAGAAATATGAATTGAAGCAAAAGAGAGCATCAAGAAGCAAATTCAAAACAAATTTAAGTCTAACCCACTTCCTATGCATAGGAATCTTGTAAAGAAACAAGTCATGAAAGCACAAATCAACAAGCATAGGAAAGCAAAACAAGTGCAACTTCAAGATTTTCAACATAAAAAGGGGAAACTTAATATTTTTGAGATGCATAAAACCATGTTTTGCTCTCTCATAATAACTTTCAGTAGCATCATGAATGAAATTAAAAATATAACTATCACATAAAACATTCTTATCATGAGCCACATGCATAAAATGATTATTACTCCCCACATAATCATAGTCATTCTTATTAATCATAGTGGGAGCAAATTCAACAACATAGCTATCACTATTATTCTCATCACCATAATCATCAAATATAGGAGGCAAATTGTAATCACAATTAATTTTCTCCTCAATAGTAGGTGTACTGAAAATATCATAATCATCATATATTGGAGGTTTGGTATCATCATAAGCAATAAAATAGCTATCTTCCAAAGCTGGGAACTAAAAAGATCATTTTCATCAAAACTAGATTCCCCAAGCTTAGATGTTTCCATAGTGTTAGAAACAATGGTGTCCAAAGAATTCATACTAATAACATTTCTATTAGAATGCAAATGAAGTTCCATAGGTTTTTTAATTTTCTCTTCAAACACTTCATGTCCTAACTCAAGATAAACACTATAAAGCTCTCCAATTTTGTTGTTGTTTTCCATTAAGCCTAACTAGTGAAAACAAGAAAAAAAGACAAAATTGCAGAATCTAAAGGAAATAACTTTGAGCACTCACAGCGGAGGATGTGAGTACCTTTTACTTCACCTCCCTAGCCACGACACTATAAAAGAGCTTGATGTCTACGCACTTCTATTATTGTAGACAGTTGTTGGGCCTCCAAGTGCAGAGGTTTGTAGAACAACAACGAGTTTCCCTTAAGTGGATCACCCAAGGTTTATCGAACTCAGGGAGGAAGTGGTCAAAGGTATTCCCTCTCAAGCAACCATGCAATCAAGATACAAGAAGTTTCTTGTGTCCCCAACACACCCAATACACTTGTCAGGTGTATAGGTGCACTAGTTCGGCGAAGAGATAGTGAAATACAAGTGGTAACAGTGCCAGAAAATAGCTTTTGACTTGTTGTTGACGTGGGAGAACATTTGTGAGTGCCTGAAAAGAGCTTGACGGTGAGGTAAAGACTAAATCAAGCAAACATGCAACAGATCTAGATGCAAACGGTGTTTCAATATTTAGAAACAAGGCCTAGGGATCATACTTTCACTAGTGAACACTCTCTCATATAAATATCCTCTCTTCATGATACTACTCTTAACTACTCTCCGGTTGGACACTCTAATCATAGGTAGGGCTATAACAACACTCCTCAAAGTCCGCCTTCCCCAATCTAGATAACCCCACACTGTCACCTTGAGCGCTAGATGGTTCCAACAAACACCTCAATTTCATAGAGACATCCAACTCCAAATATATCTCATAACAAATATTCAACCTAGCCAAAGTGCCACACACGGTATGCACACTATCACTTTCACACACGTGGGGAAAAGCATAGATCTATTAAAGCACAAAGAATATTTATGTAGACTCAAACCTAAGTCCACCATGGCGTGCACGCTGTCACTTTCACACACATGGGGAGAGAAGAGATCTAATGAAGCATTTGAGTAACAGAGTAGATCTACTTGATTACAAAGCTCATGACCACAACAAGATCATGCATAGAGAGAGATGAACACGTATATACCGGTAGAGCCCTTAGCCCCAAGGAAGAACTACTCCCTCCTCATCATGGGAATCTGCAATGGTGATGAAGATGGCAATGGAGATGGCTCCGGGGGCACTTCCCCGTCCCGACAGGGTGCCGAAAAAGAGACTTTCTGTCCCCCGAATCTCCCTTTCGGTGGAGGCGGCGCTACGGAGGTTTTTCTGGAAGTATGATCGATGATTTAGGGCTTTCTCCCCGGGGGATTCTTATAGGCGCAGGAGGCAAGGCTGGGAGGCGGCCGGAGGGCCCACACCCTACCCAGGCGCGGGGTAGGGCCTACCCGCGCCTAGGAGGGGTGTGGTGGCCCTGGTTCAGCTCTCCATCTCCCCTCTGGACTTCGTGTCGCCCACGGTAAAATATTGACTTTCGCTTTTTTCCCGTCCAATTCCGAGAATATTGATTTTCTGCCTTTCTGGAACTAAAAACAGAAGAAAACAGGCAACTGGCACTATGGCTACTTGTTAATAGGTTAGTTCCAAAAAAGATATAAAAACACCTCAAAGTGTGGACAAAGCAAGGCAAAGTAGATACTAAACAAGCATGGATCATCAAAATTATAGATACGTTTCTGACGTATCAGGCAACCACAAGTGTGATACACAAGGTAAACCATAGACATTGGCCTTGTGTAACCACTCAACACAAACCATTCTCACTATTCCACCCAGGTGATTCATTCACTTAGTTGTTTTATTAATAAAACACTTAGTCATAGACTTTGCATAATATCATAACATGAATATTCCATCCTTGTAATCTAATAGCTAGGCTAAGCATACTAGTATAACTTGTCTCTTGTCTTAGGAATATTCCTACCAAGATATATTCTATAGGATCTACTATAGCATAGCAATATATAAAAATAGTCCTATCATGCATACTACAAAATATCACTAATGCAATATTGAAAAGATAGGACTTTTGATGACCAAGTATCACTTGACTTTTTAGTAGAGAATGAATCTATGTACTCTCTTTGATCTTGCAATTGTCACACTTATCAAGGTTCACTATAATACAATCAAGCAAAGCACTCATTCAAAACAAGCATTCAAACAAAAACAAAACAATAAACAAAGAAATGCATGCAAGCATGCAAACAGTTGTTTTGTAAAGTGTTTTCTAACAAGGTTCTAAACAATTTAAAACACCTATTGGTATTTTATAAAAGTGGGGATTCATTTAAAATCAAGTTAGTGAAAATAGGCCTTTTAAATCATTTTTGTTTTACTAGAAATACTTTTATTCAAAGGAATAATTTCTACTGTTAACAAAATATTTTTTTAAATTCAAAAGTTAGTGTTTATGGTCAGAGGGTTGAAAACAAATCATTTGCAAAAGGTTTCACTCAAAAATCATTTTTAGAACAATTTTTATACTCAAAATAGTCCTATTAATGTTTCTGTTTCTGCATAAACACCTAATTTTCCAGAAGCAAATAACCAAACCAGGGCCATATTTGCAAAGTACACATTGTTCTGAATCCACTGATATAAAATTTGTAATTTTTGGACATACATATCAAAAGTTATGGATTTTACAAATTCAAACAACTAATAGATCAAATTCTGTTTTTAAAACAACAGCCTGGCCACGTGGCGTGTTTCTACTGGCTGGTACCACTTCGGGTGGATCGGGCAACACAGGCTGTAGGATTTAAGTATCATCGCATGACACAGATAGGTTGATACTGTTTCGGTAAGGCATCTAATCTACATCGTTATATTTAGATCTAACGGGCCAGAGCACGCTGACCAGAGACTGGCGGCGCTAGCGACGGTGCGCGGTGGCGGCGCGTCGGGTGGTGGAGTTCCAGTGGTTCTAGGGGGGAAAGGGAGGGGATGTAGTAGCTTACCAGGTTCGCGGGGTCAAGGTGGTTCTCAAGGTGGTCTCAGCTGGCTAAGGGGCGCACATAATCGTCGTGTATTCCTCGCCGGAGATGTTCCTGGCGTCGGGCACGCACGGGCGTCGTCGGAGGCGAGTACCTGGGACACAAGAGAGCAAGGCAAGGCAAGGAAAGGCATTAGTGAGATGCACACTGGTTCAAGGATCGTGGGGAACCTACCAGAGGGCAAGGGGCGCACAGGTTCGTCGACAATCGCTTGCCGGAGTTGAGGCAGTCGTTGGTGGCGTGCAGGCATGGACGGAGCCGAGCATCAGGGGCACGCGTGAGCAAACGGGGGATACTGGAAGATGCGCACAACGATGGCGAGTGAGCTAGTGTGAGCTAGGGGACAGGGAGTGGTCGGAGTCTGCCAAAATTAGCGCCGGAGCTCGTCGGTGGCCGCGGCGTTGCTAGCTAAAATCAGCGCAGCCTGGGGGCTCTCTGGGTGCGGCGTCTGAGGGGAAATGGAGAGGAGGGGGAGAGGATTAAGAGGGCGTGGTCACGGGAACGGATTGCTGGCGCAGTTAATCGAATTCATTCAAATTGGAAACGTCCAGAAACAGTAGAGGAAGAAGGGCGTGGTTAGTGCGACGTTGAAGACGACGATGACGTGGCAGGGTGGGGTCAGCTCGTTAGGGAGAGTGCGGGTGTGGTGTGTGGTGAGAAAGGATCCGCGGGGAGAGATGGGTGAGCCAGGTGGGCTGGTTACTGGGCCTGGGGTTTCTGGGCTGGGTTGGGTTTGTTTCTGTTGTTTTTTCTTATTATTTTTTCCTTTTCCATTTCTATTTTGTGTTTTTATTTGAATAATTGTTTTAAACAACAATTTGAATTCAATTCTTTCCAAATCTTTTCAGTAGGTTTAATCCACTTATTAGTGTGTTATTTAATCCAACTCAAATATATTTTTCTTGTGATTTAATATCCATTTAAAATAAGTGAGGCAATTTGTCTTTATTTAAATAAAATTGAATATGGTTTAAACCCATATAATTTTATTCAAATAATCCTTTATTCCTTTTTATTATTCAATAAACTTTTATTCCATTTGCTTAGGGATTTGGCCAAGGTTTAAATTATCTTTTAAATATTTCTTATTTATTTATTTCCTTGTCTTATAAAATTCATATATTTTTATTTATAGTTCCAAAATTGGTGATTCCACTTTGTATAATTTTATTTAATATTTATATATCCTTTTAAATCCTTTTAGGATTACTTTGCTCACAATTTATTGTTGATTTTTCTTAGGAGCTTTATTAGCCTTGGAAATTACTTTCTTTTATTTTATTAAATTCATAAGTTTTTATCCCTGGCTCCAAATTGAGTGAAATCAATTTCCATGGTTTTATAACATTTTTGTTTACCTTTTTGATCATTTAGAAATGTTTGTTGCTGAATTTTTATATGGAACAAAGCCATAGTTTTAGAGTGATCTTGGAAATGATTTTCTTTCATTAGGGTTTAGGGTTTTGGTTCGACTTTTCCCAAGTGCTTTAAATTCAAGATTCTTTCCATGCATGAATGCATTTGTTCTTTGGAATATTTGTTTGTTGCTTTCCTAATCAAATTTTGTTCAAGTAGACTTTTGATGTTTCTATTTAGAAGCAAAAAGTTTCTTTTCACCCTAAATTTCAACAATTGTTTCTTTTGTTTGTTTATTTTTTATATTTCAAAATTTGGATTTTTTTGGGATGTGACATCCTCGTTGGGATCGACACTCCTATTTATCGAAAGTACTACGATACACCCCCTATACTTGTGGGTCATCACCGATCCTAACCCGCTGACAGGGTATAGTTTACCATAGATATTTCGATGGCGTTGGCTATTGCCCATGGCAAGAAGATCGACTGGAATAAGGTTAGCTCTTCTCTTCTAGTCAATGATGCCGACAAGGATATTGACCTCTAGACTTATATAAAAAGGCGATGAAATTTTCATGGCTTCTTGTTTTGATTGTCTCAGGGCAAGAAAATCCTGATGCCAAGGCTTCGGCTGGTACTCCATCGGCTAGTGCTGTGGCTCCCATAAAGCCTACGACTGATCCTCCTTCGTCTAGCGACACTGCCTATGTTGAGAAAACTTCCTAGCTCTAGGTCTCATTAGATCCTTTATTTTGTGTTGTAAAATACTACTTCGACAAGCTGCTATTTATCAGGTTATGCTACTAGAAACAATCTTTCACTCTTGTATATATTGTTCTTCTATTGTTTCAAACTTACTCTGTTATTATAGTATCTAAATGTTTGTAGTTTGTGCATATTTCTAGATGATGTCTTATTCCTCTGGTCCTTGACTGTTCCCTCTGCATCTGTTGTATGTGCGATACCACCTGACTCCACTACCTCTGGAAATGTTGTTACCCGTGTCGTGGATCCCCTTTGTATGCCGAAAATATCCAACACATAAAACGATTAGAGGCTGATATTCGAGCGGTCCAAGCCATAGTCGATATTTCCTGGTTAAAGACGCGGAAAACCTTGGGCCACAAGGCCTTTCTTCTAGAATAAATCTCTAGGGCGAGCGAGAAGATGCTTTCTAAGTTTCCCTCGAGTATTTTTATATAGTCAAAAATAAAATGATCTGGAACCTTGATTTGTTTAGGAATCCAATTGAACGAGGTGGAAGAGATTCATCGAGTGCATATTCGGATGAACGTGCTGACAGAGGCCTCCCGGTGTACTAGTGCTGATTTTTGGACCGATCATAAATGTGCCTTCATGCTTGCCCTTCTCCAGGATCGGGTTTCCAAGGTGGAGGAATTTTTTGAGTCCTGCCGCCAAGCCTTAGCTCGAGTGTATAATGCTCTGTTTCCTCAAGATCCTCAGCCTCAGGGCCTTGTCACGCTGATGTTGAAGTTTCGGCAAGGTGAGAGGATTCATCACTATATTAAACTTCAACTTACTGCGGGTGCCAAACTTGCATTTGCCTAGGTGCATGCGCACTATCCAACCCTGGATTTGGATTATTTATCTCGGCATCTTCCTTCTACTCCGGGTGACACTTTTGACATGAAACCTCACTACGCAGCTGTGCGTCGCCCTGCTATTCGAATCATCCGCAAGTGTTTGGATGAAGGCAAAGATTTTTTCCTTAATTTTAAGGTGTATCCTTAGAACTTTTGTAAAGAAAGACTCCTGCATATAGAGCATAGAAAATTTATGTAAAATATGTTGTGCTTTGTACATAACTTAGAAATGTTCTTGTGTTTATTTGTATGAAGAATGCTTGGTATTTTCCATGTGCAAGACCCTTTCGTTTTCTGATGACCTGGGGCTGAGTCACCTATTGAGGTCACAACGTTGAGCTGGACAGCGTAGCCGATTTTTTTGCACTGAAGAGCAAAGCCCCCGAGTGTCAGGTGCGAGTTTTTAAATGATTGTGCTATAATGAGCCCCTGAGTATCGTGTAAAGGATGAAAGATAATGCAATACTTTTTAAAGATTTCTATTTTCGTGCCCTTGGTTTCTTAGTTGTACTCATTTTCCCCAGTCGCTTAAATTTTGCTCACTTTTACCCATCTTATCTGAAAATCATCAAAGAGCTAAAACGGAAGCTGCCATCAGGTTGACCGTTGGCTAATGCATAGAGTCGCGCGGGGTGGGACCATGTGGGACCAGTTGGTCGGGAACGCGTTATGCTGACGTATGGGGTCATGCCATGTGGGACTACGTGGGGCCGATTGGTTGGGACCACGATATGCTGATGTGAGGGACATGGGGACGTATTGTGGGACCATGTGAGGCACGTTTGGTAGATACGTGTGCACCTCTCGCTTAAATTGGAAGTTTTCTTTTTTATATTGTTATGATTGGACTTTTTAGAGTGCTTTTTCTCTCTCTCGCTAACACTTGTGTTTTTTCCAAAAGAGATAGCGAATATAGAGTAGCTTCTATTTTCATTCATTCTTCCTTTTGGCCCTCATTTTTTCCAATATGGTAGAAAATCTAACCAGCAGCAGAAATACATTCAGTAAACAAAGAAGATGTAGATAAACCAACTAATATAGTACATATAGTATGGTACTTAATGAGGTTCGACAATTAGGCTGCTCAGCAGCAGCGGACAAGTTCAACATAGACAATACAAAATAAGCTAACTTTACAGTAGCAATAACACACAAGATCAGTGGCACCCCCTGGCCTCCGCCTCCTCCCTCTGGCACTTCCTCCACTTCTTGCTGCCCATTCCCTTGACCTTGGTCTCCTTGGGCTTGATCAGGGGCATATGAACCTCTTCGATGACCACCTTCTAGAGGTTGCGAAGGTAAAAGCCGAGCACCTTGTGCTTGGCTATGAAGACATGGACGTTCAAGTTCTGGCCAACTTTGGGATTTCAGGAGCCCAAGTCCTCGACATGCTTCACGAGGCAATTGCAGTTGATGGAGAGGAGTCTCCTATTGCAGAAGGGGCACCTATCGACGTTGCCGGCAAAGTAGTCGTTGTACTGGCTGGACTTCATCCTCCTCAGCACCTGACGAGTCTTGGTGTGCTTGGACTCGTTGTTGCTGTAAACGTTGCTACTATCCACCTGTTGAAAAAATAGTAGCATGCAATAAGGACAAGATTGAGATACCTTGATTATCGGGATTGATTATTTGCATAAATTAACCGACTGAGATCCCCTGATTATTTAAATAAATTAACCAAGTGGGTTAAATTCCCCAATCCAAATCTGAAACAAAATCAAACACTGATCCGAACTACAGATCAACGCCAATACTAACTAGGGAATCCCTTAACTATAACTCGGAGGACAAATAAAATAGGATTGAAATACGAATAGAGGGATTCATCAAAACACGAGATCTAATAAAAGAGTATTAGGTTATGTAAAAAGACTGAGCATCCAACGATTGAAAATATGAACATCTCAACCCTAATAACACACGATCTGGCATCCAACGATGGGAATGGGGGAAGAACAAGGTAAGGGGAGAAAACCCTAGTTACCTCCAACCATGGGTCGACGATGCTAGTGTCGTAGGGGTTCTCCAGCCAGATGTACTCCTCCTTCTCGTAGGGGTCTGAGTCGAGTGGGATCTTCCCGAGACCAACAGGGGCCTCCTCGTTGGTGGCTACGGTGAAAGCGGGGATGGGAGTAGCCCTGGCGACTTAGGTGTACTTAGTTATACCCTCTAGAGTAGCACTGGCAATTTGGTTGTACTTAGTTTTGCCCTCTAGTACTAATAGTACCGCTTGCAATATACCCAGTTTTACCCTCCGGTGGATGGTAAATAGAGAGTCAACGAATAGGTTTTAGCTAGCTAATTGAGTCATTTTATGCACAACAAATTCAAAAAGATCAAAACATAGTTGCACCTACCCAGGGAGTATTTTTATGTGACCTTCCACCATAATAAATGTATAAAAATCAATTTTTAACCTAAATCACCACTTCTCAAATCACCTACTGTCTATGAAGGTTCATGGCTTTCTACTCAAGCCTCTTCCCAAATCAACCCTCCTTAAAACATAGTTTGTCTGAATGAGGCAATAATTGTCACACTCATGTATATTTGAATTGAAAATAGTTTGATGTATGCCAAGATGTATTTTATTGTATAAAAGATGCATTTTCCATTTTTTAAATATGTTTCTATTTTTTATTTGAATCCCTTTGTTAGTTTTGCCCTTGGTTTTTTTAGTACTACTCAGTTTTCCCCTCTCTCTTTGTAAGACCCCACCTTTATAAGGTATAGGTCCCTGTGATTGCAATGCTAGTCCCTGGATCAAATGCTAGCATCCATAGTTTAAGATGAAGTAAACATAAACAAAGGTCTTTATTACATCGTCATTCCAGAGATAAACATAGTCTTTTACAACTCCATAGCCAAAGGCTAGTACAAGAGTTCATAACATAAGTAAATAAAGTAAAGTCTTCATCTTCATGTGCCATAGGCAAGCATGTTGAGTGTAGACTCATAACCCTAATCCTCGTCAGAGTAACCTGCAACATCATAAGTTACAGCCACAGTGGGTCAATACTTTTGGAATTGTATTGGCAAGTGATACCATAGTAGAATAGTAGTATCTAACATCTATATGAATTAGATAAGTGTAGCATAGGCTTGCTTTGCTCAAAATAGGTTTTTCCTATCAGTTGAAAACACTAAGTTTTTGTTTGTCAAAACTCCCAAGGAACCACCAATAGACATTGGTGAACCTTTAACCCTTGTTCAACCACAAGTTTTTAACTTAGAAATTGGGATGATGAGATCCTTGATAGCTTCAATGTCTTGATGCTCAAATTGTTTGTTGCCGGGGACATGGCTAAGTACTTAGGTTTTACCCTCTCGAGAGGTGGTTCACTTTCCCCACAAGACTCGACATGCATCGAGACGAGATCTTTCAGAAGCCTCCCCTTAGACCACCATGGACGCGTTCCATCCTATCACCCTACCACCAACTGTCCATCTGGCTAAGTTATTGCAACCTATATGATCAAGGTAGAGCCCATATGCCATGTGGTTGCACTAGAAGCTTCTAAACACTAAGTATCTCAAATCCCTTTATTCCTGGGTGGTTTCCACAAGTGTGATACACAAGGTAAACCATAGACATGGGCCTTGTGTAACCACTCAACACAAACCATCATACCATTCCACCCAGGTGATTCATTCACTTAGTTGTTTTATTAAGCAAAAACATAAGTCCAAAGACTTAGAAAAATTTCCTTAGCATGATTATAATCCACCCTTTTTTGCTACTAGATAGGCTAAGCATGATATCATAACAAGTATCTTAACTTAGAGAAAATTCTACTAAGGTTACATCTACTAGGATTTCCCAAGCATAGCATATAGATACTTAGCAAAAATTTCATGCAAGCCCTATTCAAAATATCACTAGTGCATAGTCAAAAATAATAGGACAAATACATGAAGCACCACTTGCCTTGGTAGTTGGGGGAGTAACAACAATCTTCACAATCACAATCACCACTAGCACCAAAATCTACACATAAAATGATATCACCAAATTCTCATTCAAAATATTCAAGCAAAAATATATGAATACATGCAATGCAAGGAAATGAATTTTCTACACTAAACCATTCAAACCAAACAGTACTGAACACAAAACCAACTATTTATAGTCTAAATAAACTTAAATTTTCTTTAAAATCATTTTCTAAATAATTTATATAGTCAAAATAAGCCTATATTTGGTTCTGTAAACAAATCAAATTTTACTGAATAAAAATACAAATTCAAGCCCACAGTAGTGTAGAATTTATTTTTCTTAATCCAATGATATATTATTTGCATTTTTTGGATAAATAGAACAAAAGTTATGAATTTTTCAAGTTTGAATCTCTAATAGATATAAAAACAGATTTTAAAACAGAATCTCAGACACGTGGTTGTGTCTGATTGGCCCATACCGCTTCTCGTGGATCGGCCAATGTAGGCCGTAGGATTTAAGTTAGATCCCGTGGCTTATATCTAAGCATACCCCTTTGTTAAGTGATCTAATCAGATCCACTAGATCTAGATCTAACAGCTACGACGCATGCGACCAAAGTCTGGCGGCGTGCGTGGCTACAATGGCGGTCACGCTACTGGTGGTGCTGTTCCGGCGAGTACAGAGGGGGATAGGGGCTGCGCTGTGGCTTACCAGCGTCACTTGGTTGCGGGGAAGCTCAACATGGCTTCGGCTTGGACGGGGGCGAGCTGCTGTGGTCGCTGGGACTTGTCAGAGTTGCGGGCAGAGTCGGTTTCGTGCGGGCGGTGACGGAGATGACAAACTGGGCCACGCTAGCACAAACTAGAAGCATCAGCATGTTCATAAGGACCAAGCGAACATCATCGTTTGAACTAGAGGTCAGGGGGTGGTCGCATATTACCAGAATTGCTCGCCGAAGACGAGGGTGGCATTGGGTGTTCTCGATGTTTGACAAAGACGACGTTCTGGGGCAGTACAAGGCGAACCAAAGGCACAGTAAGATTCGCAAGGAGAAGGGAATCACGATAGTATGAACGGGAGGGGGTGGGGTAGACGACGCTGAGCTGGCACGGGGCCACTGGCAGTGTCAACGGGGTAAGGCGAGTGCAGGTGAGAGAGAGGGGGAAATGGCCCGGGTGGGCTGCTGGGCCGCTTTTGGCTCTAGGCTGAATAACTGGTGCCTGTTTTTCTTTTTTTCTTTTTCTTTTTCTATTTGATTTTTCAGTAATGGTTTTGAAACCTTTTTCAAACTTGTTTGAATTCATATCTTTTCTGGATTTTTGTGGTGTGAACCTTACACTCAAATGTGTGTCAACACTTCTGTTTAATCAAATGCACTTTGATCCTTTGAAAATAAAATAAAACTATGCCTTAGTGATATATAAATAATAGGCATAAAGTTGGTTTTATTTGGAGTTCTGATTTGAATTTTTTTGTGCAGGTCATGAATGCTATGAATACATGAATGCAATGCATGCCTTTGTAATTCATGAATTTTGGGATGTTACAAATCTAACCCACTTAAGATGAATCTCGCCCTCGAGATTCGGATTGGCTAGCAAATAGGTGAGGGTGATCTTTCCGAAGGTCTTTCCCAAGTTGCTTCTTCTTTGGAATTGTGGTTCCACTGAAGTTTGCAGAATTTGACAGTATTAGTCCTAGTAACTCTTTCTGCAGTCTCAAGAATTTTGATAGGTTTCTCTTCATAGGTGTGATCGCTTTCTAACTGAACCTCTTCCAAATGTATAGTATCCTTCAAAGAAGTTTCTTCCATCTCCGGATGGCATTTCTTCAACTGACTTACACGAAACACATTGTGAACTGCTAACAGTGGTTCAGGTAATTCAATCTCATAAGCCACTTCTCCTTTGCGGTTCAAAATCTTGAATGGTCCAACGTATCTTGGTGCCAATTTTCCTTTGACTCCAAATCTCTTCACACCATGAAGTGGTGAGACTCTAAGATACGCTCTATCACCTACCTCATAGGTGACTTCTCTATGCTTTGGATCTGCGTAGATCTTCTGTCAGGACTGTGCTATCTTTAATCTGTCCTTTACTAATTTGACTTTCTCTTCAACTTCCTTGATCAATTCTGGTCCGAACAAATTTCTTTCTCCAACACCACTCCATAGCAATGGTGTAGTACATTTCCTTCCATAGAGAAATTCAAACGGTGCCATCTCAATGCTGGCTTGATAGCTGTTATTGTAAGAGAATTCTGCGTAAGACAGACTTTCATCCCAACTAGCACCATAGTCTAGGGCACATGCCCTCAACATATCCTCCAAAATCTGATTGGTCCTTTCTGTATGTCCATCAGCCTGGGGGTGAAAAGTTGTGCTGAACTCTAACCTTGTTCCTAGTGACTCATGCAATTGTCGCCAAAAATGCAAAGTGAACTGAGTTCCTCTACCAGACACAATACTCTTGGGTACCCCATGCAGACACACAATCATGTTCATGTAGATCTTGGCTAACTTAGCACTTGTATAGGTTGTCTTCACGGGTATGAAATGAGCCACTTTAGTTAGGCGATCTACCACAACCCAAATAGAATTATCCGGATCTATTCCTTGGCAATCCGGTGATAAAATCCATGCCAATCTTATCCCACTTCCAATCAGGAATAGGTAGTGGTTGTAATAATCCTGCCGGTTTCTGATGTTCTGCTTTCACTCGACTACACACATCACACAAGGCAATATGCTCCGCAATATCTTTCTTGAGGTTGTTCCACCAAAATCTTTCCTTCACATCCATGTACATTTTGGTGTTATCTGGATGAATTGAATATGGTGAGTTTTGTGCTTCTTGTAGAATCAGTTTTAGAAGCTCCAGATCTTGCGGAATGCAGATACGTTTTCCATACCATAAAGTACCCTGTTCGTCTTCATGGAATCCTTTAGCTTTCCCTTTGCTAATTTTCCCCTTAATCTCTTCAATTTTCCTGTCCAACTTTTGGGATTCTTTGATCTTGTCCAACAATGTGGGTTGAACATCCAATGACATGAGATGTCCTTCAGGGACTATCTCCAAGCTGAGATCTTTGAATTGGGCACACCGATCATCTGGCAATTCTCCCTTAGTAAGGCCATTCACATAAACCTTACGGCTCAAAACATCTGCTACAACATTTGCTTTACCGGGGTGGTATTGCAAACTCAAGTCATAGTCTTTGATGAGCTCAAGCCATCTTCTTTCTATCATATTGATTTCTTTCTGAGTGAAGATATATTTTAGACTCTTGTGATCTGTGAACACTTCACAACGTTTTCCCAAAAGATAATGTCTCCATGTTTTGATTGCATGGACAACAGATGCTAAGTCTAAATCATGAGTAGGATAATTCACTTCATGAGTTTTGAGTTGTCTTGAGGCATAAGCCACAACTTTCCCTTCTTGCATCAAAACTCCACCCAATCCTTGGTGAGACGCATCACAATATACTTGGAAATCCTTCTCCAAATCTGGCAAACATAAGACTGGTGCTGTCACTAGTCTCTTCTTCAATTCTTGGAAACTGAGTTCACATCCTTCAGTCTAGTCAAACTTCTTTTCTTTCTTGAGTAACTCCATCATTGGCTTAGATACCTTAGAGTAATTCTCAATGAATCTTCTATAGTACCCTGCCAAGACTAGGAAACTGCGAACTTCTTTCACTGACTTGGAAGATTCCCACTCCGTTACAGCTGACACCTTTTTGGGATCGACAGCTATATCATCTCCTGACACAATATGTCTGAGAAACCCAACTTCATTCAGCCAGAATTCACACTTACTGAACTTGGCATACAGCTTGTGCTCCATGAGCTTCTCAGGTATCAAACGTAAATGCTCTTCATGCTCTTCTTTGCTCTTGGAATAGATCAAAATGTCGTCGATGAATATGACAACAAACTTCTCAAGAAACTCCATGAACACCTTGTTCATCATGTTCATGAAATAAGCTGGTGCATTGGTCAGTCCAAAGGGCATCACGGTTGAAAGAACATTTTATAATCCCTAGTGTTTTGTGTGTTAGATGACAATATCAAGGAATATTTAATGTGTGTTGAAGTGTTGCAGCTCTCTCTTGGGATCAAAGGATAAGGATTCTGCATTTGAGGGGCAGATAATCCGCCCCTCCCTCTTCCCAAATCGGCGCAAGCCCCAGAAGGGGGGCGGAGTTTCGGCCGGATTTTCCGGCCACGCCGGATAATCCGCCCCTCAGGGGGGCCAGATAATCCGCCCCCCTTATTCACCGCCGAGGCGCAAGCCCTAGAGTGGGGGAAGAGTTTCAACCGGACTTTCCGACTGGGCCAGATAATCCGCCCCAGGAGGGGGGCGGATAATCCGCCCCCCTATTGTCTTCACCAAGTTTTGCAGGCGCCAGCCCCAGAGAGGGGGCGGATATTCTCCCCGGATAATCCGCCTTGGGGGCGGAGTTCTCCCAGGGGGCGGATAGTCCGCCCCAAGTGGGGGGCGGATAATCCACCCCCAAAGTTGCTCAACGGCCAGATCTGGGGAGGGGTTATTGAAGCCAGCCTTCCCCCTCCTGCCAGATCTCTTGGTTCATTCGAAATTCAAGATCTGATCTGCAACCTTCATCCAAGAGAGCTCCACCTAGATCCACCCAAAGGCCCCGTCCATTGGGGAATCAAAGGAGGAGAACTCGATCTTCATCATCAGCAATCAAGCGCTTCATCTCCTCTCCATTCATTTGGAGAATCACCGATCTAGTATTTCTTACAAATACCTAGATCCTTGTTTTGTTTATATTGATAAACCTTGTTCTTGTGATAGCTTGTTGTCATCTCGGGAGCCCCCAATTCAGTTGTGGGTGTGTGTGTGTGCCCCGGTAGCGTTGTAAAAGGCACCGTTCCCGCCTCGAAGGGTTCCAATAGTGGAGAAGGTGGATCAGGCCTCTCGTGGCGAGATCCATCGAAGAATAGGGTGAGGCCTATTGTGGCGTGGTGGTCTTAAAACCGCCCACCCCTCCAACGCAGATGTACTTCCCTTAACAAGGAAGGAACTGCGGTAAAACAAATCCCTGTGTCTCCGCATGCTCCACTACGGTTCCTTCGCTCCTCTCTTTACGTGCTTAGTAGCTAGGTTTGCATATAGGGAAATTCTCGTAGTTACATATCTAGAGAATTTACTTTGTGTCAAGCCTAAAATTGAAAAAGTACTAAAAATTGGTTAGCACCTATTCACCCCCTCTAGGTGCCCATATGATCCATTTCAATTGGTATCAGAGCCCCGACTCTTATTTCGGGCTTAACCGCCTAAGAGAAGCATGGGTTCCAAGGTAGATGGGAGTGATGCTCTGGAGGTAGTCACCATGAACGATCTCAAGATGTTGGAAACAACCTTGGTGAGTTCAATGGAGGCTAAGATGGAAGAGATGCGTCAATTGATAATGCGTCTCTCCACATCCGCAACATCACCTCCATCTAACTCTGACGCTACCACTCCGCAATCCAAGGAAACAGGTAAAACCGTTTCCAAAGATAACGAAGTGGTTGGTGATGATACAAGCAAGAGATCCTCATTGAAAAAGGATAGTGGTAAGGATGGATATAATGAGGTTTCTCATGTGTATTCTCCTGATCCACCTATTCCTCACCCACATATACATAATAGGGGTGATCCACCCAAACTTTTAGCATCTACTTTTACTCAATGGCAATTTTTGATGAAGTCTCATGTGTGCAGTTACTCCATTGAGTTGTGGAAAATCATCGAAAATGTTCTTCATGTTGTAAACCCCAATAATCTCACAAGAAGAGAAGTTGTCGATAGCCAACTCAACGCTACAGCTCTACACATGATACAACTTGGTGTGGGTGACAAAGACATGCCACACATTTAGCATCTTAGTACAACTAAGGAACCTTGGGATGTTCTCATCGAGATCTTTATCGGAAATGAAAGTATGAGAAGGAATAGATATGATTCTTTGAGCAACGAAGCTGAATGATTCTATATGTTGGATGGAGAAGACCACGAGGACATGTATAGGAGGCTCAAGGCAATAGCCACAACTTTCAGAAATCACGGTGCCACTCATGTTGATGATGCATGGATCAAGCACAAGTATGTCAGTGCTCTTATGCCATTTGAGCCCACAGATTTGAAAAGTCTCCAAGGTAGGCATAACTACCATCTCATCACATCCAAGGAGGTAATGCAAGAAATGGCCGCTTTCAAAGTGGATGCCAAGAATGCCGAAGATGCTCGTGCACGAGCTATGGGGATGAAAAAGGGGGTCAACATGGCCTTGAAGACTAGTGTGATTGATCATGATGAATATGCCATAGAATGTCTGGATTGTCCCGAGGATATAAAAATTATCCACGGACAATACTTGGCTCTTTATGCTAGAAACTTTTGGAAAGATCCAGCCAAGGCTAAAGCTGAACTAGAACGCAAGAGTGGAGCCTATGGAAGAAAGGAAAATGGTCCCAAGATGAGAACATGTTTCAACTATGGTGACCGGCTACACTTTGTAGCTGAGTGTCCATATCAAAGTAGGGAAGATAATGGAGGAAGACTTATTTTCAAAGACAAGTCAAAGGCTCCACGCAAGGAATAGTTTTTATAGAAGAATGCTCCCTTCAAGAAGCAACCAAAGATTGTTCTAGTGTCTCAAGAAGAATATTCTTCGGGAAGTGAAGATGAGGACGAGGACGATAGCTCTCAAGAGGTGGCTACTATAGACACCACATCTACATCAACATCTCTCTTCGACTCTCTGAACGAAAACATCATCAACAAGAATGCTACTTGTATCATGGCAAGAAGCTTCGAGGTAACTTCTAACTCTTCTTTTCCTAAGGCTATGATTGACATGGATGATGCTACTAGTCTTAAGGTTAAAGAAGAGATTATTGCTTTGGATTATTTCTACACTAACTTGCAAGGTGAGAACAAAATACGTTTTGAAGATCTTATGGATCAGTTGGCCCAAAACGAAGCCCTCCTCGAAGAAAAGGGCAGAATTGAAAGGGAGGATGCAATGGAAATTGCATCCTTAAAAAATGCTCTTGAAGAAGAAGAAGCTCAGGTCTCTCTTGAAGAGAATCTTGAGTCCATTGAGGAGTCACATGAAGGAATTGTGGCTAAACTTGTTAAGGAACGTGACAATGCAGTTACCAAAGCAAAGAAGTTAAAGAAGGAAAAGATTGACTTTGGAGCTACTCATGATAGACTATCCGAGGAATTGGAGAAACTTGACAACGCTCACAAGGCATTGAAAATCAATTTATCCACTCTCAATGAGTCATATGATCAGCTCCAAATTCGATTGGCCAAGTATGATGTTCCTAGCACATCCAATTCAACATATAGTCACAAGGAAAATGCTAGTGTGGAAAAAGAAGTGGTCAAGGACATCACTCCCAAGGATAAGGGTGTTCTTGATGAAGTCCTTGGCAAGCAAAGGTCAAATCATGGTAAAGAGGGACTTGGATATGTCACCAAGTCCAAGAAAAAGAAAAACAAGAAGAACAAGACCAAGAATGTGCAATCAAAGACAAGCACCGCTGAGAAGAATGTCACAAAAGACAAGACTAACAATATTGGTTTTGCTGGGTCTCACAATCCAAATTATGAACTCTTTTGTGATGATTATGGTGATGTTTATGCTTATTATGTTGGTCCCTTTGATGAATATATTGCTTGGTCTATTTGGGTTCCAAAGACCCTTGTTACTAACATGAAAGGACCCATTAAAAATGGGTACCTAAAACCAAGAAGTAATTCTCTTGCAGGGCTATGCTTCCGGTGGGTCGAAATGGGTGTTGGATAGTGGATGCACTAGTCATATGACCGAAAGCAAGGAGATCATCACGGAGATGCGTCCAAATCATGATACTATTACAGTCTCCTACGGTGATAAGTCTAAATCTCAGGTATTGGGTCTTGGCAAGGTTGTGGTTGCCCACGATATCTCTCTCGTGGACGTCATGCTTGTTGAGACCCTCGGTTACAACCTTCTTTCTGTTCGTGCCCTTGGCCAGATGGGTTTTGCTGTGTTTATCGATGATGATTTGGTGGTACTCTTGTGGAGCAAGTCTCTAAAGGTCGCTTTCGTTGGGTACGTCGAAAATGACCTGTATGTGGTGGACTTTTCGGGGAACACCACTTCGGATCCGAGGTGTCTATTCGGAAAGGCCGACGTCGGCTAGTTATGGCATCGCCGTTTAGCCCATGTCAACATGAGAACTTTGCAAAGTCTCCACAAGGGTGGCCACATCCTTGGACTAAAAGACAATGTCTCCTTTGCCAAAGATCGTGTTTGCAAGGCTTGTGTTGAAGGCAAAATGCATGACTCTCCCCACAAGAGGAAGACTATTGTGTCTTCAAAGAGGATCTTGGAATTACTTCATGTTTGATTTATTTGGTCCTCCTTCTCATGCAAGTCTTGGTGGGAAGAAATATTTCTTGGTCATTTTCGATGATTACTCAAGATATACATGGGTCTATTTCTTCAAGCTAAAGAGTGAGACTCAACAAACAGTCATTGACTTTGCCAATGAAGTTCAACGTCAACACAATGTTCCTATCTTGGCAATAAGAAGTGACAACGGCTCCGAATTCAAGAACTAAACTTTGAATGAGTTTCTAAGCGAAGAGGGGATTAGACATCAATATTGCGCTGCGTACACCCCTCAACAAAATGGTGTAGCCGAGAGGAAGAACTAGACTTTGATGGATATGGCAAGATCAATGTTGGCTGAATTCAAGTCTCCTTACAATTTTTGTGCTGAAGCCATATCCACTGCGTGTCACTCATCGAACCGGGTCTACCTCCAAAAGATTTTGGACAAGACTCCATATGAAATACTTACCGATAACAAGCCCAACATCTCATACTTCAGGGTATTCGGGTGTAAGTGTTTCTTTCTTATTAAAGGTGTCCGCTTGTCTAAATTTGAGCCCAAGGTTTTAGAAGGTATTTTTGCTGGTTACGGTGCCGAATCCCACACTTATAGAGTCTACAACAAGCTCACTGGGATTGTTGTAGAATCTTGTAGTGTGGAGTTCGATGAAAATAACGGCTCCTTTTTAGGGCAAGTTGATGTTTGTGATGCAGATGTTGAAATACCCCAAGATGCCATAAGAAGAATGGGCGTTGGATTTTTCTGCCCCATTGAGGAACCCCTTGTGGCGGATCGGGAAGGACAATGCTCCCCTCAAGTGGAGCCCTCATCTACACAAGATCAACAAGCTCCTACTATTGGAGAAAACTCTGCACCGACACCACAACCCACTGAAGATTATCAGTCTCCTGTACAAAATGGTAGTCCCAGGCCAGACAATCCGCCCCCTCCAAGGGGCGGACAATCCGCCCCTCGCACTCCAACTTGTTCTAGGGGATCCGAAGAAGAAAAAACAGCCAAGAAGTCCCCAGGCCGGATTCTCCGGCCCCCGAGGGCGGATTATCCGGCTCTGGATCTCCCAGTTCTGTCAGGCATGCTCAGGAAGAAGAAACTGGTGCCTCATCTCCCAGGTCGGATAGTCCGGCCCCAACAAGGGGCGGATTATCCGGCACTGAAGAAAAAATTCAGCAGCAAGCTCCTGTTGTTAACTCAGATCAAGATCAAGGGCAAGGCAGTGGTCAAGACAAGGATACAAATACTGAATCAACTCCTTCTAGAAACAATATGGACACTGAGGCTCGTCGCAAGGCTCGTGCTGATCGGAACCTTGAACTAAGGGGTCACACTCTTGACAAGGTTGTTGGTGATCTACGAAGAAGGGTGTCCACTAGAACAGAACTAGCAAGATTCTGTGATCATCAAGCTCACATTTCCATGGTTGAACCAAAGAAGGTCTTTGATGCTCTTGAAGATCCCGATTGGGTTGCTGCAATGCATGAAGAATTAAATAACTTCGAACGCAACAAAGTTTGGAAGCTCGTACAGAAACCCAAGGATTGCCGCAATGTTATCGGCACCAAGTGGATCTTCAAGAACAAACAAGATGAAAATGGCATTATTTTGAGGAATAAAGCAAGACTCATGGCTCAAGGATTCTCTCAAGTGGAAGGAATTGATTTTGGCGAGACTTATGCTCCTATGGCTCGTCTTGAGTCCATCCGTATCCTTCTTGCATATGCAGCCCATCATAACTTTAAATTACAACAAATGGATGTTAAGAGTGCGTTTCTTAATGGTCCTCTACATGAGTTAGTATACGTCAAGTAGACCCCAGGTTTTGAGGACCCCAAATTTCCGAACCATGTCTACAAACTCGATAAGGCGCTCTATGGCCTTAAACAAGCCCCACGTACGTGGTATGAGCACCTTAAAGAGCTTTTTTTAGACCGTGGATTCAAAGTTGGGCAAATCAATCCCACTCTTTTTACTAAGAAGGTTAATGGGGAGCTTTTTGTATGCAAACTTTATGTAGATGACATCATTTTTGGCTCTACTAACCAAGCTTTTAACGATGAATTTTCAAAGCTTTTGACTGGCAGGTTTGAGATGACAATGATGGGTGAGTTGAGGTTCTTTCTTGGATTCGAGATCAAACAACTTAGAGAGGGAACCTTTATTAATCAAGCTAAGTACATCCAAGACATGCTCAAAAGGTTCAAGATGACGGATCTCAATGGCGTTGCTACTCCAATGCAAACAAAGTGTCATCTTGATACCAAGGGTAAAGACATGGACCAAAAGGTATACCGATCCATGATTGGCTCTCTCCTTTACCTTTGCGCATCTAGGCCCGATATTGTGTTAAGTGTAGGAGTGTGTGCAAGGTACCAAGCCGCTCCTAAAGATAGCCACTTAGTGGCGGTCAAACGAATCTTCAGATATTTGGTTCATTCCCCGAATTTTGGTTATGGTATCCCAAGGGTTCAAGTTTCTCTCTATGTGGTTACACTGATTCAGATTGGGCTGGTGACAAAGATGATAGGAAATCAACTTCTGGTGCATGTCAATTCTTGGGCAGGTCTCTAGTGTGTTGGTCTTCAAAGAAACAGAATTGTATTTCACTCTCAACCGCCGAAGCTGAATATGTTGTTGCTGCAAGTGCTTGTACACAATTATTATGGATGAGGCAAACTTTAAAGGAATATGGTGTCAATTGTGACAAAGTGCCTCTATTATGTGACAATGAAAGTGCTATCAAAATTGCTTACAATCCCGTGCAACATACAAGAACAAAACATATTGAGATTCGCAACCACTTCATTCGGGATCATGTTGCTCGTGGCGATATTGCCCTATCCTTTGTGAGCACGAAGAACCAACTTGCTGATATTTTCACGAAGCCCCTTGATGAAGCAAGATTTTGTTATTTGAGGAATGACCTAAATATCATAGATTCAAGGAGCTTGGCTTGACTACCCTTGCACACTCACTTGCTCTTATTCATGTATTTGGTTTAGATGCGGGCATATACATAGGGGCAGTGTGGTCCTAATTGATTGGGCTAACCCTCCCCCCATAATGCCGAAAGCAAGAAAAATCATTTCCCTTAATATCATTTTGTGATATGTGGGTCATCGATGAGCATTGGTTTTGAACTCAAGATACATCTTCGTGGTGTCATGCCATGCGCTCCAACATGGTGGCTTTGGCCACCGCCCTCTTCCTTGAGAAGAGCTGGTTTCTAGTGGCTCTCTTTGGATTTTCTTGCATATTTTCTTGTTCTTATGGAAAACACACTCAACTTTGGTTTTTGTTTGATTTGATTCTTGCAAATTTGGGTGTGTAGTACCATCTCAGTTTGTTGCTCTAAACCCAAGCCTTCTTTCCCTCCTTGAACCATCTATTCTTGCACACAAGTCCTCTATACACCAACAAGGGGTTTTGCAAGGTTTCTCCGACCTGAATCTGTACTTAACAGAAATTTCAGAGAGGGGCGGACTATCCGCCCTAAGTGGGGGGGGGGGGATAATCCGCCCCGGGCGAAATCTGCCCTTTAAAGGCTGGGTCGGGGAGGCCAGGCTCAAACAGAGCAGCCAACCCTCCCCTAACCCTACCTCAGCCCCCAGCCGCCGCCGGAGCCTCCGCCCCTCCCGGAGTCGATTTGACCACCGGATTCTCCAGGCTCTCCCTGGATCTTCTTCACCTCGCCTCTGGGTATCTTCTCCTCCGCGATTTTCCTCCAATGAGTGAGGGTAACTCCCTCATCTCTCTCCTTTTGTATGGGATGCATTTTGTTTGGTGGAAATCTCATTGTAGAAGATTCTTGGTGTTCTTCCTTACATGCTAGAATCAGTAGTATTGCAACCCTAGTATCCGATCTGTTTTGCCATGGTAGATCTGGGCCATTCCAGAAATTTTTTGCGGGGAGCGGATTATCTGCCCCTTCCAGGGCCGGATAATCCGGCCTGGAGATTCACTTCTGGTCTGGTTTGGTCCTGACTCCTGCAGTGCACATCGTTGGTTTATGGATTGCTTTTCTACTCTTTCTATTGTTTGTCCTGGACTTGTGTGTGTTCTTATCTCCATGCTATCCCTCTCATGCTTTTCACAGGTGGTTCCAAGCCAACCAAGACCTTCTCTCGTCATTCCCGTGCCCGTTATCTCAATCCCACTGCAGAAGGGAAGTTCATTGACGAAACCGAGGTCAGCAGAGCAGCAAGAGAGGCTGAACGGATGGCAGAGGCAGGAAAGAAAACAAAGAGGACCGCATCTCGCAAGGGCAAATAGTCTCGACCCAATTACAAGTCTATGGATAGTCTTCAGTATGCCTCCATTCGCCAGACTGATTACTATGATGAGGCTGACAGTGATGGTCCCCCCGAGGACTCTATGTTTTGGAATGCCCACTTTCGGGCTATTCATGATGATGTATATGCTACCCTCAAGCTTCGCCCTATGCATCCTATCAATTTGACTGAGGCTCAATCCAAGGCAAGGCTCCGTGAGGCATTATATGTGACCAACAAGATGGGGCTTCACCACCTTATGACTATCCAATGCAACTATGATTCCTCCGTGGTGAGGCATTTTTTCTCGACACTTGTGATTTGCGGTGATGAGCGCCGTACTATGAAGTGGATGACCGGGACAACAATGATTCAGTCGGACTTCCGCATCTTTGGGCAGGTTCTTGGTTATGCCTTCCATGGCCGTGACACCCCTTCTGGCCACCATATCATTTCTCCACTGAAGCCATCCAAGGATACTGTGCTTGCTCCGTGCCTTCCTCCTGATGGTGTTGCTGGTACTTTTGCTGGTCTCTCTCCCTTATATGCCTCCCTTGTTGGCATATTTAGGGATTACATTTCTCCGAGTGGTGGCAACAATGACAAGATCCATGGCCATCTGGTTCCTCTCCTTGCTTTTGCTCACGAGTGTGCTGCCAACTCTGGTTCAGCTATAGGTTACAAACTGGACGTCATGGACTCCATATATCATGAGATGACAGATGCTATGATCAACAGGCTCTCTATTCCCCATGCTCCTTTCATTATGATGCTCATCAAGCATATGTTTCCCCATGAGGACTTTGGCACTACTTTGGATGGGGTTCACAAGCCCAAGAAAATCTACAACAAGGCTCAGAAGACCCATCACCCTTCCACTGCCCCTGAGTCCTTCATGCGTGATGCACGGGCTAGTGGTCGTTGTTCCGCGGTGTCCCCAATGGCACGCAGGTTAAGCAGCTCACTTGGTTCCAGCGGAACATCCTTTGCATGGGCATTGACACTCACAAGGGACAATATGAGGCGTACCGCAGGGATCATGAGAGGGATCACACGCAGCAGCTTATTCTTCACCATGTCTCAGGTGCCACTGGCCATCCACCACCTCCCACTGCTCCAGAACCGTATGCTCAGTGGAACACTTCAGGGATCAACTACGGCGAGCTCGAGAGTTGACTCTTTCCTCCACCACCGAGGGCACCCACTCCTCCAGCTGATGACGATGATGATGAGTATGATGAAGAGGAAGGGGACGGGAATGACTACGACGAGGATGAGGAGGAGTGAACTTCAGGGGCGTTAGCATCGCTCTTCTTCCTTTTAGGCGTTTCGATGCCAAAGGGGGAGAAGTAGTTCTATTAGGTCTCGTGGATTTGCAAGGGTCGGGCGCAAGCACCTGTCTTTCAGTCGTTTTTTATTTGCTTGCTTGTGCCTTTTAGCGTGAGCTTATTTGCTATTTGTGCTTGGTTATGTAAGACCTTGTCGTGCATTATTCTGCGTGTTTGGTATTCTGGAATTCCAGATTTATATTGTGGATCTCATGGAATTCTGGATTTATCTATGGAGCCTATTTGATGGCATATGGAATCATGGGATTATCTAATGTATGCATCCATATTGTTGGGATGTGCTTGAAGGCTATCAATCTCTTTATTTCCTTTGGCTATAATCACATCCCGGTGGTATGACCTTGTTTCCCAACCCACCTTGTTTCAATTATCTTTGCTATGAAAGTTGTGTTCTCTCTAGTGTGTGTATTTGTATTCAAATGCAAATTTTAAATATGCACACATCTAGGGGGAGCGTCTTTCATTTTAAGGTGGCGTTAGCCGGTTTCATTGCAAATCCAGTCATTGGCTGCAGGTTCAATTCATCATTCAATCCTTCGAGGAACTTTTCCTTCCTCTTAGCATCAGTATCAACCTCATCCAGTGCATAGCGCGCCAGATTGTTGAACTCCTCAATGTATTCAGCCACACTACGGTGACATTGTTTCAGATTGTGGAATTCTTTCTTCTTCAAATTCATCACTCCTGATGAGATGTGAGCTGTACGAAATCCTTCCTCAAAAATAGGCCAAGTCACATCCTCAAGGGGAGTGGTGATTTGAAAGTTATCCCACCAGGTCGCTGCTGGTCCTTCAAGTAGATGTGCTGTGAACCTGACCTTTTCTTCGTCGGTGCAGCCAATAGTGACTAGGTCTTTGTTCACGGAACTTATCCAGTCATTGGCTATCATTGGATCAGTTGTTCCCAAGAACTTGGCTGGCCTCAACCTTAGAAACCTGGTGAGCATGTCAAAAGTTGTTGTTGTTGTTGTTGTTGTTGTTGTTGTTGTTGTTGTTGTTGTTGTTGTTGTTGTTGTTGTTGTTGTTGTTGTTGTTGTTGTTGTTGTTGTTGTTGTTGTTGTTGTTGTTGTTGTTGTTGTTGTTGTTGTTGTCGTCGTCGTTGTGGTCATTGTTGTTGTTGTTGTTGTTGTTGTTGTTGTTGTTGTTGTTGTTGTTGTTGTTGTTGTTGTTGTTGTTGTTGTTGTTGTTGTTGTTGTCGTCGTCGTCGTCGTGGTTGTTGTTGTTGTTGTTGTTGTTGTTGTTGTTGTTGTTGTTGTTGTTGTTGTTGTTGTTGTTGTTGTTGTTGTTGTTGTTGTTGTTGTTGTTGTTGTTGTTGTTGTTGTTGTTGTTGTTGTTGTTGTTGTTGTTGTTGTTGTTGTTGTTGTTGTTGTTGTTGTTGTTGTTGTTGTTGTTGTTGTTGTTGTTGTTGTTGTTGTTGTTGTTGTTGTCTCGTCGTCGTCGTCGTGGTTGTTGTTGTTGTTGTTGTTGTTGTTGTTGTTGTTGTTGTTGTTGTTGTTGTTGTTGTTGTTGTTGTTGTTGTTGTTGTTGTTGTTGTTGTTGTTGTTGTTGTTGTTGTTGTTGTTGTTGTTGTTGTTGTTGTTGTTGTTGTTGTTGTTGTTGTTGTTGTTGTTGTTGTTGTTGTTGTTGTTGTTGTTGTTGTTGTTGTTGTTGTTGTTGTTGTTGTTGTTGTTGTTGTTGCCGAGCCGATCCGTTGACCTCAATCGGCAGAGCGTTCGCTGCACCCGGTGTCGTGGAGGTGATGATGGCTGGCTCAAGCAATAGCCACCGTCCTCCCCTTGAGCGTGGTAGCGACCATGCCGGCCCGTCTACCCCGGTGCGTGAAAAGGGCGCGGTGGACGAGGTCAACGAAGAGCTCCGCGAGCCGGTGCACCCCGGGGACGACCCGGATGCGGTCATGGCCAAGATCGAGGCAGCGCGGGAGAGAAACATCCGCGAGTATAATCGCGCGTACGGCCTCACCCCGGCTAACGAGGATCCTAGCCGGCTGGGTTCCGTGCAGTGCCGCGGAGGGGAACTGGGCGCCCGCTTTGAGCATGACCTCGAGCCGGCTTCCCGCACCTACTTCCCTCCGCCCGTCTACGATACCGTGGTCAAGAACGTCCGGGCGGCGCGAGCCGTCGCGGAGGATCTACCCCACCTGGAGGGGGACGAGATGCTGCGCCAGTTTCAACGCGTGCAGCACCTGCTGCGTGTGGCTGACGAGCAGGCCGAGGCTGCTCGGATCGTGTTTGAGGATGGAGCCGGCTCCAGGGGGAATCGCTTGGCTGGCAACAGTCGGGGCGGACCTCGTCAGACCGAGTGCTCCGCGTCTCCGGGCCAGCACCCCCCGCGCTCCAAGCGTCGCCAATTCGGCAGCAGCCAGCGTCACGGCGAGCAGGGCGCCACGAGCCACCCTCCGCCGACTGACTAGAACACCCCTCCACCCCCTCCACCGTCCCACCTAACTGTCCGGGTGGGAACCCCTAATGCGGTTGAGCCCGATGCGCGCGCTCGCATTGACCTCCTAAACGGAAGCTCGCCTCACTGAGGAGGAAGACGCAACCGGCCCCGTGTGTTTCGGACCATGCATCCGGAAGGAGCCCTTTCCCGACAAGTTCTCCCTATCCCGGGACACCCCCAAATACGACAGCAGCATGAAGCCGGAAGACTGGCTGACCGACTACGTCACCATAGCTGGCATCACGCATGACAACAAGAGTGTTGCGATCCGGTACATCCCCCTCATGCTAACCGGCTCAGCAAGAACCTCGCTCAACGGCCTCACACCCAACATCATCAATGCTTGGCCAGACTTCGAGAAAGTATTCATCCGGAACTTCAACGGCACCTACAAGCGTCCAGGCAAGCCCCGTGATTTGTCTCTGTGTGTCCAGGGAGACCGCGAGTCGGATTGCGCGTACCTCGCCTGCTGGACCGAGCTACGCAACTCCTGCGAAGGGGTGGTGGAGAACCAGGGAATCGGTTTCTTCATCAAAGGGTTCCGCGAAGGCACGATGCTGTGCCACCGGCTGCTGTGCGACGAGCCCAAGACCATGGCAGAGCTGATGACCGTCGCCGACCAGTACGCCACCGCGGATGCGGAAATGAAGAAGCCCCTCCGGGTAAACACGGAAGGACATCCGGTTCCCACCGAGCTGGCTAGGGAGAAGCCTGCCGGCCAGGGCGGTGACGCCGACTCGTCCAGGACGGCACGGCAACGACAACCGCTACCAGGGCAATCCCCCGGTGGAGCAGCAGAGCCCGCGCTACCACCAACGGCAAGTCAACGCGGTGCAGGGTGCGTCGGCTCACAATGACAAGAGGCAGAGGAATGCCTTCACCTTCGAGGAAATGTTCGACGGGGCCTGCAAGTACCACAGCGGCACCAAGCCGGCTACGCACACCACTCGGCAGTGCAGCTGGACCAGGAAGATCAAGGAGCAGGCCGGGTTACGCTCCTCCCTCCAACCCCTCCTGGCGGTCCCCCACCGCCGGCTAGGGCAGCCGGCAACAACCGCGACAACGGAGGTTACCCCCAACAGCACGAGAACTACCACATCTTCGAGGCCGACCGATTGATAATCGTGGCCAGAAGCAGCGCAGCGTGGAGGTGAATGCCATCGTTCCCCCAGTTCCCCTGCGTCTCAACTAGTCCGAGACTCCCATCACCTGGAGCCAGGCCGACCAACCGGATTCACTTCCGAATCCCGGGGGCTACGCGATGGTGCTCGACCCCCTCATCATCTCCGACTCGCGCACCTGCCGGTTCTCGCTCGTGCTGGTGGACGGTGGGACCAGCCTCAACCTGCTCTACCGGTCCTCAATGGACAAGCTGGGTATCCAGGAGTGCGACCTGCAACCCTCAACCATGGTGTTCCACGGCGTCGCACCCGGGCCACCGTGCGTCCCCCTCGGCAAAATCCGGCCGGATGTCATATTCGGTTCGGAAGAAAAATTCCGGCGAGAGACAATCTGGTTCGAGGTGGTCAACCTCGCCAGCACCTACCATGTCCTTCTCGGGTGCCCCGCCCTTGCAAAGTTCATGGCGGTCCCCCACTATGCATACCTCAAGATGATGTTGCCGGGGCCGAACAGTGTGATTACTGTGGCCGGCTGCTACAGGCGGTCGATGGCTTGCGCAAAAGAAGGCGCCCAGATAGCCGAGGCCCTGCTCATCGCTGTGGAGAAGCGCGAGATGCTGCGCAATGTTGCTATGCTGCAGCAGGAAGTGCCGGCTGGCATGAAGCCGGTTGGGGACATGGCATTCCAGCCATCCAAGGAGACCCACCAGATCCCGCTCGACCCGGCTGACCCCTCCAAGTGCGTCACCATCGGCGCTGGCTTGGATAGCATATAGGAAAGCGCGCTCGTCGACTTCATCCATGAGAATCGGGACATCTTTGCATGGTCTCCCAAAGACATGCCGGGTGTGCCGAGGGAGTTCGCCGAGCACTCGCTTCATGTGCGTCTGGATGCCAAGACGGGCAAGCAGCCCCTCCGTCGCTTCGCGGAGGACAAGAGGAAGGTCATCGGCGACGAGATCGCCCGGCTACTTGCCGCCGGCTTCATCATGGAAGTGTACCACCTGGACTGGCTGGCCAACCCAGTCCTGGTGCTGAAGAAGAACAAGACTTGGCGCATGTGTATCGACTACACGAGCCTGAACAAGGCCTGCCCGAAAGATCCTTTCGCCCTGACCTGTATTGATCAAGTGATTGAATCTACGGCCGGCTGCGACCTGCTTTCCTTCTTTGATTGTTATTCTGGCTATAATTAGATCCGGATGAATCCGGATGATCAACTGAAAACATCATTCATCACCCCATATGGGGCTTACTGCTATGTAACCATGCCATTCGGCCTTAAGAATGCACGTGCTACCTATCAGCGTTGCATGCAGAAATGCTTGCACTCGTAGATCGTCTAGAACGTGCACGCGTACGTGGACGATGTCGTCATCAAGATGAAGGAGAAGCAGACTCTGCAGGAAGATCTCGGCGACACGTTTGCGAACCTCCGCCGGTACTAGATGAAGCTGAACCCAGAGAAGTGCGTGTTCGGCGTGCCAGCCGGACAACTCCTCGGTTTCCTAGTATCAGGCCGGGGAATTGAGGCTAATCCGGAGAAGATTGCGGCCATCGAGAGGATGCAGCCACCCAAGAGCTTGCTCGGTATCCAGAAGTTTACCGACTGCCTGGCTTCCCTCAGCCGATTCGTCAGCTGGTTGGGAGAGAAGGCCCTGCCCTGTACCAGCTAATGAAGAAGATGGACAAGTTCACTTGGACGGCTCAGGCAGACATGGCCTTCCATGACCTCAAGCGCATGCTGTCAATGGCGCCGGTCCTCGCCACGCCGGCTGAGAAGGAGCCGATGCTGCTCTATATAGCCCGCAACCAACCGGGTTGTCAGCGTCGTCCTGGCGGTCGAGCGTCCCGAGCCGGGCAAGGCGCAGCCGGTTCAGCGACCCATCTACTACCTCAGCGAGGTGCTGTCCCTCTCCAAGCAGAATTACCCCCACTACCAAAAGATGTGCTACGGGGTGTACCTGGCCTGCAATAAGCTCAAGCACTACTTCCAGGAGCACCCGCTCACCGTCGTGTCCACCGCGCCGCTGGGCGAGATCTTCGTCAACAAAGATGCCACGGTCTGGGTAGCCAAGTGTGCCATCGAGCTGGCCGCCTACTACATCCGGTACGAGCCCCGGATCACCATCAAGTCTTAGGCAGTGGCGGACTTCTTCGTCGACTCGGCAGAAAGCCAGTACCTACGGCCGGTCCTAGACTCCGACTACTGGAGGTTGCACTTCAACGGATCGAAGATGCGCGGGGGCTTGGGAGCCGGCATCATGCTCAACTCGCCCAAGGGAGACCGGCTGGAGTACGTGTTGCAGATCCACTTCATTGCGTCAAACAACGTCGCCGAGTACGAGGCCCTCACGCACGGGCTCTGGCTCGCTAAAGACATCGGCATCCGCCGGATCCTATGCTTCGGCGACTCGGACCTAGTGGTGTAGCAAGTATCTGGCGAGTGGGACGCCAGGGATGCCAACATGGCTCTATACCGGTTCCACGTGCAGCTGCTAAGTGCTGGCTTCGAGGGATGTGGATTCCACCACGTCCCCCGTGCCAACAACAAGGCGTCCGACGCGCTCACACGAGTTGGATCCACCAGAGCAGCCATTCCGCCTGGAGTATCCTTGGAGCACCTCCGCAAGCCCATCATCACTCCCTCTCCGGAGTCCGAGTCCATCATATGGGTAGCAGACCCGGGGGCTGCCAGCTCGAAAGAGCCGGGTCCCATTGTTGCGACCTCCGGCTACCTCGAAAGACCCGGGGGCTACCTCTTCCTCGAGCAAGCCATCGACGAGCAAGGCAAAAGGCCCGAGGGCCGCCGGCTCGGGTATCCTACCCGGCCGCCCTCCGGATGAGCTCCAGATCATGCCGGCTAGCGTATTCACCATCCGGGAAGTTCCATCCTGGTCCTAGCCCTTCATGAACTACCTCCTCAACTATGAGCTTCCGGATGATGAGGTGGAGGCAAGACAGATCCGGCGCCGCGCGCACACGTACACCATAATCAACATGGAACTGTACAAGCGCAGCGCCGCGGGCGTTTTCCAGTGGTGCGTCGATGCGGATACCGGCTACCGGCTGTTGAAGGAAATCCACCAGGGGGAGTGCGGCCACCACGCCTCCTCACATGCCTTGGTGTCGAAAGCGATCCGCCACGGATTCTACTGGACGACTGCTGCGGAGGACGCAGACCAGCTGGTTCGCGCGTGCAATGGGTGCCAGCGGTTCGGCCGGCTAAGGCACATGCCGGCTTCCGTGCTCAAGATGATACCGATGACCTGGCCCTTCGCGGTCTGGGGGTTGGACATGGTAGTCCCCTTCAAACGAGCTCGAGCCGGCATGACCCACCTGCTGGTGGCGGTGGACAAGTTCTCCAAATGGATCGAGGCAAAGCCGATCCGGAAGCTGGACGGGGCCACGGTCGTCACCTTCTTCCGCGACATCATCATCTAGTTCGGCTACCCCCACAGCATGATCACCGATAATGGCACGAACTTTGCCAAAGGGGCCTTCGCCCGATTCTGCCACAACAAAGGAATCCGACTGGACCTCGCATCCGCCGCGCACCCGCAGTCCAACGGGAAGGTGGAAATAGCCAATGGCTTGGTGCTAGCAGGAATCAAGCCCCTGCTGATCGAGCCATTTGAGCGATCACCCGGCTGCTGGATCGAGGAGCTGCCGTCTGTGCTGTGGATCCTTCGCACCACCCCGAACAGATCAACCGGCTTCACCCCGTTCTTCCTCACATATGGCTCAGAGGCAGTTCTCGCGGCGGACATTGAGTTCGACTCACCCCGCAAGCTCCTTTACACGGAGAAGGAGAACCGGGAAGCGATGGAGGTTAGTGTGGACCTCCTCGGGGAGGCCCGCGAGCTGGCCTTATCCAGGTCGGCTATCTACCAGCAAGGGCTGCGCCGGTATCATTCCGGTCGCATCCAGTCAGTCGCATTCCGGGAGGGCGACCTGGTGCTCCGGCTGATACAAGATACGAAGGGCATGCACAAGCTGTCCCCTCCGTGGGAGGGCCCCTTCATCATCAGCAAGGCGTTGCACAACAACTACTACCTCATCGACGCGCAGCAGCCGCGCAAGAACAAGATGGACAAGTCGGACAAGGAGACCGAGCGGCCATGGAACGCGGACCTCCTCCGACCGTTTTACACCTAGTCGCAACAATCAGTGTATGTATCCGGATCCCTGAATGAATAAAAGATGTGGAACCCCGGTTGATGCTCGGGGGCTCCTTGCCAGATAGCCAGATTGTCATTCTTATCCGATTAATTTCCTGCAATGATTTTCCGGCTTCCGTCGACCCCTACTCGGGGGCTCGCTGGTTGGCCCACCCTGCCAATTCTGTAAACCGATTAAGTAGTGTGCGATGATGCCAGAGGCCCACTCTTCGTCTTAACTACAGACCGCAACCCGGCTATCCGCCTAGGAAGAGCAAAAGCCCGAGGGCATCCCACACGAAAAACGGCGAAAGATGCGTCAGATCGGACATTCCGGCCATGTGCCTAGTTGGTTATTTTTTGGCTACGAAGCCCCTAGTACCGTGTGCAGTGTATTGTCAGCTCCCTTTGGCTCCGGCTCCAGACCGCAACCCGGCTGTCCGCCAAGGTGCAGCGTAAACAGCACCCCACACGCGAAAGTGACTAAGTGTCTAGAAGATCACGAGCTAGTTTTCGAAAAAAGAAAACTTTAGTCGGATAGTAGAGACATTTAACAAGGCAACATATTGACGTAAGACCATTTCTTGTATGTTTCTTTTTGCACAAACCACACCGAGTCGAAAATCAAGGACAATGAATATTCGAAGTACCTATCTGCGGTAGCCACTCCGAATCTCGGGGGCTACACCCAGTGGGTGTGCTGGCGCGCCCCCACCAGAAGCATGCGATATCCGGCTGAAGGGTGCATCAGTCGGACAAGAAGAAAGGAAAAGGCAGAAAGAACTCAAGGACGCCACCCGCCCAAGCCGACTAGCCGCAGCTATACGGACGCGTCAGGCAAACCTAACTAGAAATAGAAAGAAAGAGGAAAGAAAGAAAGAGAAGGAAAGTAAGAAAGAGAAAGAAAGAGGAAAGAAAGAAAGAAAGAGAAAGATGAAGAAGGAAAGATGGAAAGAGAAGGAGAAAGGAAAGTAATAGAGAAAATCCAGTCAGACATGCTTAGCCGGACCGCGGTGAATATTCCCCGACCCGGCTAATCCGGTCACATCCGGCAAAGGAAGGTGAAAAACAAGAATTTTTGAAGATTTGAAAAACCTGGCTACTCCAGCTGTTCCGAATCTCGGGGGCTACACCCAGTGGGTGCGCTGGCGCGCCCCCACTGGAAAGATGTAGCGTTCGGCTAGCAGATGAGCCAACCGGCTAGGGCAAGACGACAGCTCGCCAGGAAGTCAGGAATAAAGCGCAAGACAAATGCAAGATGAACCCGGCTGGAGTGGACCAGCCGGAAAGACCAGTCGACCAAAACACAAGCATAAACGGGTGCACGAAGGCAAACCTAACCAGACAGATTACTTAAACTTCGGGGGACGAAGCCCCCACACATCCAGATGGTTCAAAAGACAAGTGCAAGATACAGAAAGGCATTTACAAATTCACCCGGCATCCCGGGGTCTTCATCTTCAGGCGGCCGGACCCTTGCCGTGAGGAGGGGTCGCGCCGGCTCCACCAGCATGAGAGGACGCCTCCGCGCCATCCGCCCCCGTGCCATCAGCACCCGAGCTCCCCTCGCCCTCCGTGAGCACCCCGTCGATGTCAGCGTAGCCGACAATCGTGATCGCGGTAGAGAGGAGGTCCGGGTAGGCCTGGCGCACGGCTTCGAGATCCACGCCGGGTCGGAAGCCGTTCACCAATTTGTCGAGGCGAGCATCCTTGTACCAGGACAACATCAAGGCGAGTGCCATCTCAGAGCCGAAGCGGGCGGCCAGATCGCGTAGCCGGTCGATCGCGTTTGGCGCGCCTCCCAGCTTGAGCGCCAGAGCCCCATGGTCTCTGACAGGAGCTCCCCCGGGAAGACCAGGTCATGGATGCCGGCTGCGGCCTTGCACAGGTTGGCAACGTCCTCGCCGAGCTGGCCCACCATGTCCTTGACGGCTGCAATTTCATCCAGCGCAACTTGCTGCACCCGGTCGTAGGCAAGAGCATCTACTTCGGGGTAGAAGCCTTGCGATCAGAAGGGCAAGTCAAAATGCAACCCGAAAAATACAGTCGGATAAAAGCATACGGCATCGGTAGAGAAACTCACCCTTCGCCAGACGACCAATGTCCATTAGCTCGTTGTCAAGCATCTGGGCATGATCCTTCAGCCGGGTGGCCACCTTGTCCAGAATGTCGAAGGCGCTGGCCCGGCTGGCGAGGGTCGCTTCCTGCTCCTTGATGGTGGCCTCTAGTTGGTTGACCTTGGTATGCCATTCCCTATTCTGGAGCCGGAGGGTGGCATTGTCCCGGCTAAGGCGCGTGTTGGAGCGCTTCAGCCGGTCAATCTCCCGCTAGCTGCAAACCATGATGGCTGAGGGTAAGAGGAAGAGAAGCAAACAAGAAAGTCAGAAGCCGGAAGAGAAATAAGACGGAAAGAAGCACAAGGAAAAGAGCCTCAAAAAAATTACTCCGCGCGGTCCCGCGGGCCGCGGATAGCTTCTTGGTGGCCTCCTCATTGGCGCCGGCTAGCATGACCCGGAGCTGCCTCACCTCCGCCAGACCAACCTCGAGGTTGACCTCAAGGGTCTGCAGCGAGGCCCCCCCTCCGCGGGTAGTGGCACAAGCGGGCCGACTAGAGCAGTCGGGGCGTCGGGGATCGCCGCCTGCCACTACACGGTTTCCTCATTGTCAGAATCCACATCCTCGACAAAGACCGCGTCCCTGCTGCCGCCCGAGCCCCCACGCCGGCCAACGAGCCGCCTGGACCGGATGCCGCGTCCGGCTGGCTCTCCGTGCGCTCGGGCGCAGGAGCAGTCGGCCGGGCCGTGGTAGCCGGCTCTGGCGGCGGCACGGTCTCGGCCGAAGGAGGTGGGGTGATCACCAGAGGGGCAGCCAAAGGAGGAAGGTCGCGAGGCGACAAAGCGGTGGGTGTGTGGCGAGCCGGGCTCGGGGCGAAGGATAGAACAGCGCTGCCCACAAGAAAAAGCAAGGGAAAGGCAAAAATAAGATCGAAGCAAGACCACGGGCCAGTGCAAAGAAATAAACGAGCAAGAGAAAGGCAAAGAACTTACCCCTACACCACAAGCGCGGACCTTTTCCGGCCGCCCGCCGTTCGGCCAGATGAGGAGGGACCCCCGCCGTCCAGGTGCGTTTGGCAGCCAGCTCCTCGAGCGTGGCGCTGCTGCTGGAGGTGCCTTCGCTGGCACGCTTCCAGACGAGCTCAGGCGCGGCTGCGCCGTCGCTCTCCTCCGGCTCGGGGCCGTGCGGGTACTCAACTGCCTCATCACCCCAGCCGGGGAAGAAGCCTTCCTCGCCGTCGGAGCCCTCGCCGCTGCTCCGGCACGGGCGCGGCTCGGAGCGGTCGACCGCGAAACTTGGAGGGGCGCGTTGCCCTCCTCCCGGATGATGCAAGGGAACATCTACGCAGAGCGAAACATGAGGCAAAACCGGATAAGAGAGCTAGCCGGACAACGAAGGAACAAAAAGAGGAAAAGAAGCAAGTTAGTTCACTCACCCGGGGCACACGGTTCTCGTGCGTGTAAGGAGCGACGCCAAACTTCCAGTTGGTGGCGACATTCTCCTTCGTGATCATCCAGACCCACCCGCAGAGGTTGCCGTAGGAGGGGTCGCGGCGGGAGAGCCAGGTGGGGTCGAGCCGCCCGGAGTAGTAGCACATCTGTCAACACCCGGATTTTTAATCCCAGATGCCTGTTATGCCATACATCGCAATCCCAAGATTACCATTTTTGCGAGACATAACAGAATTGGATACCATAGTACACCATCCATTACAAACCATACATAAGGTCTTACACAAATAGGGATCTCATTGATCCAGTTCTTAATACAACTTCAAGCAGCGGAATACGTAATAATAATGGTAGCGTAGGCGAAGCTCCATATTCGGGGTCACAGGCAATGCTGACGATGGGAGATGATCCTAGTTGTCATAACCTTCCTGGGGTCCATCCTACAGGTACTCCTCTTCATAGTCTGGCCATGGGAATAGCCAGGGACAAAGCCATGAGTACTCTTTAAGTACTCGCAAACTAATACTAACAAGTGAAAGGGGTTTTTGATAATAGGACACTAGGCTCTAGGGTTGTTTTGCAAGAATCCATATTTACATCTACTAAGCTTAGAAGCAACGGATGCTAGTTGAAGTTTTATAACACCTAAGTGGGAACTTGTATTTCATATCACAACCCTGTTGTGGTCAAGTCAAAGTCTCAATTCATTTCACAAGTCTTTTGAAAACTTCTGACGGGGAAAAGTATGGCCACTCCAACTGTCCATAACCGCGGACACAGCTATTCGAATAGTTTGACACTCTGCATAGATTGTACACTTTCACCACAACATTCGATACATCCGTCAGGAACAAATCCTGAATTCACCATACTCAGTATGCGGATAATCAATCCTAACCTTTCAATTACACGCCCTAGTATAAGCACCTCTCCTGTGAGTTTGGCCTCCTAACCATGACCAACTGTCATCTTGGGTACTACACAGGTGGACAATCTTCACAAGGTAGCCTCATCTCAGACCTTGGCCGTGAGGGAACTAATACTAAGGTATATAAGTTTCCAGTCAAGCCCTACCCAATCTTCGGGTATTGTGGTTGTACGATAAAATTGGAATGGAATCGCATCCAGACAACCATCAATTTTATAAAGGGGTAAGGCTCATGCCTCAACATTTTCATCACCAAAATCATCTGGTGTTCGGAAACACATGTCCAAAATATTTCAATAGAATGATCCATTTTTATAACCATTTTCCACCAAGTATTCCCATCTCAAGTTGATCAAGTTTTATGCTTAGCACTAGCATCTATAAGTGGGGGTAAGCACTAATGAGGGGTGGTAAACTAGTGAAGTTTAACTAAGTTTAATCTCATGCCTTAGGATGACATCAAGATTATCTAGCTTAGGCCAAATTTTATGCTCTTTATGCAACCTTCAATTATCCTTCTAGTATATACCATTTATTTCAGTAACTCTAAGTAAGAGCTTTGATAAAGAAATAAAGTATAAAGATTGTAAGTAAAAACTAGGATTGGTTTATCAAGTGGGTAGGATCAGCTATGCTTAAAGCATATAGTTGGCATGGTGACAAGCAAGTATTGGCTTGCATAGGTCAACTTGATTAGAAAGTCTTGCTAAAGTAGAGTATCTTGCAAGTGTTAGCTTGCATCAGTATCAGTCTAAGCTTGCCTTGTGCAGAGCAGTGGTTGAAGTTCTCCTCTACTTCTTTGTCGTAGAATCCTCCTTCCTCCTCGTATCCTTGGTCGATACTAGCGTCTATGAATAAATAAGATGTACACAATCACCAAACAATACTTAACTACTTGCAATCATCACAACAAATGGTCCTATAGATGATCTAGTATCATCACTAACATTACAAGATTAAAGCTTGGTTTAATTCCTTTTATTTTTAGAAAACTAATTTCTACTCATTAAAAAACTACTTAAGATTTAATATTCTCCAAACCAAACATGGGATCATGCTGACACATGTCATCACCACATATTTTAGTCCATGGTAATGTGATTTAAAGTGGTGTCACAATTTAATAAGGTTTTTCTCTTTTATTTTAATTAATTAAAGTGGCTAGAAATGCCTATGTGGCATTATTTTATTACTTGGTCATTATTTCTGTAAGTAAACCTATATATTTTTATATATTCTGAAAGGTATGGTTAAATGTGATTTTTGAGAGTTGGAATCAACTCAAAAGCTATTATGGTTTAAATTTGAAAAATGTTTGAATGCAGAAAAGCTTCTGCCTTGTTATTTTTACCATGGATGATCTACAGATCCAAATGACTTGAATACAACGGGATTGGATTCAGCATTTCCAGACCTTTCTAACAAAATTGGTTTCATTCAATTTGGTTCACTAAATCGACCCGGGTTGATTTTTGAAACTGGGTACAGAAGTGTGTTTGAAATAAAATGAAAAAGGGTAAATTCAAATAACTGGGCTGCGCGGGAAGCGATACTGGGCCGGCCTGCTAAGCTATAACATCCCAAAAATACTAAGCTTGGATCATCCAACTCTAATCATCAAACTTAGGGTTAACAAAAACTTTTCTAAATAAATTTATGAATGCATGGATATGTGTATGCATTGATTTTGAATTCTTTTAAAACCACCTTGTTTGTTTGTTTCATTGCTTGTAAAATGTTTCTTAGGTGAAATAAACATCATCTAAAACATTTCCCACACTTTTCCTAAAGAAAAGTAAATCAAAACACATATATTAAATGAATGGTCACTTTGACCAATTTAACTCTCATGCCTACTTTGGCTGTCTCAAACTTTCAGAACCTAACAGAAACTTTTCTGGATCTTTGCACCCCTTGAATGTACTCATAACAAAGTATCAAGGCCCACTTTGTGATCATCCAGAAACTTTCAAATGCATAATTTAAATGACAATTCAAAATTGAATCTTTATCATATGGGAAGATCCCACTTTTTCAAAAACCACTCAAACAAGCTCAACTTTCAAAACCCAAGCATCTGCAGACTCACCAGCACCAATCTAGCAAACCCACCAAAAATCTTTTCAAAATTCAAAACTTGATTTCATGCGGCCATTTCATCAAACAGGTTGTAGACACAAATCAAACAAACATCAAACACTATTGTGAGCAGTGATTCTTGCCTAACTTGTTTCCTGGTTAGCTCACAACCAGCTCAGTAGATCATCTAGGAAGATTAGCCAAGCACTAGCACCACTGTGAGCTTGCCATTTCCATCAATGGTGAACAGCCGAGCACACCCTTGCCACCCCATAGTCGACAGCAAGCTAGGAGCAACAACAAGCCTAGCCAGCATGTCTGGGAGGCAGCCCACCATCCACCGCCACTCACTGTCCCAGCCGCGAGCGTTGCCAAGCCCTGGACCACCCGCACGGACCGCGCCCAGACCGCCAGAGACCATGCCGAGCGTGCGCCAGAGCACCACCCTCGACCAGCGCCCACAGACCGCGCCGCCCTCACCGCGTGCACACACGATCGCCACCGACCCAGGAGACCGCCAGACACCCCCGTTTGCCGCCCCGTGCCGCACAACCACCACCCGCTGTCGAAGACGCCGCCTCTGCCGCGCAGAGCATCACCTGTTCCAGACCAAGCCGCACCGCCCCATGCCTCGAAACCATGTCGTTGAGCATCGCCAGGAGACACCGCACCGTCCCCTACCCTTGCCCATGCCATTAGCCCCCTATAACCTCGCCCCGACGAGCTCACCGTACGCCCCGACGGTCCCCTCGCTCGACTATAAATAGAGGCCACCCCCGCTTGATTTCTTCACACCATATCACTCCCCTCTCCTCACTGATCGTGCCACACCGTTCTCAGAGCAAGGCGAGCACCATCCCGCCGGAATTTCACCGGAGCCCTCCACCTCTAGAGAAGAAGGGAGCTATCGATTTCGTCCACCCCAGGAGCTGCCGTGACCACCCCTGAGTTCGCCGTCGTCGACTTCATCGTTCGCCCGCCTCGCCGACCCTCGCCCGTACCCCGGTGAGCCCCCAGCACCCCTCACTGGCCGCGCTAGGTTTCGTTCTCGCCGGCGTTGTCTCGCGTCGACGATGACTCCCAGCCGTTGGATTAGAACTAGATCGAACGATCCACGTTGCCCCATACCGCTTCCCCAGCCCCGTGTCACTGACGAGTGGGGACACCCACTTAAGCAGCCCGCGGGAGCACTGCGCTTAGCAGGCCGGCCCGTTAACTTTTCTCGTGCAGCCCAGTTATTCAAATTAAACTTTTTCCATTTCAATTCAAACACACTTCTGTACCCAACTTCAAAAATCAACCCAGATCGATTCAGTACACCAAATCAGCCCAGTTGGAAAGTTCTGTGAATGCTGAATCCAAGCCCGTTGGATTCAAGTCATTTGGATCTATAGATCACCCATGGTAAAAATAACAAGGCAGAAGCTTTTCTGCATTCAAACATTTTTCCAATTTAAACCTTAATAGCTTTTGAGTTGATTCCAACTCTCAAAAATCACATTTAACCATACCTTTCAGAATATATAAAAATATATAGGTTTACTTGCAGAAATAATATTCAAGTAATAAAAAAATGCCCCATAGGCATTACTAGCCACTTTAATTAATTAAAATAAAAGGGTAAAACCTTATTAAATTGTGACACCACTTTAAATCACATTCCCATGGACTACAATATGTGGTGATGACATGTGTCAACATGATCCCATGTTTGGTTTGGAGAATATTAAATCTTAAGTAATTTTTCAGTGAGTAGAAATTACTTTTCTAAAAATAAAAGGAATTAAATCAAGCCTTAACCTTGTAATGTTAGAGATGATGCTAGATCATCTATAGGACCCTTGTTTGTGATGATTTCAAGTAGTTAAGTATTGTTTGGCGATTGTGTACCTCGTATTTATTCATAGACGCTAGTACCGACCAAGGATACGAGGAGGAAGGAGGATACTACAAAGAAGAAGCCGAGGAGAACTTCGACCACTGCTCTGCACAAGGCAAGCTAAAACTTGCAAGACACTCTACTTTAGCAAGCCTAATACTACTAGTGAATGTGCAAGCTAACACTTCCAAGATGCTATACCTATGCAAGCTTATATTGACATTGATGAAAGCTAACCCTTGCAAGATACCCTACTGATGCAACAAACCCCTACTTGTTACTATACCTACTATATGCCTTAAGCATATGTGATCATACCCACTTGATAAACCAATCCTAGTTTAATTTGCAGGCTTATTACTTTATTTCTTTATCAAAGCTTTAACTTAGAGTGGACTTAAGTGACTTGTAGATACTAGAAAGATGCTGAAGGTTGCATAAAGAGCATAAAAATTTGGCCTAAGTTAGAATCCTTGATATCAGCCTAAGATATAAGGTTGGACTTAGTTGAAACCCCACTAGTTTACCATCCCTCATTATTGCTTACCCCCACCTGTAGATGCTAGTGCTAAGCATAAAACTTGACCAACTTTAGATGGGAATACTTGGTGGAAAAATGGTTATGAAAACCTTGAAATGATGGATCATTCTATTGAAATGTTTTGGACATGTGTTTCCGAACACCTGATGATATTGGTGATGAAAATGTTGAGGCATGAGCCTTAGCCCTTTATAAAACTAATGGTTGTCTGGATGCGATACCATTTCAATTTTATCGTACAACCACAATACCCGAAAATTGGGTAGGGCTTGACTGGAAACTTATATACCTTAGTATTAGTTCCCTCACGGCCAAGGTCTGATCTAAGGCTACCTTGTGAAGATTGTCCACCTGTGCAGTACCCAAGATGACAGTTGGTCATGGTTGGGAGGCCAAACTCACAGGAAAGGTGCTTATACTAGGGCGTGTAATTGAAAGGTTAGGATTGATTATCCGCATACTGAGTATGGTGAATTCAGGATTTGTTCCTGACAGATGTATCGAATGTTGTGGTGAAAGTGTATAATCTCTGCAGAGTGTCAAAGTATTCGAATAGCCGCGTCCGCGGTTATGGACAGTTGGAGTGGCCATACTGTTCCCCCGTCAGACTTTTCAAAATGACCTATGAAATGAATTGAGACTTTGACTTGACCACAACAGAGTTGTGATATGAAATACAAGTTCCCACTTAGGAGTTATAAAATTATGACTAGCTTTGGAACCTAGTAGAGATAAATCTGGCTTTTGCAAAACAACCCTAGAGCCTAGTGTCCTATTATCCAAAAACCCCTTTACCTGTTATTATTAGTTTGTGAGTACTTAAAGAGTACTCATGGCTTTGTCCCTGGCTATTCCCATGGCCAGACTATGAAGAGGAGTACCTGGAAGATGGACCCCAGGAAGGTTACGACAACTAGGATCATCTCCCATCGTCAGCATTGCCTGTGACCCTGAAGATGGAGCTTCGCCTATGCTACCGTTATTATTACGTATTCGCTGCTTGAAGTTGTATTAAGAACTGGATCATGAGATCCCTATTCGTGTAAGAACTTATGTATCGTTTGTAATGGATGATGTACTATGGTATCCAATTCTGTTATGTCTCGCAAAAATGGTAATCCTGGGACTGCGATGTATGGCATAACAGGCATCTAGGATTGAAAAATCCGGGTGTTGAGATAAGCACAGTGCTTACGCGGGCTGATTAAGTGGATGTCCCCGTGCGTCAGTGAGACGAGGGGGTGTGAAGTGGTATGGGGCGATGTGGTGCGTTCGATCTGGTTCTAATCCAACGGCTGAGGGTCATCGTCGACGTTGGGCAACGCCGGTGAGACAGAAACCTAGCGCGGCCAGTGGGGGTCATTGGGGGCGCACCGAGGTTCTGGCAAGGGTCGGCGAGGTGGGCGGACAACGAAGTCGACGACGGCGTACCTCATGGTACCGGCAGCTTCTCCTGGGGCGACTCCAATCGCTAGCTCCCTTCTTCTCCAGAGGCGGCAGGCTCCGGCGAAATTCCGGCGAAGTGCTGCTCGCCTTGCTCCGGGAACGGGGTGGCACGATGAGTGAGGACAGGGGAGTGAGATGGTGTGCTTAATTCGGCTGGGGATGGCATCTATTTATAGTCACGACGGCGAGACCGAACGGCATGGGAAGGAGGCGGTGGCGACATGGCTACGGGCGGCTAGAGGCATGGCCGGCGGTGGCGATCGCTTGGTGGTCTCCTGGCGATGCTCTACGGCTTTAATGCACGCGTAGGGGCGGTGCGGTTTGGTCTGGAACGCGCGATGCTCTGCGCGGCAGAGGCGGCGTCTTCGACGGCGAGCGGTGGCTGTGTGGCATGGGGCGGCGAACGGTGATGTCTGGCGGTCTCCTGGGTTGGTGGTGATCGTGTATGCACATGGCGAGGGCGGCGCGCGGTCTGTGGGCGTCGGTCGAGTGTGGCGCTCTAGCGCATGCTTGGCATGGTTGCTGGCGAGCTGGGCGCGGTTCGTGCGTGTAGTCCAGGGTTTGGCAACGCTCACGGCTAGGACAGGGAGTGGCGGTGGACGGTGGGCTGCCTCCCAGACAAGGTTGGCACGGCTAAATCTCCTCCTAGCTTGCTGTCTCCACTGGGGTGGCATGGTGATCTTCGGCTGTTCACCATTGATGTCATTGCCCAGCTTAAAGTGAGGCTAGTGCTTGGTTTAACTTGCTAGATGATGTACTGAGATGGTTGTGAGCTAGAGAGGGAACAAGTTAGGCTCATTTCACTGCTCAAAACAGTGTTTTGATTTTGTTAGATTTGTATCTGCAAGGTGTTTGATGAAATGGCCGCATGAATTCAAGTTTTGAATTTTGAAAAGATTTTTGGTGGGTGTGCTAGGTTGGTGCTGGTGAGTCTGCAGATGCTTGGGTTTTGAAAGTTGAGCTTGTTTGAGTGGTTTTTGAAAAAGTGGGATCTTCCCATATGATAAAGATTCAATTTTGAACTGTCCTTTAAACTATGCATTTGAATGTTTCTGGATGATCACAAAGTGGGCCTTAATAATTTTTTATGAGTACAATCAAGGGGTGCAAATATCTAGAAAAGTTTCTGTTAAGTTCTGAAAGTTCGAGACAGCCAAAGTAGGTATGGGAGTTAAATTGGTCAAAATGACCATTCACTTATTTTATTTGTTTTCATTTACTTGTCTTTGAGAAAACTTTGGGAATTGTTTAGATGATGTTTATTTCACCTAAGCATCCATTTACAAGCAAAGGAACACACAAACAAGTTGGTTCAAAAGGATTCAAAATGAAATGCATAATCACATGCATGCTTTCATATTTTTATTTAGCAAAGTTTTTGTTAACCCTAAATTTGATGATTAGAGTTTGATGATCCAAGTTTAGTATTTTTGGGATGTTACAAACCTTCCCCCCTTAAAAAAAATCTCGTCCCGAGATTTGAAAAAGGACGAAACAGATTAACTAGGATTTGAAGAGATCGGGAAACTCCGTCCTAATGTGATCTTCGCGCTCCCAGGTAGCTTCCTCTTCTGTGTGGTTGCTCAACTGAATCTTGAGAAACTTGATGCTTCGAGTTCAGGTAGTTCTGAAAGCTTCTTCCAAAATACGGATGGGTACTTCGGGATAGGTCAGGTCATCGTTGATCTCTATGGTCCGGTGGTCGATATTCTTGAACACTTCGGTCTTCTCTGGGACTTCGAGACACTTGCGAAGTAATGAGATATGGAACACATTGTGCACAACTGACATCTCTTTGGGTAGTTCCAATTGATACGACACTTCTCTTCAACGGTTCAGAATCTTGAAAGGTCCGATATATCTGGGGGCTAACTTTCCTTTGAGTTGGAAACGCTGCATTCCCTTCAATGGCGACACTTTCAGATATACAAAATCTCCTATGTTGAAGGCAAGGTCTCTACGTCTCTTGTCGGCGTAACTCTTCTATCTTGACTGGGCTGTCTTGAGGTGCTTACGAATATTGTGAACCTTCTCTTCTGCTTCATGTAGGATGTCTGGTCCGAAAATCTGACTCTCTCCTACTTCCGACCAGTTCAAAGGGGTGCGACACTTCCTCCCGTGCATGAATTCAAAGGGGGCCATTTGCAAACTGGCTTGATAACTGTTGTTGTATGAAAATTCATCAAACGGTAGACAGTCTTCCCACTTATATCCATATTCTAACACGCATGCTCTCAGCAAATCTTCGAGTATTTGGTTTACTCGCTCCGTTTGTCCATCGGTCTGAGGGTCATACGTGGTGCTGAAATCTAGGCGGGTTCCTAAACCTTCCTGGACTTTCTTCTAGAATCTCGAGGTAAACTGAGTTCCTCGATCCGATACGATGTTCTTGGGGACTCCATGCAAACTAACTATTCTAGCGATGTATAACTCCGCTAGCTTCGAACTCTGATATGTGGTCCTAACGGGCAAGAAATGGGCGACTTTGGACAATCGGTCCACTATGACCCAGACAGAGTCATTTCCCCTACTAGAAGTAGGCAGTCCAGTGATAAAGTCCATTCCAATGGAATCCCATTTCCATTCCGGAATCTGCAAGGGTTGCAACAATCCAGCGGGTCTTTGATGTCCTGCCTTGACTCGCTGGCATATATCACACTTGGCGATATAGCTTCCGATTTCTCTCTTCATCTTATGCCACCAAAATTGCTCTTTTAAATCTTGATACATCTTAGTTCCTCTGGGATGGATAGAATAAAGAGTATCATGAGCCTCCTTCAGAATAGCTTCTTTCAACTCCGAATCTGCTGGTACACAAAGGCGTCCTTTGTACCACATAACTCCTTCTTCGTCTTCGGTGAATCCAGGTACTTTTCCTGTACCAATACGACACTTGATTCCGTCAATACTAGCATTTCCGTTCTGTGCCTATTTAATCTGACTGATCAAAGTGGGCTGGAGTTCTATGCTAGGCAAAAATCCTTCACTTACTAATTCCATTCGAAAATATTCCATCTCTTTGTGCAGACTTGGTTGCTCCTTCAAAATCATGGAGTTCAAGCGGCACGACAATCTGCTAAGGGCATCTCCTACCACATTGTCTTTACCAGGGTGATAGTGAATGTCTAGGTCGTAATCCTTGATTAGCTCAATCCATCTTCTCTGTCTCATATTCAGCTCCTTCTGAGTGAATGTATACTTTAGGATCTTGTGATCCGAATAAATCTCACAACGGTTTCCCATCAGGTAATGTCTCCATGCCTTCAGGGCTAGAACTACGGCTGCGAGTTCGAGGTCATGGGTTGGGTAATTTTGCTCATGTTGCTTCAGTTGTCGAGATAGATAAGATATAACTTTGCCTTCTTGCATTAGCACACATCCGAGACCGATCTTGGATGCGTCACAATACACATTGAAGGGCTTCGTGATATCCGACATGATCAAGATTGAGGCTGAAATCAATCTCCTCTTGAGTTCTTGAAAACTCGCTTCACATTTGTCGGTCCATTCAAATTTCTTGTCCTTCTTCAGCAATTGGGTCATGGGTCTGGCGATACTCGAGAATCCTTCTACGAATTTGCGGTAATATCCCGCCAATCCAAGAAATGCACGAACTTGGGTTTGAGTGGTTGGGGCTTGCCAATCCTCGACATCTTTTACCTTTGCAGGGTCAACGGCAATTCCTCTGGCTGATACAATGTGACCAAGGAATCCTACCTCCTGTCCAGAATTTACATTTGCTAAACTTTGCATACAGCTGATGCTCTCTAAGGGTTCCAAGAATGGTCCTTAGGTGTAGCTCATGTTCTTCTTCTGATTTGGAATAAATCAGAATGCCATCGATGAAAACAACGACAAGCTTATCCAGAAATTCCATAAAAATCTTATTCATGAGATTCATGAAATAAGCGGGGGCATTGGTTAATCCAAAAGACATGACTGTATACTCATACAATCCATATCTGGTGGTAAAGGCAGTCTTGGGAATATCTTCTGCACGAATCTTGAGTTGATGACAGCCTGTTCTAAGATCAATCTTAGAAAACACTTTGGCACCGGTCAACTGATCAAACAGATCTTCTATCTTGGGCAAGGGGTATTTGTTCTTGATGGTGAGATCATTCAACTTCCGATAATCCGTACACAAACGGTTACCTCCATCCTTCTTATCCACGAACAAAACAGGTAATCTCCAAGGTGACGCACTTGGTTAAATCAATCCAATTTCCAACATGGAATCCAGTTGCTTCTTCAGTTCTGCTAGCTCAGACGGGTTCATACTATATGGTCTCTGGGCTATGGGTCCAGTTCCGGGGATTAGTTCAATGATAAGCTCGATATCCCGATCTGGGGGCATACCGGGCAAAACATCTGGAAATACATCGGGGTATTCACAGACTATCTGGACATGGTCAATGGTAGGTTGGGCTATACTCTTGTTGCACTTGAATTGACGAGGTAAGGTTTCAAATATATGCTCGACTGATATTCCGGCTGTACTGGTCATGGTGATGGCTTTCTTGGCACAGTCAATTAATCCTTTATGTTTGGACATCCAATCCATTCCTAGTACTACTTCCAAACCTTTAGTTCCTAGTACTACCAGATTAGCATAAGAATCTATGCCCTGGATTCGGATAGGGACGGCTTTGCAAATTTTCCTAGTTTTGGTGGTTGATCCGAGAATTTGAACGATCATAACATGCTTCAGTTTTGTTGGTTGAATTTTACTAGTGCATGCAAATTCTTCGGTGACAAATGAATGTGATGCACCAGAATAAAACAACACTCCTGAAAGTACTGAATTAACAGAAAACACACCCAACACGATGTCTGGCGCTTCCTGAGTTTCTTCAGCATGCATGAGAAAAAGACGGCCGTTGCGGTTGAGCGAATTTCCTGGGGCAAACCTTCTTCCTGGCCGAACACGACGCTGTTGCTGAGCTGGGACATTGGCATTGGGTGCTGCGGCATTCTTCTTGTTGGGGCACTCATTGGAGTAGTGGCCCTTATTTCCACAGTCATAACAAGTCACTTGCGACTTGTCCTTTGCTGCAATAGGCACATCATTGCTTCCAGTCCTCGGGGCAGTGTTAGTGTTGGCGGTAGCATTGTTGTTGTTGAACTTAGGTGGGGCACGGTTGAAATTGCTAGCGTTGCCGGGGTTGTTGTGATTTCCTCCAGGCCTAGGGTTTCCACGGTTGGGATAGGTCGGACGGTTCATCGGGGGTCTGTTGGTTCTTGGGGCAAATCCGGGAGATGGGTTAGGGCGATACTTTGGGGTCTGATGGGTTCCTGGCTGATGCATCATGCGACGCTTGCGGTTCACATTGGCTTGGTTGATCTTTCCTTCCATCTGGATAGCAGAGTCGACAAGGGCTTCAATATCAGCAAAGGGGATATTCACTAACACAGTCTGCATCTCATCGTGCAGACCATTCAGGAATCTTTCTTCTTGGCTTCAGTGTCGATCTCATCTGGGGAATACCTAGCTAATGACAAAAATTTGTCATGGTATTCTACTACAGTCATCCATCCTTGCTTCAGTTCTCTGAACTCATCTCTCATTCTCTTAATTAAACCCGGTGGTACATGGGTTCTGCTGAACTTGACCTTGAATTCCTCCCAGGTCATCATCTGGCCTCCGGTCATTGCGCGAACACTATTCCACCATGCCCTGGCATCTCCGGCTAGGTAATGGGTGACGAACAGAACTTTCTTGTTGGCTTCCACTCCGGCGATTTCTAGGTTATTTTCCATGGTCTGCAGCCAATCATCGGCGTCTAGGGGTTCTTCCGACTTAGTGAAAACAGGTGGGTTGGTGTTCTGGAAATTCTTGAGCTTAGATCCATGGTTGTCCTGATTTCTGTGGCCTTGGTTGTTGTGGGCTAGCTGGGCTATCTGCTGAAGGGTGGCTAGGTTGGCCTGACGTTCCGCTCTTTCAGCTTCACAGTCAGAAGTCAACATTTGCAGGATCTGCAACATCGGATCCGGGGATGAACGACTTCCTCCACGTGGCATCTGAAGATTGAGATAGATCATGAGAAAAGAGGGAAATTTCTAAGGTTCTAGGACTTTGAGAAGTTTTTAAAGTTTGGCTCAGATTTTTCTAGCAACTCACTTTTCATTCATCCATTCATAGCACACGATACAACACACACCACAACAAAGAAAAATAGATGGTTTTAAGAACCATTCTGGAAACTACGATACTGTTGGTGTAGGGTTCGCAGCATAGAAAACAAAAATTTTCCTACGATGGGAACAACTATGTACGAAGATCTATCTACCTGATACAAACAACGGGCGGATGTATATCCGTAGAGAACATACCCTTGAAGACCGACAAAGCTTAACGAGTCCAAACTCGTGGTTGATGTAGACGGTCTCTTGCCGATCTCAAGATCGAGAGGAAGTCCTAGCGCCGCAAAACAGCAGCGCATCCGTGCTCGCACACATGTTCGAGGCACCGAGCAACCTCCGCCTCCTCGCTCCAGCGATGCAGCGGAAGCACAACTCTTTCTTGCCGAATAGCCACCAGGAACATGTATCTCGCTAGTCCGAGACCATGGGGGATAAATTTTAGAAGGGGAGAGAGATCCTTCACGAGGAGGTGTGAGTGAGAAGTGAGAGGAGGGGCTCCTTATATAGGGGAGGGGGGCAGCCCAAGGGGGCATGGCCGCCGGCCATGGAGGGTGCCCCCACCTCTCCCTCATTCATGTGGGTGGACACTCCACTCACAAAATGGCCCTTCAATTTTCTCCACTAAAAAACCCACTCAAATTCCCATTAAATTTCCACCAAATTTAATGCAAACTCTCATTAAATAAAACTCTTTTATTTTATTCAGAATTTTGTCAATTACTTTAATGACAAACATTCACAAATAACCCCTTGCTAGAATTCTATTTCACATGCATAACCACTTTACGCAATTTCACCCGAAAACCTGTTTTGGTATCTAGTGAAATAAATTCCTGCCCTTGTTCATTCTTTCGGCATGAAACTTTTGCTCCAATTGGATGTCGGTGTCTCTTAAGTGTGTCACCCTACGGTTCGTGAATAATGCGGACATGATCGAGACCCCTCTCAGATCAATAATCAGAAGCTGGATCTGGAGACCCATACTGACTCCCACACATTCAACAATGACTTTCTTGTGATCGTCGGAACCTTTTACGCTAGTATCTTAATCCTTTTGTGTCGTGATATATTACATGTCCGATATTCGATCATCGGTATCTCCATACCTAGTTTGATATCGTTACTGACATGTACTCTTTTCTTGTTCCCGTGATATAACATTCTAGTGATCAAATCACTTGCTTGCAAGCTAATCAATGTGATATCACCGAGAGGGCCCAGAGTATATCTATCCGTCATCGGGATGAACAAATTCCACTCTTGATCCATGAGCCTCAACATAACACTTTATTAGTTCTGAATCCATCTTTATAATCACCTTGTTACGGTGTGACGTTTGATGTTATCAAGAAACTCTTCTGGTGTTAGTGATTGACATGATCTCATGGTCTAGGGATTAGGATCACTTCGTAAGTTGTTATAGCAATATAAACTCAATGACTTTGATCGTAATTCTATACTTCGAATGAATGTTCATCACACCATTACACTAATGTTATGACCTCGTTATTAACAACATCCAATGTCCATGATCAGGAAACCTATGATCATCTTGTTAATCAACGAGCTAGTGTATAAGAGAGGCATAACTAGGAACTTCCTTTTTGTTTATTAAACACAAATGTATTAACGTTTCCGTATTAATACAATTATAGCATGTAAAATAAACATTTATCATAAATAAGGAATACGATAATAACCACTTTATTATTGCCTCTCGGGCATATTCCCTTCAGTTGGACCGAATACTACTCACTACGCTAGTGATCAAGTGGTACTACTCCTCGGAATCTGTGGCTTCATTATCCTCATCATCATCGATGAAGGCGAAATCATCCTCATCGGTGAAGAAGTCCATAGCCTGATCCTCCAGAAAATCACCGTCATCGCTGAGATAGGAGTAGGGGTCTCCACGAAGATCCTCTCCTGCATTCTCCCTTTCTTCCAACTGCATGTCTCTCTCGTGGATGGTCTCCTCCAAAGATGATATACGATGGCAAAGACGGGCAATGATGCGCTCCATCTTGTCGAGATGACGGTGACGAGACTTGCGATCCTTTGCTAGCATGGCGATGGTTTGATCCTTCGTCTTGATGATGGCGAGACTTGCGATCCTTTGCTAGCATGGCGATGGTTTGATCCTTCGTCACGGAAGTTATCCAACTCCTGCTGACGATCGTACATCATGAAGCTGAGGTGGTCCAATTGAGTCTTCAGCTCGGGGTGGTATGGGGCTTCCAGTGGTTGTCCATTAGCATCATGCCTTGGGAAAAACTCAAAGCGGGTACCCTTGATCTGGTTGACACTTTGCCCACACAAACGGGAAAGAGCTTCCTGCATGGCCCTGGCAAGTCCGTCGAGCCAGTTGTTCTCTCTTAAACTGAATTCCCTCAGTAGTGGGAGGTTCAATCTTTCCTCGGAGACTTGCAACAATCAGCCACTGCAAATCTTCTCCTCCTTGATCATTGAGCTGAGCTCCGAAGAACTCGGGGTGCGGACGCTCCAAAAGTTCCGAAAGCTGGTCCAAATCCCTCTCAAAGATAAGGTCTCCTCCATTCCCCAACTGATAAAACTTGCTGTACTTCACGTCCATCTAAAAGAATATAGGATGAGTAAGTTAGTAGAGTGATCAAGTGTGTCCAATTTTATGTATTTTGCAAGAGTTTTTGAGGAACATGAATTTTTTATGAAAGAATCAAGGTGATAAGAATGGGAATAAGTTTTTGTAAATATTTGCTTCCTTTGGTTTTGAAATTAAGTTTTTGATTTAAACGTCCAGTCTAACTAGGGTCTCCTATGGTCAGGATGGCTCTGATACCAACTTGTCAACACCGGTATTTTTAATCCCAGATGCCTGTTATGCCATACATCGCAATCCCGGGATTACCATTTTTGCGAGACATAACAGAATTGGATACCACAGTACATCATCCATTACAAACCATACATAAGGTCTTACACAAATAGGGATCTCATTGATCCAGTTCTTAATACAACTTCAAGCAGCGGCATACGTAATAATAACGGTAGTGTAGGCGAAGCTCCATCTTCGGGGTCACAGGCAATGCTGACGATGGGAGATGATCCTAGTTGTCGTAACCTTCCTGGGGTCCATCCTACAGGTACTCCTCTTCATAGTCTGGCCATGGGAATAGCCAGGGACAAAGCCATGAGTACTCTTTAAGTACTCGCAAACTAATACTAACAAGTGAAAGGGGTTTTTGATAATAGGACACTAGGCTCTAGGGTTGTTTTGCAAGAAGCCAGATTTACATCTACTAAGCTTAGAAGCAACGAATGCTAGTTGAAGTTTTATAACACCTAAGTGGGAACTTGTATTTCATATCACAACCCTGTTGTGGTCAAGTCAAAGTTTCAATTCATTTCACAAGTCTTTTGAAAACTTCTGACGGGGGAACAGTATGGCCACTCCAACTGTCCATAACCGCGGACGCGGCTATTCGAATAGTTTGACACTCTGCAAAGATTGTACACTTTCACCACAACATTCGATACAACCGTCAGGAACAAATCCTGAATTCACCAAACTCAGTATGCGGATAATCAATCCTAACCTTTCAATTACACGCCCTAGTATAAGCACCTCTCCTGTGAGTTTGGCCTCCTAACCATGACCAACTGTCATCTTGGGGTACTGCACAGGTGGACAATCTTTACAAGGTAGCCTCAGCTCAGACCTTGGCCGTGAGGGAACTAATACTAAGGTATATAAGTTTCCAGTCAAGCCCTACCCAATCTTCTGGTATTGTGGTTGTACGATAAAATTGGAATGGTATCGCATCCAGACAACCATCAGTTTTATAAAGGGCTAAGGCTCATGCCTCAACATTTTCATCACCAAAATCATCTGGTGTTCGGAAACACATGTCCAAAACATTTCAATAGAATGATCCATCATTCCAAGGTTTTTATAACCATTTTTCCACCAAGTATTCCCATCTCAAGTTGATCAAGTTTTATGCTTAGCACTAGCATCTATAAGTGGGGGTAAGCACTAATGAGGGGTGGTAAACTAGTGGAGTTTAACTAAGTTTAATCTCACGCCTTAGGATGACATCAAGATTATCTAGCTTAGGCCAAATTTTATGCTCTTTATGCAACCTTCAATTATCCTTCTAGTATCTACCATTTATTTCAGTAACTCTAAGTAAGAGATTTGATAAAGAAATAAAGTATAAAGCTTGTAAGTAAAAACTAGGATTGGTTTATCAAGTGGGTAGGATCAGCTATGCTTAAAGCATATAGTTGGCATGGTGACAAGCAAGTATTGGCTTGCATAGGTCAACTTGATTAGTAAGGCTTGCTAAAGTAGAGTATCTTGCAAGTGTTAGCTTGCATCAGTATCAGTATAAGCTTGCCTTGTGTAGAGCAGTGGTTGAAGTTCTCCTCAGCTTCTTCGTCGTAGAATCCTCCTTCCTCCTCGTATCCTTGGTCGGTACTAGCATCTATGAATAAATACGATGTACACAATCACCAAACAATACTTAACAACTTGCAATCATCACACGAAAGGGTCCTATATATGATCTATTATCATCACTAACATTACACGATTAAAGCTTGGTTTAATTCCTTTTATTTTTAGAAAAGTAATTTCTACTCATTGAAAAACTACTTAAGATTTAATATTCTCCAAACCAAACATGAGATCATGTTGACACATGACATCACCACATATTTTAGTCCATGGGAATGTGATTTAAAGTGGTATCACAATTTAATAAGGTTTTTCTCTTTTATTTTAATTAATTAAAGTGGCTAGAAATGCCTATGTGGCATTCTTTTATTACTTGGTCATTATTTCTGTAAGTAAACCTATATATTTTTATATATTCTGAAAGGTATGGTTAAATGTGATTTTCGAGAGTTGGAATCAACTCAAAAGCTATTATGGTTTAAATTTGAAAAATGTTTGAATGCAGAAAAGCTTCTGCCTTGTTATTTTTACCGTGGATGATCTACAAATCCAAATGACTTGAATCCAACGGTCTTGGATTCAGCATTTCCAGACCTTTCTAACAAAATTGGGTTCATTCAATTTGGTTCACTGAATCAAGCTGGGTTGATTTTTGAAACTAGGTACAGAAGTGTGTTTGAAATAAAATGAAAAAGGGTAAATTCAAATAACTGGGCTGCGCGGGAAGCGATACTGGGCCGGCCTACTAAGCACAGCGCTTACACGGGCTGGTTAAGTGGCTGTCCCCACGCGTCAGTGAGACGAGGGGGTGCGAAGAGGTATGGGGAGATGTGGTGCGTTCGATCTGGTTCTAATCCAACGGCTGAGGGTCATCGTCGACGTTGGGCAACGCCGGCGAGACAGAAACCTAGCACGGCCTGTGGGGGTCGTTGGGGGCGCACCGGGGTTCAGGCGAGGGTCGATGAGGCGGGCGAACGACGAAGTCGACGACGGCGAACCTCCTGGTACCGGCATCTTCTCCTGGGGCGGCTTCAATCGCTGGCTCCCTTCTTCTCCAGAGGCGGCAGGCTCTGGCGAAATTCTGGCGAAGTGCTGCTCGTCTTGCTCCGGGAACGGGGTGGCACGATCAGTGAGGAGAGGGGAGTGAGATGGTGTGCTTAATTTAGCTGGGGGTGGCCTCTATTTATAGTCGTGACGGCGAGACCGAACGGCATGGGCAGGAGGCGGTGGAGACATGGCTACAGGCGGCTAGAGGCATGGCCGGCGGTGGCGATCACTTGGTGGTCTCCTGGCGATGCTCTACGGCTTTAATGCACACGTAGGGGCAGTGCGGTTTGGTCTGGAACGCGCGATGCTCTGCGTGACAGAGGCGGCGTCTTCGATGGCGAGCGGTGGCTGTGCGGCATGGGGCGGCGAACGGTGATGTCTGGCGGTCTCCTGGGTCGGTGATGATCGTGTATGCACGTGGCGAGGGCGGCACGCGGTCTGTGGGCGTTGGTCGAGTGTGGCGCTCTGGCGCATGCTCGGCATGGTTGATGGCGAGATGGGCGCGGTTCGTGCGTGTGGTACAGGGTTTGGCAACACTCACGGCTGGGACAGGGAGTGGCGATGGACGGTGGGCTGCCTCCTAGACAAGGTTGGCACGACTAAATCTCCTCCTAGCTTGCTGTCTCCACTGGGGTGGCATGGTGAGCTTCGGCTGTTCACCATTGATGTCATTGCCCAACTTACAGTGAGGCTAGTGCTTGGTTTAACTTGCTAGATGATCTACTGAGATGGTTGTGAGCTAGAGAGGGAACAAGTTAGGCTCAATTCACTGCTCAAAACAGTGTTTTGATTTTGTTAGATTTGTATCTGCAAGGTGTTTGATGAAATGGACGCATGAATTCAAGTTTTGAATTTTGAAAAGATTTTTGGTGGGTGTGCTAGGTTGGTGCTGGTGAGTCTGCAGATGCTTGGGTTTTGAAAGTTGAGCTTGTTTGAGTGGTTTTTGAAAAAGTGGGACCTTCCCATATGATAAAGATTCAATTTTGAACTGTCCTTTAAACTATGCATCTGAATGTTTCTGGATGATCACAAAGTGGGCCTTAATACTTTGTTATAAGTACAATCAAGGGGTGCAAAGATCCAGAAAAGTTTCTGTTAAGTTCTGAAAGTTTGAGACAGCCAAAGTAGGTATGGGAGTTAAATTGGTCAAAATGGCCATTCACTTATTTTATTTGTTTTGATTTACTTGTCTTTGAGAAAAGTTTGGGAATTGTTTAGATGATGTTTATTTCACCTAAGCATCCATTTACAAGCAAAGGAACACACAAACAAGTTGGTTCAAAAGGATTCAAAATGAAATGCATACTGACATGCATGCTTTCATATTTTTATTTAGCAAAGTTTTTGTTAACCCTAAATTTGATGATTAGAGTTTGATGATCCAAGTTTAGTATTTTTGGGATGTTACAACATCTTGTGTTCTTGCTGTTGCAGGGGCATCATGAGCCGGCTGGCCCAGCTCAGCGTCACATCGACGCCGGTTAGACCAGCCGTCACCAGCTCCCTCATCCGATGCAGGAGCGCTTCCGACTCCACCTTGGAGCCGAAGATCTTCTCCTCCCAGTGCGCCCGACTTGATTTGGTGTCCTTAAAGGCCGGGAGGTTCAGCCGGTCCTCAGACCCCAAGTTCCATACATAGAAGTACATCAGCTGCCACCGTTTAACTGTGTCTTGCAGTTTGAACTTGGGGTAGCCGGTTTGCGACCGGCTGTAGATGGAGGCGCCGCCGCAGGTCACCAGCGGAGCCTTGGCAAACTGAACCTGAGGCCAGATTAGGAATAGACGGCAAAAAAGCCCGAGATCCGGTTGGATCCTGAGATAGCATTCGCAGAAGGCAACGAAGTGGGCCAAAGTGCCGATTGCATTTGGCCCGAGTTGGTGAAGACGGAGGTCGAAATGAGCGAGGAAGGACAAGAAGAAGGCGCTGGCCGGGAAGGCCAGGTCGCGTGCCAGATGAGCGAGAAAGATACCACGCTCGTCGGCTTGTGGAGCCGGCGAGATCTTGTCAGCCGGGTCCAGGCGAACCCTGACCTCGCCGATGGTCGTCAGGAGGTGCGACCGCTGGTACTTCTCCACCTGCGCTTCCGTCACGGACGAACCGCACCAGGCGCCTTGACTCTCAGCCATGGCGGCGGCGGTGGAGCGCGAAGGAGAGGGAGAGAAAGCAAGCAAAGACAGAGGCGGTGTGGCGGAGGAGCAGTGGTTGCCTATCGCTTCGGCGGAGAAAAGGCGAGGCGGTGCTAGCAGAGCGGGCAGGGCGAGCTCGCCAGCGGCACAAGAAGAAGGCGGAGACAGAGAGGCAGCAGAGAAGGAGAAGGGAGAGGGGGCGAATGACTTGTGGGGGGCGGCGCGGCCCCCTTAAGTAGGGGCCGGGGAGGCAAACCACCGGCTCGCCACGTGGCGGCTCCCCACGGCCTAGCGACGTCCGAATCGTTTGTGGCCACACCCCAGGCGCAGAAGATCCTAGCGCGGGAGGTGAGGCACCGGCGACGGTTCCCGAGGCGACATCCAACGTGACCCCACGTCGCATGCTCTGCCACGACCATCATCACGCGTGGCTGACGTCGGCAATGACGTAGCCGGAGCAGCTCAACCGCCAGAATCAACCGGACAAAATTCAAAATCCTAGCCTTTTTTGAGCCCGCGCACATTTCGCCTGAGGACGGAATCTACGCGCGCTTGGGGGCTAGTGTCGGGGGGATCGCCCCCAGGTAGGCTAACCAGACAAGATGCAGAGCACAAGCACGACAACCGACTGGGAGTAGATGGACTCAAAAACTCCAAGACAGATCAGAAGAAGGAACAGACCAAGACCTGACTGGCAAACCAGCCAGCCAGATGAAAACCATCGATAAGAGCGCCAGCTGGCTGGACCAAGACAGCCGGCCGGAGCAGGACTGATCAAGAGCCAACCGGCAGAAGTACCAGCCGGATGGAGCAAGCAAGGGCAGAAGAGTGTCCGGATGGATCCAACCATCCGGCCCACGAAGACCAGCCGGCTAGGTCACTCTAGCTAGCCACCCAAGACAGGCAAAGTACCAGATGACGTAGAGCACAGTGTGCAACACGACTAGTATGGTAGACAAGACAGAAAGGAGACTCAGACAGTCGGCCCATACCGACGACTTCTAAAGATGACGATAGCAACAGTAGACAGTAGGTGGCACTGTGCGCAACTACCCGCACGACAACCACTATAGAGTGCGGGGCGGCATGGGCTTGACTGTGAGTACACACTCCCATGCCGACCACTGTAGATGACATAGCCGGCTGGGGCCCGCCTGTGGGACCTGCCAGTCGGCCATGTTGTTGCCCACGCCGCCTCGGCCTATATAAGGGGTGGCAGGGGCAACTGGGCAAGGGTTGGACTCTCACTTACTACTAGCCAGATCAGAGACAACTCGAGGATCATTGTAGCCCTTAGTGTTCATCCAGATAGTCAGTCCGACAAGTGTAGGAGTTTTACCTCACATCGAGGGCTCTGAACCTGGGTACATATTGTGTCACCACACTTGCTTGTATCCAATCTCGCCTGCGGACGCCGTCGCACGCTTCCGTGCTTTGCTCCCACACCACTTTCTATCCTGCTTAGGCTCTGTCGTTTCCATAACGACGACAGATGGTAGATAAATAGGTAGCCGAATAATCAACTACTCCTCCATGTCAACCTCCACGTCCACAAGAGTAAGTCTGGATGTCTCCATAGCTAACTTGTACTCCTCCATGCTAGTGGTCAAGGCCTCAATCTTCGCACGAAGTGCTCTCTTCTGTGAGCGAAGCCTCTCTATCACTCCCTGCTGAGTCTCTAACTCAAAGTCCTTGTCCTCTATCTCAGCCTTCATGTCCTTGATCTTCTTGTTTCTGTCCTGAACTCTCTTCTCATGATTCTTGAACTTCTTGTCCTGGCTCTCATATATGGCCTCCATCTCCTTGAAGATCTCGTCTTGCTCCGCGAAGAGCTTTTCCTTTTCCCTCAACTGAACCTGGAGCTCGTCATTGCTAAGCATGACGTTGATCCTATCCATGTCGAGGTGTCTAATAAGGCCCTCGAGATCCTGGAGATATATACGAACTAGCTCTATCATCTCTCTAGCAGCGCCCTCATACGCCAATGCCTCTCCCTCCTCGTCATGTCTTCCGAACGGGTGGAAGTAGAGGCCTCTAAGCTCGGTGGAGTGGCGTCCACAGAGGCGTCCGAGTAGCTCCTGCATGACTACATATAGACCCTTCTCTTTGTCATCGTGCATCAGCTTGAAGGAAATCTCCACCGTGAGTGGCTCCGTCTGTCGTCCCGGCTGCGAGACTCTAAAGCCCCAAATGTCCTTCCTCTCGAACTTGGTGAGATGAAGTGCCTTGATCCTAGGAAGTGGGAGGTTGAGCACACTAGTAAACTACACGATGCGTGAACCAAAACGAGTTCCATTGAACTCCTCGGCAGTGCTGATCACAAAGCTAGGCATCTAATGTAAGATAGAGAAGTATTAGGACAACACAAGTAAGAGAAAAAAAACAAGACAGTAAAAAGATAGCAAAGCATACAATCATCCATGAACACACAAGTCATGGCATACAAAGTTTACCACAAACACTAAGGTTCAAATATAACTTAGACAATTTTTTTTGCCATACTACATAGGCTGGTATGATAAAAAATTATTAACGCGATGAAACGACAAGTGTGGTGGTCCAACTATTGGAGTACGACACAACTCTCACTCACTTGCCAAAATAGCTATCAGGGTATCCCTAGAGGAAATATGTTGATTTTGGTCACAAGATACCAATGCTAAGTCTATGATGTCTTCTCTTAGACGTTGGTTGGTAGCCTCTAAGTCTTGGGTATGCTTCATCTCCTCTCTAAGGTCATTATGAGTGTTGATCATTCTACACTTGAGTCTATCACCAAGTTCCTTGATGGCATTCCAAGCTACATTCCTTGCAGAGTCAAAGAATGACATGTGCATTTCTAAGTTGGTGACCATGCAGAATCCCGACTCTTTGTGGTTGTCTTCCTTGTTTTTGTACAAGTGAAGTTGCACCCACCAATATTCTTCTCCTTCATCCATCACGGGAAATCCCTTGTACACCGTTGCACCATTTATCCCCATGGTAACCATAAGGTTCTTAAGTTCTTTGGGAAACTCCGTCTCACACTCCAAAGTCATGGTCATGAGTGGTCCCTTCCTGACGGCTTCGTTGATGGAGTTCATCTACAAATGGAGATGAGAAATAAGATTAGAAAAGTTTACGAGAAGAAAAAGACAAGTGTGGAATGTTGCAAAGAGTTGCATTTCTCCTAGTGGTTTCCTTAGTCTAATCCAACTTAGGGTCATAATCCTACAAGCAACACAGTGCTCTGATACCATCTGTAAGACCCCACCTTTATAAGGTATAGGTCCCTGTGATTGCAATGCTAGTCCCTGGATCAAATGATAGCATCCACAGTTTAAGATGAAGTACACATAAACAAAGGTCTTTATTACATCGTCTTTCCAGAGATAAACATAGTCTTTTACAACTCCATAGCCAAAGGCTAGTACAAGAGTTCATAACATAAGTAAATAAAGTAAAACCTTCATCTTCATGTGCCACAGGCAAGCATGTTGAGTGTAGACTCATAACCCTAATCCTCATCAGAGTAACCTGCAACATCATAAGTTACAGCCACAGTGGGTCAATACATTTGGAATTGTATTGGCAAGTGATACCATAGTAGAACAGTAGTATCTAACATCTATATGAATTTGCTAAGTGTAGCTTAGACTTACTTTGCTCAAAATAGGTTTTTCCTATCAGTTGAAAACACTAAGTTTTTGTTTGTCAAAACTCCCAAGGAACCACCAATAGACATTGGTGAACCTTTAACCCTTGTTCAACCACAAGTTTTTAACTTAGAAATTGGGATGAGGAGATCCTTGATAGCTTTAATGGCTTGATGCTCAAATTGTCCGTTGCCGGGGACACGGCTAAGTACTTAGGTTTTACCCTCTCGAGAGGTGGTACACTTTCCCCACAAGACTCGACATGCATCGAGACGAGATCTTTCAGAAGCCTTCCCTTAGACCACCATGGACACGTTCCATCCTATCACCCTACCATCAACTGTCCATCTAGCTAAGTTATTGGAACCTATATGATCAAGGTAGAGCCTATATGCCATGTGGTTGTACTAGAAGCTTCTAAACACTAAGTATCTCAAATCCCTTTGTTCTTGGGTGGATTTCCGCAAGTGTGATACACAAGGTAAACCATAGACATGGGCCTTGTGTAACCACTCAACACAAACCATCATACCATTCCACCCAGGTGATTCATTCACTTAGTTGTTTTATTAAGAAAAAACACAAGTCCAAAGACTTAGCAAAATTTCCTTAGCATGATTATAATCCACCCTTGTTTGCTACTAGCTAGGCTAAGCATGATTTCCCAAGCATATCATATAGATACTTAGCAAAAATTTCATGCAAGCCCTATTTAAAATATCACTAGTGCATAGTCAAAAATAATTAGAAAAATACATGAAGCACCACTTGCCTTGGTATTTGGGGGAGTAGCAACAATCTTCACAATCACAATCACCACTAGCACCAAAATCTACACATAAAATGATAGCAACAAATTCTCATTCAAAATATTCAAGCAAAAATACATGATGCATGCAATGCAAGGAAATGAATTTTATAAACTAAACCATTCAAACCAAACAGTACTGAACACAAAACCAACTATTTATAGTATAAATAAACTTAAATTTGCTTTAAAATCATTTTATAAATAATTTATATAGTCAAAATAAGCCTATATTTGGTTCTGTAAATAAATCAAGTTTTACATAAGAAAATATAAATTCAAGCCTACAGTTGTGTAGGATTTATTTTTCTGAATCCAATGATATATTATTTGCATTTTTTGGATAAACAGAACAAAAGTTATGAATTTTTCAAGTTTGAATCTCTAATAGATATAAAAACATTTTAAAACAGAATCTCAAACACGTGGCTGCGTCTGATTGGCCTGTACCGATTCGCGTGTATCGGAGAACATGGGTAGTAGGATTTAAGTTAGATCCCGTGGCTCAGATCTAAGTGTACCCCTTCATTAAGTTATCTTATCATATCCACTAGATCTAGATCTAACGGCTACAACGCATGCAACCAAAGTCTGGCAGCGCGCGTGGCTACAGCGGCGGCCGCGCTACTGGCGGTGCTGTTCCGGCGAGTACAGAGGGGGATAGGGGCTGCGCTGTGGCTTACCAGCGTCGCTTGGTCACGGGGAAGCTCAACGTGGCTTCGGCTTGGACGGGGGCTTGCTGCTGTGGTCGCTAGGGCTCATCAGAGTGGCGGGCAGAGACGGTTTCGTGCGGGTGGCAATGGAGACGACGAACTGGGCCACCCTAGCACAAACTAGAAGCATCAACGTGTGCACAAGGACCAGGCGAACATCATCGTTTGAACTAGAGGTCAGGGGGTGGTCGCATATTACCAGAATTTCTCGCTGGAGACGAGGGTGGCATCAGGTGTTCATGGTGTTTGACGAAGCCGAAGTTCTAGGGTAGTACAAGGCGAACCAAAGGCATAGTAAGCTTCGCAAGGACAAGGGAAGCATGATAGTATGAACAAGAGGGGGTGGGGTAGACGACGCTGAGCTGGCACAGGGCCATGGGCAGTGTCAGCGGGGTAAGGCGAGCGCGGGTGAGAGAGAGGGGAGAGGGGGAATGGCCCAGGTGGGCTGCTGAGCCGCTTCTGGCTCTGGGCTGAATAGCTGGCACCTATTTTTATTTTTATTTTTCTTTTTCTATTTGATTTTTCAGGAATGATTTTGAAACCTTTTTCAAACTTGTTTGAATTCAAATCTTTTCTGGATTTTTGTGGTGTGAACCTTACACGCAAATGTGTGTCAAACACTTCTGTTTAATAAAATGCACTTTGATCCTTTGAAAATAAAATAAAACCATGCCTTAGTGATATATAAATAATAGGCATAAAGTTGGTTTTATTTGGAGTTTTGATTTGAATTTTTTTGTGCAGGTCATGAATGCTATGAATACATGAACGCAATGCATGCCTTTGTAATTCATGAATTTTGGGATGTTACACTCTTAGTCACAAACTCTCACACTTGTGCTCATATTGTATTTTACGCTCTGATTGGTCAATAAAGTTGTCACACAGATCGTGCCCACCAAGCATTGATCCTATGTGATCTAGCGGACAGGATAACCCCTATATCTATCCGGGGTCACCCCTCTATCCATGCAAAATAACGCAAATTAATTTGAATATAATTTGAAGGGAAAGTCTTCAAAGGTGTTCAAATGAATTTGATTATAATAACGAGTTTATGCATTACATTCCACTCTATGAAAATGATAATATCTCAAGATTTTGTTAGCACAACATTATCACATATTAAGTGCAATTTCAAAGAGTTCAAAGGTGTATAATTTTGGTATATACAAGTTTATGAATTACATTTCACTCTATGAAAATGATAATCTCTAAACATTATCATGTCCTAAGTGAGATTTCAAAGTGTTCAAAGGTGTATAATTTTCGTATATGCAAGTTTATGCATTACATCACTACTACGAAAAAGCTATAATATATAGGCTTATAGGAGGCACATCCTAACCATATGCGCCTCCGCTAAATATACAAGGAGCACGACTTAAGGGTGATCCTTGTTATTTGAATAGTGGAGGCGCACCTGTAAAGGGTGTGTCTCATGTATTTCATGTATGAACCAGATCTGCCTCCCCTTATTCAACTCGAGGTGCATATGTAGCAGATGTGCCTCGAATAAGGTTTATGGGCCCGGCGATGGTAGGTGCCCCAATACTGGAGGCGCATATGCTTATATGTGCCTTGTGTATTTTTGGATATTGGAGTCACATATGGAGGAGATGCGCCTCGAATAAGGTGGGTGGGCCCGGTGGTGGTCGGTGCCCCAATACTGGAGGCGCATATGCCCATATGCGCCTCAAGTAACTAAGGTGGGCCTAAAGGCTAAACCCCCAGGCCCACCTCCATGTGCCAAAAAGTGGAAAAGGTGGTACCAGGATACTCGAGGAACATCCTATACAATATGTGGCTTGTGTTCTTTAATTATACAAGGCACATATTGTACGGGATGCGCCTCGAGTATTCTGGCACCACCTTTTTCACTTTTTGGCACATGGAACCACTTAGCACCACTCACTTCTATCCACACTGAAGGAGCCTAGACTACGAACGACAGGAGAAGACTCGGTTTGGGGCCACTGATTTCATTGATAGGAATCGTTGCTATAAATAGCCTACAACCAGCGCATGTCTTGCCCAATAAGAATAGCAATATCAGGCCAAATCAGTTAGAGATATCAAATATAACTAGGCTATCTTAGACTATCTGTTAACACCCCGCCGCAGTCGATACATTGGCGCCTTACAAAACACATAGACTGGACCATAATGACTGAAACGACGATGTAGGGAGTCCTTTGGTTATGATATCAACCAACTGATGAGTAGTAGGCACGTGGACGACCCGAAGTTCCTTCTTGCGCACGAAGTGAATGTCTAACTCAATGTGCTTCATTTGTCGATGATGAACTGGATTGGTAGACATGTACACCGCTGAGATATTATCACAAAAGACCATCGTGGCCTTGGAGGGAGGGGAACCGATCTTGTCGAGGAGTTGCCACACCCATGCGCAATTAGCAATAGCATTGGCAACGACACAATACTTAGCCTCTGCGCTCGAGCACGAGACAATGGGTCGGCGCTTAGAGGACCAGATCACTAGAGAACCGCCGAGATAGACGCAGTATCCGGAGGTAGAGTGCTGGGTGTCCGGGCAGCCTGCCCAGTCCGCGTCCAAGTAGGCGACGATGTCGAGTGGAGAGGAGCTATGGAGCAGGAGGCCGGAGCACGTGGTGCCACGAACGTACCAGAGGATACGTTTGATGATGGAGAGATGATCGTCATGCAGATCGAGCATGTGCAAGCAGGCATGTTGCACGATATATGCAACATCAGGACGCGTCATGGTCAAGTACCGGAGAGCACCGGCGAGGCTGCGGTACTCGGAGGGATCGGCAACCAGGGCACCAGCGTAGGCGGCAACTGATGACCCACAAGTATAGGGGATCACAACAGTCTTCGAGGGTAGTATAACCCAATTTTTTGATTCGACATAAGGGGAGCCAAAGAATACTTATAAGCCATAACAACTGAGTTGTCAATTCAGTTGCACATGTAAATAGTCTTGCTCACAGTAGTTTATCAGTAGCAACAGTTTTGTAGTAGCAATAGCAAAATAACAACAACAGTAAAACAAAGGCAGTAGTAACAATTGTAGCAAACAACAGGATTTGAGTGCGGTAGGCATAGGGATGGATGGATGGGCGTTGCATGGACGGGACTATTCATATAATTTTAAGATCTTGGGCATATGCAGATAGATAAGATAAATCATCAAGTACTAAACAATCATAAGCATGTGTTCCATATGTAGACATACGTCCTCGCAATGAGAATTTTCACAACATCTTTTTCCTGCCAGCCCGTTGTAGCGGGGCCTCAAGGGAATCTACTGGCAATTAAGGTGCTCATTTTAATAGAGTACCAGAGAAAAGAATTAACACTCTATGAACACATGTGATCCTCATATCACAACCATCCCCTCCGCCTGTCCCAATTTCTGTCACTTCGGGGCCTTTGGTTCCGGACAATGATATGTGTACACAACTTGCAGATAAGATCACAAACAATACTATTATCATGAATCAATAACATTTTCATATATGACAAGCATTAAGCATAACAAGTTGCAACAAAGTCAAATAGCACTAACAAAGATACTAGGCACCATGCCCTAACAATCTTATTCGATTGCGTGATAGATCTTATCCAATACCTACCATGCCCATAGCCTACAGCGGGAGATTACTCACTCATGGATGGGGGAAACATGGATGGTTGATGGAGAGGCGTCGGTGATGATTATGGCGATGATCTCCTCCAAATCTCTGACCCGACAGGGTGCCAGAACAGAGTTTCTGGTTCCGAATCGCGGTTTCTAGTGGTGGCGGCGCAGCGGAACTCTTTCTAGAAAAACGTCGAACCCCCTGGAGGTTTTAGGCCAGGAGGCTTTATGTAGGCGAAGAGGGAGGCCGAGGGGGTTCCCGAGGTGGCCACACCCCTCCCAGGCGCGTCCTGGGTTGGCCCGCGCAGCAAGGGGTGTGGGCCCCTCGTGGCCCTCCTCCATCTCGTCTTCTGGCTCCATGAGTCTTCTGGTAAAATAGGAGTTTTGGCATATTTTCTGGGATTTTTCCTGAAAGTTGATTTCCTGCACAAAAACTAGACACCAAAGCAATTCTACTGAAAACGGTGTCAGTCTGTGTTAGTTGTATCCAAATCACAAAAGTTTATAGGAGAAACAATAGCAAAAGTGTTCGGGAAAGTAGATACGTTTTGGACGTATCAACTCCCCCCAAGCTTAGCTTATTGCTTGTCCTCAAGCAATTCAGTTGAAAACTGAGTGTGATAAAAGAAACTTTCACGAACACATTTGCTTCATATGATGTAAATATCCTTAGCACATGAGTAGATAGTTAGACAATTCATAGTAAGGAGTATGAAACTAAGTCTACTTAATAAGCATTGCAAGATATGAAGAGATTCCAACTCAATAATAATAAGTATCAAGAAACATAAACATAAGAAACATTGCAATGCTCATAAGAAGGTATGATAGAGTGGTATCTCGCTTCCCTTTGATGGTGGAGCAAAACATAAATGCCAATGCACCTCTGAAGTTCAAGTGAAGACTAGAAGTAAATATATCAGAGATACAAGCATCAAAGTTATGACGTAATTAACCAAGTTTTGAGACAAGACTAAGAATGACAACTATGCTCTCAAGAAGGTGCTCATAGAATAAGTGGCGACTCAACAAGGAAGTGAAAAGGTTTTGGAAAGTTTGAAATGCTTCCAAATGCTGAAAGTATGGTACTCATTAGCTTTGAGCTCTCATTGCCCCTATCCTAGGCATCTTTAAATGGTTAAGGTGAAAATGAGGTCCAATATGAGTTATATGCTTGACATGCCATAAACTGAAAATCTCATGTCCCTTGAGTACGAGGGCCGCTCCTCATGCTACTCAACTTTAGTTACCGGTAAGTTCTTGTCATAGTAAATACATGTGTATCATAGAGAACCGCCAACGGGGTACCCCTTGCCAAATGATACATGAGCTATCCCATATCAAAATGACAAGGCAAGCAGACAATGAGCATCTCAGCAATCTTCTTATTTACCGTGGGAAAATGGTGCTTTTTTCTCTCTTTCCTCTTTTTTGTGTCTCTATTTTTTTATAAGAAGAAAGCTTCATATATTTCTCACTATAGTTAAGATGCAAGTTTCCACCATGATTAGGCATGGCTTAGGCTGGCGGCCCAGACATTTCTCTAACACATATACATAACTCCATGAACTTACAAGCTCCCCTTTTATTTCACACCGATGACATCCGTAAACAAAAGAGCATGATATCAACTAGGTATATATTTACAGGTGTTGAAAGCGTTCCCCGTGACATCACGGTTCTTCTAACTCCCAGCCTATAATTTGCAAGCATATAACTTTCATGTACAGTCCAATGGTTCAGGTTTATTAAGCGCAAGAAATAAATTGTGCCATCAAGTTCGTGAGAGCTTTACTAACTAACTTTCCCATATCAAGCAAACATTTTATTTGGAAGAAAACAAGGCATAATAAATATGCACGGAATAGCAAATAATGCTAGTAGGTAGGTATGGTGGACACTTTTGACAATATTGGTTTTGGGGAGTTGGATGCACAAGTAGATCTCATACTCAGTGCAAGTGAAGGCTAGCAATAGAAAGGGAGCTACAAGCGAGAGAGCAATAACTGTCATAATCATGCTTGCAACAAAACAGAATTAATTATGGCATAAAAGTGATACAAGAACTCTGAGGAAAAATAAATCATCGAGCCTTAACTGACTTTTGTTCAGTCATATGCATGCATGAGCATGTGCCAAGTCGATTCAAATGAAAACATTCAGAGGAGGATACCAAAATGCCATACCAAGTTATGAATAGAACAATGCAATCAAACATTCATATGACATGCTACAAACTATTAGCAAGCTGGAGCTAATCATAAGAGAGCAAGAACTACTAAGCATCCAATAAATACATACACCTTACATGAAAAGACTAAGCATGCCCACAATGATGAGTATATGTACAAAATTGAAAACAAATAGAGTTCATTACCAGCCTCTTACCACACCTCGAGTTGTCGTTAATCATCATTATTGCCTTTCACTTGTGTGGCTTGAATAATAACATGAAATCAAACTCCACTGAGGACCGTTGAACCCTGCAACAAACTTCACAAAACCAAAGAAAAGCAGCAAATATTATTGGTGTTTTCGATTTTTCAAAGCAAGAACTCAAAGCAAAAACAAACAAAGCAAAATCTTTTTGGATTTTTTTGAAGCAAACCAAAGCTAAAAAGCAAAGAAACAAACCAAGAGAAAGAACAAAAATATTTTTGGTCTTTTTGTGTTTTGGGAAAGCAAAACCAGAAACCAAAAAGAAAGCGAAACATGGATATACAGAGTACCGACGAAGCATGATATGTAGATGAGTGTGATGTCGGTTTACCTCCCCCAAGCTTAGGCTTTTGTCCTAAGTGGGGCTCAATCAATAGCGCGGGTAGTAACCCCAAGCTGGTGGGTCATCATATGAATGATCATAATCAGGCCCTCGCGATGAAGAAGAAGAAGAAGCGCTCCAATCATAGGAGGGCAGCTGGTATGAAGACAACCCCATGTTGGAGGGCTGAACCGAATCATCTTCGGCATCCTCTCCAGCATTCTCCTCTTGCTGGGAGAGCTCTACCACGTATGTGTCAAGTTCTTCCTCTGTGAGTGACCATCCTTGCCTATTATCAAAGTTAAACAAAGTAGGTGCAGGCAAAGAGACTACTTTCTCAGACCTACCCCCTCTCCAACCACGCTTGACAAAGGTTATTTCATATGGTAGCTCACTCAAAGTAGCCCAAGAGGAAACAAATTTATGCTGAACCATGGAATTGAGATCAAGTCTCTCTATGGGGAACTGAAAATCTGAATGATGAGGCTCTAAACCATGAAAATCTAATAGACGAGATGCAATGAGACCTCCACAAATTCCACCTTTCTCGCGGTTAGTAGAAAGACAGAAAGCTATCAAAGCACCCAAGTTACAAGTTCTATCCCTATTCAAAGTAGCTGAGATAAAAGCTAGATCAAATGAAGATAATTTTTTAGCAGTCTTCCTAGCAAGAACACACTTGGCAATGAAATAGGCAAAATATCTAATGGATGGGAAATGAATATTCTGAATTTTACCACTCTCCTTTGAGAATTCGCAACCTTGGCAAATTTCAGCATATAAGTCCATGAGTGACTCAGGCCTCTCTCTAATCTTCTCACAAGAACCCCACTGTGGCACTCTGATAGCTGCACAAAAATCATCGAAAGGGAGGTTTACAGTTATGCAATAAATTTTGTAATGGACCATGGGATTAGACAAGGTCTAACTAAACCGAAAGTCTTATACCATAGACATGGTTAGCTTATCATATTGGTATGGCTCTTCTCCAACAAAATGTTCCAACCCTGCATTAGAAATCATAGTTTGGAAATCCTGAAAGATCCCCGCAACTCTCATAAATTCAGGGCATCGATACATGGAAGAGAAAACCTCCTCCTCACGATGGACTTTCATTGGCTCAGGTACCATCAATTCATGTTGATTCAGTTGGTATGCACTCATCTTATTTTCTGAAATTTTTAGACAAACATCAGACCAAGTGATTTCCAAGTTGATAATTGATGATGAACTACTATAGGAACTTGCTAGAGGGCTAAACATGCATCAAAATGAAATCTCTAAGCATAGAACAAGCATGCAATCTCACACAACCATTCACCTACAGTAGCAAAATACTCAAGATACAATCCACCAATCAAAAATCTAATTGGACAAGCGGAGGAGGTACATACCGGAGAGCAATACCTCCAAAAATCAACAACAAAGATGGGATGAGCAAGGAGATCGAAAATTAGGATCAAGAACAACAGGCACTCGAGCTTGAGAAAGTTTTCCGGTGTTTTCTCGGAGAGAGAAGGAAGTGGCTGGAAGGAGGCATCTTGGAGGGCCACAGGTGGGCCCCACCCAGGCCAGGCGCGCCCTAGGGCTGGCCGCGCCACCAGGGGGTGTGCTGGCCTGGTGGGTCGCCCTGGGCCAATCCAGGTGCCCCTCTGCCCCTTTTTTCAAGGCATAACACTACCTCCTTCTCCCAAATCACACAAAGCAGTTCTAACATAGTTATTTTAATAGAGCAAGGAATAGTTGGAATACCTGGATCACCAAGTTTCTTTGGAACCTTACCATTGAAGGAATAATTAGCAAGCAAAGTAGAAATTTCCTTATTAGGAATCTTCCTTTTATTAGAGACAATATCCTTCACATACTTTGAATAAGGAGGCAACTTAATAGCATCAGTCAAAGGAATTTGCAAAAATAAAGGTTTCATCCACTCACAAAACTTGTTATAGTGTTCTTACTCCTTTGACTTGTGTTTCTTATTAGGAAAAGGCATTGGTTTTTGCACCCAAGGTTCTATTTCACTAACATGTTTATTAGCAATAAAATATTCCTTGGTGTACCTAGTGTTCTTAGGTTCTTCAATTTCTTCCTTATCACGAGCATTAGTTTTATCACTACCACTTTTAGTTTCAGCATCAGATACAAATATACTATTAGGATCTACAGCAGGTTCAGAGGGTTCCTCAATTGTTTTATGTTTCTTTTTCTTTCTCTTAGAAGGACTACCACTATTCTCATATCATTGAGAATATTTCTCAATTCTTTTAGCATGTCCCTCAGGATATAAAGGATCTTGAGTGGCTGCACCACTCCTAGTTTTAATTCCATAAGCATGTTTATCTCTAGAAGCATTAACTAGCATATCTTTTTGTACCTTAGAAAGTTGATCAATTTGGGTTTGAACCATTTGGAAGTGTTTAACAAACATTTTAACATCATTAGCAGTTCTCTCCAAATATCTTTCAACTCACTAATAGCCCTAGAGTTTTCCAATAAATGATTATGAACTTGTTTATTAAATTTACCTTGTTTAACAATAAAAATGTCAAGTTCCTCTAAGAATTGATCAGGAGGTTTACCATAAGAAATATCACCTTCAACAAAGTGTTGGAGAGAGTGTACCTCAATAGTAGATGAGTGGGGATTTGGCTTACATAATTCTTCTATAGGAGGTAAATTCTTCACATCTTCAGATCTAATACCCTTCTCCTTAAGTCATTTCGTAGCTTCTTTCATCACTTCATCATTTAATTCAATCACTCCCCTCTTCCTTGGTGTTGGTGTTGGAGTTGGTTCAGGCACAATTGGTTCATGAGTAATAGGATTAGGTTTAATTGGCTCAGTTGAAGTCCAATCATCATAATTCTTGCATATTTTAGCCATTAATTCCTCAGCTTATGTAGGAGTTCTTTTCCTGAAAACACAACCAGTAAAACTATCTAGGTATGTCCTAGATTCATCAGTTAGTCCATTATAATATATATCAAGAAGCTCATTTTTAGGTAATGGACATCCAAGATGTGCATGAATCAAGGCACATAACCTTGTCCATGACTCATGCAATTTCTCTTCTTCTCACTATTTAAAATCAAAAAGTTTCTGCAAAGTAGCATGTCTAGAACTAGGAGGGAAATACTTCTGAAAGAAAGTAGCAATCAAGAAATCAGGGCTATCAATGGATCCAGGAGGTAAACTATTAAACCAAGCTTTAGCTTCTCCTTTTAGTGAAAAGGGGAAAATCTTAGCAACAAAGTAGGTACGCATCTTAACATCATCAGAAAATAAGGCACTCAAAGTAGAAAGCTCATTCATATGTGCCATAGCCCTTTCATTCTCAGTCCCACAAAAAGGTTCTTTCTCAACAATGTTTATATAGGATAAATCAAGAGAGAAATCATAATCTTTATCTTTAATGTCTATGGGAGAAGTAACAAACTTAGCATCAGGAGACAGTTTAGGTATAATAGTACGTTTCTCAAGGAGACTTCTAATAGAACTAGCACCACGTGTATTTTGATACTCTTCAATAAATTCATCAGTCATGTCAATTTAACCATTATTAATATTATAACTCTCTCTAGACTCAGGTTTGTGGAAGTAATAGTATCTTCACTAGGAGTTTCAGTGTTTCCCAATATAGTTGTAGCACTAGTAGAATCTAGGAAAGGACCTAATGAACCACTCTCAACAAGCAAAGTAGAAGTAACATCATGAGCATCAGAAGCAATTTCAAATTCAGCAGTAGTAGCAATGTGTGTAGCATGTGTATGTGGTGGTGGTGTAACAAGCTTACTTATAACAGACGGTGAATCAAGAGCATCAAAGGTGTTTAGGACTGTAACTCCTCTTGTAGTGGATGGTAAAATAGGAAACTTTCCATCATGAGACTTCCCCATGATGAAAAAGGATAGCAGCGAACAATAATAAATCCAAGTGAACTTACAAATAAAGCTATGCTCCCCGGCAACGGCGCCAGAAAATAGTCTTGATGACCCACAAGTATAGGAGATCGCAACAGTCTTCGAGGGTAGTATAACCCAATTTATTGAATCGACACAAGGGGAGCCAAAGAATAATTATAAGCCTTAACAACCGAGTTGTCAATTCAGTTGTACCTGCAAATAGTCTTGCTCATAGTAGTTTATCAGTAGCAATAGTTTTGCAGTAGCAATAGCAAAGTAACAGCAGCAGTAAAACAAAGACAGTAGTAACAATAGTAGCAAACAGCAGGATTTGAGTACGGTAGGCATAGGTATAGATGGACATGTGTTGCATGGACGAGACTATTCATATAATTTCAAGATCTAGGGCATTTGCAGATAAAGAAGATAAACCATCCAAGTACTAAACAATCATAAGCATGTGTTCCATATGTAGTCATACGTGCTCGCAATGAGAACTTGCACAACATTTTTTGTCCTTCCATCCCGTTGCAGAGGGGCCTCAAGGGAATCTACTGGCAATTAAGGTGCTCCTTTTAATAGAGTACCGGAGCAAAGCATTAACACTCCATGAACACATGTGATCCTCATATCACAGCCATCCCCTCCGGCTGTCCCAATTTCTGTCACTTCGGGGCCTTTGGTTCCAGATAATGATACGTGTACACAACTTACAGATAAGATCACAAACAATACTATTATCATGAATAAATAACATGTTCAGATCTAAGATCATGGCACGCGGGTCCTAGTGACAAGCATTAAGCATAACAAGTTGCAACAAAGTCAAATAGCACTAACAAAGATACTAGGCACCATGCCCTAACAATCTTATTTGATTACATGATAGATTTCATCCAATCCCTACCATCCCCATAGCCTACAACGGGGGATTACTCAATCATGGATGAGGGAAACATGGATGGTTGTTGGAGAGGTGTCGGTGATGATGATGGCGATGATCTCCTCCAAAGCCCCGTCCTGGCAGGGTGCCAGAACAGAGTTTCTAGTTCCGAATCGCGGTTTCTGGTGGTGGCGGCGCAACGGAACTCTTTCTGGAAAAACGTCAAACCCCCTGGATTTTTTAGGTCAGGAGGCTTTATGTAGGCGAAGAGGGAGGCCGAGGGGGTGCCCAAGGTGGCCACACCCCTCCCAGGCATAGCCTGGGCTGGCCTGTGTGGCCAGGGGGTGTGGGACCCTCGTGCCCTCCTCCATATCGTCTTCTGGCTCCGTGAGTCTTCTGGTAAAATAGGAGTTTTGGCATATTTTCCGGGATTTTTCCTAAAAGTTGATTTCCTGCACAAAAACTAGACACCAAAGCAATTCTACTGAAAACAGCGTCAGTCTGTGTTAGTTGTATCCAAATCACACAAGTTTAGAGGAGAAACAATAGCAAAAGTGTTCAGGAAAGTAGATACATTATGGACGTATCAGCGACCTTGGGAAGAGTGTCGACGGGTGTGGTGGCTGTTTTTCACTACACCATGCCAACGCGCTGTAGGATCTCCTCGGCGTACTGCTCCTGGCTGAGGAAGAAGCCACAAGGTGTACGACGCACACAGATCTTGAGGAAGTAGTGCAAGGGCCCCAAGTCCTTCATCGTGAACTCGAGCATGATCTTGTCGACGAGAGGCCAGATTAGTGTCGAGGAGGAGGCTGTCAAGACGATGTCGTCGACGTACAACAAGAGGTACGCCAAGTGGGCGCCCCGCCGTAGTATGAACAACAAGGTGTCAAAGCGAGAGGCGGTGAAGCCAATGGTGACGGAGAAGGTGGCGAAGCGCTGAAACCACACCCGCGACACTTTCTTCAAGCCATAGAGGGACTTAACGAGCTTGCAGACATGATCCTTGCGTTGAGCATCAACAAACCGTGCTAGCTGGTAGCAGTAGAGCTGCTCGTCGAGGATGCCGTTGAGGAAGGCGTTCTTCATGTCCAACTAGTGCACATGCCAGTTTCGAGAAGACGCGAAGGTGAGCACGGTGCAGATGGTTGCCAGTTTGACAACCGGCGAGAAGGTTTCACCGTAGTCGACGCCGAGACGTTGGGCAAATCCACGAACGACCTAGCGAGCCTTGTACCGCTCGAGGGAGCCATCCTCGCGTGTCTTGTTCTAGAAGACCCATTTTTCGGTGACGACATTGGTGTGGGGAGGCCAAGGAACCAACGTCCAGGTGTTGTTTGACGAGAGGGCGTCGAATTCCTCATTCATCGTGTAGTGCCAGTTGGAGTCGCGTAGGGCCTCCCTAACCGAAGAGGGGAGGGGCGATACCGTCGTGGTGGCGACATGGGCGTAGCAAGGATTCGGCTTGAAGATGACGTGCCGAGCACGAGTGAGCATGTGGTGATGGGCTGGTGACGCGGCAGGCGCCTATGGAGCAGCGGGCAAGGCCGAGCTAGAGGGCGCGGTGTCGGGCAACGAGAGAGCACAATCGCGGGCCGAAGAAGCCGTAGAGCCTGTAGCAAAAGATGGGCCGTGGCCTGGTGACGCGGTCATGGCCGAGGCTGGTGGAGAGGAGCCGGGTGGGCTGCGCGACCCAGAGAAGGTGGGGCCATGACCCGAGGATGATCCAGACTGCGATGGGATGCATGGCCCGTCACTGTGGCTTGGAGCAGGCACGAAGTGATCGACGTAAACTGGAGGAGGATCATCATCGCTGTCACGTGGAGGAGATGCCGGGGCGATGCTCAAGTCCAGAGAGCTGAAAGGAAACACTTTTTCCACAAAAGTAACATGACGTGGAAAAATAATGCGCTTAGACACGGGATCATAGCATCGATAACCTTTGCTTCCATCGGGATAGCCGAGAAAGAAACAAGGAGTAGAACGGGGTGCGAGTTTGTGAGGTGTGGTGGCGGTCAGATTAGGATAGCATAGGCAACCAAAAACTCGAAGAGACTGAAAATCGGGGGCGTGGCCATGAAGAAGCTCGTAAGGAGTTGTGATGATGTTGGCTTTGCAAGGGCGACGGTTGAGGAGGTAGGTAGAGGTGGCGAGAGCCTTAGCCCACCATGGGTATGGCATTGACGCGTGTATGAGGACAATACGAATGTTGTCATTGAGTGTACGGAGAATATGTTCGGCGTTGCCATTTTGTTGGGAGGTGTATGGACAGGTGAGCCGAAGGATAGTGCCATTTCCAGTAAAGAGCACGTGATCTGCAGTGTTGTCGAATTCTCGTCCATTGTCGGTCTGAAAAGCTTTAATGGAGGACGAAAACTGCGTGCGTACATAAGCATAGAACACGACTAGAAGAGAATGAATTTTAGACTTTTTATGAATAGGAAAATTCCAAGTGAAGTGCGTAAAATCATCTAAGATAAGAAGATAGTATTAAAAACCCGAGATGATTAATATAGGACTAGTCCATAAATTGCAATGACAAAGCTCAAAAGCAGCATATGTTTTGGTGGTAGAGGAGGAAAAAGAGAGTCTAGTGTGTTTGCCCAAAAGACATGCATCGCAGTGCGTGGGTAAACTTTTATTACAACTAAATTTGAAATATTTGGAGACGTTTGCCAATGCTTCAACACCGGGGTGTCCGAGCCGCTGATGCCACAAAGCTGTAGAGATCGTGGCGAGAAAACATCGGGACAAATGGATGAAGGGGTAGAGGTCGCCGGTGGAGTTAGATCGGTGAATGAGTCGTCCCATTGCCAAATCCTTGATAGAAAAGCCAAAAGGGTTAAATTCAATGGAAACAAAATTATCACGTGTAAAAGCACAGACAAATACTAGATTTTTGATGAGCTTAGGAGAAATAAGAATGTTAAGAAGGGAGAGAGGGCGAGTGGATGTGCAAAAATGAACTGCTAGTGATAGGGAGAGAGGAGCCATCACCGACAATGATATAAGAGGGAAAATTGGGAGGACGAGGAGAGAGTTGTATACCGGAACTCGAGCTCATGTGAGAGGAAGCACCACTGTCGAAGACCCACTCGCCGATGTGTCCGGTTTGCGCTTGGAGGGCCAGCTGGTTCAGCATGGCCATTAGGGCCGACTGGTCCCACTGTGTCGCAGGAGCAGCCGGAGGAGTGGTCGGTTCAGCCGGGCCAGCATGGACGACGAGGCTATGCTGCACGATCGGGATAGGCGGACGTGCACCGGGAGCGGCACCGAGGATGCCGGGACCATCCTAGGCCTGGATCGTACCAGCGAGAGCTGGCGCGTACGGGCACAGAGCAAGCGTATGGGCACCCGCGGCAGGAGGGGCGAATGGAGCAGGGGCGCCGGGAGCGGCCCCCTTCTTCTTTTTCTTATTGCCCTGACCGGCAGCGGTTGAAGGACCGGCATGGGTGACACCCGCACCATATAAGTTCGATGGCGTCGGGTTGAAGTAGGGGGGCGGAGTAGGGTTGGTGTAGGCCGGCATGGGAGCACCGGCGGCCTGAAATGCGAGATGAGCCTAGGCGAGGAGCGCGTTGTGGGCGACGACGTGAGCACGATTGCCGAGGCGCTGCTCCTCCAGGAGCAATAAGGAGTGGAGCTTGATGAAGGTGGGCAGAGGACTGCGCGTCATGTGCGGGACGACGTGTTGAAGCTGCTCGTTGAGGCTGCGGAGAACGTTGTGGACGAGCTCGTGATCGCGAACACGAGAGACAAGGTTGCCAAGCGGGTCCGACATCTCCTTCATCTTGGTGGTGTACTAGATGATAGAGAGATCGCCTTGGTTGAAGCTGTGAAACTCGTCACCGAGGTAGGTGGTGCGCATGTCGCGATTGTCACGGAAAACACTGCGGATGGCGCGCCAGAGGGAGTGTCGTGGTTTTGTCGACACGTACGCCATAGGGGTTTCCCAACGGTGAGTTTAGAGACGTGGGGGAGACGGAGAGCGTCCGGGTTGGCTTTGAACAATTTACCCAGGTTTAGATCTCACGACGGTGGCGAGATCCTACTCCTGCTATAAATCACTATAATGGCAATACGCCGAGTTACATGATTTGGGGTTCGCTGTGTGCGGGTAGCGCTATGCACTTGTTGTTATCTGCCCTAAAGGCTCCCGTAGGCCGGCTTATAAGAGTGCCAGGACCTAGGATTACATGGAGAGTCCCAGCCAGATATAGTTACAAAGTCCTAGACTAACACTAACTAGTCTTTATGTCCTCCAAGGCTCCGGCTTCCATCTAGGGCGGTGGCACGTCACCTTCCTTCATCCCTGCTGGACCTCCGTCTTCCTATCAGCAACTAGGCCGCCCGGTTATGCCATAGGCCTAACCACCAACTGTGGGCCACCCAAGCTTGCCGGTATGAGACTATGTCGTAGGCATACCTATTTGGTATATTCACAACAGTAGCCCCCGGAGTTCTTCAAGATCCTCATATTCCTCCATCTAGCTTTGAGCGTAAGTATCACGCCGTCTTCAATTTGTAGGCGTGCTTCGTGAAGAATCTTGGAGAGGTTCCATATCATATTCTCATCCGACTAAGCCTAGCTACAGAGTTGCTTGTATGCTTCTGCGAACGAATTTAAGGCGGGGTCTCTAATTAATCGTTAGTGATTCTTCCAAGCTCTAGAAACGTCTTTAATATCATTATTTATGCTGGACGAACTAAGCCGGAAAAAATCACGGCTACTAGGCCCGATCGTAAAGGCTACCAAATTGCCGACTTAGATCCAGGAAAGTCACATACATAAGATCTTGCCGAATTAAGGTCTTAGAGCCTCTCATATCATGGACATTTAGGTCATCGAGCCATGTAACCCAGTGAAACTTTTGGGAAGGCAAAATCGATGCCAAGCCTCTGGGTTGCGCTAGCCGGATTTTTCACCGTCTTAAAAGTTTCTTGACATAACCATATGTAGCCCCCGAGCATTGAGTCGGCTTCATCGAAGACGGATTGATGCTCAAAAGAACATGCATAATTGTACATCAAACGATTGTAGCCCCCGAGCGCCAAGTCGGAGTTTAAAAAGAAAATCGTCTTGGTGCTCTTAGAGTAGCTTTAGAAAAATCTGAATAGTGTAGCCCCCGAGCTTCAAGTCGGAATTACTTCGGCTTGGTGCTCCAGAGAGAACTTCACAAAAATTCAACATCGGTGTAGCCCCCGAGCGTCAAGGTGGAAATCACTTGAATTTTCCGGCGTGATGCTCAAAGAGAACTTTCACCATGTCTTAGAGATCAATATACTGTAACCCCCGAGGTTTGTTCCGTCTTGGACGTAAGGCGGGACAAGGCTCTTAAGTTAGAGATGTCAAGCCCCCAAGTGTCAATCCGACATCCTCAAAGGCGGCTCATGTCTTGGCCAACAATTGCAATTGCAGCCCCCGAGGTGTCAAGCTTAGTGAAAATCCGGCTCAAAACACCTTAATTTCGAGGAACGCGGCAATATCGAAGCATCATGTACCTGAAACATAAACATGAAAATATAAATGTATTAAATTGTTCCTTTAATCATGTCCAACAAAAAAATGTAAGGCGGAACAAATGTATCCTTTAAACAAATGCTTTAAAGATGAAACAATGCAGCAGTTGAACAACATAAAACTGATTAGGAGGAAAAAACTCAACTAATTGAAACAGTTTATGTAAAATTTTGTTTAAGCAAGTTCTCGCTTATCCATTATTCTGATTTTTATGCTTGACCTTTCATGAGACGGAAGACTCGCAACACAGAACCATGTCCTTAGTTGATGATGCCTAATGGCACCGTCCAGAACCCAAGGCCAAAATGCCGGCTTTGAATGCCGAAAAGTCACTACTCCGTAATCGACATAAAAACAACAGAAAACATGTATCCAGAAAACTTAAACTAACGCCCGAAGGCAGGTTTTTTGCATGGTACCAGGGCCTTAAAAAGGCAAGTCAGTAAAAAAATTATACTCACGAGCACAAGGAAAATCGTGAAAAAGGTATGACCAAAACAAAAACGGAAAAAGACTGGTAATATAAGTGAACCAATCTTAATATAATAATCATAAATAATTAAAATAAAATATAAATAGAGACTTAGCTGTTTGAGAGGAGTCGAAGTTTGGTCGCGCCGGAGACGAATCTGATTCTCTGAAGCGGTTGGCAGCGAATGCGGAACAAAGGTTGCCGCAAGGAAACTAAGCTGGACCACCGCCGCGTACGTAGGCGTGCCTTCCTGGAACTTCTCCATCGTGTAAAATCCAACAAGAGAGTACCTTCGACTCAAACCATGATTTGACTTGAAAGTAACCCAAGGCAGAAAATTACAAGACATCGCGCGTGCTAGCTGCTGGCTCTACCACGGAAGTGCGTCATGGCGGAAAATCCATGCAAAGCTTTGTACGCTTCCTCTTTTGGAACTGCTTTGGAGCGAGCCCCGATGCCGACGAATCTAGTGCTTAGGAGCATACGTGCATATAGTATACGACATGAGCAAATCGATCAGAATCGGTCTCCGCGCATGTGCGCTCCACTTTGAGGATCATAGATCGAACTCAAATCGGTTATTGCCCGCACGACGAGACTGACATCACACCGAGTTCTTCTCGTGCTAACTGAACGTCACCGCAGATTTAATCACGTCGGTCCGTCAATGCCGTCTATAGATACAGATCTCTAGGATGCCGTCGACTCAACCATACGCTAGAAAGAGACGATGCCGGCGCGTCACTAGAGGTGTGATTTGTCCGTCTTCGAAGATGTCGAGGGATCCCGCCCAGATCCGTGCTGTAAGCGCCTCTTGCCCCACGGTGGGCACTAACTGTCGTGATTTTGTCGACACGTACGCCATAGGGGTATCCCAACGGCGAGTTTAGAGACGTGGGGGAGACGGAGAGCGTCCGGGTCGGCTTGACATAGTTTACCCAGGTTCAGATCTCACGACGATGACGAGATACTACTCCTGCTATAAATCACTATAATGGCAATACGCCGAGTTACAGGATTGGGGGGGTTCGCTGTGTGCGGGTAGTGATATGCACTTGTTATATGCCCTAAAGGCTCCCGTAGGCCGTCTTATAAGGGCGCCAGGACCTAGGGTTACATGGAGAGTCCCAGTCGGATACCGTTACAGAGTCCTAGACTAACACTAACTAGTCTTCGTGTCCTCCAAGGCACCGGCTTCCATCTAAGGCGGTGGCATGTCGTCTTCCTTCATCCCTGCTAGACCTCCGTCTTCCTATCAGCAACTGGGGCACCCGGTTATGCCATTGGTCTAACCACCAACTGTGGGTCACCCGGGCTTGCCGGTATGAGACTATGCCGTAGGTATACCCATTTGGTATATCCACAATAGGGAGAGGGTGGTGGCATTACGCGTCTCCACGATCGCCATAGTAGCGGGCGTGACCATGCCGTCGTACCACGAGACGAAGTCGTTGAGAACCTAGTCATAGGTGCCCTGGGCGGGGGAGCCGTCGATGTGATCCCGGAGCCCGAACTTGTAGAGGGCGGTGCGGAATTGACGGCTCTAGAGGCCATAGTTCTCCTTCTCATAATCCAGCGTGACAAGGATGTGGTCATGGATGCGGAGAGCCTGCAGCTGTGGGGTGGGGAGAGTTTGAGTTGCGATGGGAATACCGAACTATTCGAAGGTATCATCGTCGGAGTCCGATGAGGAGGCGGAGTTGTAGCCGATCGAGCTCATGGCGGCGAGGGAGAGGGGTGGCGGAGGAAGCTTTGGGGAGATTGGATCTAGGTATCTGATACCATGAAGGAGCCTAGATTATGAACGGCAGGAGAATACTCGGTTTGGGGCAACTTATTTCATTGATAGGAACCGTTGCTATAAGTAGCCTACAACTAGCGCATGTCTTGCACAATAAGAATAGCAAGATCAGGCCGAATCAGCTAGCGATATCAACAATAACTAGGCTATCTTAGACTATCTGTTAACACACACTTTGCTTCTCCTCCACAAAGAGAGACCAGGTCGCCCCCTCCTTCTCCCCACCTCATTTACTCCATTGTTTCACCATAGAAGCTTTATAAACCTCCATAGGTTGACACACATATGTAAGTGAAAGCTCTTGCACTTGTAGATCTACAAGATCTCACTTCACTTCTCCTCCATCTCTCCTACTCCTAGTCATCTTTGGAGGAAGCATGAAGGCGTTGTTGCATGTATGCGTGTTGTCGATGACACCGACTAGATTGTGTTGTGTGCTTCCTTTGTTTTGTGCAGGGATTTTATTTTGGGTTGCCAATGTTTTGCTGGAATATCAATTCATTTCTGTTTCGGCGAATTTTTGGCGCTCGGCGGATGTCCTCTTTTTACGGGAGGTCATACCAAATTTTTCTGGCGATCAACATCCATGCTCTAATTATTCTCTTGTTGTTTGTATACCGTGCATGCGACCATAGTCCGACCACTGAGCACACACCTCGTGGATAGGTGGATGAGTTGTGTGAGGGCCGACATGGCACGGAAAAACATGACATAGATAAGATGTCTATGTTGCGACTACAAACTGATGTATTTGATAAAGCATGATTGCAGAATGCTGGAGTCGCACCTGCTCCGGCGTGATTTCATGGATGGATACACTCGGTGGATACATGATGACAAAGATGATGAGGATGTCAATAATATTGAAGATGAAGATCAAGATGCTGATGATGATTATGAAGATCAAGATGCCGACGGGGTAGGTGATCATTAAGATGAAGGTGGTGCCAGTCATGAACAAGAATATCAAGGTGGCGCCATGCATGAACATGAAGATCAAGGTGCCAGGAATGATTCGAGCTGGGTGCGAGACCCTCATTACCAAGAGCTACTTCTCAGGGAGACGAGTAACGCAAGAGCCGCCGCTAGAGAGAAAGCTAAGATGGAGAAAATGGAGAAAGACGCGGTTACTCCATTGTTTGACGGATGCAATGATGGGGATAACCGTCTGAATGTAATGCTCAGGGCTCCGGAGATGAAGGCGAAACACAAAATGACCGACGAATGCTTCAACGAAAACATGGAATTCTGGCATGATCGTCTTCCCAAGTGGGGGAACACATGTCCGACTAGTATCGTTGAGGCCAAGAAAGTTGTGTGCCCTCTCAATCTACCGCACGTGAAATACCACGTCTACATAAATGATTGCATCATCTACCGGGACGAGGACACAGAAAATACCATATGCCGGTGTCCAAGACCTCTCGATACAAGAGAGGGTCCACGAAATATCCTAGAAAAGTGGTGTGGTACTTTCCTCTAAATCCTCGTCTACAACGGTATTTCATGGACCCTAAGGAAGCACAGATCATGCGCTGGCACACGGAAATAAAGAGGCTTGAAGATGAAGTTCCGGAAAAGGAGGAAATGTTGAGGCACCCTTTGGATGCTATCAAGTGGAAGGCGTTTGACCTCGAATATTACCAACGGTTTGATAAAGAGTCAAGGAATCCCAGGCTGGGCATGAGAACCGACAGACTCAATCCATTCAGAAGCCAGAGCAGCACACACAGCACCTGGCCCGTGTTTGTATGGATCTATGAAAGAACATTTCATAATCCCTAGTGTTTTGTGTGTTAGATAACAATATCAAGGATTATTTAATGTGTGTTGAAGTGCTACAAATCTCTACCTTGAAAAGGAAAGGAAAACGGTTTTTGGGGGGCGGATAATCCGCCTCTACCAGGGGCGGATAATCCGCCCCTCCCCAAACTCAGAAGGGCGCAACCATCAAAATGGGTGTAGCATCCCAATTGTCTAACAATTGCAATGCTACTAGCCTAGTCTATATATATGCTACCTTCCTATATATAATTGTTGCATCATAATTATATCATGCTCATGTCATCATGCCACCTTGCATTTGAGCATCATATAAAACCCTTTTGATTTGGTTCTTCTCTCATATGCATTGTAAATTGTATTTACCTCTTGATATTGTATTTGGTTCTTGATATATTGTTTAAATGCCCAAGTTGAGTTGGGGGCATATCCTTTATTAACTCCACCACCTTTCTTGTCATCAACCATCATTCCACCATTCCACCATATATGAGCATTGCAACTTATTTGGTTTTACCTCTAGCTCATATGTGTTGGTGTGGATCCATTCTATCTCCACATGCTCTCATATATGCACCATATTGTTTTCACATTATTGGTTTATGAGAGCCACATGGCCACCTTTGCATGCCTTGTGAGTGGAACCCTTTTCCTAGCTCCCATATGGATTATTATGGATTTATGCTCATGATTGGGATATTTTTGGGACTAGTAAGCATCTAGTGGAATATACACACTAGTAATTCTCATTTATAATCAAATGTGACCATTTCCATCTACTCCACTTGGGACTTTCTTTTATATTCTTTTGCTTAGGCCTTACTCCGCATTTTGGAATGCATAAGAATAATGCCATGTAAATAATCTTGCTTTCACAAAATGAAGCATGGTATTAATTATTATGCATGGCCCATGCAAGTACCACCTTTTGCTTGTCCTTTGGATTTTATTTGATTTTTGGGTTGATCACCTCCCATCTTTCTCTCTCCCTCCTTTTAGCTTGATCTTATTTGATCATGCTTAAACCCCATCACCACACCCCTCTCCTCTCTTGTCTTGATCTTGTTGGAGCTTGGCACGATCTTGACAAAACCAAACCCTACACCTCTACCACCATCTTACACCTAAGCTAACCCTAAACCTACCTCTCCATCCATCCTAATCTAAACCCACACCCCCATCTAAACCAAACCCTAAGCTACCACCCCTCTCTCTCGGCCTCTCTCTTCTCTCTACCTAGCTGGCCCCACTAGCCCACCTGGTCACCCTGGTCCCACACCCCTCTACCCAACCCTAGTACCAAGCCTAGCCGGAGCCACCCATCCCTCTACCCTAGCTAAACCGAGCCTCCCCCTCTCCTTTTCTCTCTGCCACAAGGGGCACCCGAGCCAGACCCCTCCTCCACCGTCCTTGCCGTCCCCACCTGCCAGCTCCCCTTCACCACCTCGCCCTGCTCCTGCCCCTGCCAAGCACGTGAGTAGGAGAGGAGGAAAAAGGTGGCCGAGCCACCTTTTACATCTACCTGCTCCCCACGGCACCCCCTCTCCCTCTCTGCTTTAACCACCCCCACACGGCTCTCCTCTGGCCTTCTCCAGATCTGGCCGAGGCGCCCTGCCCCTCTCCTCTCTTCTCCACCATCGTCTACCCCATCACCGGCCACCGTCGGCTTCGGCGTCCACCAGCAGCTCGAGGAGGCGGGCGTGGTGTTGTGGTCGTCGAGGAAGGACCGGAGGACCCCGGCGTCGCCTCTGTACACGGCACCGAGAAGAGGAAGCCCCAGTACCGCTGCACACCGACGCGCTCCAACTTGAAACCCTAGCCTTCGGTCCGTCTGCTTCATCGTCGATCGTCTGCACCCCTGCCCGATCCACCTACACCGACGCACTCCTGGTGAGCAGCCACACCTCCCAGACACCCTTCTGCCGCTTGTAGCTTCCTAGACGCGCCGTTCGTTTTAGCGAACGCCTTCTGTGCATCGCGTTCGCGCACGCGTCCACGCAGTTGCGCCGAAGAAACCTTGTCCTGCTGTGTCGTAGGAACCTGCCACCAAACCCCCCGGCCACCGCAGTGGTTCCGCCTCTGCGCGCGCGCCCCAGGTCGCACGTTCGAGCCCGCGCGCCGCGCTCTGCCGCGCCGCGCACCGATCTGTCGAGGCAGAGAAGAAGCACAGTACGGCTGTGGTCGTTTTGCAGATAGCCCCTGCCTCTTTTTATGCTTAACCCGCAGTACAACCGAGGCCCACCAGTCAGCGTCTGTAGGCTTTTTGCAAAAAGGTACCCAGTCTTTTGGTTTGATCAACCCGCGCTCCCTCGCTGTGCCGCGTGGCAGCCCCGCGCCCGTCCACTGGCGTGTGGGTCCGCGTGTGCCTTGACCCCACCTGTCATTCGCTGGGGCTAGAAGAGCTCGCGGTGACAGAAACTTTTCGGTGCGCCTGTGTTGCCCAGTCAGCATGACCCCACTGGTCAGCGTCTGTGGCTAGAATTGAGCTAAGTAACAAAAGTATGTCTGCTTTTCTGTTCAAATTCAAATCTTTTCCAAATTAAATCAAATTCAAATTTAATTCTGTTTTTAAATATCTTTTAAAATACAAATCCAAATAATGCAAATAATATATGTTTTGAAATCAGAAAAATATGAGGAATTTAAATATGCCATTCAAAATATATTTTGGACACTTAAAAATTTCAAGTTGAATTAAATTACAATAAGATACCCTTTTTCCTTAATTAATTAATAACTTTTGTTTTATAACTCCAAATTTAACAAATAATATGTCTAAAATGATTAGCTCGACGAGACCTTTCTGTTTATGCATCCCATGATCTGTTTTGAAGCATGCATCATATAAATATAAAGTATACAGCAACTAATATGAGGATAAAATGGGGCCAAAACTAAATAAAATGGTCTATTCTTGTCTTCCACACCTCCCCCATGCCATGCTACCTTAATGCCATGCAAATTGTGCATCATTCATCACGGCATGATTGTTTGCTTGTCGCATTTTATTCATATGCTTGCGCACTTTATTTATGTTGGCCCTTGTTTGTTTGGTTCTTCTTCGAATAGACGCTGAGCAGGGGATATATCAAGAGAACCAGGAGCACTACCCAGATCCATCCCTTGCTTCAACTGAGTTGCCAGGCAAGCACTACCACATGCTTGCATACATATAGTACCTATTGCCTCTTTCTTATTCTTGCATCATTGAGTCGCGATTGCATTAAATTGAATTCCAAGTATTGCATAGCCTTTACTTTTAAACCCCACTGAAGCTTGTTCCTCCATCCCATGAGCCATTACTACAGGAGTTGTTTGAGCCATGCGAGTCGTAGAACAGCATGTGTAGGGTATGTGAGTGTCTGATGGAAAACGAGGTACCTAAACAACTTAACCTGAGTAGTAATGGGATAACTAATGAAAGTGGTATCGGTGAGCCATATTCGCTATTTGGTTTTTCAGGCTCACTTGTGTCCCATAGGACCCCGAGTACTTGATTCCTGTTCCTTGAATATTCGCGCTATCCACATCCGGGAGGCTTATGAACCCCCGTGAGCCAGAGCTTGATTCATTCTTATTTCTTGGGGCCGCAAACTAGTTTGAGGTTTTATTTACTATCCTGTACTTATGCCATGCTTTACTGCTTTATTTAAATTGTGCGAGGTACTGCACACTGTACTGTTTAGGTAAGCGGAGTGTTTTCGCGGTATCGACAAGCCCAGTCACATTTTTCGGGTTCCCAGTCGTTTACAGCCACTGACGCAAACCTTGAGGCCGTCTCGGAGTCAGCTAACTTCGTTGCGGGTAGCTCAATGGGGTGGCCCCCTGAAATATTTCTGAATCCTGTGATCGCTTTGTCGTGACTGCCTCGTTGGGTTTTGATTTGGTTTTTCCGAGGCATATCGAGTGTGTGTTGCTATTTGTGCACCCCTATAGGGTAAAACTTTCTGAAAGCCGTGTCCGCAGTTATGGACGACTTGGAGCACAGTTTCTCGATCATAGACAAGAATAACTAAAGTACCGCTTTTAATTTGACTAAGTACCTGACTAGTAAATAGTGCAACACTCATGGAATGGATAATAAAACTGCCAACAGATGGGGGGGTTATTCGTCCGCTTCCTCGTCGGTAAGCGGGGAGGAGGATGGATCTGTGGATATTACCGTTATTACTGTTATAACTGTTGTTATTCATTCACGGACATCCGTCTATCTCTGGTTAGGCGGATGGTTAGCGAGTTTCTATAGAATTGCTAGGGTTTATCTTTTGCTGCAATTGCATCACCCCGGGTTGTGTCCCCTTTAGAGGCATAAAGACTTGCTGAGTACCCCTAGGGTCTCACACGATAAATTATTGGTTCATATGAACAGGTACACTCGCAAGATGGATACTGGGTAGCAGAGACGGACGATGTGGGCAACGATCATTCGGTGTAGAGATTCCGGGAACGGGGATCCGTGAGATCTATGGGCGGGATCTGCTGATTTATGGGGCATCTTATGCCGATTTGCTTCTTATCCGTACTCGGATTTTGTCTTCCGCTTCCGCTTGATACTCTGATGTTTGATGTATGAGGAGATATCCTAAACTATTATATCTATCTAGGATATTTGGATCTTGCCGTATGGCGTTGCTATATTTCCTTTCTTTTTAGATGGAATGGCTCTGATGTACTATTGTATGGTGGCTTGCATACATACTCATTTGTGTATTTAGTTGATCCCTTCGCCTGCCGATTACGCCGCCCGTTCTTGTCCCGATGTTTGAAAATGGTTGGGACGGCCGAAAGGTCTACCTGTGAGTGGCATTTGGGCCCCACCGTACTATTTCAACCATTTCCGTTCATCCAGGCTTGTAACTAGGAGCGTAATTCACCGAGGTAGTTACAATTGGTATCAGAGCCATCCCGACCTTCAGGGTCTCAGCCAAATGGTCGTTGTCTGTCTAGCAAATATTTTGGTAGCTATGTATACTAGGGGAAAACAAAACGCGAGAGTAGGACTGCTTCCACTTTTCTTCTTACCCAACCACCCACCTTTTCTGGTAAGGAAGTGTAACGTTTTCTATCCTCTTCTTAAAATTCAAACTAGGATTCACGTGTTCTGGGTTTCCGTAGTACCATAGGTTATGTATCTGTGTGTGTGTGTGTGTAATCCTTTGTCTATCTGTTGCATCCAACATGTTATCTTTATCTGCCTTTGGTTATCAACTGTTGGTACATTCCACACTGACAGGCTTTTGAAAACCGGCGCGGTCTATCTGACTCCTTGTCAACCGGTGCCATCTTCTCAAGGGTGTTCTTCCTTCTAGCAACTCCTCCTTCTGTGAAACCATCAGTTGCTAATCTCTACCTGATAAGTGATTTTGCGCATCTATTGGTATTTTAATGCCGAAAAATGCGGAAAATTTTTCTTTGATACATCTGTGTTTCCACACTCCTTTCCAGTCGTGTGTGAAACATTATCTATCTCCCTTTTATCAGCATGTTCATGCTAACTCATTCTTTTGTCACCGGCGCTTAATCCTAGAGTTTCATTTCATCTTCAAATTCTCTTGGGCTAATTACATAACATGTGTCGATCCGATGCTGGTGATTGTAATTTGGCTCTCGGCATAGCTATATTCCACTCATGATAAGTATCGATTGGAATATGGAAAATGCTATCAACACTAACCTCCAAATGGTGACGGTTATCTCCTGTGATTTTGAGTACACCGTGATCATATCTATGCATATTCAAGCATCTTTGGCAATCCGGAGTTTCCCAAAGCACTACGGCGGTCTATCATCTGTCCATCATGCTGCACATGTTTTTGAACTCTATATCTGCAATCTTCTCCTTGATACGAGGGAATCGCATCTTTTCATCTCTGATAGTTTTGCTTAAGGTATGAGCTATCATCGGTTCTTAACCAAGATCTTTTTATCTTTGTAACCGGTGATCCGATCGACAATGTGAACCAGGTGACATCTCTTTTCTTCCGAAGGACCAGATAATCTATTCTGCCAGTGCATCTTCTTCAACACGAACCCGTGCTCGTAATATTGATCTTTCTAAGAGCGTTGAGCTCAGGAAGTGTTCGAGCATTTGTTCGTTTCTCCCGTCTCTTGAACTTGATATTCTGAGAATATCCTGTTAATCCATGGTGGTATATGTTGGTAATATGCTTGCCTATTCGATATCAATGGAAGGACATGGAAGATCAGCTGTGTGTCTTTCTCTCAAGCTTCGTGAGCACTGCCTGTGTGCAAAGTCTCAAAGCGAGAATTCTGACTTTTTGAAGTCACCTATCTCGGCCACGTCCTTCTGCTAAATACATTACTTCAATTCTGGAACTAGCAAGTCCATTGTTAATTCCATCTTCCATCTTCAATCAATCCGGAGTTGTTCCATGTTGGCAAGTTATCATCGTCGTTCCGCTAAAGTTATCCTCAAGACTGCTAAATCTCTCTCAATCATTTCAAGAAGAACATGGAGTCCTTTTCACCTCTATCTCGTCAAGTAATCTCTTGAAACCCTCTCGCTCTATCGTCTATGCTCAATCCACCGGAGGCCATGAAGACTTTCCAGATCTTGTATCCTTATGTGCAAGTGGTGCTATCTTTTTCTTTATCTGTGGAATCTTGCAGTTATTCTCCGTAATCTTCCTTCATATCTTTCCGGTGGCTGGTTACTTATGACATGACGACGACATCATCACCTTATCTATCTTGGATCCGGTGAATCGTTGCATCAATCTTTGTTTTCTTATGGAGTTCCATGAGTTCTTGTCAATACCTTCAGTCTGTTTCGGTAGTTGGGTTGCATGGTTTTCCTTATTCATGTGCGGAGTAATGCTTTGAGTGCGGGATGGAGTAGCTACCATACCACTACTCTTATCATTCGCTCTTGTACATCGGATTGGTGAATTAATGTGATTTCACTCATTCCACGGAAGATAGAAGTGGCCTTTATCCCTCGATACTTTTACTTCCGTCTTTGTTTTTCCAGAGCGCTCTCTCGAAGAAAGTAATCAATCATCTCTTGTTGGTGATCTCGCCCTTTCTACACGGAGCAAAATCCTCAATTATCTGGTGGAAACAAACGCAAACTCTTTTCTATCCTCGTCTTTCTACCGGTGCTCGACATCCTCAAACAAGATGGAAGGAAGCTATCTCTTTCTTTGTTTCATCAATTATTTTTCTGTGGTAAGGCCAATTATGGTTGATGCCATCAGCCGCAAATCTATTGCGTTAGCCTCAAGGCTAAAGAAAGCAATAAGTATCTCTACAATAAACTCCAGATCCTCTATATTCTTTGCTTCTCGGGATTCCACCATGATCTGGCATCACATCCGTCTCTGGAAGTTATATCCGCGCACCTCAATTGCGTGATCCTTTGGTTCTTACCGGCGCAACAAGAATCTAATCCGACGATGTCTAACTAAATCTTTCTGTTGATATCAAGGGACTCTATTGTTTGAAGGCAATATTGTTTCCGTACTTCATTTCTCAAATCCGAGAGGAGATACGATGCTATTGTCATAGTGGTTCAAACCTCTCCAATCTAGCTCTTTTTCTTCCGGCGAGATAAAGATTCATCCTTTCTCGTATTAGTAAATCTTTAATCTTAACGGTGTGTCTTTCTTTATCCATGATGCATCATCTTGTCCTTTCTATCACAAGTGGTTCTTTTCTCTTATCATGTTTCTTGAGAAAACCGGAGCTATGTTCATCCTATCCTTCTTGTCTCACGACCATCCTTCAACTCTTCTAATCCGTTGTTTCTCAAGCAAAACGCAAGACTCGCAACAAGTCTACCAAGTTTTGCAAGGTGCAGTGGTCGCACCATTCTGTTGATGAAGCCACTTGGGAACGTGAGGGTCACCTTCGTTCGAACACCCGCCTCTCCTTGTGTTGTTTTCTTTTTCCTAGGAATCTCGGGGCGAGATTCTTGTTTAGTGGGGGAGAGTTGTAGCATCCCAATTGTCTAACAATTGCAATGCTACTAGCCTAGTCTATATATATGCTACCTTCCTATATATAATTGTTGCATCATAATTATATCATGCTCATGTCATCATGCCACCTTGCATTTGAGCATCATATAAAACCCTTTTGATTTGGTTCTTCTCTCATATGCATTGTAAATTGTATTTGCCTCTTGATATTGTATTTGGTTCTTGATATATTGTTTAAATGCCCAAGTTGAGTTGGGGGCATATCCTTTATTAACTCCACCACCTTTCTTGTCATCAACCATCATTCCACCATTCCACCATATATGAGCATTGCAACTTATTTGGTTTTACCTCTAGCTCATATGTGTTGGTGTGGATCCATTCTATCTCCACATGCTCTCATATATGCACCATATTGTTTTCACATTATTGGTTTATGAGAGCCACATGGCCACCTTTGCATGCCTTGTGAGTGGAACCCTTTTCCTAGCTCCCATATGGATTATTATGGATTTATGCTCATGATTGGGATATTTTTGGGACTAGTAAGCATCTAGTGGAATATACACACTAGTAATTCTCATTTATAATCAAATGTGACCATTTCCATCTACTCCACTTGGGACTTTCTTTTATATTCTTTTGCTTAGGCCTTACTCCGCATTTTGGAATGCATAAGAATAATGCCATGTAAAGAATCTTGTTTTCACAAAATGAAGCATGGTATTAATTATTATGCATGGCCCATGCAAGTACCACCTTTTGCTTGTCCTTTGGATTTTATTTGATTTTTGGGTTGATCACCTCCCATCTTTCTCTCTCCCTCCTTTTAGCTTGATCTTATTTGATCATGCTTAAACCCCATCACCACACCCCTCTCCTCTCTTGTCTTGATCTTGTTGGAGCTTGGCATGTGCTTGTCTTGATCTTGACAAAACCAAACCCTACACCTCTACCACCATCTTACACCTAAGCTAACCCTAAACCTACCTCTCCATCCATCCTAATCTAAACGCACACCCCCATCTAAACCAAACCCTAAGCTACCACCCCTCTCTCTCGGCCTCTCTCTTCTCTCTACCTAGCTGGCCCCACTAGCCACCTGGTCACCCTGGTCCCACACCCCTCTACCCAACCCTAGTACCAAGCCTAGCCCGAGCCACCCATCCCTCTACCCTAGCTAAACTGAGCCTCCCCCTCTCCTTTTCTCTCTGCCACAAGGGGCACCCGAGCCAGACCCCTCCTCCACCGTCTCTGCCGTCCCCACCTGCCAGCTCCCCTTCACCACCTCGCCCTGCTCCTGCCCCTGCCAAGCACGTGAGTAGGAGAGGAGGAAAAAGGCGGCCGAGCCACCTTCTACATCTACCTGCTCCCCACGGCACCCCCTCTCCCTCTCTGCTTTAACCACCCCCACACGGCTCTCCTCTGGCCTTCTCCAGATCTGGCCGAGGCGCCCTGCCCCTCCCCTCTCTTCTCCACCATCGTCTACCCCATCACCGGCCACCGTCGGATTCGGCGTCCACCAGCAGCTCGAGGAGGCGGGCGTGGTGTTGTGGTCGTCGAGGAAGGACCAGAGGACCCCGGCGTCGCCTCTGTCCACGGCACCGAGAAGAGGAAGCCCCAGTACCGCTGCACACCGACGCGCTCCGACGTGAAACCCTAGCCTTCGGTCCGTCTGCTTCATCGTCGATCGTCTGCACCCCTGCCTGATCCACTACACCGACGCACTCCTGGTGAGCAGCCACACCTCCCAGACACCCTTCTGCCGCTTGTAGCTTCCTGGACGCGCCGTTCGTTTTAGCGAACGCCTTCTGTGCATCGCGTTCGCGCACGCGTCCACGCTGTTGCGCCGAAGAAACCTTGTCCTGCTGTGTCGCAGGAACCTGCCACCAAACCCCCCGGCCACCGCAGTGGTTCCTCCTCTGCCCCAGGTCGCGCGTTCGAGCCCGCGCGCCGCGCTCTGCCGCGCCGCGCACCGATCTGTCGAGGCAGAGAAGAAGCACAGTACGGCTGTGGTCGTTTTGCAGATAGCCCCTGCCTCTTTTTATGCTTAACCCGTGGTACAACCGAGGCCCACTAGTCAGCATCTGTAGGCTTTTTGCAAAAAGGTACCCAGTCTTTCGGTTTGATCAACCCGCGCTCCCTCGCTGTGCCGCGTGGCAGCCCCGCGCCCGTCTGCTGGCGTGTGGGTCCGCGTGTGCCTTGACCCCACCTGTCATTCGCTGGGGCTAGAAGAGCTCGCGGTGACAGAAACTTTTCGGTGCGCCTGTGTTGCCCAGTCAGCATGACCCCACTGGTCAGCGTCTGTGGCTAGAATTGAGCTAAGTAACAAAAGTATGTCTGCTTTTCTGTTCAAATTCAAATCTTTTCCAAATTAAATCAAATTCAAATTTAATTCTGTTTTTAAATATCTTTTAAAATACAAATCCAAATAATGCAAATATTATATGTTTTGAAATCAGAAAAATGTGAGGAATTTAAATATGCCATTCAAAATATATTTTGGACACTTAAAAATTTCAAGTTGAATTAAATTACAATAAGATGCCCTTTTTCCTTAATTAATTAATAACTTTTGTTTTATAACTCCAAATTTAACAAATAATATGTCTAAAATGATTAGCTCGACGAGACCTTTCTGTTTATGCATCCCATGATCTGTTTTGAAGCATGCATCATATAAATATAAAGTATACAGCAACTAATATGAGGATAAAATGGGGCCAAAACTAAATAAAATGGTCTATTCTTGTCTTCCACACCTCCCCCATGCCATGCTACCTTAATGCCATGCAAATTGTGCATCATTCATCATGGCATGATTGTTTGCTTGTCGCATTTTATTCATATGCTTGCGCACTTTATTTATGTTGGCCCTTGTTTGTTTGGTTCTTCTTCGAATAGACGCTGAGCAGGGGATATATCAAGAGAACCAGGAGCACTACCCAGATCCATCCCTTGCTTCAACTGAGTTGCCAGGCAAGCACTACCACATGCTTGCATACATATAGTACCTATTGCCTCTTTCTTATTCTTGCATCATTGAGTCGCGATTGCATTAAATTGAATCCCAAGTATTGCATAGCCTTTACTTTTAAACCCCACCGAAGCTTGTTCCTCCATCCCATGAGCCATTACTACAGGAGTTGTTTGAGCCATGCGAGTCGTAGAACAGCATGTGTAGGGTATGTGAGTGTCTGATGGAAAACGAGGTACCTAAACAACTTAACCTGAGTAGTAATGGGATAACCAATGAAAGTGGCATCGGTGAGCCATATTCGCTATTTGGTTTTTCAGGCTCACTTGTGTCCCGTAGGACCCCGAGTACTTGATTCCTGTTCCTTGAATATTCGCGCTATCCACATCCGGGAGGATTATGAACCCCCCTGAGCCAGAGCTTGATTCATTCTTATTTCTTGGGGCCACAAACTAGTTTGAGGTTTTATTTACTATCCTGTACTTATGCCATGCTTTACTGCTTTATTTAAATTGTGCGAGGTACTGCACACTGTACTGTTTAGGTAAGCGGAGTGTTTTCACGGTATCGACGAGCCCAGTCACATTTTTCGGGTTCCCAGTCGTTTACAGCCACTGACGCAAACCTTGAGGCCGTCTCGGAGTCAGCTAACTTCGTTGCGGGTAGCTCAATGGGGTGGCCCCCTGAAATATTTCTGAATCCTGTGATCGCTTTGTCGTGACTGCCTCGTTGGGTTTTGATTTGGTTTTTCCGAGGCATATCGAGTGTGTGTTTCTATTTGTGCACCCCTGCAGGGTAAAACTTTCTGAAAGCCGTGTCCGCGGTTATGGACGACTTGGAGCACAGTTTCTCGATCATAGACAAGAATAACTAAAGTACCGCTTTTAATTTGACTAAGTACCTGACTAGTAAATAGTGCAACACTCATGGAATGGATAATAAAACTGCCAACAGATGGGGGGGGGGGTTGTTCGTCCGCTTCCTCGTCAGTAAGCGGGGAGGAGGATGGATCTGTGGATATTACCGTTATTACTGTTATAACTGTTGTTATTCATTCACGGACATCCGTCTATCTCTGGTTAGGCGGATGGTTAGCGAGTTTCTATAGAATTGCTAGGGTTTATCTTTTGCTGCAATTGCGTCACCCCGGGTTGTGTCCCCTTTAGAGGCATAAAGACTTGCTGAGTACCCCTAGGGTCTCACACGATAAATTATTGGTTCAGATGAACAGGTACACTCGCAAGATGGATACTGGGTAGAAGAGACGGACGATGTGGGCAACGATCATTCGGTGTAGAGATTCCGGGAACGGGGATCCGTGAGATCTGTGGGCGGGATCTGCTGATTTATGGGGCATCTTATGCCGATTTGCTTCTTATCCGTACTCGGATTTTGTCTTCCGCTTCCACTTGATACTCTGATGTTTGATGTATGAGGAGATATCCTAAACTATTATATCTATCTAGGATATTTGGATCTTGCCGTATGGCGTTGCTATATTTCCTTTCTTTTTAGATGGAATGGCTCTGATGTACTATTGTATGGTGGCTTGCATACATACTCATTTGTGTATGTAGTTGATCCCTTCGCCTGCCGATTACGCCGCCCGTTCTTGTCCCGATGTTTGGAAATGGTTGGGACGGCCGAAAGGTCTACCTGTGAGTGGCGTTTGGGCCCCACCGTACTATTTCAACCATTTCCGTTCATCCAGGCTTGTAACTAGGAGCGTAATTCACCGAGGTAGTTACAATGGGGGTGGAGTATCTGACGGATTTTCCGGCCAGGCCGGTTAATCCGCCCCTCCATGGGCCGGATAGTCCGCCCCCAGGTTTTTCTCCAAGTCAAGTGCGGCGCTACCTTTTGTATGGGGGCGGATTTTCCCATGGAGTTTCTGTCCTAGGGGCGGACATTCCCCTAGGGCGGATAGTCCGCCCCTTGAGGGGGGCGGATAATCCGCCCCCTCGAGGTTTTTCACCAAGTCAAGACCGGTGTCACCTTCTGTGTGGGGGGCACACTTTCGGTCCAGGGGGCGGATTTTCCCGCTAGGGCAGATAGTCCGCCCCCTAGTCGGGGCAGATTATCCGCCCCCAAACTTCTCCAACGGCAAGATCTGGGCAGGGGGTATTTAAGCTAGCCTTCCCCCTCCTGCCAGAACTCTTGGTTCATTCGAAAAATTCAGGATCTGTTCTTCAACCTTCATCCAAGAGATCTCCACCTTCATCCACCCAAAGGCCCTGTCCCTTGGGGAATCGAAGGAGGAGAACTCGATCTTCAACTACTGCAATCAAGCGCTTCATCTCCTCTCCATTCATTTGGATAATCACCAATCTAGTATTTCTTGCAAATATCTAGATCCTTGCTTTTGTTTATATTGGTAAACCTTGTTCTTGTGACAGTTTGTTGTCATTACGGGAGACCCCAATTCAGTTGTGGGTGTGTGCCCCGGTAGAGTTGTAAAGGCACCGGTTCCCGCCTCGAAGGGTACTGATAGTGGAGAAGCTGGATCAGGCCTTTCGTGGCGAGATATATCGGAGAATAGGGTGAGGCTTATTGTGGCGTGGTGGTATTAGAACCGCCCACCCCTCCAACGCAAATGTACTTCCCTCAACAAGGAAGGAACTGCGGTAAAACAAATCCCTGTGTCTCCGCGTGCTCCACTATGATTTCCTCGCTCCTCTCTTTACGTGCTTAGTAGCTAGGTTTTCATATAGGGAAATTCTCATAGTTGCATATCTAGAGAATTTACTTTATGTTAAGCCTAAAATTGAAAAAGAACTAAAAATTGAGTAGCACCTATTCACCCCCTCTAGGTGCCCATACGATCCATTTCAATTGGTATCAGAGCCCCGACTCTTAATTCGGGCTTAACCGCCTAAGAGAAGTATGGGTTCCAAGGGAGATGGGAGTGATGCTCCGTAGGTAGTCACCATCAACGATCTTAAGACGTTGGAAAAAACCTTGATTAGTTCAATGGAGGCTAAGATGGAAGAGATGCGTCAAATGATAATGCTTCTCTCCACATCCGCAACATCACCTCCATCTTCCTCAGAGGGTACCACTCCGCAATCCAAGGAAACGGGTAAAACCGATTCCAAAGATAACGAAGTTGTTGGTGATGGAACTACCAAGAGCTCCTCCTCGAAAAAGGATAGTGGTAAGGAAGGATACAATGAGGTTTCTCATGTGTATTCTTCTGATCCACCTATCCCACATCCACATATACATAATAGGGGTGATCCACCCAAACTTTCAGCATCTACTTTTAATCAATGGCAATTTTTGATGAAGTCTCATGTGTGCAGCTCTTCCATTGAGTTGTGGAAAATCATAGAGAATGGTATTCATGTTGGAGATCCCCACAACCTAACAAGAAGAGAGGTTGTTGACAGTCAACTCAATGCTACGTCTCTACACATGATTCAGCTTGGTGTGGGTGACAAAGAGATGCCACAGATTCAACATCTCAACACAGCTAAGGAAGCTTGGGATGCCCTCACCGATCTCTTCATTGGAAGTGAAAGCATGAGAAGAAATAGATATGATGCTTTGAGTAATGAAGCTGAAGGATTCTATATGTTGGGTGGAGAAGATCACAAGGACATGTATAGGAGGCTCAAGTCAATAGACACCACTTTCAGAAATCATGGTGCCTCTCATGTTGATGATGCTTGGATCAAACGCAAGTATGTCAGTGCTCTCATGCCATTTGAGCCCAAAGATTTGAAGAGTCTCCAAGGAAGGCATAACTATCACCTAATGACATCCAATGAGGTAATGCAAGAGATGGCAGCTTTCAAAGTGGCTGCCAAGAATGATGAAGATGCTCGTGCACGAGCCATGGGGATGCAAAAGGGAGTCAACGTGGCCTTGAAGACAAGTGTGGCTGATGATGATGAAGATGAAATAGAAGATATGGACTGTACCGAGGATGTAAAAATAATTCATGTAAAATACATGGCTTTCTATGCTAGAAACTTTTGGAAGGATCCAGCCAAGGCCAAACCTGAACTAGAACGCAAGAGTGGAGCATATGGAAGAAAGGAAAATGGTCCCAATCTGAGAACTTGTTTCAACTGTGGAGACTGACTGCACTTTGTATCCGAGTGTCCATATCAAAGTAGGGAAGATAATGGAGGAAGACTCATTCTCAAGGAAAATTCAAAGGCACCACGCAAGAAATAATTTGTAAAGAAGAATGCTTCTTTCAAGAAGCAACCAAAGATTGTTCTAGTGGCTCAAGAAGAATATTCTTCGGAAAGTGAAGATGAAGACGAGGATGATAGCTCTTGAGAGGTGGCTTCTATAGTCACCACATCTACACCAACATCTCTCTTCGATTCTCCGAACGAAAACGTCATCAACAAGAACACTACTTGTCTCATGGCAAGGGGTTCTGAGGTATCAACTTCTAACACTTCTTTTCCTAAGGCTATGTTTTACATGGATGATCCTACTAGTCTTAAGGTTAAAGAAGAGATTATTTCTTTGGACTATTTCTTCACTAACTTGCAAGGTGAACAAAAAATACATTTTGAGGCTCTTATGGACCAGCTGGCCCAAAATGAAGTGCTTCTTGAAGAAAAGGGCAGGATTGAAAGAGACGATGCAATGGAAATTACGTCCTTCAAAATGCTCTAGAAGAATCAGAAGAGGTTCGGGCTTCTCTTGAAGAGAGGCTTGAGTCTATTGAGGAGTCACATCAAGAAATGGTGACAAAGCTTGCTAAGGAACATGACAATGCAGTAGCCAAAGCAAAGAAGTTAAAGAAAGAAAAGATTGACTTTGGGCTGCTCATGCTAGACTCTCCGAGGAATTGGAGAAACTTGACATCGCTCACAAGGCTTTGGAAAGTGAATTCTCTATTCTCAACGAGTTGCATGATCAGCTCCAAATTCGATTGACCAAGTACGATGTTCCTAGCACATCTAAATCAACATATATTCACAAGGAAAATGCTAGTGTGGAAGATGAGCTTGTCAATGACACCACTCCCAAAGATAAGGGTGTACTTGATGAGATACTTGGCAAGCAAAGGTCAAATCTTGGAAAAGAGGGACTTGGATATGTCACCAAGTCCAAGAAGAAGAAGTCCAAGAAGAAGAACAACAAGAAGAAGAAGACCAAGGGTGAACAATCAAAGATAAACACCGCTGAGAAGAATGTCACAAAAGACAAAACTGACCATATTGGTTTTGCAGGGTCTCACAATCCAAATCATGAACTCTTTTGTGATTATTAAAGTGATGTGTATGCTTATTATGTTGGTCCTTTTGATGAATATGTTTCTTGGTCTATTTTAGTTCCAAAGACCCTTGTTACTAACATGAGAGGACCCATTGAAAAATGGGTACCTAAAACCAAGAAGTAATTCTCTTGCAGGGCTATGCTTCTGGTGGGTCTAAATGGGTACTGGACAGTGGGTGCACTAGTCATATGACCAGAAGCAAAGAGATGATCATGGATATGCGACCCAATCATGATAATATTAAAGTCTCCTATGGTGATAAGTCTAAATCTCAGGTATTGGGTCTTGGAAAGGTTGTGGTCGCCCACGATATCTCTCTCGTGGACGTCATGCTTGTTGAGACCCTCGGTTACAACTTACTTTCTATTCGTGCCCTTGGTAAGATGGGCTTTGCTGTTTTCATTGATGATGATTTGGTGGTACTCTTGTGGAGAAAGTCTCTCAAGGTCGCTTTTGCTGGGTACGTCGAAAATGACCTGTATGTGGTGGACTTTTCAGGGAAAACCACTTCAGGTCTGATGTGCTTATTCGGAAAGGCCGACGTGGGATGGCTATGGCATCGCCGTTTAGCCCATGTCAACATGAGAACTTTGCGAAGTCTTCACAAGGGTGGCCACATCCTTGGACTAAAAGACAATGTTTCCTTTGCCAAAGATCGTGTTTGCAGGGCTTGTGTTGAAGGAAAAATGCATGACTCTCCCCACAAGAGAAAAACTATTGTTTCTTCAAATAGAATCTTGGAATTACTTCATGTGGACTTATTTGGTCCTCCATCTCATGCCATTCTCGGTGGGAAGAAATATTGCTTGGTGATAGTCGATGATTACTCAAGATACACATGGGTCTATTTCTTCAAGATAAAGAGTGAGACTCAACAAACGGTCATTGATTTCGCCAATGAGGTTCATTGTCAACACAATGTTCCCATTTTGGCAATAAGAAGTGACAACGGCTCCGAGTTCAAGAACTACACATTGAATGAGTTTCTAAGTGAAGAGGGGATAAGACATCAATATTCTGTTGCGTACACCGCTCAACAAAATGGTGTAGCCGAGAGGAAGAACAACACTTTGATGGATATGGCTAGATCGATGTTGGCTGAATTCAAGTCTCCTTACAACTTTTGGGCTGAAGACATATCCACCGCTTTTCACTCATCAAATCGGCTCTACCTCCGCAAGATCTTCGACACGACTCCATATGAATTACTCACCGGTAACAAGCCCAACATTTTGTACTTCTAGGTATTCGGTTGTAAGTGTTTCTTTCTTATCAAAGGTGTCCGTTTGTCTAAATTTGAGTCTAAGGCTTTAGAAGGTATTTTTGTTGGTTACAGTGCCGAATCCCACACTTATAGAGTCTACAACAAGCTCTCCGGAATTGTTGTGGAATCTTGTAGTGTGGAATTCGATGAAAATGATGGCTCCCATGTGGGGCAAGTTGATGTTTGTGATGCAGATGCTGAAATACCCCAAGATGCCATAAGAAGAATGGGTGTGGGATTTTTCCACACCATTGAGGAAACCCTTGTGGCGGATCGGGAAGGACAATGCTCCACTCAAGTGGAGCCCTCATCTACACAAGATCAACAAGCCCCTACTACTGGATAAACCTATGCACCAACACCTCAACCTGCTGAAGATCATCCGTCTTCTGGACAAAATGATAGTCCTAGGCCAGACTATCCGCCCCCTCCAAGGGCCGGACAGTCTGCCCCTAGCACTCCAACTCGCTCCAGTGGACTTCAAGATGAACAAAACGGCCAAGAAAATTCCTGGCCGGATTCTCCGGCCCCAAGGGGCGGATTATCCGGCCCTGGAACTCCAAGTTCTGCCAGGGACACTCAGGAAGAAGATATTGTAGCCGCATCTCCCAGTCCGGATAGTCCGGCCCCACCCAAGGGCGGATTTTCTGGCCCTGAAGAACCTGAACAGCTAAAGTCGCCTGTTTCAAGCTCAGATCAGAATCAAGGGCAAGGTAGTGGCCAAGAAAAGGATCCAAATGCTGAATCAACTCCTTCTAGAAACAACAAGGAATTGAGGCTCGTTGTAAAGCTCGCGCTGATCCGAACCTTGAGTTAAGGGGTCACACTCTTGACAAGGTTGTCGGTGAGCTAAGAAGAAGAGTGTCTATTAGAAGAGAACTTGCTAGCTTCTGCGATCATCAAGCACACATTTCAATGGTTGAACCAAAGAAGGTCTTTGATGCTCTTGAAGATCCTGATTGTGGTTGCAATGCATGAAGAATTAAATAACTTCGAGCGCAATAAGGTTTGGAAGCTCGTAGAGAAACCCATTGAGTTCCGGAGTGTTATCGGCACGAAGTGGATTTTCAAGAACAAACAAGATGAAAATGGCATTGTTGTAAGAAATAAAGCAAGGCTAGTGGCTCAAGGATTCTCTCAAGTGGAAGGAATTGATTTCAGCGAAACTTATGCTCCTGTGGCTTGTCTTGAGTCCATCTATATCCTTGTTGCCTATGCCGCTCATCACAATTTTAAATTACAACAAATGGATCTTAAGAGTGCTTTTATTAATGGTCCACTACATGAGTTGGTATACGTCAAGCAACCCCCGGAATTTGAGGATCCCAAATTTCCGAACCATGTCTACAAACTCGGTAAGGCGCTCTATGGCCTTAAACAAGCCCCACGTGCGTGATATGAGCACCTTAAAGAGCTTTTGTTATACCGTGGATTCGAAGTTGGGCAAATTGATCCCACTCCTTTTACTAAGAAGGTTAATGGGGAGCTTTTTGTATGCCAACTATATGTAGACAACATTATTTTCGGCTCTACTAACCAAGATTTTAATGATGAATTTTCAAAGCTTATGAGTGACAGGTTTAATGATGGGAGAATTGAGGTTCTTTCTTGGATTCGAGATCAAACAACTTAGAGAGAGAACTTTCATTAATCAAGCTAAGTACATCCAAGACATGCTCAAGAGGTTTAAGATGACGGATCTCAATGGCGTTGCTACTCCAAAGCAAACTAAGTGTCATCTCGAGCTTAATCCAAAGGGTAAAGACATGGACCAAAAGGTATATCGATCCATGATCGTCTCTCTCCTGTACCTTTGCATATCTATCCCCGATATCATGTTGAGTGTAGGAGTGTGTGCAAGGCACCAAGCCACTCCTAAAGAAAGCCACTTAGTGGTGGTCAAGAGAATCTTCATATATTTGGTTCATTCCCCGAATTTTGGTTTATGCTATCCCAAAGGCCCCGGTTTCTCTCTATGTGGTTACACTGATTCAGATTGGGCTGGTGACAAAGATGATCAAAAATCAACTTCTGTCGCATGTCAATTCTTGGGCAGGTCTCTAGTGTGTTGGTCTTCAAAGAAACAAAATTGCATATCACTCTCAACCGCCGAAGCTAAATATGTTGCTGCTGCAAGTGTTTGTACACAATTATTATGGATGAGGCAAACTTTAAAGGAATATGGTGTCAACTATGACAAAGTGCCTCTTTTATGTCACAATGAAATTGCTATCAAAATTGCTTACAATCCGGTGCAGCATACAAGAACAAAACATATTGAGATTCACAATCATTTCATTCTGGATCATGTAGCTCGTGGCGATATTGCACTATCTTTTGTGAGCATGAAGAACCAACTTGCTGATATCTTCACGAAGCCTCTTGATGAAGAAATATTTTTTTATTTGAGGAATGAGCTAATAGATTCAAGGAGCTTGGCTTGACTACCCTTGCATACTCACTTACTCTTATTCATGTTTTGGCTTAGATGCGGGCATAGACATAGGGGGAGTGGTCCTAATTGATTGGGCTCACCCTCCCCCCATAATGCCAAAAGCAAGAAAAATCATTTCCCTTAATATCATTTTGTGATATGTGGGTCATCGATGAGCATTGGTTTTGAACTCAAGATACATCTTTCGCGGTGTCATGCCATGCACTCCAACATGGTGGCTTCGGCCACCGACCTCTTCTTGAGAAGAGTTGGTTTCTAGTGGCTATCTTTGAATTTTCTTGCATATCTCTTGTTCTTATGGAAAACACACCCAATTTTGTGTTTTGGTTGATTTTTTCTTGCAACTTTGGGTGTGTAGTACCATCTCAGTTTGTTGCTCTAAACCCAAGACTTTTTCCATTCTTGAACCATCTATTCTTGCACTCAAGTCCTTTATACACTTTCGAGGGATTTTGCAAGGAATGCTCCAGCCTGAATCTATGTTTACAGAAATTCAGAGGGGGGGGGCGGACTATCCGCCCCAAGTGGGGGGGGGGGGGGGGCGGATTATCCGCCTCGGGCGAAATCTGCCTCTTAAGGGTTGGGCTTGGGGAGGAAGGTCTCAAACAGAGCAGCCAGTCCTCCCCCAACCCGTGCCCTGCCCCCAGCCGCCGCTGGAGCTTCCTCCCCTTCCTGGAGTCGACTTGACCACCGGATTCTCTAGGCCCTCCCTGGATCTTCTTCCCCACGCCTCCGGGTACCTTCTCCTCCGTGCTTTTCCTCCAATGAGTGATGGTAACTCCCTCATCATCTCCTTTGTATGGGATTCATTGTTTTTGGTGGAAATCTCGTTGTAGAAGATACTTTGTGTTTCCCCTGTTTGTTAGAATCAGTAGTATTGCAACCCTAGTGCCCGATCTGTTTTGCCTTGGTGAATCTGGGCTGAACCAGATTTTTTTTGCGGGGACGGATTATCCGCCCCTGATAGGGCCGGAAAATCCAGCCCGGAGACTCATTGTTTGTTCTGGTTTTGTTCAGATTTCCACAAATGCACATCTCTAGCTCATAGATTGTTCTCCCACTATTTCTAATAATCCTCTTGGACTTGTGTGTGTTGTTATCCCCATGCTACCTCTCCCATGCTTTTCACAGGTGGTTCACGTGCTCCTAAGATCTACAAGCGTCGTCCCCGTGCCCATTATCTTAAGCCCACTACAGAGGGTAAGTTTGTTGACAAAACTGAGGTCCGCTGGTTGGCAAGAGAGTCTGAATGGATGGCTCAGGCAGCAAAGAAATCCAGGAGGGTTGCATCTCGCAAGGGCAAGGGCAAGCAGTCCCGGCCTAACTACAAGGCCATGGACAGCGTTGAGTACTCCTCCATCCCCCAAACTGATTATTATGCGGATGCTGATAGTGATGGTTCTCCGGAGGATTCCATGTTTTGGTGCTCTCACTTTCGGTTTATTCATGATGATGTATATGTTCCTCTCAAGATTCGCCCTATGCATCCTCTGAATATGACTAAGGCCCAAACCAAGGCAAGACTCCGTGAAGCCTTGGATGTGACTAATAAGATGGGGCTTCATCACCTTATGACTCTTTAGTGTCACTATGACTCCTCGGTAGTGAAGCAGTTTTTCTCAACACTTGTGATCCGCGGAGATGAGCTTCACACCATGAAGTGGATGACCGGGACAATAATGATTCAGTCTGACTTCCGCACCTTTGGTCAGGTCCATGGGTATGCTTTTCATGGACGTGACACAACTTCTGGCCACCGCATCATTTCTCCGCTCAGACCATCCAAGGACACTGTTCTTGCTCCATGTCTGTCATCTGATGGCATTGCTGGTACATTTGCTGGCCTCTCTCCTTTGTATGCCACCCTTGTTGGCATGTTTTGGGACATCATCTCCCCAAGTGGGGGAAACAATGATAAGATCCGTGGTCACCTGGTTCCCCTGCTTGCTTTTGCTCACGACTGTGCAACCAATGCTGGTTCGTCAACAGGTTATAAGATGGATTTTATGGACTATATCTATCATGAGATGACTGAAGCGATGCTCAACCGGCTCTCCATCCCATATGCTCCCTTTATGATGATGCTCATCAATCACATGTTGCCTCATGAGGACTTTGGTACTGGTTTGGATGGTGTTCACAAGCGAAATAAGATCTACAACAAGGCTCATAAGACCTCTCACCCCTCCACTGCCCCTGAGTCCTTCATGCGTGATGCAAGGGCTAGTGGTCATCGTCCCGCGGTGTCCCCAATGGCACGTGAGGTCAAGCAGCTCAATTGGTTTCAACGGCACATTCATTGCATGGGCATATATACTCACAAGGGCCAGTATGAGGAATACCGGAGGATCCATGACATGGCCCACACCCAGCAGCTCATTCTTCACCATGTGTCTGGTGCATCTGGCCATCCACCACCTCCTACTGTTTGGAACCATATGCTCAGTAGAACACGTCAGAGATCAACTATGGAAAGCTCGAGAGTCATCTGTTTCCTCCACCACCGAGGGCACCTACTCCTCCAGTTGATGATGATGAGTATGATGCCGAGGAAGGGGACGGGGATGACTACGACGATGACGAGGACAAGGACGAGGAGGAGTGATCTTATGGGACGCTAGCATCTCTCTTCTTTCTTTTTGGAGTTTTGATGCCAAAGGGGGAGAAGTAGTTCTATTAGGTCACGGATTTGCATGGGTCAGACGCAAGCACTTGCCTCTTTTTCATTCGTTTTATTTGATTGCTTGTGCCCTTTTAGCATTGAACTTTGTGTGCTTGGTTTGCATGGTCTGTATAAGACTTTGTCGTGTGTTACTTGGTGCTCATGTATGGATCTCTGGAATTCTGGATTTATCTTATGGAACTACTCATATGGAATTCTGGATTTATCTATGGAGTATGGCATATGGAATTATCTATTGGTTGCATCAATATTGTGGGGTGTGCTTGAGGCCTAATAATCTCATTATTCACATTGGCTATTTTCATATCCTGGTGGTATGACTTTGTTTCCTAAGTCACCTTGTTTTAATTGTCTTTGTTTTGAAATTGGCTTGCTCTTTAGTGTGTGTGCATTTGTATTCAAATGCAAATTATAAATATGCACACATTTAGGGGGAGCCTCTTTCATTTCCTTAAGGTGCGGTTAGTAGGTTTTATTGCAAATCCTAGTATTGTCATCTAACACCAAAAAGGGGGAGATTGAAAGAACATTTCATAATCCCTAGTGTTTTGTGTTTTAGATAACAATATCAAGGATTATTTAATGTGTGTTGAAGTGCTGCAGATCTCTACCTTGAAAAGGAAACGGAAACGGTTTTTTGGGGGCGGATAATCCGCCGCTCCCTAAACTCAGAAGGGCGCAACCCTCAGAATGAGGGCGGGGTATCTGACGGATTTTCTGGCCAGGCCGGATAATCCGCCCCTCCATGGGCCGGATAGTCCGCCCCCCTGATGGCGGCCAATACTTGTCGTGGAACGCTTCGTTGGAAACCCCAAGAGCAAGGTATGAAGCAGCACAGTAGCAAGTTTCCCTTAGTAAGAAACCGAGGTTATCGAACCAGTAGGAGGAAGGAACGTCACACAGGTGTTGCTGGCAACGTGGAGACCTGGACAACACAAACTCAAGACTTTGCCCCAACGAATCAGTGAGGTTGTCAAGCTCACCGGTTTGCTGTAACAAAGGATTAAACGTATGGTGTGGACGATATATCAATGGTAAAGATTGGACCGGGGTCCATAGTTCAGTAGAGGTGCTCTCCTTAGATAAACAACATGGCATGAAGGATAAACAAATTACAGTGGGGCAATTGACAGCAACTGAGAAAGGCATAACAATGCAATTACTAGCTACAAAGATCCTATGAAGTTTATTGCGCAATACAACAATATACATAGACCGTAATCGAACTGCATCTATGACTAGAAGTCCACCTTCAGGTTATCATCCGAACCCCCTCCAGTATTAAGTTGCAAGCAACAGACAACTGCTTTAAGCAAAGTGTGTAAGGTAAACAGTCCACATGTTCCATGAACAAGAGACCGTTGTTTTCTCCCTAGTAGCAACAACACATCTACAACCGAAGAGATTTCTGTCACTTCCCTTGGAAACTAGAGGCATGAACCCACTATCGAGAATAAATACTCCCTCTTGGAGTCACTAGCAACTACTTGGCCAAGATAACCACTTGCAACAGAGAGAACGCAAGATCACAAACAACATAGACATGATAGAATCATAGAGATAAACCATTAATCAAACCAACATAATAATCTTAATATCCATCGGATCCCCGCAAACACCAACATGAATGATTACAAATAGATTAGATCTTGATCATGAACGGAGCACACAAGATATATACATAAAAGCACAAAGGAGGAGATACAACCATTTAGCTACTACATGGACCCCTAGTCCAAGGTGAAACTACTCACGAATCATATCGGAGAGAAGGCCTCCGGATTGATCTTCCCTCTGGCAGGGTGCCGGGAAGAGCTTTAGATCCCTCGATCTAGGGATGATGCTAGCAGCGGCTACAGACGGTTTCGTGGATTTCTGATCAGGTACCGAGAGTTTATGCATCGGGGGCTTCTTATAGGCGAAGGGGCGAGACCGGGAGGCAGCCAGGAGGGGCAAACCCTACCTAAGCGCGGGGTAGGGCCCACCCGTGCCTAGGGGGGTTTGGCCTCCCTGGCACGCTTCTCCATCTCCCCTCTGGACTTCTTGTTCCCCACAAAAAGTTATTGACTTTGTCCTTCGTCCCGTCCAATTCTGAGAATATTTCTTTACTAACTTTTCTGAAACCAAAAACAATAGAAAACATGCATCTGGCACTATTGCAACTTGTTAATAGGTTAGTACCAGAAAACATGTAAAAATCACCTCAAAGTGTAGACAAGTAAAGCAAAGTAGATATGAAACAAGCATGTAGCATCAAAAATTATAGATACGTTTCCAACGTATCAGCATCCCCAAACTTAACTCCTGCTCGTCCTCGAGTAGGTAAGTGATAAACAGAATAATTTTTGAGGTGACATGCACCCTCACAATAAAGATCCAACCATTTGCAAACATTGAAAGCTCGGATCAAAGAACTCTAAACATGTGAATGAAAGATGGAGTTCTAACAATAGGACATAGTAATTATGCATGCACCATGACAAGCTACAAACAAAGATCATGAATAATGTGCATTGAAAAACGTTTGTTTGTTTCACATGTAGAAAACATAGCATAGTGGCAATCAGCTTGTCCCTCACAGAGTAGCAATATAATGCATAGGACACCTGCAAAGTTGTAACACCGCGGCTGAAAAGACCGTGGCTTCTATGTGACATGCCAATCCCTGGATCGGTTCATTGGCCCACAATAGAATAAGATGGATAACATAGCAAAATATCCGTGTATCATAAATAACTAAGATCCAGCGTACCATTATTACAATAAAAGCTTAGCCCAAAGCTAGCTCAAATTATTCAGGTAGCAACATAAATAGAGTAAATCCTCCATTCTTCAAATTGCCCACAAGTGAACAAGTGCCGAGTGGAGTACCGTGGCCTATATCGATTACTCAGAATCGGAATATCCTGCAACATGAAATGTAGCAGCCCCGAAGGGTCAATACATGGAATGTATGGCAAGTAGAGCTAGTAATGGAGACAATAGTACTAACATCTACATGCATATTTGGCAAGTGGAGCTGTGTCTGGCTTGCATTTGCAAATACCTTTGTCCTACTTTCATAAACAGTTTTTTGATTTTCTTTGAAAAGATCCCAATTAAGTTAACCCAACAGTATTAAAAACAATTATGAAATTGGATTGAGAGAGAAACATGTCATGGAGTCAATATCAAGCAACTCAGATGTCCATAACCGGGGACACGGCTAATCGATTAGATTATACACCCTGCAGGGGTTAGTACACTTTACCCATGTGACTTGGCCAGCCCAGCTCGTACCATCACTCTCATTTTGGGTGATGATAGGGAGAAGTCCAAGAAGAGACTGTTCGGGAAGTAGCTCCTCAATCCCGACGCGCACCGGTCCAACCTACCAAAATTCTACATCTCTGGATACGCAGGTTCGAGTTACCACAACCTACTAAGTCCAACCAACCGCCCATTTCATTATTGGCACATGGTTGTACACGTAAGCTACACAATAAAGAAGCCAATCATTCTCTCTTTATACCTGGGTGCCTTTCCGCAATAAACCACCAAAAATTATCAATCCCATCACACCCAGGAGGTTCATTGATTAAGTTGTTTTAATTTTCACAAACCAATACTTTTAGAAACAAGTCTCAATGATGTAACCCAGCCCTCGTTCAACATAGCATGGCTAAGCACATCTACCAACGGTGGTTCATCTACAAGGAAGACCCTACCACATAATTAGGACATAGCATAGCGATAGTATCATCCTACAAATGCATCTACAAAATACACGACAATGCATTAAAAATAGTAGGACGATATCATGAACAAAGTAGCATCTACTTGCCTTGGTTGTAGCGGTCGGAAGAACAATCCACACACGAGCAAGCGTTGCACTCGTCACAATCTACACGATGCAATTGCAATCATAAACAAACAATCCACAAGCATATGCAACAAATATGATGCATGAATGCATGCAAGACAAGTGAATTGGTGCTACAGCTGCACCACATAATCCTATTCAATAAAGCTACTGATAGCATGCATGGAAAATAGTTTTAGCACTCGGAAAACTATTATGCAAAATATAATGCTCAAAACTAGAGCTAGAACTCAAATAATTCACTACCGATAGTATACTGTTTTTAAAATCTTGGGAAAATTCTACAGTATAGGCATAGCTATTTAGGAATAGTACCAACTGGAATTACTCAAAAAGGAAATATAAAACTCCCCGAGTAATTAAAACACTTCAGAAAGCCACTAGACAGTTTCAGCAGAAGTTTTTACTATAAGCCTATCTTTTTAATTCATGATGTGATTCCCCTTGTTCCACTGAATCCAGGGACATATCATACGCAATTTTTGGAGTTACAGATCTTTTTCTACGAAATAATTACTCCAGAAAGGCCATTAACCTATTTGATTAAACTGTACTAAACCTTCCTGCAAAAGTCTGAAACTAAGATACAGCAAGATTCTACACTTCTCGCTGAATCTACACATATTTTATTTGCAATTTTTGGCCTAGCGGTTTAATTTCTACGCAATTTACAAGTTTCTACCGAAATCTGCCAACTAAATCGATTAAAATAATTACCCAGTCAACTGTGTCTGTTGACTGGTCAACGCGGCTGCTGACTGGGCGCTGACTGGGCGTCTGACTAGTCAACGCCTGGGACTGACCGGTCAACGACCGATCTGGACCGTTGATCTGAGATCTAATGGCGGCTGCAGACTCACCGGAAACAACGGCGGCGATCTCGGGACGGTGGCGGCGATCGGTTCCGGCGACGGCGGTTACCTGCGCGAGAGGGAGATGGTCAGCGCGGATCGAGGCGGTCAACCCGATGGCGACGACGCATTCGGCGGCGGCACGACACGGGCGAGCGGGCGTGCGGTAGCGAGCGGGCGCTGCGAGCGGGCAGCGAGGCGCGCGGCAGGCGGCGGGGTGCGGCGCGTTGGCGGGAGGCGGCTCGGCGGCGGGGCAGGCGGCTCACCTGGCGGCGCGGCGGCGCGGAGGCCGAGGGCGGCGGCGGCGGGGTCCAGGAGGCGGCGCGGCTCGGAGATCGAGGTAGGGCGCGGGGTTCGAGGCGCGTGCGGGTGCGGTCTTCGAGGCAAGGGCGGCGGCGGCTGGGTGGGGCCTCTTAAGTGGGGCCCCCTCGTGGGGTCCTATGCGGACACGTCGCGCGGTTGGAATCGGACATGGAAATCGGCCCGATTTTATATCTTTTAATAAAACGGCCGTAACTTTTTCGTAGGAGCTCCGAATCGAGCGATTCTTGCTCCTACGTTTTTGAAAAATCGAGGGGAACAATCTAGGGACAAGGGTAGAGCAAAACCACTAGGCTACAAGGGTGGACACGACAAGCCCTGCTAAATCCTCCCGCAGGAGCCTCGTAGTAAAATAGGGTAGGGTTTGGAAGATAGTGTTTTGCCGAAACTTTTCAATCGATGGTTTTGCATGGAAAAGCATGATGCAATGATATGAATAATATGCAGAACCAAATCTAAAATTTGGGATGTGACAAGACTAACCCCCTTAAGATGAATCTCGTCCTCGAGATTCGGCGCGGCTAGCAAATAGGTGTGGATAGTCCTCTCGGATGTCATCCTCACGCTCCCAAGTGGCTTCCTCTTCGGTGTGGTGGCTCCACTGTACCTTGCAAAACCTGATCGTCTTGGTACGGGTAGTCCTCTCTGCTGTCTCCAGAATCTTGACCGGTTTCTCCTCATAGGTCAAATCATTCTCAAGCTGAACCTCCTCTAGCGGTACAGTGTCCCTCAATGGTGTATCCGCCATCTCCGGATGACACTTCTTGAGCTGGGATACGTGGAACACATTGTGAACAGCGGACAGAGCTTCTGGCAACTCCAACTGATAAGCAACTTCTCCTTTGCGTGCTAAGACTCAATACGGCCCAATAAATCGAGGTGCCAGCTTACCCTTAATTCCAAATCTCTTGATTCCACGAAGTGGTGATACTCTGAGGTATGCTATATCACCTATCTCATACACCACTTCCTTGCGCTTGGTGTCAGCGTAGCTCTTCTGCCTTGATTGTGCTACCTTTAGCCTGTCCCTAATCAAGGCGACCTTCTCCTCAGCGTCCTTGATCAAATCAGGCCCAAACAACTGGCGTTCACCTACTCCATCCCATAGCAATGGTGTTCGTCACCGTTTCCCATACAGCACATCGAACGGTGACGTCTTGATGCTGGTTTGATAGCTGTTGTTGTAGGAAAACTCAGCATACGGCAAATTCTCATCCCAACTAGAACAATGAGCCAAAGCGCAAGCTCTCAGCATGTCCTCCAAAATCTGATTCACCCTCTCGGTCTGTCCATCAGTCTGTGGGTGAAACACTGTGCTAAACTCCAATCTAGTACCAAGTGACTCGTGCAGCTGGTGCCAGAAGTGTGAGGTAAATTGGGTGCCTCTGTCAGATACAATACTCTTGGGAACTCCGTGTAGGCACACAATTCTGTCCATGTAAATCTTGGCCAACTTTGCACTCGTGTAGGTTGTCTTCACCGGAATAAAGTGGGCTACCTTGGTCAAATGGTCGACCACTACCCAAATGGAGTCATAACCTGACCTGGTCCTGGGCAATCCTGTGATAAAATCCATTCCCACTCTATCCCACTTCCAATCCGGCACGGGCAATGGCTGTAGCAAACCTGCTGGCTTCTGGTGTTCCGCCTTTACTCGGATACATACATCACATAGGGCAATATGCTCTGCGATGTCTCCCTTCATGTTGTTCCACCAGAATCTATCCTTTAGGTCCATATACATCTTCGTATTGCCCGGATGTATGGAATACGGCGAGTCATGAGCTTCCTGCAGAATCAACTTCCTTAACTCCGGATCGTTGGGAACGCACAAGCGATCTCCATACCACAAGGTTCCTTGCTCATCCTCGCGGAATTCCATTGCTCGACCTTCCTTCATCTTTTCCTTAACTTCATCTATCTCTTTGTCTCCCACTTGAGCCTTCCTGATTCTGTCCTGTAGCGTTGGTTGGACCTCCATTGTTGCCAAGTACCCTTCAGATACTACCTCCAGTCTAAGGTCCTTGAACTGCTTGCACAAATCCTCAGGCAATTCCCCAATTGTCAATCCGTTGGCATAGACCTTCCGGCTCAGAGCATCTGCTACTACATTGGCCTTTCCTGGGTGGTATTGTAGATTCATATCATAGTCCTTGATAAGTTCCAACCATCTACTTTGCCTCATGTTCAGTTCCTTCTGTGTAAATATGTACTTCAGGCTCTTGTGGTCGGTGTATACATCACAGTGCTTTCCCATTAAGTAATGCCTCCACACCTTGAGCGCATGAACCACTGGCGCTAACTCCAAGTCGTGTGTGGGGTAATTCTACTCATGGTGCTTGAGTTGCCGCGAGGCATAAGACACTACTCTTCCATCTTGCATCAGCACACTCCCAAGTCCCTGTCGAGAAGCATCACAGTACACTTGGCAATCCTTTTGAAGATCTGGTAAACACAGAACAGGCGCGGTCACTAGTCGACGCTTTAGTTCCTGAAAGCTGGCTTCACATACATCTGACCATTCAAACTTTCTCTCCTTCTTTAGAAGTTCAGTCATCGGCTTAGCAATCTTGGAAAAGTTTTCAATGAACCTCCTGTAATATCCAGCAAGTCCCAAAAAGCTTCGAATCTCTCCCGCATTCTTGGGTGCTTCCCACTCAGTTACTGCAGTCACTTTGCTTGGGTCAACAGCGACTCCTTCTCCTGACACTACGTGTCCAAGAAACCCAACGGTGTTAAGCCAGAATTCACACTTGCTGAATTTGGCATACAGCTGATGTTCCCTCAGTTTCTCCATAATCAGTCGCAGATGTTTCTCATGCTGAGCATCATCCTTGGAATATATCAGTATGTCATCAATAAACACCACCACGAACTTGTCCAAATACTCCATGAATACCTTGTTCATCATGGTCATGAAATATGCCGGGGCATTCGTTAGTCCAAAAGACATAACTGTATACTCATATAAACCATACCTAGTGGTGAAGGCGGTTTTTGGTACGTCCTCCTCCCGAATCTTCAATTGGAAGTAGCCTGATCGCAGATCAATCTTGCTGAACACCTTCGCTCCTTCCAGTTGATCAAACAAATCATTTATGTTCGGCAGAGGGTACTTGTTCTTGATGGTCACTTCATTCAGCGAGCGATAGTCCACTACTAATCTCTTGCTGCTGTCTTTCTTCTCCACAAACAGAACAGGTGCTCCCCATGACGACGAACTAGGCTGAATGAATCCCTTTTCTAGCTTCTCTTTCAACTGCTTCTTCAATTCCTTCAGCTCATCCACATCCATCTTATATGGTTTCTTTGCTATTGGTCCTGTTCCCGGCATCAGGTCGATAAGAAACTCTACTTCCCTGTCAGGTGGCATCCCTGGCAGTTCTTCCGGAAACACATCGGGGTAATCCCTAATCACTGGCATAGTATCCATGCTAACCCCCTTAAGAGAATTCAACTTACACCTTCCTGGTCGTACAGCCGACTTGAATCTAATCCTCTTACCATCTGGGGTTTTGAGTGATACAGCTCGCTGTGCACAATCTATGTGTCCCCCATGCATGGACATCCAATCCATACCCAGAATAACGTCTAATCCCTGTGATTCCAACACTACCAAATGTGCACTGAAGTTGTGTGTTCCAATCCTCACAGTTAAGTCGCGGCATCCCGCGCTAGCTATCATATCTCCTCCAGGTGAACTCACTCTAATAGACCCTTTCATAGACTCAGTAGGTAACTTATACTTATCCACAAATGCCCTTGATATGAATGAATGCGATGCACCAGTATCGAAAAGTATAACTGCAGGGTAAGTGTTGATTGGGAACTTACCAATCACAAGGTCAGGCTCATCTGGAATCTCCTCCACATTCATGTGGTTCACTGTAGCCTTCTCGTTGTTGGTTGGCTTCAGTCCTTTCCTCTCCGGACAGTTGTCAACATAGTGTCCCTTCTGTTTACACTTGAAGCACGTCACCTCACTCAGATCCTTCTTCACAAAGCTGCGATCACGGTTGCGGTCATGTCCACCGTGTCCTCCGGAGTGGTGGGAGTGTCCTCCCTTGTGGCTGTGGTGGATGCTCCTATGGTTGTCATGACGATGCCCATCGCCTCCATGGTGGTGGCGGTCATGGCTCCCATGGTCACTTCCTCCATGCTTGGACTATCCATCATATGAAGTGCGAGACTTGTGATGTGAACCAGAGTGGTGATTATTGTTCTTTCTCTTGCGGTTTTCCACCTGCTTGTGCTTCCCTTCCAGGATCCTGGCCTTGTCCATAAGCTCCTGGAAAGTGGGACAATAAACCACCAGTAGCTGCACTGAAATCTCATCACTGAGGCCATCCAGGAATCTCTCCCTCCTTTTTGCATCAGTGTCAACATCCTCAGGTGCATAACGGGACAGGTTGTTGAACTCCTCAATGTACTCAGCCACGGTGCGATTGGTTTGGCGCAAGTAGCGGAACTCCTTCCTCTTCAGGCTCAGAACTCCTGAAGACACGTGGTTGGTCCTGAAACCTTCCTCAAACATTGCCCAAGTCACGGTATCCAGCGGGTGGGTGATCTGAAAAGTGTCCTACCAAGAAGCGGCTGGTCCCTCCAGTAGGTGAGCGGCAAACCTCACCTTCTCAGCATCAGTGCATCCAACAGTTACCAGATCTTTGTTGACTGAACGCAACCAGTCGAGAGCAACCATTGGTTTTGTTGCAGTAGAGAACTTAGCTGGCCTTAGCCTCAGAAATCTGGTGAGGGCATCCCCCTGAGGCTGATTATTTCCATTGTTGTTGTTCTGAGCTGCCATAAATTGATTCATCACTTGGGTCAGCTGTGCCTGGGCTGCCATGAGCTGCTCCAACTCAGTGGGTTGACGGCGGGGAGGCATCTGCGGTTCAGCACAGGTAAGTTTAGAAAGTTTCAACTACGGTAATAGGACTCTACCCATGCATATGATCAAACAACAACAAACAATAGCAGACAATCACAAGCATGCAACACATCAACAAACAAGTGATCCAGCAACATCCCAGGGGTTATCCTAGCAGTATATACCTACTGAAATAGTTTTACAAGAGTTGGCAATGGTTAACTAAACAGTAGATCAACTAAACAACAAAACAGCAATCTGCCAGAACAGTCCAGCAGCGTTCGCGAATTTTCCTCCTGACTTAAACTCGTCAGAAAATTTAGCTGATTTTTGCACATACAGTACAGAGAGTTTCGCACCAGCCCAATTGTTTTTAGATTTTTCCCAGTTACCAGAAAAATATGAAAAATCATACAGTACTGCTGTATCAGCAGAAAACTACAGCGAAAATAACACAGATAGTAACCAAAATTGCCTTAACTCTTTCATAAAATTCGCACAAATAATTCCTGGGATATTGGAGTACACAAATAAGCAACTAAACACTCTTAAACTAACAGCAACTAAGTTTCACATCGATCGAGACTAATCCTAACGATTTTACCTAACGAGGACTAATTGGTGGACTTCTATCTACTTCTTGAAGAGGTTGCGGTAGGTCCTTGCACTCATGCGTTGATGCTTCGGCCCACGGTTCAACCATGGCGGCGGAGTGTACACTTCTCCTGAACCATCACTTGAGATCTCAAACTCTACCTCTTCTGGATCCTCCTCTTCTTCTTCACTCTCAGCTGCAACTGCAACAGCTTCATCTCCTCCACCATCATCGTCTCCATCATCATCATCCTCGTCCTCATCATCATCATTCCCACTGTCGTCATCATCATCTTCATTGTTGCCACCATCTCCATTGTCATCATCAGAGGGTGGATTCAGCTGTGCTTGGAGAGCGGCAATCTGGGCTGTCATAGCTTCAATAGTTTGATCCCTTTCCTGGACGGTCCCTTGCAACTGTTGTATGTTCTGGGTGTTCTCCTGCACAGTACCATGAAGATGAGCTATGGTTGCATCTCTGGCTATCAGGGCATTCTCCAGAACTCCCACAGTTTCATGCAGGGTGTCAATCTCCTGTCCTTGGACCACCATACCATTGCTAGCAAAGTCTGCAATCTCCTTTATCATCATCACTTTCTCAGCTAGAGCTCCATTCTCCCTTTCCATGTCCTCTATGTGCCTCCGACGGGGCGACATGTTGTTCCTGTCGCCCGGGGTAACCACAATGTGCCCATCTTCATCACGCCTCCCATAGTCACGGTAGGGTGAATCTGCTGGCAGTAGGTGTCGGACTTGATGGCACTGGCGAGACAGGGCTTCATGTATGGCCAAGTTGATACCAAGTCCCCAGTTGCAGTATGTCTTGGTGTAGATCAAGTGCACGGGGTTTGGCAAGGCGGCATCTCTGAATATGAAGGTGGTGATCTCCCATGCATCCTCTCCATATCCATAGGTGTATAACCTTCTTCCCTTGAACATGGGCAGTGGCAATCCCAATGACTGCGAGAGCTGTGCTAACTGTCTTGCAAAGGGCCTTCGTGACTCCATGGTAGCGTACTCAGTCCTGACTTCTCCCATCTATCAAGTAAAAGAGGAAAGTGTGAGAATAGAATATGGTAAGAATTTACGAGGGTGAAAGGCATAAGATGAAAGTCAGAGTTAATATAGGCTTTAATAAATCTATGGCTTCCTAATCCAATCCTAGGTCACGATCCTACAGTCGACACACGGGCTCTGATACCATCTTGTAACACCGCGGTTCTGAAAAGACCGTGGCTTCTATGTGATATGCCAATCCCTGGATCGGTTCATTGGCCCACAATAGAGTAAGATGAATAACATAGCAAAATATCCGTGTATCATAAATAACGAAGATCCAGAGTACCATTATTACAATAAAAGCTTAGCCCAAAACTAGCTCAAATTATTCAGGTAGCAACATAAATAGAGTAAATCCTCCATTCTTCAAATTGCCCACAAGTGAACAAGTGCCGAGTGGAGTACCGTGGCCTATATCGATTACTCAGAATCGGAATATCCTGCAACATGAAACGTAGCAGCCCCGAAGGGTCAATACATGGAATGTATGGCAAGTAGAGCTAGTAATGGAGACAATAGTACTAACATCTACATGCATATTTGGCAAGTGGATCTGTGTCTGGCTTGCATTTGCAAATACCTTTGTCCTACTTTCATAAATAGTTTTTTGATTTTCTTTGAAAATATCCCAATTAAGTTAACCCAACAGTATTAAAAACAATTATGAAATTGGAATGAGCGAGAAACATGTCATGGAGTCAATATCAAGCAACTCGGATGTCCATAACCGGGGACACGGCTAATCGATTAGATTATACACCCTGCAGGGGTTAGTACACTTTACCCATGTGACTTGGCCAGCCCAGCTCGTACCATCACTCTCATTTTGGGTGATGATAGGGAGAAGTCCAAGAAGTGACTGTTCGGGAAGTAGCTTCTCAATCCCGACGTGCACCGGTCCAACCTACCAAAATTCTACATCTCTGGATACGCAGGTTCGAATTACCACAACCTACTAAGTCCAACCAACCGCCCATTTCATTATTGGCACATGGTTGTACACGTAAGCTACACAATAAAGAAGCCAATCATTCTCTCTTGATACCTGGGTGCCTTTCCGCAATAAACCACCAAAAATTATCAATCCCATCACACCTAGGAGGTTCATTGATTAAGTTGTTTTAATTTTCACAAACCAATACTTTTAGAAACAAGTCTCAATGATGTAACCCAGCCCTCGTTCAACATAGCATGGCTAAGAACATCTACCAACGGTGGTTCATCTACAAGGAAGGCCCTACCACATAATTAGGACATAGCATAGCGATAGTATCATCCTACAAATGCATCTACAAAATACACGACAATGCATTAAAAATAGTAGGACGATATCATGAACAAAGTAGCATCTACTTGCCTTGGTTGTAGCGGTCGGAAGAACAAACCACACACGAGCAAGCGTTGCACTCGTCACAATCTACACGATACAATTACAATCATAAACAAACAATCCACAAGCATATGCAACAAATATGATGCATGAATGCATGCAAGACAAGTGAATTGGTGCTACAGCTGCACCACATAATCCTATTCAATAAAGCTACTGATAGCATGCATGGAAAATAGTTTTAGCGCTAGGAAAACTATTATGCAAAATATAATGCTCAAAACTAGAGCTAGAACTCAAATAATTCACTACCGATAGTATACTATTTTTAAAATCTTGGGAAAATTCTACAGTATAGGCATAGCTATTTAGGAACAGTACCAACTGGAATTACTGAAAAGGGAATTATAAAACTCCCCGAGTAATTAAAACACTGCAGAAAGCCACTAGACAGTTTCTGCAGAAGTTTTTACTGTAACCCTATCTTTTTAATTCACGATGAGATTCCGCTCGTTCCACTGAATCCAGGGACATATCATACGCAATTTTTGGAGTTATAGATCTTTTTCTACGAAATAATTACTCCATAAAGGCCATTAATCTATTTGATTAAACTGTACTTAACCTTGCTGCAAAAGTCTGAAACTAAGGTACAGCAAGATTCTACACGACTCACTGAATCTACACATATTTTATTTGCAATTTTTGGCCCAGCGGTTTAATTTCTACGCAATTTACAAGTTTCTACCGAAATCTACCAACTAAATCGATTAAAATAATTACCCAGTCAACTGTGTCTGTTGACTGGTCAACGCGGCTGCTGACTGGGCGCTGACTGGGCATCTGACTAGTCAACGTCTGGGACTGACCGGTCAACGACCGATCTGGACCGTTGATCTGAGATCTAATGGCGGCTCCGGACTCACCGGAAACAACGGGGGCGATCTCGGGACGGTGGCGGCGATCGGTTCCGGCGACGGCGGTTACCTGCGCGAGAGGGAGACGGTCAGCGCGGATCGAGGCGGTCAACCCGATGGCGACGACGCATTCGGCGGCGGCACGGCACGGGCGAACGGGCGTGCGGCAGCGCGGCACGGGCGAGCGGGCGGCGAGGCGCGCGGCAGGCGGCGGGGTGCGGCGCGTTGGCGGGAGGCGGCTCGGCGGCGTGGCAGGCGGCTCACCTGGCGGCGCGGCGGCGCGGAGGCCGAGGGCGGCGGCGGCGGGTCCAGGAGGTGGCGCGGCTCGGAGATCGAGGTAGGGCGCGGGGTTCGAGGCGCGTGCGGGTGCGGTCTTCGAGGCAGGGGCGGCGTCAGCTGGGTGGTGCCTCTTAAGTGGGGCCCCCTCGTGGGGTCCTACGCGGACACGGCGCGCGGTTGGAATCGGACACTGAAATCGGCCCGATTTTATATCTTTTAATAAAACGACCGTAACTTTTCCGTACGAGCTCCGAATCGAGCGATTCTTGCTCCTACGTTTTTGAAAAATCGAGGGGAACAATCTAGGGACAAGGGTAGAGCGAAACCACTAGGCTACAAGGGTGGACAAGACAAGCCCTGCTAAAGCCTCCCGCAGGAGCCTCGTAGTAAAATAGGGTAGGGTTTGGAAGATAGTGTTTTGCCAAAACTTTTCAATCGATGGTTTTGCATGGAAAAGCATGATGCAATGATATGAATGATATGCAGAACCAAATCTAAAATTTGGGATGTGACAAAAGTTCACAAGGGTGACTAGAAATAGATAGCACAAGAACAAGTAATAACACAATATGCATCAATTAATAAGCTCTGGAACACTGCACACAGAATGACAACTATGCTCTCTTTATGGTGCCTAAAGGTAGAAGGTGGAGACTCAAATAATGGTGGAAGAAAAGCCTTTTTGTAAAGGAAGAAGAGATTGCAAGTTTCAAAAAGAGGTTCCAAAAATTATGGTACTTATTAGCTTCCAATCCTCATTGCCCCTATCATAAGCATCTTGAAGTGGTTAAGTTTAAAGTGGCAAAGCTGGAGTATATGCTTGACAAAGTATAAGTTGGCAATCTCAAGTCCCTTGACTATGAGGGCTACACCTTATGGATACTCAACTTAGGGCCCAGGAAAGTTCTTGTCACTATAAGTATTTGCATATCATTGAGAACCGCCAACGGGGTACCCCTTGCACATGGTACAGGAGCTTTCCCATAACCAAAATGACAAGGCAAGCAGACAATGAGAATCTCAGCAATCTTTTTATTTACCATATGCATAGCTTTTTATTGAGGATTCTTCATAGATAGCTCACTATGGTGATGCTACAAGTTTCCACCATGATTAGGCATGGCTTAGGCTAGCGGCCCAGACGTTTCTCTAACACAGAAGACAAACTCCATGGACTTACAAGATCCCACTTCATTTCACACCGGTAACATCCATAGACAAAAGCGCATGATATCAACTGAGTACAACAAGGTACAAGTGCAATGTTGAAAACGTTCCCCGTGACAGCATGGTTCTGCTAATTCCAACTTATAAGTGCAAGCATATACACCAAAGTTGTCACAACGGTTCAAGTTTATTAGGGGCAAAGAATAAAGTGTGCCATCAAGTTCGTGAGGGCTTTAATCACTAAGTTTTCACATAATAAAATAGTTTTTAATTGGAAGATAGATGAAAACAAGAATATACTTTGGAATGGTGTAACACACCATGCATAGGAGTTTATAGTGGACACTTTGGAATAACTTGGTTTCTTGGGAGTTGGAAGCATGAGTAGAACATACTCATACAAGTGGAGGCTAGCAAAAGACTGGGAGCAACCAACTAAGAGAGCAATAATGGCCATAATTATGCAATGCTACAAAGCAAACTAATCAAAGCAAAGAGTGGTACTACAAGTCAAGGACTAAATGATCCTAGAGGCTAATTGTGACTTGTCATAGTCATAGCATGGTGTGAGCATGTTCCAAGTCAATCCAAGCAAAACATCAAAGGAGAATACCACAATACTATGCTTTTGCATGCTAAAACAACGCATAATTTTTTCAAGGCACACTAAGCAATCCCAATTGTTTGGAACAAGACATGCTACAAAAATAATCACTAAGCATAATGCAAAAAACAACCCCTAGCATGTCATGATAAAGTCTAAGTCACAGTCAATGCGAGCTCCTCTTGCACTTCAAGCAAGAACTTACTACTCCTTTCCCAAACACCAAGCAAACTTATTTGCAAAAACAACACAGCGAGAACGGGGGTCCAAACTTCTTTATTCAAGCAAACAAAACAACCTAAGCAAAGCAAACGAAAACTAAGACACTCCAAGAACAACACAACTGTGCATGAAACAATAAAAGTGAAGTGTCTAGATAGACCTGAGCTTTTTATTGATGAAGAAGGGGATGCCTTGGGCATCCCCAAGCTTTGATGCTTGTACCTCTTGGATATTTCTTGGGGTTACACCATGGTGGCATCCCCAAGCTTGATCTTTTGTCCATTTTTCATCTCATTGCATCATTCTCTCTCTACACCTGAAATTTGTTCCTTCATACAAAACTTCACACAATCTTCATTAGCAACATTAGCTTATTCAAAAGATATTAGACCGCTTGGCAAAGCTTTGGAACAGCAAGGATTTTCACTAAAAACACAAGCTACTGAAGTAACTCCTTCAAAGAAACTCAATTTACCTGAAGAGAGATCAAAAAGGAATCAATAAGAAGCAAATACAAAAATGGCAGAAATCTATGAAAACAGACCATCAGGTATAAACAAAAATTTTCAAACATCTTCTGTTGCTCAAATCAAAAAGTGTTAAACTAACTAAAGTTATCCAACATACTGGGGGATTTATTCGTCAATTTTGAGCTCAATCCGACTTACAGAGCCTCCTCATGAATTTCTTTGGTGGAGGACAGAAATCTGTTTCGGGACAACAACTCCCCAAATCTTACTTCCCTATCATTAGAAGTCATTCTTGGCACAAAAAAGCAAACAAAAAGGATAAGGAGAGGTCATTACAGTAGTAATAACTTCCAAGACTCAAGTAAACTATTGGGTTATCTCCCAACAAGTACTTTTCTTTAACGCCTTTAAGTTAGGCATGATAGCTTGAGAAGATGCTCTCATAAGAATTATGAATTGAAGTCAAAGAGAGCATCAAGAAGCAAATTCAAAACACACTAAAGTCTAACCCACTTCCTTGTAAGAAAATAAATCAAAGAAGCACATAGTAAGAAGAATGGGAAAACAAAACAAGTGCAACTTCAAGATTTTCAACATAAAGAGGGGAAACTTAATATTGTTGAGATACATAAGACCATATTTCCCTCTCTCATAATAACTTTCAGTAGCATCATGAATAAACTCAAAAATATAACTATCACATAAAGCATGCTTTTCATGATCTACAAACACATAATTTCTATCAAGCTCAAAAATAGTGGGATTAAAACCTTCACAGGTTCTATCCAAAGTAGATATTTCAAATGGATCCACTGGAACATAACAGTCCTTCTTTGGCAAGCATGGGGGACAATCAAATAATATAAGAGGTAAATAGTTACTCTCATTAGAAGGTAGGCATGGGTAGATCCATTCTTCCTCCTTTTGTTCATCACTCTCCTCCTCTTTTTCATCTAATGAGCTTCCAGTTTCAACAATTTACTCTTCCATAGGCTCCTGCAAGGCATTAGTCTCTTCAATTTGTGGAAAGCATCTATTAAAATTTTCAAGAATATAGCCATTTGCTTCCTTGTAATTATGAAAGTAGAATTTTAGTATCTCATAAACCTCATGTTCATAAGGTTCATCATTAGTATTTTCAAGCAAACTAGCAAGTTCAAATGCACCCTTGAAAGCAGTAAATTCTTCAATTTGTTCCACATCATAAAAGTCATAATTTCCCTTAACATAAGAAGATATGGTAACATTATCATTATACTCACATTGAAAAGGCAGGTGTTTATACCTCCTACAGCAACAAGACTTATCAAAGAAATAAGTAACATTATAAGTAGAGAACACGTCTCTAGCAATAGTATTCAACTTATCAATTTGTTCCCATAAGTGTTTCCCTTTTTGTGACAAACGGTGTTCCTTATAATAATACTTTTGTTCTTCCATGAACCCACCTTGCCAATAAGAACTAGTTTCAAAGAAACCATTCATTGATAGAAAGCATGATTAAGAAAGGCAACATACCAACAACTAGAGTAGGAACTATTTTTTTTTGTGTTTTTGAATAAGGCAAGCAAACCAAGATAGACTATTTTTTTGGGTTTTTTGAAAAGATGCAAACAAAACCAAGCAAAAGAAACTAAGAAAACTAAAAACAAAGTAAAGAGAAAGGAAGTGAAGGACTCCCCTAGTGAATACGTCCTTATCATCCCCGGCAACGGCGCTAGAAATTAGCAAGGTGCTTGACAGGGAGGAAGAAGTTTGATGTCCCTTTATTCTCCGGCAACGACACCAGAAATTTGCTTGATGGCTCCGAATACTTGTCGTGGAACGCTTCGTTGGAAACCCCAAGAGCAAGGTATGAAGCAGCACAGCAGCAAGTTTCCCTTAGTAAGAAACCGAGGTTATCGAACCAGTAGGAGGAAGGAAACGTCACACAGGTGTTGCTGTCAACGTGGAGACCTGCACAACACAAACTCAAGACTTTGCCCCAAAAAATCAGTGAGGTTGTCAAGATCACCAGTTTGCTGTAACAAAGGATTAAACGTATGGTGTGGAAGATATATCAATGGTAAAGATTGGACCGGGGTCCATAGTTCACTAGAGGTGCTCTCCTTAGATAAACAACATGGCATGAAGGGTAAACAAATTACAGCGGGGCAATTGACAGGAACTGAGCAAGGCATAACAATACAATTACTAGCTAGAAAGATCCTATGAAGTCGATTGGGCAATACAACAATATACATAGACCATAATCCAACTGCATCTATGACTAGAAGTCCACCTGCAAGTTATCATCCGAACCCCCTCCAGTATTAAGTTGCAAGCAACAGACAACTGCTTTAAGCAAAGTGTGTAAGGTAAACAGTCCACATGTTCCATGATCAAGAGACCGTTGTTTTATCCCTAGTAGAAACAACACATCTACAACCGAAGAGATTTCTATAACTTCCCTTGGAAACTAGAGGCATGAACCCACTATCGAGCATAAATACTCCCTCTTGGAGTCACTAGCAACTACTTGGCCAAGATAACCAGTAGCAACGGAGAGCATGCAAGATCACAAACAACACAGACATGATAAAATCATAGAGATAAAACCATTAATAAAACCAACATAATAATCTAAATATCCATCGGATCCCCGCAAACACCAACATGCATGATTACAAATAGATTAGATCTTTATCATGAACAGAGCTCACAAGATCTATACATAAAAGAACAAAGGAGGAGATACAACCATCTAGCTACAACATGGACCCATAGTCCAAGGTGGAACTACTCATGAATTATATCGGAGAGAAGGCCTCCAAGATGATCTCCCCTCTGGCAGGGTGCCGGGAACAGCTTCAGATCCCCCCGATCTAGGGACGATGGTGGCGGCGGCTACAGACGGTTGTGTGGATTTCTGATCGGGTACCGATAGTTTCTGCATCGGGGGCTTCTTATAGGCGAAGGGGCGAGACGGGGAGGCGGCCAGGAGGGGAAAACCCTACCCAGGCGTGGGGTAGGCCCCACCCGCGCCTATGGGGGGTTTGGCCTCCCTGTCCCGCTTCTCTATCTCCTGTCTGGACTTCTTGCTCCCCACAGAAAGTTATTGACTTTGTCCTTCGTCCCGTCCAATTCCGAGAATATTTCTTTACTAACTTTTCTGAAACCAAAAACAGCAGAAAATAGGCATCTGGCACTGTTGCAACTTGTTAATAGGTTAGTACTAGAAAACATGTAAAAAGCACCTCAAAGTGTAGACAAGTAAAGCAAAGTAGATATAAAACAAGCATGGAGCATCAAAAATTATAGATACGTTTCCAACGTATCACCCCCACGTTTTTCTCCAAGTCAAGTGCGGCGCGACCTTCAATATGGGGGCGGATTTTCCCCAAGAGTTTTCGTCCTGGGGGTGGACTTTTCCCCCATGGCGGTTAGTCCGCCCCTTGAGGGGGGCGGATAATCCACCCCCTCGAGGTTTTTCACCAAGTTAAGACCGGCGTCACCTTCTATGTGGGCGGCACACTTTCGGTCCAGGGGGCGGATTTTCCCCCTAGGGCAGATAGTCCGCCCCTAGTGGGGGCGGATTATCCGCCCCCAAACTTCTCCAACGGCAAGATCTAGGCAGGGGGTATTTAAGCCAGCCTTCCCCCTCCTGCCAGAACTCTTGGTTCATTCAAAAAAAAGTCAGGATCTGTTCTTCAACCTTCATCCAAGAGAGATCCACCTTCATTCACCCAAAGGCCCCGTCCCTTGGGGAATCGAAGGAGGATAATTCGATCTTCAACTACTACAATCAAGCGCTTCATCTCCTCTCCATTCATTTGGAGAATCACCGATCTAGTATTTCCTACAAATATCTAGATCCTTGCTTTTGTTTATATTGATAAACCTTGTTCTTGTGACAGTTTTTTGTCATTACGGGAGCCCCTAATTCAGTTGTGGGTGTGTGCCCCGGTAGAGTTGTAAAGGCACCGGTTCCCGCCTCGAAGGGTACCGATAGTGTAGAAGGTGGATCAGGCCTTTCGTGGCGAGATCCATCGGAGAATAGGGTGAGGCCTATTGTGGCGTGGTGGTCTTAGAACCGCCCACCCCTCCAACACAGATGTACTTCCCTTAACAAGGAAGGAACTGCGGTAAAACAAAACCATGTGTCTCCGTGTGCTCCACTACGGTTTCCTCGCTCCTCTCTTTACGTGCTTAGTAGCTAGGTTTGCATATAGGGAATTTCTCGTAGTTGCATATCTGGAGAATTTACTTTATGTCAAGCCTAAAATTGAAAAAGAACTAAAAATTGAGTAAAGCCTATTCACCCCCCTCTAGGTGCCCATACGATCCATTTCAATCTACAACCTCCCCCTGGCGGTGCATGAAGAAGAAGTATGTAACCATGAGTATGCATGTTCAAGGGCTAAAACAACCCGGTACAGACATCAATCTGTATCTCATGGTGTTGAAAGAGGAGCTGGCCACGTTATGGGAAGACGGAGCCCATACGTGGGACCCCGCTGCACAAGACTATTTTTATATGAGAGCGGCAGTGATCATGATGGTGCAAGACTATCCTGGTTATAGGTACTTCTCGGGGAAGGTGGTCCAAGGATTCTGTGGGCATGTTAGTTGCAAGGATAATACAATGTATTGTCAGCTACAGAAAGATCCTGAGCCTAGGAAAACCATGTTCCACGGGTCTCGAAGGTGGCTTCCCAAGAATCACATTTGGAGAAAGCAAGGACATCTATTTGATGGGACAGTCGAGCTTCGAGGAATCCTAGACCAGAGGAGAGGCGCATAAATCGATGAGCTATTGAAAAACTGGAAAGAGTGCCCTCCACCGGGAAAGAACCAAAATAAGCCAGATCCTCTATTGAAGGTATGGAAGGCAAGGTCTGTTTTCTGGGACTTTCCATACTAGAAGATCCTATGTGTGCCTCATAGCATTGATCTCATGCATATCATGAAGAATGTGGGCAAGATTCTCCTTGCCACCATCCTTAACACTGACAAGACCAAAGATGGGCCAAAGGCAAGGAACGACTTGAAGCATATGGGCATCAGGAAGGACCTTCAACCACCTAGTGAAGATGAAGCCGATGATCAATCGAAGGAGGAGGAGTGTAACATCCCAAATTTCATCAAATGCAAAATCATGTTGTTGCATTCATATCATCAAGGCATATTTATCTTGCACAAATTTTTTCAAAACAAAACCCTAAATAAAACCATATTTAAACCCCTCTTATTTTATATGTATATGGGGATAGTTTTACTTTTATTTTCAAGACCCAAAGATGATTTTGAGTGATTTTATGTGTTTTTCACACTTTTGGATACTAGGACCACCATACAAAAATTTAGTGGAGATTTGAATTCATTTGGATTTGAATAAGCCATTCAAATCCATTCTAGAAAATAAAATCTGAAATGAAAAAGGCAAATAGGAAAAAAATAAAGCAAGCGCCACCCTTTCGTCCTAGTAAGCCTAGCAGCCCACTAAGCCCACCTGGGTTTCCCCCTCTCTTCTCTATTTCTCACCCGCGCGCACACCCCCTCTCACTGCACTAGGCCCGTTGCCACATCAGCGTCGTCGTCCCCAAACCCCGCGCCCACGAGTAGCTCGCCGCCCATTTCTTCCCCCTTCACTACCGTGATTTGATTTCGATTAATTGGCGATGAATGCGTGCGTAATCCCCGCCCCTGTTCCGGCTACTTAAACCCCACATCCTCGGGGCCAATTCCACTCACCTAGCCAAAACCAAGCGCCACCAGGCGCTGCAAATTTTGCCCTGCACCACCGCAGCACCAAGCAGATCTGGCGACACATTCCGGTGAGCTCCGTGTTTTCCTCTGCCTCTCGTTCACATGAGAGAGTCCCTCTTGCCCTTGCGCATCTTCTCACACCCTTGGCTTGTTCCAAATCGCCCCAGGTCGCCATCCCCGTCAAGCACTGCAAGCACCCGAGTTGTCGCTCGACTCCGGCGAGCAATCACGGTAAATTCCGAGCGCCCCTTTGACCTCTGCTGCATACGACTAGGTTCGCCGTGACTTTGTGCAGCTACTAATGCCTTTTTTTGCCCTATTGCGACCTAGGTCGTCGCCCTTGTCTCCCGCAGTGAGCACCCGGCGCTAGGTCAAACTCCAACGAGGTTTTCCGGCCATGTCCGTGTGCTCCTGTCCAAGCCAACGATGAGCTTCCTCGCATCCACGTGACTCTGGTAAGCATCGGCACCACCCCTACCCCTCTAGCATCGCCGGCGTGTCGCCGCCAGTACCGTCGCTGCCGCCAGAACCATTTGCGCTGCCCGCGTATCGTCAGTTAGATCTGGCCCTTTGGATCTAGATCTAGCGGTCAGGATTAGATTTAGAGCGAAGGGGTAAGTTTTGATCTGAGCCACAGGATTCACTTTAGATCTAACGACATAGAAACGTGATCTAGCGCGAACCGGTACGCACCAATCAGGAAGCGCCGCGTGTCACTGGATTAGATTTACAATCTGAATTTTGATCAATTAGATATTCAAACTTGTAAATTCAATAACTTTTGATTTGTTTGTCCAAAAATTACAAATTTTATATCAATGGATTCAGAAAAATAAACTCTTTGCAGCAATGGACTTGGTTTGGCCATTTGCTTCTGTAAAATTAGGATTTTATACAGAAACATTTGTCGGCTTATTTTGGCTATATAAATTGTTTAGAAAATTGTTTTAGAGTAAATTTTGGTTTATTTAGACTTTAGAAAGATAATTTGTGTTCAGTACTATTTAGTTTGAATTGTTTAGTATGCATTCATATATATTTTTGTTTGTATATTGAATGTGAATTTGGTGTTATGATTTTATGTGTGTATTTTGGTGATTGTGGTGATTGTGATTGTGAGGATTGTTCATATTCCCCCAACTACCAAGGCAAGTGGTGCTTCATATTTTATCCTACTATTTTAACTATGCACTAGTGATATTTTGAGTAGGATTTGAATGGAGATTTTTCTAAGTATATGCTATGACATGGGAAATCCTATATATATTGTCTTAGTAGAATTATCCTAAGTTAGGAGACTTGTTATGTTAGCATGCTTAGCCTAGCTAGTAGAACACAAGGGTGGATTATTCATGCTATGATATTATGCAAAGTCTATGACTATGTTTTTGATTAATAAAACAACTAAGTGAATGAATCACCTGGGTGGAATGGGACGAATGGTTTATGTTGAGTGGTTACACAAGGCCCATGTCTATGGTTTACCTTGTGTATCACACTTGTGGATGGCCACCCAGGAAGAAAGGGATTTGAGATATTTAGTGTTGAGAAGCTTCTAGTGCAACCACATGGCATATGGGCTCTACCTTGACCAAATAGGTTGCAATAACTTAGCCAGATGGACAGTTGGTGGTAGGGTTGATAGGATGGAACGCGTCCATGGTGGTCTAAGGGAATGCTTCTGAAAAGTCTCGTCTCGATGCATGTTGAGTCTTGTGGGGAAATTCCACCACCTCTCGAGAGGGTAAAACCTAAGTACTTAGTCGTGTCCCCGACAACGGACAATTTGAGCATCAAATACATTGAAATGATCAAGGATCTCCTCATACCAACTTGAGAATCAAAGACATTGAAAACTTGTGGTTGAACAAGGGTAAAGGTTCATCAATGTCTATTGGTGGTTCCTTGGGTGTTTTTGTCAAACTAAAACTTAGTGTTTTCAACTAATAAGAAAGACCTTATTTTGAGCAAAGCCAGCCTGAACTACACTTAGCCAAATTAATATAGTTATAAGATGTTACTATACTACAATGGTATCACTTGCCAATACAATTCCAAATGTATTGATCCTCTGTGGATATAACTTATGATGTTGCAGGTTACTCTGATGGAGACTAGGGTTATGAGTCTACACTCAACATGTTTTCCTGTGGCACATGAAGATGAAGACTTTATTTATTTTGTTAAGTATTGTGAACTCTATGTATTATCCTTGGGCTAATGAGTTGTAAGGACTATGTATCTCTGGATATTATGATGTAATAAAGACCTTTGTATTTGTGTACTTCATCTTAAACTGTGGATGCTAGCAATTCGATGTAGGGACTAGCATTGCAATCACATGGGCCTTTACCTTAAATGGTGGGGTCTAACAGATGGTATCAGAGCACTGTGTTTCCTGTAGGATTATGACCCTAAGATGGATTAGACTAAGGAAACCACTAGGGAAAATGTAATTCTTTGCAAATTCCACACTTGTCTCTTTTCTTCTCATAAACCTCTCCTAATCTTCTTTCTCATCTCTATTTGTAGATGGCAGCCATCAACGAAGCCGTCAAGAAGGGACCACTCATGACCATGACTTTAGAATGTGAGACAGAGTTTCCCAAGGCACTCAAGAACCTTATGGTTACCATGGGGATACATGGTGCAGCAGTGTACATAGGATTTCCCGTGATGGATGAAGGAGATGAGTATTGGTGGTTACAAATCCACTTGTACAAAAACAAGGAGGAAAACCACAAAGAGTCGGGATTCTGCATGGTCACCAACTCTGAAATGCATATGTCATTCTTTGACTCTGCAAGGAATGCAGCTTGGAATGCTATCAAGGATCTTGGTGAAAGACTCAAGTGTAGAATGCTCAACACTCAAAATAATCTTAGAGAGGAGAAGAAGTATACCCAAGACTTAGAGACCGCCATAAAACGTCTAAGGGAAGATATCATAGACTTAGAATATGAGTGAGAATTGTGACGTACACAAATAGTTGGACCACCACACTTGTCATTTTCTCGCGTTAAATTTTTTGATCACACCAATCTATGTGGTATGACAAAAATTTGTTTAAGATATGTTTGAACCTTAGTTATTGTGATAGATTATTGTATGCTATGACTTGTGTGTTTTATTGTTGAAGTATGCTTTTGGCTTTTGTTTCACTACCTTAAGTTTTTTTCTTACTTGTGTTGTTTCTAATTTTTCTCTATCCTATGTAATAGATGCCTAGATTTGTTCTCACCACCACCGAGGAGTTCAATGTAACTCGTTTTGGATCCCATACCGTGCAGCTTGTTAGTGTGCTTGGTCTCCCCCTCCCTAGCATTAAGGGACTTCAGCTCCGGAAGTTTGAGAGGAAGGACTTAGGGGGATTTAAAGTCTCTCAGCCAGGACGCCAGTCAGATCCCCCTACCGATGAGATTGCCTTCAAGATTATGCATGATGACAAGGAGAAGGGACTCGATGTTGCCATGCAGGAGCTATTTGGACGCCTTTGTGGATGCCACTCCGCCGAGCTCACGGGCCTCTACTTCCACCCATTTGGGAGATGTGACGAGGAGGGAGAGGCTGTAGTGTATGATGATGCCACTAGAGAGACTATTGAGCCAGTGCGTCTCTATCTTCAGGACCTAGAAAGCCTTCTTATACACCTCGATACGGATAGGACCAACGTCATGCTTAGCAATGACGAGCTACAAGTCCAGTTGAGGGAGAAGGACAAGGCCTTCGTGGAGCAGGATGAGAGCACCAAGGAGATGGAGGCTAGGTTCGAAAATCGAGACAAGAGGTTCATGAACCAAGAAAAGAGAGTGCAGGATAGGAACAAGAAGATCAATGAGATGAAGGCCGAGATAGAGATCAAGGATCTTGAGCTAGAGACACAGCAGGGAGTGATAGAGAGGCTACGCTCGCAGAAGAGAGCCCTTCAGGAGAAGGTCGGTGCCTTGACCACCAGCGTGGAGGAGTACAAGTCAGAAATGGAGGCATCAGGACTTGCTCTTGTGGACGAGGAGGTCGACATGGTGGAGTAATGTTTTCTACTTGGCTACCTATCCATTTATGATCCTTCTATTTATCGAGTCGCATTGATCATCCAACATGTGGATGACTATGCTAGTGTGTTTACTTTTCCAAAACTTGTCGTTCACGTTGTTTAAACTCTAAGTTTATATTTTTCTTGATTATTTGTGATTGTTTCTATGTGATGTATTGTGCATGTTAGCATCTATGGGTTATATCTCATTACTTATCCTTATTGAAACCATAGATGCCTCCCCGTCGTGCCAATCCCAACCTTAACAACAATAAAAAAATGACAATGAGATGCAACAGCTGATGACAGCCCAGACTCAGTTGATGTAAATTATGACCCAGTTTATGGCGAATCAGAATCAGAACCAAAAACAACAACAACAACAACTATCAAAACAACCCACCATCCTTTGATGTCCTTACAAGGTTTCTGAGGTTGAGGCCTGAAAAGTTCTCGGGAACCATTGATCCTATGGTAGCCAATGACTGACTACGTTCTCTGAACAAGGACTTGGTCACTATGGGCTGCACTGATGAGGAAAAGGTCAGATTTGTAGCACATCTGCTTGAAGGACTAGTATCTACATGGTGGGATAATTTCCAAATCACCACTCCTATTGAAGATGTGACTTGGGAAATATTTGAGGATAGATTCCGCACAGCTCATATCTCTTCAGGAGTGATGGGTTTGACGAATAAGGAATTTCACAACCATAAGAAACGCCACCACAGTGTGGCAGAATATATTGAGGAGTCCAACAATCTACCACGCTATGCACCGGATGATGTTGACACTGATGCTAAGAGGAAGGAAAAATTCCTTGAAGGGCTGAATGATGAGATGTTCATGCAGCTATCTGCTTCATATGTTCCAACTTATGAATCACTTTGTTATAAAGCCACCATCTTGGAAAGAAAGATGAAGCAGGTGGAGAGTAGGAAGATGAAGCACCACTTTGATAAGCATGGATCGGGATCGTCTCACAAGTGTTTCCATGGTGAAGATATTGGAGGTTTTGGATCCCACAAACACGGGAAATATAACAGCCACCACAACAGTAACCGTCACCATGATAACAAGAACCACCATAGTCATGACAATGGTGGATATAAGAACCACAAGAGTGGACACAAGAGCCATCACAGTGGGAATGGCAATGTAAGTTAGCCGGCTAAGAGTTATATCAGTGTAACAACCCAAAAATATTCAACTAGAGTCATCAAACTCTATGCATCCAAATTTAGGGTTAACAAAAACTTTTCTAAATAAAAATATGAAAGCATGCATGTGTGTATGCATCCCATTTTGAATTCTTTTGAATTGCCTTGTTTATGTGTTTCTTTGCTTGTAAAAGTATTCTTAGGTGAAATAAACATCATATAAACAATCCCCACACTTTTCCCAAAGACAAATAAATCAAAAAAAACAAAATAAAGGAATGGTCATTTTGACCAATTTAAACTCCCATGCCTACTTTGGCTGTCTCTAACTTTCACAACTTAACAGAAACTTGTTTGGATCTTTTCACCCCTTGATAGTACTCATAACAAAGTATCAAGACCCACATTGTGATCATCCAGAAACATTCAAATGCATAGTTTAAATGACAGTTTAAAATTGGATCTTTATCATATGGAAAGATCCCACGTTTTCAAAAACAACTCAAACAAGCTCAACTTTCAAAACCCAAGCATCTACAGACTCACCAGCACCTACCTAGCACACCCACCAAAAATCTTTTCAAAATTCAAAACTTGAATTCATACGGCCATTTCATCAAACACCTTGCAGATGCAAATCAAATAAAATCCAAACACTATTTGGAGCAGTGATTTGAGCCTAACTTGTTCCCTCTCTGGTTGAAATTAGGCTTTAGTAGATCATCTAGCTCATTTGTAAACATCTAGCACCATTGTAAGCTTGGCAATGTCATCAATGGTGAACAGCCGAAGCCACCCATGCCACCCCAGTGTAGACAGCAAGCTAGGAGAGGAACTAGCCGTGCCAACCTTGTCCGAGAGATCACCCATGCCTCACCGCCCCCTCTCGACCAGCCCTACCTCGAAGACATCGACCAGAGCAACCAGGAACGCCGCGCCCGTGTCGGTGTCGACCATGCCGAGCGTGCGCCAGAGCGCCACCCTCGACACACGCCCACATACCGCGCGCCGCCCTCGCCGCGTGAATACACTGTCACCACCGTCCCAGGAGACCGCCAGACATCCCCGTTCGCCGCCCCATGCCTCACAGCCACCGCTCGCCATCGAAGACGCAACCTCTGCCGTGCAGAGCATCACATGTTCCAGACCGTTTGCCACCGCCCCTACACGCGCATTAAAGCCATAGAGCATCGCCAGGAGACCACTGATCGATCGCCACTGCTAGCCATGCCTCTAGCAGCCCGTAGCCATCTCGCCACCGTCGCCTGCCCATTCCATTCGGTATCGTCGTTGCGACTATAAATAGAGGCCTCCCCCGCTCAAACTCTTCACACCATCTCACTCCCATCTCCTCACAGATCGTTCCACCCCATTCCCGGAGCAAGGCGAGCAGCGCACCGCGAGAATTTGGCCGGAGCAGGCCGCCTCTGGAGAAGAAGGGCGCCGTTGATTTCGTCCACCCCAGGAGAAGCTGCCGGTACCAGGAGATTCGCCGTCGTCGACTTCATCGTTCGCCCGCCTCGCTGACCCTCGCCTGAGCCCCGGTGAGACCCCGACGACCCCCACCTGCCGCGTTAGGTTTCTGTCTCGTCGGCGCCGCCCAACGTGGACGATGAGTAGCATCCGTTCGATTATACTTAGATTGTGCGGATGAGATTGACCTGTACTGCTTCACGTTTAAAGAGCCACTGACTGGTGGAACCCCCTGTCAGTTGAGCCCCACGCCACGGAGTGACACCGGGCCGGCCCATTATCGTTTCCCGTGCAGCCCAGTCGTTTGAATATAACTTTTTCCATTTTAATTCAAACACAATTCTGTACCTAGTTTCAAAAATCAACCTAGCTCGATTCAGTGCACCAAATTGAATGAAACCAATTTTGTTAGAAAGATATTGAAATGCTTAATCCAAGCCCGTTGGATTCAAATTATTTGAATCTATAGATCAACCTTGGTAAAAATAACAAGGCAGAACCTTTTCTGCATTCAAACATTTTTCAAATTTAAACCATAATAGCTTTTGGGTTGATTCCAACTCTCAAAAATCACATTTGATCATACCTTTCGGAATATATAAAAACATTTGGGTTTACTTACAGAAATAATGTTCAAGTAATAAAAGAATGCCACATAGGCATTTCTAGTCACTTTATTTAAGTAAAATAAAAGGTTAAACCTTATTAAATTGTGACACCACTTTAAATCAAATTCCCATATACTGAAATATGTGGTGATGACATGTGTCAACATGATCCCATGTTTGGTTTGGAGAATATTAAATCTTAAGTAGTTTTTTCAATGAGTAGAAATTACTTTTCTAAAACCAAAATCTTTAAGTCAAATGCTTGTAATGTTAGTGATGATGCTAGATCATCTATAGGACCCTTTTCTGTGATGATTGAAAGTAGTTAAGTATTGTTTGGTGATTATGTACCTCGTATTTATTCATAGACGCTAGTACCGACCAAGGATACGAGGAGGAAGGAGGATACTACGAAGAAGAAGCCGAGGAGAACTTCAACCACTGCTCTGCACAAGGCAAGACAATAGTTGCAAGCTATTAACCTTGCAAGTTAACACTTGCAATTTAGCAAGCTTATACTGACACTGGTGCAAGCTAACACTTGCAAGATACTATACCTATGTAAGCAAATACTTCCTTGTACCATGCCAACTATATGCCTTAAGCATATATGATCATAACCACTTGATAAACCAATCCTAGTTTTACTTACAAGCTTATTACTTTATTTATTTATCAAAGCTCTTACTTAGAGTTTACTTAAGTAAATTGTAGATACTAGAAAGATAATTGAAGGTTGCGTAAAGAGCATAAAATTTGGCCTAAGCTAGATAATCTTTATGTCATCCTAAGGCATGAGATTGAACTTAGTTCAACTCCACTAGTTTACCACCCCTCATTAGTACTTACCCCCACTTGTAGATGCTAGTGCTAAGCATAAAACTTGATCAACTTAGATGGGAATACTTGGTGGAAAAATGGTTATGAAAACCTTGGAATGATGGATCATTCTATTGAAATGTTTTGGACATGTGGTTCCGAACACCAGATGATTCATGGCGATGAAAATGTTGAGGCATGAGACTTAGACCTTTATCAAACTGATGGTTGTCTGGTTGCGATACCATTCCAATTTTACCGTACAACCATAATACTCGAGAATTGGGTAGGGCTTGACTGGAAGCTTATATACCTTAGTATTGGTTCCCTCACGGCCAAGGTCTGAGCTGAGGCTACCTTGTGAAGATTGTCCACCTGTGTAGTACCCAAGATGACAGTTAGTCATGGTTGGGAGGCCAAACTCACAGGAGAGGTGCTTATACTAGGGTGTGTAATTGAAAGGTTAGGATTGATTATCCGCATACTGAGTATGGTGAATTCAGGATTTGTTCCTGACGGATGTATCGAATGTTGTGGTGAAAGTGTACAATCTCTGCAGAGTGTCAAACTATTCGAATAGCCGCGTCCGCGGTTATCGACAGTTGGAGTGGCCATACTGTTCCCCCGTCAGATGTTTTCAAAATGACTTTTGAAATGAACCAAGACCTTGACTTGACCACAACAGAGTTGTGATATGAGATTCTAGTTCCCACTTAGGTGTTATAAAATTTGACTAGCTTTCTCTTGCTTCTGAACTTAGTAGATGTAAATCTAGCTTTTTGCAAAACAACGCTAGAGATTAGTGTCCTACTACAAAAACCCCTTCACTTGTTAGTATTAGTTTGCGAGTACTTAAAGAGTACTCATGGCTTTGTCCCTGGCTATTCCCGTGGCCAGACTATGAAGAGGAGTACCTGGAGGATGGACCCTAGGAAGGTTACGACAACTAGGATCATCTCCCATCGTCAGCATTGCCTGTGACCCCGAAGATGGAGCTTCGCCTACACTACCGTTATTATTACGTCTTTCCGCTGCTTGAGTTGTATTAAGAGCTGGATCATGAGATCCTTATTTGTGTAAGACCTTATGTATGGTTTGTAATGGATGATGTACTGTGGTATCCAATTCTGTTATGTCTCGCAAAAATGGTAATCCTGGGATTGCGATGTATGGCATAACAGGCATCTAGGATTAAAAATCCGGGTGTTGACAAGTTGGTATCAGAGCCATCGTGACCATAGGAGACCCTAGTTAGACTGGACATTTGGAATCAAAAACTTAGTTTCAAAACCAAAGAAAGAAAATATTTACAAAAAATTATTCCCATTCTTATCACTTGATTCTTTCATGAAAATTCATGTTCCTCAAAAACTCTTGCAAAATACATAAAATTTGACACACTTGATCACTCTACTAACTTACTCATCTTATATTCTTTTAGATGGACGTGAAGTACAACAAGTTTTACCAGTTGGGAAATGGAGGAGACCTTATCTTTGAGAGGGATTTGGACTAGCTTTTGGAACTTCTGGAGCGTCCGCACCCTGAGTTCTTTAGAGCTCAGCTCAATGATCAAGGAGGAGAAGATCTGCAGTGGCTAATTGTTGCAAGTCTCCGAGGAAAGAGTGAACCTCCCACTGCTGAGGGAATTCAGTTTACCTTAAGAGAGAACAACTGGCTCGATGGACTTGCTAGGGCCATGCAGGAAGCTCTTGCCCGTCTGTGTGGGCAGAGTATCAACCAGATCAAGTGTACCCGCTTTGAGTTTTGTCCAAGGAGTGATGCTAATGGCCAACCACTGGAAGCCCCATACCATCACGAGCTGAAGACTCAGTTGGACCACCTTAGCTTCATGATGTATGATCGTCAGCAGGAGTTGGATAATTGCCGTGACTACTCCAACCACAAGTCCGCCATTATCAAGACAAAGGATCAGACCATCGCCATGCTAGCGAAGGATCGCAAGTCTCTCCACCGTCAGCTCGATAAGAAGGAGCACATCATTACCCGTCTTCGCCACCGTATCTCGTCTTTGGAGGAGACCATCCACGAGAGAGACATGCAGTTGGAACAAAGGGAGAATGCCGGAGAGGATCTTCGTGGAGACCCCTACTCCTATCTCAGCGATGATGATGGTTTTCTGGAGGATCAGGCTATGGATTTCTTCACCGATCAGGAGGATTTCGCCTTCATCAATGACGACGATGATGAGGATGACGACTACACCGACTCCAAGGAGTAGTAGCACTTGAGCACTAGCATAGTGAGTAGTATTCGGTCCCATTGTATCGTAGTGTCCAGAATGGTTCCTAACACCATCTGTTTACCTTTGTTGTGGTGTGTGTTGTATCGTGTGAATGAATGAATGAAAAGCAAGTTGCAAAAAAATCTGAGTCAAACTTTTAAAAACTTTTCAAAGCCCTAAACCTTAGAAATTTCCCTCTTTTCTCATGATCTATCTCAATCTTCAGATGCCACGCGGAGGAAGTGGTTCATCCCCGGACCCGATGTTGCAGATCCTGCAAATGTTGGTTTCTAACCGCGAAGCTGAAAGAGCGGAACGTCAAGCCAACCTAGCCACCCTTCAACAGATAGCTCAGCTAGCCAGAACAATCAAGGCCACGGAAACCAGGACAACCACGGATCTAAGCTCAAGAATTTCCAGAACACCAACCCACATGTTTTCATCAACTCGGAAGAGCCCTTAGACGCTGATGATTGGCTGCAAACCATGGAAAATAACCTAGAATTCGTCGGAGTGGAAGCTAACGAGAAAGTTTTGTTCGCCGCCCACTATCTAGCCGGAGATGACAGAGCATGGTGGAACAGTGTTCGTGCAATGACCGGAGGACAGATGATGACCTAGGAGGAATTCAAAGTCAAGTTCAGCAGAACCCATGTGCCACCAGGTTTGATCAAGAGAATGAGAGACGAATTCAGAGAACTGAGGCAAGGAAGGATGAACATAGTGGAATACCGTGACAAATTTTTGTCATTATCTAGGTATGCCCCGGATGAGATCGACACCGAAGCCAAGAAGAAGGAGAGATTCCTGAATGGTCTGCATGATGAGATGCAGACTGTGTTAGTCAATATCCCCTTTGCGGATATCGAAGCCCTTGTCGACTCTGACATCCAGATGGAAGGAAAGATCAACCAAGCCAATGAGAACCGCAAGCGTCGCATGATGCATCAACTAGGAACCCATCAGACCCCAAAGTACCGCCCTAACCCATCTCCAGGATTTGCCCCGAGAACCAACATACCACCGATGAACCGTCCGACCTATCCAACCGTGGAAACCCAAGGCCCGGAAGAAATCACAACAACACCGACAACTCTAACAATTTCAACCGTGCCCCACCTAAGTTCAACAACAATGCTACCGCTAACACCAACACTGCCCCGAGGACTAGAAGCAATGTTGTGCCTGTTGGAGCAAAGGACAAGTCGCAAGTAACTTGTTATGACTGTGGAAATAAGGGTCACTACTCCAACGAGTGCCCCAACAAGAAGAATGCCGCAGCCCCTAATGCAAATGCCCCAGCTCAGCAGCAGCGTCGTGTTCAACCAGGAAGAAGGTTTGCCCTAGGGAATTCGCTCAACCGCAACGGCCGTCTTTTTCTCATGCATGCTGAAGAAGCTCAGGAAGCGCCAGACGTCATGCTGGGTATGTTTTCTGTCAATTCAGTACTTGCAAGAGTGTTGTTTGATTCTGGTGCATCACATTCATTTGTCACCGAAGAATTTGCCTGCACTAGTAAGATTCAACCAACAAAACTGAAGCATGTTATGATCGTTCAAATTCTCGGTTCAACCACAAAGGCTAGGCAAATTTGCAAAGCCGTCCCTATCTGAATCCATGGCATAGATTTTTATGCTAACCTGATAGTACTCGGAACTAAAGGTTTGGAAGTAGTACTAGGAATGGATTGGATGTCCAAACATAAAGGATTGATTGACTATGCCAAGAAAACCATCACCATGACCAGTACAGCCGGAATATCAGTCGAGCATATATCTGAAACCTTACCTCGTCAATTCAAGTGCAACAAGAGTATAGCCCAACCTACCATTGACCAAGTCCGGATAGTCTGTGAACACCCCGATGTATTTCCAGATGTTTTGCCTGGTATGCCCCCAGATCGAGATATCGAGTTTATCACCGAACTAATCCCGGGAACAAGACCCATAGCCCAGAGACCATATAGTATGAACCCGTCTGAACTAGCAGAACTTAAGAAGCAACTGGATGCCATGCTGGAAATTGGATTGATTCAACCAAGTGCGTCACCATGGAGATCACCTGTTTTGTTTGTGGACAAGAAAGATGGAGGTAACCGTTTGTGTACGGATTATCATAAGTTGAATGATGTCACCATCAAAAACAAGTACCCCTTGCCCAAGATAGAAGATATGTTTGATCAGTTGATCGATGCCAAAGTGTTTTCTAAGATTGATCTTAGAACTGGCTATCATCAACTCAAAATACGGGCAGAGGATATTCCCAAGACTGCCTTTACCACCAGATATGGATTATACGAGTATACCGTCATGTCTTTTGGATTAACCAATGCCCCCGCTTATTTCATGAATCTTATGAATAAGATTTTTATGGACTTCAGGGATAAGTTTGTCATTGTTTTCATCGATGACATTCTGATTTATTCCAAATCGGGAGAAGAACATGAGCTACACCTAAGGACCATACTTGGAACCCTTAGAGAGCATCAGTTATATGCCAAGTTTAGCAAATGTGAATTCTGGTTATAGGAGGTAGGATTCCTCAGCCACATTGTATCAGCCGGCGAAATTGCCGTTGACCCTGCAAAGGTGAAAGATGTTGAAGATTGGCAAGCCCCAACCACTCAAACCCATGTTCGTGCATTTCTCGGATTGGCGGGATACTACCTCAAGTTCGTAGAAGGATTCTCGAGTATCGCCGGACCCATGACCCAATTGCTGAAGAAGGACAAGAAGTTTGAATGGACCGACAAATGTGAAGTGAGTTTTCAAGAACTCAAGAGGAGATTGATTTCAGCCCCAATCTTAATCATGCCGGATATCACGAAGCCCTTCGACGTGTATTGTGACGCATCCAAGATCGGTCTCGGATGTGTGCTAATGCAAGAAGGCAAAGTTATATCTTATCTATCTCAACAACTGAAACAACATGAGCAAAATTACCCAACCCATGACCTCGAACTCGCAGCCGTAGTTCTAGCCCTGAAGACATGGAGGCATTACCTGATGGGAAATCGTTGTGAGATTTATTCGGATCACAAGAGCCTGAAGTATATATTCACTCAGAAGGAGTTGCATATGAGGCAGAGAAGATGGATTGAGTTAATCAAGGATTACGATCTAGACATTCACTATCACCCTGGTAAAGTCAACGTGGTAGCAGATGCCCTTAGCAGATTTCCGTGCCGCTTGAACTCCATGATTTTGAAGGAGCAACCAAGTTTGCACAAAGAGATGGAAGATTTTCGAGTGGAATTAGTGAGTGAAGGATTTTTGGATAGCATAGAACTTCAACCCACTTTGATCAGCCAGATCAAAGAGGCGCAGAAAGGAAATGCTAGTATTGACGGAATCAAGCGTCATATCGGTACAGGCAAAGTACCCGGATTCATCGAAGACGAAGAAGGAGTTCTGTGGTACAAAGGACGCCTTTGTGTACCAGCAGATTCTGAGTTGAAAGAAGTTATTCTCAAGGAAGCTCATGATACCCTTTATTCTATCCATCCCGGAGGAACTAAGATGTATCAAGATTTGAAATAGCAATTTTGGTGGCATAATATGAAGAGAGAAATCGGAAGCTATATCGCCAAGTGTGATATATGTCAGTGAGTCAAGGCGGGACATCAAAGACCCGCTAGATTGTTGCAACCATTGCAGATTCCGGAATGGAAATGGGATTCCGTTGGAATGGACTTTATCACCGGATTGCCTACTTCTAGTAGGGGAAATGACTCTATTTGGGTCATAGTGGACAGATTGACCAAAGTCGCCCATTTCTTACCCATCAAGACCACATATCAGAGTTCTAAGCTAGCGGAGTTATACATTGCTAGGATCGTCAGTTTGCATGGAGTCCCCCAGAACATCATATCAGATCGAGGAACTCAGTTTACCTCGAGATTCTATAAGAAAGTTCAAGAAGGTTTAGGAACCTGACTAGATTTCAGTATCGCTTATCACCCTCAGACCGATGGACAAACAGAGCGAGTAAATCAAATACTCGAAGATATGCTGAGAGCATGTGTGTTAGAGTATGGATCTAAATGGGAAGACTGGCTGTCGTTTACAGAATTTTCATAGAACAACAGTTATCAAGCTAGTTTGCAAATGGCCCCATTTGAATTCACGTACGGAAGGAAGTGTCGCACCCCTTTGAACTGGTCGGAAGTAGGAGAGTGTCAGATTTTCGGACCTGATATCCTACGAGAAGCAGAAGAGAAGGTTCACAAGATTCGTGAGCACCTCAAGACAGCCCAGTCAAGACAGAAGAGTTACGCAGACAAGAGACGTCGAGACCTCGCCTTCAACATAGGAGATTTTGTATATCTGAAAGTGTCGCCATTGAAAGGAATGCAGCGTTTCCAACTAAAATGAAAGTTAGCCCCCAGATATATCGGACCCTTCAAGATTCTTAACCGTCTAGGAGAAGTGTCGTATAAATTGGAACTACCCGAAGAGATGTCAGTTGTGCACAATGTGTTCCATATCTCATTACTTCGCAAGTGCCTCGAAGTTCCGGAGAGGACGGAAGTGTTCAAGAATATCGATCACCGGACCATAGAGATCAATGATGACATGACCTATCCCGAAGTACCCATCCGTATTTTGGAAGAAGCTTTCCGAACCACCATAACCCGAAGCATCAAGTTTCTCAAAATTCAGTGGAGCAACCACAAAGAAGAGGAAGCTACCTGGGAGCGCGAAGATCACATCAGGACGGAGTTTCCCGATCTCTTCAAATCCTAGGTAATCTTTCACTCCTTTTTCAAATCTCGGGACGAGATTTTGTTTAAGGGGGGAAGATTTGTAACATCCCAAAAATATTAAACTAGAAGCATCAAACTCTATGCATCCAAATTTAGGGTTAACAAAAACTTTTCTAAATAAAAATATGAAAGCACGCATGTGTGTATGCATCCCATTTTGAATTCTTTTGAATTTCCTTGTTTATGTGTTTCTTTGCTTGTAAAAGGATTCTTAGGTGAAATAAACATCATCTAAACAATCCCCACACTTTTCCCAAAGACAAATAAATCAAAACAAACAAAATAAAGGAATGGTCATTTTGACCAATTTAACTCCCATGCCTACTTTGGCTCTCTCTCACTTTCAGAACTTAACAGAAACTTGTTTGGATCTTTGCACCCCTTGATAGTACTCATAACAAAGTATCAAGGCCCACCTTGTGATCATCCAGAAACATTCAAATGCATAGTTTAAATGACAGTTTAAAATTGAATCTTTATCATATGGGAAGATCCCACTTTTTCAAAAACCACTCAAACAAGCTCAACTTTCAAAACCCAAGAATCTACAGACTCACTAGAACCTACCTAGCACACCCACCAAAAATCTTTTCAAAATTCAAAACTTGAATTCATGCGGCCATTTCATCAAACACCTTGCAGATGCAAATCAAATAAAATCCAAACACTATTTGGTGCAGTGATTTGAGCCTAACTTGTTCCCTCTCTGGTTGCAACTAGGCTTTAGTAGATCATCTAGCTCATTTGTAAACATCTAGCACCACTGTAAGCTTAGCAATGTCATCAATGGGGAACAGCCGAAGCCACCCATGCCACCCCAGTGGAGACAGCAAGCTAGGAGAGGAACTAGCCGTGCCAACCTTGTCTGAGCGATCACCCATGCCTCGCCGCCCCCTCTCGACCAGCCCTGCCTCGAAGACATCGACCAGAGCAACTAGGAACGCCGCGTCCGTGCCGCTGTCGATCATGCCGAGCGTGCGCCAGAGCACCACCCTCGACACATGCCCATAGACCACGCGTCGCCCTCTCCGCGTGCATACACGATCACCACGTCCCAGGAGACCGCCAGACATCCCCGTTTGCCGCCCCATGCCTCACAGCCACCGCTCGCCGTCGAAGACGCCGCCTCTGCCGCGCAGAGCATCACATGTTCCAAACCATTTGCCACCGCCCCTACACGCGCATTAAAGCCATAGAGCATCGCCAGGAGGCCACCGATCGATCGCCACCGCCAGCCATGCCTCTAGCAGCCCGTAGCCATGTCGCCACCGCCGCCTGCCCATTCCATTCGGTCTCGTCGTCAAGACTATAAATAGAGGCCTCCCACGCTCAAACTCTTCACACCATCTCACTCCCCTCTCCTCACTGATCGTTCCACCTTGTTCCCGAAGCAAGGCGAGCAGCGCACCGCTGGAATTTGGCCGGAGCAGGCCGCCTCGGGAGAAGAAGGGAGCTGTCGATTTCGTCCACCCAAGGAGAAGCTGTCGGTACCAGGAGATTCGCCATCGTCGACTTCATTTTTCGCCCGCCTCGCTGACCCTCGCCTGAGCCCCGGTGAGCCCCTGATGACCCCCACCTGCCGCGTTAGGTTTCTGTCTCGCCGGCGCCGCCTGATGTGGACGATGAGTAGCAGTCGTTCGATTAGACTTAGATCGTGCGGATGAGATGGCCCCGTACCGCTTCGCGTTTAAAGATCCACTGACTGGTGGAACCCCCCTATCAGTTGAGCCCCGCGCCGCGGAGTGACACCGGGCCAGCCCATTATCGTTTCCCGCGTAGCCCAGTCATTTGAATTTAACTTTTTTCCATTTTAATTGAAACACGGTTTTGTACCTAGTTTCAAAAATCAACCCAGCTCGATTCAGTGCACCAAATTGAATGAAACCAATTTTGTTATAAATATATTGAATTGCTTAATCCAAGCCCGTTGGATTGAAATCATTTGAATCTATAGATCAACCTTGGTAAAAACAACAAGGCAGAACCTTTTCTGCATTCAAACATTTTTCAAATTTAAACCATAATAGCTTTTGAGTTGATTCCAACTCTCAAAAATCACATTTGATCATACCTTTCAGAATATATAAAAACATTTGGGTTTACTTACAGAAATAATGTTCAAGTAATAAAAGAATGCCACATAGACATTTCTAGTCACTTTATTTAAGTAAAATAAAAGGTTAAACCTTATTAAATTGTGACACCACTTTAAATCAAATTCCCATATACTGAAATATGTGGTGATGACATGTGTCAACATGATCCCATGTTTGGTTTGGAGAATATTAAATCATAAGTAGTTTTTCAATGAGTAGAAATTACTTTTCTAAAACCAAAATCTTTAAGTCAAATGCTTGTAATGTTAGTGATGATGCTAGATCATCTATAGGACCCTTTTCTGTGATGATTGAAAGTAGTTAAGTATTATTTGGTGATTGTGTACCTCGTATTTATTCATAGACGCTAGTACCGACCAAGGATACGAGGAGGAAGGAGGATACTACGAAGAAGAAGCCGAGGAGAACTTCAACCACTGCTCTGCACAAGACAAGATAATACTTGCAAGCTATTAACCTTGCAAGATAACACTTGCAATTTAGCAAGCTTATACTGACACTGGTGCAAGCTAACACTTGCAAGATACTATACCTATGTAAGCAAATACTTCCTTGTACCATGCCAACTATATGCCTTAAGCATACATGATCATAACCACTTGATAAACAATTCCTAGTTTTACTTACAAGCTTATTACTTTATTTCTTTATCAAAGATCTTACTTAGAGTTTACTTAAGTAAATTGTAGATACTAGAAAGATAATTGAAGGTTGCATAAAGAGCATAAAATTTGGCCTAAGCTAGATAATCTTTATGTCATCCTAAGGCATGAGATTGAACTTAGTTAAACTCCACTAGTTTACCACCCCTCATTAGTACTTACCCCCAGTTGTAGATGCTAGTGCTAAGCATAAAACTTGATCAACTTAGATGGGAATACTTGGTGGAAAAATGGTTATGAAAACCTTGGAATGATGGATCATTCTATTGAAATGTTTTGGACATGTGTTTCCGAACACCAGATGATTTATGGCTATGAAAATGTTGAGGCATGAGCCTTAGACCTTTATCAAACTGATGGTTGTCTGGATGCGATACCATTCCAATTTTACCGTACAACCATAATACCCGAGAATTGGGTATGGCTTGACTGGAAGCTTATATACCTTAGTATTGGTTCCCTCACGGCCAAGGTCTGAGCTGAGGCTACCTTGTGAAGATTGTCCACCTGTGCAGTACCCAAGATGACAATTGGTCATGGTTGGGAGGCCAAACTCACAGGAGAGGTGCTTATACTAGGGTGTGTAATTGAAAGAGTAGGATTGATTATCCGCATACTGAGTATGGTGAATTTAGGATTTGTTCCTGACGGATGTATCGAATGTTGTGGTGAAAGTGTACAATCTCTGCAGAGTGTCAAACTATTTGAATAGCCGCGTCCGCGGTTATGGACAGTTGGAGTGGCCATACTGTTCCCCAGTCAGATGTTTTCAAAATGACTTTTGAAACAAACTGAGACCTTGACTTGACCACAACAGAGTTGTGATATGAGATTCAAGTTCCCACTTAGGTGTTATAAAATTTGACTAGCTTTCTCTTGCTTCTGAACTTAGTAGATGTAAATCTGGCTTTTTGCAAAACAACCCTAGAGCTTAGTGTCCTACTACAAAAACCCCCTTCACTTCTTAGTATTAGTTTGCGAGTACTTAAAGAGTACTCATGGCTTCGTCCCTGGCTATTCCCGTGGCCAGACTATGAAGAGGAGTACCTGGAGGATGGACCCTAGGAAGGTTACGACAACTAGGATCATCTCCCATCGTCAGCATTGCCTGTGACCCCGAAGATGGAGCTTCGCCTACGCTACCGTTATTATTACGTCTTTCTGCTGCTTGAGTTGTATTAAGAACTGGATCATGAGATCCTTATTTGTGTAAGACCTTATGTATGGTTTGTAATGGATGATGTACTGTGGTATCTAATTCTGTTATGTCTCGCAAAAATGGTAATCCTGGGATTGCGATGTATGGCATAACAGGCATCTGGGATTAAAAATCCGGGTGTTGACAATCAGTAAGGTTGAATGCTTCAAGTGCAAGAAAACTGGGCACTATGAAAATGAATGCCCAGAAAAGAAGGCTGATGGAGCCAATAAGCCAAACCCTTTTCAGAAGGGTCAAGTGAACCACATCAATGTGGAAGAAATTTATGAGTCTGATGTTGTGGATGGTAAGTTCAAGCTTAATTCTTTGCCAGCACTTGTTGTTTTTTATACCGGCACATCGCATTCATTCATATCAAGAGCATCTGTAGACAAAAATAGACTTCCCACTGAAACTATTGGATGTCCTATTAAAGTAAGCTCTCCAGGTGGAGAGATGATAGTAAATTTTGGATGTCATGATCTTGTAACAGAGTTTGGAAAATACAAGTTTCCAGCTAGTCTGATAATCCTAGATTCCCAAGGATTAGATGTAATTTTGGGCATGGATTGGATGACTAATTATGAAGGAGTAATATATTGTGCCAATCGTACTGTTACACTCACAACCCCGGATAAGAAACAGATTAAGTTCAAGTCTAAATTTGAATCCAAAGGGAGTAAGCTAAATTCTCTTAAGGGGGTTAGCATAGACAGTGTACCAGTTGTGAAGGAGTATCCGGATGTGTTTCTGGAGGAATTACCAAGAATGCCACCAAATAGAGATGTGGAGTTTTTGATTGACTTACTGCCAGGATCTGGACCAATATCAAAGAGACCCTACAAGATGTCAGTTGATGAGCTGAAAGAACTGAAGAAATAGCTTGGAGAACAGTTGCAGAAAGGATTTATCCAACCAAGTTCTTCATCTTGAGGTGCACCAGTTCTGTTTGTTGAGAAGAAGGATATAAGTCAAACACTATGCATAGATTATCCTTCACTCAATGAGGTGACTATAAATAACAAGTATCCCTTACCTAGAATCAATGATCTATTTGATCAGCTAGAAGGAGCCCGAGTGTTCTCAAAAATTGATCTCCGACCAGGCTAATTTCAACTAAAGTTTAGAGAACAAGACATACCTAAGACTGCTTTTATCACTAGGTATGGATTGTATGAGTATATTGTGATGCCATTTGGATTGACCAATGGACTAGCTTATTTAATGAACATGATGAACAAGGTGTTCATGGAGTTTCTTGAAAAGTTTGTTGTCATATTCATTGATGACATATTGATCTATTCCAAGAGCAAAGAAGAGCATGAAGAACATTTGCGTTTGATACTTGAGAAACTCAGGGAGCCCAAGTTGTATGCCAAGTTCAGTAAGTGTGAATTTTGGTTGAATGAAGTTGGATTTCTTGGATATATTGTGTCTGGAGATGGAATAGCTGTCGATCCCGCAAAGGTGTCAGCTGTAACTGAGTGGGAATCTCCCAAGTCAGTTAAGGAAGTTCGCAATTTCCTAGGCTTGGAAGGATACTATAGAAGGTTCATCAAAAATTTCTCAAATGTGGCTAAGCCAATGACAGAGTTACTTAATAAGGAGAAAAGTTTGATTGGACTGAAGGGTGTGAAACCAGTTTCCAAGAATTAAAGAAGAGACTTGTGTCAGCACCAGTCTTATGTCTGCCAGATTTAGAGGACTTTCAAGTCTATTGTGATGCATCTCACCAAAGATTGGGTGGAGTATTGATGCAAGAAGGAAAAGTTGTCGCTTATGGCTTGAGACAACTCAAAACTCATGAAGTGAATTATCCTACTCATGACTTAGAGTTGGCCTCTGTTGTCTACTACTAGGAAAATGGCCTTTAGTGGCGCACTTGGAAACATCATCCGTGGCGCACTAGCAGTGCGCCACGGGCCTTGCGCTACGGCTATCTCTCAGCCGTGGCGCACTGCCTAGTGCGCCACGGTTGTGTAGAGACAGGCGTAGCGCACCTGCTAGTGCACCACAAATGTTTGGGCAGGTGCGCTACGTGCGCCACTAAGCTTCCATAGTGCGCTTTAGGTGTAGTGCGCCACAGAAGGTAAACCATGTGCGCCATAGATGTATTTTTTCTTTTTTTTTTTAATTTCCGAGCCAGATTATATACAATACAGATTATATACAATATTACAGCAGATATACACACACAGATACAAGATATACAATTATATTATAAATACACAATATGAAAAGCAAGATTGAAACAAATACATATAGATAAGTCTCATACATGAGTACATAGTCTAAGTTACATTGTTTCGATCATGTTACAAAGTAGTAGTTGGTGACATGCGAATACATGTGTCGATCGAACAAGTTAGAGCTCGGAAGCTCGCCTAGACATCTAAACTAGCTAGACACAAACGCGGGATAAATAACCAAAGAAGATAAGCATGATCACCGCCGCGACGAAGGTGTAGGTATTCATCCGGTTCCTTGTCCTAACTCCCGCTAGATAGCACGTGTATCTAGCTTCCGCCTCCGCCATAGTGTTGTACCCTTTGTAGCTATTGCCGCTGAAACGGTGCACCTGTCTCCAGCAGTCTTCCCAATCATCGTAGACTCCGGGAACCCGTCCCTTGTACACGACATACCACGTCATCTATAAGTTGGCAATAATAATTAACCGATGATTGAAAAAAAACATATATAATTAAAGTCGCATATGAAGATACACTTATAGAAAGTACTCCTAAATCAAAAAGACCAAACTCAAAAAGCATGCCTCATATATAACTAGGTTGTTCGACACAGGAATATGCTACGATGGAACTGTTCGCCAAGTAGGATGCACAACACCTGGACCTGTGCATAGCACAAGGCGAACAATCCCATCGCAGCACATTCACATATAGTGTGTCACGACATTTCAATCATCGGCATTATTCTCGAAAAAGACCAAAGTAACTCAAAAAGCATGCCTCATATATATACATAGGTCGTTGGACATAGGAATATGCTACGATGGAACCGTACGCCAAGTAGGATGCACAACACCTGGACTTGTGCATAGCACAAGGCGTACAATCCCATCGTAGCACATTCACATATATAGTGTGCCACGACATTTAAATCATCGGCACTATTCTTGAAGAAGACCAAAGTAGCTCGAAAAGAATGCCTCATATATAACTAGCTAGGTCGTTGGACACAGGAATATGCTATGACGGAACCGTTAGCCAAGTAGGATGCACAATTCCTGGACTTGTGCATATCACAAGGCTAACTATCCCGTCATAGCACATTCACATATATATTGTGCCACGACATTTCAATCATTGGCATATTCTCGAAAAAGACAAAAATAACTCGAAAATAATGCCTCATATATATACATAGGTCGTTGGACACAGAAATATGCTATGATGGAACCGTGAGCCAAGTAGGATGCATAAGACCTGGACTTGTGCATATCACAAGGCTCATAATCCCATCATAGCACATTCACATATATAGTGTGCCACGACATTTCAATCATCGGCATTATTCTCGAAAAAGACAAAAATAACTCGAAAAGAATGCCTCATATATATACATAGGTCGTTGGACACAGGAATATGCTACGATGGAACGGTGAGCCAAGTAGGATGCACAAGACCTGGACTTGTGCATATCACAAGGCTCACAATCCCATCGTAGCACATTCACATATATAGTGTGCCACGACATTTCAATCATCGGCATTATTCTCGAAAAAAGAGTTAGGAAAAAAAGAAGGACCAAATTGAGCAAAGGACCAAAGAGTAAGCAAAAAAACCAAGCATTGATTGATATATAATAATAATAAGCAAAATAAGTAAGCGATGATTCATAAACCTAATAAGATAAGTACACTTGTCCACACACACAAAGGTCATCTATAGTTTGTAACTACAACTAGGCCAACATCAAGCCTTCTGGCTCGGCTTAGGGAACGGGAAGACGCCTTGTCTTGTCATGAACTTCCTATAGTCACCCTGCATCTCTAGGCGATCTTTTATGTCACGGTTATTCGGGATATTTCCTCCGTAGAAGATCCCCCCGAAGTCATGACATCACGAAAGATGATTGCCCCAAACTACTGCTGGATGCGATACATCTCTTGTCTAATATCCGAATCATTGATCTTGGCCTTTGCTTCGGCCCACTGTTTGAGATGATCTGGCAGCGTAGAATTCTGCTGGTCAAGTAGGAACGCCCTCATGTGATGGAGTGCGTAGTAGGCTTCCTTCTTACTGTTTTCCGGCTGCTTCACACAGGGGAACTCCGTTACATGGTTGAAGACGTGCCTGCCGAACTTGACCTTCGTACGCACGAAGGTGGTGCCTTTCGTCGAGGCAAAGCCAGTGAGAGCATCATCCAGAACTTCCTTGATCTTGTCGTAGTTTTTCTTCTTTTCTAGATTCCCCGAGTCGAAATACGTGGCGTGGGAATGCTTCGGCGATAAGGAGATGAGCGTGCAGTGTTCATCTCTGCGCAAAAAATTCAAATGGAATGTGTTGGAAAAAGAATGATGATGATCTAATAAAGCCAATCGACGGTGGCGAGTGAATAACGACTTACTCGGGAAAGTAAGGCACGAGAATGTATTCCTTTGTCTTGTTCGCCATGAGGATTATTTTTAGGTACGAGGCCACGATACGTTGTTCGGCGGGGGAACCCAAGCAGCCGTCACGCATGTAGTAGGGGTCCACTATAGCGATGCCCGGTGTGTTCTCTCTAATGATCTGCATGGCCAGGCTGAGAGAAAACAGACAGACCATGGTATAGTGAAGCGGGTATAGGTGGAACATATTGAAGATGTCGTCGAACCGCAGGAAGAACAGATCCGCAGGGGCATTGTCGATGAAGCCCAAGCCTGGTGGCACCTTAACCACGAATACCGGGTGCGAGGGATCTTTCTCCGATAGAAGGCATCTCTCTATTGTCAGCACGCCGTCATGCACACTCTGCAGTTCCGAACTGGCGAGCTTCCGCAAATTCTTAGGTAGCATGGGCTCACCCGCCACATGAATCCTCCACATAATACCCTCGGTTCTTGGTGGCCCGTCCCGACACCTGATCGGATTCGCAGTTGTTGACGCCACCGGCTGGCTCGAGCTGCTAGATTTTCTTTTCCTGCCCTTTTTTCCTTTTGGAGAGCGGGCAGGCACCGCAATCTGAGCACCGGCCGCCCTATGTAGTGTGTCAGGGCTTAGAATAAAGGGCCGGTTGGTTGTATCAGCTGGCTCTGTAAAGGCGCAAGCTGGAGGTGTCTCCTGAGAACCAAACAGACGCTTGGTGATAGTGGCTTTCTCTGTGGGTCCACCAGCTAGGTCTTCTTCGTTGCCAAACTAAGTGCTGAAGAAGTGATCATTCCAGTCTTCGTCGTCCTCGGCCGGATCCTACGCCATGTGCATATATATGGCCAGCATAGCTAGCACACAATAAATGGCCATCATAGCCAGCACAACCAGCACACAATAAATGGCCAACACAGCCAGCACATAATCTGGTCACATAGGATAATCTGGCTAACTATAATGGCTACAAGCTAACTGCTATAATGCTGAATAAGAAGTTTCACATAGGTTTCAGCAAGCATAAAATGGCTAACTATAATGCTGAATAAGAAGTTTCACATAGGATAAACAACAGTTTCAAGTTTGGACTTAGCAGCACATAAGAAGTCCTAAACTGATGTTCAGGTTCGGACAAGCTACAAAAGCTAACTGCTACAAGCTACAATCTACCAAAGCTTAAGCAACTGAAACAAAATACAAAATACTAGGAATATGAACTAGTAATTTGCTTAGCTTTAGTGGTCTTAAGGCACCACTAAGAACCACCTAGATTGCAGAAATTTGCACGTTGGAACCACCTAGATTGCAGAACCACCTAGTGCTTAGCAATAAAAATCAGTACATTGCTACTCTGAACCTTGCTACTGATCTGAACCTTGCTACTCTGAACCTTGCTACTGATCTGAACCCTAAGCTTACTCTGAACCCTTGCTACTCTGAACCCTAAGCTATCTACCAAGCTTACTCTGAACCCTAAGCTATGAACCAAGATTACTCTTGACCTTGTCAACCAAGATACACTAAATTTTCTATCAACCATACATCTTGCCAGACTACCACAACATAATGTGAGGCATAAAAGTTCGACAAATGCATCATAGCATAACAGACTGCAACTAGAACTATAACAATGACAATCCAACATCAGGACAATATATGAATATTTCAGAGGGGAGCTTTTTCATCAGTTATTTACAACAAATGCATATTGGATGCAACACTAAAAGCAGAACTACAGACCCCACATTGCATCAGTATCTGGACAAGGTACTATTATTAAGAATAAGAAGTATCACTGAAGAGCGTTATTAAGACTTAAATATATGGGATCCAAAATAATTTACCATTGCACAGTGGCCTGAGAATATGCATGCATAAAAGAGCCTACTTATTTGCGTAGCAGAACCACATTAAGTATGGTAACAAACAGTGTAGACAATAAAGGGAGAAACTGTGTAAGCAAAATAAACACAACAGAGGAAGTAACCAGTGATATGCATATAAGAAGAAATGAGGCCACACAATCAGTGTTTGCCTGTCATTTCTAATAATAGCATGCCAACACTACACAGAGATGAACAGGGATGTCATAACAACAGAACCTGGGAGTTGTGAACCATGAACCCTAGTCTCTGGTAATGGTAACAGAGATGAACCATGAACCCTAACTTCCTTCTAGTTCATACTCCTAGTTCATACTGCTGGAGACAGGGGAGAGAGAGGGACATAGGGAGAGAGGGACAGAGGGAGAGAGAGGGAGAGACAGGGGAGGGGCGACTCCGGCGTGTCTGAGGCCACCATACAGAGGGAGAGAGAGGGACAGAGGGAGAGAGAGGGAGAGACAGGGGAGTGGCGACTCCGGCGTGTCCGAGGCCACCATACAGAGGGAGAGAGAGGGACAGAGGGAGAGAGGGAGAGACAGGGGAGGGGCGACGCTCACCTCTGACGGGAAGACGACGGGCGGACGACGGCGGCCTCCACCTCCTCGAGCGGCGCGAGATCCTCCTCCTCCACAAGCGGCGCGGGCCTCCTCCTCCTCCACGGATCGGCAGAGGCGCGGGCCTCCTCCTCCTCGAGAGCGTAGCGCGGCGGTGGCGGATCGACAGCGCAGGGCGGCGGTGGCGGATCGAGAGCGCAGTGCGGCGGTGGCGGTGTCTGTGATATGCGGGGATGAGAGAGGCGGGTCCGTGGTGTAACACCCTCAGAATCGACCCTATGTAGGTTCCAGCGATTCCCGCCAAACCCGCATAGAAACGATTCAAAGGTGCCCACCAGGCACTTTCGTGCGGGTGGAAAACGAAGTAATATCATTACACAATAGTCCACGATGGAACCCACAGAAAGATATATACAACAACGACTCCATGAGTCAAGAATACAGTTATACAATACAAAGATCCAAATCACCTTTAAAATGATACAGCGTCCGAGTACGGACAAGATGCAAATTGGGCTAAGAGCCCTGAAGAATAACCAATGGCGTCCATAACCCTGCCCAGGCCAAGCCGGAAGGGTAACCCTGCTAACAACGTCGATCTCAAAACCTGCTTAAACAAAAGGGGTGCCGACAAAGGCCAAAGGAAAAAGAGAGCGGTCAGTACTGAGGCCAGTACAAGGCGAGACTAGAATTCGGCGGTCCTCGCCTACATAGGTATGGTGGACTGAAGCGGCAGCGCAGCATGCACTAAACAACCTATAGAGACTTAATACAACTGGCGGCTATCAGATAGGGATAAGAAAGACCTATTTGGATCCAACCTGAACTACCACCAAGCATACCCATCCTGGTTTTCCCCCTCGAGACCAAACGAGGAAGTCAACCGAGGAACTCACACAGTTGGCAGTTTTATTCATTCCGTTATAGTTGCGGCAATTACTAGTCAGATATAGATAGCATGAGTCATCCTGATATAATAAGCGGTGGGCAGTTTTAATTAACCATTCCGTTATAGTTGTAGTACTTACTAGTCAGATACATATAGCATGAGGCAATCCCAAAACCCAGCAGTTGTTGGTACTTTTATTCAGTCATTCCGTTGTAGTTGCAATACTTACTAGTCAGATACAATGGTAATAGGTGTCAACTCAAACCAGCAATTGTTGGCACTTTTATTTAGCCATTCCATTATAGTGAAGCTGATTACTAGTCATTATAAAGTCAAATTCATAGCACTACTTTAGTTATAGTTGTCTATGATCGAGATACTGTGCTCCAAGTCGTCCATAACCGCGGACACGGCTTTCAGAAAGTTTTACCCTGCAGGGGGGCACAAATAGCAACACACGCATGATCAACCTCGAGAAAAACCAATAAAAACCCAACGAGGCATCTCGACAGAGCAATTGCAAGATTCATATAAATTTCAGGGGGCCACCCCACCAAGCTACCCGCGACAAAGTTGGCCGGATCCGAGACGGACTCAGAGGTTTGTGCCAATGGCTGTAAACGACCGGGAACCCGAAAGTGTGACTGGGCTTGTCGATACCGCGAAAACATTCCACATTTGTTCCTAAACAGTACAGGCGCTCCACGCGCAATCGTAAATAAAGCAGTAAAGCATGGCATAAGTACAGGATAGTAATAAAGCCCCAAACTACTTTGTGGTCCCAAGAAATAAATATGACTCAAGCTCTGGCTAGGGGGATTCATGGTCCCACATGCGGATAGTGCGAATATTCAAAGAATAGGTATCAAGTACTCGGGGTCCTACGGGACACAAGTGGACGGTTAAAAACCAAATAACATCTATTGCCCACCTGTGCCTCTGCATTATTTACTTACTTCAATTTTAGTTATTAAACGGTAATTAAAGTTATAATCAGCTCCAACATAAAGCATAAGGCATCACTCCAACAACTGTGGAACATCGACGGCGCGACGCAACACCTGCGCAAGCAACTACGACTCGCAAGGCTGACTATCTACTAAACAACAGGTAATAGGATGTGTCCAAGGCAATTTAATGGCTGCAAGGGATATCACGGGTACGGAAACTAGAGCATCGCAACACAGATAGCAATAGATCAATAGGAGGGAATAAATACTATAAAAGTAAGATAGGTAGAAAGGGGGAGAATGCTCGCCTGAAAACACTGCCGAAGGTTCACCGGGGATCAGGTCGACATTCGCATCAACTCATCGGCCTAATCCGTGAAGAAGCAAAGCACTAGCAAAAACACCGGATGCAATATTTAATACTACGGCAGAAGATCGGGCATGATGCATGTATGATGTATGACATGGCAGGCATGCGATGCAATTAGCCCATATTAAGCGGAACCAGGGTCCCGACAAAATTTATTAGGTGGATCAAGTTGTTTAGATATCCCGCAATTTAAATGTTGTCTTAACAAGGCAAAATTATATCACTGGTTCGCTACACAAATTTAAATGGAGTCAATATAAGACTAGATTTGCCCGCATATGGACCCCATATTAATTATGAGTTGAATCGGCATAATGCCCCCCAACCCACAACATATGTATGCAAACATGAACATTTAAATGCAACAAGTAATATCATTTATAAAATATAGGTCACGGAAAGGAGGGTCACACATCTCGGATCGAAGATCTTGGGCTCTAGGGGTACGCCGGGGTTCGGTCTTGGCAGCATCGGTCTTCGCATCCTCGGGATCAGGGCTTCGGATCCAAGTAGTCGGTCGCGGCGTCCTCCGAAGAAGATCACGATGACTCTAGTGTTCGGTATATTACCATGTAATCTAGATTAGATGACTCTAGTGCAAGTGGGAGACTGTTGGAGATATGCCCTAGAGGCAATAATAAAAGTAGTTATTATTATATCTTTGTGTTTATGATAAATGTTTACATTCATGCTATAATAGTATTAACAAGGAAACATTAATACTTGTGTGATTTGTGAACTTAATTTGAAGTCCCTAGTAAAGCCTCTATATAATACTAGCTTGTTGGTTAATGGATGATTGTGGTTTCCCTATCATGAACATTGAGATGTTATTAACAACAAGATCATATCGTTAGGAGAATGATATGATGGACATACTCCTATAGATAAGCGTAGCATAAAGATCAAGTCATTTTAATAGTTCAATTGCTATATGCTTTCTGATACATAGTAATCTAATTCCTTCGACCATGAGATCATGCATATCACCTTTATCGGATGGATGCTTTGATGACATCAAACACCACACCGTAACTGGGTGGCTATAAAGGTGGCATTGAGTGTTCGGAAAGTATTGGTTGAAACACATGGATCAAGAGTGGGATTTGTCCATCCATATGACGGATAGATATACTCTGGGCCCTCTCGGTGAAATGTCATCCAATTAGCTTGCAAGCATGTGACTGGCTCACAAGGGATCACATATCACGGGAACGAGAAAAGAGTACTTATCGGTAACGAGGTTGAACTAGGTATGCAGAGATACCGACGATCATAACCTCGGACAAGTAAACTATCGTGAGACAAAGGGAAATTGATATTGTATGTAAGTGGTTCATTCGATCGCAAAGTAATCGTAGAAATATGTGGGAGCCATATGAATTTCCAGATTCCTCTATTGGTTATTGTTCGGAGAAGTGTCTCGATCATGTCCGCATAATTCACGAACCGTAGGGAGACACACTTAAGGATTCGACGTTGTTTGAGTAGTTATGGAATGATGAGAAGGAGACCGAATGTTGTTCGGAGTCTCGAATGGGATTCGGGATATCACGAGGAGATCCGGAATGGTTCGGAGAATAAGATTCATATAAGGAAAGTCTCGTTTCGGAGTTGGGGAATGGTTCCGGTGTTTTCATCGCGAATGTTCTAGAATGTTCCGTAATGTCCGGCACTCTGGAGGGGAAGGGTACATGAATGTGTTGTATCAAGTTGGTATGATTGCATCATGTACTAAGTGTCATCGCTGAACCAAATAAAGGATTAATTTAAATCCTAGTTTGAAAAGTCAAATAGCTAGTTTGAAAAGTCAAACGGCTAAATTTGGAAAGAGGAAAAGAGGAGGAGTGGGAAACCGAGTTGGGGAGGAGTTCCCTCCTCCAACCGGTGGCGCACCCTCCAAGCCGAGTTGGGGAGGGACTCCTCTCCCTCCCCTTGGCCGGCCGGCCCCTCCACCTATATAAGGAGGGGCAGGGCTCCCTCCTAGAGACACACAAGATCCTCTCCTCCAAACCCTAGCCCCAAGCCGCCGCCGCCTCATAGCCGCCACCGGCCCTAGGGCAAACCTTAGCCGCCGTCTAGCTAATCCCTAGCCGCCGGCTTGCCCCCTCCTTGGTGTGTCTAAACCCTAGAACACCGAGGGACTCTCTCATACTCCACCATACTCGCTCCGGCTTAAGGCGAAGCCCTGCGAGATCTCCCCTCTACTTCCGGTACCACGCCGTTGTGCTGCCGGAATCGCGAGGAGAGTGCTACAACCTCCGCTGCCTGCTGGAACAAGGGAGAGGATGGTCTTCGTCGAGTACCGAACGTGTGACCGACTACGGGAGAGCTGCCGGAACGCAGCGCCGGAAGGATCGTCTACGCGATCTTGAGATCGGGAAGAGTACGACTACATCACCCACGAGAATCCGCTCTCGTTAAACACTTTGGAATCTTCGAGGGTGAGTTATTCCATCGACTCGTTGCTACAATCTAGTAGATAGATCTTGGCTTGTTTGTTTGTATGCGGTAGAATTTTTTTGTTTTCCATGCTACGAAACCCAACAGTGGTATCAGAGCCGTGTCTATATGTAGATCTGTTGCACGAGTAGAACACAATGGTCATTGTGGGCGTTGATGCTTTTATTGTCGATTGCTTCTTGTGTACTTTGCATCTTGCGGGATGTTGGGGTGAAGCGGCCCGGGCTAACCTTACATGACATCGTTCATGAGACTTGCTCCACGCTTGACATGCAACTTGTATTGCATAAGTGGCTTTGCGGGTGCCTGTTTCTCCTAGCATAGTTAAGATCCAATTTACAACGGGTGATTAACAATACTAGTATCGATGTTGTGGTTCTTGTTCGTAAGTTAGAACGACACTTATTGAAATCCCCAAACCACGTAAAACATGCAAAGAAAGTAGAGGCGTCTAACTTTGTTTTGCAGGGGTGTGCTATGATGTGATATGGCCATGATTGTGATTATATTTGATGTATGCAATGTTCCTTATTGTAAGTTGGCAACCGGCAGGAGCCATATGGTTGTTTTTAATTTATGTTAAGACCCGCGTGTCTATTCAAAGTAGTTGTAATAGTTGAAGCCGGTGGACGACAACCATGGAGAAGCGTCATTGACCTTGATGCAATGCGGGTGATGATGGAGATCATGTTCGTGCTAGAAGATGGAGATCGGAAGCACAAAGAAGAAGGGCCATATCATATCACATATTATGAATTGCATGTGATGTTAATCCTTTATGCATCTTGTATTGCTTAGTAGACAACGGTAGCATTATAAGATGATCCCTCATGCACATGAATTTGAAGTCATAAAGTGTTCACCCTTAGTTAGCACCGTTGCTAAAGCTTGTTGTTTCGAATCACCACGTGATGATCGGGTGTGTTAGATTCCGCAAGTGTATACAACATGAGCAAGCCAGATTTGCTCATGCGGAAACTAAGGTTTGATCTTGACGAGCCTAGCATGTACAGACATGGTCTCGAAACACGGATCACCGAAAGGTAAAGCATGAATCATATAGTAGATATGATGAACATGTCGATTGTTCGCCATTGAAGCTACATCAACTCTCGTGATGATCGGTGTTGATGTGGTGTATTTGGTTCGTGTGATCACTAAAACAATGTGAGGGATATTGTTTTGAGTGGGAGTTCACCTAGATTAATTTTAATATTAATTTGAACTCAATTTGTCATAAACTTAGTCTAAACTATTGCAAATATGTTGTAGATCAATGGAAGCCCCTACCATCAATTTTAATGCATTCCTAGAGAAAGAAAAGTTGAAAAACAATGGAAGCAACTTCTCGGATTGGTTCCGCAATTTGAGGATTGTCCTCACAGCTGGTAATTTGACCTATGTGTTGGATGCACCGCTGGGTGACCCACCTGCAGCTGATGCCGCCGATGAAGTAAAGAATGTTTACCTCACTCGGAAGACTCAGTACTCCACAGTTCAGTATTCCTTCTTGTATGGTTTAGAATCGGAGCTTCAGAAAAGGTTTGAGAATTCAGACCCATATGATATTGTCGAGGATCTCAAATTGATCTTTGAGACTCATGCGGCAATTGAAAGCTATGAGGCTTCTGAAAAGTTCTTTAACTGCAAGATAGAAGAGGGCAGCTCCGTCAGCGAGCATGTGCTTAAGATGTCTGCGCACGCAAACAAACTTCAAAGCTTGGGTATTGTGATTCCTAATGCTTTGGGGATTTACCGTGTCCTCCAATCACTACCACCAAGTTACAAGAACTTTGTGATGAACTACAACGTGCAAAACATGAACAAGACGTTGCCAGAACTCTTTGCCATGTTGAAGTCTGCAGAAGTGGAGATCAAGAAAGAGCACCAAGTGTTGTTGGTCAATAAGACCACCAAATTCAAGAAAGGCAAGTCTAAGCAGAAGGGACACTTCAAGAAGGGTGGTAAGAAAGTTACCACGCCGACGAAGAAGACCAAGGCTGGACCTAAGCCTGATACTGAGTGCTTTTACTGCAAGGGAGAAGGTCACTGGAAGCGGAATTTCCCAAAGTACTTGGCGGATTTGAAGAAGGCAACATCAAGAAGAAAGGTATATCTGATATACATGTTATTGATGTGTATCTCATTAGTACTCGTAGTAGTGCCTGGGTATTTGATACTGGTTCGGTTGCTCATATTTGTAACTCGAAACAGGTGCTGCAGAATAAACGGAAGCTAGCGAAGAACGAGGTGACGATGCGCGTTGGAAACGGATCAAAGGTTGATGTGATCGCGGTCGGCACGCTACCCCTTCATCTACCATCGGGATTAGTTTTATACTTAAATAATTGTTATTTGGTGCCTGCGTTAAGCATGAACATTATATCGGGATCTTGTTAATTGTGAGACGGTTACTTGTTTAAGTCTGAGAATAATGGTTGTTCAATTTATATGAGTAATATGTTTTATGCACATGCATTTTGATAGATGGTCTATTCTTATTGAATCTCGATAGTGGAAATACGCATATTAATAACATTGAGGCTAAACGTTTGAAATCGAGCGATAACTCGACCTATATGTGGCACTGTCGTCTTGGTCACATTGGAGTGAAGCGTATGAAGAAACTCCATTCCGATGGACTTCTTGAATCACTTGATTTCGAATCACTTGATAGATGCGAAGCATGTCTGATGGGTAAAATGACTAAGACTCCATTTTCTGGTATGATGGAGCGAGCTACGGACTTGTTGGAAATCATACATACCGATGTGTGTGGTCCAATGAGTGTAGCATCGCGTGGTGGTTATCGTTATGTTCTTACCTTCACGGATGACTTGAGTAGATATGGGTATATCTATTTCATGAAACATAAGTCCGAAACTTTCGAGAAGTATAAGGAATTTCAAAGTGAGGTAGAGAATCAACGTAACAAGAAGATTAAATTTCTACGTTCTGATCATGGAGGTGAATATCTAAGTTACGAGTTTGGCGAGCATTTGAAGAAATGCGGAATACTTTCGCAGTTGACACCGCCAGGAACACCACAGCGTAATGGTGTGTCCAAACGTCGTAATCGAACTCTCTTACATATGGTTCGTTCTATGATGTCACTTACAGATTTACCGCTATCATTTTGGGGTTATGCATTAGAAACAGCCGCATTCACTTTAAATAGGGCACCGTCTAAATCCGTTGAAACGACACCGTATGAATTATGGTTTGGGAAGAAACCTAGATTGTCGTTCCTTAAAGTTTGGGGGTGCGAAGCCTATGTAAAGAAGTTACAGCCAGACAAGCTTGAACCCAAAGCAGAAAAATGCGTCTTCATAGGATACCCGTAGGAAACTATTGGGTATACCTTCTATCATAGATCCGAAGGCAAAATCTTCGTTGCTAAGAATGGATCCTTTCTAGAGAAGGAATTTCTCTCGAAAGAAGTGACTGGAAGGAAAGTAGAACTTGACGAGGTTGTTGAACCTTCTCTCGAAATTGCGAGTAGCGCAGCGCCGGAAGAAGTTCCTGTGGTGTCTGCACCAATAATAGAGAAAGCTAATGATAATGATCATGAAACTTCGGTTAAAGTTGCTACAGAACCTCGCAGGTCAACGAGAACTCGTACCACTCCAGATTGGTATGATCCCGTTATGAGTGTCATGTTGGTGGACAACACCGATGATCCTGAGACATATGAGGAAGCGATGATGAGCCCAGATTCCAATAAATGGCAAGAAGCCATGAAATCCGAGATTGGATCCATGTACGAAAACCAAGTGTGGACTTTGGTGGACTTACCAGATGGCCGGAAGGCTGTCGAGAACAAATGGATCTTCAAGAAGAAAACAGATGCTGATGGTAATGTTACTGTCTATAAAGCTCGACTTGTCGCAAAAAGGTTTCGACAAATTCAAGGAGTTGACTACGATGAGACTTTCTCACCAGTAGCGAAGCTAAAGTCTGTGAGGATTATGTTAGCAATCGCTGCATATTACGATTATGAGATATGGCAGATGGATGTCAAAACAACATTCCTCAATGGAGACATTGATGAAGAGTTGTATATGATGCAACCCAAAGGTTTTGTTGATCCTAAAGATGCTAACAAGGTATGCAAACTTCAACGGTCCATCTATGGATTGAAGCAAGCATCCCGAAGTTGGAATCAACGTTTTGATAAGGTGATCAAAAGTTTTGGTTTTATACAAACTTATGGAGAAGCTTGTATTTACAAGAAAGTGAGTGGGAGCTCTATATCATTCTTAATACTATATGTAGATGACATATTGTTGATTGGGAATGATGTAGACCTTCTTAATAGTGTCAAGGAATATTTGAATAATAGTTTTTCAATGAAGGATCTTGGCGAAGCAGCTTACATATTAGGCATAAAGATTTATAGAGATAGATCGAAACGCCAAATATCATTGTCACAAAGTACATATTTGGACAAAGTTCTAAAGAGGTTTGGAATGGAAGATAGCAAGAAAGGGTTCTTGCCCATGTTGCCCAATACGACCTTGAGTAAAACTCAAAGTCCGACATCGACAGAAGATAGAGAAAGTATGAGTAAGACTCCCTATGCCTCAGCCATAGGATCTCTAATGTATGCCATGCTATGTACTAGACCCGACATTGCATATGCTGTTAGTTTAACTAGCAGATATCAAAGTGATCCAGGAATGGATCATTGGACAGCGGTCAAAAACATCCTTAAGTACTTGAGAAGAACTAAGGATATGGTTCTTTCTTATGGAGGTGATGAACAGCTCGTTGTTAATGGTTACACCGATGCTATTTGGAACACCGATCCGGATGATTCTAAATCACAATCTGGATACGTATTTATTTTGAATGGTGCAGCAGTTAGCTGGAGGAGTGCAAAGCAAAGCGTTGTGGCGAGATCTTCAACTGAATCGGAATACATGGCTGCTTCGGAGGCTTCACAAGAAGCGATATGGATGAAAGAGTTCATTACAGTGCTGGGTGTGGTTCCTAGTGAGCTGGACCCAATGTCTATCTACTGTGATAACATGGGCACCATAGCCAATGCGCAAGAACCAAGGTCACACAAGAAGCTGAAGCACATCAAGCTACGTTTCCACGCTATTCGAGAACATATCCAAGATGGGGATATAAAGATTTGCAAAGTTACACACAGATCTGAATGTGGCGGATCCGTTGACTAAACCTCTCCCGAGGGCAAAACATGACCAGCACCAAACTGCCATGGGTGTTCGGTATATTACCATGTAATCTAGATTAGATGACTCTAGTGCAAGTGGGAGACTGTTGGAGATATGCCCTAGAGGCAATAATAAAAGTAGTTATTATTATATCTTTGTGTTTATGATAAATGTTTACATTCATGCTATAATAGTATTAACAAGGAAACATTAATACTTGTGTGATTTGTGAACTTAATTTGAAGTCCCTAGTAAAGCCTCTATATAATACTAGCTTGTTGGTTAATGGATGATTGTGGTTTCCCTATCATGAACATTGAGATGTTATTAACAACAAGATCATATCGTTAGGAGAATGATATGATGGACATACTCCTATAGATAAGCGTAGCATAAAGATCAAGTCATTTTAATAGTTCAATTGCTATATGCTTTCTGATACATAGTAATCTAATTCCTTCGACCATGAGATCATGCATATCACCTTTACCGGATGGATGCTTTGATGACATCAAACACCACACCGTAACTGGGTGGCTATAAAGGTGGCATTGAGTGTTCGGAAAGTATTGGTTGAAACACATGGATCAAGAGTGGGATTTGTCCATCCATATGACAGATAGATATACTCTGGGCCCTCTCGGTGAAATGTCATCCAATTAGCTTGCAAGCATGTGACTGGCTCACAAGGGATCACATATCACGGTAACGAGAAAAGAGTACTTATCGGTAACGAGGTTGAACTAGGTATGCAGAGATACCGACGATCATAACCTCGGATAAGTAAACTATCGTGAGACAAAGGGAAATTGATATCGTATGTAAGTGGTTCATTCGATCGCAAAGTAATCGTAGAAATATGTGGGAGCCATATGAATTTCCAGATTCCTCTATTGGTTATTGTTCGGAGAAGTGTCTCGATCATGTCTGCATAATTCACGAACCATAGGGAGACACACTTAAGGATTCGACGTTGTTTGAGTAGTTATGGAATGATGAGAAGGAGACCGAATGTTGTTCGGAGTCTCGAATGGGATTCGGGATATCACGAGGAGATCCAGAATGGTCCGGAGAATAAGATTCATATAAGGAAAGTCTCGTTTCGGAGTTAGGGAATGGTTCCGGTGTTTTCATCGGGAATGTTCTAGAATGTTCCGGAATGTCCGGCACTCCGGAGGGGAAGGGTACATGAATGTGTTGTATCAAGTTGGTATGATTGCATCATGTACTAAGTGTCATCGCTGAACCAAATAAAGGATTAATTTAAATCCTAGTTTGAAAAGTCAAATAGCTAGTTTGAAAAGTCAAACGGCTAAATTTGGAAAGAGGAAAAGAGGAGGAGTGGGAAACCGAGTTGGGGAGGAGTTCCCTCCTCCAACCGGCGGCGCACCCTCCAAGCCGAGTTGGGGAGGGACTCCTCTCCCTCCCCTTGGCCGGCCGGCCCCTCCACCTATATAAGGAGGGGCAGGGATCCCTCCTAGAGACACACAAGATCCTCTCCTCCAAACCCTAGCCCCAAGCCGCCGCCGCCTCATAGCCGCCGCCGGCCCTAGGGCAAACCCTAGCCGCCGTCTAGCTAATCCCTAGCCGCCGGCTTGCCCCCTCCTTGGTGTGTCTAAACCCTAGAACACCGAGGGACTCTCTCATACTCCACCATACTCGCTCCGGCTTAAGGCGAAGCCCTACGAGATCTCCCCTCTACTTGCGGTACCATGCTGTTGTGCTGCCGGAATCGCGAGGAGAGTGCTACAACCTCCGCTGCCTGCTGGAACAAGGGAGAGGAAGGTCTTTGTCGAGTACCGAACATGTGACCGACTACGGGAGTGCTGCCGGAACGCAGCGCCGGAAGGATCGTCTACGCGATCTTGAGATCGGGAAGAGTACGACTACATCACCCACGAGAATCCGCTCTCGTTAAACACTTTGGAATCTTCGAGGGTGAGTTATTCCATCGACTCGTTGCTACAATCTAGTAGATACATCTTGGCTTGTTTGTTTGTATGCGGTAGAAATTTTTTGTTTTCCATGCTACGAAACGCAACAGCGGCGGCGGCGCTGGCGGTTGGTTCTCGGGAAGGGACGAGGGCACGGGTGGGGAGAGAGCGAGACGAGAACAAGGGTGGGTGGGGATCCCGATCGAGAGTGGTGGGGCCATGTTAGCCGGTCGATGCAGGGAGTGCAGGAGCGTGCGTGCGTGGTGCTTGTGCTGAGTGGGTGAGGTGGTTCTGGTTCAGAGTTTGCTAGGTGGGTGTGCGTCGGGTGTGTGCGTGTAGGAAGGATGGAGGCGGGGTGTGGTTCCGACGGCGGTAGGTGGGAGTGGGTAAGGCTGGGTAGGAAGGGGAATTTAGGGTTAGGGTTTGGGGTAGCAGGTTTAGGGTTTCTTTAGATGGGCCGGGTGGTAGGTAGTCTGGTCAGGTTGGGCCTCTGGCCTGACAGATCGGACTGCCTCCCCGGACAAAACATTTTATTATTTATTTTATTTTTAAAAAAAATTTGTAAATACTTTTTAGACAAATAAAAGATCTGAACAGACCGAGGTTTTAGTTTGAGATTAAAGGAGAGGGCTAATTAGAAAACAACTTAGGATTTTACGAAAATAGTTTTTATGCAAAATATATGCATGATGTCATGATGATGCACAAAATATAAACAACAGGCGATTTTCTAGTACTGGTTTTACCCGGGGTGCTACACGTGGCACGCGCGGTTGATTATTCCAACACACATAGGCGTAGCACACCCTGGCCAAGTGCGCTACGGATAACCGTAGCACACTTGGCCAGGGTGCTCTACACCTATGTGGGTTGGACTACCAGATAAGAGGGCGGCCACCCCACTAGTTAACACTAGTACTCTTTTATCCCACTGGTTCTGCCCCTTAGCTCTATTCTAAACTATGAGCACCCAGGTTCGAATCCTGGTGCTCCACATTTTTATTTTTATTTTACAAATACTTTTAAATGTTCCAAAAAATGCCCAAAAGTGGTGATATATGCCATACAAGTTTTGTTTTGTTTTTAAAATACTTCTAAATATTCCAAAAATGCCCAAAAGTGGTGATATATGTCATAAAAGTGTTACAAATATGATTCAAAGTATAACTAAATTTCATAATAATTTGTCCATGAATATTACAATCTTTTTCGACCACGCGTTTTACAATATTTTTTGAGCTAGCGTTTTACAATCTTTTTTCCCTTCTTTGTCGCGGTTGAATAATTTAGCCCCAGCACTTTAATGTTTCTTATTTCGAACGGGCTACCTTTTTTGGGTAGGGTTGTCCTTTTTATTCTTGTGATGTATGTTGCTGCATCGTAGTCGTCGTCATCTTCAATCTTTGGATCGACGTACTGGTCGAAGTCTTGCTCGTTGGCGACTCCATCCATTCCGATGATGTTTCTTTTTCCTCTCCTCACGATAACACGACTAGGCTTTGTCGGGTTGGTAATGAAAAAACATTGGTCCACTTTGGTAGCCAGTACCCACGGTTCATTTTTCGTGGCCACGTTTGCACCGGCGGCCTTGGATTTGGCTGCTTCGGGTATAACCATGGTTGTGAAATACCGGTCTTCTCTTTCGACGCTCTTTGCCCATCTGACACGGAATATCGGCACCTTTTCTCCACAGTAGTCGAGCTCCCATATCTCCTCGATTCTTCCGTAGAATCTTTCCTTCACGTTGTCATCGGTGTAGAATTCTGACGTTACGCCTGAGTTCTGATAATCACACTTGTTGTCCTTTTCCTCCGTGTAGAATGTGTAGCGGTTGATATCATACGCCTGATAGGTCACCAGGTTTTGCATCGGTCCCTGTGACAAGGTGAATATGATCTTTTCTGTGTCAGAAGAATGCGATCGCGGGGGATTATCAAGGAGCGTCTGCCTAAACCAACGCGTGAAATCTGAGTTGTGCTCTTTGATTATTTCTCCCTGCGTCCTCTGTATGCCCCGGTCACTGTACTTCTTCTCGATTAACCTTTTGTGCTTCTGTACCCAAGGATCGACCAGTTCTAAATGCTGTAGCATGACGAGGTTTGCTCGATCAAAGTCTGCGCGTCGAAAATCGAAGTCTGCATGCAGTATGCGACGACCCTCTCGGTGACCAGATCCGTCAAGCTTGCCAAGGTGCCTGTTGACGGGAAGACCGACAGGGTTCTCGATGTCTAGATAATTCATGCAGAAAGAGATGCACTCTTTGGCCAGAAAGCCCTTGGCTATGCTTCCATCTGGACGGGACCTGTTGCGAACGTATCCTTTGATGTGTCCGTTGATCCTTTCGAACGCCATCATGCTGCGGAGGAACATCGGCCCGAGTTGGACAATGTCCTCCACGACATGGACCAGCAGATGCACCATAATGTCGAAGAATGCGGGTGGGAAGTAGACCTCAAGCTCATATAGTATCACCACGATCTCCTCCTGTAGCCTCCCGAGCTGATTCACGCCAATCGACTTCCTAGAGATGACGTCAAAAAACTTGCATAGGCCAAATAACATTTCACGGACGTGCTCGTCCATTATCCCTCTTAGTGCGACCGGAAGTACCTGCATCATTAGCACGGCACATTCGTGAGACATCATGCCACTGAACCTCTGCTTCGCCTCGTCTAGGTATCTGCTTATCTTGCCCGTGTAGCCGTAAGGAAATTTGACTCCTAGAAGGCACTTGAAAAACTGTTTGATCTCATCCTGGCTTAGAGTGAAGCAAGAAGGAGGGCAGTAATATTCGTTCTTCTTGAACTTTTTACCCTTCCGACGACCTTGTGTTGTCTCTGACTCATGATCATCGTCATCTTCCTGATCATCAGGAGTAGTGCGTCCTCCGTGAAGCTCCTTTCGGATACCCAAGCATATCAGGTCGTGCCTTTCTTTCGGACCATCTTTCGTCCTATCTGGCATGTTGATTATGGTGGCGACCAGACTCTCGCACACGTTTTTCGTGATATGCATGATGTCGAGGCTATGAGGCGTGCGGAGAAACTTCCAGTATGGCAACTCCCAGAAAACAGACCTTGTTTTCCATACCTTCATCAGCGGCTTGTCTTGTTTCTGCCTCTTTCGCTTCTTTCCAGGCTTAGGACAATCTTTCCAGTTTTTCAGCAACTCTTCCACTTCTTCGCTGCTCCTACGCTCTGGGATTCCTCGGGTCTCTGATTTGCCATCGAACAGGTCTCCACGTTTTCTCCATGGATCATTCTTGCCGAGCCACCTCCGGTGCGCCATGAACACGGTTTTAGATGACCCTGGATCTTTCTCTAGTTGGAGATAGCTTGTGTTATCCATGCACCTAACGCATGCGCAGAATCCTTGGATAACCTGCCCTGAGATATACCCGCAACCTGGATAGTCTTGCACCGTAGTGACCAACGCGGCTCTCATAGTGAAATAATCTTGTGCGACAGCGTCGTAAGTATTGGCTCCAGATTCCCATAACGTGGCTATCTCCTCTTTCAACAGCCCGAGATACAGATTGATATCGGTACCAGGTTGTTTTGGCCCTTGAATTAGCATACTCATTTGTATGTACTTCTTCTTCATGCACAACCATGGAGGGAGGTTGTACATCCATACAAACACGTGCCAAGTGTTGTGCGTGCTGCTCTGGCTACCGAACAGATTGAGTCCATCGGTGCTCGCACCAAGCCTGATGTTCCTCGAATCTCCACCGAATTCTGGGAATTCGAGGTCCAATGCTTTCCACTGGCTAGCATCTGAAGGGTGCGTCAGCAGCTCATCCTTTTCGGGGTCATCATCATCATCTCCTGGCTTCTTCCTTTCTGCATGCCATCGCATGAGCTTCGCTTCCTTAGGGTCCGCGAAATAGCGCTGCAGACGAGGAGTGATAGGAAAGTATGATAGCACTTTTCGAGGTGCTTTCTTCCCTTTCTTGTATCGACTCACGCCGCACACCGGACATGTGGTTTTCTCTGTGTCCTCGACTCGATAAATGATGCAATCGTTGATGCATACGTGATATCTAACGTGCGGTAGATCGAGAGGACAACCGATTTTCTTGGCATCCTCAATACTAGTTGGACATGTGTTCCCCTCCGGGAGACGATCGTGCTAGAATGCCATCATATCATCGAAGCTTGCGTCGCTCAATTTGTGTTTTGCCTTCATCTCCATAGCCTTGAGCGTTACATTCAACCGGGTATCATCGGGCCTGCATCCTTCATACAATGGAGTAACCGCGTCTTTCTCAAGTTGCGCAATCTTAGCTTTCTCTCTAGCGGCAGCCCTGGCGTTACTCGTCTGTTTGAGAAGCAGCTCTTGCACATAAGGGTCCCGCACCCAGCCTGACGTTGTTCCATCGTCGTCTGCTCCTCCGGCATCTAGATCATCATCATCCCGGTCTGCTTCCGCACCTTCACCATCTCCAGGAGACTCTTCATCATCTCGCCCGTTCTCGCCGTGATGATGATCATCGTCATGTTGGCCACCTTCACCGTCTCCAACGTCTACGTCATCGCTTATCCAACGAGTGTATCCATCCATGAAACCATGGCGGAGCAGGTGCGCCTGCAGATTCCCGGAATCTGGGTCGATCACCTAGTTGATTTTGCATCTTCTGCACGGACATCTTATATCTGTCTTGTTATTTCGCATCATGTCGGCCGTCGCACATTTCAAAAATCTAGCCACAATGCCTTCGCTCATTATGCGGACCATTTTAGCCTGCACGGTGTACACGGTTCAATTTTGAAGTCTATTAGAACCACATAATGAATGCATGCATGCAATGGTCGATAGAAAATTTCGGCATGACCTATCCTAAAATTAGGACCTTTGCGAAATGCCAAAGTCTTGCCAAAATGGAAATGAATCAACATTTTGGCAAAACAAATGGCAACTTGTTCACATACAAACACAAGAGAGAGAGAGACCGATCCATACACACATGAACATATCATTATCCTCTCCATACACACATGCATGAGCATCATCGATACTCTCCATATACACACACATATATGACCATCGATCCTCTCCATACACACATCATGAGCATCGATCATCTACATACATATGAGCACATCATCCATATACACATGAACACATCCTTACATGGAAAACTTACCGAGATGAGAGACCGATCGCGAGAAAGATGGAAAGGAGAGGTGCGCGCGTCGACCGGAGAAGGAGATGAGAGACCGGAGACCTTCGTCAATTACTTATGTAACATCCAAAGCAAGTTTTACATGCTAAAAATGGTGAATGGGTGGAGAAATTGAGGTGGGAAGGAGAAGATCCCGACTAGATCTAAGGAGGAAGAAGAAGGGGAAAGTGAAGTGTGGGGTGGTGGAGGATGTCACACATGTGCACATAAAGTGCTGTCCTAAAAAAATTGACACATCCGTGGTGCACACGGCCCTAGTGCGCCACAGGGAGTAGAAACATCTGTGGCGCACTATGCCATGTGCGCCACAGATGTTCCTACTCCATGTGGCGCACTAGGCAGAGTGCGCTACAGATGTTTGTGGCCGTTTCACAGCAGAGGGGGGGGGGGGGGGCGTAGCGCACCACCCCCATGTGCGCCACGGTTGACACTAACAACCGTGGAGCACATGACTATAGTGCTCTACAGATGTTTGGCGTGCGGCCAACAGGGCCCTGGCCCACACATATCTGTGGCACACTATGGTCATGTGCGCCACGGTTGTTCTAGTTACTAGTAGGGCACTTCCCTCAGGTGAGCCACACTTGTTTTAGCCATGGGGCACTTCAACCATGTGAGCCACGGATGTGCTGATTACCTATAGCCGTTTTCCTAGTAGTGGTCCATGCACTCAAAACATGGAGACATTATATTTTGGGTAAGCGTTGTGAAGTGTTCACTGATCACAAGAGCTTGAAATATATTTTCACCTAGAAAGAGCTCAACATGAGACAAAGAAGGTGGCTTGAACTTATCAAGGATTATGACTTGATTTTGCAATACCATCTCGGTAAAGCAAATGTTATAGCCGATGCTTTAAGCCGTAAAGTTTATGTGAATGGCCTCACTAAAGGAGAATTGCCAGATGATTTGTGTGCTCAATTCAAAGAGCTAAGATTGGAGATAGTGCCTGAAGTACACAATCACCAAACAATACTTAACTACTTCTATTTGGTACACAAAGGTTCACACTAGATGCTCTAGCATCATCACAATCATCACAAGAAATAATGACTTAGTCTTATTTATTTTATTTTAGAAAAGTAGTTTCTACTCATTGAAAAACTACTTAAGATTTAATATTCTCCAATTAAAATATGGGATCATGTTGACACATGTCATCACCATATATTTTAATACTTGGAATGTGATTTAAAGTGGTGTCAAAATTTAATAATGTTTAAACTTATTATTTTAATTAATTAAAGTGACTAGAAATGTCTATGGGGCATTCTTTTATTACTTGTCCAATATTACTACAAGTAAACCTATATATTTTTATATATTTAGAAAGGTCTTGTCAAATGTGATTTTTGAGAGTTGGAATCAACTCAAAAGCATTTATGGTTGATTTTTGAAAAATGTTTGAATGCAGAAAAGTCTCATCCTTTTATTTTTACTATAGGTGATCTATAATTCCAAATGGTTTGCATCCAATATCTTTCAAAAAAATTATGTTTTATGCTATTTGGGTTCAGTAAAACTCTCTGAATTGATTTTTGAATCAACAGACATAACTAGGTTTGAAACTAAAATTAAAAATCTAAATTTAAACTAACTGGGTCGCGCGAGAGAGTTACTAGGCCGGCCCACTGCGCACAGCAGGCGCACGGGCGGGTTTAAGTGGTGTCTCCACTCGTCAGTGAGACAGAGGGTGCCGAAGGGGTACAGGCTAACTACGACTGTAGGATTAGATGCAGGACCAATAGCTCACGGCCATCGTCCTCATCTGAATAGGACACGGTGGGGACGAACCCTAGCACGGCCAGTGGGGGTCTGGGGTGGCTCACTAGGGCTCAGGCGATGGTCGGCGACGGGGGATAATGAGGCTGTCGATGACAGCGGTTCTCCTGGTACTGGCGGCGTCTCCATGGGTGGCCGCAATCGACGACGCCCTTCTCCTCCAGCAGCGGCAGACTCCGACCAAATTCCGGCAACCTAGTGCTCGCCTTGCTCCAGGAAGAAGTGGGAAGGATTAGTGAGAGGTGGGGAGTGAGATGATGTGGAGAAATGGTGCGGGGGAGGCGTCCTTTTATAGGCGAGCGAGATAGACCGAGCGGCATGGGCAGAGCTCGTCGGGGTCGGTGTTACAGCGAACTACTGGTATGTTGCGGGGGCTAGGATGGTTCGCGGTCTACTGGCGGTGCTCAACGACTTGATGGCGCGGCAAGGGGCGGTGTCGTTTGCTCAGGAACGTGCGGTGCTCTATGCAGTACCGATATTGAACTTTGCAACATGCGGCGGCTACGGGGCATGGTCGAGGAAATGGGCATGTATGGTGGTCTCCTGGGACGGTGGTGATCGTGTAGACGGGCGGCGAAGGCGAGGCGCGGTCGGGTTGAGTGGGAACGGCGCATGAACTGTTGTGCACATCGGCATGGTCGACAGCGGCGCAGGCACGGCGTTTTCAGCGGTTCCTCTCTCTGTCTTCGAGCTAGTCTGGTCTAGAGGGGATAGTGATGCACGGGCGGCATGGTAGACAAGGTTGGTGAGGCTGGCTCCGCTTGTAGCTTGCTGTCGATGGTGGAGGTGGCAAGTGTGCTCGGCCATGGTGTCCATTGATGGCATGGTCGTGTAAACAGTGGGCTAGAGTTGCATAGACGAGGTTGATGACATACTGGGAGTGTGGTGGAGGCTAGAGAGGGAACAAGTTTGGCAAGAACACTTCTCAAAATAGTGTTTGTTGTTTTATTTGATTTATGCTCGGAAGGTGTTTGATGAAATGGCCGCAAGAGATTTATATTTGAATTTTTGGATGAATTTTGGTGGGTGCATTGGTCACACACTAGGTAGTCTCCTGGTGGTTTGGGTTTGTCAAGGTGAACTGGTTTGGTTGGGTTTTGAGAAATGGTGATCTTACCATATGAACCAGATTCAATTTTGAATTGTCCTTGGCATAGATTTGCAAAATGTTTCTATGGGGTTTGCAAGGTGGGATTGGGTTCACTTTTACTTGGTCTAGTAAGTGGTGAAAAGAATTGGATTTGTTTCTATTAGAAATCTTGGACTAGAAACACTCAAAGTGGTCTAGTGAACAAGATTGGCAAAAATGACCATTTTCTTATATGGTTTGTTTTTTAATTTCTCTTCATTTGATTCTGCCTGGGAATGATTTAGATGATGTTTTTTCATCTTTAAACCAATCCTTGCCATTCATAACAATAAAATAAGTCCATACAAGCATTCATGCATTCATCACACACACATGCATTCATATTGATTTTAATTAACAAAAGATTTTGTTAACCCTAAATTTGGGTGATTGGAATTTGATAACCTTGATTAATATTTTTGGGATGTTACAAACCTTCCCTCCTTAAACAAAATCTTGTCCCGAGATTTGAGAAAAAGAAAACTAGGATTTAAAGAGTTCTAGAAACTCAGTCCTAATGTAATCTTCTCGCTCCCAGGTAGATTCTTCTTCAGTGTGGTTACTCCACTGGATCTTGAGAAACTTGATACTCTGGGTCCCGGTGGTTCTGAAGGCTTCTTCCAAAATACGAATGGGTACTTCGGGATATGTCATGTCATTGTTGATCTCTATGGTTCGGTGATCAATATTCTTGAAAACTTCGGTCTTCTCCAGGACTTCTAGGCATTTGCGAAGTAACGAGATATGAAACACATTATGCACGGCTGACATCTCCTCTAGCAGTTCCAGTTGATATGATAATTCTCCTCGATGATTCAAAATCTTGAAGGTTCCGATATATCTGGGGGCTAACTTTCCTTTGAGTTGGAAACGTTGCATTCCTTTAAAAGGTGATACTTTGAGATACACAAAATCTCCGATGTTGAAGGCTAGGTCTCGACGTCTCTTGTCGGCATAACTCTTCTGTCTGGATTGGGCGGTCTTGAGGTGCTCATGGATCTTGTGAACTTTCTCTTCTGCTTCTCGTAGGATGTCGGGTCCAAAAATCTGACTCTCTCCTACTTCCAACCAATTCAAAGGGGTACGACACTTCCTTCCATACATGAATTCAAATGGGGACATTTGCAAGCTGGCTTGGTAACTGTTGTTGTATGAAAATTCTATGAAAGGCAGACAGTCTTCCCATTTAGATCCATATTCTAACACACAAGCTCTCAAAATATCTTCGACTATTTGGTTTACTCGCTCCGTTTGTCCATCAGTCCGAGGGTGATAAGATGTGCTAAAATCCAGTCAGGTTCCTAATCCTTCTTGGACTTTCTTCCAAAACCTCGAGGTAAACTGAGTTCCTCGATCCGACACAATGTTCTTGGGGACTCCATGCAAACTGACTATCCTAGCAATGTACAACTCTGCTAGCTTCAAACTCTGATAGGTGGTCTTGAATGGTAAGAAATGGGCGACTTTGGACAGTCTATCCACTATGACCCAAATAGAGTCATTTCCCCTACTAGATGTTGGCAAACCGGTGATAAAATCCATTCCAACTGAATCCCATTTCCATTCCGGAATCTGCAATGGTTGCAACACTCCTACGGGTTGCTGATGTCCCGCCTTAACTCTCTGACAAATATGACACTTGGCTATGTAGCTTCCGGTTTCTCTCTTCATCTTATGCCACCAAAATTGCTCCTTCAAATCCTGATACATCTTGGTTCCTCCGGGGTGGATAGAATAAAAGCATCATGGGCTTCTTTCAAAATAGAATGTTTCAATTCTGAATTTGCTGGCACATAGATACGTCCTTTGTAGCACAAAACTCCTTCTTCATCTTCGGTGAATCCGGGTACTTTCCTTATAGCGATACGATGTTTTATTCCATCGATACTAGCATTTCCTTTCTGCGACTGCTTGATCTGACTAATCAACATGGGTTGAAGTTCTATGCTAGCCAAAAATCCTTCACTTACTAGCTCCATTCTGAAATCTTCCAACTCCTTGTGCAAACTTGGTTGCTCCATCAGAATCATGGTGTTCAAGCGACACAGCAATCTGCTACCACATTGGCTTTACCAGGGTGATAGTGAATGTCAAGATCATAGTCCTTGATTAGCTCTATCCATTTCCTTTGTCTCATATTCAGATCCTTTTGGGTGACAATATACTTCAGGCTCTTGTGATCCGAATAAATTTCACAACTGTTTCCCATGAGGTAATGCCGCCATGTCTTTAAGGCTAAAACTACGGCTACTAGTTCAAGGTCATGGGTAGGGTAATTCTGCTCATGTTGCTTCAGTTGTCGGGATAGATATGATATTACTTTGCCTTTTTGCATTAGCACACATCTGAGACTGATCTTGGATGCATCACAAAACACATCAAAAGGCTTCATGATATCCGCCATGATCAAGATTGGGGCTGATATCAATCTCTTCTTAAGTTCTTGAAAACTCGCTTCACATTTGTCCATCCATTCAAACTTCTTATCTTTCTTCAACAATTGGGTCATGGGTCTTGTGATGCTCGAGAATCCTTCTACTAACTTGCGGTAATATCTCGCTAATCCGAGAAATGCACGAACTTGGGTTTGAGTTGTTGGGGCTTGCCATTCTTCAACATCCTTAACCCTGGCAGGGTCAGCAGCAATTCCTCCTCCCGACATGATATGTCCGAGGAATCCTACTTCCTTTAACTAGAACTCACATTTGCTAAACTTGGCATACAACTGATGCTCCCTAAGGGTTTCACGGATGGTCCTTAGGTGTAGCTCATGTTCTTTTTCTGATTTGGAATAGATCAGAATGTCATCGATGAAAACAACGACAAACTTATCCAGGAAGTCCATAAAAATCTTATTCATGAGGTTCATGAAATAAGAGGGGGCATTGGTTAATCCAAAAGACATGATAGTGTACTCATACAGTCCATATCTAGTGGTGAAGGCAGTATTTGGAATATCTTCTACGCGAATCTTGAGTTGATGATAACCAGTTCTAAGATCAATCTTAGAAAATACTTTGGCACCGGTCAACTGGTCAAACAGATCTTCTATCATCGACAGTTGATACTTATTCTTAATGGTAACATCATTCAGCTTCCGATAATCTGTGCACAAACGGTTACCTCCATATTTCTTATCCACAAACAAGACAGGTGATCTCCATGGCGACGCACTTGGTTGAATCATGCCTATCTCCAGCATAGCATCCAGTTGCTTCTTCAGCTCCATTAATTCAGACGGGTTCATACTATAAGGTCTCTGGTCTATGGGTCTGGTTCCAGGGATTAGTTCAATGATAAACTCGATATCCTGATATGGGGGCATACCAGGCAATACATCTGGAAATACGTCGGGGTATTCATAGACTACTCTGACTTGGTCAATGGTTGGTTGGGCTAGACTCTTGTTGCACTTGAATTGACGGGGCAAGGTTTCAAATACATGCTCTACTAATACTCTAGTGGTATTGGTCATGGTTACTGCTTTCTTGGCATAGTCGATTAATCCTTTATGTTTCGACATCCAATCCATTCCTAGTACTACTTCCAAACTTTGGTTCCAAGTACTATTAGATTTGAATAAAAATTTATGCCATGGATTCTGATAGGTATGGCCTTGCAAATTTGTCTAGCTTTGGTGGTTGAACCAGGTATTTGAACTATCATAACATGGTTCAATTTCGTTGGTTGAATCTTACTAGTGCATGCAAATTCTTCTGTAACAAATGAGTGCGATGATCCGGAATCAAACAACACTCTTGCAAGTACTGAGTTAACAGAAAACATACCCAGCACAACATCTGGCGCTTCTTGGGCTTCTTCAGCATTCATGTGAAACACACGGCCGTTGCGGTTGAGCGAATTCCCTAGGGAAAATATCTGTCCAGGCTGAACACGACACTGCTGCTAAGTTGGGGAATTCACATTTGGGGCTGCTGCAAGCTTCTTGGGGCACTCATTGGAGTAGTGACCCTTGGTTCCGCATTCATAACAAGTCACCTGAGAATTGTCTTTTCCTGCAACAGGCACATCATTGCTTCTAGTCCTTGGGGCAGTATTGGTGTTGTTGGCGACATTGTTGTTGTTGAACTTGGGCGGTGCACGATTGAAGTTGTTGGGGTTGCCAGGGTTGTTGTTGTGGTTTCCTCCAGGCCTTGGGTTTCCTCCTCCATGGTTGGGATAGTTTGGATGGGTCATCGGGGGTTTCCTCCTCCTCTATTTTTCTCGGGGCATATCTTGAAGACGTGTTGGGACAATACTTTGGGGTATGGTGGGTTCCTAGTTGATGCATCATTCGACGCTTGCGATTCTCATTGGCTTGGTTAATCTTGCCTTCCATCTGAATGGCAGAATCCACTAAGGCTTCAATGTCAGGAAATGGAATATTGACTAACACTGTCTGCATCTCATCATGCAGACCATTCAAGTATCTCTCCTTCTTCTTGGATTCAGTTTCAATCTCATCTGGGGCATACCTAGCTAATGACACAAATTTGTCATGGTACTCAACTACTGTCATCCTCCCTTGCTTCAATTCTGTGAATTCATCTCTCATCCTCTCGATTAAACCCAGTGGCACATGGGTTCTGCTGAACTTGAGTTTGAATTCATCCCTAGTCATCATTTGTCTTCCATTCATGGCGCGAACGCTGTTCCACCAAGCTCTTGCATCTCATGCCAGATAGTGGGTGGCAAAAAGTACTTTCTCATTGTCCTCCACTCCTGCAACTTCTAAGTTGTTATCCATAGTCTACAGCCAGTCATCAGCATCTAATGGCTCTTTAGACTTACTAAAGATAGGTGGATTGGTGTTCTAAAAGTTCTTGAGCTTGGATCCATGGCTATCCTGGTTTCCATGGCCTTGATTGTTGTTGTCCATTTGAGATATGTGTTGGAGGGTGGCTAAGTTGGCTTGACGTTCGGCTCTTTCAGCTTCGCGGTCCAAAACAAACATTTGCAAGATTTGCAACATTGGGTCCAGGGATGAACTGCTTCTTCCACGAGGCATCTGAAGATTGAGATAGATCATGAGACAAGAGGGAAATTTATAAGGTTTAGGGATTTGTTTTTGCAAAAGCTTTTAAATTTTGACTCAGGTTTTGCCACTAGAAACTTGCTTTTCATTCATTCATAGCACACAGTACAAACACACACAACAACAACAAGGAAACAGATCTGTGAAACTACGATACAGTGGGACCGAATACAACTTCAGTAACGCTAGTGCTCAAGTGCTACTACTCCTCGGAATCAGTGGCATCATCATCATCATCATCATCAATGAAGGTGGAGTCATCGTCATCGGCGTGGAAGTCCATGGCTTGGTCCTCCAGGAAGTCATCATCATCGCTGAGGTAGGAGTAAGGGTCTCCACGGATATCTTCCCCTGCATTCTCCCTCTCCTCAAGCTGCATGTCCCGCTCATGGATGGTCTCCTCCAAGTCTGTCACTTTGTGACAAAGGCGACAAATGATGCGATCCTTCTTGTAACGCGGACGGCAAAATGTCTTGCACTCCTTTGAAAGGATGGCGAGGTTCTGGTCCTTCTTGACTGCAATGGCATTGTTGTGGTGGGCGTATGCGCGGGCGTTGTCCAACTCCTTTTGCCTGTCATACATCATGAAGATGAGATGATCAACGTGATGCTTTAGCTCCGGGTGTTGTGGCACCTCCAATGGCTGTCCCATAGCATCACACCTTGCATAGTACTCAAAGCGAGTACCCTTGAACTCAAAGCGGGCACCTCCAATGGCACCTCCAATTTTTGATACTCCATGCTTGTTTTGTATCTACTTTTCTTTACTTGTCCACACTTTGAGGTGCTTTTTTTACATGTTTTCTAGTACTAACATATTAACAAGTTGCAATAGTGCCAGATGCCTGTTTTCTGCTGTTTTTGGTTTCAGAAAAGTTAGTAAAGAAATATTCTCGGAATTGGACAGGACAAAGGACAAAGTCAATTACTTTCCGTGGGGAACAAGAAGTCCAGAGGAGAGCCGGAGGGGCCAGCCAGGGGGGCCAGACCCACCCCAGGCATGGGTGGGCCCAGCCCCATGCTTAGCTAGGGTTTGCAGCCCCTGGACGCCTGCTCGGTTTCCCCCTTCTCCTATAAGAAGCCCCCGATGCAGAAACCCTAAGTACCCAATCAGAAATCCACGAAACCGTCTATCATGATTCTATCATGTCTTTATGATTCTATCATGTTTGTGTTGTTTGTGATCTTGCATGCTCTCCGTTGTTAGTAGCTATCTCGGCCAAGTAGTTGCTAGTGACTCCAAGAGGGGGTATTTATGCTCGATAGTGGGTTCATGCCTCTAGTTTCCAAGGGAAGTGACAAAAATCTCTGCGGTTGTAGATGTGCTGTTGCAACTAGGGACAAAACAACGGTCCCTTGTTCATGGAACATGTGGACTGTTTACCTTACACACTTTTCTTAAAGTAGTTGTCTGTTGCTTGCAACTTAATACTGGAGGGGGTTCAGATGATAACCTGAAGGTGGACTTCTAGTCATAGATGCAGTTGGATGACTGTCTATTTATATTGTTGTATTGCCCAATCAGCCTCATAGGATCTTTCTGACTAGTAATTGCATTGTTATGCCTTGCTCAGTTCCTGTCAATTGCCCCGCTATAATTTTTTTACCCTTCATGCCATGTTGTTTATCTAAGGAGAGCACCTCTAGTGAACTATGGACCCAGGTCCAATCTTTAACATTAATACATCTTCCACTGTTACCTGTTTACTTGCTGCAAACCACCATTATCTTCCACACCATACGTTTAATCCTTTGTTACAGCAAACCGGTGAGCTTGACAACCTCACTGATTTGTTGGGGCAAAGTCTTGAGTTTGTGTTGTGTAGGTCTCCACGTTGCTTACAACACCCGTGTGATGTTTCCTTCCTCCTATTGGTTCGATAACCTTGGTTTCTTACTGAGGGGAACTTGCTGATGTGCTACTTCATACCTTTCTCTTGGGGTTTCCAACGAAGTGTCCCACGACAAGTACTGGGCGCCATCAAGCTATTTTCTGGCGCTGTTGCTAGAGAGGCTAAGGACGTCTTCACTAGGGGAGTCCTTCACTTCCTTTCTCTTTACTTTGTTTTTCGTTTGCTTTGTTTCTTTTGTTTGGTTTTGTTTGCCTATTTTCAAAAAACCCAAAAAAATTAGTCTAGTTTGGTTTGCTTGCCTTATTCAAAAACACACAAAAATTAGTTCTTGCTCTAGCTGCTGCTGTTTTTGGCTTGCCCACCTTTGCCAAAATGAACTCTACTGAGAACACCAAGTTGTGTGACTTCACTAGCACCAACAACAATGATTTCCTAAGCACTCCTATTGCTCCACCTGCTCCTGATACTACCTTTTATGAAATTAAGCCTGCCTTGTTGAATCTTGTGATGAGAGAACAATCTTCTGGTGCTGGTTCTGATGATCCTACTACCCATCTCAATAGCTTTGTTGGAATTTGTGAGATGCAAAAGTATAAGGATGTAGATGGAGATATTATTAAGCTCAAGCTTTTTTCCTTTCTCCTTGAGAGGAAAAGCTAAAGAATGGTTGCTATCCTTGCCTAAAAATAGTATTGATTCTTGGACTAAGTGCAAAGATTCTTTTATTGGAAAGTACTATCCTCCTGCTAAGATTATATCTATGAGAAGTGACATTATGAAATTTAAACATCTTGATAGTGAACATGTTTGTCCTGCTTGGGAAAGAATGAAATCTTTGGTTTAAAAATTCCCTACTCATGGACTCACTGCTTGGATGATTATCCAGAATTTTTATGCAGGTTTGAACTTCTCCTCAAGAAACCTGTTGGATTCTGCTGCTGGAGGTACTTTTATGGGCCTCACTTTGGGTGCTGCAACAAGGCTCCTCGATAATATGATGGTTAACTACTCTGAATGGCATGTTGAGAGAGCTCCACATGGTAAGAAGGTAAATTCTGTTGAGGAAACTTCCTCTTTGAGTGAAAAGATTGATGTTATTATAGCTATGCTTGTTAATGGGAAAGCTCTTCTAGATCCTAATAGTGTTCCCTTAGCCTCTTTGGTTGCTCAAGAAGAGAAAGTTGATGTGAACTTCATTAGAAACAACAATTTCAACAATAATGCCTATAGGAATAATTTTGGTAGCAACAACAATTATATGCCTTATCCTCCTAATAATGGCAATTCCTATGGAAGCTCTTACAATAATGCTAGAAGTGCCCCCTCTGAACTTGAATTCATGCTCAAGGATTTATTAGTAAACAAAACACTTTCAATAAGACTATAGAGGAAAAGCTTTTAACTGTTGAGAAAAATATATCCTCTTTGTCTGAAACTCAAACTTCCTTGGTTAATAAAATGGCTGCTAAACCTGAAACTATGGAAAACACCTTTGCTACTGCTCATGCCATACAAGTTACTATTGATGAAAATGTTAGGCTGTTAGCTCAACTTCATGCTAGGTGGGAAAGGGAAGCTGAAATTGATAGAAACAATAGTGTGTGCACTATCACCACTAAACCACAAGTAGCCCCAAGTCCTCCTCCTACTATTCCTACCACTAGTGATGCTAAGTTTGACTTTGATATTGATGGTTGCAATATTTTCGAAGTGATTATGTTTCTGCAAAAGCTTGCTAGAAGTCCTGATGCTAGTGATATGCATGTTGCCTTTACGAAACACATTACATATGCTCTTGTTGAGATTAAGGAAGAGAAGCTAAAACACAAAGCTTCTATTCCTAGGAAAGTAGAAGATAGTTGGGAACCCATTATTAATATGCAAGTGAATGACTTTTATCTCAAAGCTTCATGTGATCTTGGTTCTAGTGTCTCTATTATGCCTAGGAAGATTTATGAAATGCTTGATTTGACACCACTAGAAGATTGTTATTCGGATGTTCCACTCAATGATAATGCTAAGAAGAAACTCATGGGGAGTATTAATGATGTTCTCATAATGGTTAACAATTCTTATGTCCCTGTTGATTTCTATGTTTTGGATGTTGAATACAATGCTTCTTGTCATATTACTTTGGGAAGACCTTTTCTTATAACAGTTGATGCTATCATTGATATGAAAGAAGGCACCATTCAATATCATTTCCATTAAAGAAAGGTATTGAACATTCCCTATAAGAAGAGGGAAGTTGCTTTTTGCTCCCCTTTTGAAAGCAAGGTTTGATGTTAATGCTTCCTCATTTGAAAATACTTGATTCTTCTTGCTTCTTGTGCCTAACTTAAAGGCGTTAAAGAAAAGTACTTGTTGGGAGATAACCCAAGAGTTTCATTGAGTCTTAGAAGTTATTACTTCTGTAATAACCTCTTCTTATCCTTTTTGTTTGCCTTTTGTGCCAAGAATGACCTCTCATAAGAGGGAAGTAAGATTTGGGGAGTTGCTGTCCCGAAACAGATTTCTTTCCTCCACCAAATTTTTTTTGTGAGGAGGCTCTATAACTCGGATTGAGCTCAAAATTTACGAATAAATCCCCTAATATGTTAGTTAACTTTCGTTAGTTCAACACTTATTGATTTGAGCAATATAAGATGTTCGAAAAAATTTGTTTCTACCTGCTGGTCTGTTTTGACAGATTTCTGCCATTATTTGTTTCTTATTGATTCCTTTTTGAGTTCTCTTCAGGTAAATTGAGCTTTTTGAAGGAGTTACTATAGTAGCTTGTGTTTTTAGTGAAAATCCTTGCTGTTCCAGAACTTTGCCAGGGGTCTAATATCTTTTGAATACACTAATGTTGCTAATGAAGATTGTGTGAAGTTTTGTATGAAGGAAAAATTTCTGGTGTAGAGAAAGAATGATGCAATGAGATGAATAATGGACAAAAGCTCAATCTTGGGGATTCCACCATGATGTCACCCCAAGAAATATCCAATAGGTACAAGTGTCAAAGCTTTGGGATGCCCAATGCATCCCCTTCATCAATAAAAAGCTCTGGTTTGTCTAGACACTTCGTTTTTATTGTTTCATGCACAGTTGTGTTGTTCTTGGAGCGTCTTAGTTTTTGTTTTCTTTGCTTAGGTTGTTTAGTTTGCTTTAATAAAGTAGTTGGACCCCCGTTCTCGCTGTGTTGTTTTGCAAATAAGTTTGCTTGGTGTTTGGAAAGGAGTAGTAAGTTCTTGCTTGAAGTGCAAGAGGAGCTTGCATTGACTGTGACTTAGACTTTAGCATGACATGCTAGGTGTTTCTTTAGCATTATTCTTAGTGATTATTGCTGTATCTTGTCTTGTTCCAAACAATTGGGATTGCTTAGTGTGCCTTGAAGAAATTATGCGTTGTTTTAGCATGCAAAAGCATAGTATTATGGTATTCTCCTTTGATGTTTTGCTTGGGTTGACTTGGCACATGCTCACACCATGTTATGACTATGACAAGTCACCATTAGCCTCTATGATCATTTAGTCCTTGACCTGTAGTACCACTCTTTGCTTTGATTAGTATGCTTTGTTGCATTGCATGATTATGACCATTATTGCTCTCTTACTTGGTTGCTCCCAGTCTTTTGCTCGCCTCCACTTGTATGAGTAAGTCCTACTCATGCCTCCAACTCCCAAGAAACCAAGTTATTCCAAAGTGTCCACTATAAATTCCTATGCATGGTGTGTTACACCATTCCAAAGTATATTCTTGCTTTCAACTATCTTCCAATTAAAAACTATTTTGTTATGTAAAAACTTAGTGATTAAATCCCTTACGAACTTGATGGCACACTTTATTCTTTGCCCCTAATAAACTTGAACCATTGTGACAACTTTGTTTTATATGCTCGCACTTATAAGATGGAATTAGCAGAACCGTGCTGTCACGGGGAACGTTTTCAACATTGCACTTGTACCTTGTTGTACTCAGTTGATATCATGCTATTTTGTCTATGGATGTTACCGGTGTGAAATGAAGTGGGAACTTGTAAGTCCATGGAGTTTGTCTTCTGTGTTAGAGAAACGCCTGGGCCGCTAGCCTAAGCCATGCCTAATCATGGTGGAAACTTGCAGCATCACCATAATGAGCTATCTATGAAGCATCCTCAGTAAAAAGCTATGCATATGGTAAATAAAAAGATTGCTGAGATGCTCATTGTCCGCTTGCCTTGTCATTTTGGTTATGGGAAAGCTCCTGTACCATGTGCAAGGGGTACCCCGTTGGCGGTTCTCAATGATATGCAAATACTTACAGTGACAAGAACTTACTTGGACCCAAAGTTGAGTATGCATCAGGTGTGGCCCTCATATTCAAGGGGCATGAGATTGCCAACTTATACTTCGTCAAGCATATACTCCAGCTTTGCCACTCTAACCTTAACCACTACAATATGCTTATGATAGGGGCAATGAGGGTTGAAAGCTAACAAGTACCATAATTTTTGGAAGCTCTTTTGAAACTTGTAATCCCTGCTTCCTTTACAAAAAAGGCCTTTCTTCCACCATTATCGAGTCTCCACCTTCTACCTTTAGGCACCATTAAGAGAGAATAGTTGTAATTCTGTGTGCAGTGTTCCAAAGCTTATTAATTGATTCATATTGTGTTATTACTTGTTCTTGTGCTACTTGTTTCTAGTTACCCTTGTGAACTTTGCAGGTGTCCTATGCATTTATATTGCTACTCTGAGGGACAAGCTGATTGCCACTATGCTATGTTTTCTGCATGTGAAACAAACAAATGTTTTTCAGTGCATGTTATTCATGATCTTTGTTTGTAGCTTGCCACGTTGCATGCATAGTTACTATGTCCTATTGTTAGAACTCCATCTTTCATGCACATGTTCAGAGTTCTTTGATCCCAGTTGTCAATGCTTGCAAATGGTTGGATCTTTATTATGAGGGTGCATGTCACCTAAAAAATTATTCTGTTTATCACTTACCTACTCAAGGATGAGCAGGAGTTAAGCTTGGGGATGTTAATACATTGGAAACGTATCTATAATTTTTGATGCTCCATGCTTGTTTTGTATATAGTTTGCTTTACATGTCCACACTTTGTGGTTCTTTTTAGATGTTTTCTGGTACTAACCTATTAACAAGTTGCAACAGTGCCAGATGCCTGTTTTCTGCCTTTTTGGTTTCAGAAAAGTTAGTAAAGAAATATTCTAGGAATTGGACGGGACAAAGGACAAAGTCAATTACTTTCCATGGGCAACAAGAAGTCCAGATGAGAGTCGGAGGGGCCAGCCAGGGGGGCTATCCAGGGGGGCCAGACCCACCCCAGGCGCGGGTGGGCCTAGCCCCGCGCCTGTCTAGGGTTTACAGCCCCTGGCCGCCTCCTCGGTGTTCCCCTTCGCCTATAAGAAGCGCCCGATGCAGAAACCCTGAGTACCCGATCAGAAATCCACAAAACAGTCTGTAGCCACCACGACCATCGTCCCTAGATCGGGGGGGGGGGGGGGGGGTCTGAAGTTCTTCCCGGCACCCTGCCGGAGGGGACATCATCCCGGAGGCCTTCTCTCCAGTATGATGCGTGAGTAGTTCCACCTTGGACTATGGGTCCATGTAGTATGTAGATGGTTGTATCTCCTCCTTTGTGCTTTCATGTATAGATCTTGTGAGCTCCGTTCATGATCAATATCTAATCTATTTGTAATCATGCATGTTGTGTTTGCGGGGATCCAATGGAGATTGAGATTATTATGTTGGTTTGATTAATGGTTTGATCTTTATGATTCTATCATGTCTATGTTTGTGATCTTGCATGCTCTCCGTTGTTAGTAGCTATCTTGGCCAAGTAGTTGCTAGTGACTCCAAGAGGGGGTATTTATGCTCGATAGTGGGTTCATGCCTCTAGTTTCTAAGGGAAGTGACAGAAATCTCCTCGGTTGTAGATGTGCTGTTGCTACTAGGGAGAAAACAACGGTCTCTTGTTCATGGAACATGTGGACTGTTTACCTTGCACACTTTGCTTAAAGCAGTTGTCTGTTGCTTGCAACTTAATACTGGAGGGGGTTCGGATGATAACTTGAAGGTGGATTTCTAGTCATAGATGCAGTTGGATGACAGACTATGTATATTGTTGTATTGCCCAATCAGCCTCATAAGATCTTTCTAACTAGTAATTGCATTGTTATGCCTTGCTCAGCTCCTGTCAATTGCCCCGCTGTAATTTGTTTACCCTTCAGGCCATGTTGTTTATCTAAGGAGAGCACCTCTAGTGAACTATGGACCCTGGTCCAATATTTACCATTGATACATCTTCCACTGTTACTTGTTTACTTGCTGCAAACCACCATTATCTTCCACACCATACGTTTAATCCTTTGTTACAGCAAAACGGTGAGCTTGACAACCTCACTAATTCATTGGGGCAAAGTCTTGAGTTTGTGTTGTGCAGGTCTCCGCGTTGCTTACGACACCTGTGTAACGTTTCCTTCCTCCTACTGGTTCGATAACCTCGGCTTCTTACTAAGGGAAACTTGCTGCTGTGCTTCTTCATACCTTGCTCTTGGGGTTTCCAACGAAGCGTCCCACGACAAGTAATGGGCGCCATCAGCCCACACAAACGGGCAAGAGATTCCTGCATGGCCCTGGCGGGTCCATCTAGATAGTTGTTCTCTCTTAAGGTGAACTAGATTCCCTCTAAGGTGGGGGCTTCAATCTTCCCTCTGAGACTTGCAACAATCAGCCACTGCAATTCTCCTCCTTGCTGATCATTGAGCTGGGCTCTGAAGAACTCGGGGTGCGGGCGCTCCAGAAGTTCCGAGAGTTGGTCCAAATCACGCTCAAATATGAGATCTCCTCCATTGCCCAACTGATAGAACTTGATATACTTCACGTCCATCTATAGGAATGTAAGATGAGTAAGTTAGTAGAGTGATCAAGTGTGTCAAATTTTATGTAAGTTTGCATGAATTTTTTAGGGACATGAATTTTCATGAAAGACTCTAAGGGATAAGAACGAGAATAGGTTTTCACAAATATTTACTTATTTTGTTTTGAAACTAATATTTTGATTTAAGCGTCCCTTCTAACTAGGGTCTCCTACGGTCAGGATGGCTCTGATACCAACTTGTCAACACCCGGATTTTTAATCCCAGATGCCTGTTATGCCACACATCACAATCCCAGGATTACCATTTTTGCGAGACATAACAGATTGGTACCATAGTTCATCATTCATTACAAACCATAATAAAGGTCTTACAAATAAAGGATCTCATGATCCAGTCTTAATATAATCAACATAGTGGAATAATTAATAACGGTAGCATGGTCGACGCTTCATCTTTAGGGTCACAGGCAATGCTGACGATGGGAGATGATCCTAGTTGTCATAGACTTCCTGCTGTACATCATCCTGGTATTCCTCCTCATAGGCTGGCCACGGGAATAGCCAGGGACAAAGCCTTGAGTACTCTTTAAGTACTCGCAAACTATCACTAATAGGTAAAGAGGTTTCAAGTAGGAATCCTAAGCTCTAGGTTGTTTTGCAAAAATGCCAGGTTTATCTCTAGCTGAGTTCGGAAGTAAAGAAAACTAGTATAAGTTTTTATAACATCTAAGTGGGAACTTAGTTTTCCTGTTCACAACCCTGTTGTGGTCAAGTCAAAGTCATGATTCATTTCACAAGTCATTTTGAAAACATCTGATGACGGAACAGTATGGCCACTCCAACTGTCCATAACCACGGACGTGGCTATTCGAATAGTTTGACACTCTACAGAGGTGGTACACTTTTACCACAACATTCAATACATCCACCAAGAATAATCCTGATTCACCATACTCAGTATGCGGATAATCAATCCTAACCTTTCAATTACACACCCTAGTATAGGCACCTCTCCTATCAGTTTGGCCTCCCAACCATCACCATCTATCATCTTGGGAACTGCACAGGTGGACAATCATCACAAGGTAGCCTCAGCTCAAACCTCGGCCGCAAGGGAACCCATACTATGATATATAAATTTGCAGTCAAGCCCTACCCAAATTCGGGTATTGTGGTTGTACGGTAACATTGGAATGGTATCGCATCCAAACACAACCATCAGTTTTTCTAAAGGGGCTAAGGCTCATGCCTCAACATTTTCATCATCAAAATCATCTGATGTTCATAACAATGTCAAAAAATCTCATTAGAATGACTCATCATTCTAAGGTTTTCATAACCTTTTTACTAAGTATTCCCATCTAAAGTGATCAAGTTTTATGCTTAGAACTAGCCACTAAAGTTGGGGGTAATCACTAATGAGGGGTGATAATCAAGTGTGACTTATCTAAGTCTAATATCATGCATTAGGATGACATCTAGTTCTACCTAACTTAGGCCATGTTTTATGCTCTTTATGCTACCTCTAATATCTTTCCAAAATTTACAAGTCACTAAGTAAACATAAATAAAAATCTTTGATAAAGAAATAAAAAAACATCAAGCTTGCCAGTAAAACTGGGATTTAGTATACTCAAGGTTGTCTAATCAAAGCATGTGTAATGCATTGCATAAGTTATCTAGCTTACATAGTTGCAAGTGTTAGCTTGCCTTGAGCAGTGGAGTGGTTGAAGTTCTCCTCTCCTTCCTCTTCGTATCCTTGGTCGGTACTAGCGTTTATAAATAAATACAAAGTACACAATCACCAAACAATACTTAACTAGATGATCTAGCATCATCACAAGAAATAAAGACTTAGTCTTATTTATTTTATTTTAGAAAAGTAATTTCTACTCATTGAAAAACTACTTAAGATTTCATATTCTCTAACTAAATGTAACATCCCTAAAATCATGTTTTCAAAATTTGCATATCATTCAAGCATGCATATCATTTTGGGATCAATTTCAAACTCATTTCAAGAAAACAGAAGCACTAAGTGCTATTATTTTATGTGGGCAGGCATTGATCTAATGCCACTCTCAAGTGAGAGAATATTTGTTTTAAAACCATTGTATGAGTTCATAGGATTGTTTGGTTGAGTTCCAAGCTTGGACAAATTTTTCCAAAACAAAATTTGGTATTAAAACTATTTCCAAATCTTTATCAAACTTTGTGCAGAGGCACTGTTTATTTTGAATTTTCAAAAGGACCAAGCAAGTCTAATAAGACAGCAAGGTTTTATGCCCAAAAATATGAAGTATACACTTTACAAAAATCCAGAAAAGGTTTGGATTTCAAATGCTTTATAATTTGTTTGAAAATGAATCCTAAAAATCATTCTGGAAAAAGAAAAGGAAATAGAAAACCCAACTGGGACTTGCGCCAGCCTTTCGGCCCATTAGACAAAACGACCCACCCGGGCCACCCCTCCCTCTGTCTTTCCTCATCCGCGCAGAACCCACCCCCCCTCGCTGACTACTGGGCCCCGTCCACGTCACCGTCGTCTTCCCCTAATCTCGCGAGGAACACGTCGCCGCTGGCCGTTGCTGGCGTTGATCGCGCGGCGTAATTGCCATTGAATCTGCAGGCGTTTCCTGTCAAGCCCCCTGCCTACTTAAACCCCTCTGCACCACGAGTCTTTCCCCTCACTCAGCACCTCCCCTCCGCCACCAGGCTGCCGTCAATTCGAGCTGCAACTCTGCTGCCCGACGCACTCCGGCGACCTATTCCGGTGAACCCCGTGCTACCCTTCACCTCTCATTCATACGAGCTTGCCTGTCTTGCCCAGGCACATCTTCTCACACTTTCTGTTCGCTCTATATCGCCCCAGGTCATCGTCTCCGTCGAAGCCCGCAAACAACCGAAGCGCCGTCCAACTCCGACGAGCAATCACGGTAAAAACAGACCGCCCCTTGATCCCTAGTTCATACGACCGTGTTCGCCTCGCCTCTGTGCATCTCCTAATGCTTTTCGTGCATCTTATTGTGCCGTAGAACGTTGCCTCCGTCTCTGGTAGTGAGCACCCGACGCGAAAGCAAACTCCGACGAGGATTTCCGGCCGTGCCAGTGCGCCCCTGTCCAAGCAAAGACCACGTTGAGCTTCCTCTTGTTCGTGCGAATATGGTAAGCCACGCCACACACCCCAGCCCTCCCTGTATTCGTCGGAGCATCGCTGATAGAGCGCCGCCGCCGTGCCACCGTCACCAGCGCCGCCGAACTTTGGTCGCATGGTCTAGGACCGTTAGATCTAGATCCAACGAATCTGATAGAATCACTTAACGAAGGGGTATGGGTCAGATCTGGCCGTGCGATTTCATTTAGATCGTGCGGTCCACACTGGCCGATCCGCGCGAAACAGTACCGACGAATCAGAGAGCGCCGCGTGTCCGGTGTTTAAATTTAAAACAGAAATTTGATCTATTAGTTAACCAAACTTGTAAAATTCATAACTTCTGATCCACATGTTCAAATTTTACAAATTTTATATCATTGGAATCAGGAGGGAAAATCCTTTCTGTTTATGCAATGTGTTTAATGTTTTGCCTCTGTAAAAATGGTTGTTTCTATGGAAACATTTGTAGGCATAATTTGTGTATAGTAATTATTTGAAAAATGATTTGTTGATCAAATAAAGTTTATTTAGTGTGTTTTGGACTTGTTTAGGATTCAGTACTGTATAATTGTCTTGTTTGGTGTAGAAAAATCATCACATGGCATTTGCATGCATTCATATATTTTTTTGTTTGTATATTTTGATATGTGATCTTTGTGCCATTATTTTATGTGTAGATTTTGGTGCAAATAGTGATTGTGATTGTGAAGATTGTTGCTACTCCCCAAACTACCAAGGCAAGTGGTACTTCATGATTTTTATTCCTATATTTTTCAACTATACACTAGAAATATTTTGTATAGGACTTGCATGAATATTTTGATCTACATGCAATGCTTGGGAAATCCTAGTAGTTATAGAATTGCTAGAAAATTCTATGTTAAGATGCTTACCATTGCCATGCTTAGCCTAGCTAGTAGCAACCAAGGGTGGTTATATATTCATGCTATGTAAAAATATTTCTAAATCTTTGGACTTGTGTTTTTGCTTAATATAAGTGAATGAAACACCTGGGTAGAACGGAAAGAATGGTTTATGTTGAGTGGTTACACAAGGCCCATTTCTATGGTTTACCTTGTGTATCTCACTTGTGGAAAGACACCCAGGAACAAAGGGATTTGAGATGCCAAATGTTAAGAAGCTTCTAGTGCAGCCACATGGCATTATGGGCTCTGCCTGGATCATATAGGTGGCAATAACTTAGCCATTTGGACAGTTGGTGGTAGTGGGATGATAGGTTTGGAGCGCGTCCATTTGGTCTAAGGGAAGGCTTCTGAAAGGTCCTGTCTTGGTGAAAATCAAGTCTTGTGGGGAAAGTGCACAACCTCTGTAGATGGAAGAATCTAAGTACTTAGCCATGTCCCTAGTATTGGAAAACGTGAGCATAAAGACATGGAAGCTATCAAGAGTCTCCTCATCCAAATTTCTAAGTTAAAAACTTGTGGTTGAACAAGGGTAAAGGTTCACCAATGTCTATTGGTGGTTCCTTGGGAAAGTTTTGTCAAAGAAAAACTTAGTGTTTTCAACTGATAGGCAAAACCTATTTTGAGCAAAGCAAGCCTAAGCTACACTTAGCCAAAATGCATATAGTACCTAGACTGCTAATATTCTACTAAGGTACCACTTGCCAATACTATTCCAATGTATTGACCCACTATGGCTGTAACTTGTGATGTTGTAGGTTATTCTGATGATGATTAGGGGTTATGAGTCTACACTCAACATGCTTGCATGTGGCACATGAAGATGAAGACTTATTTATCTTATTCTATATTTGAACTCTTGTATTAGGCCTGTGGCCATGGAGTTTGTAAAAGTCTATGTTTGTCTCTAGAATGATTTGTAATAATGACCTTTGTTTCTATGTACTTCATCTCAAACTGTGGATGCTAGCATTGATCCAGGGACTAGCATTGCAATCACAGGGATCCTTACCTTTATAAAGGGAGGGATCTTATAGATGGTATCAGAGCACTGTGTTGCCTGTAGGATTATGACCCTAGGATTGGACTAGAAACCACCAAGGAAAATTTTCCAACAACTTCCACACTTGTCTTATTCTTCTCGTAAACTTTTCTGATCTTCTTTCTCATCTCTATTGATAGAAGGATGCATTGTTAGCCTTTAGACTAGAGAGTGAAAGATGTTTTGTGCCTTGTTAGTTGGACCACCACACTTATCATTATATTTCCAATTTTTTTAACTAAGTGATATTGAACCTTAGATGTTTGTATACTATGAATTGTGTGATTGTTTGCCAATGATATACTTGAGTCACTCTGTCTTGTGTGTTTCTATTGATGTTGTTTCTAACATTTGCCTATCTTATAAAATAGATGCCTAATGTTACTATCAGCACGGCTGAAGAGTTCAAGGGAACTCGTTTTGGCACTCGTCTTATTGAGCTCACTAGTGTGCTCAATCTCCCACTTCCTACCATCATGATGCTTCCCCTCACCAAGTTCGAGGAAGGACCTTTGGGGCTTCAAGGTTACTCAGCTAGGACGCCAGACTGAGCTAGCCACGGAGGCCATCACCTTCAAGCTCATGCATGATGACAAGGAGAGAGGCCTAGAGGTAGTCATGCAGGATTTGCTTGGACGTTTGTTAGGGAGACACTCTCGGGAGATTAGAGGTACTCACCTCCATGCCTTCAGAAGACGCGACGAGGATGGTGAGGCCATTGACTTCGAGGATGCTTCTAGAGAGGCGGCAGAGCCGATTCGTCTATACCTCCAGGACTTAGAGGTTCTTCTTAGGCACCTCGATACTGATATGACCAACGTCATGCTTAGCAATGATGAACTCCAGGTGCAGCTTCGTGAGAAGGACAAGCTCTTCGCGGAGCAAGATGAGATAGTCAAGGAAATGGAGGCCAAGTTTGATAGTCAGGATAGAAAGTTCAAGAGTCAAGAGAAAAGAGTCCAAGATAGGAATAAGAGGATTCGAGAGATGACTGCAGAACTAGAGGCCAAGGACTTCGAGCTCGATCATTAGCAGGTGGTGAATGAGAGACTTCGTTCATAGAAGAGGGCTCTCAAAGCCAAAGTAGAGGCCTTGACTACCAATGTCGAGGAATACAAGACCGCTATGGAGAATGCAGGTCTTACACTTGTTGATCAGGAGGTTGATGCAGAGGAGTAGTGATGACTACTCATTTATCTATCATTTACCATACCTTTGATTATTGAGTCGCAATGACCATCCAACATGTGGATGGCTTGCTATTGGTGTGTTTACTTTTCAAACTTGTTGTTATGTCATTGAAATTTATGTCATTTTGATGCATGTTTGGTGATTGTCTATGTGATGTATTGTGCATGTTAAGCATATATGGGTATCTCATTCTTATCCTTATTGAACACCACAGATGCCTCCTCGACGTTCCAATCCCAAACCTAACAACAACAATATCACCCCTGAGATGCAGCAGATGATGACAACTCAGACACAGCTGATGCAGATGATAACCACGTTCATACAGAATCAGAACAACAACAACAATAACAACAACAACAACAATCAGAATAACCCACCGGGTTTTGACATACTTACCAGATTCTTAAGACTGAGGTCAGCAAAGTTCTCAGGAACTAATGATCCCATGGTGGCCAATGATAGGCTATGCTCAGTGAACAAGGATTTGGTAACCGTTGGCTGTACTGATGAGGATAAAGTCAGGTTTTCAGCACACTTGTTGGAAGGACCAGCAGCTACTTGGTGGGATAACTTCCAGATCACCACTCCCATTGAGGATGTGACATGGGCTATCTTTGAAGATTGTTTCCGTACAGCTCACATCTCATCCGGAGTGATGAGTTTGAAGAAGAAGGAATTTCATAACTTGAAGCAGCGCCACCGTAGCGTGGCTAAATATATTGAGGAGTTCAACAATCTGGCGCGTTATGCACCGGATGAAGTTGACACTGATGCTAAGAGGAAAGAGAAGTTCCTCGAAGGAATGAACGATGAACTGAACCTACACCTATCTATGGCCTATGTCCCCACTTATCAGTCTCTTTGTGACAAGGCTGCCATCTTGGAGAGCAAGATGAAACAGGTTGAAAGCAGGAAGAGGAAGCACTCTGATAAGCACAGCTCGGGATTGTCTCACAAGCGTTCCCATTATGATGATAGTGGGAATTCTGGATCCCACAAGCATGGAAAGTACAACAGCCACCACAAACACAACCGTCATCATGACAACAAATATCACCGTAGTCATGACAATGACAAGTACAAGAATCACAAGAGTGGGTACAAGAATCACCACAATGGAAGTGGAAGTGGTAGTGGAAGCCAGCCTGTCAAGAAGGACCTTAGTCAGGTTGAATGTTCCAAGTGCAAGAAAATGGGGCATTATGCAAATAAATGCCCAGAAAAGAAAGTTGAAGGACCCAACAAGCCTAACCCTTTCCAGAAGGGGCAAGTGAACCACATCAATGTGGAAGAAATCTATGAAGAGTCTGATGCTGTGGCTGGTAAGTTCAAACTCAATTCTATTCCAGCACTTGTTCTTTTCGATACCGGTGCATCACATTCATTCATATCAAAAGCATTTGTTGATAGAAATGGTTTTCCAACTGAAAACATTGGGTGTCCAATAAAAGTAAGTTCTCCAGGTGGAGATATGATAGTAAGTCTTGGATGTCGGGATCTAGTAATAGAGTTTGGAAAACATAAGTTTCCAGTGAGTATGATAATCCTAGATTCCCAAGGACTGGATGTAATTTTGGGAATGGATTGGATGACCAAGTATGAAGGAGTACTAGATTGTGCTAATCGAACTGTTGCACTCACATCCCCGGAAAAGAAACAGATAAGATTCAAGTCTAACTTTGAATCGAAAGGGAGTAAGCTAAATTCTCTTAAGGGGGTTAGCATAGATAGTGTACCAATTGTGAGTGAATATCCGGATGTGTTCCCAGAAGAATTGCCGGGAATGCCACCAGATAGAGATGTGGATTTTCTTATTGACTTGCTACCAGGATCTGGACCAATAGCAAAGAGACCGTACAAGATGTCAGTTGATTAGTTGAAAGAACTCAAGAAACAACTTGGAGAACAGTTGCAGAAAGGATTTATCCAACCAAGTTCTTCGTCTTGGGGAGCACCAGTTTTGTTTGTGGAAAAGAAAGATAGGAGTCAAAGGTTATGCATAGATTACCGTTCACTCAATGAGGTGACCATCAAGAACAAATACCCTTTGCCTAGAATCAATGACCTGTTTGATCAGTTAGAAGGAGCCTGTGTGTTCTCAAAGATTGATCTCCGATCAGGTTACTTTCATCTTAAGATAAGAGAACAAGACATACCTAAGACAGCTTTCACCACTAGGTATGGATTGTATGAGTACATCGTGTTGCCCTTCGGTTTGACCAATGCACCAGCTTATTTCATGAATATAATGAAAAGGTGTTCATGGAGTTCCTTGACAAGTTTGTTGTCGTATTCATCGATGACATTTTGATATACTCCAAGAGCAAAGAAGAGCATGAAGGGCATTTGCGTTTGATACTTAAGAAGCTTAGAGAGCATAAGATATATTCCAAATTCAGCAAGTGTGAGTTTTGGTTGAATGAAGTTGGATTTCTTGGACACGTTGTGTCAGGAGATGGTGTAGCAGTTGATCCTGCTAAAGTTTTAGCTGTAACTGAATGGGAATCTCCTAAGTCAGTGAAAGAGGTTCGTAGTTTCCTTGGCTTGGCAGGATACTACAGAAGGTTCATTGAGAATTTCTCCAAGATAGCTAAGCCAATGACAGAGTTACTAAAGAAAGACAAGAAATTTGCTTGGTCTGAAGGATGTGAACTCAGTTTCCAAGAATTGAAGAAGAGGCTAGTGACAGCACCAGTCTTATGTCTGCCAGATTCGGAGAAAGATTTCCAAGTGTATTGTGATGCATCTCATCAAGGATTAGGTGCAGTACTTATGCAAGAAGGGAAAGTTGTGGCTTATTCCTCGAGACAACTCAAAACTCATGAGGTAAATTACCCTACTCATGATTTAGAGTTAGCCTCTGTTGTCCATGCACTCAAAACATGGAGACACTATCTTATGGGAAAGCGATGTGAAGTGTTCACAGATCACAAAAGTTTGAAGTATATCTTCACCCAGAAAGAAATTAACATGAGACAAAGAAGATGGCTAGAACTCATCAAGGACTATGACTTGAGTTTGCAATACCACCCCGGTGAAGCAAATGTTGTAGCGGATGCTCTAAGCCGTAAGGTTTTTGCGAATGGCCTTATAAAGGGAGAATTGCCAGATGATCTGTGTGCTCAATTTAGAGATCTCAGATTGGAGATTGTGCCTGAAGGACATCTCATGTCATTGGATGTTCAACCCACTTTGTTGGACAAAATCAAAGAAGCCCAAAAGACAGATAAGGAAATTGAGGAGATTAAGGAAACGACTGGCAAAGGGAAAGACAAAGGATTCCATGAAGACGAACATGATACTTTATGGTATGGAAAACGTATCTGTGTTCCGCAGAATCCGGAGCTTTGGAAACTGATTTTACAAGAAGCACATAACTCACCATATTCCATTCATCCGGGTAACACCAAAATGTACATGGATATGAAAGAAAGATTTTGGTGGAATAATCTCAAGAAAGACACCGCCGAACATATTGCTTTGTGTGATGTATGTAGTAGAGTGAAAGCGGAACATCAGAAGCCAGCAGGATTGCTACAGCCACTACCTATTCCTGATTGGAAGTGGGACAACATTGGCATGGACTTCATCACCGGATTGCCAAGGACCAGGTCAGGATATGATTCTATTTGGGTAGTAGTGGATCGCCTAACTAAAGTGGCTCATTTCATACCCGTGAAGACAACCTATATAAGTGCTAAGTTAGACAAGATCTATATGAGTAGAATTGTATGTCTACAGGGAGTACCTAAGAGTATTGTGTCTGATAGGGGAACACAATTCACTTCTCACTTTTGGAGGCAACTACATAATTCATTGGGAACGAGGTTGGAATTCAGCACTGCTTTTCATCCTCAAACTGATGGACAAACAGAAAGGACCAACCAGATTCTTGAAGATATGTTGAGGGCATGTGCCCTAGACTATGGAGCCAGTTGGGATGAAAGTCTGCCTTACGCAGAATTCTCTTACAATAACAGCTATCAAGCCAGTATTGAGATGGCACCATTTGAGTTTCTCTATGGGAGAAAGTGTACCACCCCATTTCTATGGAATGGTGTGGGAGAAAGAAGTTTGTTCGGACTAGAACTAATCAAGGAGGCTGAAGAGAAAGTCAAGCTAGTTAAGGACAGATTGAAGATAGCACAGTCCCGACAGAAGAGCTACACATATCCTAAGCGTAGAGAAGTCACCTATGAAGTAGGTGATAGATCTTATCTTAGAGTGTCACCACTTCGTGGAGTGAAGAGGTTTGGAGTCAAAGGAAAATTGGCCCCAAGATATGTTGGACCATTCAAGATTCTGAGTCATAAAGGAGAATTAGCTTATGAGATTGAATTGCCAGAATCATTGTCTGCCGTTCATAATCTGTTTCATGTGAGTCAGCTTAAGAAATGCCATCCAGAGATGGAAGAGACTTCTTTAAAGGATACTATACCTTTGGATGAGGTCCAATTGGAAAGTGATCTCACTTATGAGGAAAAACCTATCAAGATTCTTGAGACTGCAGAAAGAGTTACTCGTACTAAGACTATCAAATTCTGCAAAGTTCAATGGAACCATCATTCCGAAGAACAAGCAACATGGGAAAGAGAAGATGATCTTCGGAAAGACCACCCTAACCTATTTGCTAGCCAATCCGAATCTCGAGGGCGAGATTCACCTTAAGGGGGTTACATTTGTAACATCCCTAAAATCATGTTTTCAAAATTTGCATATCATTCATGCATGCATATCATTTAGGGATCAATTTCAAACTCATTTCAAGAAAACAGAAGCACTAAGTGCTATTATTTTATGTGGGCAAGCATTGATCTAATGCCACTCTCAAATGAGAGAATATTTGTTTTAAAACCATTGTATGAGTTCATAGGATTAGTTGGTTGAGTTCCAAGCTTGGACAAATTTTTCCAAAACAAAATTTGGTATTAAAACCATTTCCAAATCTTTATCAAACTTTGTGCAGAGGCACTGTTTATTTTGAATTTTCAAAAGGACCAAGTAAGTCTAATAAGACAACAAGGTTTTATGACCAAAAATATGAAGTTTACACTTTACAAGAATCCAGAAAAGGTTTGGATTTCAAATGCTTTTGAATTTGTTTGAAAATGAATCCTGAAAATCATTCTGGAAAAAGAAGAGGAATAAGAAAACCCAACTGGGCCTGGCGCCAGCCTTTCGGTCCATCAGACAAAACGACCCACCCGGGCCACCCCTCTCTCTGTCTTTCCTCACCCGCACAGAACCCACCCCCCCTCGCTGACTTTTGGGCCCCGTCCACGTCACCGTCGTCTTCCCCAAATCTCGCGAGGAACACGTCGCCGCTGGCCGTTGCTGGCGTTGATCGCGCGGCATAATTGCCATTCAATCCGTAGGCGTTTCCTATCGAGCCCCCTTCCTACTTAAACCACTCTGCACCGCGAGTCTTTCCCCTCACTCAACACCTCCACTCCGCCACCAGGCTGTCGGCAATTCGAGCTGCAACTCCGCTGCCCGACGCACTCCGGCGACCTATTCAGGTGAACCCCGTGCTACCCTTCACCTCTCGTTCATACGAGCTTGCCTATCTTGCCCGGGCGCATCTTCTCAAACTTTTTGTTTGCTCTATATCGCCCCAGGTCGTCATCTCCATGAAAGCCCGCAAACAACCGAAGCGCCGTCCAACTCCGACGAGCAATCACGGTAAAAACAGACTGCCCCTTGATCCCTAGTTCATATGACCGTGTTCGCCTCGAATCTGTGCATCTCCTAATGCTTTTCATGCATCTTATTGTGCCATCGAACTTCGCCTCCGTCTCCGGCAGTGAGCACCCACCGCGAAAGCAAACTCCGACGAGGATTTCCGGCCGTGCCAGTGTGCCCCTGTCCAAGCAAAGACCACGTTGATCTTCCTCGTGTTCGTGTGAATCTGGTAAGCCACGCCACTCACCCCAGGCCTCCCTGTATTCGCTGGAGCGTCGCTGACAGAGCGCCGCCGAACCTTGGTCGCATGGTCCAGGACCGTTAGATCTAGATCCAACGAATCTGATAGAATCACTTAACGAAGGGGTACGGGTCAGACCTGGCCGTGCGATTTCATTTAGATCGTGTGGTCCACACTGGCCGATCTGCGCGAAATGGTACCGACGAATCATAGAGCGTCGCGTGGCCTGTGTTTAAATTTAAAACAGAAATTTGATCTATTAGTTAACCAAACTTGTAAAATTCATAACTTCTGATCCACATGTTCAAATTTACAAATTTTATATCATTGGAATCAGGAGAGAAAATCCTTTCTGTTTATGCAATGTGTTTAATGTTTTACCTCTGTAAAAATGGTTGTTTCTACGGAAAAATTTGTAGGCATAATTTGTGTATAGTAATAATTTCAAAAACGATTTGTTGATCAAATAAAGATTATTTGGTGTGTTTTGGACTTGTTTAGGATTCAGTAATGTATACTTGTCTTGTTTGGTGTAGAAAAATCATCACATGGCATTTGCATGCATTCATATATTTTTTGTTTGTATATTTTGATATGTGATCTTTGTGCCATTATTTTATGTGTAGATTTTGGTACAAATAGTGATTGTGATTGTGAAGATTGTTGCTACTCCCCAAACTACCAAGGCAAGTGGTACTTCATGATTTTTATTCCTATATTTTTCAACTATACACTAGAAATATTTTGTATAGGACTTGCATGAATATTTTGATCTACATGCAATGCTTGGGAAATCCTAGTAGTTGTAGAATTGCTAGAAAATTCTATGTTAAGATGCTTACCATTGCCATGCTTAGCCTAGCTAGTAGCAACCAAGGGTGGTTATATATTCATGCTATGTAAAAATACTTCTAAGTCTTTGGACTTGTGTTTTTGCTTAATAAAACAGCTAAGTGAATGAAACACCTGGGTAGAATGGAAAGAATGGTTTATGTTGAGTGGTTACACAAGGACCATTTCTATTGTTTACCTTGTGTATCTCACTTGTTGAAAGCCACCCAGGAACAAAGGGATTTGAGATGCCAAATGTTAAGAAGCTTCTGTAGGGGTTCGTAGCATGGAAAACAAAAATTTTCTATCGCATACAAACAAACAAGCCAAGATCTATCTACTAGATTGTAGCAACGAGTCGATGGAATAACTCACCCTCGAAGATTCCAAAGTGTTTAACGAGAGCAGATTCTCGTGGGTGATGTAGTCGTACTCTTTCCGATCTCAAGATCGCGTAGACGATCCTTCCGGCGCCGCGTTCCCGCAGCGCTCCCGCAGTCGGTCACACGTTCGGTACTCGACGAAGACCTTCCTCTCCCTTGTTCCAGCAGGCAGCGGAGGTTGTAGCACTTTCCTCGCGATTCCGGCAGCACAACGGCGTGGTACCGGAGGTAGAGGGGAGATCCCGCAGGGCTTCGCCTTAAGCCGGTGCGAGTATGGTGGAGCTTATGAGAGAGGCTATTAGTGGTCTAGTAATTAGACACACCAATTAGAGGGCTCTAAACCAATTAGAAGGCTCTAAACCGAAACAGCTCTAAACCGGGGTCTAGGTCTAGTTTCTAGTTTAGAGGATAGGAACTTCTGTGTCTTGTGTTGTGTTGGGAGGGGAGCCCTGCCCCTCCCTTTATAGGTGGGAGGGCTGGCGCGCTAGGGGAGGGAGGGAGTCCCTCCCCAACTCGGCCTAGGGCTGGCCGCCGGCTTGGGGAGGAGGACTCCTCCCCCAAGTCGGTTTCCTCCTCTCCTCCCACTTCCCAAAAACTGCCGTTTGACTTTCAAACTAGCCGTTTGACTTTTTCAATTTAGGATTCAATTTAATCCTTTATTTGGGACAGCAAGAACACTTAGTACATGATGCAATCATTCCAACTTGCAATGACACATTCATGTACCCCTTCCCCCTCCGGAGTGCCGGACATTCCGGGACCTTCTAGAATGTTCCCGATGAAAACACCGGAACCATTCCCCAACTCCGAAATGGGACTTTCCTTATATGAATCTTATTCTCCGGACCATTCCGGATCACCTCGTGATATCCCGGATCCCATCCGAGACTCCGAACAACATTCGGTCTCTTTCTCATAATACCATAACTACTCAAACAACGTCGAATCCTTAAGTGTGTCTCCCTACGGTTCGTGAATTATGCGGACATGATCGAGACACTTCTCCGAACAATAACCAATAGAGGAATCTGGAAATTCATATGGCTCCCACATATTTCTACGATTACTTTGCGATCGAATGAACCACTTACATACGATACCAATTTCCCTTTGTCTCACGATATGTTACTTATCCGAGGTTATGATCTTCGGTATCTCTGCATACCTAGTTCAACCTCGTTACTGATAAGTACTCTTTTCTCGTTCCCGTGATATGTGATCCCTTGTGACCCAGTCACATGCTTGCAAGCTAATTGGATGACATTTCACCGAGAGGGCCCAGAGTATATCTATCCGTCATGTGGATGGACAAATCCCACTCTTGATCCATGTGTTTCAACCTATACTTTCCGAACACTCAATGCCACCTTTATAGCCACCCTGTTACGGTGTGGTGTTTGATGACATCAAAGCATCCATCCAGTAAAGGCAATATGCATGATCTCATGGTCGAAGGAATTAGGTTACTATGTATCAGAAAGCATATAGCAATTTGAACTATTGAAATGACTTGATCTTTATGCTACGCTTGTCTATAGGAGTATGTCCACCATATCATTCTCCTAATGATATGATCTTGTTGTTGATAACATCTCAATGTTCATGATAGAGAAACCACAATCATCAATCAACCAACAAGCTAGTGAAGTATAGAGGCTATACTAGGGACTTCAAATTAAGTTTACAAATCACACAAGTATTAATGGTTTCCTTGTTAATACTATTATAGCATGAATGTAAACATTTATCATAAACACAAAGATATATAATAATAACTACATTTATTATTACCTCTAGGGCATATCTCCAACAGTCTCCCACTTGCACTAGAGTCATCTAATCTAGATTACATGGTAATATACCGAACACCCATGGCAGTTTGGTGTTGGTCATGTTTTGCCCTCGGGAGAGGTTTAGTCAACGGATCCGCCACATTCAGATCTGTGTGTACTTTGCAAATCTTTATATCCCCATCCTGGATATGTTCTCGAATAGCGTGGAAACGCAGCTTGATATGCTTCAGCTTCTTGTGTGACCTTGGTTCTTGCGCATTGGCTATGGCGCCCATGTTATCACAGTAGATAGACATTGGGTCCAGCGCACTTGGAACCACACCCAGCTCTGTAATGAACTCTTTCATCCATATCGCTTCTTGTGAAGCCTCCGAAGCAGCCATGTATTCCGATTCAGTTGAAGATCTCGCCACAACGCTTTGCTTTGCACTCCTCCAGCTAACTGCTGCACCATTCAAAATAAATACGTATCCAGATTGTGATTTAGAATCATCCGGATCGGTGTTCCAACTAGCATCGGTGTAACCATTAACAACGAGCTGTTCATCACCTCCATAAGAAAGAACCATATCCTTAGTTCTTCTCAAGTACTTAAGGATGTTTTTGACCGCTGTCCAATGATCCACTCCTGGATCACTTTGATATCTGCTAGTTAGACTAACAGCATATGCGATGTCGGGTCTAGTACATAGCATGGCATACATTAGAGATCCTATGGCTGAGGCATAGGGAGTCTTACTCATCTTTTCTCTATCTTCTGCCGATGTCGGACTTTGAGTTTTACTCAAGGTCGTATTGGGCAACATGGGCAAGAACCCTTTCTTGCTATCTTCCATTCCAAACCTCTTTAGAACTTTGTCCAAATATGTACTTTGTGACAATGATATTTGGCGTTTCGATCTATCTCTATAAATCTTTATGCCTAATATGTAAGCTGCTTCGCCAAGATCCTTCATTGAAAAACTATTATTCAAATATTCCTTGACACTATTAAGAAGGTCTACATCATTCCCAATCAACAATATGTCATCCACATACAGTATTAAGAATGCTACAGAGCTCCCACTCACTTTCTTGTAAATACAAGCTTCTCCATAAGTTTGTATAAAACCAAAACTTTTGATTACCTTATCAAAACGTTGATTCCAACTTCGGGATGCTTGCTTCAATCCATAGATGGACCGTTGAAGCTTGCATACCTTGTTAGCATCTTTAGGATCGACAAAACCTTTGGGTTGTATCATATACAACTCTTCATCAATGTCTCCATTGAGGAATGCTGTTTTGACATCCATCTGCCATATCTCATAATCATAATATGCAGCGATTGCTAACATAATCCTCACAGACTTTAGCTTCGCTACCGGTGAGAAAGTCTCATCGTAGTCAACTCCTTGAATTTGTCGAAACCCTTTTGCGACAAGTCGAGCTTTATAGACAGTAACATTACCATCAGCATCTGTTTTCTTCTTGAAAATCCATTTGTTCTCGACAGCCTTCCGGCCATCCGGTAAGTCCACCAAAGTCCATACTTGGTTTTCGTACATGGATCCAATCTCGGATTTCATGGCTTCTTGCCATTTATTGGAATCTGGGCTCATCATCGCTTCCTCATATGTCTCGGGGTTATCGGTGTTGTCCACCAACATGACATTCATAACGGAATCATACCAATCTGGAGTGGTACGAGTTCTCGTTGACCTCCGAGGCTCTGTAGCAACTTCAACCGAAGTTTCATGATCACCATCATTAGCTTCCTCTCTTATTGGTGCAGGCACCACAGGAACTTCTTCCGGTGCTGCGCTACTCGCAATTTCGAGAGAAGGTTCGACAACCTCGTCGAGTTCTACTTTCCTTCCAGTCACTTCTTTCGAGAGAAATTCCTTCTCTAGAAAGGATCCATTCTTAGCAACGAAGATTTTGCCTTCGGATCTATGATAGAAGGTATACCCAACAGTTTCCTTCGGGTATCCTATGAAGACGCATTTTTCCGCTTTGGGTTCAAGCTTGTCCGGCTGTAACTTCTTTACATAGGCTTCGCATCCCCAAACTTTAAGGAACGACAATTTAGGTTTCTTCCCAAACCATAATTCATACGGTGTCGTTTCAACGGATTTAGACGGTGCCCTATTTAAAGTGAATGCGGCTGTTTCTAATGCATAACCCCAAAATGATAGTGGCAAATCTGTAAGTGACATCATAGAACGAACCATATCTAAGAGAGTTCGATTACGACGTTCAGACACACCATTACGCTGTGGTGTTCCCGGCGGTGTCAACTGCGAAAGTATTCCACATTTCTTCAAATGCTCGCCAAACTCGTAACTTAGATATTCACCTCCACGATCAGAACGTAGAAATTTAATCTTCTTGTTACGTTGATTCTCTACCTCACTTTGAAACTCCTTAAACTTCTCGAAAGTTTCGGACTTATGTTTCATGAAATAGATATACCCATATCTACTCAAGTCATCCGTGAAGGTAAGAACATAACGATAACCACTGCGCGATGCTACACTCATTGGACCACACACATCGGTATGTATGATTTCCAATAAGTCTGTAGCTCGCTCCATCATGCCAGAAAATGGTGTCTTAGTCATTTTACCCATCAGACATGCTTCGCATCTTTCAAGTGATTCAAAATCAAGTGATTCAAGAAGTCCATCGGAATGGAGTTTCTTCATACGCTTCACTCCAATGTGACCAAGACGACAGTGCCACATATAGGTCAAATTATCGCTTGATTTCAAACGTTTAGCCTCAATGTTATTAATATGTGTATTTCTACTATCGAGATTCAATATGAATAGACCATCTATCAAAGGTGCATGTGCATAAAACATATTACTCATATAAATCGAACAACCATTATTCTCGGATTTAAACAAGTAACCGTCTCGCAATAAACAAGATCCCGATATAATGTTCATGCTCAACGCAGGCACCAAATAACAATTATTTAAGTATAAAACTAATCCCGATGGTAGATGAAGAGGTAGTGTGCCGACCGCGATCACATCAACCTTTGATCCGTTTCCCACGCGCATCGTCACCTCGTTCTTCACTAGCTTCTGTTTATTCTGCAGCTCCTGTTTCGAGTTACAAATATGAGCAACCGAACCAGTATCAAATACCCAGGCACTACTACGAGTACTAGTGAGATACACATCAATAACATGTATATCAGATATACCTTTCTTCTTGATGTTGCCGTTCTTCAAATCCGCCAAGTACCTTGGGCAATTCCGCTTCCAGTGACCTTCTCCCTTGCAGTAAAAGCACTCAGTATCAGGCTTGGGTCCAGCCTTGGTCCTCTTCGTCGGCGTGGTAACTTTCTTACCACCCTTCTTGAAGTGTCCCTTCTGCTTAGACTTGCCTTTCTTGAATTTGGTGGTCTTATTGACCATCAACACTTGGTGCTCTTTCTTGATCTCCACTTCTGCAGATTTTAACATAGCAAATAGTTCTGGCAACTCTTTGTTCATGTTCTGCATGTTGTAGTTCATCACAAAGTTCTTGTAACTTGGTGGTAGTGATTGGAGGATGCGGTAAACTCCCAAAGTATTAGGAATCACTATACCCAAACTTTGAAGTTTATTTGCGTGCCCAGACATTTTAAGCACATGCTCACTGACGGAGCTACCCTCTTCTATCTTGCAGTTAAAGAACTTTTCAGAAGCTTCATAACTTTCAATTGCCGCATGAGTCTCAAAGATTAATTTGAGATCCTCGACAATATCATATGGATCTGACTCTTCAAACCTTTTCTGAAGCTCCGATTCTAAACCATACAAGATAGCACACTGAACTATGGAGTACTGATTCTTCCGAGCGAGGTAAACATTCTTTACTTCATCGGTAGCATCAGCTGCAGGTGGGTCACCTAGCGGTGCATCCAGCACATAGGTCAAATTACCAGCTGTGAGGACAATCCTCAAATTGCGGAACCAATCCGCGAAGTTGCTTCCATTGTTTTTCAACTTTTCTTTCTCTAGGAACGCATTAAAATTGATGGTAGGGGCTGCCATTGATCTACAACATATTTGCAATAGTTTAGACTAAGTTTATGACAAATTGAGTTCAAATTAATTAATGAAATTAAACTAGGTGAACTCCCACTCAAAACAACATCCCTCACATTGTTTTAGTGATCACACGAACCAAATCCACTACATCAACACCGATCATCACGAGAGCTGATATAGTTTTAATGGCGAACAATCATCATGTTCATCATATCTACTATATGATTCATGCTTTGCCTTTCGGCGATCCGTGTTCCTGAGGCCATGTCTGTACATGCTAGGCTCGTCAAGATCAAACCTTAGCTTCCGCATAAGCAAATCTGGCTTGCTTACGTTGTAGTCACCCGCGGAATCAAAGACACCCGATCATCACGTGGTGCTTCGAAGCAGCAAGCTTTGGCAACGGTGCATACTAAGGGTGAACACTTTTAGAACTTGAAATTTATGTGCATGAGGGATCATCTTATAATGCTACCGTCGTCTACTAAGCAATACAAGATGCATAAAGGATTAACATCACATGCAATTCATAATATGTGATATGATATGGCCTTTCTTCTTTGTGCTTCCGATCTCCATCTTCAAGCACGAACATGATCTCCATCATCACCGGCATAGCATCAAGGTCAATGACGCTTCTTCATGGTTGTCGTCCGCCAACTTCAACTATTACAACTATTTTGAATAGACACGCAGGCCTTAACAGAAATTAAAGACAACCATATGGCTCCTGCCGGTTGCCAACTTACAATAAGGATCATTGCATACATCAAATATAATCACAATCATGGCCATATCACATCACTGCACACCCCTGCAAAACAAAGTTAGACGCTTCTACTTTCTTTGCATATTTTACGTGGTTTGGGGCTTTCCACAAGTGTCGTTCTAACTTACGAACAAGAACCACAACATTGATACTAGCATTGTTGATCACCCGTTGTAAATTGGATCTTTACTATGCTAGGAGAAACAGGCACCCGCAAAGCCACTTATGCAAAACGAGTTGCATGTCAAGCGTGGAGCAAGTCTCATGAACGATGTCATGTAAGGTTAGCCCGGGCCGCTTCATCCCAACATACCGCAAGATGCAAAGTACACAAAAAGCAATCTACAATAAAAGCATCAACGCCCACAATGACCATTGTGTTCTACTCGTGCAACAGATCTACATATAGACACGGCTCTGATACCACTGTAGGGGTTCGTAGCATGGAAAACAAAAATTTTCTATCGCATACAAACAAACAAGCCAAGATCTATCTACTAGATTGTAGCAACGAGTCGATGGAATAACTCACCCTCGAAGATTCCAAAGTGTTTAACGAGAGCAGATTCTCGTGGGTGATGTAGTCGTACTCTTTCCGATCTCAAGATCGCGTAGACGATCCTTCCGGCGCCGCGTTCCCGCAGCGCTCCCGCAGTCGGTCACACGTTCGGTACTCGACGAAGACCTTCCTCTCCCTTGTTCCAGCAGGCAGCGGAGGTTGTAGCACTTTCCTCGCGATTCCGGCAGCACAACGGCGTGGTACCGGAGGTAGAGGGGAGATCCCGCAGGGCTTCGCCTTAAGCCGGTGCGAGTATGGTGGAGCTTATGAGAGAGGCTATTAGTGGTCTAGTAATTAGACACACCAATTAGAGGGCTCTAAACCAATTAGAAGGCTCTAAACCGAAACAGCTCTAAACCGGGGTCTAGGTCTAGTTTCTAGTTTAGAGGATAGGAACTTCTGTGTCTTGTGTTGTGTTGGGAGGGGAGCCCTGCCCCTCCCTTTATAGGTGGGAGGGCTGGCGCGCTAGGGGAGGGAGGGAGTCCCTCCCCAACTCGGCCTAGGGCTGGCCGCCGGCTTGGGGAGGAGGACTCCTCCCCCAAGTCGGTTTCCTCCTCTCCTCCCACTTCCCAAAAACTGCCGTTTGACTTTCAAACTAGCCGTTTGACTTTTTCAATTTAGGATTCAATTTAATCCTTTATTTGGGACAGCAAGAACACTTAGTACATGATGCAATCATTCCAACTTGCAATGACACATTCATGTACCCCTTCCCCCTCCGGAGTGCCGGACATTCCGGGACCTTCTAGAATGTTCCCGATGAAAACACCGGAACCATTCCCCAACTCCGAAATGGGACTTTCCTTATATGAATCTTATTCTCCGGACCATTCCGGATCACCTCGTGATATCCCGGATCCCATCCGAGACTCCGAACAACATTCGGTCTCTTTCTCATAATACCATAACTACTCAAACAACGTCGAATCCTTAAGTGTGTCTCCCTACGGTTCGTGAATTATGCGGACATGATCGAGACACTTCTCCGAACAATAACCAATAGAGGAATCTGGAAATTCATATGGCTCCCACATATTTCTACGATTACTTTGCGATCGAATGAACCACTTACATACGATACCAATTTCCCTTTGTCTCACGATATGTTACTTATCCGAGGTTATGATCTTCGGTATCTCTGCATACCTAGTTCAACCTCGTTACTGATAAGTACTCTTTTCTCGTTCCCGTGATATGTGATCCCTTGTGACCCAGTCACATGCTTGCAAGCTAATTGGATGACATTTCACCGAGAGGGCCCAGAGTATATCTATCCGTCATGTGGATGGACAAATCCCACTCTTGATCCATGTGTTTCAACCTATACTTTCCGAACACTCAATGCCACCTTTATAGCCACCCTGTTACGGTGTGGTGTTTGATGACATCAAAGCATCCATCCAGTAAAGGCAATATGCATGATCTCATGGTCGAAGGAATTAGGTTACTATGTATCAGAAAGCATATAGCAATTTGAACTATTGAAATGACTTGATCTTTATGCTACGCTTGTCTATAGGAGTATGTCCACCATATCATTCTCCTAATGATATGATCTTGTTGTTGATAACATCTCAATGTTCATGATAGAGAAACCACAATCATCAATCAACCAACAAGCTAGTGAAGTATAGAGGCTATACTAGGGACTTCAAATTAAGTTTACAAATCACACAAGTATTAATGGTTTCCTTGTTAATACTATTATAGCATGAATGTAAACATTTATCATAAACACAAAGATATATAATAATAACTACATTTATTATTACCTCTAGGGCATATCTCCAACAGCTTCTAGTGCAGCCACATGGCATTATGGGCTCTGTCTGGATCATATAGGTTGCAATAACTTAGCCATTTGGACAGTTGGTGGTAGTGGGATGATAGGTTTGGAGCGCGTCCATTTGGTCTAAGGGAAGGCTTCTGAAAGGTCCTGTCTTGGTGAAAATCAAGTCTTGTGGGGAAAGTGCACAACCTCTGCAGATGGAAGAATCTAAGTACTTAGCCATGTCCCTGGTATTGGACAACTTGAGAATCAAGACATGGAAGCTATCAAGAATCTCCTCATCCAAATTTCTAAGTTAAAAACTTGTGGTTGAACAAGGGTAAAGGTTCACCAATGTCTATTGGTGGTTCCTTGGGAAAGTTTTGTCAAAGAAAAACTTAGTGTTTTCAACTGATAGGCAAAACCTATTTTGAGAAAAGCAAGCCTAAGCTACACTTAGCCAAAATGCATATAGTACCTAGACTGCTAATATTCTACTAAGGTACCACTTGCCAATACTATTCCAATGTATTGACCCATTGTGGCTGTAACTTGTGATGTTGCAGGTTATTCTGATGATGATTAGGGGTTATGAGTGTACACTCAACATGCTTGCCTATGGCACATGAAGATGAAGACTTATTTATCTTATTCTATATTTGAACTCTTGTATTAGTCTTGTGGCCATGGAGTTTGTAAAAGACTATGTTTGTCTCTGGAATGATTTGTAATAACGACCTTTGTTTCTATGTAGTTCATCTCAAACTGTGGATGCTAGCATTGATCCAGGGACTAGCATTGCAATCACAGGGATCCTTACCTTTATAAAGGGAGGGATCTTACACTAAAATATGGGATCATGTTCATACATGTCATCACCACATATTTTAATACTTGGGAATGTGATTTAAAGTGGTATCCCAATTTAATAATGTTTAACCTTATTATTTCAATTAATTAAATTGACTAGAAATGCCTATGGGGCATTCTTTTATTACTTGTCCAGTATTACTGCAAGTAAACCTAGATATTTTTATATATTCAGAAAGGTCTTGTCAAATGTCATTTTTGAGAGTTGGAATCAACTCAAAAGCATTTATGGTTGATTTTTGAAAAATGTTTGAATGAATAAAAGTCTCTTCCTTGATATTTTTACTATAGGTGATCTATAATTCCAAATGGTTTGAATCCAACGGGCTTGGATTAATAATTTCCATATCTTTCTAAAAAATTGGTTTCATGCTAATTGGGTTCAGGAAAACTCTCTGAATTGTTTTTTGAATCAACGGACATAACTAGGTTTGAAACTAAAATTAAAAGCTAAATTTAAACTAACTGGGTCGCGCGAGAGAGTTACTGGGCCGGCCCACTGCGCACAGCAGGTGCGCGGGCGGGTTTAGGTGGTGCCCCCTCTCGGCAGTGAGACAGAGGGTGCCGAAGGGGTATGGGCTAACTACGACCATATGATTAGATGTAGGATCAACGGCTCATGGCCATCATCCTCATCTGAACAAGACACGGCAGGGACGAACCCTAGCACGGCCAGTGGGGGTCTGGGGCGGCTCACCGGGGCTCAGGCGATGGTCGGCGACGGGGCGAATGATGTTGTCGACAACGACGGTCCTCCTGGTACTGGCGGCGTCTCCTAGGGTGGTCGCAATTGACGGTACCCTTCTCCTCCGACAGCGGCAGACTCCGGCCAAATTTCAGCAATCTGGTGCTCGCCTTGTTCCGGGATGAAGTGGGAAGGATCAGTGAGAGGTGGGGAGTGAGATGGTGTGGAGAAATGGTGAGGGGGAGGCCTCCTTTTATAGGCGAGCGAGAGAGGCCGAGCAGCGTGGGCAGAGCTCGTCGGGGTCGCCGTTACAACGAACTACTGGCATGGCGCGCGGACTAGGACGGTGCACAGTCTCCTGGCGATGCTCAACGGCTTGATGGCGCGGCAAGGGGCGGTGCGGTTTGGTCGGGAATGTGCGGTGCTCTGTGCAGCACCGACGGTGAACTTCGCGGTGTGCGGCGGATATGGGGTAGGGTCGAGGAAATGGGCATGTGTGGTGGTCTCCCGGGACGGTGCTGATCATGTAGACGGGCAGTGAGACCGAGACGCGGTCGGGTTGAGTGGGAACGGCGCGTGAACTGCGGTGCACATCGACATGGTCGACATCGGCACGGGCATGGCGTTTCCTGCTGTTCCTCTCTTTGTCTTCAAGCTAGGGCATGGTAGACAAGGTTGGGGAGGCTGTCGACAGTGGAGGTGGCAAGTGTGCTCGACCATGGTGGCCATTGATGGAATGGTCGTGTAAATAGTGGGCTAGAGTTGCATAGACGAGTTTGATGACATATTGGGAGTGTGGTGGAGGCTAGAGAGGGAACAAGTTTGGCAAGAACACTGCTCAAAATTTTGTTTGTTATTTTATTTGATTTGTGCTAAGAAGGTGTTTGATGAAATGTCCACAAGATATTTATATTTGAATTTTTGGATAAATTTTGGTGGATGCATTGGTCACACACTGGGTAGTCTCTGGTGGCTTGGGTTTGTCAAGGTGAACTGGTTTGGTTGGGTTTTGAAAAATGCTGATCTTACCATATGAACCAGATTCAATTTTGAATTGTCCTTGGCATATATTTGCAAAATGTTTCTATGGGTTTGCAAGGTGGTCTTGGGTTCACTTTTACTTGGTCTAGCAAGGGGTGAAAAGGATTGGATTTGTTTATGTTAGAAATCTTGGACTAGAAACACTCAAAGTGGTCTAGTGAACAAGATTGGCAAAAATAACCATTTGCTTATATGGTTTGTTTTTGAATTTCTCTTCATTTGATTCTTCTTGGGAATGATTTAGATGATGTTGTTTTCATCTTTAAACCAATCCTTGCCATTCATAACAATCAAACAAGTCCATACAAGCATTCATGCATTCATCACACACATGCATTCATATTGATTTTAATTAACAAAAGTTTTTGTTAACCCTAAATTTGGGTGATTGGAATTTCATAAACTTGATTAATATTTTTGGGATGTTACAGAAATTGAAGATATTAAAGGTAAAATTAGTAAAGGAAAGGCGGAAGGATTTCATGAAGATCAACAAGGAACTTTATGGTATGGAAAGCGATCTGCATTACACAAGATCCGGAGCTTCGGAAATTGATTATGCAAGAAGCACACAATTCACCATGTTCTATTCATCTGGGTAACACCAAAATGTACATGGATGTGAAGGAAAGATTTTGGTGGAATAATCTCAAGAAGGATATCACGGAACACATTGCTTTGTGTGACTTGTTTTGTAGAGTGAAGGCGGAACATCAGAAACCGACAGGGTTATTGCAACCACTACCTATACCTGATTGGAAGTGGGATAAGATTGGTATAGACTTTATCATCGGATTAACAAGGTATAGGTCCGAATACGATTTTATATGGGTTATTGTGGATCGCCTAACTAAAGTGGCTCATTTCATACCCGTGAAGACTACTTATACAAGTGCTAAATTGGCTAAAATCTATATGAACAGGATTATATGTTTGCATGGAGTACCTAAGAGTATTGTGTCTGATAGAGGAATTGTGAGACCCTGGCGTATGGCTCAATAGGATTGATAGGATACCCATACCAACAAGTTGCAACTTCTTTTCCGGAAGCTCATTCGAAAAGAACTCTAAGGTTAAGCGTGCTTGGCCTAGAGCAATTCTAGGATGGGTGACCGACCGGGAAGTGGGTAACCGGGTGCGCATGAGTGAGGACAAAGTGCGCAGAAAAGACTAGTGTTGGTCTGTGGGGCTAGTCTAGAGATCCTATTGAGCTGCAGAAGTGACAGCCGTCGGTCCGGAGTGACCGGGGGTGTTACAAATTGGTATCAGAGCCGACCCTCGTGGTTAAACAGGCGTGTGCGGGTCAGTGGCGGACATGTGGCGCATGGCGCGTGTGGCCCGGAGTGGACACGGCATGGCACATGTGCCGGCACTGGACGCACAGACGTTTGCCAAGAGGGGATGTTCCTGTCTTGTGTTTGATCGACGAGGACGTCGATCTTCTAAGGGTGGGTGTATGTGAGACCCTGGCGCATGGCTCAATAGGATTGATAGGAAACTCATACCAACAAGTTGCAACTTCTTTTTCGGAAGCTCATTCGAAAAGATTTCTAAGGTTAAGCGTGCTTGGCCTAGAGCAATTATAGGATGGGTGACCGACGGGGAAGTGGGTAACCGGGTGCGCATGAGTGAGGACAAAGTGCGCAGAAAAGACTAGTGTTGGTCTGTGGGGCTAGTCTAGAGATCCTATTGAGCTTCCAGAAGTGACAGCCGTCGGTCCGGAGTGACCGGGGGTGTTATAGGAACTCAAAGGACCAATCAGATTTTGGAAGATATGTTGAGGGCTTGTGCACTTGATTACGAATATAGTTGGGATGAAAGTCTGCCATACGTAGAATTCTCTTACAATAACAGCTATCAATCGAGCATAGAGATGACTTCGTTTGAATTCCTTTATGGAAGGAAGTGTACTATGCCATTACTATGGAGTGGAGTAGGAGAAAGAAATTTGTTCGGACCAGAACTGATCAAGGAAGTTGAAGAGAAAGTCAGATTGGTAAAAGACAGATTGAAGATAGCCCAGTCCCGACAAAAGAGTTACGCAGATCCAAAGCGTAGGGAAGTCACCTATAAAATTGGTGATAGAGCCTATCTTAGAGTCTCACCACTTCGTGGTGTGAAGAGATTTGGATTCAAAGGAAAATTGGCACCTCAATATGTTGGACCATTCAAAATTTTGAGTCGCAAAGGAGAAGTGGATTATGAGATAGAATTGCCAGAATCACTGTCTGCAGTCCACAATGTGTTTCATGTGAGTCAGTTGAAGAAGTGTCATCCGGAGATGGAAGAAAGTTCATTGAAAGACACTATACCATTGGAAGAAGTACATGTGGAGAGTGATCTCACTTATGAAGAGAAACCTATCAAGATTCTTGAGATAGCTGAAAGAGTCACTCGTACTAAGATAATCAAATTCTACAAAGTACAGTGGAATCATCATACCAAGGAATAAGCAACTTGGGAAATAGAAGATGACCTTTGGAAGGATCACCCTCACCTATTTGGTAGCCAATCCAAATATCGAGGGCGAGATTCATATTAAGGGGGTTAGATTTGTAACATGGCAAATTTCATCAAATGCAAAATCACCTTGTTGCATTCATATCATCATGGCATATTGATCTTGCACAACAATTTTCAAAACAAAACCCTAAATAAAACCATATTTAAACCCCTCTTATTTTATATGTATATGGGGATGGTTTTATTTTTATTTTCAAGACCCAAAGATGATTTTGAGTGATTGTTTGTGTTTGTCACACTTTTGGATACTAGGACCACCATACAAAAATTTAGTGGAGATTTGAATTCATTTGGATTTGAATAAGCTATTCAAATCCATTCTAGAAAATCAAATCAGAAATGAAAAAGGCAAAGAGGAAAAAAATAAAGCACGCGCCACCCTTTTGGCCCAGTAAGCCTAGCAGCCCACTAATCCCACCCGGGTTTCCCCCTCTCTTCTCTCTTTCTCACCCGCGCGCACCCCCCTCTCACTGCCACTAGGCCCGTTGCCACATCAGCGTCGTCGTCCCCAAACCCCGCGCCCGTGAGCAGCTCGCCGCCCGTTTCTTCCCCTTCACTGCCGTGATTTGATTTTGATTAATTGGCGATGAATGCGTGCATAATCCCCGCCCCTATTCCGGCTACTTAAACCCCACATGCTCGTGGCCATTTCCCCTCACCTAGCCAACACCAAGCACGACCAGGCTCTGCAAATTTTGCCCTGCACCGCCGCAGCACCGAGCAGCTCCGGCGACACATTCCGGTGAGCTCCGTGTTTGCCTCTGCCTCTTGTTCACACGAGCGTGTCCCTCTTTCCCCTTGCACATCTTCTCATGCCCTTGGCTTGTTCTAAATCGCCCCAGGTCGCCGTCCCCGTCAAGCACTGCAAGCACCCGAGGCGCCACTCGACTCCGGCGAGCAATCACGGTAAATTCCGAGTGCCCCTTTGACCTCTGCTGCATACAACTAGGTTCGCCGTGACTTCGTGCAACTACTAATTCCTTTTGTTTTCCCTATTTCTACCTAGGTTGTCGCCCTTGTCTCTGGCAGTGAGCACCCGACGCTAGGTCAAACTCCGACGAGGTGTTCCGGCTGTGTCCGTGCCCCCCTGTCCAAGCCAAGACCACATTGAGATTCCTCACATCCACGTGACTCTGGGAAGCATCGGCACCACCCCTACCCCTATAGCATCACTGGCGCGTCGCCGCCAGTGCCATCTCCGCCACCAGAACCATTTGCGCCGCGCACGCATGGTCAGTTAGATCTGGCCCTTTGGATCTAGATCTAGCGGTCATGATTAGATTTAGAGCGAAGTGGTAAGATTTGATCTGAGCCGCAGGATTCACTTTAGATCTAACGGCACAGAAACGTGATCCAGCGCGAACTGGTATGCACCAATCAGGAAGCGCCGCGTGTCACTGGATTAGATTTAAAATCTGAATTTTGATCCATTAGATATTCAAACTTGTAAATTCAATAACTTTTGATTTGTTTGTCCAAAAAATACAAATTTTATATCAATGGATTCAGAAAAATAAACTCTTTGCATCTATGGCCTTGGTTTGGCCATTTTCTTCTGTAAAATTAGGATTTTATACAGAAACATTTGTAGGCTTATTTTGGCTATATAAATTGTTTAGAAAATTGTTTTATAGAAAATTTTAGTTTATTTAGACTTTAGAAAGTTACTTTGTGTTTAGTACTGTTTAGTTTGACTTGTTTAGTGTGGAAAATCATTCCATTGCATTTGCATGCATTCATATATATTTTTGTTTGTATATTGAATGTGAATTTGGTGTTATGATTTTATGTATAGATTTTGGTGATTGTGGTGATTGTGATTGTGACGACTATTCCTATTCCCCCAACTACCAAGGCAAGTGATGCTTCATATTTTATCCTACTATTTTAACTATGCACTAGTGATATTTTGAGTAGGATTTGCATGGATATTTTTCTAAGTATATGCTATGCCATGGGAAATCCTATATATATTGTCTTAGTAGAATTATCCTAAGTTAGGAGACTTGTTATGTTAGCATGCTTAGCCTAGCTAGTAGAACACAGGGGTGGATTATTCATGCTATGATATTATGAAAACTCTATGACTATGTTTTTGATTAATAAAATAACTAAGTGAATGAATCACCTGGGTGGAATAGGAAGAATGATTTGTGTTGAGTGGTTACACAAGGCCCATGTCTATGGTTTACCTTGTGTATCACACTTGTGTATGGCCACCCAGGAACAAAGGGATTTGAGATATTTAGTGTTGAGAAGCTTCTAGTGCAACCACATGGCATATGGGCTCTGCCTTGACCAAATAGGTTGCAAGAACTTAGCCAGATGGACAGTTGGTGGTAGGGTTGATAGGATGGAACGCGTCCATGGTGGTCTAAGGTAATGCTTCTGAAAAGTCTTGCCTCGATGCATGTCGAGTCTTGTGGGGAAAGTGCACCACCTCTCGAGAGGGTAAAACCTAAGTACTTAGCCGTGTCCCTGTCAACGGACAATTTGAGCATCAAAGACATTGAAATGATCAAGGATCTCCTCATCCCAATTTATCTAAGTTAAAAATTGTGGTTGGACAAGGTTAAAGGTTCACCAATGTCTATTGGTGGTTCCTTAGGTGTTTTTGTCAAACTAAAATTTAGTGTTTTCAACTAATAAGAAAAACCTTATTTTGAGCAAAGCCAGCCTGAACTACACTTAGCCAAATTCATATAGTTATTAGATGTTACTATTCTACAATGGTATCACTTGCCAATACAATTCCAAATGTATTGACCCTCTGTGGCTGTAACTTATGATGTTGCAGGTTACTCTAATGGAGACTAGGGTTATGAGTCTACACTCAACATGTTTGCTTGTGGCACATGAAGATAAAGATTTTATTTATTTTGTTAAGTATTGTGAACTCTATGTATTAGCCTTGGGATAATGAGTTGTAAGGACTATGTATCTCTAGATATTACAATGTAATAAAGACCTTTGTATCTGTGTACTTCATCTTAATCTGTGGATGCTAGCAATCCGATCCAGGGACTAGCATTGCAATCACAGGGGCCTTTACCTTAAATGGCGGTGTCTAACAAGGACACGGAAACGCAAAATAGTCATCGGAAGGGAAAAAAGTTCAAGAAGGACAAAGTTAAGATCAAGGCCGCGTGCTTCACTCTAAGTAAGGCGGAGGTCACATAGTTTATGAAGTGCCTCCTCGGAGTCAAATTTCTGAACGGCTACGCATGGAAGATAAGAAGATGGCTCATCGAGGCGAAGCAGCGCTTCAGCGGGATGAAGTCTCATGATGTCGCCATGATGATGATGCAGGTACTTCCGATTGCAATCCATGGGATAATGGACAAGCATGTCCGTGAAACGCTTTTTGGCCTCTGCAACTTTTTTGACATCATCTCTCAGAAGTCGATAGGCATTAAGCAGCTCACAAGGCTACGGGAAGAGATCGTGGTGATAATATGCAAGATCGAGATCTAATTACCTCCCACATTCATCGACATCATGCTTCATATGCTTCTCCATGTCGTGGAGGATATCGTCCAACTCGGGCCACTATTTCTGCGAAGCATGATGCCATTTGAAAGGCTGAATGGACACATCAAGGGATACATTCGTAACAAGTCCTATCCATATGGAAGCATAGAAAACGGCTTCCTGGCCAAAGAGTGCATCACTTTATGCTCGAACTTTCTACAAAATGAGACCCCTGTTGGTCTTCCATTCAACAAGCATCGTGGGATGCTTGCTGGATGGGGTCACCACGAGGGTCAATGCACAAAGCATGTCGACTTCGAGGACCAAACCAGGGACTTTGAAAGAGAAAACTTGGTCGTCCTACAACACCTGCAGGTGGGCGATCCATACATACATGAGCACAAAGATTTTATCAGGAAGAAGTATGCTGACCGAGGCCAAGTGAGGACGAATGAAGATGTAATCAAAGAGCACAACTCTGGTTTCACGATGTTCTTCAGGGAGACATTCTTCCTAATCCACCGCAGGGATAATCTTCGGAGGATGAGAAACCCATATTCTCCTTGTAACAAGGCGCCTCACACAACCTGATGACCTATCCGGCATACGACATCAACAGATACCCGTTCTACACTGAGGAAAAGGATAATAACTGCGATTACCGGAACTCAAGGGTAACGGGGATATTGTACACCAACGATGTCCCAGAAATATACTATGGAAGGACCAAGGATATATGGGATCTCGACTACATTATGGAGAAGGTGCCGATGTTCCGTGTCCGGTGGGCCAAGAGCATCAAAAAGAAGAAAGGTATTTCACCACCATGGTTATACCACCAAAGTCAAAGACCACCAGCGCGAACATACCCGCAAGAAATGATCCATGGGTTTTGGCTATCAAAGTCAACCAATGCTTCTACATTACCAACCTGTCAAAGCCTAGCTGGGTTGTCATCGAGAGAGGCAAAAGGAACATAATTGGAATGGACAGAGTCGCCAACGAGCAAGATTTTGACCAGTACGGCGACCCGAAGATGGAATATGGATACATCGACCAAGCACCATACGTCACAAGCCTACCTAAAAAAGGACTCCCATTCAAAAGAAGAAGTGAAGACATCTGGGATCTGACCTATTCAACCGCGACAAAAAGGGAAAAAAGACCATTGTTAAGAAACGTTAACTAACTCCGATGAAGCATGACGTGACGCGCACGTGGTGTGTGTGGCATTATTATGTATCAACACATTCTTAATTATCACTTTTGTATGCTAATTGGATGGAATATTATGTATCAAAACATTCGTAATTATCACTTCTATTGTTTTGACAATATTTGGATATTTAAAATATTTAAACTATTTTTATAGTTCATATTTGTCTTTCTTAAAAAGTTCCAAAAAAGTTGGCTTCCACGACTCGAACCTATGAGTCCAGGGAAGAAATGGTCGAGTGTCTAGCCACTGGGCTACGAAGTGTTTTGTGAATAAACAGACGCTCCTGGGTTTTGGAGTACAAATCCACTATTATACGAGGTGCATCCTGGCAATATGCATCCTGCATATTTTTTATCGGAGGCGCATCATGTAAATATGCGTCTCGCATAAGTAGCTGACCAAGGATCGGAGACAGACGCTGTGCCCACCTCTCTCTCCCCCTTCATTCTCATAGTTCGTCGTTCTCTCCTCCATCCTTCCCTGCAACCGTCACGCGCCGCACGCCATCGAGTCTGGTGTCCGCAGGTAAGCCGCCCTCCAACTCTCCCTTCCCCTTTCCCACTTACCATGTCCCCTTCCCCCCTACGCCTCTCACCTGCGTTGCTCCTCCTGTGTAGTGACCTCCTACTGCAACCACACGCCGTCAAGTCCGCCATCCATGAACATGCCATCAAGTCTGCCATCCGCAGGTGAGATGCCCCTCCCCCTCTCCCTTCCACTTTCCCCTTTTCCCTCTCAGCATGGCACATGTGCCGGCACTGGACACACATACGCGTGTCGGGTGTGTGCGGGTCAGCGGCGGGACATGTGGAGCATGGCGCGTGTGGCCCGGAGTGGACATGGCATGGCACATTTACCGGCACTGGACGCACATACGCGTGCCAAGAGGGAACGTTCTTGGGGTGTGCTTGATTGATGAGGGCATCGATCTTCTAAAGGGTGGGTGTATGTGAGATCCAAGCACATGACTTAATAGGATTGATAGGATACTCATACCAACAAGTTGCAACTTCTTTTCCAGAAGCTCATTCAAAAAGAACTCTAAGGTTAAGCGTGCTTGGCCTAGAGAAATTTTAAGATGGGTGACCGACCGGGAAGTGGGTACCGGGTGCGCATGAGTGAGGACAAAGTGCCCAGAAAAACTAGTGTTGGTCTGTGGGGCCAGTCTAAATATCGTATTAAGCTACCAGGAGTGATACCCCCGTGGCCAAGTGGACTGGTTGTTAAACCCTCCCCCTTCCACTTTCCCAATTTCCCTCTCCCCTCCCCCTGCGTTGCTCACCGGCGCCGCTCCTCCTGTGCAGTGACCAGCTTCCGCAACTGCATGTCGTCGAGTCCGATGTACGCAGGTGATCCGCCCTCCCCTCTCTCTTCCCCTTTCCTCTTTCCTCTTTCCTCTTTCCCCATCTAATCATGTAGCTCATCATCGTCATGTAGTCTTCTTGTCTCCGCTCATCGCCGTACTCTTTGCAAAGGAGGAGCCGCCCGTGAAGGAGGAGGAGTAGCCGCCCGTGGAGTAGGAGGTGCCACCCGTCCTAGACCCGGCTGGCCGGCCACCCCGACGCTCCTCCGCTTCCCTTCCCTTCCATTCGCGGTGAGTCAGCCCACCCGCTCGCTGCTCGGTGCACAACATATTCGTTGTAACTATATTTGATATCTGAACAATGGGAAGAACTTTAGTGGAGAATGTATCTCTGAATGATACGAGGATGAAGATCTTCACACCATACTGCAAAAATCAACGCATATTTTAGTACCATAAAAATAGCATAGCAGTCATATGGCATGACCAGCTCACTGGTATAGTGAAAGGGTAGTATAGTGAAAGGATATTCCAAAGTTTTTCTAGTTTTTGGTAGGATATAAATCGAGTAGGAACACTTACATACTGTTTTTACAACTACAACTTAGTAACAAGTACAGCTTGCATTTTTTAGGAAGTTCAACTTAGGAAGTGCAACTTTTCTTCTTCTAAGAATAGCTTGCTGGTTTTAGCATCATCTTGAACCTACTAAAAAACTAGGCAAGTGCCACTAGGGCGAAATGCATCAAGTCTTAGATTGATATAAAAGCAACAAGATGTAGAGTAGAAACTCGAGTCACTGTAGTTCACTTTGAAATAGAATAAAGAAATAAAGAAGTTGTCAATGTAAGAATTTAGGAACTTGTGCATATATCTCTTGGAGTTTGTGTACTTTAATGTATATATTTTATTAGTGTTATGATGAAATCGAATTATATGGTGTGTTTCATCTCTACCCTGGAACTGGAGCATGCACTTTTTTAGACCAACATTCTGAATGATCCTAGAGGGCTAAAACATGTTACTACTACTCTATTGCCTTATCTTTCAGATGTATTGGCCATTACTTTCTGAATGGTACAGTGGTTCATTAGTTGAACAAACCACCTATATAGACTATCAGTGTAAATCCACGGGTTCAGTCTTAGGACTGGAAGTGGACACGGGTATTCTTGCTATGCGTATTGATGTATAATCTTAAATGTATTTATTGAATTGTTTGCTTGGTCTGGTGGGCTATTAACGAGATGTTGGCTCTTTACTGGGATAAGATAAGATGGTATGCTAGGTTATTAGTGCTCTCTGTCTTTTGATGCGCAGTCACTACTAGGAAAACGGCCTTTAGTGGCGCACCTGAAAACATCATCTGTGGCGCACTAGCAGTGCGCCACGTGCCTTGCGCTACGGCAATCTCTCAGCCGTGGCGCACTGCCTAGTGCGCCACAGTTGTGTAGAGATAGGCGTAGCGCACCTGCTAGTGCGCCACAGATGTGTGGGCAGGTGCGCTACGCCTAGGATCTTTCGAACGGGCTACCTTTTTTGGGTAGGGTTGTCCTTTTTCTTCTTGTGATGTATGTTGCTGCATCATAGTCGTCGTCATCTTTAATCTTTGGATCGCCGTACTGGTCGAAGTCTTGCTCGTTGGCGACTCCATCCATTCCGATGATGTTTCTTTTTCCTCTCCTCACGACAACACGGCTAGGTTTTGTCGGGTCAGTAATGAAAAAACATTGGTCCACTTTGGTAGCCAGTACCCACGGTTCATTTTTCGCGGCCACGTTTGCACCGGCGGCCTTGGATTTGGCTGCTTCAGGTATAACCATGGTTGTGAAATACCGGTCTTTTCTTTCGACGCTCTTTGCCCATCTGACACGGAACATCGGCACCTTTTCTCCACAATAGTCGAGCTCCCAGATCTCCTCAATTCTTCCGTAGAATCTTTCCTTCACATTGTCATCGGTGTAGAATTCCGACGTTACGCCTGAGTTCTGATAATCACACTTGTTGTCCTTTTCCTCCGTGTAGAATCTGTAGCGGTTGATATCATACGCCTGATAGGTCACCAGGTTTTGCATCGGTCCCTGTGACAAGGTGAATATGATCTTTTTTGTCTCAGAAGAATGCGATCGCGGGGGATTATCAAGGAGCGTCTGCCTAAACCAACGCGTGAAATCTGAGTTGTGCTCTTTGATTATTTCTCCTTGCGTCCTCTGTATGCCCCGGTCACTGTACTTCTTCTCGATTAACCTTTTGTGCTTCTGTACCCAAGGATAGACCAGTTCTAAATGCTGTAGCGCGATGAGGTTTGCTCGATCAAAGTCTGCGCGTCGAAAATCGAAGTCTGCATGCAGTATGCGACGACCCTCTCGGTGACCAGATCCGTCGAGCTTGCCAAGGTGCCTGTTGAAGGGAAGACCGACAGGGTTCTCGATGTCTAGATAATTCGTGCAGAAAGAGATGCACTCTTCGGCCAAAAAGCCCTTGGCTATGCTTCCATCTGGACGGGACCTGTTGCGAACGTATCCTTTGATGTGTCCGTTGATCCTTTCGAACTCCATCATGCTGCGGAGGAACATCGGCCCGAGTTGGACGATGTCCTCCACGACATGGACCAGCAGATGCACCATAATGTCAAAGAATGCGGGTGGGAAGTAGACCTCAAGCTCACATAGTATCACCACGATCTCCTCCTGTAGCCTCCCGAGCTGATTCACGCCAATCGACTTCCTAGAGATGACGTCAAAAAACTTGCATAGGCCAAATAACGTTTCACGGACGTGCTCTTCCATTATTCCTCTTAGTGCGACCGGAAGTACCTGCATCATTAGCACGGCACAGTCGTGAGACATCATGCCACTGAACCTCTGCTCCGCCTCGTCTAGGTATCTGCTTATCTTGCCCGCGTAGCCGTAAGGAAATTTGACTCCTAGAAGGCACTTGAAAAACTGTTTGATCTCATCCTGGCTTAGAGTGAAGCAAGAAGGAGGGCAGTAATATTCGTTCTTCTTGAACTTTTTACCCTTCCGACGACCTTGTGTCATCTCTGACTCATGATCATCGTCATCTTCCTGATCATCAGGAGTAGTGCGTCCTCCGTGAAGATCCTTCTGGATACCCAAGCATATCAGGTAGTGCTTTTCTTTCGGACCATCTTTCGTCCTATCTGGCATGTTGATTATGGTGGCGACTAGACTCTCGCACACGTTTTTCGTGATATGCATGATGTCGAGGCTATGAGGCGTGCAGAGAAACTTCCAGTATGGCAACTCCCAGAAAGCAGACCTTGTTTTCCATACCTTCATCAGCGGCTTGTCTTGTTGCTGCCTCTTTCGCTTCTTTCCAGGCTTAGGACAATCTTTCCAGTTTTTCAGCAACTCTTCCACTTCTTCGCTGCTCCTACGCTCTGGGATTCCTCGGGTCTCTGATTTGCCATTGGACAGGTCTCCACGTTTTCTCCATGGATCATTCTTGCCGAGCCACCTCCGGTGCGCCATGAACACGGTTTTCGATGACCCTGGATCTTTCTCTAGTTGGAGATAGCTTGTGTTATCCATGCACCTAACGCATGCGCAGAATCCTTGGATAACCTGCCCCGAGATATACCCGCAACCTAGATAGTCTTGCACCGTAGTGACCAACGCGACTCTCATAGTGAAATAATCTTGTGCGACGGCGTCGTAAGTATTGGCTCCAGATTCCCATAACGTGGCTAGCTCCTCTTTCAACAGCCCGAGATACAGATTGATGTCGGTACCAGGTTGTTTTGGCCCTTGAATTAGCATACTCATTTGTATGTACTTCTTCTTCATGCACAACCATGGAGGAAGGTTGTACATCCATACAAACACGGGCCAAGTGTTGTGCGTGCTGCTCTGGCTACCGAACGGATTGAGTCCATCGGTGCTCGCACCAAGCCTGATGTTCCTCGAATCTCCACGGAATTCTGGGAATTTGAGGTCCAATGCTTTCCACTAGCTAGCATCTGAAGGGTGCGTCAGCAGCTCATCCTTTTCAGGGTCATCATCATCATCTCCTGGCTTCTTCCTTTCCGCATGCCATCACATGAGCTTCGCTTCCATAGGGTCCGCGAAATAGCGCTGCAGACGAGGAGTGATAGGAAAGTACCGTACCACTTTTCGAGGTGCTTTCTTCCCTTTCTTGTATCGACTCACGCCGCACACCGGACATGTGGTTTTCTCCGCGTCCTCACCCCGATAAATGATGCAATCGTTGATGCATACGTGATATCCAACGTGCGGTAGATCGAGAGGACAGACGATTTTCTTGGAGTCCTCGATACTAGTTGGACATGTGTTCCCCTCCGGGAGACGATCGTGCCATAATGCCATCATATCGTCGAAGCTTGCGTCGCTCAATTTGTGTTTTGCCTTCATCTCCATAGCCTTGAGCGTTACATTCAACCGGGTATCATCGGGCCTGCATCCTTCATACAATGGAGTAACCGCGTCTTTATCAAGTTGCACAAGCTTGGCTTTCTCTCTAGCGGCAGCCCTGGCATTACTCGTCTGCTTGAGAAGAAGCTCTTGCACATAAGGGTCCCGCACCCAGCCTGACGTTGTTCCATCGTCGTGTCCTCCTTCGGCATCTAGATCATCATCATCCCGGTCTGCTTCCGCACCTTCACCATCTCCAGGAGACTCTTCATCATATCGCCCGTTCTCGCCATGATGATGATCATCGTCATGTTGGCCACCTTCATCGTCTCCATCGTCTTCGTCATTGCTTATCCAACGAGTGTATCCATCCATGAAACCATGGCGGAGCAGGTGCGCCTGCAGATTCCCGGAATCTGGGTCGATCACCCAGTTGAGTTTGCATCTTCTGCACGGACATCTTATATCCGTCTTGTTATTTCGTATCATGTCGGCCGTCGCACATTTCAAAAATCTATCCACAATGCCTTCGCTCATTATGCGGACCATTTTTGCCTGCACGGTGTACACGGTACAATTAGAAGTCTATTAGAACCACATAAAGAATGCATGCATGCAATGGTCGATAGAAAATTTCGGCATGATCTATCCTAAAATTAGGACCTTTGCGAAATGCCAAAGTCTTGCCAAAATGGAAATGAATCAACATTTTGGCAAAACAAATGGCAACTTGTTCACATACAAACACAAGAGAGAGAGAGAGACCGATCCATACACACATGAACATATCATTATCCTCTCCATACACACATGCATGAGCATCATCGATACTCTCCATATACACACACATATGACCATCGATCGATCCTCTCCATACACACATCATGAGCATCGATCATCTACATACATATGATCATATCATCCATATACACATGAACACATCCTTACATGGACAACTTACCGAGATGAGAGACCGATCACGAGAAAGATGGAAAGGAGAGGTGCGCGCGTCGACCGGAGAAGGAGATGAGAGACCGGAGACCTTCCTATATTACTTATGTAACATCCAAAGCAAGTTCTACATGCTAAAAATGGTGAATGGATTGAGAAATTGAGGTGGGAAGGAGAACATCCCGAATAGATCTAAGGAGGAAGAAGAAGGGGAAAGTGAAGTGTGGGGTGGTGGATGTGGTCACATATGTGCACATAAAGTGATGTAAAAAAAAATCGGCACATCCGTGGCGCACTCTGCCCTAGTGCGCCACAGGGAGTAGGAACATCCGTGGCGCACTATGCCATGTGCGCCACGGATGTTCCTACTCCCTGTGACGCACTAGGCAGAGTGCGCCACAGATGTTTCTGGACGTTTCACAACAGAGGGGGGCATGCGCTTAGGCGTAGCGCACCCCCCCCCATGTGCGCCACGGTTGACACTAACAACCGTGGCGCACATGACTATAGTGCGCTACAGATGTTTGGCGTGCGGCCAATAGGGCCCTGGACCACACATATCTGTGGCGCACTATAGTCATGTGCGCCACGGTTGTTCTAGTTACTAGTAGGGCACTGCCCATAGGTGAGCCACGCCTGTTTTAGCCGTGGGGCACTTCAACCATGTGAGCCACGGATGTGCTGATTACCTATAGCCATTTTCCTAGTAGTGAGTGTTGAACTGCTGACTAGTGTTATGTATCACCAAGTGGATCATGAGCATACATTATCATTTTCTAATAAAAAACTGTCTTCGGTATAGTCCTCCCAGGAATATTTGTGATAGAAAATTTATGTAGACCTATATTTTACAAGAATTAAAGATGCTCATGGCCACAAATGTAGTGTTTCTTCTGAAAATTCTTGGTGTGTAATCAATAGTACCTTGTAATATGTCAACAATTGTTTATACAATTGCATCTATTTTGAATGGACAACCTATGAGGCTTAAATTTTGAATTAACTATTATATGGGATGATTAAGTATCAACTGGGAAGATACAATGGCTTTGTTGTTTATATAGCTAAGTGAGTATTCTTAATAGCTGTTATTCCCTGAAGACAAGCTTATGGTTTTGTGGGGTGATGTACTGCTTATGTAGACCTGTTAGCTTCTTGAGTTTTGTCTTCAGGAAGAAGATGCATGGATTAGTGGAGTGCTCTATGACCGCTCTATGACTGTTGTGTGCCATCTGTACTTACACTACAAGAAATGTTTCCTTCCGCAACGACTAGGCCCGTCGGTCGTCGTAGAAGGCGCCTCTTCCGCAACAAAAATCTCGGCTCGACCTTGGCGGATGCAAAACTTTTTTTTTCGGTTTCGCGCCCCTCTACAACGATTAAACCGCTAAAAACATGGAGGAAGCTCGTTGGGCATGTGGCAGAAGTAAGATTTCCGCTTCCTCGCGAGATGTTAACTCGCTGAAGTATTTTTTTCCGTGTGGGTCCCGGACTTCAGTGACTCTAGCGGACCAAACTTTTCGGTCGCGCCTCCCTAATTTGAACTCGTTAACATTATTCGATGCCCCTTCCGTTTAGTTAGGCTGCTAGGTCCGGCATGTGTGCCTTACATTAGAGTAATCGTGTGTATGATGGAATCTTTCCTTACCTGTTCCGAACTTGATAGCATCGCTCGATGCATCTGCCGTTTAATCAGGCTGCTGGGTCCCACATGTCATCCTCACTCTAGAAGAAACGTGTGCATGATGGATTTTTTCCTTGGCTCGTGCCTTCTTGATATGAACTTGATAACATTGCTCGATCTATCTTCCATTAATCACGATGCTGGGTCCCACATGCCAGTCTCTCATTACAAGGATCGTGTGTATGATGACATTTTTTCCTTCGCTCCCGCTACCTTGTTTTGAACTTGATTGCGCTACCGTTTAATCACGCATATGGACCCACCTGTCATCCTCTCATTAGAAGAAATGTGTGTATGATGGATTTTTTACCCTCGGCCGTGCTACCCTGCTCCGAACTTGGTAGCGCTGTCAGATGCATAATCATGCAGCTGGGCCCCACGTGTCATACTCTCATTAGAAGAAACGTCTGTATGATGGAATTTTTGCCCTCGGTCGCGCCTCCGTGTTAACTTGATAGCGTTGCTCGCTGCATCAGCCGTTTATTCAGGCTGGTGGGTCCCATATGTCAGCATCTCATTAGAAGAATCGTGTGTATATGATTGAATTTGTTCCTTCTCTAACGCTACCATGTTCCTAACTAGATAGCATTATGCGATGAATCTGCCGTTTGGTCATGCTGCTGGGTCCCACATGTCATCATCTCATTAGAAGAAATGTGTGCATGTAGGACTTTTTTCTCGCTGGAGCCTCCGTGTTTCAAACTTGGCAACGTTGCTTGATGCATCAGTCGTTTATACTGGATGGTGGGTCCCATATGTTAGCCTCACATTAGAAGAATAGTGGTGTATATGATGGAATTTTTTCTTCTCTATCGCTACCCTGTTGTGAGCTAGATAGAGTTGCTCGACGAATCTGCAGTTTGGTCATGCTACGGGGTCCCACATGTCAGCATCTCATTAAAAAACATGTATTCGAACTTGGCAACGTTGGTCGATGCAGCACCTATATAAGGTCTCTCTAGTAGGTCCCACATGTGAACCTCTCCATAAATGAAACGTGCTATGATGGACTTTTTTATCGCTATCTCCTCTGTTTTTCGAACTTGGCAACGTTGCTTAATACATCAGCCGTTTATACAAGCCGGTGGGTCCCCCATGTCAGCCTCTCATTAGAAGAAACATGTGCATGCTGGACTTTTTTCTCGCTCACACCTCCCTGTTTCAAACATGGCAACGTTGCTCGATGCCTTCACTGTATATGGTTTCGCTGCTGAGTCCCACATGTCCGCCTCATCTATATAGGAAACATGTGTATGTTGAACATTTTTTTCGTTCTCCTCTGCCGGTTTGACCGTTGTAACATTGCTCGACGCGATTGACGTGTATGGTATTGATGCTGGGGCCCACGTGTTAGCCTCTCTTGTATAGTAAGATTGATGGGCGATAGTTGGAGGCAGGTGGATCGGCCATGTCAGCCTCTCAGTACAGAAATCTGATAAAATGATAATCTACATAGCAACATAATAAGTGTAGGATTCGAACTTAAAACTCGAGACTTCAGCACAAGTAAACTGCATGCCTTGCCACTATGCAAATAAAATGTTATGCTTTTATAAAACGTTAAAAAAATATATTCTAACATCGTATATAACTTATTTATTGACTCCTAAATTTTCTAGTCCATGTGCTATGCGTGATTGCTGGCAGCTCAACTAAAGAATGCTATACATAATGTAGTACGTAGTAGTTTCTACTTAAAAATATGGATAGGCGGAGTTTTTTTAGGAGTGGGGCGACAAAGGTCAAAAAGAACGAATTGAAGAATGGGCTAGGTAGGCGTTGATGGGCTATTTTCCTTGGGCTATATTCCATCGGCTCTTTGCGGCGGCCGAGTGACCTAGAAAAGACCGAATTAGAATGTCTTGGGCTATAATGAGGTCGGATGGGCTCATTTCGTTAGCTTGATAGTTAATAAAATCCCAATGTACGTGCTGGGGATCCGCCGGTTTCGAAACAAAAACGTATACTAAGGAAAAAACAAGGTATAAAATATTCACTGCTATTTCTGGGAAATATGTTGACAAACTGGGACAAACACCCTGCGCCCGCCAAAACTTTCCGCCGAGACCCCAAACTCCTTCAATCGAGCAACCAGCCCCTGTCTTTTTAAATTTTAGAACCAAGACGGGAACTTCTCCACACGCCTTTTAAAAAAAACTTCTCGATAACTTTCTATCAGCAGTGCCAGCCTACCATGATTGGCCGCACCGTTCTTCACGAGATGCACCGGCGGCCGGTCAGCTCCCCACGCTTCACCGGCTAGATTTAGGCACTGGACATTCTTCTTGGCTTTGGTTTGTACTCCACCTCTCCTAGAAATAGTTAAAGCTTCTGACCATGTAGATTTACATGGTGCTTGCATATTTGGCTAGATAAATCTTGATTAAAGATTTGGAAAGAGTTGGAAAACATCTTAAAAGGACTTGGCAGAGATCCTGTACAAGCTTTTTACCTGATATATTCTCCATCCTGCTTTGATATTATGGAGCATTTGGCTATTTATGTATGTGACGACGAAGTACTTAGAGGTACAATACAGTATGGATGGATGTACCCTATACAACGTCAACTTCGCATTTCCAAGGAGCGGAAAGATATTCGTAGAGAGATTGCTAAGTGAGTGTTATGCAAAGACATGTTCATATATAAGTATGCTGTACAAAAATTAGATATATTCAGATGTCTGACTTGGCTATGTTTTGTAGGTTCTTTAGAGAAATAAAAGTACCAACAAATTTTGTTCCACCAATAAAAATACCGGATGGACTAATAAGGTCTAAGCATTATTTAAGACACTCAAATTGCACAGTGAATTGTCCACATGGGATAACCTCTTGTCTATTTTGTAAAACTAGATTCCGGAGCTTGAATTTCTGGCCCTTATCCGTGGTCCTGATGATAGGAGTACAACAATAGCTTCAGCAAGAATTTCCAATGGTGTCTGCCATAGTGCTGATGTACCTTCTATGGAGACTGACGCAGCTGGAGGTTGTCCTGATGAACCTGCATTGGATTGCGTTTAAACTCGAAATCCTGCACTTGACATTGTCGTCCCACGGAAAAGAAGGTTCTGGATCTGGTATACCACCTTCTATAGAACAAGATGCTGGAGGTGATGATTTCCTATGGCAATCCCTATCATTCTATGACTTGTACGAGTATTTATCTTAATGTAATTGAACTGCATGTCCCACTCTATTAATTAAAATGGCAAATCTTTTGCCTTGTTTCAAAAAAAATAATCACATGTCTCCTTGTTTTAGTGGACCCAAAGAAGATACGGTTTTCTGTTCAAGTCATGTGAACAAATATGTTTGTATGCAGAGTCATAAAAGCTGATTGGATTGTTCAAAAAATAAAGCCGATTGGGTAAGAAATAAATTCAGCACGAAGTTGCCAGATTAATAACACGAGCATAATGATATTGCAAGAAAAGGAACAAAACCATCTTTTCACCGTGCTTGTGAAAAGGAGATGAGAAAGGAACCATGACTGGAAGTGGCAGATGCGAATTCCCGTGCATCTCAGTTAGCATTGCTTTATCATCGATAATACTTAAGCATACAAATATGATTACATACTTGGAGTTGTTCCGGTTCCACAATACAGCTCAACAGCCAAAAGCAAAGTGTAGCTCCATAATATAGGTTCCAGAGAAAAGCATACAAATCATAAGAAAGACAGCTCCATATCATAGTTCACCACCTTCAGGTGCAACAATGTTTGCAGATTGTAAACCCAATTCACCACCTCCTTCAGGTGGCAGGATGATATTTGGAGCAGGATCAGCAGCACCAACAACAGCGCTAACACCAGTAGCATGAGTATCCACAATAGGCAAACTATCCAACACCACAATGTCCACTGGAGGCTCTTCACTTCCATCTCTAGCCACACGCGTCTCAGCCGATGGTAAAACCAATCCGCCACCTCCATCATCTGGCATGGCAATGGCATGTGCAGGCTCATCAGTACCAGCTGCAGCCGCGTCAGTTTCCACAGAATGTAAACAAGGTGGCGTCTCCACAGAAGGTGAACAAGGTGGCGTCTTAGGTGTAGCAATCTAACATCCATTTTAAACTCTGTTATCAGGAAATTGAGTCTTCTTCAACTTTGTGCTTCTACAGTTACAAGATAAACAGAGATAATAACCAAAGCATCTGCGAGGGACGCAAGAACATAAGCATCTGCGAGGGATGCAAGAACATATGTAGTTCTATCCATTTACCTTGTCATCCGGTATAGCAGAATTCACATAATTGGAAACTATTTCATCAAGAATCCTCTTTTTGGCTTCATCCCCTATCTTCTTCTGCAGTAAATTGTAATATTGTTAACAAATTACTACATGATGTTGGTCATCAAACATATGCAAATGTAGAAAAGTTTGCGTTGTCGAACTAGCAAATTTGAACTGATCCCCACTATTCTCAGCTATGGGGTCTAGCCCAGAAACCAAGCTTCCATGCAATCCTAGTGTACAAAAAAAGATGCATACCCGAGATAAGAACTACTATACACATGACAATGTTGCGCATAAATGTGAGAATGGTTTTGATATAACCGGGTGGGTTGGATTGGTTTCCCTGCATGGGCTTATGCAGTTTCGTTGCAAACAGGCTAATTCTTACACCAGTTTGGTTTGGTTCAGTTTTATGTAGCAAACAGTTTGGTTTAATCAGGTATGGGTCTAAACAGTTCCGGTTACAAATAGTTTAACCCATGGTTAATACCCCATTGGTGAGATTGGTTTAGGCCTTTTTGCTAAAACTTTCTGCTGGATGCTCGTGCTGCTCAGGTGTGTTATTGTTCTTGGTCGTACCTAGACACTCAGGCTAACCGGCACCAGTATAAGCACACGGGGCGGAGTCACCTGCATATACTGTTGTCTACCTCCTGTGTGCACTCCCGAAACTACACTGAGTCAAGCGAGGACCCACTAGAGCAAACAGTTTTCAACCCATTTAGTAATTGTCTTTAACCCATGGATGGGCACTCGGTTTGGTTTGGTTTGGGTGCAAGATTGAGTGGGTTTGGTTCTGGTTGGGTTGATATTATTTTTATATGGTTTTAGTTTGGGTTGGGCAAACGGGAAAAATAGTTTGGGTTCAGTTGGGATCTGGGGCAGTTTCCAAACCATCCCCAGGTTTAGCTGCACAATTGACAAGTAAAAATTTAACTGCATCATCAACTCTACCATGTAAGCTTGGAGTGAATCTAGATACACTCGTTTCACAAAATCTAAAACATCTTATATTATGAAACAGAGAGAATAGGTACAAGTGTTGTAGTATTTCACAAACCGCCATTGCCGCCACGGGACAGGGATGACGGATGCGCCTCCTCCCTACAGAAGGTTGCCGCACTGATCTCGCCGCCACCTGTAGAGGACGGAGCAGAGGAGCTGGTCAGAAACAATATGGATCAAGAGGCCAGAGCGCGGTAGTAGATGGAAGAAGGGACTGACTTGTACTTATGTGCGTGGGGGAGGCCGGTGATGGAGTTAAATCCAGCTTGTCTCGAAAGGAACGTGCTGCCACGTGCACCGGTGTGTGCAAGACTCCCTCCCTCTCTCTCTTCTGCGGCAGCTAGCTAGCTTCATTGAGACTAGCACACCGTCGTACAGTACTGCCTTGTCAAATCACTGACGATGCCATAATGAGCGACATGTTTTTACTTGTAAACCTGGAAACTTCGTGATACACCACATGCAGTTAGAGCGTAGTACCTACATGTCCAACTTACCTACGGTAAGCTTGTTACAGGACCTAAACTGCAGTGTAAAAAGAAACAAAACTATGGAACTACTATACAACTAGTATACCGTACAATATTCTGAAAGAAATTAGGTAGTACTAGTAGAGTTACAACTATACTCCAGTAACTATTGGTGTGGAAGCCAACAGCTGCATCACCATTCAGACTGAAGCGGAAAATTTCAGGATGTGTCTCGTACTCGCAACCAACTGCTTGGTGTGAGGTCTAAACACAGTTCCTTCTCATCGAATGTCCTGGCGGATCATTTGCACCACCTACTTCAATGTGTATCGGATAGTTCACACCAAGAGAAGAGAATATTATCCAAGGTCAGTAACCCTTTTCCATGGGTTAGTTGCATATAACTGGCTTGTGTTGTAACACCGCGGTTCTGAAAAGACCGAGGCTTATATGTGACATGCCAATCCCTGGATCGGTTCATTGGCCCACAATAGAATAAGATGAATAACATAGCAAAATATCCGTGTATCATAAAATAACGAAGATCCAGAGTACCATTATTACAATAAAAGCTTAGCTCAAGACTAGCTCAAATTATTCAGGTAGCAACATAAATAAAGTAAATCCTCCATTCTTCAAATTGCCCACAAGTGAACAAGTGCCGAGTGGAGTACCGTGGCCTATATCGATTACTCAGAATCGGAATAACCTGCAACATGAAACGTAGCAGCCCCGAAGGGTCAATACATGGAATGTATGGCAAGTAGAGCTAGTAAAGGAGACAATAGTACTAACATCTACATGCATATTTGGCAAGTGGAGCTGTGTCTGGCTTCCATTTGCAAATAACTTTGTCCTACTTTCATAAATAGTTTTTGATTTTCTTTGAAAAGATCCCAATTAAGTTAACCCAACAATGTTAAAGCAATTATGAAATTGGAATGAGCGAGAAACATGTCATGGAATCAATATCAAGCAACTCAGTTGTCCATAACCGGGGACACGGCTAATCGATTAGATTATACACCCTGCAGAGGTTAGTACACTTTATCCATGTGACTTGGCTAGCCCATCTCGTACCATCACTCTCATTTTGGGTGATGATAGGGAGAAGTCCAAGAAGAGACTGTTCGGGAAGTAGCTTCCCAATCCCGACGCGCACCGGTCCAACCTACCAAAATTCTACATCTCTGGATACGCGGGTTTGAGTTACCACAACCTACTAAGTCCAACCAACCGCCCATTTCATTATTGGCACATGGTTGTACACATAAGCTACCAAAATAAAGAAGCCAATCATTCTCTCTTGATACCTGGGTGCCTTTCCGCAATTAAACCACCAAAAATTATCAATACCATCACACCCAGGAGATTCATTGATTAAGTTGTTTTAGTTTTCACAAACCAATACTTTTAGAAACAAGCTTCAGTGATGTAACCCAGCCCTCGTTCATCATAGCATGGCTAAGCACATCTACCAACGGTGGTTCATCTACAAGGAAAGCCCTACCATATAATGGGACATAGCATAGCGATAGTATCATCCTACACATGCGTCTACAAAATACACGACAATGCATAGAAAATAGTAGGACAATATCACGAACAAAATAGCATCTACTTGCCTTGGATAGTATCAAGAACAATCCACACATGAGCAAGAGTTGCACTCGTCACAATCTACACGATACAATTGCAATGATAAACAAACAATCCACAAGCATATGCAACAAAGATGATAAATGAATGCATGCAAGACAAGTGAATTGGTGCTACAGCTGCACCACATAATAGTGATCAGTAGAGGTACTGATTGCATGCATGGAAAATAGTTTTAGCGCAAGGAAAACGATTATGCAAAATATAATGCTCAAAACTAGAGCTAGAACTCAAATAATTCACTACCGATAGTATACTGTTTGTAAAATCTTGGGAAAATTCTAATGTATAGGCATTGCTATTTAGGAACAATACCAATTGGAATTACTCAAAAAGGAATTATAAAACTCCCTGAATAATTAAAACACTGCAGAAAGCCACTAGACAGTTTCTGCAGAAGTTTTTACTGTAAGCCTATCCTTTTAATTCACGATAAGATTCCCCTTGTTCCACTGAATCCAGGGACATATTACACACAATTTTTTGGAGTTACAGATCTTTTTCTACGAATTAAATACTCCAAAAAGGCCATTAACTCATTTGATAAAACTGTACTAAATCTTGCTGCAAAAGTGTGAAACAATGGTACAGCAAGATTCTACACGACTTCCTGAATCTACACATATTTTATTTGCAATTTTTGGCCAAGCGGTTTAATTTCTACGCAATTTACAAGTTTCTACAAAAATCTGTCGATTAAATCGATTAAAGCAAAATACCCAGTCAACTGTGTCTGTTGACTTGTCCACGTGGCTGCTGACTGGGCGCTGATTGGGCGTTTGACTAGTCAGCGCCTGGGGCTGACCGGTCAATGGCCGATCTGGGCCGTGGATCGGAGATCCAATGGCCACGAGGGGTGGCAGCGGCGGACTCACCGGAGACGACGACGGCGAGCTCGAGGCGGTGGCGGCGATCAGCTCCGGCGGCGGCGGTCCCTGCGCGGAAGGAGAGGCGGTCAGCGCGCGGATCGAGGCGGGTCGGCGCGGCGGTGCGGAAGGCGAGCGGCGGCGCGGGCGGCGGTGCTGGCGGCGAGCGGCGGCTGCGCGCGGGCGGGCGGCGGCGCGAGGCGGCGGGTGGAGGCTCACCTGGCGGCGGTGGCGCGGTTCCCGAGGCGGCGGCGCGCGCGGATCGAGGAGAAGGCGGCGGGGTCCAGGCGTGTGGGGGAGAGAGAGGTGGCGGGACCCGCGGCTTAAGTGGGGCCCCCACGCGGGTCCTAGCCGGACTCGGTCGGCGGCGGTTACTATCCGCCGCGCGGGCGGGCGGTGCTAGCGGCTGGGCCGGCGCGGCCCAGCAGGCTGGCGCCCCTTTTTTTTCCTTTTCTTTTTCCCTTTTTGCCTTTTAGTAAAACCACCGTAACTTTTCCGTACGAGCTCCGAATCGGGCGATTCTCGTTCCTAATTTTTTGTAAAATCGAGGGGAACAACCTAGGGTCAAGGGATGAGTGAAACCACTAGGCTACAAGGGTGGACAATGCAAGTCCTACTAAAGCCTCCCGCAGGAGCCTCGTAGTAAAAATAGAGTAGGGTTTAGAAAATAGTGTTTTGCCTAATCTTTTCAATCGATGGTTTTGCATGGAAAAGTATGATGCAATGGCATGAATGATATGCAGAACCAAATCTAAAATTTGGGATGTGACAAGACTAACCCCCTTAAGATGAATCTTGTTCCTGAGATTCGGCGCGGCGAGCAAATAGGTGTGGGTAGTCCCCTCGGATGTCATCCTCACGCTCCCAAGTGGCTTCCTCTTCGGTGTGGTGGCTCCACTGCACCTTGCAAAACCTGATCGTCTTGGTACGGGTAATCCTCTCCGCTGTCTCCAGAATCTTGACCGGTTTCTCCTCATAGGTCAAGTCGTTCTCAAGCTGAACCTCCTCTAGCGGTACCGTGTCTCTCAATGGTGTATCCACCATCTCCGGATGGCAGTTCTTCAGCTGGGATACGTGGAACACATTGTGAACAGCGGACAGAGCCTCTGGCAACTCCAACTGATAAGCAACTTCTCCTTTGCGTGCTAAGACCCGATACGGTCCAATAAATCGAGGTGCCTGTTTACCCTTAATTCCAAATCTCTTGATCCCACGAAGCGGCGACACTCTGAGGTATGCTCTATCACCTATCTCATACACCACTTCTTTGCGCTTGGCATCAGCGTAGCTCTTCTGCCTTGATTGTCCTACCTTCAGCCTGTCCCTGATCAAGGCGACCTTCTCCTCAGCGTCCTTGATCAAATCAGGTCCAAACAACTGGCTTTCTCCTACTCCATCCCATAGCAATGGTGTCCAGCACCGTTTTCCGTACAGTACGTCAAACGGTGACGTCTTGATGCTGGTTTGATAGTTGTTGTTGTAGGAAAACTCAGCATACGGCAAATTCGCATCCCAACTAGAACCATGAGCCAAAGTGCAAGCTCTCAGCATGTCCTCCAAAATCTGATTCACCCTCTCGGTCTGTCCGTCAGTCTGCGGGTGAAACGCTGTGCTAAACTCCAATCTAGTACCAAGTGACTCGTGCAGCTGGCGCCAGAAGTGTGAGGTAAATTGGGTGCCCCTATCAGATACGATACTCTTGGGAACTCCATGTAGGCACACAATTTGGGATGTGACATGTGTTCATCGAGAACACCATGCAGTCGAACCCAGAAGGATAGGTGCGAACAGTGCGACCATAGTGAACAACAATAGTATTATTAGCAATTGCATTTCCTGGTAAACCTGATGTATAGACTAGAAGAAGTCTTGAACCATTGGAAGATCTTGCTAACCACCATATACCAAGATCATCCTCCTCATCATAATCACCAAGCTCATATGTCACGTAGAGAACATTGCGTGGCGACTGGATAAGCAAAGGACCTTCAAAGGGAAAGGAAATATAACATGAAAATAAAACTGATATTGCTCTGACATTGTAGAAGTTGATATACTATTTTTAAAAATCATGATTATAGTTAGGATGTTTGATTGCGTAAAAAATGCCTACCTAGGGAGATGATATGGAAATTCTCCTTTTTTCGAAATGGGGATATGCTGGAAATTCTTCTATACATAGCATTTCATTCATAGGATCAAATGAAATAGGAAATAATCCTATAGAATCTTGAAATGTAAAGTTCATAGGTAAAAAAGCAAAGGTTCGATCTACAAAATTTTGGTGTGTTGTATACCAAAGGAGAACCAACAAAGATTATTTCCATGAGGTTTAATATCTTACCTTATCTTATGCTACCACTCAAATGACCATGGTAGGAAAATTTCCAATAGGATTGAGAAAATTGCAGTTAACACCATCCTGTGTTGCATTTGTTGCACAAAACACAGAAACAAAGTCGTTTTTATACATAGCACAGTTGTGGCTTAATTTTTTGCACCTAACCCAAATGAACAACTTAGCCTTGTTAACTAGCTAGTCATGCCTCTAGTTTTTCTTGTAGCATATCATTAAAAACATAAATATTTTAAAATAAATATATTACGAAAAATATTTTTGACACATGCACCAAAAAATATATTACCAATAAATAAATATATCATGAAAATAAATATTTACCAGTATTTGTAGGTCTCTTAAAACATACGAATGCATATACATGCATAGTATGTACGGACAAATTTGCATCAAAATATATTTTTACAAGGGACATAAAAAATGTTGAAACAAAATGAGGTCTTTTTTCATTTCTAGATACA